>CM060943.1:625613171-628113171 GCA_030765085.1 Allium cepa | reverse complement strand
CTGAAATGATCATTGTGTTGATTATTTGTGATAGGATCATTTATTTGATCGTCTATCTTGGTGATCATTTCTATGATCATTTGTTGACCCAAAGCATGGCTTTTGTATAAAGTATGTTTTTGTGGACGAGACTTCGTCGAGCCTCACACCCCGGAAATGGTCAAAACAGGAAAGATGCGGCAAGGTTATGAGGGGTAGGGCCCTTTAGGATATGTGCATTTCCTTCTGGAAAAGGGTCGTATCATGGTATGGAGCCCAGATACTTACTCATGTTGAAACACTTTATTATTATGATTGTGTGAATTTATTAGAGAGCTCTCGGATAAAGGTCCCAAAGGACCGGGGATGGCATATTCGGTCAGTTGTTACTCAGTTAGGGGTAACCCGGCCTTGTGTTGGCAGAGATCCGGTTTGGTTCTCGGGGATGTCCTTCCAGAGGCATTCTCATGTGGCAATGGGAAGTTCCTTGGCCTGACCATTTGTTGGAAATCCAATTCCCAATACGAAACCTTGTACGGTATTAGTTGTAGAACCTGCCATTTACTTATGGTGGTCACCACTGTTTAGATGGTAGCTATAGTAGGCATAGTTCGAAATGTCTATGTCGGCTAAGATTTATATCTTTATTTTCGAAATGATTTTCCTCTACACTATGCACTAATAATAATATCAAATGTTATTTTAAATGCGTATCAAGCATCTTTGACTATCATAAGGAGAAATCTCCTCCGATTCTGCGTTTGCATGTGTGTGTGTGCGGGAAGCCTTATGGTAGTCTCATTTTTAAAAGCATTGCGAATTGAATTAAAAATATTCCTCTACTTTGATTTTAAAGATAAATAAACTGTTTTGAGTTCTCACACCAGTCACATGACTGACTCGGAGTTTATTGTTTTCCTTCCTAAACTCTGGGTGCCCACCAATTTCCACACGGGCAGTTAAGAGTTCAGGTTTATCAGGATATTCTGGATATTCAGGAATTGCTGGAGGCAAGCTGGATGGCATGGCGTATCACTAGTATATAGTATTTCTTTTCCGCTGTTTGTTGTTGTATGATGTTGTACACTCTGATGATGAAATGAAATTAAATGTAATGTAATAACTGATATAGTTCTTTGTTTAAAGATTATTCATTTATTATTATATGTTGTTCCGCTGCGATTGTGAGATTCTGATGTTGTTATGTTGTTTACTTTCTTTTCCGTTCTATTTTCTATCTTCTTCTACTTCTTTCTTTTTCTTAAACCATAACATTTCGGGTTTCCGGCCTTCGATTTCTCGGCAGTCGATAAAGTGAGTATCGATGTTGAATTTTCGAAAGTCGAAAATTTTCGGGACGTTACACCTTTTTCATGTAATGCTACCATCCCACATCACGTAACAAAATAAAAAGGGAAGGTGGCCAGGAACTCAGTCACTTTGCATGCATATTTGCAGTTGATAAAAATAGATGACTCATGTCATATATATACTGTTTCGTGCTACACTGGCACGCAAAAATGACACTGCATGCACTGATTTTAAATGTATGCATATAATTGATTTTAATATACTTAGAACTTTTGGTATTTACAAAACAAAGCAAACTCCAGGCTTTCATACGAAATCATAATATCATGGGAACTCGATATTTTTGTAATATTCCCAAAATCCAAATTTCATAAAATCAATAAGCAAACATATGATGTTTTTGCACCCAAAAATGAAATGATGAATAAATTATAAATGTGAGTTTTACACTGACCTCAAATTTGTTTCAAAACCACTAAGCAACTAGGATCCAAAAGTAGCAAAAATTGAACCGCCATTAATGCATTTTGCTGAGCTACTGGAGATTTTAAATGAAACAAAAGAATAAAGAATTGATACAGGCTTTTACTTTTCTTTTCACCAATATTGTGTACAAATCAAAAAATGAAGTGTGCTGGCAAACTTTTGTACAATTGCATTTAAGGCATAACGTGCACTAGAGAAAAGAAGGACACAACTGCATTAAATGATGATGGCAGTAAAAAAGCAAAGTGTTCAACTTTTGCTTTATTAACTTAGTTGCAGCAAAGAAAAAATGTTCCAACTTGTTGCTTTTGAATTGATCTATCCACATATACACGGGAAGGAAATTTGCACTTCATTTCCAATGTGCACCATACAATTGACTTTGCAACATTTTTACATTGCAATTTTTTTTTGTCAAATTCCAATATGAAATTTCTATTTTAAATTTATATTACGACGGTAATAAAACTGGGTTGTTGCAAATGTCATATGTTTCTACTCCTGCATTCCAGTGTTTTAACTCCTCTATTAGCGGTTGTACATAAACATCTATTCCGTGTGTCGGATCGTCAGGGCCAGGAATGACGATAGTAAGAAACATATATTGCTTTTTCATACACATCCACGGAGGTAAATTATAAGGTATGATGGTAATGGGCCAAGATGAATATTTAGCACCAAATTGAGAAAATGGTGAAAAACCATCCTTACATAATCCAAGTCTAACATTACGACTCTCCACTGCAAAATTGGGATAAGTTTTATTGAAACGCTTCCATGCTTCTCCATTGGCTGGATGTGTCAACGTACCCTCTTCCTCTGTTCTCACACTATGCCATCTCATATGAGATGCAGTTACAGAAGATGCGTATAATATTTGAAGCCTAGGAATGATGGGCAAATAATGGATACGTTTGTATGGAACTTCATTTCCCTTCTTTTTTTCTTGGTTTGTATCTTTCCTCATTACATCTTTACACTTCCTAAAAGTGATGTCTTCTTTCCAAAATAACATGCAGCCATTTAAATATGTATCTATTTTTTGATCAAGTAAACCAAAAGCCGATATATGTTTTTTAACTTCATAGTGATTTTCGCACATTAAATTATCGGGTGGCATACATCTTTTTGCATCTTGTACAAAGGCTGTAAATCCGGCTTCGGTGATGTTGTATTTTGACTTCATCGCAATGTATTCTGTGATTACTGATAGCTGGGTGCCGCTTTTACAACCATCGCAAAGAGGTTTCTTAGCAACATCCAGTAAATCATAATTTTTTTGCTTCAATATTTGGTTCTTCAACATCTTCATCATCATCGTCAACTTCAACCATAAGGAACATTGATTGTGCTGCATCTTCGACCATATTTTCTATACAGTTCGTCGTAGCAATTTCATTACCAGTAATGTCTAATTCAGACTCTGCAGAAGTATTTGCTACAACTTCTCCATGACGATCCCAAACATAATACTCCGGCACGAAACCATTTTTGCATAAGTGGACTTTCACAATATCAGTTACAGATACTTCAAATGTCTACACCTACTACATGGACAAAAATTTCTGCATTGTTTCCATTATAACTTAAAGCAAACTCAATAAATACGTTTATACCATTATAAAAATCTTCTTTTATTGAGCCTCTTAACGCCCTTCTTTGATACATCCATCTCCATCGATCAACAAAATAATCGATCATTTTTCTTATTTGAAAAAACATGTCACAAATTCAAAAATAGTCATATTACGAATTCACGTTTTATTTTTCAATGTATCGATACAAAAACTTATACGCGTCAATTCTACCCCACTTAAGAATACAATATAGAAGTGTTGATTTTTGGCTATTTTTTTCCTGGTCAATCATCCTACTTTCCATTACAAACATAGTAAAAACGTGCATTTCGTACATTATTTCGTTTTAAATGATTCAATAAATTTCGGTAGCACTTTCCTTTTATTTCCTGCATTGTACACAAATTACGTGTATGCAGGAAACAAAAAAGAAAAGTGATGGCGAAATTTTGTGAATCGTTTGAAACAAAACAATGTGCGAAATGTAATTGTTTACTATGTTTATAACTTTTTCAATACAGGAATCAATCCAATAAGAATTGTACCCGATGAACATAAACGGCCGTTTTGTGACAAGAACGGCTATTTATATAACGATCATGTACGACATCTGTCGGATAGGGCTAAAAACTCTCTAAGGGACGTAAAAAAAGTATTCTATAAAAAAGAATATATATTTAGTCATGCATTCATTATTGTTGTGCAAATCAAGAGGTTATACGACTCATATCTTATTCCAACTAACACAATACAATGGTGGAAACAACGTATATATAATGATTTACATATATACGTACAATCACGAATTGTACATACTATTTACAATTTCATGATAACTTATAAATAGGTATACCATAGGATGCTTTAAACCATTATTACGCTAGTGAAAATAATTGCAATCACTAATTAGGCCTAATTTATCAACTTATGCAAATCTAGATTTAGGGTAAAAATAGGATTTTGGCAAAAATAAGAGATTGTACCTGATTTAGAGAGCAATAGACGTTGATTATGAAATCGGGGAGGATCCGAAAGCTTGAAATTGCTAATTGGAAGCTTGGAGGGGAGATATGGGGATTAATGGAGGAAAAATATCGAGCAGGAAATGAGGAAGAAAGGCTTCGGCCTGAAACAACGGTCGTTGACGGCCCATCGAAAACCGTTGGAAAATAGCCGTTAGAAGCCGTTGCTAGGCTCTACCGGAATAATAGCCTTTTCTAATTGTGTATTATTCATTTATAAGATGATTATCCAGTAGATCGATCATCCTCGAAGCTTTATTTTGATATCAAATGACGTAGCACTAAAATTGTTGGAGTATAGAATGATGTGTAGCGAAAGAAGGGTGTGATGTCTTGGAAATTTAGGCAATATTTATTTAATAATTTTCATTTATAATTATTTTAAAATGTGAAATGTTGATTTAATAATCTAATTCAAACAGAAATTATCTTTTGAAAACTAATAATTATTTAGTTTGACAAATGTTATTCTTTTCAAAATTAATAATAACGATAATTTAATTTAGGAATCCTATTCTTTTCAAAATTAAAAATATTTAAATGATAAAATTTATCTTTCTAAGCTAATTTAAAGGATATTTTATTTATAATGTATATATGTGTATACATTGTAAATAGAGGGTTTGATTTAAATTTAAATTTAAAAAGAATATTTTCAAATTCATAATATATATATGTGAATAAATTGTGAATTGGAAAATTTGATTTAAAATTAGTATATAAACTTTTCAAAAGTTTGTTTTAAAAATCTGTCTTATATTTTCAAAAGAAATTAAAGTAAAATATTTATTTTGTTTAAAAATATAATAGTTTAAAATGTATATTATGATAAAAGTTTATTTTTGTTTTCTTTCAAAGATTGGTTTTTGAAATAAATTTAGCATATATATATATATATTAAAGAACAATATTTTAGTTTAGAACTTTGAAAATAAGGCATAATTCAATATTCTTTTCTTTTTAAAATTTAGCTTTAAAAATATTATTTTAGAAAGTTACAAATAAACATTAAAATATGTAATTGTGTAAAGGAAATTTACATGTAAACATTTAAAGGCTAAGTGTAAATAAACATTTAAAATATGATAACATAAATAAGAAATGGATTTAAAAACATTTATAAATTTAGAAATTTATTTTAATATTTAATTGTAACATGTGTAAGGCATTTAGCTCTTGAAAATACACTTGTAAACATTTGGCATACTAAGATAACAAGTGGCATTTTTTTAATTTATTTTGAAAACATTTTATTGAAAATATATTAAGTAGAAACTTAGCAATTCATTTAGTTCAAAACATTATTTTCAGATGAAAATCTGAAATCAGATTCAAAGAAAATTCAAAACCAAATACAATATAAAAATCTGCAAAAACAATATGTTCAATTTGCAAATCTGTAATCTATATGAAGATCAACTCCAAATCTAAGCAAAGAGAATAGAGGTCAGCTGCTAAAAATTCAGTCCAACAACAAGTAAATTCAACTTCGGTTATTAAAATGGGAGGCAAATTCACCAGGTTCTACAGGAAATTCAAAATGCAGTTTTTAATTCAACTACAGCAAGCAAATGCAAATCTGTTCCAGGAAAATGTGAAAATGCATCTGAGTTTGTCCTCTGCTTCTTCAATAACTGGTGAGTAAACTTCTATTTTTAAAAACAGTTCTTTCTTTTAAATCAATGCTAAAACAAATTTCCAGTACTCAAGTTTCATGTTGCAAACTGCTTTCAAAAAAAAAAAATCATACTGCTGTAAATAACTGCTTTGTCTTCATTTTTAAAAGTTAGTAACCTCACAATACAAAATCTTAAATTATCTGTTGCGTGTGGATAAATAGGAATAAGTATGTTTGTGTGATTGCATTGTGATGAATATTCTGTGTGTGTGTGTGTATATATATATGTGTGTGTGTGTGTGTGTGTGTGTTTGCAGGTATCTGTATATCTGTTCTTGGTCTTAAAACTAAGTTTTTAATTGAAATACATTACCAATTGCTTTGATCTCAGTTAGGATATGATATGTAATCAAAAGATGTTTGTTTGGTATGAAATTATGTTTATAAATCATAATTAAGATTAATTAAAAACTGGTTGTCTCTGTAAACAATTTGAACAGTCATTGTTTCAAATAAGAAAAATTTCAAACTACCTAAAATATTAAAACAGGTTTATAACTTGAATGCATGTATGAAATCATGATTTTTAAAACTAAAATCACATTTTTTAGTTAACTATTGTGTGAGCATTACTGGGTTGAACATATATTGGATTTTGGGGTTTATCTGGTGATCTAGTGGTTTTGGGATGTTGTTCTTCCTAGAGGTGGAGGAATGATTGGTGAGTGGGGGAAAATTTTCAGGTTGATGTTCAGAGTTTGGTGGCGACGGTGGTTGCCTATTCCAGTTTCTAAACCTAGTTTTCTGGTGGTCTAATTTTTGTTGCTTCTCTTTATCTCTGGTGCACCGAGTGTTGCAAGGCTTTGTGGATTGGAAGAGGAGATGTAGGCGTAGGGATGCCGGAGTCGCAGTGATTCTGATGGTCGGAGATGAGATTGCAAAGTGTTGACAGGTTTGGGGCAGTGTGCAGTGTAATGTTCTAGGTTGCATTGGATTACTCGATTTTGATTTCGAGCTTCTGTGGGGATTCTGGTGGTCGTGATCATGTTTGGGGATGGTCGGCAACGTGATGAAGGTGGTGAGGGTGGATGGAGGTTGCCAGAGCGCCGGTGCATATACGTTATGCATATTTTAAGTTCTGATGAACTTTGGGTTTGTGCAGGAGAGTAGGACTCGAGTTTTACTCGGGTAATTCGAGAATCTGCCTCGAAGTATTTAGGGTGTTGACTCGAAGCACTTGTGAGTGGTATCGGGTATGTTTGGTTCCAGGTTATAAAACCTGACAGTCTTCTGGTTTTTAAAATTTGAATGAAATTTAAAATTTTAAAGCAGGATTTAAACAGGGTTTTTAATGCAAAGTTTAAATTTGAATTCAAAGGAACTTTTGAATCCTAAGTTTTTAAAATGAGAATTTTTAAATTTAAATCAAGTTTAAAATCAAGTCTAAATATGAGTTCAATTTTACTATGAATCCAGATTTTGAATTTAAAATAGTTTTGTAAATTTAAATGTTGAACCAGTTTAAATGTTTTAAAGTAGATTTTTAAAAATGAATTTGTTTTCAAAGAAATGTTTAACTTGAAAAAATTCTTTTTCTTTAATATATGAATAAAAGTGATGAAGTGTTTAACTTAAATTTGAAAAGTTAAATAATCAATTTATTTTTAAAGCTTGATTTCTTTTAATAAAATTAAGTATTTTAGTTTTAAAATTTTTCTTATATAAGTATCTTATATAAGTAATGATTGTTCTTCCTTTTTCTTTTTAAGGTTTATAAATTTATTTAAATTTGGATAAATGTTTAAAATGGTTAAACATTTTGAATCTTAAATTCAAAATGGAATTTGAATTTAAATTTAGAAATGTAATGTTTTAAATACACTTGAATGTTAATGAAGTCATTAATAAAGTAAATGAATTATCTTAGAAATAATTAAGATAATAAAAGAATATAATTTGATTATAAAAGAATTAAGGAATAATTTATTTATTTGATTAATGATTTAGATTAATTTATAATTAGATATGATTATTAATAATTAATCGAAGGTAAATTTCTTAAGTAAGTAATTAAAGAAAATGTTATTAGTTAATAAAAACAATTATCTAAGGATTATTAAGTAATTAATTAATGTGATTAATTTTGATAATTAATTAGATTAATTAATTGAAGATAATCAAATTGTAAATGGTTAAGCATAATTACTTGATAAAAGTAATTAAGAGATTAATTATTTATTGTAATTAATTATGATAGTGTGATTAGTTTAAATTAATTAATTTAGTTTAATTAATTTAAGAAAATCATTTGATGGTTTAATAAGAGTAATTACTTAATGTAATTAATGGAGCATTATTACTTAAGGAAGTAATAAATGATAATTACTGGAATGTAATAAGTGAAGGATGATTTATAATGAAGTAATTTGGGTAATTATTTTTGTAATTAATCAAGGGATTAATTAATGAAGATAATTAATTATAGAATAATTAATTTGTTAATGAGTAATTAATGGTAGTTAATTACTGGATTGATATTAATCAAGGGTGATTAATAATTGTATTTTAAATTTTAGATTAATTACTAAATGTAATTAATTTTAAATAAAGTAGTTAATTTAAACATAAATTAGAGATCATTAATTAATATAATTAATGATGTAATTAAGAATTGTTTAATTAAAGAATAATTAATAATATAGTGATTAATTAATGTAATTAATTAAGGATAAATGTAATTAATTATAGTTAATTGATAAATGAAGTAATTAAATGTTAATTACTAATGATTAAGATTAATTAATTTGTGAAATTAATTAAAGACTAATTACTTATTGTAATTAGAGGATGATTAATCAAATGTGTTTAATCAAGATGAATACTTAGAGAAGGATTAATTAACTAGGTTAATTAATTAATGGATATATAAGCAGGATTTATAGATGTGGTAATTAATTTAATTTATTTTAAATTAATTAGAAATAGAAGTAATTAATTTAATTCATTTTAAATTAATTACAGATGGTGGTTAATAAATCATTGCTTATGGATGATATTGATATTCCATTGGATGGTTGTGATCTCAGTAATGAGATGAGTAATATCTATATGATATGGATGCTTAGTTAAAGTATGATAATATGGATTATCTGTTTGTGATGATTACCTGTTTGTGATGATTACCTGTTTGTGATGATTATCTGTTTGTAATGATTATCTGTTTGTGATGATGACACAGATTGTTTGTTTATGATGAAATGTGATTATCTATTGTGATATGTGAATTATCTATCTGTGTGTAAATAGATAATGATGAATTGAATTAATTGTTCAAACTAAATTCACTTGGACATTAAGATGGCGTTTGGAACTCGATGAGACTGAGATCAAGTTTCCAAATTTGGAATTCCGAAAACCACATCGATCCAAATTAAACGTTAGGTCGTGAATCTCAAGTGAAGAGTGAAGACTCGAGGTGTAAGGACTATTCATGTTAATACTCTGAGGGTGATTCCAATACGAGTTTAACGAGGGTAGTACTTTCAGGTTCGAGATGAAGATTCAGAGTGCAAGGGCTATTGTCATTAACTCTGAGGGTGATTCCAAAACGAGTGTAGCGAGATAGTGCCTTCGGTTTCGTTCGAACCCGGAACGAACTTGTATGGATTGAATGCTTTCAGAACATCGTCAGGTGGACGATGAGCATTCTAAGATTGATGTGTCCTATAAAGGTAATCGTAGCCTCAAGCCTCATCAACCGAGAATGGCTAAAATAGGGGAGGTGCAGCAAGGCTAAGTGGGTCATGCCCAAGTAGGACATATTAAATATTGTGAAATGTAATAATATTGTACATGGAATCAAAATCAATATTAATTGTTAAATAATATTTTTAGAAATAACTTTATATATTTACATTTGTAATTGCACATATTTAAATTATACATCATAAATTTTACATTTATACACAATTAATTACATAAAAAGTAGTTTCTAATTATACAGACTAAAATGTACAATAATAAATACATATTTTTAATACATATTAAAACTAGATTTTCTTAGGAACTTCAACCCATCCTTCGGATCTAAAGATTGGATTAGTGCTGATAACTTCCCAACTTCATGTTCCACTTTCACTTTTGTGTTCGAGCATTTCGGAATGTTGCCCTGAACTTCTATAGTGAAACAAGAAATCAAACATCGAAGAGAATCGAAATGTTTTTCTTGTTCTTTGATCTTTGCATTTGACTCAACTCCAAGTGTCCTTGATTGCGAAGAACGAAGAACGTAGAACAGAGCATTCTTAAATCACTAAAGGGTTTCTTCTAGATTGTCACTTAGTTTTTGTTATGAAAAAATAACATTTGAATTCATTTTTATGAACAGGGTTATGTAGGAAACAATAAAATAGGAGGATGAATTGATTTTTGAGTTTTTCTAGAAGAAGTATAATTTTATAGTAGTGAACGGATGAATTAAAAACTAATCCCTTTAATTAAAATAACTAATTTTTTAAAAATTCGAAATATGGAAATACCAGAATATGTCGACATATATAAGTACAGTATGTCAACATTTATGCAGTAAATTGCATATTTTTTGTTTTTGTTTTATATTTATTTATATGTTATATTATTTTAGTTTATGATTCCAAAGAATAAAATGTTGGAACAGGCCAGCCCACAGCGGAAGAAATGAGTGAATTTCAATTTTGTTTACCATTTTAGATCTTTGTTCGATCTGTAAAGTCTAATCATTTAGAAATTTTCTAAATTTCTTTTAAATAAAATCATTATTTTATTTTACTTTGTAAATTAAGTTTTACTTTATAATGTTTTGCATTATGTTTGAACATGTGTATCATATACACATATGTGTGTACGTGCACATGCAACATAATAAAGTGTATATGGTCTGACATTCCCATGTATAGGTGTTGGAATTTACACTACAATGGACTTGTTGGCACCTCTAGTAATCTATGTGTTGTCTAAATGGATATATACACACACACATACATATGTATGCATATATGTATATGCATCAAAATTTATATATATATGTGTGTGTGTGTGTGTGTATGTATATATATATATATATGTATGTATATGTATATGTATATGCATATGCATAAAAAATTATATACATATATGTATATGTATATGTATATGTATATGTATATACACGTGTGTGTGTGTGTCTGTAAAATTATACTTATATAAAATATAAACATATACACACATACACACATAATTGTGTTGTCTAAATGTGTGTGTGTATGCATGTGTTTGTATTTGTGTGTGGGTATGTCTATATGTGTGTGTGTATAGACACATACATAATCAATTTCTAGTTAAATAATTAGCCATGTCATTAATTAAATGTTAACAAGAAAAATTTTCAGCACCTCAAAGTCGAATTTAAAATGTAGGTAGTTCTTTTGAGGCCTTCTTTTAAAAATATGGCTGTAGTCGGTACTTCTCAGTTAGGTTATGATGGTTATAATCCATTCCATTCTCTTCAGTTTTCCTCTTATGTAGATTATGGTGGTAAAATCTCCTTCTTATTAGACCTTTCGAGTTGAACGAAACACTGAAAATCCATCTTATATTGCCTTTCAAAACAGTTAATCTGCCTTAGTTCTCTGTCAAAACTCCCCTTTTGAATTAGTTGATGGGGTCTTAAGGATGACTTTAAAGAGTTAGGGATGTGGATTGGATTGATGGATTTCGACTTCTTTGGAAACTGACCTTTCGTCAACTTAAGAGTATAGGTTAAGACTCCATGGGTATTGGGTAAACTAAGAATTCCGATTCACTCTTAAAGGTGACATTTCGACCCAGTCAATACAAGAAGATTACAAACCGAATTTAGCAGAATTATCAAATCCATTAAATATCTAGAAAAATCCATAATCACGCTTCCATAAACTCAAGTAATACAAATTGACAAAATTTCCATTCTAATTTCAAAATTAGGGTTTACAAATTTTAGAAAATACAAGAATGGAATGAAAGAATTCAGATCCCGAAAACCAGATCCCTAGGGTCTTATTTATAGGTATATGTAACAACCCGAATCCCAGTGGTTCAGATTTTTCGCAAAAATGCTAAAAGCCAAAACCACTGAAGCCCGAGTTGGGTATCTGAAATCCTGCAAATAGGCAAAAATAAATATATCAGAGCTCAATTAATTATCTCACAGCGGAATTGACTAAAATATAATAGTAAGTAAATACTCACCCAAATAATAACACTTTCTAAGCAAGTGTCGTAAAGCTGAGAAGTCTCTGCCATCTACCTAACCTATAGGATGTTATGAGGAGGGGGTTAGAATAAAAGTTCTTGTGAATGAATAAATTATATACTTCTAGGGTTAATTCTACATATATCCTTTTATTTCTATTTACTCTTATATTAGGTTCATTAGGTTACAATACTCTCATCTCTATTCGTGAACCGTGCCCATCTACTTCATAGTAAATTAAAACCTAATAACTCATATATACATATATGTAGCAATATGCACATTGACCGTATTGGTCCTAGGTACTACCCATAGTACCTTCCGTATCCTCCTCGCAAAGGACTCCATCATCTTGTTCCTATAGCATTCTGTGACTACATCTGTAAAGGACAACATCGTGAGGCCTACAATATAGATGTTTTGTCGTTTACTATGAAAACGTAAAACTGCGTCCGCACTAGTCTATACTAATGCTCGGACATCCACAACGTACCACCCAGTACATACATTGAGGACTTTACGTAATCATTCTATCTTCTCTTTGAATCCCGCCAAAAAGGTCTACCTTGTACGTAACTCGGTCGAGGATTTTCTATATCTGTAAAGGATAGCTTCATTAGGCCTACAATACAGATATTCTATTTGGTCTGTCTCTTTTCTCATCATGGCTATGACCCCATGCGGCCACCCCTCAACTAATCGAAAAAATTCTAAAGAGTTAAGTGTTCGTGCTCTACTGCAAACAATCTAACATCCAATTGGCGGTGCCCCTTCATTCAATGTCTCGATAGTGAAAGAATCATTAGCATGTTGGTTTAACTTTAGTCTTTCCTGAAATCGCTCTTGGTCTTGATGCTGGCCGATATTCGCATGCGACTATCCTTAACCTTTCTTGCAAGTACTGGACATACGAGTACCCTACTCCGAACACCGAGCCCTTCTGACTGCCTACAAAGGTCCACTTAGTTAGGCCTATAATGCAAATGCAGTCAAGGCATACTCTCTTGATGGAACACCTACATACCTGCCAACGGGGGTGCATCTTCGTTAGGACAACCCAGAGGGCCATTCTAGAGTATCCTCACGTCCCGTTGAAGTCTCGTACTTCATTAAAGCCCAAAAATACTAAGCTGGACATGCTTTTCCATTTCTGAAATCCGTGATGAATCGCTTCATTAGGCGCTTCATCCTTTGGACTGCTCCAAATGCATCTCAATTCTTTTATTAGACCCTAAGTCTAATCTTTTAATTTCCATTTAGTTTACTTTTCTTATTCTATTAGCTACTTATTTACCCTAAGTAGCATATTATTGCCCTCGTCTCACTTCTACCTATTGTAAGACCACCATTGATCTAATAGGGAGTGCTATTGGTAATGCCACTTCATGCTTATTAACTTAATTTAAGTCTCAAGTTTATTAAATAAGCGTCTTTTGTTCTATTTGCTTATTAATTTAATAGAAATCTAAAATAAGCTTTTACTATTTATCTTCACTATCATTGCTTATTTATTCTAATTTCCCAAATAAGCCTTTCTAATCTTCTACGTAATCATAACTTATGTTATAATTATACTTTTAATTGTTGCTATTACTTCTTTTAAAATCTATATATAATTACAAGTGTTTCTTTTCTGTTCTAGTCTGTCTTCTTTTACTATGATGTAGAATTCTTTTTAGTTCTCTTTTAATATATAATTAACTTATCATAGTAACTATCTTTTTATATAGTCTGTGCGGTACATGTAGACGTAGGTTCGTTTATTGTTCACAGCCTTGATTTCATATATAATAATTTATTTGATTCATTTATACTCTACTTTATTTTCTTTTGTTCTAGCAAGTAATTCTATTTTATTTGGTTGGTTGTGAAATTTATACTAAAATCTATTTCCATAATTTAATACTAAATAATACTATAAACAATAGTTCGTAACTGCAAGATATTTCTTTTATTATTTTGGGCTAATGTAAAATATAGTGGTCCCTCTATTTTACACTAGTTCCCTTTTTCTTTCTTTTTATTCCTGTAATTACGTTTATCATTATCTTTTAATTATTAAATTATAGAAATGTAATCTAGTTTCTAAACCAACCAATTAATCTTTTAGTTACACCTCAAATTAAATTATCAGGTAAATTTATTATTTCCGTTCAGTGTAATTTATTGCAGAACTCCACTTTTCTAATTTTATTCCAATTTTCCAATTTTCTTATTTTACATCTACTTCTATAAAGTCTAGTATTTTAATCCATAATCACGAATTCTCATTCTATTTTATTATTCGCATAAAAAGAGAATAAAAGGAACCAATATTAAGGCTAAATTATGACTTTTAAAATAGTTGTAAATAACTGTAAATTTCTTACTTTTAGGCCTACATCTTTTCTAACTGTCAAGCCTAATTAAATGTAAATAAAATTTATAGTGTTTGCAAAACTAATAGAATAAATTACTGGTATAAATTATCTAATGGAAATTCAACAATAATATATATTATAAACGTAAAAGAATATAATTTAATCCACTCAAATGTCGTCCTTAGCTTCAATCTCTATCTCTTTTAATTTGCTACATTTTCTCCATTTTTCCCCTTATTAATTCTCTGTAAATTCCCTGATTTGTTCGTGCAATTTTTTGATTTGCTTACATGTATATCCTTGTTTTATTTTTTTATTTTTTTGGGGAAAGATTTGATTGATAGAGTAGAAAGGAAGAGGGAGAAGAGAAGAGGAGTTTGCTGTAAATGACAACAGCTGATTCAGAGAAAATAGTGTGGGCTAGGGTTAAGTTACATTTAATTTATAGGTGTAGTGATCAACTATGAACCATCCGATTAACCCTAAAAGCAATCATTACCATCATTCATTGATTTGTTTACGTTAGCTTATAACGTATAGTTCTCCAATGTTATTCATTTGTTCCTTTATTATACGACCCGATTAATCCACATTTCCTTCTAAATAAGATTCTCTCATTAATTATCCAATTAATTAGAACATACATACATACACACACACACACAGATATATATATATATATATATATATATATATATATCCAATATTAATTGATTCTTATACGTTATAATTTCTTACCTATTCGAACACGTCAATTAATACCTCTATTAATTGATTGTATATAAAAGTTATACCTTTTAATTTATTCTTATTAACTTACCTTTATAATAAACTTAATTACTCCATTCGATTTTTGTGTGCATTCCAATTCTTTTTTTCTTTTTAACTTGGAAACAAATAATCCTATGACTGGCATTTTCTTCTAGCTAATAAATTTACTTTATTAGCTATTGTAACAAGGGCATATTCTTCGACTAATTGACACCCTTTTTAAAACGCGCAACTGATTGCCAATTAATTAATTGACACGTTTTCTCATTTTAATCGATATCCAAATTAATTCATATGCTTCACTCAATCACACATATATTAGTTGTATATATTTAAGCTGCCAGTTCATTACCCAATTAATTGACATATAAGTTTTCCTCTTTTATTAATTAACGCTTACTTAATGTCATTAATTAATTGATTGCCTAGTTATAAATTAATATATGTATGCTATCGTTTAATTTACTTCCCACATACATTTCCCTTTATTAGAAGATCCCTTAATTAATTAATGTTATAAAAGTGACATATTCTCTAACTAATTGATGCCTCTATATCTCTTAATTAATTCTCCTTTTAATTGGTTGATGCGTCAAATTAATCACACACTCATTGCTTGCATAAATCTATGCAACCTTTTAATTCTTAAATGCATATATTTGACATTTACATTCTATTTTGCAATTATGTTAATTCAATTGATTTTATTTAATTATATTAAAATGTAGGGTGTTATAGTGTGGGTTGACACCTTTCAACTCAGTGCTTTCGACCTGATCGAGTGGTGGACTTGTAGATCTTTCATCACCTTTGATATTTGCGCATCCCTCTGCATTGCATTTGAATAAGATTTGAATGCTTTTGTCTTCATTAAAATGGGTAGATGCGCCTTTTCCCTTATTTTGCTTTGTTGTTGCAAGTGAGAAGGAGCACGAGCTTTCGAATTTGTCAACAGGTAATTCTTTGGGGTTTCGAAGGTGTTGAAATGTTGAGGGCTTCGACGTGGGAGGTATTTTTTAAAAACATGCTTACGAATTAATGCGGCACCCTTCTTGGTTGTGTAAGGCTTCGACAAGTTCAAAAGGCTTAGTTATGCTTTCAAAGGGGTTGTTCTAATCAAAACATCTTTCTAAGTAATTTGAATGAAGGACAACCCTTCGGTTTCAAAAGGTTTGGCATGCATATGATTGATCCTTATTTGCTGCCTTCGAAATGTATCCCTCTACTTATTTGATACATCTTCATGTAGATGAAATCATTTGCTCCGAAAGGAAGCCATTTGGAGCAAAGGGAGCTTTCGAGCCATTTAAAAGTTTATAACATATCTAACTTTTTAGCTTTAGCATCCCTTCGACTCCCTTAAAAGGCTTTGTTGGTGCTATCATTTTCGTTCTTCTTTCCCATCTATTTATTTTGGGTTCGACAAGGTTAAAGTGAGAATTGGCGATAACACTTGCACCCCACCCCCTCCCGCGAAGGAATGCTCTTGACTTTCCAAGTCAACCATTTCGAAACCCACAACATTTCCCGCCTTTTCATATTTTTTCATAAATCTTGGCCATTCATTTAAATTTGATCGCACGGTCCATTCTTCATGCTGACTTTTCTTATAAATCACATTCCTTTCTTCTTCTCTTTCATTTATCTGCAATCAAAGAAAATTCCAATGAGAATCAAAGCTTTTAATTTCTTAAATAATTCCCATTTCCAACGAATAGAAACTCGAATTCAAAGTAATTTTTTATTATTTCTACTTTTCACAATAACTTTCCACGCTTAGTTTCGATTTTTTATAATTTATTAGGTTTTAATTCAAATCGCTGTTTGAATTTCATGATTTGAGTTTTTCATTCATATGGAAGTATCTTTGGATTTATTTTTATAGCTTATTTATTTCATTTCCCACATCATCTATATTTAAAATTCATCTGATTTGGTTTGTTGGTTCTTTTAGGTTCGAGACTAAATTTTTGGAATTTTTATGATTATTGATCGTGAATACGTGCTCAAATCAATTCTCTTTTCTTTTCACTTTTTTTTAAAAGTATATGGGTTTAAATTAAATTTGGGAAAGAACGAGCTTTTCAGTTACTTCATAGAGAAGTTTAGGCGGTATGAATCGCAATTTGGCGTTGTGATTTTACCTTTCTACCCCTTCAAAAGAGGTTGAGGCAGCTAACTTTGTTTTACTTTTTAACCTCTTTTGATGGGGCTGAAAGGAAGTCCAACTCCTATCTCTTAATTGATCTTGTCGAAAGGTCGATGTAATTAATATGAAGTGGACTTCTTCGAAAGCATAACCATGCTTTAGTATATTCTGATACCTTTTGAAGAGGTTGCCTGATGTTCTTTACTAAATGACTATCTATTCCATACTTTTTGAAAGCATAATTTTTGATTTTATAGGTTTCAAAACCTTGCCTACTTCTAATTTATTTTAGGAAATATGCGAAGTTAGATATTCATCATCATTTTTTATAAATTGGATTGAGAAAAACATACTTTGTTTAAATTGTAAATCACATCAAACCCTTCGACTTGATCGAAACCTTTTGTATCGAATCAAGTTTGATTGTTGTATGCTTTCGAAATCATGTACGTTTTTCGACTTCTTCGTCACCCTTTATACTAACTGGGATGTGATCATAATTTTATGTAAATGTAGTTGAAACATTTCGAAGCCTTTTCATCTATAGCAATATTACTCAAACTCAAACCTTTCGATTCAATTAACATATAGGGTTTTGACAGCATTTATATTCTCTTACTAAAATAAAGTTTGTGGGTTTCGACGGTATTGAAAGGTTTATTTGTCTTGTTTAGTTGTGTAGGCTTTAACTACTCCTTTCAACAATAAAGTTTTCTTTGAGCTTTCAACATTGTTGAAGGCTGATTATTGGATATCTACTTCTATTTTCCCTATCGACACTGTCGAAAGCCCCTCATATTTTATTTTCTAAATTAACTCTAACATTATTTCAAAGATATGAAATTTCATGTTTTGGTTGATATTTGAATTGTTGTAATAGGTTTTTGATATCCTTGAAAAAAAATGTTAATTACATAACAAATTATAACTTCTAACTAAAATGATTTCACCTGGCAGGATCATAGGCGTGAAAAAGACTTCTCAAAAACCAAAAACGGCACAGTACTGACGATGGAATCTTCTCCAAAGAAGATGGAAGAAACTCTAAACATTCTCCAATATCCTTCTAGGATGAGGTGGACGCAATTCTCAATGACTTTGGCATTACTGGAGTGGAAGCTATTCCCTCTAGTTACAGGGACACCATCCAAAGCCTTCCTAAAGGATGTTTTTCCTATACCGCTATCCATATTAAGCATGGAGGCTTCTCACCTATCTCGGATTTCTTATCCAAATTCTTGACATATCTGGGCATTGCTTCCATTCTGCTATCTCCAAACCTATATACGTATCTTCTATCCCTGGAACTTATTGATTTGGAGTCAGGGATTCCCTCACTAAATGCTAAAATTATGAACTATCTAGTTCGATTAATTAAACTCAGCAACTTGAACAATCACATTTTTAGAGCCATTCCCCTCCAAAAAGCTAATTTCCAAGAGGGTGAACAAATTCAGAGATTGGGAAATGCAATTCTTTTTTGTCAAATGCTTTCCCAATATCAGTGGAGTCTTCTCTTCCCCTCGTAAGTTAACCACAGTCTTCATTTTTATCCAGTTACTTTCTTTTGCTAATCTACATTTCCTTGTCAAATCCTTCAGCTAAAGATCTAATTACCAAGATAAGAGAACCGTTAAGTTATTGATTGCTGCTTCGAGTAGCATAGGAAATAGGCTCACTTTGTTGAACCCCTCAAACCTTCAAAAGCACTCCCTCCTTCCAACAGGTCAAAGGGTACTTGGTAAACCTTTTCTAGTTCAACACATTTCTCGGAGAAAACGCTTTCTACCTTGGGGGATCCGAAGAACATCTTCCTAATGTTTTCAATTTGCCCTGATCACTCTAGTAGGTTTTAGTATAGTACTTGTAGTTTGTTGTTGTGTTACCTTTCAAATTACTCCACTGAATTGCAATTTTTCGAATCTTTAGCAACTGCTCCATAAGTTAAACCAATCATAGGTGATCCGGCTCTCCCAACTTCTACATCCTATACTTCGTCTTTGACTCCGGCCATTGCTAGATCAAAGATTGCTGCTAAAAGGAAACTGGGTAAAGTGGCCATGATGGAACCATCCCTCAAAAAAGCCAAATTTTTTAAAGTTCCAGATTCTTTGCCACTACAAGAGGACGAGGCCGTTGATATGAGTAAAACATCGAAGAGTCTAGTGGTTGAAGCTTCTATTGATTATCCCAAGACGACTCCTTCAAAAGACAATCTCGTAGTGTCGTTTCCTACTCTCCACGCGTCATTGAGCAGATGCAAAAGGACTTAGGAGCTTCAACTCCATCTGGAGCCACATCTCCCATGTCTACAAGCGATTTTGAAAATATAGTTCAATCCATCTTAAATTGTTCATCTTTTGCCTCTATTCACCCACCTTCCTTTGTTCCTGATCCGGGGGTCACTGCCAGTCTCTTATAGAACAACAACTCTTGGTACGTTTCACTTTATTCATCCTTATTTCATTGTTTTTCTCTGAAACTGATTTGCATCATAATTTTTTTTTAAAGATTTCCAAAAGCTGGCTCTCATTGCAAGAAAATGCCTTAAAATCCTCGTCGAATCACCCAAGCTTCGAGAATAAATTTTCAAACTTGAACAGCCAAATCATCTCTTTAACCGCTGGTAAAAAAGAAGCTACAATGGAATCGGAGAGATTGAAAGCCTCTCTTTCTCAATTAGAATCTATTGTTTCTGAGGAAAGAAAAGCACGTCAACCCTTAACTGATGAAGATCTGGCTTTGAAAATGGCTATGAAAGAGTCCGAAAATAAAAAAGCTCAAATGGTAGCTAAACAATCTTCTCTAGTAAAAAAGTTGAAAAAGAAGAATTCTCTAAAGTTGGCTGTCAATGTCATCTCTGATGCCAAGTAACATGTATCACAATTCCTAAGTACTTCCTTGATGACATCATTATTAACTCCTATGACGACGCCCCGATGATTGCTTATGCCGATAACATAGAAAAATGCCCATATTTGAGCTTTCCCTCTCTTGACCCTGCTCTTGTTAATATATTTATGGCTAAAGTCAAAGAGATAAAGCAGGGAGTTAAAGTTCCTGAAACAAAGGAGATTGATGCCTCCAAAATTTTATCCTTTGAAGTCCCTTCCTTCGAAATAGATTCCGATTCTGAGGATGAAGGTGATAAAGATGAAGCCACCAAGGAAGAGGGTGGTAATGAAGGCGATGACAATAATAATGATGATGGTGATGACTATAATAATGATAACGGAGATGGAGGCCAAATTGATATGTGATCGTGATAGTTCTCCTACCAGGGAATGGGACTATAGCAAATATCCTCTTGTTATAACCTCGAAAGGATTTAATGTTCATTTTGATTCAACGGTTACCCTTTCTGCTAATTCTTTGAATAAAGTCAAAAAGGTCATTTCACAACTTTAAATGTAAAACAAGTGTCCAATGAAACCGTACCTTTTATTTCATGTTTACTTAAGTTGTAACCGTCTATTTCTATATGAAGAGATTGATTATTTGTGTCTTGACTTCATTTTCATTTTTGTTTGTTTAAATAAGAGTTACAGTTATCTATAACATCGCTCTCTTTAGATTCTCCATCTCGTTTCATCAGCATCAAAGATAGGCTGTTAGCAAACATTGAAAAGAGAAAACTTGCCAATGATCCTTTATTTACTTGCTTTCAGAACAATACTGCGGCTTTTGAATGGTGCAAAAGATATTTTCTTCAAAAGACAATCATTAGAAACCTCAATGATCAATCTTGAGGTAGACATTAAGAGTAAGAATGAAACAATTTCAATATTCAAGCGCCAAATTAAATCAAATCCTTCAATTGATTTTGACCATAAGATGTTCGAACTTCTCCACCAAATAAGTATTTAGAGATTAAACTAAAGCATAGTCAAGCTCAGTGTGAATCACTAGAATTCATTATGTGGAATAATATTTCAAACATCGATTTACCGGCTTTTCCTATCATTTCATCTATTGTAAAACCAACAAGGTATACTTCTCATGTCATTCAAAAGTTCCCTACTACGACTAATCCTCCTCTTGGCTTAGGCGAAAAGGTGGTAGGGGAATGGTCGAGGAAAGTCAAATTTGAGATGATGAAGTATATCAATGAACAACAAAGAGTGAGATACTCACAACACATAAATGAATATGCAGGTAAGATTCAAAAATTTAACGCGAAAAGTATCTTCTTCAGAAGCGTATTGCTGATTTAAAAAGAGAAAATAAGACTTTAAAAGGCTTAAAAAAGCCTTTATTCGTGCTTTAAAGACCAACATTGAATCCGTTGATGATGCCGACAAGATAAGGAAAAAAGAGAAGAAGCTTAAATAAGTTCTCCGTATTGCAATTCATCACATCGTTGAGCCATTAATTGCCGAGAATTTAGATAAGGCTGTTCAAGACTGGTTAAATATATATGTGCACCATATTCTTGTAAATAATTTTATAAATTATGAAAATTTTGTAAATATCACCTGGTTCGAGTCCTTCCTTATAAAATTGTTTCAAAATCAACCTTTTGATAATTTTAACAATGATTTTTGTATTTTCTGGATCTTTCAATCCTCTTTACCGATCTCCTTTCCTTGAAAAGCATGAAGTAAACGATATTCCCAATTGTTAGCTTGAAATCTATAAAGAAGTTTATCTATATAACTTACGGAGATTAACAAATCATTATGTTAACATATGATAATAAGTGAAAAATAATTCTATAATTAAATACGGATGAATGTGTTGAAACTCATCTTTGGTAATAATGAGAGATAACATGAAATTCACTTCAATTATATAAGTGGATTATTAAAAATCCGATGGTAGAAAACCATAAATTCAATCAAGGATTTAATTATGGATGTTTAGAAATTCATCAACTAATAGAAAGTCGATAATGATTGTGTAATAGAAGTCCAGAAGTCATTGTCTGAAAGTTGGTAATAGAAATTCAGTGACTCAGATTCGGGCATTAATGAATGAAATTTAGAAGTTAGAAAATCCAAAACACAAATTCGGGTATTTGTGGAACTTTCCATTGCGTGGCGCATTCAAGGGCTTGTCGATGCTTTACTTTGGGCATTGCGTGGCATGGATAAAGGCTTACTCTTACCTCCCTCTAAGAGGCGCTTTGACCTGGCCCACTCAGTGCGGACAAAGGCTTTGGCTGTTTAAGGTAACGTCCAACTGCAAGGAGAATTTTACTCCCAACCATGTAGGTTTTTCTTAGTAAAATAGTCGATTCCATCTAGGATCTCTTTACAAACTCGTTAATTTTGCCTTGTCTAAAAAAGTTGATTATCGTCCCTTTGAGTACTGTGCATTGATCTGTTCATGTCCATTCATTATACAGTAGTGACAATAGGATCCTCCCTGATTCCTCTCATATCTAAATTTTTTCTTTTGTGATCGCCAATAGTTGATTTCTTCTTTGGTTATCAAATAAACATTCTCGATTGATGTTGTTAAAATGCATTCCTTAGGAAGTCTTGACTTGAAGCTTGTCTTTTGATGGTGGTTTCTGGATCTTTTATTACTCGGTTTTGGAGTTTCACCCTCAACGATTAATTTTCTTTTTAAAACCCTTTGGAGTTCTTGTGTTGGTAGTGTCCCATTGTTGCTTGATCCTATTTGTGTGCAAAGGCGTTTGTAATCAGCCATTATTCCTTCTTCAAAGATTGTGCCTTTAGTGTAATATTGAATTGTTTTCCTCATTTGTTCAAACAAGTTGTCACTTTCATTTCTTCATTATCCTTAAGGCCTTCATTGCTAACATTTGTTCTTCATGTAGATTTGAATCATCAATTGTTGCATGGGAGAATCCAATTAGATGTGGTTCCACGAATCCTTGCTTGGATCTATTGGCTTTGCAAAACATGATGATGTAAAGTTCAAAGTAAGTAGGCTTGGAATAAGATCGGGTTAATGGTAAGTGGAGTTGAATGTTCAACAGGGTCAGAGGTTCGAGCCCTCCTTCTAGCGTCAAAATGTTAACAAGAAAACTTGTCAATACTTCAAAGTTGAATTTAAAGTGTAGGTAGTTCTTTTGAGACCTTCTTTCAAAAAATGGATATAGTCGGTAGTTCTCAATTAGGTTATAATGGTTATAACACGTTCCATTCTCTTCAATTTTCCTCTTATGTAGATTATGGTGGTAAAATCTCCTTCTTATTAGACCTTTCGACTTGGACGAAAAACTGAGAATCCCTCTTATATTGCCTTTCAAAAAAATTAACATGCCTTAGTTCTTTGTCGAAACTCCCCTTTCAAATTAGTTGATGAGTCCTTAAGGATGGCTTTAAAGAGTTAAGGATGTGGATTGGACTGATTGGTTTTGACTTCTTCGAAAACTAACCTTTAAGAGTAGAGGTTAAGGCTCTATGGGTATTGGGTAAACTAAGGGATCTGACTCATTCTTAAAGGTGACCTTTTGACCCAGTCAATACAAGTAGATTACAATTAGAATTCAACAGAATTATCAAATCCATAAATATCTAGAAAAACCCATAATCTGCTTCTATTAAACTCAAGTAATACAAACTGACAAATTCCCAATTTCTAATTCCAAAATTATGGTTTACAATTTTTAGAAAATACAAGAATGGAATGAAAGAATACAGATCCCCAAAACAAGACCCCTAGGGTCTTATTTATAGGTGCGGGTTGGCACCTTTCGACTCGGTGCTTTCGACCTGGTCGAAAGGTGGCCTTGTAGACCTTTCGTCACCTTTGACATTTATGTATCTCTTTATATTGCATTTGAATGGATTTGAATGCTTCCTTCTTCATCGAATGGGGTAGATGCGCCTTTTTCCCTTGTGTTTCTTTGTTGTTGCAAGTGAGAAGGAGCATGACCTTTCGACTTTGTCAACAGGTAATTCTATGGGGTTTCAAATGTGTTGAAATGTTGAGGATTCCAACACGGAAGGTAACTTCGAAAAACTGCTTGCAAACTGATTGGGCACCCTTCCTGGTTGTTTGAGGCTTCGACCAGTTTGAAAGGCTTATTTATGCTTATGAAAGGGTTGTTCCAATCAAAGCATCTTTCTGAGTAACCTAAATAAAGGCAAAACCTTCAGTTTCGAAAGGTTTGGAGTGCATATGATTGGCTGTTATTTGCTGCCTTCAAAAGGTATCCCTTTACTTATTCGATAGGTCTTCATGTAGGCGAATGTATCTATTCCGAAAAGAAGCCATTTGAAGCGAAAGAGAGTTTTTGACCCCTTCGAAAGCTTATAACATATCTAATTTTTGGCTGTAGCATCCCTTCGAATCCTTCGAAAAGCTTTGTTAGTGCCGTCAGCTCTCGTTCTTCTTTCCCTTCTATTCATTTTGGTTTCGACAAGGCTGAAGTGAGAACTGGTGATAACATTAAATATAAAATATATTAAAATTGAAAATTCATTGTTGTCAATTATTATTGTACAAATATTTTTTTTATAAATTTTAAAATGTTTATTATATGATTTTTATCTTTAAGATGTAATACATTAATTAATATAATTATATATGTAATATAATATAATTTAGTTAATTTTTTAAAATTTTTACTTCATGAGCTTAATGCTAGTATATATCATTTTTTAGTTAACAAATATGTAGATGCACCAATATGTTCAAGCATCTAATATGTGATAGAGCATCGATACACTATGTTCGTAATGTAATCTAATAACCTACAATATATTATAATAATAAGTAATAATATTAAATGAATTGGTAAACATGTTGAATACTTTTCACCGAGGCCCACGGATATAACTTGGAAATGATGAAATGACTCCATGAATTAGATTCCAAGTTCTAGAGTTGCTGGCTCTTGAACTGCTTTACTATCGATGATCGATTAGAAGAATATTGATGCGATTTGAGCTGGGATTTATTTTCAATGTAAACATATTTGTTGGTTGAAATCTGTAAAGAGTGAGGAGAGAAAAAATATTAAAAAGAATGATGTAGAGAGTGGAATATAAATAGGAAGTCAAATGGAGAGAAAAAAGATCTTATTCTTATCTCTCTTACCAATTCCACTCTTTTAAACCATTCAAAAGCCTCCCTCTTTTGCCAACATTTGGTTGGACTGTCGAAGCTATTTGGGTCAAAATTTGCATGTCCCATATGGATCTCAAAGCCAATTCAAAGCCCGCACAATTCTCATTGCATTTAAGCCTAAATTTAAACACATACTGGTATCGTATATCGATTAATACATTTATAACTATTATAAATGCATTTTTTAACATTGTTCAACCCATCATATACCAAATTTTATAATATTAATTAATTTACTTCAATTATAAAATTAAAAATTAATTAAATCAGGTAATAAAAGGAGTAGTCATTGTTTTGAATGTATGACTCTTAGGTGTAAATTTGGTCAAAGATTAATACCGAGCAATTTGAATATTAACGTTCACACATTACTCTTCAGGTGATATCTTGGCCACACTTACATGGTTTTGATAAAATTTAATTTTACTTTGTTAAGCACTACCCAATAGCTAAGTAGTTAATATCTGTATCCGATGTGTATCATTCAAGTACTGATATGAGATATTTAAAGATACCATGATAATCTTAGAAATTATCGGTGAAATATCAGACATGTATAGTACATGTTATAAACGATATCATACTACATTATGATGTTATAATGATGTTATGTTTTTAAATGTTTGGATAAACATTGCTAAATTACTAATAAAGACCGACTGCATATGGTTTACAAACTATAATCCGCTTGTCAGGACATTCTATTAAACACATATCACAAAATAGGCTTATAAAAACCGATAAATTCATATAATGCGCATATTTATTATTTTCTTCATTTTAATACTATGTTCATTGTGTCTTCAGTTATTTAATCATCTATATTACTTTCCAAAAAATTTCATATTTATAGGTTTTTTGTTTTCATTTTCACTTATTTATCGAGTAGGTAATGTTGATTTGACATTGAGTACTACTTCTAGTCCGATCTTTATTAATATATCAAATACATAACTTTAATGCTCTTCAGTCTTTTGTTCTTGGTGCATGATATAACTAATAAAATGAATTTTCACAATTTAACTTACAAATTAGAAATAGTGAACAAAAAACTAAAGCGAGTAGTATCTATTACATGGTCTGGTTTATAGTGATAAAGTCTATACATAAAATAAAACATATAAAATAATAGAATAAGTAGAGTTTTCTTTATTGAATGACCAGCGAAGAAGATAGAAAAATTTTGTTAAGATTAAAACAATTAGTGCATTGAGATTTCTAATATGATCTATTAGTGTCATTCATCATTTAGTAAAATAATATTGAAAATGTGAAGCTATTTATTTGTAAATTAATATTCTCCAAGACTAACAATAATCAATGATATTCCTAAAAAATATGAGCTATTTTACACAAAATATACGAGCAACATATCAGCAATATCGGATGATACATCAGAGCGATATTTTATAGAAAATCGATTACGGAGCAATATGAGATATATGGCGGTATATTTGCGATATTATCCGATATTAACTACATAGTCCGGTAGTGATAATTATTTACACGAATTCTATTCATCAAAACTATATCACTTTGGACTTATGGAATTTGATGATATTCAAAATTTTAATATCATCCATATTTAATTCTATAGCCTAAATACAAAGTCCTTGGTTCAATAATAATAGTTATTAGTAACCAAAATGCTCTGGCCAAAGACTTTGGCTTTGAGTTGACCATGATACTAACCTCACATAATCAAGTAGATGAATCCTCTCATAAATAGTGTTTCACTTTCAATGCTTGCACTCGACCTAACTATAGTCATTCGATGGACGTCGTGCCACGGTTTTACTATAATCAAAGCGAGACTTTCACATTGAAGATCAACAATATTCTTAAACCAAGAGAACTGTTTAATTTTGTCACGTTGATATTTTTTGTTTGACATTAATTACATTAACCAATATAAAACTATTGATTGAGTCCTCATGGTGCCTTCAACAACTATTAGTAATACGCCGCCCAACGGATGTATCGATATCCAATCTCGATATTATCTTAACTAGGAATACTTAAAACATTATGTTTATTTTACTATGATAAACCACTCATGGTTATAACGCATTATAACTACTATCACAAAATATACCATTTATAGATTTTCTATTAAATATAACTTTAATTAAATTAATTAATTAATATATTATATTATATTATATCAAGTATATAATAGAAAAAACACATTTTTTTCGAACAAGATTGGTTATCGAGTTTGACATATGTCGATATATGTATTTAGGGTATGTCGACATATATGTAGTAAATTGCATGTTTTTAATGATTTTTTAGTATTTTATATTATTTTAGTTTATAATTCCAAAGATCAAAAGAACATAATTGATAACAAAACGAATCCACCAAGAAAATTTCATTAACAAAATAGAGAGATACATAAGCATAATGAAAAATACAAGGAAATAAGAAAAACTGAACTATAAAATATATTGATAGCTGCGTAGATCTAGAATGATGATGATGAAGAAGAAAAATTTTCACCAAGCTTTCTCATTTTCTTTCCAAAGTCTTTTCAACTTTGCTTGAGAGACTAGTGAATTTCTTACTAAAAGAACCCTTGAGCTTCTTTTGATTATTAAGAAACTTCTCCTAAATTTTAAGGATCTCTTTGTTTGAATAGTGAGATGGTTTGTCACAGCTTTCAAGAGATGTATCCATTTCTCCTCCTCCTCCTCCTCCTCCTCCTCTTCTTCTTCTTCTTCTTTTTCTTCAACGACTTCTATTTCCATATCACCACTTTCTTATTCTTGAAGAATCTCTTGCTCTTCTTCTCCTGCCAATCGTTATTCCTTTTCCGTAAGAGGCACATATGGTTCAAATCCAAGAGGAATGTGCATGAGAGAGGTTTGTTTTGTCAAAAACTTTATGAAGCAAAATATTTTTACCTTTTAGGTCAATACGTATGATAAACAATATGGTAAATTATGTTTACATGTCTAGAAATTTTCTTTTAAACACAATCATCTAAAATCACTTAGCACAATTTGTAGCATATTTTTCAAAAATAGAAATATAAGCTTTAAAACTTTATGAGCAGGGTTGTTGTAATTTCTCGTCCTCCACGTAATATTTTATTTTGAAATAAGGCTTATTATTATTACTTTTGGCCTAAGTTTTTACCTTTAAAACCAAATCCTTCATATTTTGAAAACAAATCATGTATAACTTCTCTATTCCATAATCAATTTCAAAAGTGGAAGGTTGTTCTCACTACTTTTACAATTAAGAATCTGCCCAAGAATTTCACAATCCAAAACAATAATAGTATCTTTGATACTACTTCAAATTTGACTTTCTTTTCCTTGATAAAACTTTCCATATAAATTAGCATAAAACATTTTGATCAAATCGTGATAGCAAACAAAATTATTTTGTGATAAATTGATTAAACTAAAAATACCATTTTCCAATGCAAGATCTTGTAAACATAAGAATAAAATTCATTAAAATTAGAAAATCTTTCCAAAAAGACTTTTCCATATATTGCATGCTCAATGTATGTTTCAATGGACTCTTAATCATTAAAATGTTGACTTTTGGTTTATTTGGTACGTCTAATGGTTTTGATGAAGAGCTTTGGTTTGAAGAAGACATTATGATTTTGTTTTGGAAGAAAGAGAGTGAAGAATTTGTTTGATTTTTGAAATAAAGTGTGTGTTGAAGATGAGGTTAGAAAACGTAAATATACGGAGTTTGAATGAACATGTGACAACCAAAAAGATGTCTTTTAAATTTTGAATTGAATGCAAAAGAGCTAGAATTTCAAATGTTCAAATTTGAAATAATTCTTCAGATTCTGTCTTATATGTTGACATACCTAGGTGGCATATGTCGACATATATGTCGGAATTTCAATGTTTGAAAAATAAAGCAATATATTCATATAATTATACATATACATATTATTTATTATATATTTATTCCTATATTAAATAATAATAACAAAATATGAAACTAAACAAATACAGATTTCGCTGTTTTATTTGTTTGACTTTATTCGTCTTCCATCATCGTGAAACACATGAAATTTTCAATGTCTAGTTCATTGTCGTTGGATGTTGTATCAGAATCAGCTAAGGTCACGTTGAAATCCCTTTTTGTCTTTTTAAATGAATGGTGTTTGGTGAATTCTTTGTTTTCTTCTGATGTGGCAATCTCTTCATAGATGGTCAGATTCACCACAATTGTAACTCTAAAAAACAATTTTGTTTTTAGAATTTTTGTTTTCAGTTTTTCAAAAGTTGCTTATCTTTCTGTATTTAAGAAATTTTCTTCAATTTTGGGCCATAAGAGCAATCTTATCATCATTATCATCGTCGTCTGAATTTTGATCTTTAGCCGTTGCATTGAATGCAATTGATTTCTTTTGGTCATCTTACTTTCCTTTCTACACTGCAACTGTATTTCATAAGAGATTAGATTACTAATTAATTCTTCAATTTTTAATATATTAATATCATTGGCTTCTTCTGTTGCTAATGTCTTTTGATCCTATTTAGAAGATAGTGAATTAAGAATTTTTCTACCTTGATCCGCATTTGAGAAATTTTACACTAAGGATACTAATGAATTGACTATACCTTGAAATCTAGAATACGTATCAGTAATGGACTTGTTTTTTTTTCATTTTAAAAAGTTGAAATTGTTTGGTTAGCATGGAAATCTTAGTTTGATTTTCTTTACTAGTGCCCTCATGTGTGACTTGCAATGTTTTCCAAATTTCATAAGCACTCGAACAAATAGAAATTGAATTAAATTCATTTTTTTATAGGGAGAAAAATAAAATATTCATGCCCTTTGAATTATTAAGTGCTTAATTCTTTTGGTCTATGGTCCACTATGAATATTCAATTTGTGGTTCGGTGTATTCACTTTATGTAATGTTCCAAATATCTAAGCCATTGGATTGTAAATAAATTTCCATCCTGCATAACCAGTAAGCATAATTATGCTACAGTGGTATAGTAGTTGATTATCCTTCTACAGAAGTGTTAAAAAGTGTACTACTAGTATTACTATCCATTTATAATTTTCAAAAATCAAATAACAAGTTTTTGAAAATCTTACGCTCTAATATCAAATGTGGGAAATGGTGTAGTATAAATTATACTAGCGTGAATGGATCTTAAGGCTGTATTAAAACTAGAGGGGGTAAATAGAGTTTTACAACTTATATAGAACTTTTCTAAATAGTTTTAAGATTAAAATCAAAATACAGATAATCAACGTAGATATGTATTACAAACAGTCATACATACATACATATGTAAATATATATATATATAAAGTAAAATAAGAGAGATTACAACAGGAGTTTTATACTGGTTCGAATTGACCAATCTTAAATCAAATCCTGCACGGTATCTATACAGGTTTCCTTTAAAACGTCTATTTTAATCAGGTAGCATGCAAACTAGAATATAATCTTGATTTCAAGGCAACAAAGATACACCTTCTAGATTTTTCGAGCTTAGGGTAGAGTCTCTTGATTTATGTTGAATAATGGTGGACATTCCTATCGGTTAGAAAATCGCCATTAAAAATTGTAATAAAAATAACCGCAAGCGCACGACGTACAATTTTAGTACATGGCGAGTACGGGCCGATCCGCAAGGAATTGAATTAATTTAAATTCTACTCAATCAAATTAACCCAAAGTTTTAAGTTGTTTTAAGCTAAAAATGTAAAACTAACTAAAACAAAGTGAACAAAAATATGAGATTAAAAGACAATTTAGAGGAAAATCCACTCTCATACTTTCAGATAAATCAATACAAAATCAATCTATGATCTCTCATTCTAATTTAAGTAGAATTAGTGATGCATTTATCATAAGTATGGTCTATTTATGTTATTAATTAACATAATTTAAACCATCAAACTTTAATACAACAACTAAAACCATTTTGTTAAATGTCATGAAAATGAATATGAAACTAAAACAAAATCATTTTTATGCATAATCTATTTACTATTTTTGATTAGCAACATAGATCATCAAATTTTGATTTTATTTTAATTCCATGATCAGAATCAATAGTTAGATGTTAATGTAAATTATGTTTATATTTGAGTAGGAATAACCTATTTGTGATGAATAACATAGGCTATCAAATTCAGTAATAAAGTTACATTAACAACTAACTATCCATGAAGCATAAAATGAGATCATAAATAATAGAATATATTGAATTTACATAATTTAATAGAGCTTCATTATACCTAAATTGAAGGGGTTAGTTTCTCATTTATGTTATCATTTCAACACATGTAAATTTCAATATAGAACAACAAGCAAAGTAAGAGCTAATTAAAAGAAAAGAATTAAACTACTTGCAAACTAATTGCATTGAAAAGAAAGCTAATCTACTGACATGAAATAGAAGAAAGCATGTAAATAGAAGTAAGCATGAAATAAAAGCAAGTAGAAAAGAAGAAGAAGCTTAGAAAGCCATTTTATTTCTCGTTTAATTTGTGGCCATATCTTGCATAATATGATAGGAAGATAGTAAAAATTTACATAAACATAAGAGGGTTATTTATACATGGCTAAAGTCCTAATCCATATTTTAGGGGACTACCCAAATTGCCCTTTAGTAAATGTGACCTCTAAGTTATCACTAGCATAAAGTTAATCCTCCATTAAATGTGCATGTGTTTTTAATCTCCACTAAAATGTACATTAGCTTTTAATTGCAGCTCATGGGTTTGTGGGTAGGTGGGATCCTCTATGATGCATGAATTCTTTTATTTCTTCATTCCTTTGTCTTCCTTCACTTCTGCATGCGTGAAGCCGCTCACAATAATCACTCAAATTCCTAAAACACAACATTAAAATGTGCAAGTAAATTTTATCAAAAATTAACACATATAAAAATGACCATTTTTCCCTAATATGAATATTAATGAACGATGATTTGAAAACAATTTAAATTTGGTTTAAACATGTAAAATATCCTAATATGCTAATTCATTAAATAAAAGTAGATTAAATATAGAAGCAAAAATATGCACTTTTACGTGCACATAAAATACTCCCACACTAATCCTTTTATTCGTCCTTGAATAAAGAAAAAATAAGATAAATCCGTTTTCGTAGGAAACACGGTAGCAGTGAGCGTTTACAACAAGCCGTTGAACCTCCAAGTGTCCGTAGTAGGATGAGTGTTATCTCATGAGGGTTTTTAGCGGATACTACCCACAAAATCCAAATCCAACAGGAAAAATTCCTAAATGCAAGATTTATTTACAAAGATATGAATGCTAGTTTTTGATACTATTTACAAATAAAGAATTTACTTTTAATTTAGTACGAATAAGTTAAATATAAGTTTTAGTCATCATCAAGAGATTTAAGTCGTTTTACTCGCTAAAACTTCCAACAAAAATTAAGTTATCATCACAATTAGACTCTAGTTTGGCTAGTTGTTTCGGTTGATAACATAGAGGGACTATGAAATGGATCCTTAGTTGATATTCAAAGTTTTTCAAAGTGGTATTTTTATTTCTTTTGAATAACAAGTCGAATTAAATAAGTGAAAGTAGTGCTTGGATTTTAATTGCTTACTCTCTCTCTATTTTTGAAAAGTATTAACATTATTTATCATTTACACCTAATTTAGATAACCGAGGCTAGATATACTGATCACGCACTGCCTTTCGGACTTACATGAGAAGTGTACAGCGCATGGCGGGTGTACACATGCGTATGAACACATGACTCTAGGTGGTTATTCTTATTAAAATTTTATTTATGTACACCTAACGCAGATAAACCGAGGCTAGATATACTGATCATGCACTGCCTTTTGGGCTTACGTGAAAAGGGTACAGAGCATGTGAGCACTTGCATGTGAACACATGACTCTAGGCGTTTCTTATTTTCACAGAAAACTTTATTTTTATGTTTTATTTCTTCTTTTTTAAAGAGAGAGAGTTATGCAAAACCATCTTAGCACCACTTAACTTAGAAGATTGAAAATGTCATGCCTTTACTTTAAATCAACCACTCTTTTAAACAAAGATTACAATTAGGACATACTTCATAATTATCACCTATGAACCTTCCTATATATTAGTTAAATCATAGTTACTTGTAATCAAACTTTATTTTTATTTTCGTTGAGACAAATAAGTTTTCAAAAAATTTCAATTTTATAACCAAAAACGAATACTTATCCTATAGTGTTCTTTCAAAAGTAAATCAATATGCTAAAAAGAAACTTTTTTGGGATTTTTTTTATGTTTTGGAAAGAAAAATTAAAAAATAAACCATGAAAAATGAAAATGAACATGAAACTCCCCCCACACTTAATTTTGACCGTGTCTTCATAGTTAATGCATGATATAATGAGTATAACAGGGAAAAATATGTACATATTTACAAAAGAGAGTTAACATTTCTTAGTAAATGCAGTATGGCTCATGAAGAATCATGAGCTCCTCCTCTTGATAATCTGAAAATTCCAAGTATGGTTTCAAGTTATGACCATTGACTGTGAAAATTGTTCCATCCTTGAGGTTTTGTATATCTATGGCACCATGTGAAAAAACAGGTTATACCACAAATGTTCCGGTCCATCTTGATTTTAATTTCCCAAAGAGCAAGTAAAGTCTATAAACATATAAAAAGAACTTTTTGGTTTGGAAAAATAGATCTTCTTAGGATAGACTTGTCATGAAAAACTTTTGTTCTTTCTTTGTAAATTTTTTCATTTTATTACGCGTCATTCCCAATCTCTTCTAATCCGTTGATTTGCAATTTTCTGTTTTCACCAGCTTTTTCAAGATCAAAGTTTAAGTTCTTCACTATCGATAATGCTTTGTGTTCGATTTCAACTAGTAAAGGGCAAGCTTTCCCATAAACCAAATGAAATGAGGACATCCGAAGGTTAGTTTTAAAAGTAGTATGATAAGCCCAAAGCGCATCTGTTAATTTTTGAGACCAATCTTTTAGATTTTTATTAATGGTTTTTTTCCAAGATATGTTTGATTTGGCGATTTGAAACTTCAACTGGACCACAAGTTTGAGGATGATACGGAGTGGATAACTTGTGGGTTATCAAGTATTTCTTCATTAAAGTTTCATATGAACGATTACAGAAGTGGGTTCCATTATCGCTTATTATTGTGACAGGTCTTCCAAACCTCGAAAAGATGTTTTCTTTTATGAATTTCACAACAATTTTATGGTCATTTCTTTTATGGGGAATGGCTTCAACCCTTTTACAAACACAATCAACAATAAGAAAAATGTACAAATTGCCGAAAGAACTAGGAAACGGTCCCATAAAGTCAATACCCCAAACATCAAAGATTTTGATCTTAAGAATGGGTTTCAAAGGCATTATATTTTGTCGAGAGATTCTTCCTACATTTGATAGCGATTGCAAGTTTTGCAAAACTCGAATGCATCTTTGAAAAGTGTAGGCCAATAAAAACCACATTGAAGCACCTTTTCTACGGTTTTCCTAGGATCAAAGTGACCTCCACGAGCTTGGTCGTGAAAAAACAAAAGGACTACCTTGATTTCACAATCTAGAATAGAATGTCGAATGATTTAGTCGCAACAATACTTAAACAAGTATGGATCATCTCAATAGAAGAACTTGACTTGGGAAAGAAATTATATTTATCTTGTTTCGACCAAAATAAAGGAGTTTCCATAGTGACTAGATAGTTCACTATGTCCACATGCCATGGATCGATAGAAATAGAGAGGAGCTGTTTATCAGGAAAGTTCTCCTTGATCGATAAAGAAGATGGTGAGCTTGGAAGACATGATAGATGATTAGCGATGACGTTGTCGGATCCTTTCTTGTCTTTGATCGTAAGGTCAAATTATTGCAGTAAAATATTCAACGGATCAAACAAGACTTAGCATCCTTTTTAGAGAAAAGGTACCTAAGAGCGGAATGGTCAGTGTAAACAGTAATGTGTGAGCCAATCAAATAAGGTCGGAATTTTTCGAGCACAAAGACTACCGCTGAAAGCTCTTTTTTAGCGGTCGGGTAATTAAATTGAGCATCATTTAGGGTCATACTAGTGTTTTAGATGACATGAAGAATTTTTTTGATGCGTTGTCCTAAGACAGCACCAACTTCAAAGTTAGAAGCATCGTACATTATTTTGAAAGGAAGATCCCAATTGGGTATGCAAATGATGAGAGCAAAAATGAGTTCATTTTTGAGACGTTCGAAAGTAGAAATATAGACAGAATTAAAGTCAAATGGAATGACTTTTCCAAGAAGGGTTGTAAGCGGTCAAGTAATTTTACTAAAGTCTTTCACAAAGCATCGACAGAAACCGGCGTGTCCAAGAAATGAATGAATGTCTTCGATGGATTTGAGAATGGGTGGATCTGCAATTACATCAACTTTCACTTTATTTGAAATGCCATGCCTAGGACAATGTCATGTTTGACCATGAAATAGCATTTTTCCCAATTTAACATTAAGTGTTTGTCCTTGCGCCATTTAAGAACCAACTCAAGATGGTGTAAGCACTCGGAAAAAGAGTTTCCAAATATAGAAAAATCATTCATAAACACTTCCAGAAAGCATTCGATCATATCAGAAAAGATGCTAACCATGCATCTCTAAAACGTAGCACGAGTGTTGTAAAGGCCAAGTGGCATACATCGACATGCAAAAGTGCCAAAAAGACATGTGAAAGTCGTTTTCTCTTAATCTTCGAGAGCGATTGGAATTTGGTTAAACGATCAAGCATTTGGTCGATAAAAGAAAGGGGGAAATGGCCCTTACGTGTTGCAGCATTTAGATTTAATCAACGCAAACACCCTAACCTATTTAAGTACGAGTTGGAATGAATTCGTTAAAGTTGTTCTTGACAGCAGTAAGTCTAGAATAATTAGGCACATCATGAACTGGACGAACCGATGAACTATCAGAGATTGGGTATATGATTCCGTTATCGAGAAGTTTATGAATTCTGTCACGAACCGCATCCTTTATTTTTGGGTTAAGCCTTTGTTGTGCATCACGAACAGGCTTGGCATCGTCAACTAAATGGATGCGATGTTGAACAAGAGTGGGACTAATTCCCTTTATATCGGTGATCGACCCTCCAATTGCTTCTCTGTTTTTTGACAAAATTGAAAGAAGGGAAACTTCTTGATCAAGAGATAGACTTGAAGAGATTATTATGGGAAACGTTTCATTTCACCTTTGTATGCATACTTAAGGTGGGCGAGAAAGGGTTTAAGGTCCAACCTCGAGGGTTGATCAATCAAAGAATTAGATGGATGTTCTGATTCAACCACAGAGGTTCAAACGGAAGCGCAATTTCAATTTCATTAGGTTTATCTTAGAACGGTTGTTCGTATTCGGTCTCGCATTCGTTGTTTAGGTCTACTGTTTCGTTATTAAATTTTTCTTGAATGAAGCTAACTTTCAATATTTGGTCATATGATTCGCCCAATTGATTTTCAAGATTGAAAATGTTAAGATCCTAAGTCAGGTTTCCAAAAGAAAATTTCATCAAACCATTTCAAAAATTTATTAGAGCATTCAAAGTAGCCAAGAATGGTTGGCCTAAACTCAATGGAATTTGACTCATCAGATTATTCATGGGTTGAGTCTACAAAACGATAAAATCGATGGGCAATATGAAATGATCGTTTTTGATGAGTATGTCCTCGATTTCTCCTACGGGTTTCTTTACTGAGCGATCGAAAAATCAAAGAGTTACTTTTGTCGGTTTTAGTTCATCTAAGCCAATTTGCTGGTAAATGGAATAAGGAATCAAATTAACACTCACATCCAAATATAGTAAGCACTTGTTAATCGTTTTGTCTCCTATCATGCACGAGATAATTAGACATCCAGGATCTTTGTATTTAATAGGAATTGATTGGGACAAGACTGCGCTAAGTCCGGCAGCTAAGAAAATATTCTTAGATACACGAGTGTGTCGTTTTTGAGTGTACAAGTCCTTGAGAAACTTAGCGTAAGTGGGGACTTGTTGCACGATATCAAAAAGCGCGATGTTAACTTTGACTTATTTAAAAATTGGCAACATCTTTTTCATTTGGTCAGAGTGTTTCTTGGGTCGAATGCAATGTGGAAATGGAACTTGATTCTTAGTAGGTGGATCTACTTGAGTAGAAGAAGGATTTGGATAGGCAGTTGATTCAATGTTTGGCTCAACGTTTTGTTCAGATTTGGTTGTATTTGAAGTGTCAATAGGATTTTCTGGTAAATTGTTTGGATTAAACTCGATTATCAATTTGTTTTCCCAAATGCAAATTCGTTATAGCTTCCATTTGGGTTATGTTGCTATCTTGAACAACATTGGCTTGATTCGAATTCGTGTTTTGATTTATGGGATTCAGACTTGGCTGACTTAGGAATATGCCTCGTTTACGTTCACTTACAGACGTAGTTAATTAAATCATTTGCATTTCAAGTTTTGCAATCGAATGACGCCTATTATGCATGTATGAGGTTAATAAATTTTATAAATTACTGTTTTATTGGAGGTTGTAAGTGGTTTCCTTAACCAAAGTTTCAAGACTTTTCTCAATTGAACTTAACGCTTTATCATCTTGGGGAGCAAAAGATTGTTGAGGTTGATTTTGGGATGAAGGCACAGAATTTTGTTGAAAATGATTAGGTTGAAAGGGAGGATCGAAGCATAATTTGGAAATTCTTGAAAAGTGGGACGAACAAAATTCCAGTAGGGATTATTTTTGTTCAAAGCAAAGTTTAGATGATTTCTCCAACCATGATTGTACATTGGAGAAAATGGGTCATTCTTAACCTTATTGAAAACATTAAGTTTTTCGATCGAATTAGGGCACTGATCGGCTATGTGATTTAGATCGTTGCATATATAACACATGGGTCGGGAAGCTTGGTTCATTTGGTTGGATGAGAAAACATTGTCGGATTTATTGATCATTGCGTCGATCTTAGATTCTAAAGCCAAAGATGATCCTATCGAGTATGCACTCGATCGTGAGTAAATGGATTTTTCGTTAGAACGTTCCAATTGGGATGACATTTCGGCTAGGTTTTCAAGAAATTGCCAAGCATCATCATGATGTTGGGCAAGGAAATTTCCTTGGCACGTCGATTCAAGCATAATTCGTGAGCTTTTTTCAAGTCCATCGTATAAGATTTGGCAACGAGTCTATTTTTGGAAATTATGGTGTGGACATTTTATCAAAAGCTCTTTAAATCTTTCAAAACATTCTTCGAATGGTTCACCCCTGAATTGATGAAAATTGACAATTTCATTTTGGATTTTAGTTGTTTTTTCTAAGGGGTGGAACTTTTTTAAGAAAACTTTAACAAATTCTTCCCAAGTTTTGATCGAATTTGACGGTAAGCCATACAACCATTTTTCCACGTAATCGGTAAGGGCGAATAGAATCAATCGAAGTTTAATTCCGTCATCACAAAGTTGTTGGAGTTTAATAGTTGCACAAACTTGTTCGAATTTCATTAAGAAAATGTATGGATCATCGTGTACGAAGGGAGTTTCTTATTTGTCAAAGTGATTTCAGTTATTAATTATTGAATTTGACAGTCTTTTTAGAAAAGATTTTGATAAAGAATTGGCAACCTTATTTTGACAAATTTGGCAAGTTAGATGAAAAGGAATTACTTTGAAAGGCATAAAACCGGTTTTGTTTTGACTTACAACTTTGCCCTTCCATTTCTTGTTCTCGTCAACATGCCCAGCATTCCTTTCACATCCGTTTGAAACCCATGCACATGGTATCAAGCAGTTGATATGTAGTGTACTAGAGAAACACGAAAGGGACCGTGTCGAAGGCATGCTTTCAAAGGGTTGAAGCCAATTTTATTAGCTTTCGAACCTACTAACTTTTCCTTGTTCTAAAAGAAAGCTTTCGAAAGAGTTGCCACTAGTCTTTTGTTTTTAAAATGAGATTTCATAGGATTTGCCACTTTTGAACCTATTCGATACCTAGCTGCTACATTCATACCTTTTGAATTAGTTAAGGACCGCTTTTCTTTTTAGCCTTATAATAATGTACTCAAAAGGGGAGCTTTCATCTTTTAAATTTTGAAGTTGCCTTCCCAATGCTTTCGAAAGGGTCCTTTGCTTTTGTCAATGGTTTCAGAGGTAATAGTTTTGAAAGGATGGTTTCGAAACTAACCTCTTCCCTGAATCTTTTAATTAAGATCAATACTTTCGAAAGGGTTACTTTTGCTTTAGTTTTCTTTGATATAGTTATACTATATGTTAAACCCGAGGGTTTCAAAAGGGATACTTTTAAGTGGTTTCGAAGCTATGTTTCCACCAACTATTACTTGAACCCAATGCTTTCAAAAGGTATGTTTTAAGTGTACCGAGGGGAAAGATCCCAATGTTATCAAAAGGTACACTTTGAGTGTTTCGAAAGGAATATTTCGTAGAGTTTCAAAAGATATGTTTTAAATGATTTCGAAAGAGAATTTCTTAGCTTTAAGCAATAATTTCAAAAAGGTTACTTTCAATGATTCCGAAAGGGATTGTTTAAGGTTATAAACAGTGGTTTCGAAGGTGTTGTTTTTGCTTTATAGCCAAAAGTTTTCTAAGTTAAAAATGGCTTTAACTTATTTTAAAGGGATAGATAACCCTCCAGATTTAGATTTTGATCAACATTGTTTTATGTAAAGCATATATCATGGCATAAGTACTTTGAGTAAGAAAAGGGTATAATTTCCTTGTTTAAAAAAAATATGATTTCAAGGGTAAATCATTTGTAAAGATTACTTTCAAGGAAATGAAATTTGAATTGGGCGGTCAACCTAAATACTTGCTAAAAGAATGACTCGGATATTAGAATACCAGATGGGACTGGTGTAGAGTTGCGCCCTATACTTTAGTAGCCCCTAGCTAAAATAAGTCCAAAATTTCAGTATATAGGGTTTTGTCAAAGGTATGACTAAAATGATGTTCACACAAAATGGAATACACAGAGTAGAGGTAGGTTATTGGTAAGCCTGTAAGAACATTAAGATCAGTTGACTCTAGGAGAAGTAAGTTAAGGACAGATCGTACAGTATCGTATCTAACAGAAGTTGAATATTTATTATGTCTGGAAGGCTCGAGTGAGTCAATGGTTAATAGTTAGCCTGATAAAACTATATTGTTCGTATAGATAGTCCATTGATTACCTGGCATATATATTATAGCCAACATTGTTATAATCAGTTTGATTACAGGATTCTGATTTGCAAAAGATATGAAAGGATATTAGTGAGAGGAAATCTGTTCCGCTAAGCGGCATGGTCTTACTTAATATCAGTAAACCGAGATGTAATAGAATTATTCACATTAGGCTTTATATCTGACTCAAAATTTATGTTTTCCACTTAAACCCTTAGGTGCTCAAAATTAAATTTGAGTTGATTGATAGTTAAGGACTTTTCAGGACGAATAAGCTTCTGAAGAAGTGCAGGATGCAAAGCTAGCTGTGTAGGAGCTATTTAGTGTTATTTCCACTATAATGTATTTATGAACGATATGTCTATTTATCTAGTACTCTGATAATCGAATGGGGCATCTTCATATACCGCTCTTGGTGTAATTTGTAATAATTATATTTGACCAAAACTTGAGAACTGTTTTAGGATTATGTAATTGAGTATGAAATATTAATCTGAAAAGTAATCTGAAAAATTGTTTTCGAAATTTGCATTGATTTTATTTCATATTAATACGCTTCTGATATTATAGGTACCATTAACATTACCTTATTTTATCGTCGAAAGTTAATACTACACTGTACCGCTTAGCTTTGGGCTTCAAGATATAGGATGTTACAATACTTTGGATCAGATGTGTTCGGAAGTTAGACCTCAGTCTCTACTTAGAAGATTTGATGTTGAGAATCCATGGCATCAGGAAGAAATAGAACTACCTCCAAAAGATCTGTAGGAGGTACCATTGCTGGAGAAGAAACAAACCCTCAACAAATTGAAGTCAACTACCCCAATAACCTGCTGTTAGGAGCTAACTATGAAGGTCGGGTTCTAGGATCCTCAACAAAACATAAAGATGTGACTAAAGGAGAATAGAACAAGATGGTTAATGAAATTAATCAGAAAAGGCAAGTAGTCAAAAGGCTCTTACAGAAAAGATAGATGCCCTTTTAGCGCTCCAATCGCTAACTATGCCCAGAACGGTGCTTAAAGCCGTGGCAGCAACGGAGCAAAAGCATTCTTCTATTTCTTGCTTGAATAGAAGAAACAGAAGGCAAAAGCACAAGGTAGGATCGGGCGAAGCTTCAAGAATCAAGATCGAAGAAAATGTTAAAACTCCAACCACTGCAAATGATCCTACTACAAGTCCGAACTTAGGGGTGAAAACCCACGAGGAGATGTAACAATGGCTCTCTCCGGCTCTACGGATGACAAACAGTTTGAGGAAGACAAATTGGATGAAAATGCTAATGTGTAAAATGCTAGAAGAAACTCTAAAACCCATGTTGCAGCACAGTGCCAAGCAATGGACGAGGAACTACTACTCAAACGGTACTCCCAGAGGCAGGAGAACCAAGAAGATATGACACAATCCAGGATTGATTACAAAGCCAAGCTCCCGTGTTATATTATGACTACTTCATACTTACCCGCTTCCAATCCCACCGTGGAATTCCCATCGTCAAATCATGAAAGGTCGTGTAGAAAAACATCAAAAATTGTCAAAATGGTCATTGAAAAACTCACTTCAGGGTTGACTCAAAGTTGAACCCGGGTAATCGCCTATTTGACTCCAAGCAGATTTTGGAAGTCACATGACTCTAAGTCGAACTCGAATAATCACCCATTTGACTCGAAGCAAACCTAGGAAATTCTGGCTCAAAATCAGACTAGGGTAAAACCAAGGTTTTCTCCAAGCAATCATGCAAATGACTCGAAGCACCGTTCATCACCATCCCAGCACTTCGAATTTTGTCACTCCAAGCAAACCATGTGTTGGCTCCAAGCAAATGGAAAATTTTCTTTGGTCGGGCTCTAGGTAAAATACCACCAATCCATCAATGCCAGTCCATCTTATTTTTCCCATGACTCGAACATGCGAACTCCAATTGCCTTGAAATTTGGCATGTAACCTTATAGGGCCTTCTTTGTCGCCCCAGATTGTCGCACCTAGTTTGAAATTTTTTAAGGATCGTCACTGATCCATGAACCCATCCTAAGTGATTTTCTGTTCAATCAGCATTTCCAATCATTCAAGCATAGGACAATCATGTATATATCATTCTCGAGCATTATGAATAGTCGTAACTTGAAAATGGACCGGACTGAAAACGATTAGAGCATCCTCCCTAATTGAAACTCAATCATCGAAGCTGTTCGGCATGCATAATATCCAAAGAAGTTTATCATGCCAACTATACATTCCTACAACTATACAACTGAATCAAAATTGCTTTGTACAGGTATGACTAGCATATGGACGAAGCGAGGGCGACGGATGTATTCTACTGCAAGACCCTTGGGAATCTTTAAAGGATGAATTCTACCATGGAAGAATTCTATAGAAAGGAAACTAGTTCTAGAGACTAGAGGTAGTGCAATTGATAGAAGGCAAACCCGACAATTTGCCAAAGAACATACCAAACGGTGAAGGATCTACACAACCTCAAGGACATTCTGCCCAAGCAAGGCCACTAGTAGAAAAGCGCCCCGGCTAACTGACGAAATGAAATGAAAGGATGATTATCAAATAACACTCTGGCTTATTATCTATAAGGAATGAGGCAGCTAAAGCGATACCTTCTCATTCATCCTTGTCTACTTTCCTTCTCCAAATGAGCCGTACAGGGACACTGGGGGCATTGCAGATAGCATATGGAAGGAAATACTTCTATGCCCTCGACGAGTCATGGCGACATTGCTCCAGTAGCATTGAGAAAGCTTGTCAAAAGGATCATTGAAAAAACAGATCTAACCCCTAGTCTCCAGGAATTGACAAAAAAACCGAGTTCCCATGAGCCGCAGCCCAAAAATTTCTCTTGAAGTCGATGAATCGGTGCTTTAATACCGTCGGGCCGTTGGACACACGACCTATAACTTTCCTTGGAGTCGATGAATTATTGTTCCAAGGCCATTTGGTAACCGGACATCCAACCAAAATTCCTCTTGAAGTCGATAAATCATCGTTTTAAAACCGATGGGCCATCGTAGACATGACCCAAAACTCTTCTTGGAGTCGATGAATTATCGCTACAAAGCCGTCTCATCATCGAACGTCCAACACAAATTCTTTTTGAAGTTGATGAATCATCGCTTTAAGGCCTCGGGCCATCGGACAAACGACCCAGAAATCTTCTTGGAGTCGATGAATTATCGTTCTAAAGCCATCACGTCTTTGGACATCCAACCAAAATTCCTCTTGAAGTCAATGAATCATCGCTTTAAGACCGCTGGGCGGTCGGACACACGACCAAAAACTCTTCTTGGAGTCAATGAATAATCACTCTAGGGCTATCTGGTCACTGGAAATCTGACCAAAATTCCTCTCGGAATCAAGAATTTATCGTTCTAAGGCAATCTGGTCGTCGAATATCCGACTATAAAACTCCTTCGCAAACTTAAGCGTCGTTAAGGTCCTTCATGAACTAAACTGTTATGAAGACGAACCGGTGGATCAATAGTCATCTGATCCAAAAATCCTTCACAAAATAAAGCGTCATGAAATTCAATTAGAAGATCAGCTGTCATCTCATTCAAAACTGCATGAAGTCATGCTCTAGGGCCACGAATCGACGATCACATTAGTCACTCTGCAAAATTAACAGAATCACTTCCAATGACCAATTAGACAAATAGTGCTGAATTCCAGAGCTTCAAAGTCGCTCAAAGAAACTAAGCCAAAACTGAACCAACTTTATGATTAATCAGAGGCTGATTCGAATCAAGCCAAGATTCGAAACCTTGAAGAACGAAGTATCTCAAATCCCTAATATATAAGTCTCTGAAGATAGAGGCTTTCCCATGCTTTAATCAACTAGAAGATATAGTTGCATCCACTGGACCGCGTGAAACCAAATGAGTTATGGAGAAACCCCAGATACAACTTATGTGCGTGAACAGCCCTATGGCATGAGAGGCACAACACATTGAATAGCTACAAGGAAAGCCAAGACTAATCATACCGCCGTTCTGTTACGCCCAATCGAAAATTGTGGCATTCTGTCAACTATGGACTTAACGATCTAGCTAGCGCAACAAACGAAATAAAAGCATAATACTTGCTAACTTCTTCCCAACTCCTCCTTTACCACCTTTGGTGACTAGCTCCTTTACCTCTTAAACTGTATGCTAGTTGAAGATCAATTCTCTAAAGGCGGCTTGGACCAAAATTAAGAGTCTTTCCATGAACTCGCACAAGCTCTTTCTTTATAACCATCTCCGTGAGGTCGGTTGTAGATCTCTCCACCATGGAAACCATATTTGTTTGGCTATGCACATCTTCCCAAAATACAAAAGGATCGTCCAAGCCATGGTTACCCGATCCAAAAACCAGCTATCTCTTAGAACTGACAAAATCGCGTTCTAGCAAAGTCAAATCGTCGGATTGATGGAAAAACTAGATCCTTACCTTCTAAGAACTAGTATTGCTTCTCCAGTACTAGGAAGGCCGATAAGTCGCGCATCACTTCTTGAGCCGTGGAACCACGCCGTCGAAGCATGAACTCCTCACGTTACCCGAAGATTGGCAATGTCGAGAGTTACAAACCGTCCTGGATTGCCGGGTCGTAGCAATCCCATAAGTCGCGCACTGTCATAAGCCGTGCATCACTAAGCAATGGAACCATGCACGCTCTCAAAGCATGAACTCCTCATGCCACCCAAAGATTGGCAACGTTGAGAAGTTCCAAACCATTCCGAATTGATGGGTCGTATCGATCCTATAATTCATGCACTGCCATAATCCACACAACACTTCTTGAGCCATGGAACCATACTCTCGAAGCATGAACTTCTCATGTTACCTAAAGATTGGCAACGTCGAGAAGTTCTAAACCATTCTTAATCGATGGGTCGTACCGATTTCATAAGCCACGCACTCCCATAAGCGGTGCATCACTTTTTGAGCCGTGGAACCATGCTCTCGATGCACGAACTCCACGCGTTACCTGAAAATTGGCAACGTCGAGAAGTTCCAAAACGTTTTGGATCGACGGGTCATATCGATCTCATGAGTCGTGCACTGCCATAAGCCACGCGTCACTTCTTGAGTCTTGGAACCACGCTCTTAAAGCACGAACTCCTTATGCTACCTATAGATTGGCAAGCTCGAGAAGTTCCAAACCATTCTGGGTCGACGGGTCATATTCATCTCATAATTCGTGCACTCCCATAAGCCACGCATCACTTTTTGAGCCGTGGAATCACGTCTCGAAGCATGAACTCCTCACGTTACCCAAAAATCGGCAACATCAAGTAGTTCCATCCATTTCGTACCGATGGGTCATATCGATCCTATAACCTGAGAATTTCGTAAATTGTGCACTCTCAAAAGCCATGCATTTCGTAAAACGCGCACTTTCAAAAGCCATGTATTTCATAAGCTGTGCATTTCATTTGCCGTGCATCTGATAAGCCGGGAAAACACTGCTTATTCTTTCTTTTACATCATCAACGAATCACTAAAATTTTCCCAGTACCGGTGTTGTCCCGACAACACTAGGAAACTTGCCTATTGTAGGATTAACTCCCACTACCCGAAAGAACTAACATTGCTTCGGTAGTGCTGCAAAGTTCACAAACCAAGAAGTTGACAAAGAATTGATCTTTGACCAAAGATAATGTTCAAAATTTCTAAATTCAAGACATCCAAGTAACGAGTTCCCAAAGATAGGAGCTACGATGCACCTTTGACTGGGGGCATCCTGGGAGCTGCCTAGAACATCAAGTATCTCATCAATTGTTAAGAATAATTAGCCGAGGGCACACAACACACTAACACTTGGTCATCATAAAAAATCACTTTATGGCTCTGTTACACCAAACAGAGAATTTCGACAATCGCAATAGAGCTAAGTAGTATAGTATGCTGAATGATAGTAGAACTGAAAGGAAACTTGCCCAACCTTCTAGGCATCGATATTGCCCGAACAACATCAAGAACTCCAGACCGTCATATCGACAAAAAAATCAAACTCCTTGAAATTCAACATCACCAAGAAATAGACGATAACAGGAGGAAATTACCGTTATCCAGAGATAGATGACGAAATGCAATTCTAAAATCAAATCATCAACATACTAGTTTCTAAAGACAGATGAAAGTGCTTGACTGAGGTCTCAAACCCCATCTTGTAAGAATCTAGCATAGTCCAAAGGCCGCTAACATTTGGAGGAAGTGACTAGTCTTTCAGCAATATAACATCGCTCGGAGACTATGGACATTAAGAAGTACAACCCCCTACCATCATAGACTCATCGTGGCCTGGAATTTAGCCGTGCTTGGAAAAACCAGCCTTGCAAAGATCGACCAAACACCTCGACTCCTACTTGCAGAAAACCAACTGTTATCCAAAGACAGACAACCATAATGCTCGAAATCGAGCAACTAAACCATTGATTCTCGAAGATTGGAACCAACGAATCCATAACAATGCTATTGACCCAACATAAAACATTTGGCCTAAAACAAGCTAAGGTTAAGTATCACAAAGTCGAGACAATACTATCAAACTCTATAGGTCTATGATCACGATAGGGATGAGCGTCATCGTACCAAGGGCAATGTGATGATTTTCTCCATAATTTCTAATTTTCTATAATAACTTGGAATTTGGCATTTGGAAATGAACGGTTCCGTAGGTAATCATCCGATCGTAAACAAACCAGTCAGAAGAAATTCATTTTTTCATGAATAAGAGTAACTATGGAATTGGTTAAGCAACAACCTTGCATCTCCAAGGGTAATACTTAATGGTTATAAACAAAGCTAGGCAACGGAAACACTTGGGACTCTCATCCTTCTAGAACATGGCATATCATGGACATAAGCAACATTGAGAAAACCACCACATTGTGTTAAAAGGAATCTACTCAACTATACAAAATCAGATGAACGATACAATCCTCACCAGCATGGCTTTAACACTGCCTAATGCAGGAAGTACTAAAAAAATACTTCTACAATCGAATTTTCGAAATGCTGGCTTCTGAAGATCAAACTAGTTCTCAACTGGATTAGAAGTATCGTCGAATCGACGGGAAAATCGGTTCCAACCTCCTGAGCGTCGATGTTGCCTTGGCAATGCCATGGCCTTATCTCATTTTCTAAGTACTAGAGTTGCCCTGGCAACGCCAAGTAAATTTTCTATTTCCTAAGTAATGGTGTTGCCCGACCAACGTTGAGAAACCTTTTATTTCATAAGTACCGGTGTTGCCCCGATAACGCTGAGAAACATTCTACTCACTAAGTTATGGTATTTCCCCGGCAAAGCCAAGAAAATTTTAATCTATAGGGTTGATGAGAAACACTCATTATAGTGAAACACCAATGCACTAGCTTCCGGAGATAGAAGTTGGTCCTCAACTTAGTTTCTACCCTTGTCTTTAGAAAACTACTATTGCTTGATGACACGCAACGACTGGGAGACATAATCTTTCATAGGTCAACTAGATGGTTCGACCTTACATGGAGGAATCAACCATTGCATGAGAATAAGGCAGCGCGAAAGAAAATCCAGATTTGAATCGCTCATATGCTAATTTCTAGGGATGAAAGCTGGTGTATAACCAAATTTCCAGAATTCAACTTAGAAAGAGTTGAGCAGCCATACGGAAATGCCACTTGAAACCAGCAACTAGGTTACCAATTCACAAAGACAGGAAATGGTGTATGAACAGAACTTCCATGACAATGTCAGCGGCCAAGCAAAGCATGCATGGCTAAGAGCAAGCAGGGACAATCATGGAAGGTTGGAAATAAAATACCTAAACTTCCTCAATCCCAGAATGGGATTAAGAGCCAGACCGAGGCAGTTGAATCATTTGTCCTACACTTTTCCATCTCTTGCAAACGCCCAAATACTGGCATTCGAAATAGCTAGCCCCTCGAATGGGGACAAACGTAGAAATTCTTGGTTGAAAGAAACGCCGCCAAGTCCTAACATGAATATCCACAAGAAACTTACCGTCACTCAAAGTCTTGTGATGATGATAAGGATTGATGACCTACTTACGATCCAACTAGATCATTTAGTCCCAACTGATAGGAATATGCCATCGCCCGAAGTTTGGTGATGCTAAGAAGAAACCCTTAGAATGAAACTATCAATGCATCGTCCTTCGAACACCGAAGAAAGAGATTGATTGAATCTTCAGCATTACCATCTTACATCTTATGTTATCCGAAGATTCACAACATCAAGGAAAAATCCACAGAGTTGAGTCATCCATGCATGAGTTTTCAAAGATAGAAACATATACATGATTTTGATCACAACTCTGGACTTGGAAGAACCCACTTTAGCAAAAGATGAAGGTGATGCGTCTTTCCAGCACATGTACCTAGAATGACATCGAATGACGATGTCAACTTGGAGGAATTAAATTGTGGTATGGAAACAAACATCATTTAAAAATCAGAGCTTGGAATCAAGCAGCAAAGTCCTTAGTTTCCGGAGATAGGAGCTATCGCATCAATCAAACTTGAGCAATCAGACATATGGCCCTGGAGACATAGTCTCCCGAAAGCATATAGACATAGTATTCAGAGTAATCGGCCCTATGGACTGGGGCATATACACCAACACTTTGACGAATGAACTCAACGAAGCATAAACATGAACTGTCACAGAACTAGTTAGAACAACCTACCTCATGGTTCTAGACAAAGCTATGAAATATAGTATGCGAAAACGATTGCAAGAGCATTGTTTACATGTATAGAATTACGTTAACGAGTATGCTGTACAGGAACAAAAGAGGTACAGTAGAGAATAACCAGCGAGAAATGGCAATGCTCGAAATCGAGCAATTAAACCAATAATCCCCAGAGATAGAGGCTAGTGTGCAGGTTGAATTTCGAAAAACATAAGGGAAGGATAATAGCAATCGAACAAGTCATGCGCCAGTTTTCGAAGATTGAAATTGTGCCTGACCGAACTTGAACTACAACTCGATAAGAGCGGTCATGCCTTGTAATTTATCTGTAATCAATCATCCTGACATGACAAGAACAAAAGGCAAATCCTAAGCTGTGAAGGATCCAACTTTTGGAGGAATGGAAGTTCCTCCACCAGACTAAAGATAGGATGACCTAAAAGTAATTTTGAACAAATAAACTTTGCGTTCAACAGTGTCAGCGATGTGAGAAGCTTTTCCTTTTAGGATCACTGGAGTATAGAAATGGAAAGAGCGATATGATTGAATTATCCACTATATCTAATTTTGGAATAAATTGTTGCATTACAATTCAAAACGGTGACAGGAACTTAATCAAGTCCTCGAAAAGAAATAGTTAAGGAAAAAGAGCAAGACTTTAGAATGGCGTAAAATCGTTCAAGACAAAACTTAGCTTCACCGCCGGCCAAGTTAAAACTATATAGGTCGACTCCAAACCTACTTCGTGCAACACTTACCGACATAAATCCTTATGTAAATTATGGAGCAAAGATTGCATGTCAATCCTAGGAATTGAAATTTAGATCGAAATAAAAAAAGGAACGGCTGCCAAAAGTCAGTCAATTGAAAACAACATCTTAAGATGGACTCTAGCGATTCACTAAAATTCACAAAACAGTAATCTAAAATTTGTCTTGTTCCAGAGCACACTTTGTTTCCAATGAAGGCATACTTCGGGGGGCAAATGTTAACTGGGTTTTTTTCCCAAGCTAGAATCTAAAGGAGTTAGAACATTTAGACTAAGTCAGAATGACTTGAAACTTAACCGAAGCAATCAAAAAAATAAGTCAATGGACATCAAGAAAAATAAGTCAAGAATACACTAAGTGGATGGAATGCTAGCCATCCATCACCACCTATGGATCGCTAGTGATCCACAAAGATGGATTATAAGTCATCCCAACCTCTTGCATCATAATATACTATCTCCCCTAAGAATACTTTCCAAGCTTCATAGCATTCCAAGCAACACACTTTAAGAAGTAAAGACTCATTTGATTCAAGCTATTGCTTACCCGCTTTTCGACCAAAGTAGCTAGCTTAAACTGGACCTAGAGAACTCATACACAATCGGATTGACTTAAAATTTTGAGAGAACACTTAGAAGACAAAAGAAGGCTCATAGAAAAATGAGCATGATTGGAGAAGATTTTATGAATCGTTTGCGATCCATCTTGATGGATCGCTAGCGACCCTGTAGTTTGGTCCTCACCTTCTAAAATTCACAATATAGGTCCCACACAACCTCTAGAGTGTACCTTCAAAGTTTCATCTAATTTTGTTAAGTTTTGAATGAGTATGAAGAATTCTTCAAAAACAGATGACCTATGAAGATGGATGATCAAACAAACTTATAACGACTTTATATTTGGATAAGGCACTCAAATATAAGATAGAAAGACAACCAAATGGAGATCACTCAAAAATAGACTAAGTATATAGATCTTTAGCGATCCATCACTTATGGATCGCTAGCGATCCATTAGGTTAGCTTGGGCCACCTTTTAACATTCAGAGTTCCTTTATGACGCTGAGTACAGGCTTCTAGCAAAGTGGATTTGGCCCAAGTGCTCTATAGCTCTATATATACAATCCTACTTGCAACATAAACGTGATCTTCTAGATTGGCCGCTGGAACTCTGCAGAGATTATTATATAGTGTTCTCCCCCCACACACAATAATCATCCAGGGGTTCACTATGATTCTCTGGTGAACTCCTGTACTTGTGACTTGATCTAAGTTAGAAGATTCAATCATATTGTAATTCGATTCAAGTTATAACATAAGCCACTTAATAGAAAGTTATAAAGTAGACGTAGGCTTCATTAGCAGCCGAATAACTATAAAATTTTCTTGTCTTTTTAATATTACTGCTTTTATACATTTGTTTTCTATATTATTACTCTGTAAGAACATGGCTAGTGCTTTCACACTTAATCCATGGTATTGGTCCATTTTTTGGGTTAACAATATATAATGAGAATTTAGAATAAGAAGAATGGAGAGAATATTATTGAAAACATTCATTTTCCATTACCCATTATATAGTGTTTGAATGGACATGTCCATTTACAAAGGGATGGAGTCAAAATTTATAACTTTTCAAAATTTTAGAAAACTTTTTAATGGTATGTATGTTGAAATACTCATGTGTGATATGTCGGCATATCCTTCTGTTTTGAGAAAAACAGCAGCAATTTTAAAGTGTTACAAAATTCTAATATTTTGTAAAATAATTTTAAAAAATAGTTTTTAATTACTTTAATATATAGAACTCTTATAAAATATTTGTAGAAATATATTTTGAACATATAATAAATATTTTGGTAAGAGAGTGTTCAAAGAAAGGAAAGTTTCTATTCAAGAACTTTAACAAATTTATGTAATATGTATTAACTATTATCACTGGTCTTGAACTCTTCATATCTTTATCTTTAAACTCATGATTCTTCAATTGTCTTGATCGTCTCTGAACCTTGATCTCTAGTTTTTTTACTGATCAATTTTCAAACTCGATTGAAAACATTAGTATCTATATTTATATGGTTATTGTCATCAAAATCAATATTTATGGTATTAACATACGTGATAAAGTATATGTGTATAAGCACACTAGGAGCATCTTTTGCATCTATTGTGACCATCATATGTGTTATTGCATGAGGCAATATAGAGTCTATTAATCGCTCCGACGAAGCTTGAAACGTGAATTGTGGAGCATAAGTGTAAATGTGTGAGAATTGGTGTGTATTGTGTGTGTTAGCATATAAGTTTGCATCTATGATGAAGAAAGGAAATGTGGTTGAGCGCGGTTAGGAAAAACTAATGGTTGTAAAATCTAAGTTCATAGAAAATACCCATTCTAGAAGGAACTCTATATCCATGGGGCAAGGATTTATAAGACATTCATTTTCAAGCCAATAAACTTTTTGAATGGACAAAATATTTCATGAGAAAACGAAGTCTCAAACAAAGAGAAAAATGAGGTATTTTTACCACTAATAAAAGAAAAAAATAGGAGGACGCATCAAGAGCAAATTATGTTGACTTGATCCAAATTCATACATTTATGCAATAACTAAGGACGAGATCGAATATCCTACATCATTCAAATTAAGTTGAACCCAAAACCTGATAAAGGATGGGACTACTGCGCTGCATGGTCATACAAGAAATAGTGCTAGAAATGGATTATAGAGATAACTAAGAGAGTGTAAAATCTGTGAAAGACTTGGAGGATGTAAACATAGATCCATGAGATTCCACTAAAATAGTGAAGATTGGGAAAGGGTTGGGCATGAATAGAAGGGAAAGATTAAGTTTGTTTCTTTAATAAAGTAAAGATGTTTTCACCCGAACCTATGTTGATATGGTTGGAATCAACCCACAATGATGTGTCATGCAATCAACATAGACCCAAAGTTTACTACGATAAGGGAAATGAAGAGACGGTTCAACAAAGTCTGAATCATTGCATTATAAGAAGTAATAAAGAGATGGAAAAAGGTTCATTAGAGGAGTGTTCTATCCGAAGTGGTTCGCAAACCTAGTACTATTTAAGAAGTCTAATGGGAAGTGGAGAACGTGTTGATTATACGGTCTAAATAAGGCAAGCCAAAAGGATCGTTATCCCCTCTTAAGGATAGATCAACCAGTTGACACTACGAGTGGAAATAAGTTGTTTTATGAATGAAAACTAAGGATATAACCAGATTCCTATGTTCAAGAGTGGTGAGGAACATACAAGCTTTGTGATAGATTAGGACATACCATTATAAGATAAGTCCAGTTGGATTGAAAAATGTTGGAGCCGCATATCAACAATTAGTAAATCGAATGTTCAAAAACTATATCGGAAAAATGGAAGTATAGGTTGAAAACATTTTAATGAAGCCCAAGAAAGAAATCGACAACATAAATGACTTAAATGAAATGTTTGGGGTGCTACAAAATAGAAATGGAATTAAACCCATAAAACTGTTCTTTTAGGTTTCAATCTAGAAAGTATTTAGGATATATCATAAGTGCATGGGGAATAGAAGCTAATCTTGATCAAATAAGTACGATTTGAAATATGGTAAAGCCTAAAACTGGAAAGAATATGATGTGATTAAATGTTTGAGTTGCATCACTTAACCAATTTATATCAAAAGCAATAGACAAATGTATTTCGTTCTTTGACATAATTAAGAAACGAAACCATTTGAATGGACGAAAGAATGCATAAAGGCCTATTAAGAATTAAAAGATCATCTGGGAAAGTCACCAATATTTTCTATCCCAATGGAGATGGGATTTTTCTATATCTAGAGGTATCAAAACATGCAATCAGTTCAATTATAATAAGGGAAGAAAATGGAATCCAACTACAAGTATATTATACAAATAAGAGGCTAAAGGGTGTTGAAACTAAATATCCAGATATAAAAAAACTAGCCTATTGCCTAGTATTATCAGTGCAAAAATTGAGATCATATTTTCAAGCACATCCGATCAAGGTTTTTGCTAGATATCCTCTTAAGAAAATCTTTGATAAACCTATAAGGGATGGAGTTAAGTCAATATGATATTGAATATTCGCCTCGAATATCAATAAAGGGACAAGCTTTGGCTAAATTTATAATAGAGTGCACAGGGTTTACTAAAGAGTAGTTGGAAAAGAAAGAAAACTTGAACTAAGGTGGTAGATATTTGTAGACGGTGCTTCAAACGAACAAGGAGCCAAAGCTGTAATAATTGCACCTAATGGACATAAATTACATTATGGTATGAAGCTAAGATTTTCTATAATCAATAATGTAGCAAAATTTGAATCCATGATAGATGGATTAACCTTGGCTTGACAACTGAAGGTTCCAAGATGGAAGTGTTTAGTGATTCACAATTAATAGGAAACCAACTAAACAAGGCATATAAAACTAAAATTCCCAATTAACTAATACATCAGAAAGGTCTATGAGATGTTAGCCATAATTAAAGACTTTTCAATCCATCAAGTACCAGTAGAAAAGAACGTACAAGCTGACTCGTTAGCAAAACTGGCAAGTTCATGGGTAACGTCAAAAGTAAAAATTATTCATGTTGGTTCCAAAAGAATCCGAGCGCTGAGTTTAGAAAGGAAGAATCAAGTAATGTAGTGTCTATTTTAACATGTTTGCAAGTCCAACAACCGAAAAATAATGAGGAAAAGTATCAAGAATGTAGTAATCGATATGGAACTTATGAAGGGCTAGATATGACTAGTCACAAGAATTATACGTGGATAATTAGACAACACCTGTTGTTGAAAACTCAGAAAAAGGAACATTACTAAAAAAATGGAACGAGTCAAAGAAACTAAAATATCAAGAACCTTCCTACGTTATCATTAATAGGATATTTTACAACGCGATATTCGGGCCCCTATTTGAGATGCATAACCGCCAAAACGAAATAGAGTTATTAAAAGAAGTCCATGAAGGATTCTGTGGAGATCACCTAATTGGTATAAAATTAGCAAAGAAAATAGTGAGGCAAGGCTGCTATTGGCCCTTCATAATAAAGATGCTTTAGCTTATACGAACGGATGTGAAAAATTTTCAAAATTTCTCTAAATTCCATGACTATCTCTAAGTGAGTTAACTTCTGTCACAAGTCCTTGGTCCTTTGACGTATAAGGGTTTGACTTAATAGGGTCTCTTCCTGACTCTAAAGAAGTCATGAAAATTTGCAATAATGGTGATTGACTTTACTATGTAGGTGGAAGCTGAGTCATTATCCAACTTTCGCATGGAAAGGTATTAAAGTTCATTATCAAAAACACAATTACTGGATTTTGACTCTCGAATAAAATCATTTCAGATAGTCTAACTCACTTTTAAAGCGAAGAGTTCACTCGGTTTTGTAATAAAAATGGAATAGTAAAGAGTTTCTCATTAGTGGCACATCCTTAGGCCAATGGGGTTGTAGAAGTAACAAATAAAATCATTAAGATCATCCAAAAGAAATGATTAGGTAAGGCAAATGGAAATGGGATAGAAGAACTTCCTCTTGTTTAATGGTCATATAAGACTTTCGTAAAAACTGCTACAAGACAAACTCTATGTTATTTAACTTATGGATTTGAAACAATGCTACCTGTAGAGATTGAATCCCATCACATGGAAGAATTTTATACGCCTATGAACCAAACTAAAAACTAAAATGGAATCTCTAGACTTAATGAATGAGCTAAGAGATCAGGATGCATTGCAAACATCGGAATACCAATGAAGAATTTCCAAGTATTATAATTCAAAAGTAATAGAGAGGGCGTTTCAAAATGGATATTTGATACTTATAAGAGTTTTGGCAAATACCAAGAATCCAACAGACGGTACACTATGGACAAAATTGGAAAGCGCTCCTACCAATTTATGATGTAATACCTCCAGGGACTTATCGACTAAGTAGAGCGGACGAAAATGTAATAGAAAGAACATGGAACGTGGAACATCTGAGACCGTACTCAACACATTGGGTGAGTAAAAGGGACCATTAAGGATACTTTTTCCAAGAAGTATTTGAAAATGGTTTTACCAAATTTTCAAAGAAATATAATTTCCAAAAAATAACAATATTTTCTAGAAAAGTATATTCTAAAGATCTTCAAAGTGGATTGCAAAATGATTTTACATAACATCTTAGCCTTTGGATTAAGATGCATTATGTTCAATACAACACTTGGTCTGACAAGCTCGGTGAGATTCTTTAAATAGAAGCATATCACGAACCCAATAGAGGAAAAAAAGCCTTTAGTCCTACTTTCGGGCCTAACCAAAGTAACCACCGAAGGGATATGGTCAATATAGCCTTTAGTCCCGCCATCGAGTCTGGCTAAAGCAAACATTCCAAAGAGTAGGGGTCAAATTAAGCCTTTGGTCGCACCTTCGGGCTTGGACAAAATAGCCATCCAAAGGAGATGATTAATTAAGCCTGTAGTTTCACCTTTGAGCCTTGCTAAAGCAACCACCCAAAGAGAGGTGGTCAAACTAAGCCTTTGGTCTAGCCTCTGGACCTGGCCAAAGCATTCATCGAAGGGATATGGTCAATTAAGCCTTTAATCCTATGTTTGAGAATGGCTAAAGCAACGACACAAAGAGTGATGGTTAAATTAAGCCTTTGGTAACAGCTTCAGATCTGGCCAAAGAAATCATCTATGGGAGATGGTTAATCAATCCTTTAGTCCTGCCTTTGAGCCTAGCTAAAATAACTGCCCGTGGTTGCTAAATAACACCATTTGTCTTATCTTTAAATACGCCGAATTTCATAGACATCGATCAAAAGAGAAATTATCGAAGAGAGATATTCGATCAAGGGCTATCAGAGGTCTACACCGACAAAAGAAAGAACTTGAAAAGAAAACTTGAGATAGAAGCTTACATAAACTGAAGCATAAGTAAACTTCTATAAAGGGCAAGTGCTACATCCCAAAAAAATTCATATAAATACGAGTTTTACTACCAATTTTCATCACCCATCACATATTGAAGATGACTAAGCCATAAGAAGTTGAAAATGTAAAAGCTATTATAAGTTGAAAATATGAAAGCTATTTCAAGTTGAAGATGATTGAGTCATCACAAGTTGAGAGTGTGAAAGTTATCGTGAGACGAAGAGATTGAGCTATCGCAAGTTGAGAGTGTGAAAGCTAATAAGCTGAAGATAGTTGAGCCGTCGCAAGTTGAGAGTGTGAAAGCTATCACAAGTTGAAGACAATTGAGCCACGATAAGTTGAAAGTGTGAAAGCCATCGTAAGTTGAAGATGATTGAGCCATAGCAAGTTGAGAGTATGAAAATTATAGCAAGAAGAGGATACAAAGTTATCGCATACTGAGAACAAGGCAACCATATTTTGAAGTATAATGAACTACCACATATGAAGATGATCAAGCTGACAAACATCAAGAACAATGAAGCTATCATATGGAGCTATCGCTTATTGAAAGAACAAAAGCGATCGCATATTAAAGGAACTAAAGCTATCGCATGTTGAAGAAAACAAGGCTATCGCAAGTTAAAGATAATGCTATCGCATGTTGAGAAAATTGCTGAAAACGACATTTTGACCCGCCATGTGCACAACTTCTAATTGTTTCAAAAATGCCTAGTCATTATAAAGAGATTGAAAATAAATTTTGCCACATGCCAAAGCAGCAATGTGCCATGTCAACAAAATCATAACCGTCCATCTCTTATAAATTCCATGTGTAAAAGATCTGAAGATGTCATTTCTCTATAAATAGTCATGTACCCTTACTAAGAAGAGGCAATTCTGAACTAGTCTTCTTCCCTGTTTTCAATTTATGACCTCCTAATTTATAGAAACTGATTTTGAGACATTAATGTTCACCTAGGTCGAATTGTAATTTGGACTTTGAAATAAAGACTTTGACATTTGACTATTTGCATATTGACTTACTTAACTATTGAACTATAAACATGCTTGCCTAAGGACTTACTTCCTGGCCTAAGCATTCTTGAACTTGACATCTTGCATGACTTGAATACAAGTTAGGCCTAACTTCCAGGCTAATAGATTCGTTCTTTATTTCTTGTTCTTTGCGCTCTTTTTTTACTTATTTGCTATGTTATGCATAAGTGTCTAGTCTATGTGTTTGCTTAACAAAGTCAATGCGCACCTAATTCACCCGAAACAGAACAAAAAGTAAGCCTAATCGTACATAGATAACTCAAAGGCAAACACAATAGATGTGCATTCATCTAAGACGATAGCTAAAAAGTAAAGAATAAACACAAAACACGGCAGCAGAAACAAAATCATTCAGATTACATGCAACTAAAAATCATGTTCATTATAAAAACAAGGTAGACCAGTATGCCTTACAGAAAACATATAAAAACTGGCCTACATTCATCACTCGATGAAGTGGCAACTATCCTCCAATGTCATTGGCTTCTCAATTTCAAGAACGACAACTGAAGCCGAGTTGCTGGAAGAACTCATGAGAGAGGCAATCTGCTTCAGCTATAAAATCATGGGAGAGGCTTAGGTTGTTGCTTTCATCTCCTCTGCAATGTCCCTATGAAGTACAACATACTGGTCAGAATTGAGGAAGCGGACGACCACGGCTAAATGATAGTTGGCGTCAAAGTTGATCTTGAGCATCTTAGTCATCCTCTCATTCTACTCCACCTTTATTTCAGCTTTATCCATCTTTTGGTGCTTGTAGGTTATGTAGCGGTAGTGTTAATAATTAATTAATGTAAGTAATTACAGGATGGTTAATTATTGTATGTGATTAATTAAGGTTGATTAATGAAAATGATTAATTAAAGTATAATTAGTTAATGTAATTAATTAAGGATCAATGTAATTAATTATAGTTAATTAATTAATGAAAGTAATTAGAGGATCATTAATTAATGTAATTAATGAGAGTAATTAAAGGTTAGTTAATGTGAATAGTTAAAGGATAATTTAATTTTATGGTCAATTAAGGCTAATTACTTAATGTAATTAAAGAATAATTAATCAAGGATGATTAATTAAGATGGATATTTAAAGGATGATTAATTAATTGGTTTGTAATTAATTAATGTTAAGTAAGCAGGATTTAAAAGTAATTAAAGTAGTTAATTTAATTCATTGGTGGTTAATTAAATTAATTTGAGATGGTGTGGTTGATTAATCTTGCTTATGGATGATTGAATGATATTGAAAGCCTTAGATTATGTGATATCTTTGATATGTGATATGTGCTGCATTGTGATATGAGATGCTTTGGTTGAATAGTGATAATATAGATTATCTATCTGTGATGATGTGAAATATCTATCTATGTAAATATGTTATGCTAAATAATTTAAATTGTTTAAACCCTTAAACCACTTGGACAATAAAATGGCGTTTTGGATTTCGGTGAGATCGGGATCGGATTTCCAAATTGGAATATCAAAAACCACATCAATCCAAATTAAATGTTAGGTCGTGAATTCAAGTGAAGATCAAGATGAAGACTCGAAATGTAAGAACTATTCGTCGTTAAAACTCTGAGGGTGATTCCAAAATAAGTTTGACGGAGATTGTGCTTTTAGATTCGAGATGAAGATTCAGAGTGCAGGGGGTATTATCGTTAACTCTGTGGGTGATTCCAAAATAAGTGTAACGAGATAGTGCCTTCGGTTTCGTTCGAACCCGGAACGAACTTGTATGGATTGAATGCTTTAAGAACATCGTCACTGGAGGACGATGAGCATTTCAAGATATGTGTTCTAAAAGGTAATCGCAGCCTCAAGCCTCCCAACCGGGAATGGCTAAAACAGGGGAGGTGCAGCAAGGCTAAGTGGGTCGCGCCCAAGTAGGATGAGATTTCCCTCTATCTAGAGGTCCCTTTTATTCGTCTCAGTGTGTAGTTGGTCGCGCCAACTGTGGGGTCGTCTTGTTCAAGATTATCCAGTAAGGAATGGTTCTGGCCTTGTGTTGTAGGGGATCAGGGTGAATCCTCGGTACTCTGATCTAGACCAGGTACTATGACGGGCGGTACCCAAGTAGCCCTGCCATTGATGGAAACCCATTTTCCCAACGTGCCCTTTACGGTTTTAATTGTATAACCCACTTTGTGGCTAGTAGCTGGAATTTAATAATGTAACAATTTTGGCTATTTTCTATTTACTTGAAAACCTTAGACACTATTATAATATCGCTGGATTTCCTAACATATGTTTTGGTTATCGTCAGGTAAAACCTTTTCCATATTTATGTGTGGGAAGTCTTACGAGATACCTTTCTTTTCAAATGATTTTCAAAGTTAAGCAACTTTAACCCGTTTACTCACACCAGATCCATGTTTGACCCAGAGTTTATTTTCTGTTTTATTAAAGTCTTGGGTACTCAAATTTTTACGAGTAGCCAAGGGATTCAGGTTAGCTTTGACGAATTTATGGAGGAGACTTGGAGAAGGAAGCTTCAGCATATATAGATATTTTGGTTTCGTTGTGCTAGCATTTGTTCTGCATCTCTGTGATGATGTCTGTTTTGTATTTGAGTTGTAATGATTAGACAGGTCTTTATAACTATCTAATTTTTGTTGTATAAGCTATGTGACTCTGATGTATATGATACCACGTAATATCTTATGTGTTGTAATATAATTTATTCATTCCGCTTTCTGATATTGTTTAGTTCCTTCTTTCCTTTCTTTTCTCTTCTCTATCCCTTTCTTTCTTAATCATGATGCGTATTTCTGTGGAATGAAGGACGGGTCATGACTGTTGGTAGGAAAGCCTTCAGTTGCTCCACCTCCTTCTCCATGCCCTCGAGTTGGGTCCTCAATACACCCAGTTTTGTCTTAGGCTTTTCCCTTTAGGCAACATCATCAGCCTATTCCCTCATGCGTGTATCCCCGAAGCTTATGTAGTGGCCACTGCCTCCTCCAGATCTAAAGCCTACCTCCTAACCTCTGCCAAGTCCTCTTGATAAAGGCATAGTGCAGTAGCTTCCTCCATTATGCGCTTCTTCAATGCCATCATCTTTTGGGGATTCATATGGCATAGGACCCAGCCTGCAAGAGGAAACAATGTTAATTAAAAGAGGAGATTGAGAAAGAAATGCGTGTGCAAAAACACCGTATTAAAAATGTTTCCCAAACATTAACCTCCAATATTGAATCTAGGCTATGGCTGGTCCACCCGGACTTGGGGTGATCAAATAAACCCAAGAACTCCAAAATTAACCCACACAAAGTTTGGTGCAATCCAAGTAATACTGTCTCATCCATCTCCACGACGACAAAAAACTAGTGCCCCCTAACTTCCTACGCGCAACCTAGAAACTCTGCCTCCGTAGAGAAATAAATGGCAGACCCCTACCCCCCTTGCCCCCATTGGAGCTTTTTGTCTCCTCATTGGTCCTCAACCTCTTAAAACGAACAAAGTTTAGCCTGACATGGCCTCAGATGGGTATATGTCATGGGCGCTAGGTTGGTATTGTTAGGGAAGCATCGGAGGAAGAATGATTCTACAACACTACGTAGAGCCATATTGTTTAGACTATAGGAGTGGTAGAGGTCTTTGCTATTGCACATCAGTAGTGCCCCTGGCCTGTGTTTACGGTGTTCGAAAAGGAAACATCCTCGGTACTGGCATAATCAACCAGTGCTTCAAAATTCAATTAAACTTTTGCAAAGATGAAAGAGAAAGAAAGAATTGGTCAATTTTGATAACAATAAAAAAGTATATGATAAATATGAGTAGATAATAAGACAAACTAGATGGATCTACCTTCAGGTAGGCACGTTGCCTCCTAATAAATGATGGGTAGGGGGCTCTGTGTCACTACTACTAGGTTGTGCCCTTTTCGGAAGTTTGTGTGTTAGTGGTAAGGTGTGTGTGTCATTTTGGTGGGACGACCTAGAGTAACTTCAGAAAAGGAGCTTATGCTCCGGCATATTTGGGGGCACACGACCACCTATCAGTCCTCTCTGCCATGGGTATCTTAGGGGTACTTGTATAATTTGAAGACCAAGAGGCATTGCATTTGGCAACCATGGGCCCTCTTGGTTGATGGAAGTTCCCTACATCTATCACCTTGCATGCTCATAAAGCCTAGGATCATACGTCTCCCACTCACCCTACCTCCCAATAATCCAGCCGATGTCTTGACCCAGATCAATATTCTTCCTTGGTATGGTCTTCATGCACCCCCCTCTTCTATATATGTTGTAGTGGTTCAACAACAACCTAGTGGACACCACCGGATTTCTCCTGAAGTGTGATGGGCCTCTTCCATCATCCTTATTAAGTAATCGGGCCCTAGTAAACTGACCCAACAAAGGTTTTCATCCATCAAGATAAGGGCTAAGTCATTAGATTCTTTGCCTGTCATCGATATATATTGGTGGTAGTCGATGTAGAAGGTCTTGACCTCTCCAATGCCTGAAGGGTTCTCCACATTACTGAGAAAAGTAGGAAAACCAATAAGGGACAAGCTTTGATTTGATAATGCAAAGGAAATGAAAGGTATAGTTGGAATTTGGAACGAACACACCTGAAGGTTAGGTTGATGGTCACTGGCATAAAAAAATAGTGCCCATATCCTGCTACATTGCCCATCAAACCATAAAACAGAAGTGGATGATCATGAGCTTGGAAATAGTAATGAAAGCCAGGTGGAGCGTGTGCCTGCCTCAATAATTTGAATACCATCCTAATAAAGATTGGGCTGGGCTCGGTGATATCCAAAATGTAGTAGATAATAAACAACCTGACAAGGAGACTGTGGTAATTGGGTTAGGGCTTTAAAGGGGCTGACTGGATAAAGTAAGGGTGGAGAAGAAGTGTCGACCCACTCCACACATACGCGAGCGACTAAGTGAAGTAGCTGTCAAGGGGCTAACTGGGTATCGATAGCAATTGGATATATGGGGTCAATCCCCGGTGCTTTGAACCGAGTAAGAGAACCAACTAAGTTGCATTGTCTTCCCTGACCTTCAACGGGCCATCCACAAAAGTTTGCCCATTAGTGGTTGCACCATCATCGAACTTCTTTCCTTTAGCCATCTATAAATTATCGACCAACCTAGATACTAAACTACCTCGGCTAAGGCATAAGAGTGAAGTAGACTTGAGGGAAAGCATCCCCCAATAAAAAATGGCCGACCCAGACTCCGACACAACCCATAGAGGCGCTATGCAAACACAAGGTCAATGAATGTATAAATTCTACGTCAAAAACTCATTACTATCCTACGTAGGTCATTTAGCTTACATCACATACACTTTCAACTTAATGCAATGCATGGGTCAAAGTCGATAACATAATAAAAGTGCATCTTATTTCTAACCAAGGGGAGGGGTAGTTTAGCAATTTTGACATATCTGTCTTAGTTTTCATGTGACTTAGGAACTTTCCGACGCTAATCGATCAACGTCAAATTCTCAACATCGAATGATTAATGCCATTCTCAGGGATGTTGTTCAATCTATAATGTTTTATCTTAGGAAAATGAACAAGGGAAAAAGGTGGAAGAACAAATCGATTTTTTTGCGAAAATCATACCTAAATAAAAAATCATGAATGCAGTAGCCATTAAACATCATAAGGTGAAGAAGTTAAAAGCACTAAATAGTTATATTTGAAGGAGGCTTGGGAAACCGATGAAGATTTTAAGAGAGAGCTCGAAGGAAACTTGAACTTGTTAATGGAAGAAGAAACAAAATGCTTTTGAAAAATGAAGAGAAGAGGTGGCTTTGGTTTATATAATTTTTATGTTCAATCTGTATCGTTAGATTAGATGGATGGGAAACAATCTGGAACATCTAGGTTAAATTTATCACCTCAGCAAATTAACCATCATGCCACTGGATCACCTTAAGACTTGAAACACCATTGCAATTAAGAAATCTAAATGCATTGATAGCATTAAATGCTTAAGTGATAAGTCCACCCTCGCCCGTAGAAATAGACTTAGGGGAAAATGTTGCTCATTTTTCTTATATATTGATAAACAGACCGGTCCACTAGTTTCCCCATGCTATCATCTCGTCCATATGGCCTTGAAATCACTACGCCCAGCCTACTTGTTGGAATTAAGCCAGCATGCAATGGGGTAAATGGGTAAATATCAAAAAAATTACTCAATTTTGGATCCTGTTAAGCCTATGAACTCTAAATTTATTTAGATCTTATCTAAATTTTGTATCACATAAAAATCAATAGTTTATTTAGTTCATAAATAATGTTTTACTTATTGTTATATTATATTATACTATATTATATATGCATCATATACTCATATGTGTATACGTGCTCGTGCAACATAATTGGGTGTACATGAATTAACATGCTTGTGTATAGATGTTGGAATTTGTACAGCAACGAACATGCTAGCCCCTATATATACATGAGTGTTGTCAATTTATATATGTATATGGAAAATATGGATGTATACATACAATAACATATGTTATAAATATTTGTTACAAATTATGAATATTATAAAATAGTACATATTTGTATGTATTAAATAAAGATTATTTAATGTAATAAAATTAATTGTAAATATTTACATGTATTTGAAAACAATTTTAAAATTACTATAATAAATTTATTTTAATAAATGTGTATATATGTGTGTGCGCGTGTGCATATTTAAATGTATTTTGAAATTATATATTAATACATGTATATAAGTTTTTTAATATATGTACATATACTTATTGAATAATGTTTAAATGTCATAACATATATACACACACAGAGGACAAAAATTATTACACATATATTTATATTTGAAAAATATTTTTTAATTAATTTTCCTTATGGAAAATTAGAAATTTAATTAAAATTTAATTTTAAAGTCAAAAATGACTTTTATTACACTTATGTTCTAGTAATTAAATTATTTTTACAAAATTTTAAATGTATTTATTCATATATAAAAATTTAATTTGATTAAGTAATGTATTTGTACATATAAATCTTTGAATTTAATGTATATATACACATATATATTAATAATGTTTTGAGCACTATAAATATTTATGAAATGAAACATACAACATGTTTTGTTTATGCTGTATAAATTATTCGTTTATAAAAAAAATTAATTATATAAATATATTAAATTTAAAATCATATTTTCTATACATTTGGCCGTAAGCTATATGACATTTTTTTGTCAAATATATATAAATATACGACCATTGTATGGTATATTACCGGCAAACACTGATTCGTGATATGAGATTCCTAACTAAAGCATATATGACATTATATATAATAAATATAATCGATATATATATATATATATATTTGTATAAAAAAACATACATTTGCCTATTTCCTAGAAGATACAGTTGGAACAAAGAATCCATACTCCTTGAATTTAATCTTGTATCCAGAAGTTGCAAGCTTCCGAACACAGCTCCCACCGATAATAGAATCGACTTTAATATGATATTTAGAATACTTGAATGAGTAGAGGGAGGTGATGGAAATTTTGGCTAGAAATATAATGGAGGAGGAGCCTTCAAAAAGCTCATGCAAAAAAATGAGGATTGATGGTATTAAATAAAGGAGATCTAAGAGAGTGAAAAGTGTATCTTGATCCCTTTATTTCACTTGCTATTTGTCCTTTTCTATTAATTCGAATTTCCCTTCACCATGTCAAAACATGGCCGGCTCACCATGCTCCATTAATAGCAGAAAATAATAAGCCCCATATAGGGCTCAAATCCACTTCAAGCCCAAACAATATTTATTGCATTTAAATCCAATTTAAAATCGTATCGAAATCCTATGCCGATTAGTGTTTATATAATCATTATACGCACATTATTCAATATTGTTCAATGCACATCAAACAGAATTTATAATTAGTGTTTCACAAATATTACTTAATTTAATTAATTTATAACAATTATAATTTAATTAAATCGAGTGGTAACATGAGTATTTTCAACGATTAGGTTATATGACTCTAAGGTGTAAATTTGGTCAGCAATTGATATTAAACAATGCGAATATTGACGTTCACAGATCACTTAACAAGTTGTGTGACATTATAGCCAAATTTATCGCTTAATTAACATCAGTAAAATCCCATTTTACTGTGTTAAGTATTACCCGACAGTGACAATTATTTACGCTAATTCTCTTTGTCAAGATTATATTACTTTGGACATATGAAATTTGATAATGGTCAAAATTTCAACACCATCAATATTAAACTCTATAATCCAATCACAAAGTCTTTAGTTCAATAATAATTATTAACCGTACTCGTCTGACCAAAGACTTTGACTTTGAGTTGACTTCAGTTCACCATAATACTAACCTCATAAAACTGAGTAGACTAATCCTCTCTTAATAGTGTTCCACTGTCAATGCTTCCACTCGACCCAACTAGGAGTTTTGACACGATTTAACTATAATTAAAGCAGAGCTTCCACATTGAAGATCAACAGTATTCTCAAGTTAAGAGAACCACGTAATTTTATCACATTGCTATTTTTGTTTGACCTTAGTTATTTTCACCAGCATAAAACTATCGAGTGAGTCAATTTATGGCGATCCAGTAACTATCAGTAGTGACCCTTGGTGCCCCCAGCAGTCATGAGTAATAAACTGTCCAGCATTTGGAGAGCATTACGTCCTCTAATTTCAACATATACGTCAATATCCTGTCTCGATACATCTTGACTAGGAATATTTAAAACAATATGTTTAAATTCATTATGATAACTTACTTATGGTTACAACATTCTGTAAGTACTATGACAAAACATACCATTTATGGATTTTCAATTAAATATACTTTTAAATAAATTAATATATAACATTTTATATCAAGTATAAAATAGAAAGATAACAACTCTTATTTCGAACAAGATTGGTTATCGAATAAGATATATGTAACAAGTTACATAATTGCCCCAATGGCGTACCCCTATCTCTATCAATCCCCCACTTGCACTTGGGGTCGATTTTGGAATCTTTGTCCCATCCCATCAATCAATTTGATGAGAACTGATCGAGTTAAGCTCTTTGTGAATGGATCTACTCGACTGGTTTAATTATCTAATTTATTAATCAACTCTTTCCGATACCGATAAACTACTTTTGTCGTGTGGAACTATTTAGAGTATGTTTCTCGACTTGTGAACTCTTATCATTGCATTGTTATCATAAAATAATGATGTAGTATTCTTAGTACTTGGAATCACCCTTAGCTCAATTATAAATCTATGTATTTATATTTATACATTGCCTTTATTGTGGCACTATTCAAGGCAATGTACCTAGCCTTTTTGTTGAATTGGCCACAACCTTTTTATTTGAAACATTTTCAACTTAAAGCTCCTTAATTAAGGTTTGAACATATATATAATATTGACATATTGTAACACCCCATAATTTTAACGATCTAATGGTTAAATGTAATTTAAATATTTAATCGTTAATTAACAAAACGACCCCTATACTTGACTTTAAGAGATAGAAGAATTGGGTCTCAAGACACCTGTAGTTGAAACCGCTTTTTTGATGTGAGATAAATGAGTATAAACTTGATTATGTTTGGAGTTGATGGATTTCTGGAGTGTGTAGTGTTTTATAGGTAACTCCTTCCATCTTCATTTTCATTTTTTTCATTCAACGTTACATTCTTCTTTAACTCTCTAATCACTTTCCTAATTTCCCCTAAATTCCTCCTTAATCCCCATGCCTTAAATACAATTCCTAAACAAATATAAAAATCACCATAATTCCTCTCTTCTCATTCTCTACAAAAATCCATTAAGGAATTAGAGTAATTTTGTGTTTCGATCTAGATCTTAACTTTAAAAAGAGCTTGGAATGAGTTTTTGGTGATTGGAGCTTGATTTAGGGAGAAGCAAGGTGAGTGGGATGATTCTTCGTACATATTTACTTGTTAATCTTATTTATTTCATTATTGATAATTTAGGGATTATGTAAAAAGATCTGAAGATTGATTTGGTTAAATTAGGCTTGTTTTCTTGTTAGGAACATGATTATATCTTCTCATTATTTTTTAGGACCTTAATTTCTATTTTTGGAATAGTTGGTAAGCTTAGAAATAAATTTTGAGATACTCGAGTGATTATATGTAACGTCGTAATGGATTAGAAACTAATTAGATGACATAATTAAGTTCATGTCATTTGTTAGTAATGGTAAAATTTATTTAAATGGTTTTAGAAAAGTGGGTAAGCTAATTAGGTGATAAATGAAGCTTAATTAGTACTTATAAATATTGTTTAAAGTAAAGAAATGATTTTTATAAGTGAATGGTTTATTTATAGATATTAGTTATGTAAAGAAATAATTTTGTAAATAAAAGTGATATTTTATAAAATAATTGATTTTATAAAATAGTATAATGGTGATATTTTATAAAATAAGTGATTTTGTAAAATAGTATAAAAGTGATATTTTATAAAACAGTATTTTTTGTAAAATAATATGAATGAGATATTTATAAAGTTATGAGATTTTATAAAATAATTATTGGTCATCTCTTCTGCTACACCTTCTCGCTCGGATGCTCCTCCTTCAGATATTGTTCCTTGTGCCGAGCCTGCTGCTGCTATTATTGATGCATATGTGATGGTGGAACCAATAGTGGTTCCTTCTTCCGGAGATGAAATTGTCTGGAATTCCCCAGAGCAAGCATGGATTCATGTGAAAATGGAAATGAGAAATACACCATCAGGTGATTATTATCATATGTATGTAGGTGAGATGGTTAGAGCCGTCGGTTATACTACCATGTAGTTGGAGAAGGTCTTGAGTTTTCTACTCAAGGTGAAGATGGTGATGACAATAGAATTGTTATGGAGGATGTAACATGGGACAGGAAAAAATTATATTCAAGTGATTCTGCGAATTACAATCCTATCTTAGCTGCTTTTTTAACATTACATACGAGTTATTGGGCATGTTTCTAATGTTATTGGCAGTGGCACCTCCTCCTTGGAGGGTTCTTAGCAGTTTGCTGTTTTTTAGTAGATTAATTCTTTTGCCTATTACCTATGCTTGTTTTTTTTCTTTTTTCTAGCTGTTTTAGGGCTTGTGCCAAACACCTCTTTTAAATATTATTAATAAATGTGGACGGACCACTCCAATGCCGGCTAACCTTGCTAAAATAATATAAAAAGTTGTTTTACTTTTATTGAAAAGATTTAGTAATAAAAGTAAGTTTTGATTTAAGTAATAACTGAATTACTACTTGAACATACGTGTACGCATATATGCACGGGCGGGTGTGCGTTTACTATATTTGAAGTAGTATAATAATCAGGATAATACCTGTGTCATAACTAGAATCGTTGAATGTAGCGTGTATATATGTGTGTATTTATATATGTATGTACATGAATATCAAAATTTTTATATAAGCATGTGGCGAGCGTCTCATGTAGACATACGACTATCGTATTCATAAGTTACATAAAAAGGTACTGGTCGAGTAATCGCTTTGGTAAAGCACGAAACGTGATTTATATATTAGTGGCATGTTTACATGTACATGTGTGGATAGGCATGCATGGAATGGGGGCATCGACACACATTAAAGCAACCCACAATGTAGGAAGCTCGATTCAGTTCCTTTTGGTGCACTAGAGGAGGTCGGATCGCTAGATTCTCTTATTGAAACTATATACATTCAAAAGTGGATCTTGTTTTGAAATCATTTTTAAAACATGTAAGGAACTACTTTCAAAACATCAACCGATGAACTTTGAAGGAGGTTCGATGGGGGTGGAAGCAGGCTTCGGAAGCTTAGTGGCTGATCAGGAAAAGAAACAGAGAAAATGGTACATGGGTATCAGTGATCGTAGTGGTCGGGTGGCACTTGCCGCAGGCATTACTTTTTGGGATAGGCAACCACTGATGGACCGGAGGTAAACCACTGGTGCACCGGTTGAAACAACCCATCCCAAAATAGGCTTAAATTCCGACCGAGAAAAGGCCCATCAAAATTTAGACCCATTTCAAAGCTGACCATTGGATGGTAATAATAATAATAATACAGAGCTATATATATTCTTTCAAAACTCATAGTGGAAGGAATAAAGTATAATAGCAAACTGTACACATTTATTTTAAAATACATTCATATAAATACAGAATAAAACATAGTCTCCATAATAATTGTTGCATCATTTGCCTAAAAGTATTCTTTCGTAAGTATGGTAAAAAGCATCATAAATAAATAACAATAGCTGCCACAAGCTTTGCTCATGTCGTCTTCAAGCATTATCGTCGTCATCACTACTTCTGTTGGCATCAAAATTGGCCACCAACACCCAATTATAAGTGAAAGCACCAATATACAGTCACAAATCACTGATAGAATATAGGTAGATAATATAATATGAAGAATAACCAAAATTAAAATGAAAGCATGTAAAAAAGACAAGATTTATAGTGGTTCGGCTAACTCCGGTCTACGTCCACTCTAGAAAAATCCTTTTAATATTAGAAATTAGATTATAGTTACAATCTGGAATTTCAATATAAAAGTTGTAGAGTAGCCTCTAGGTGGAAGACGAAGAGAAACAAAGTGAAGATCCCTTTTTCTAAAGTCACAACTGCTGTAGTTATAGGCGGAACTCTAGCTATAGGGCCTTCTCACCTACATGGGCCCGCCATGACGGTCGCCGAGCCCAAATCATCCATCCTGTGCCGACCCCAAATAGAACCCAAAGTAATTCCTTTGGTGACCCAGAGTAGTTCATATGCCGATCCCAAGTAAAGTCTAATGCCGATCTAAAATATATCCTATGCCGACCCTAAACGAGGTCCATGCCGACCCAGAGTAAACTCTTCACCGACTCGAAGTCCAAACCAATGCCGACCCCATGTAATATGCCGACCTGAAGCCATATGCCGACCCCAAGTAGGACCTGAAGTAGAACTCAAAGTAATTCCTTGGTTGACCCAAAACAACCCGACTTTTTTTGAAATTTCAAGTACCCGGCGTTGTTTATCCACCAACCATGCCTAATCACAGCTTCATATTCATATTTATTATCCATAATTGATCATCCATCCATCTATTCGAATCAAACCCATAATCTTACAACCTGGCTAACCATGCGTCGGTTGGGTTTAATCCGCCTATATGCTACCTTACTAAAAGGCGGGTTAACACTTTGCCTCCCAAACATGCCTTGCGATAGGAAGGTGTGTTTTGTATTGCTATAAGCTCGATGATCGAAATCTATAAATGACCTGTGAAGAGATCAATGATCTTGCCAGATTATTAATAATGATCATTCGGGACCATGTTCCTTTTGAGGTGAAATGTGATCGTTCGAGATTGAGTGACATTCAAGGAAAAATGTGACCATTCAAGGTCGGGTGTCGTTCGAGTCGAAACGTGACCATTCGACGTTGGGTGCCGTTCGAGGCAAAATGTGACCGTTCGAGGTCGGGTGCCGTTCGAGGCGAGATGTGAACGTTCGAGGTCGGGTGCCGTTCGAGGCGAGATGTGACCGTACGAGGCGAGATGTGACCGTTCGAGGTGCGGTGTTGTTCGAGGCGAGATGTGACCATTTGAGGTCGAGACTCAAAATTATTAATCCCAGATTTCACATTCGATGGGTCTTATAGTTGAAATATCCAACTAACAAAATCAAGTCCAGATACAAAGAAGAGAAACAAAAGCAAAACTAAAACATCAAAGTGAATGCATCTCCGGGTGTGATGGTTCATTATCATCTCAAAGCATGCCCGAGGATCGTTCGCGATCCCATACATGTGTAAGTGACTTAACCCTTTTAGTCCGGAGTTTATTACTTATTCTTTTCCATTTCGATCAAATGATGACAAAGTTGACGCCTAGATCCAGGGTCGTTTTCGTTTGATGTAGATGACGGTCACTCATGTTCCACCGCTGCAGCTCACCTTTTTATGTATTGTAACAGATCACCGTTTCATATATGTCCCTCGATCTCATCCTTCAAGTGCCTGCAATTATTTGTACTATGGTCGCGTAGCTCGTGGAACAGGCAGTATTCGTCTGATTTCTTTCATTATTAGTGGGCTCCCTTCTAATTGGCCTTCGATAAGGAATCTGCCCCTAGTGTCGAGATATATCCGTTCTAATGTTTTGGTCAATTCTGTGTAAGAGGTGAATCTCGGTTCCTTTCGTGGCCGCTTCGATCCATCAAAGCTATTCTCTACTCTTCATTTTCTTTTATCCTTGTTTGAATCTTTCCCAAGCGGATCTACACCTTTGATCGCATAAACCTCAGCTTCCTCTCCTTCTACTCTATCATCATTTGCGTCTTGCTATCGTGGAAACCTTTCTTCTTCATGGTAAAACTCTCCTAAATCCATAGGTGGACGCCGTGTTAATGAATCCTTGAATTCTGTGCCACAGCGATGCCAGATACAGCTACCATCAAACTCATGGATGGATCTGGATGATCCACCCATGCCACTGCTGCATTAAATCATGTTAGAAAATTCCTCAGAGACTCTCCGGTCATCTATTTCAGTGTTGCCAAACTCATCACATTCTTGGGTCTTGAGATGTGAACTCTAAACTGCATTATAAACCTTTCGATCAATTCTGTCCATGTTCCAATAGAGCCGCTTTCCAATTGTCTGAAACATGGAGCTGCTATATCCATCAAATACAAAGGGAAGCACTGTGCCATGACCTCCTTCGGTGCCCCTAGTACTTCCATATGCCTCATATAACTTGTCAGATGAAAAACGGGATACGTCCTTCCATCATATGTCTCCAGCGTTGGAAGTTTGAATCCCTATTGATTCCTAGCTTGCCTAATTGTAGGCTATTCACTTCCTCTAAATCTCTGTTCATCAATCCTCCTCTTAGGGCTCATTTGATCATTTCTGCAAACCTATCGTTATCACCAAGTTGTAGTCTTTGTCTGTTGTCTCTAACCTGGCCCCCTTGAGTCCATGAGGGAATCTTGAAATCTGTTCTTTTGGATGAGAATTCGTTTCCATATCAACGCCAAACTGCACAGCACTGCCTGGTATCCTGCCTGGCATTGGGCTAATATGATCCGAGGGCATGCCCCTTAGTTCAAGGGCTGTTCCTGATGGCTCCACTTTATCTCATATCCTGGTTTCTCCATTTCCTTGGTTCTCATTCTGGACTTCTTCTGCTCTTGCTGCTTCGACTTCGCAATCCACATTTCCAGTATTTCCTGCTACTCTATTTCCTTGGTTTTGCACTCCATCTTGTCCATTCTATCAAAGTAGGTTCTACATCATATCCTTCTTCCTTTTCAACATCCTTTCCATATCGTCTCTAGTAATATAGACTGAGGTCTGATTAGCTCCTGAGGAAGCCCCTGAATTCCTAAATGAAGGTTCCTTTCTATTCTCTGTCTCTTTGTTGATTCCCTAGCCATTTCTTCCTAAGTTTGAGCTCCCAAGCTTTCAAATGCAAACTCTAAACTTCCAAATCCCTGAGTGCAAGCTTTCTCAATGAAAGAACCAAAATATTGGCATCAAAATTGGCCACCAACACCCAATTATAAGTGAAAGCACCAATCTCCAGTTACAGATCACAGATAGAGTGTAGGTAGAGAATATAATATGAAGAATAACCAAAATTAAAATGAAAGTAAGTAAAAAAAATACAAGATTTACCATGGTTCGGCCAACTCCGGCTTACGTCCACTCCGAAAAAATCCTTTTTATTATTAGAATACTGATTATAGTTACAATCTGAAATTTAAGAATTAAAAAGGCAGAGTAGCCTCTAGGTGGAAGATGAAGAGAAAAAAAGTGAATATCCCTTTTTCTGAAGCCACTGATGTTGCATTTATAGGCGAAACTCCGGCTACAGGGCCTTCTCACCTACATGGGCCTACCATGACGATCACTGAGCCCAACTCATCCATCCAATGCCAACCCCAAGTAAAACACAAAGCAGAACTCAAAGTAATTCCTTCGGTGACCTGAAGTAGTTCGTATGCCGACCCTAAGTGAAGTCTAATGCTGACCTGAAATGTAGCCTATGCCAACCCCAAGCGAGGTCCATGCCGACCCGGAGTGAAGTCCACCACGACCTACAGTAAACTCTTTACCGACGCCAAGTCCAAACCAATGTCGAACCCATGTAATGTGCTGATCTAAAGCCATATGTCGACCCTAAGTAGGACCTGAAGTAGACTCAAAGTAATTCCTTTTGCTGGCCCAAAGCAATCTGACCTTGCCGAAATCCATATTCCAAGTACTCGGCATCATTTATCCATCAACCATGCTTAATCCCGGCTTTATATTCATATTTATTATCCGTAATTGATCATCCATCCATCCATTTGGATAAAATCCATAATCTTCTAGCCTCGTTAACCATGCAGTCGGTTGGGTTAAATCCGCCTGTATGCTGCCTTGCCAAAAGGTGGGTTAACACCTTCTTTAACCTATGCTGTAACGAGGAGGGAGTTAGAACAACAAGAGTCTGGTAAATAAAAATCTTGAGCCTTATTATTTCATTACTTTGGCAGTATATGTCGAAACAAGAATATGTCTACGTGTCCTAAAACCATTTAGTACTTCATATAAGGAAAGGAGGCTGGCCCCAAACAACCACTTAATATCTTCCATTCCCATAACAGGTTTCCCAATCCCATAACCTATAACCAACATCATAAATGTCTAACAATGTGAGAGATAGAACCCAAGATACTTAATACATTTTAATGAGAAATAGGCAGACCCTGGCCATTTAAAACCTCAGTTGAGGCAAGCCCCCCATTTAATACCCGTTTCCAAGGCAGACTCCACATAGGCATCTATCTAGTCGACGTTGTATGGAAATCTCTTCGGACACTTAATACTTCCTATTCAAGCAGACCATGAGATATCCTTTGTCGCACCTAAACCTAATCCCGACCATTTAATACTTCATTCAGAAAGAAAGCGGGCCCTCAAACTACCACTTAATACCTTCCAAAATCCCGAAGAAGGTCCTTCGTCTTACGAACCATACCTATGGTAATCGTCTCACATTAGCCTGACTTCCATAGATACTGGTAGCTAAATTAACAAGGTAGACTTATCCTACAGAATGTGGACTAACCTCGCGTCATCATAGTTACTTATCATAGCTGATGACACACATCAGCCCCAAAGTCACATTGCTGGTAGCCATATTAGCTAGGCAGACTTCCATGTGTCTTTTGACTGACCTCGCACCACTTATGACTTAGTCATATTTTACAACACTCTTAATATATTATCGCACACCTCACCGTATCCATTCTTAGGCTATATGAGAATTCTCTCTTATTTTTCCTTAAAAAATCAATTACCTTCCTAGAGGGGATTTAAAGATAATTATTACCTAATTAACTACACAATTATGCGTTATAATTGTACGCTATTTACGGTAATTTATATATAAATAAATAAGCACCTATATTTTCTACATGCATGGAGATTTCATCATAACTAATGCTTAAATGCCAATTCCTTTTTAATAACAATAATTCAAGTCCTTTTCCATATAATCAAGGGTGCTAAATTTCCAATATCCATAACAAGAGATTTCAATATCCTTAGCAAAGGATTCAACATTCATATTTAAAAGTTATAATAAACGGACTTGTACGTAGTAAAAATATCAACTCAATCTATCACATCTAATCAGGGAATAATCTTAGAAGTAGAAATTGCAATTCTACTTTTAATCTCTATTCAATTCCTCTTTACAAAGAATTTAAATAATAGGATTTCTCCTTTATTTTCATATAGAATAAATGGTGTAAGCTACAAATAAATTCATACTTTTAGGCCCTATCCCTTAATTGGAAGTTCATAATCAAATTATTATTTAAAGAGGATTGGAATAGAAATTAAAATACCAAAAACTACAAAAACTACACATCCAAAAAATTTGATGTAAACAATTGAGAATTCCAATAAGAGTTGGCATTTTGAATTATAGGAGTTTTGAGGGGTTTCATTTTGTTTTATTTTCGTAAACCCCTAAGGCATATTCAAATCCATAATATACCAAACAATTACGAGAACAAAAATACTAAGGTTTCCACTCATATATTATCCTTAGCCTTTCTTGTATAGATTTGCAATGCCAAAGCACTCTTTTTCATATCACTTCTTTAGCTATATACATAGCAGGGGAAAGACATATATAATTTTGTTAGATTTAGAGAGGTTGGAAGAGAAGAGAATAGATTAAATGAATAACTAGAAGTGAAATAGAACTTTACCTAAATTTCTAACTGAAGAGAAAAAATGACAGTTTCGCTGAAGTCCCAAATATTTTTGTGAATAAAAAGTGGAGAGGGTAGGGTCCTATTTATAGAGGTTGAATCGTACAGAACCGTAAGATGAAAATAGATTAAAATGGATAAATCTGGAACGTTTGTTAGTAGGAATACCCTAGCCGCCACCAACAAAGGTGGTCGACGGTTGGAGTCGGCGGTCGCCCCCTCCGCCTATTTTGGAAATGTGTTAATTTTTGTACCGTCTGATTTGTATAATTCTTTTAATGTTAATGTTAACATTAATGATTCCTTAACCCCAAGGCAAATCTCAATTAATTTTCCAATTTCATATTTTTTTTTGAATTTGAATTAGAATTAAATTATTTAAAACCTGAAAACTTCAAATTATCGTATCTTCTTCGTTTAAGCACTGTTTTCAACATATTATATATGGAAGAAGATTAGAATTTCATTATGAACACAACCGTATAACTTTTGTGGCCAAATTCTAACTTTTACCGAATTTCCATTTTAGCCCTACTTGTTTAAGTTTTGCTGCTTTTACAGGGTATTACATTCTCCCTCTCCCATAAAAAGGATTTCATCCTCGAAATCTCTCTAAAGGGCAAGTAGTGTAATGCGTAATAGCATCCATATTATACAACCATGTTATCATCACATCCATCTACTCAACCAAAGTGCAATGTGATTATATATTATAGACATACTAAAGTGAGCTCAAACCTAGCATGAGTATGTAATCGTGTCATGCAAGTATGCATGCAAATATCCTAAACATGCATAAAAAATTTCTATATAAGTGTAGAGCGATAGTGAAAAAGTGCAGCAACCATCTCCTACCATCCAATCTTGTAACCATGATGCGACCAAAACCTTAATTTTGGAGAAAAAATTTACCATTGAAAAGCTCTGGGTGAGAGGTCTTAATCTTCTCTTCAGTTTCTCATGTGTTTTCCTTCAGGTTATATCCCTATTTTACATGGACCAATTTAGTTTTGTGGAGCCTCTTAGTTTTGTGCTCCATTATGCAAGTGGGGGCATGAGATGCTATTGGCTCGTCTCTGTATACCTAACTGATCAGGCTCTACTAAAATTTCATTGTCGTTTAGGCATTTCCTAAGGTAAGAAACATGAAAAACTTCATGGATTCCTACCAATTGGTCCAAAAGCTCCATAAGGTAAGCGAGCCTTCCTATTCCTTTGCGGAACTCAAAATGGCCCATCTAATATAGGCGCCAATTTTCCCGATTGGCCAAACCTAACAACTTTTCTAAGAGGGGAGACTGTGATAAATACCATATCTCCTACCTATAATTCTAGCTCTTTCCTTCTCTTATCTGCATAAAATTTTTGGCAATCTTGCACTGCCTTCAATAATTGCTTGGTCAATTCTACCTTTTCCATGGTATCACGGATCAAATCGAGTCCAAGAAAATTTTTATCAGCGGTTTTCCACCAACAACTTGGTGATTTGCATGGCCTTCCATGAAGTGCTTCAAAAGGGGGCATACCAATCATTGCTTGATAGCTATTATTATACGCAAACACAACAATGTTGGTGTTGCTCCCAATGCCCTTTGTAATCCAAAATGCAGGCTCTTAACAAGTCCTCCAAAATCTTGTTTACCTTTTTTGTCTGACCATCTATCCGTAGGTAGTAAACCATGAGGAGATTCCACGAAGTTCCTAAAGCTTCTTGCAAACTCCTCCAAAACACGCTAGCGAATAGGGGGTCCCTGCCACTAACAATGCTCACCGAAATGCCATGTAACCAGACCATCTTCTTGATGTAAATTTATACAAGAGACGCTACAGGCCTATTGTTCCTAAGAGGAATAAAATAGGTAATCTTAGTGAGTCTATCTACAACAATCCAAAATGGCTTCATTGCCCCCTCTGACTTCTAGGCAATCCTTCTACGAAGTCAATCGAAATGTGTTCTTATTTCACCGTCGGAATCTCTAAAGGTAACAGTAACCCTCTAGGCTTCCCTTGTTCGGCCTTTATCTTCTAACATGTCAAGCACTTAGCAAAAACTTAGCTATTCTTCTCTTTGTTCTAGGCCAAAAGAAAATCCTCTTCATATCCTTATATATTTTATCTCCTCTGGGGTAAATAGTTATCTTAGAGTGGTGGCATTCAATGGGTACTTCTTCTAATATGCCATTAATCATTAGGACATAAAGGCATATATCCCTTCTAAACCATCCTTTCCCATCAACAGAATATCTACTGGCATGTAGAAAATATTCTCCTCTCCTCACATTCTCCAAAATCTCCACTAGCTTCTCATCCTTTATCTACTCAAGCCCAATACGGTCCATTAAAGTTTGTATAATCTCCATTACAGCTGATAAGCCTTGGATGGCTCCTATGGCCGTTGGAAGTTAAAATTTTATATATGCTCCAATTACCTCCATTCATATATAGTGCGTAGGGTAGCATGCCTCCGATTAAGGACGTCGACGACTATGTTTCTTTTTCCAATGGTATATTGTATACCAAAATAAATGATGCTATATACTCCATCCATCTCTACTTCCTAAGATTTAAATCTTTTGGGAAAATAAGTATTTGAGTGATTTATGGTCAGTGAACAACTCAAACCATTCTCCCAAAAGATATATCTTCAAGGCAAAGATAATAGCCGCTAACTCCGAGTCGTGAATTGGATATCCATAACACCCCCAATTTTTAGTAACATTATTTAGGACATTTAATTAGTAAAATTAAATGAAATAAGGTAAAATGTTAAGGGATTGTGGTTTGTGTAAATAAGGGGTAGCCATGCCCATTAAATGAATGAACTAAGGGAAGATGAAATAAAATAAGTTAGGCAAATAGACAAGGGTAATATAGGAATAAGTATTTTTCTTTTACCCTAAGCCCTTAAACCATAACCATTCTCTCGTTTATTTTACAAGTTCACAAAACAAAAACTAAAGCTAGAGTCGGCCACCATTAAAGGGAAAAGAAGAGAAGATATCAAGAGGAAGAAATTAATCAACTATATCTGAGATCAAATCTCAACTCCTGAATCTCAAGCTAAAGGTGAATAATAAGTACATCTCATGTTTTTAATTGATTTCAGTTTTAGATTAAATTTGATCTATCTTGCAAGGTTTTGCATTGTTTTTCATTGATAAATTGGATATATGTGTTTGTTAATGATTTATAATAATTCATTTGGACTTTACGATATATTTTAATATGAAAACCCTATTAAATGACATCCATATGCCTTGCGATTTTAGAATAAGGCCAGAAACGATATTTCGGAAATGGATTTCAAATTTCATAATTTTTTGAATTAATGTAGATTTATTATGAATTTTCTAGTGAATAAAATAGTTATTTTGGGTTCAGATTAATTACGGCTATATATTATGATTTTGGGTCAGAATTAATATATGTTAGAAAATATACAAAAAGTGATTTAGGGAAGTTTTTATAGATTTTTCCTAATTGTTTTAATAAGTATATAAAATTGTTTAAGGTATGTGACTTAAATGTCTTATACATTTATAAAAAGAGAATGGGCATTTTGTAAATAATCAAAATTGTTCATTTCAGAAATTTCATGGTACTTTTGGAAAATAAATTAGCAACCAATCACGTTTTGACAGACAAGGCAGGTTGGTTGAAAAGAATTGCTTTAAAAAGTTAAAAATCATTTTAAACATGCTTTTTGCATGTTTCACCACTTTCGGCACCTAGCTTTCGACTAAGTTCCTTCGCATCCATCACCATCGAAACCAATGCGCATGGTATCAAAGAATTGGTATGCAGCGAATTGGACATAAGTGGAAAATATGTAGCCGAAGCATGGGATTCCGAAGGGGCTGAAGCCTTTCTTTGTTTTTAAAAGAAAATACACCTTCTTTGTTTTCGATAGGAATGCTTTCGACTTAGTTAGCTTTCGACTTGGTTAAATGATTTTAAGGAATGGTTTCGAAAGAGATTGCGCATTTTTTATAAAGAAGCTTTTGACGGGGTCGAAATCCCTTAGCTGTCGCACCTTACCTTTCAAAGAAATGCCTTAGAAAGGGTTTCTTTGTTTTAAAACCTAAGCCGCTTCTCCAATGCTGTTGAAGAGTTGGTTTCGACACCATCACTTCTTTACTTAGGAAATAGCTTTCGGAAGAGTTCTTTCGACTTAGTTGTTTTAAGACCTTTTGTTCAATTGAAAGTTAACCCTAAAGGTTTCGAAAGAAACAGTTTTAAATGGTTTCGAAAGGTTATTCCACATGCTTTACTTGAACCCAAACGCTTTCGAAAGGTTTGATTTTTTAAAAAGGATTTACTCTTTTAAAAGGTTTAAGATAAAGGTTTCGAAAGGGTGGTTCATCAATAGTTTTGAAAGGTTTTTAAATGGAAGGCTCCAATGTTTTCGAAAGACAATGTTTATGTTTTGATAAGAGGATGTAGAAGGTTTTAAAGCTTTTAAAAGAAGGGGTTTTCAAGGTTTTCGAAAGGTTTATTAAGAATGGTTTCGAAAGGTATGTTTAAGCCTTTCGGCCTAAGGCTATAAAGCAAAGTAGATACTTGGTTTCGAAAGGGCTTTTTTCAATGGTTTCGAAAGGGGTACTTTCAAAGGTTTAAATGTTTTCATCAGCAAAGATTTGTGTAAAGTATATATAACACGACACGGTGACATAAGTAAAGAATAAAGAATATTTTCCTTGTTTAAAGTATGGTTTAAATGGTTAAATTAATTTGAAAAAAGGTTTTCAAGGAAAATTTAAGGGTAGATGACCCTAAGTAAAATGACTCGATATTAGAATACCAAATAGGACACGTATAGGATCGCACCCTATATATTAGCTATTAGCCCCTAGCTAATTTAGTCCAAAACTCCAGTGTGTAGGGATTTGTCATAGGTAAGACTAAAATTATATTACACATAGAAAGGAATATACAGAGTGAGGATAGGTTATTAGTGAGCCCACAAAACCATTAGGATCGGTTGATCCTGGAAGAGGTAACTTAGGGATAGACCATCCAGAAGAGGAGTATCTAATAGAAGTTAGATTATTTATTTATTTTGTCTAGTAGGCCCAAGTCAGCCAAAGGTTAGTAGCTAGCCAAATGAAACTACAATGTTCAGACAGATGGTCCATTTATTACCTGATTTGTATGTATATGTGATTTTGCTTTGTTATTTTAATCAGTTTTGGTTGTAGGATTAAGATTTGCGAAAGATATACTTTAAAAAGATATTAATGAGGGGGAAACCCATTCCGCTAAGCGGCATGGTCTCACTTAATATCAAATAACCGAGATGTATAGTATTATTCGCATCAGGCTTTATGTCTGACTCAAACTTTATGTTTTCTCTCTTAAACTCTCGAGTGCTCAAAATTGATTTGAGTATGCTGAGGGTTAAGGATTTTTAGGTTTTAGTAGGTGGATGAATAAGGCCTCTGAAGACAAGTAGGAGGCTGATGCTAGCTATATTTAGGGGTTGTTTTGTTTTATTTCTACTGTGTTTTGCTAAGTCTGTTATGACTATTTAGTATGCTTGTCATCCAAGGTGGCATCTTCATATGTCGCTCTTGGCGTATTTTGTAATAATTATATTTGATCTAAACCTTGAAAACGTTTGAGATTATGTAACTTGGAGTATGAAATTTAATCGGAAAAATGTTTTAGTCTGTGATTTTTTATATTTCATATTCAAGTGCTTCTGATATTATGGATACCATTAACATTACAATATTTTGTCATCGGAAGTTAATACTATGGATGACTACAACATCTGTAGCGCTTAGCTTCGAGCCTCTAGATAGGGGATGTTATGATATCTTTTCTCACGATCCTTCAATTTCCTACTAGCATATGCAACTACCTTCCATTCTTGCATTAGAACTACTCATAATCTTATGTCATAAGCATCTATGAAAACCACGAATGTTTTAGTCCGGTCAGGAATGATGAGAATAGATGCGCTTGTCAGCAAATCTTTACGCTTCTCGAATGCCTCGGTGCATCCGTTATTCCAAGAAAAGACTAGGTTCTTCTTAGTCTAATGAGTTAAAGGGGCTACGAAGTTCTTTATGAACTTCCTATAGTATTTAGTCAACCGTAGAAAACTTCTAACTTTTAATGCATTCTTAGGAACTCTCTGGCGGGGTCCGCTGCCAGTCCTTGCTCAGAAATAACATGTCCAAAGAACCTAACCACTTTCTTCCAAAAGTGACACTTAGCAAATTCGACCTTAAGCGGGTGCCTTCTTAAAGTTCCTAATGTTGAGACTAGGTTTTGATTCATGACACAAAGCTATCACTACGACAGACAGATTTGATGACTGCTAAGACAAAAAGAGAATATATACTACAAAGAGACAAGGCTTCAAAACCGGTGCATCAATTATATTATTTTAGTTTTGAGTCTTAGGTCAATTTTGTTAAAATCTCTTCTTGTTTATGTATATATTAGCTTATATATTTAATCATTTTATTCTCAAATATTTTATACATATATAAGCATATAAAATATATAAAAGTGTTTAAGTTGTATATATTACTATACTTGTAAAACCTGTGCAAATTGCATAGATTTTACAAGGTCAGTCGATTGACCCAGAGGTTCAGTCGACTGACCTTGGAAAATCTATGCAACATGCACAAGTGCACAAATATACAGATATATATTTAAAAATTCATTAGAATATTCAGTTGACTGAACCTCTACAACGGCTACTATTTGAAAAGACAAGACTGTTTGTGAAGAATTACGAACTTCTACGAAAAGATTTGGACGTAGCACTTCAATCGAAACTCTTCACCAACAGTCGCCGCTCTTCAGCCTCTATAAATACATACTCTAACTTGATTCCAAATCACTGAATTATCATTGAATTTTCTTATCTTTCTAATCTAACTCTCTTGAATCTATTTGCTATAATACTTTCAATTATTCTACATTAAAGTAATATTATACCTTTCTATTCTTCATAAACTTCAAATATATATATATTTATACTCGAGGAGAAGATTATAGGAATGGTGTACTACAACTGACAAATCCGTGTTATTAGAACACACAAAGTCAAAATAATCTTTTGTATTGTTGAAGTCCTGTTCTGCTGCTCAGGCGTATGAAATCCTCTTCGGCTGCTGAGGCAAAATCCTATTCTGCTGCTCAAGTCCCTGTTCGGCTTGTCAGGGGTTACATAGACCTGTTCCTCCGGGTTAAGTGAGGGTTATTGTTTTAGTGAAATTCCAGAAGGAGTCTAGGACTGGACATAGGACAGTGCTACGAACTAGTATAAAAATTCCTGGTGTCATTTTACTTTACTGCTTTTATATTCTGCACTATTTACTGTATTACTATCATCACTATACTCTATATTGTCATATATATATATATATATATATTACACGATCCATAGCACACTTTCATTTGGTATCGGAGCCTGGAATTCTATCGATCGTCAAAACATCATAAAATAATGACTAGAAAACGATCCAGTCGAAATACAACAGGAAAAATCCCTGTAAAAGCCACCAGTGAGGACTGCAAAAAGGTACTTTCGGATTTACAAATTTCAGTAAAAGCTAATAATGAATTATTTAGTATAAGCAATAAGATCTCAAAGCTTAATTTTCTTATTTTAGAAAAGATGAAATCAATCAAACTTGAAAATGAGAAATTTAAAAATGAGAAATTGATTTAGAAAATCAACAGGGTGTTTTCAAAAATAATTTTTAGGCTCTTAAAGATTTTTGGATGAACAAAATACTACGTTTGAAAAAGAAAAAGGAAAATTTTCAAAAGAAATTACGGATTTGAAAGGACAAAATGATTTATTACAATCATCTTTACATAATTCAGATTCTCGAATTTTTCTTCTCGAAAATGAGAACTGTAAGTTAAAAAGGGAGAATTCTGAATTAAACAAGAAAACATATTTCTTTTAAAAATAATAACTGTGATTTTAAAGCTAAATTTGATAAACTTAACATTAAAGTCACAAAATTTAATAAAGGTCAAAACAATTTAAACATGATTTTATCTAGATCTAGACCTTTACATGATAAAAGTGGTTTAGGATATAATAAAACAGATCGTAGAAACAGCACTAGACATGCTTTCATGTATAATAAATACGTTAATGCTAGTACTAGATTACGAGAAAAGTCTAAATCCAATTTTTACAGAAATTCAAATACTGCTATGACTAGTGATGTCTATAATTTCTTTAAAAGTACAAAAAATCATTGACGGAAAATATGAATAAAAATTATCTAAATATTTGGGTTCCTATTAATTGGAAAAACAGAGAAAAATACATTGATGATCATTTTGATATGGTAGTTAATAATGAAAATTATATTTATAAAGGTTCAACCACACCCAAATGGGTATGGTTTCCTAAAAATTAGGAAATTATAAGAACCTTGGGTATCGCATGCTTTAAATGTTAATTTTTTCTGATACCTTACATTATAAGTAGTAGTTATTTTGTTCTATATTGTTCATGTTATTTATTCTTTTTTGTCGATGACAAAAGGGGAGAAATATTATTACTAACATTAAGAATGCAGGATATATCGCGTCAAAGATTCAGGGGGAGTAAGTATTTATATTATATATACAGTCGAAATTTGTATTTATTTACAGGTTGTCACCAATCAAAAGGGGGAGAATGTTGAGACTAGGTTTTGATTCATGACACAAAGCGATCACTACGACATACAGATTTGATGACTGCTATGACAAAAAGAGAACATGTACTACAAGGAGACCACATTTCAAAACCGGTGCATCAATTATTTATTTTAGTTTTGAGTCATATGTCAATTTATTTAAAATCTCTCCTCGTTTACATATATATTAGCTTATATATTTAATCATCTTATTCTCAAATATTTTATACATATATAAGCATATAAAATATATAAAAGTGTTTAAAGTTGTATATATTACTATACCTATAAAACCTGTGCAAATTGCACAGATTTTACAAGGTCAGTCGACTGACCCAGAGGTTCAGTCGACCGACCCTGGAAAATCTGTGCAATATGCACAGGTGGACAGATGTATATTTAAAAATTCGTTTGAATATTTAGTCGACTGACCCAGATGTTCGGTTGACTGAATTCTATAATGGTTAGTTTTTGAAAAGACACGACTATTTGTGAAGAGTTACGAACTTCTACGAAAAGATTTGGACGTAACACTTCAATCATAACTCTTCACCAACAGTCGCTGCTCTTTAACCTCTATAAAACATAATCTAACTTGATTTCTAATCACCGAATTATCAATGAATTTTCTTATCTTTCTAATCTAACTCTCTTGAATCTATTTTCTATAATACTTGCAATTATTCTGCATTAAAGCAATATTATGCCTTTCTATTCTTCATAAACTTCAAATATATATATTTATACTCGAGGAGAAGATTATAGGAAGGGTGTACTACAAGTGAAAAATCCGTGTTATTAGAACACACAAATTCAAAACAATCTTTTGTATTTGTTGAAGTTCTGTTCTACTACTCAGGCGTGTGAAGTCCTCTTCGGCTGTTGAGGCAAAATCCTGTTCTACTGCTCAGGTCCTTATTCGGCTGCTCAAGGGTTGTATAAACCTATTCCTCCGGGTTAAGTGAGGGTTGTTGTTTTAGTGGAATTTCATAAGGAGTCTGGGACTGGACGTAGGATGGTGCTCCAAACTAGTATAAAAATTCTCGGTGTCATTTTACTTTACTGCTTTTATATTCCATACTATTTACTGTATTACTATCATCACTACACTTTGTATTATCATATATCCATATTACACGATCCATAGCACACTTTCACCTAGTACCTACCTTAGGTGGTCCACATGCTCCTTTTCGCTTTTGGAGAATGCCAAGATATCAGCCATGAATACAATGACGAATTTATCAAGTTTCCTCTTAAAGACCCTACTCATCGAATCTACAAAGTATGCGGAGGCATTCGTCAACCCAAAAGGCACTACTTCTTATTTATAGAGCCCATCTTGTATGGGGAATGCGGTCTTCAACTTTCTTTCTTTTTCAAGCCTTAAATGATGGAATTCAGTTGCCAAATCTAGTTAGGAAAAGACCTTGGCTCCCATAAGTTGGGCAAACAAGTTATCTATCCTTTATAGAGGATACAAATTCTTCTTGTAAACTTGTTCAGCTTCCTATAATTGATGCAAATTCTCAGCAAGCCATCTGCCTTTGTGGCAAAGATAACATGGCCTCCCCATTCCGAGGTACTCCGACGGATGAATTCTTTATGCAATAGCTCGATGGTTTGCTTGTCTAACTCCCTTCTTTCTTTGGGGCCATGTCTCTTAAGGGTAGAGCGACTGGCCTTGCATCCTTCTCCAAATTGATTCTAAACTCGATCTCCCTATGAGGTGGGAGACCCGAGACTTCCTCAAAGACATCAGAAAATTCGCAGACTCTGGGTAAGGATGATAGCTCTCTAAAAGGTAGTCTTAGCGAATATAAACAGAATGACTCTACTGAGCCTTGGATGTACAAAGAACTTCTATATCATGGCCTCTACAACTTTCTAATAGTACAATCCTTCTATCACAGTCAAGAATTGCTCCATGGTATGCTAACCTTTCCATATACAAGATAAGTCCATACCCCTCAAAATTTAGAACGTATCCATTACATATGAAATCAACATCCCATATGTCCACAATTAGGTCTTTGCAAATTTAAGAGAGATGCGTCGACCCCCAAATAGGGTTGGAGACCATTATTGGGTTGGTGACAATTTGGATTTGAAATTTTAAGACGTTAACTACATTCCTAACTATCAGGGAATGTGATGCTTCAAAAACAAATAGAGTACGAATGGTAACACCAACAATAATAGTTTTACCTTCTAATGCTGCCATCCCATGATCTCTAGGTGGTCTATTCGAAGAGGGACAACCTTGATGGCCTAGACATGTCCACTTGACCCTTCCTTTGCCAACTTAGGGCATTGGCTCTTATAGTGCCCTTCTTTATGGCAACTAAAGCGCTTCCTTTAAAAGCTTCTTTTATCAAACTCACCCTACAATCTTTAGCCTCACGACCTTTTTTATAGCATCTCTTGCATATTTGTCCATCCTTCTTGAACCTCCCTTTTGACTTCTTGTTTTCCCAAAAGCCTTCTTTTCTAGACCCTTCTTGCTTTTGGGTAAGCCCAACCTTCTTCTTCGCCACCTTTTCTTTTGAACTTGCTGACTGTAATAAAGTCATCTCAACCAACGTTTCATATGTAACCCCTGAGGGAACTTGGGTCAACAACATTTCTCTCAATGGGGAGTATAGGCCATTCATGAACTTTATGGCCTTTCTATTGATGTATTTTTAAGCTCATCCCAAACTTAGCCAACTCTGTAAACTTACTAATGTACTTCTATAAGGTGGTGTCTCCTTGCCTAAGTTGTACGAATTTCTCCAATTGTAAACTCACTTTCTCTCTCGACATAAAGCTTAACTCAAATCTATCTTTAAATTCATCCCAAGTGAAAACCTTATCAACATTTCCTTTAGTTACTAAGTTCCACCAATCTAAAGCTTCCCCATTAAGGTGCTAAGCCATTATCCTTCTCTTTAGCCGATCCTTCCATCCTAGTTCTAAGATTATTCTCTCACAGTCATTAATCCATGCATTGGTTTCCATATATGATTTAGTACCAGAGTATGTTTTTCCTCCTATATTAGTAAAGTACTTACAAATATTAGGGAAGTCAATAGGATGGGGTGCAACATCGATAGGTAGGGCAGCGGGTGTAAGGGACTTGTTCTGCTTTCCTGAGGTGTTTAAACCATTCGAGCATCCCAAGAATGGTGGGTCTTCCTCGGGCAGGGATCTTAGTTTCAGAAGAAGATTGATTATCAACCATATCAGCTTGTCTTTAGGTAGAATCTTTAGTGATGATTTCCTAAGATAGTATTACAGGCTGAATGAAAAAGAGTCGCCTAGTGTGTGCACATTTGTTCAAAGAAATAGGGGTATATATATATATAGTTATATATGACCTTTTGAAAAACTTTTCAAAAATAATAAGTTGATCTCTTATACATATAATTTCCCGTTGACTGAGTAACCTAAGCACTAATAACAAATGTAACAACCCACCTTGAAATAGGCCTAAATTCTGACCCAGAAAAGTCCCATTGAAATTAGACCCATTCCAAAACTGACAGTTTGCTGGTAAAAGTAAAAATAATGCAGATCTATAACTATTCTTTCAGAACTCACGATGAAAGTAATAAAGTATAATAGCAAATTGTACCCATTTATTTCAAAACAAGTTCAAATGTCATGATACAGAACAAAACATTGTTTCCATAATAACCGTTACATCATTTGTTCAAAAGTATTCTTTTATGGGTACAATAAAAGCATCATAAATAAATAACAATAATTACCATAAGCTTTTCTCATGCCATCTTCAAGCATCATCATTGTCATCACCCCTTCTAATCTGTGTTATAGTGAGGGAGTCGGAATAACAAGTGTTTGGTGAATAGAAACCTCGAGCCTTATTATATCAATACTTGGGTAGTATATGTCAAAAAAAGAATATATCAATGTGTTCTAATTCTAAAACCATTTAATACTTTATATAAGGAAAGGAGGCAGGCCCTCAAGCAACCACTTAATACCTTCTATCCCCTACGCAGGTTTCCCAATCCCATAACCAATAACCCATAACCAATGTCATAAATGTCTAAAAATGCGAGAGATAGATCCCAAGCCACTTAATACCTTTTAATGGAAAAGAGGCAGACTGGCCTTTTAAGACCTCAATTAAGGTAGGCCTCTATCATGTAATGCTTATTCCAAAGGTGGACTCCACACATGCATCTATCAAGCTGACATTGCATGAAAATCTCTTCGGACACTTAATACTTCCTATTAAAGCAGACCTTTCCAAAATATTCTTAACCATGCCTAAACCCAATCCTGACCATTTAATACTTCATTTCGAGAGAAAGGCAGGCCCTCAAACAGCCACTTAATACCTTCCGAAACCCCGAAGTAGGACCTTCGTCTTATAATCCGTACCCGCGGTGACGTCTCACATTACCCCAACTATTCGTAGGTACTGGTAGTTATAATAACTAGGTAGTTTGACCCTATAGAATTGAGACTAATCTCAAGTCTTCGTAATTACTTATTACAGGGGATGTCCCACATCGGCACCAAAGTCACACTACTAGTAGCCAAATTAGCTGGACAGACTTTCGTACGTCCTTTGACTGACCTTGCACCACTTATGACTTAGTCATATTTTACAACACTCTTAATATATTATCGCACATCTCACCATGTCCATTGATTAGGCTATATAAGAATTCCTTCTTATTTTGCCTTAACAAATCAATTTCCTTCCTAAAGGGGAACTAGTGACGATTAAAACCTAACTAACTATGCAATTATATGCTATTTACAATAATTAATATATAAATAAGTATGCACCTTCTTTTTTTTTATACGTGAAGAGATTTTGTCCTAACAAACGCTTAAATTTCAGTTCCATTTTAATAACAATAATACAAGTCCTTTTCCATATTATCAAGGGTGCCAAATTTCCAATATCTGTAATAAGTGATTTCAATATGCATAGCAAAGGATTTAACATTCATATCTAGAAACTATAATATACAGACTTGTACATAGTAAAATATTAACTCAATCTTGAAAGAACTACTAAGGATCGTAATATGGAATATTATCTTAGATATCTACTTGTGTGGAATATGAATAAAAAATAAACTGTAAATTAAATGACACCGGGGATTTTTATACTAGTTCGAACTCCCATTCTACGTCTAGTCCTAGACTCTTTCTGGAATTTAACTATCAACCCTCTCTTAACTCGAAGGAATAGGGATTACACCGCTTGAGCAATCGAATTGGACTTCTACTGCCTAGACAACCGAATAAGACTTCTACCGCTTGAGCAAACGAATAGGACTTCAATAATACAGAGAATTTTCTTGACTGATTGTGCTCTTTTAATAGCGCAGATAAGTCTTTAGAGTACAATCTTCCTATAATCTTCTCCTTTATGGTATATAGTGTAGTACATGAAGGTTGGAAGTTAATTTAATCACAAATGAATTTATGCTTGAATGTTCAAGTGATTAGAACGAGAATTTGAGTGCAAACGGCAGAATGATTAGATAATAAGTATATGAGAATAGAATAAGAAATTAGGCGATTAAAACAAATGAATTGAAGGCTATATATAGTGTTTAAGTGTTGCAATTCTTTGTGAAAAGTTATGGAAAAAATTCTTGAATCAACGGTTGTTTCTGGTCGGTGAATGGAAGCGACCGTTCAAAAAATAGCCATTATGTATTTTCAATCAACTGAACAAAAGATTTCAGCCTACTGAAGTTAAAAAAATTCGAATTAAAAAGAGAATTTTACATAAAACTTCCAATTCAATCAACGGAATAGGGTAGTTCAGTCGATTAAACCTTCAAATGCATTGTGCACATGCACAGATATTCAGTCGACTGAACTCCTTGATTCAGTTGGCTGAATACCTCATTTCTGCCATAATGAAGTTCTTTTGAAAATTTTGTGAGCGTAAACTTGAAGTAAATGCAAGTGCTTGGGTGTACATGATTTGAAAACAACTTAAAATATTTGTGTGTGTGCATATACCACCTACGTGAGATTTTAACAACAATCAACTACTAGACTAGACTATAGACAAACCATTAATAATATTGAAACTTCTATCCGAGTTCTTCGTCTGCAATCTATCTTCTCATGTAAATATGGTTATTTCACAATATGTACTTATATGGTTATCATGATCAAAATATCAAAATACAAGGTTCTAACATTCTCCCTTTTTTTGATTATTACAACTATGTAAGTATATATAAAAACTTATAAAAACGATTGTTACTCCCCTTGAATGAATATTCTACTACCAAACAATTTCTCCCCTTTTGTCATCGACAAAAAGGAATAAATAGATAGCATGAGAAATACATATAAGCATAGAAACATCCGTATATCAGAGGAAAAATAAAATTAGCATCACAGATAATCATAGGATGGTTCGGAATCTTCATCATCAGATAGTGACACAGACAGCAATTATGAACAAGCCAACGTCTGCTTTATGACTTCGACTAATGATGTACCAACTAAGAAAGAAGGAAAGTGGATACTTAACAGTGGTTGCTCAAAGCATATGACAGGAAACAATGATGTGTTGACTAACATTATCTACTCAGATGGAGGATCCGCCACATTTGAAAATAATTCCTAAGGCTATATCATTGGCAAAGGCGATGTGAATGAGGGTACATCTAACTTACCTCTTATTACAAATATTTTACTAGTTAAGAATTAAAACATAATTTGCTTAGTATAAGTCGACTATATGATAAAGGTTTTAATATTACTTTTTTTGAAAATAAATGCAACATATTTGATTAGAATAATAATCTTACGTTTGATGGAATTAGAGAAGTAAATATTTACATATTGAATATGAAATTTAATAATAACACAAATATATGAGTAGCCAAAGAGAATGATCCTTGGTTATGGCGTAAAAGATTTTTCCATACGAATTTTAAAGCAATAAGCAAATTATCTATGAATAATTTAATTAAAGATTTACCAAAAATGAATTTCAAAGCAAAGAGTATTTATGATGCTTGTCAATTAGGAAAATTAACAAAATTTTCTTCTAAATCAAAGAAAAATGATTTCTACATTACAACCACTTGAGTTATTACATTTGGATCTTTTTGGACCAACTTATGTTTAGTGATGTGCACATAAATGTGCATATTTTTACCACCATATTTAATCTATTTAAATTGAATAAATGATAATATTGTGTATTTTAACTTGTTTAAATCAAAATTCAAATTATTTTCAAATTATCACATATTCATCTTCATATAGGGGTAAAATGGTCATTTTTGTGCATTTATTAAATTGTGAAAATTTACTTGGAATTTTCTATGTTGTTTTGTAGGAAATTCGGTGAATTTTACAAGTGTTCTATGATGAAATATGCATGCACAAAGAAGATACAAAAGAATGAAGATGGAAATAATTCAAAGTGAAGAACATGGAGGACCCCACCCACTTATCTTGATTTTCAATTAGAGGCTAATGCACATGCTTATGGAGTTTATGGCTTCATGTACACTTAAATGATGATTAGTAGAAGCTAATGATTACTTGGCCTCCACACTTTCTCAAGGGCATTTTGGGCATTCCCTAAAATTATGGATTAGGGTTTAACATATGTATATATACCCCTTATGTATCATGTAACCTTCTTCTTCCTTAGCCTCTCTTTAGTTTAGTTTAGGCTCAAATAAAACTCAAAGCTCTCTTTCTTTTTTCATGGGTACTTAGCCATTTTTATTTCATGTATTTTTCCTTTCTTTTATGCAATGTTAATTAGTGTTTTATCTTACTTACATGCTTTCTTTCTTTCATGTTAATAGTGTAGACTTTATTTTTGTGCAAGTAGAATAGTTTTTCATTCCACTTTGCTCTCTTTTCCTTTTCTTTTTCTTTCATGTTGGAAGCTACATTTTTTAATCAAATGACAAATATGAGAGGCTAAACCCCTTCAATTTAGAGGGTAATAAGCTTTCTAATTATTTAGCTTCAACTAGTTGTTAATTCATGCTCTCCTTTTGTGCTTAAAGATGATCAATGAAGTGTTTTATTTGTGTTCTTGCTTTGAATTTGATAGCCTATATTGTTGATACTAAATAGGCTATGCTTAAACAATCACTAACACAAATGCCTCTTATCAAAATATGATCATGACATAAGAAAGTGATTTGAAATTCAAACTTGATGGTCTATATTTCTAATCAGTAGTTAATAGGCCATAATTAAAATAGATTTCATTTTCATTTTCTTTGTCAAGTTTCATAAAAGTTAGTAAGTGTTTTAAGGGATGTGTTATAGTTTGATGGCTTATGTTAGCTAATCAATAGCTCAAATATGCCATACTTATGATAAGCACATCAATTAAAGCACTAATGACCATAAAAGAGAGATCATGATTTCACATAGGTTGAGCTATATGATCTAGAGAGTGGATTTATTCTCTATATTGTCATTTAACTCTTGTATTTGCATCTCTTTTCTTTTAGTTAATTAGCTAATTTTCTAGTTCTCTAGCTTAACTTTCACTCGACTTTGGTATAATTTGATCGAATAGAATTTTTAAAATCATCAACCACATACTACAAGTGTATGGCGTGCGCTTGCGGTTATTTTATTTCTAAATTTTCAGCATTTTTCTAACTCTATAGAAAATTTGCCGCTAAACAAGTTTTTGGCATCGTTGCTGAGGAATTATTTTGATTTTAATTTCTATTCTTCGAATTTTTTATTTGATTTTAGTGCTTTCATTTTGTGTGTGCGTTGCTAAAAAAATATTATTGTGTTGTGTGATTTGGTGATTTTTGTTTTCATTGTGTGTTTGTTGTTTTCATTTTTTGCATTTATATTTTTATTTCTAAAAAAAACAAAAAAACTCAAACAATTTCAAAATAAAAACAGAAATGCTTGATTTCATTTTTTATTTGCATTTCATGTTACAATTTTTATTTACATTGCTTCAAAAAAAAAATTCACTCCATTCCTCTAAACTGTGCACAAAGTGTCTGATACACTTCTCTGTTACATCCTCTGTTTACTGTGCACTGCACATTATTTCACAGTGCTTCACCCCTTGCCAGACTTCCTCCCTGTCACTTCTTCCAATTGCCATCAACTCATCAACATAAACTACACAATATACTTCATCACTTCCTAACATCAAGCCTCCTTAGCCATTCGAACCACCCCATAACTGTCTATTACCCACTGCACACTGTCACCAATTGCAATCGACTGTCATCAAACTACCGATACTAGTCATCCAAACTTGTCTGCAAATACAAGCCCATCGAGCCACACTGTGACAAGTGCATTCAGTCTGTAAATCATAATAGATATGTTTTTGTAATTGCAGATGATTTTTCAAGATTTACATGGACAATATTTTTGAAAAATAAAAGTGATACTTTGAACATTTTAAAATATTTTCTAATGCTATGCCAAAAAAAATTTGCAAAAAGAATCCAAAATATTAAAAGTTTTAAAATAAAAAACATTTAGAACGATCACTGTAGTGACTTCGAAAATGAATCTTTGAAAATTATTGTAATAAGAAAGGAATTGTTCACAAATTTTCTTATGTAAGAACTCTATAGAAAAATGGAGTTGTAAAAAGGAAAAATAGAACACTTCAAGAATATGCTAGAACTTTATTAAATGGAAGTACTTTACCAAAACATTTTTGGGCAGAAGCTAGAGCAACTTCTTGTTATGTTTTTAAATAGAGTTTCCATTAGACCACTAACTAAACATACCTAATATGAACTTTTTAATAGAAGAAAACCCAACATATCATATTTTAAAGTTTTTGGTTCAAAACGTTTCATATTAAATACAAGAGATAAAATTGGTAAATTCTATCCAAAATCTGATGAAGGAATATTCAGTGGATATTCAAATAAAGCAAAGCTTATAGAATTTATAATAAAAGAACTAAAATAATCGAAGAAACACTTCATGTATCATTCGATGAAAATTTTGAATCTAATCATAAAATTGAAGATGAAGAAACTATTTATATATCAAATAACTCAAAAGATGATTTTTAAAATATTAAAAATAATGTAGACAAAAATTCACCAAATAATAATGAAGTAAGAACTCCACCAAGACTTCTAAGAAATCATCCTATTGAAAATATCATTAAAGAAATAAATACTAACATAAGAATACGAAACTAACTAAATCAAAATGGGTCACGTCGCTTTCTTTCAAATATTGAGCACAAAAACGCTAAAGAAGCCTTAACTGATGATTACTGAATTATAGCTATGCAAGAAGAATTAAATCAATTTGAACATAACTGTGAGAAATGCAGAATATGGATCTTAAGGCTAGGATTAACACTAGAGGGGGGATGAATAGTGTTTTAAGGAATTACTAAATCTTTTTGAGTTTTTGTTAATTTGAACACAAATGAACAGTTACCCTAAATCCAGTCACGCACACAAGTACGGATTTCTTTTCAAAAGCAATTGTACAATTACACCCTCGATTTCAAGACCACGAGGTACACCTCTCCAGATTCACAATCCTCCGGGCAGAGATACTTGATTTCAGGGGTAACAAGTTCACCCAATTGATTTCCAAGGCTACAATCACACTTTTTCTCACTTGATTGATTTCCAAGGCTACAATCACCCCTTTTCTCGCTAAATTGATTACAAAGAAGTCTATAACTCTAAATAGCACTAATATCTTGTTGAGATAGTGATAGAGAATTCAAACAAGAAATGATCTAGTTAGATTAAATGTTGATTTCCGCAAAGTAATGGTAAGAATGTGTATAAAGAAATGTGGAAGAAGAGGTGTGAAATCAGAGAAAATATAAATACAAATTCGCTCAAAACTACCCCTATTTAGAGTAGAACAACAGCCATGTCCATTAGTGAAAGGATATAAAGAATAGACACTTCCTTTGAAATTCAAAATTTTGAATTAAACCGCTACCATGTCGACATGCCAAAGGAAATTTTGGTAATTTGTTTTTCTTTGAAAATAACTTTCATCCTGTATTTAAACTATTTTAAACTTTATAAATATACATAATTATAGTTAAAATACATAAGTAAATATAGAGAATAATATTTTGGTATATATATAAAATTTTACTGTAATTTTATATTTAAATCTAAGTATAAATATTAGAAGTTAAATATATTTTTATTAATAGATAGTTAAAACTAAGGATAATTTGATTTTGAAAATAAAGATTATTTTGAGGCTAAAAATATTTAAAACCAGGATAGATTTTTTTGATTTTTAAAAGGAAGGTTTTGAAATCATTTTGAAAACAAGATATAATATTGTAAAATCATTTGAATAAAAGGTTAGCGGATACAAAACAATGTTCCACTAGATTTTTCGTAGGTTCCATCCTACTTAGGGTTCCATCCCTTTAACAGGCTCGAAATGGATTCCATTCCATGAATAAATTGGATTTTAAGACGCCAGTGCTTTTCTAGGAGTTTTAACAAAATTCCTAATTAAATTACTTATTACTGAAATCTTGAACTCTTGATATTCTTGACACTCATTAGTCCTCAATCTTGATATCTTGAATCTCTATACTGTACAGTCTTCATTCTTGGTGCCTGCATGGTTAGATCCTACATATACATATATATCTAAACTATAATGTTAGTATTTATATTTTATTATCTTATTCTAAGGTTGTTGTCATCAAAACCATCGTCTCAAGGACTAACAATCTACCCCTTTTTGATGATGACAACCTTTGTTTATAAAATATTACTTCTATCCTAATAACTCCCCCTTTAACTAATAACTCCCCCTTAATATATGCCTAACTATCCTATTTTATAATTCTCCCCCTTTGTCATCAACAAAAACCATCCTAAAACCATAAAAAATAAAAATCTCCTCCTTAAACTAATACTAAACAAAGTATAGTAAATGAAATGTGAAAGACATTAACATAATTATATTATAATCATTCAATACATAAATATGTATAAATATATTTCAAACAATCCAATCAACACGCACATCAAATCCAATCATGTCAAACAAATCAAACAAATCAATCAAATCAAACAAGTCAATCAAGTTAATTAAGTCAAACAAGTCAATCAAAACACACCAAACAAATCGAAAACTAATAATCCTGTACTATAAGACAATACTACAAACTCCCCCTAAATAAAATACACTCGTTATGTATACATGTATGCAATATGTAGTTTGTAATGCAGTATGAAATGTATGACATATGCAATGTAGCATGAGATGATATGCAGAATGAAGTGCAACTTGTGATGCAAATGATTATGATATTTCATGCATTGTAATTTATGATGTAATATGCAATTAAATGTGATATGAAATAGGATGCACAATGATATGTAATATGAAATAAAATGATAACAAAGTAAAAATAATAATATGCAGAATGATATGATGATATATACTATGGTAAGAGATATTCATATTATAAGATAAACATGAGTGATAAGAAATATCTAATTGACAAGCATATATATGTATGTATACATATGTTAAACTATTTATTATAAATCACTTCAACCAAACAAATGTAATACACACCAATTGCTAGACTTAGGTTAAGGAAACTAATGAATGGGACTGAAAGAGTAGTAAAGACAAGAGTTTAAGGGTAATAAATGGTATTAAAACTATAACATGTTCATGAAAGGTAGTAATCAAACTTAATATCAAAATCAAATGATAAGAAATATGGACTTAAACTATATATGACCAAATATGTTTTTTATAAAAATTAACACCATCCTTATTTAATTCTTTTAAAAATATTTTTGTTAACTTAATTGGTTTTTTTAAATCCAGACTTTCATGTTTATAAAATACTTAACTTATTAATTAAAACCTATACATTTAATTATTATTGATTAAAATATTTAGAAACATGTTTAAATAATTTTTAGTTTTAAAAAAAAAATATCATAATGAAATATGATATAATAAAGATTGTAAAACTAAAATAAACATGTGTCATATTAAGGCTTCTTTCATTAAAAATTTTAAGTAACTATTAAAAAATATTTAAGCATGAAATTAATTTTAAAATATTCTAACATAAGTTAGAAAATAACTCTAAAAAAATAGATAAAAATACTTAATTTAAATATTATTTTTACATAGTTTAAAGTTTCAAATAGAAAAGACAGCATTTACAGAATGCTGTAAAAAGTTTTTGCAGTAAAATTTATTCAAAACATTTTAAATAGAAACTGCAGAATTTACCAAATGATGTGAAATGTTTCTAAAATACTACAGTGTTTCAAAGCACAGAGATGCTATAAAAACGAATTTGCAGCACTTAAGAAACGTTCTAGAAGAAAAGACAGCATTTTAGATATACTATCTATTGTTTCAACCTAATTTTGACATGATTTTTCACTAATTTTATGACTAGATATTAACATGTAAATAATTGATTTTTTATCCAATTTTTTATAGTATTTATTAACATAAAAAATAACGAGAAAACATGTGTAAAGACACTTGGCATTATGCATGTAAAAATGCTTTTCTACTTAATATAGTCGTAATAAATTAGTAGTAAGATTTTATTTGAAAGAAAACACATTCTAAAAAACTTTTAGAAAAATTTAAACTGGTATATCGAAATTTATACTATGGTGTGTCGATATATGGACCTAAATATCAAAACTTATAAAAGAGATAAATTTCTATACCTAACGAAATGCATAAATATATATTCCTAAATGCAACAATAAAGATGAAATAATAGTAAAGCGTAATAATTTTTGCACTTCATCTTTCTAACTTTATTGTTCTTCCATTGTCGTCAACCACATATTTATATCTTTTAGAATTTAATGACGAGATCTATTCTATTGCGACGGACTCGTTTTTCTGATCAGCGTCGTATGTTCATTTGCCGAATTTGAAGACCGTATGAGAAAGATACAGATGATTTAGTAGATTGATCAAATTGGCGCCAAAACTTTGAATTTGAATTTTGAATGAATGGACACTTCAGCCACTATAAATAGGCCCACAGTCACAACTTTTCATAAAAGTTTCTCTTCTTCTTCTTCTTTTTCCCGTTTTTCTATTTACCAACAAACTTCTAGAAGGCATATCTCTTTCATTTCTTAACGGAATTGGATGAAACCAGCGACAAATCGAAGAGGAAGGCAAGGGCTACGATCAAGTAATAGTTTGGTGATGAATTTGGACAGTATTGTGGTGCAACAGGCCAAACAGTAAGAGAAATGTAGAAAATCCCGTACATAGTTTATCAGTTTTGGATAGCCAACTTCAAACTGTCATATCTCACTCAATTTTGATCGAAATTTGATGATCACCCATCAAAACGACCATGAGAACCAAAACTACAATCTTGAAAAGGAGTAGGAACAAAATACTTAAACTTTTGGATGCAATTTGAAGAATACCATTGACAATTTTGCTTACTTTCTCTCTTTGTTCACCAAAACTTCATTTGACCATAACTTGGTCATTTCTTAATGGATTCGCATGAAATCAGTGACATTGCGAAGTAGATGGAGAGAAGTACAGTATCATATCGAGTTGTAGATTAGAATCAAAAGCTTTGTGTTGATCTGGTACCCATTTCATTGTCGATTGCCATTATATATCCATTTGTTCTTCTTGATTGTTGAATGGTTATCTGGTATCTTTTAACAATTAGTCATTAGACATAATTCTTCTTCTGCAAAACAACATAACCTTTTAAAGAATCAAGTGACTTTTCAAAATAACTAAATATAATTTTAAACAGTAATATCATGATGATTCTGTGACATATTCATATGAAAATAGTGTTAATAATTTTATAAAAAAATTGCCATTTTAAAATTTTTCAAATTCAGATTATGAAAACTTTGATAACCTTGCTCTGATACCAAATGTGAGAAATGTGGAATACGGATCTTAAGGCTAGGATTAACACTAGAGGGGGGTGAATAGTGTTTTAAGGAATTACTAAATCTTTTTGAGTTTTTGTTAATTTGAACACATATGTATGCAATATTCAGGCACAGATATGATCACAGAAACAAACACAGACGCAGAAATAAAGTAAAAGCAATAAAGGAAGGAACACACCGTGTTTTATACTGGTTCGGAGTTAACCTACATTCAGTCCCGCACACAAGTACGGATTTCCTTTCAAAAGCAATTGTACAATTACACCCTCGATTTCAAGGCCACAAGGTATACCTCTCCAGATTCACAATCCTCTTGGCAGAGATACTTGATTTCAGGGGCAACAAGTTCACCCAATTGATTTCCAAGGCTACAATCACACCTTTTCTCACTTGATTGATTTCTAAGGCTACAATCACACCTTTTCTCGCTAAATTAATTACAAAGAAGTCTATAACTCTGAATAGCACTGAGATCTTGTTGAGATAGTGATAGAGAATCAAACCATAAATGATCTACTTAGATTTAATGTTGATTTCCGCAGAGTAATGGTAAGAATGTTTATAAAGAAATGTGGAAGAAGAAGAGGAGTGAAATCAGAGAAAATATAAATACAAATTCGTTCAAAACTACCCCTATTTATAGTAGAACAACTGCCATATCCATTCGTGAAAGGATATGACGAATAGACACTTCCTTTGAAATTCAAATTTTTGAAAGAAACTGCTACCATGTCGATATGGGGTACTTGAGGATGTCAACATGCCTAAGGAAATTTTGGTAATTTGTTTCTCTTTGAAAATAACTTTCATCTTGTATTAAAACTATTTTAAACTTTATAAATATACTTAATTATAGTTAAAATACATAAGTAAATATAGAGAATAATATTTTGGTACATATATAATATTTTACTATAATTTTATATTTAAATCTAAGTATAAATATTAAAAGTTAAATATATTTTTATTAAAAGATAGTTTAAAACTAAGGATAATTTGATTTTGAAAATAAGATTATTTTGAGGCTAAAAATATTTAAAACCAGGATAGATGTTTTTGATTTTTAAAAGGAATGTTTTGAAATCATTTTGAAAACAAGATATAATTTTGTAAAATCATTTGAATAAAAGGTTAGCGGATACAAAACAATGTTCCACTAGATTTTTCGTAGGTTCCATCCTACTTAGGGTTCCATCCCTTTAACAGGCTCGAAGTGGATTCCATTCCACGAATAAATTGGATTTTAAGATGCCAGTGCTTTTCTAGGAGTTTTAACAAAATTCCTAATTAAATTACTTATTATTGAAATCTTGAACTCTTGATATTCTTGATACTCGTGAGTCTTCAATCTTGATATCTTGAATCTCTATACTGTACAATCTTCATTCTTGGTACCTGCATGGTTAGATCCTGCAAATACATATATATCTAAACTATAATGTTAGTATTTTTATTTTGTAATCTTATTCTAAGGTTGTTGTCATCAAAACTATCATCTCAAGGACTAACAGTAACGACGTTTGGGACTTAGTTCCTAGACCAAGCAATCAAGTGGTTATCGATACAAAATGGGTTTACAAAAATAAAGCTTAAGAGAAAGGAAATATTTTTTGAAATAAAGCTAGGCTATTTGCTTAAGATTATAATCAAGAAGAAGGAATAGACTATGATGAAACATTTGCACCTGTAGCCCGTCTAGAAGCAATACGTATTTTATTACCTTATGTGTGTTTCAATAATTTTAAATTATATCAAATGGATGTAAAAATGCTTTTCTAAATCGTTTTATAAAATAAAATGTAAATATAAAACAACCACCTTTATTTGGTCATGAAAAATATTCAGATCATGTCTATAAATTGAAAAAGGCTTTATATGGTTTAAAACAAGCACCTCGTGCTTGGTGTGACTGTCTTAAAAATTATTTAATTACTTTGGTTTCAAAATTGGAAAAGTATATCAAACTTTATTTATAAAACAAGATAAAAATAATATTTTAATAATTGAAATATATGTAGATGATTTTTGGTTCTAAAGACGAAAAATTATATCAAGAATCTTCTAATATTATGACAAGAGAATTTGAAATGTCCCACAAGGGGAGAACTTTCATATTTTCTTGGTTTACAAATTAAACAATTAAGTAATGGAATTTTGATTAATTGGGAAAAATATTGTAATAATCTCATTAAATGATTTGGTATGGAGAACACTTCTGCTAAACAAACTCCTATGAGTACTACTGTACATCTCGATAGAGATGAAAACGGCAAAAGTGTTGACCAAAAACTATATCGTAGTATGACTGGTTCATTACTCTATTTAAATGCTAGTTGACCAGATATAATGATGAGTGTATGCTTGTGTGCACGATTTCAAGCAAATCCCAAAGAATCACAATTGTGGGCAGTGAAGTGAATTTTGCGATACTTAAGCGAGACTAAAGATTACGGTCTCTTTTATCCAAAAGAATGTCCCTTTGAATTAGTATCATATAGTGATGCTGATTTTGGAGGATGTCGAACGGGTAGAAAGAGTACTTGTGGTATTTGTCATTTTATTGGACGATCTTTAGTATCTTGGTTTAGTAAGAAATAAAATTGTGTTCACTTTTGATGTCTGAAGCAAAATATATCTCTGCTGCTTTGGCATGTACTCAAGTAATCTAATGCATCAAACACTACAAGATTTGGGAATAAACCTTTCTAAATCAACAATTTTATGTGATAATAAAAGTGCAATAAATTTATCGAAAAATCCAATAAATCATTCTAGAACTAAACTATTGATATCAGACATCATTTTCTTCATGATATATAGAAAAAGAAAATATATCATTAGATTTTGTACCTTTAAAAAATCAAATAGCTGATATATTTACTAAACCATTAAATGAAAATATTTTTTATTAAATTATGATGAGAATTATAAATTATATCGTCACGTGAATTATAATTTTTAAAATTTTGTTTATAGATTTTTTTAAAATAAAATTTTTCAAAAATGGAGCTGTTGGCACTCAATCGCCAGTTAATAGTGAGGAAGTTGTACATTATTCCAGTGTGCTATGATGTTTCTTGTTGTTTACAACATACTTCACCACAAAATACTTGTCTGGCCATTATTACTCAGTTTTACTACCTCTCATTTTTCCTTGGTTAAGATTATTCAGACGTTCCGTACCTCAGTTCATAAACCTGAAATAGTGTATGCAAACACGTAAAATAGGCTTCGTTTCTCTTTTGTCAAACTTGCCTTTTTCATCAATTAAATTTAATTTTTTTAGCTCAATCTATTTCCACTCATACATAATCTCAACAATGGCATCTCAAGAAGGATCTAATCAATCTTTTATAGTTTTTAGCACACCAACCTCTGAATCGTCTAATAATTCGAACAACTCAAATCCAGAGTATATCCCAGTCAAGATCATATCTTCACCAAAACATCACACTGGGTATACGCCACAAGAGAAAAGAGCTACACGTAACTTAGGTTTTGGCTCTCCGTCCACTAAAGAAAAGATTAATGACATACACCGTTATCAAAGAGAAACTTTAGAGCCACAAAGCGAGATGTACTATGAGAAAAAAGCAAATGCTAAATGCTTGAGCTTCCTAGAACAATTCGCTTTGAAGTTTGCGGATCATCCTCAAAGCAAGGCGTGCATCAATCATATCCACAACGACCTCAAGTGCCATTAAACTCTTAGGAACGAAGCCCTCAATGTCCTCAGATGTCACCAAACTCCTGGGAACGTAGTAAGTACGGTCACCTATCCGTCCATTACAAGAAATTACAAAGGTTAAACCGCGTTCGGATGATTCAAAAACTTCCAAAAGTCAAGCCTTCTTGTTTATTGTTTTATATTAAAATTTGTATACATTGTATGTTTTTCTATTAAATAACAATATATTTTTGTTTCGCAATAAATTAAAATTAAAAGAAAACTAATATGTTTATATATATATATATATTAAATAATCATGCTAAAGAAAAACTTTAAGTAAAACCTAGTTAAGAAAATTAAACAGTTTCAGTCGACTGAACATTCAACCAAGATAATTTTTCAACCCCAGAAAGAGTCGACTAAACAAACAAAAAAAGTCAACTGAAAACCCCTATTTTTCAACTATAAACATGCGGCCAACCATTTCCTGCAACTCAGTCGATTGGCCTCGCCTTTCAATCGACTGAATCTTTATATACTTTTGAATTTGCTACAGCAACCAGTCTACTGAGCCTATAAAAACAGTCAACTGAATTGCTTGATTTTACACTGAAAAGAAGCGGGTTGGAAATGCTTGCACACTAGTCGATTGGTACCCCCCATTCAGTCGACTGTATCCTGTATATTCTATTTTTAAAACATGCCTACACACTACCCCAAACTTCTTTTCACCAACCTTCTATATAACTCTCTCTTCATTTTCGTTTAACTCTTACCCATTTCTGCAAGAAACTCTAGCACCCATTTTCAAAAATTAATTTTTTTTCCTCCAACTCCAATTAATTCAATGGCCCCCGGAAGCAAAAGAGCAAGCGAATCCACTGTCGGACCTTCGAAAAGCCTAATCCGATCTTGGCTCCATAATGAAACGGCCGTTACAAGATTTAATTCCATGAAAAGCTCAAGAATCTTTGATGGCTCCTTTGTCAAGTTCCCTGATTTCAACGGATATGCCATTCGAGAAATCGCTTAGGCTAGTGGCATTGATTCCTTAATTAGGTATGACTCAAACAATGTTAAGATTTATCCTCTTCTCATTAAAATGTTCTTTACAAATATGAACTTGGATCACCAAGATCCAAGGAATAAATATGATTGTATATAGACCTTATTTTGCGGGGGCAAAATCTACCTTCCACTTTAATGGCTTGTTCATGTCCTTCACCGTCCATACGAAGGTGTAGATATCGACGATGTAGAATCAAATATGTATAACCGAGATAAGGTCTCCCATTGTTTTCTATTTGATGACTTGAAAAATATGAAATCCATAGCCTTACGACCAAAGGCACGGAATCTACATCGCGCTCTTATTCAGTCTCTTCAACCTCATACCGGGAGTTACGAGAAAGTATACAAGAGAGACTTCGAAGCTCTCTATGCTATTCACTTTTCTCAAAGGTTCAATTGGGCTAAAGTTATCTTGGTCGAATTCCTCACCGTTAGTCATAAGCGAAACTATAAAACTATTTCCTACGGAGCTTATATAATGCATATTCTTGTGAATTTTTGAGTCACCTTACCCGATGCCGACTTCATAACTATTGGCGAACTTAATTCCAAGACATTAAGTCTTATGGATCTTTCCAAATGCTTGCAACCTCCAGAAACCATAAGCTTTCAACTATGGGCGGCCAATGAGATCAAGGGATTCCACAACCTTGAGATACGCACATTGCCTCTTCTCCAACACAACCTCCCCGTCAAGTAGAAGAAGAAGACGACATGATAAAAGAGCTTCACATGATTTTACTTTGAAACAAGCTCTTGCCACACTCTCCTGCAACCAAAGCAAGCTCGGACAACGACTGGTCACCGACGAAAAGAACGTTGTCAAGACAAATAATAAGCTCGATTCCATTAAAGGCTTCTTGAACAAGATATGTGAGAAGATATCATGTACTAGCTCTACTTCTATAGGTATTATCGAGAATCCCACTCCCTTTACATGGTCTATGTTCGAAGAGGAAGAATAAGAGGAAGGATAAGATAGTGAGGTGGTTTAGATTTTATTTCTGCTTTTCCCATATTATCCTTTTAGGACATTATTGTATTGTTTGTTTATGTTGTATTTTTGTTGTTATTATGTTACGTTCCTCATTTTATCTATTATGTTGTTGTTTTGGTATTTTGAAACATGCTTATCTATGATGCTAATTTTATTTTACCTTCGATATAAGGATGTTTATATGCTTATATATATTTCTCATGCTATCTACTTATTCCTTTTTGTCGTGACAAGGGGGAGAAATTGTTCGGTAGGTAGAATATTCATTCGGGGGAGTAACAATCATTTTTGTAAAAAAAATTATAAATACTTACATAGTTATCATCACCAAAACAGGGGAGAATATTATAACCTTGTATTTTGATGTTTTGATCATGATAATAATATAGGTACATATTATGTGAACTAACTATATTTGCAGGAGAAGATAGATTTCTGACCAAAAATTTAGAGAGAAGTTTCAATATTATTAATGGTTTGTCTATAGTCTAGTAGTTGATTGTTGTTAAAATATCTCCTAAGTGGTATATGCATACATACAAGTTCTTAAAATTATTTCGTAATCATATACAACCAAGCACTTGCATTTACTTCTAGTCCACGCTCACAAAAATTTCAAAAGAACTATCATTATGGTAGAAATGAGGTATTCAGCCGACTGAATCAGGGAGTTCAGTCGACTGAATATATATATGCACATGCATAGTGCATTTGAAGGTTCAATCGACTGAACTACCCTATTCAGTCGACTAAATTAGAAGTTTTATGTAAAATTCTCTTTTAATTCGAACATATGAATGGAAGTGACTGTTCATAAAATAAAGTCGACTGAACAGGGTAATTCACTTATATATGCATGTTCAGTAGAATTTTATGTTTAGTCGACTGAAAATGCAGAACGGTTATTTTCTAAGTAGTCACTTCCATTCATCGAACAGAAACAACCCTTGATTCAAGAGTTTATTCCATATCTTTTTACCGTAACTTTTCATGAAGAATTGCAACACTTAAAAACACTATACATAGCCTTCAATTAATTTGTTTTAATCACCTAATTTCTGATTCTATTCTCATATACTTATTATCTAATCATTATGCCATTTGCACTCAAATTCTCATTCTAATCACTTCCACATTCAAGCACAAACTCATTTATGATTAAATTAACTTCCAATCTTCATGTACTACACTATATACCATAAAGGAGAAGACTATAGGAAGAGTATACTCTAAAGACTTATTCGTGCTATTAAAAGAGCACAATTGATCAAGAAAATTCTCTGTATTATTGAAGTCATATTCGGTTGCACAAGTAGTAGAAGTCCTATTCGGTTGTCTAGGTGGTAGAAGTCCTATTTGGTTGCTCAGGCGGTGTAATCCCTATTCCTCCGAGTTAAGTGAGGGTTGATAGTTAAATTCTAGAAGAAGTCTAGGACTAGACATAGAATGGGAGTTCAAACTAGTATAAAAATCCTTGGTGTCATTTACTTTACTATTTGTTTTTTTATTCATATTCTGCACTAGTAGATATTTAGAAAATATTCCATATTGTGATCCTTAGTAGAACTTTCATTTGGTATCTGAGCATGCTTGCTTTATTTTGTACTTGTCCTTCTTATTCTTGAATCGGTATTTCTTTCTATCAGGACAGTCTTTCTTCATATGACCTTTCTTTGACATTCATAACATTCGAGATTTGAAATTGGTGGATTAATGGAATTGCCTCTCCTGTTGTTTCCGATTTTCTTGTTCTTTCTAAATTTTAATAAATTTATGAAATTCTTTGCTATCAATGCCATGTCATCTTCATATGAATCTGAATCTTCTTATTCATCTTTAAAAGCAATATTCTTCTTATCTTGGGCTTGATCTCGCTTTGCCTGCAAATTAACTTCATACGACATAAGATTTCCTATTAACTCTTCAAGTTTGATGGTAGAAATGTCATTAGCTTCTTTAATAGCTAAGACTTTTTGTTCCCATTCATCTGTTAAAGAGTTTAGAATTTTCGAGACAATATCAAAATCCGAACATTTTTCTCCTAGTGCTAACAGTGAATGATATATGTCTTGGAATCAAGAATACATGTCATTTATAGTTTCATTTGGTCTCCTTCTAAAATTTTGGAACTGATTTTTGAGCATAGAAATCATGTTTTTCTTAACTTTTTTAGTTCCTTCGTGTGTGACTTTAAGAGTTCTCCAATTTCATAAGCAGTTGTACACATGCTAACTCTTTTAAATTCATTTTTATCTAAGGCACAAAATAGCATATTCATGGTTTTACATTTGATATAGCATTTAACTTTTTTGTATTTGACCTTCTGCAAATGGTGTAGTAGGTATAGTGTATTCACTTTGAGTGATATTCTAAGTATCTTATCCATTTGCTTGCATAAAGATTCTCATTCGACTTGACCAATAATTGTAATTCAAAGCGTTAAATAGTGGTTGCCGTGTTCAACAAAACATGTGTTAGTGTTATTTTCCGTATTAACTAAATATCAAATAACTATGTTATGACTATATGATGGCCTTGCTCTGGTACCAATTGAAAGTACTACTAAGGATCGTAAAATGGAATATTACCTAAGATATCTACTAGTGCGGAATATGAATAAAAAATAAATAGTAAAGTAAACGACACTGGGGAATTTTATACTAGTTTGAACTCCCATTCTACATCCATTCCCAGTCTCCTTCTAGAATTTAACTATCAACCCTCTTTTAACCTGGAGGAATACGAATTACACTGCCTGAGCAACCAAATAGGACTTCTACCGCCTAGACAACCAAATAGGACTTCTATCACCTAAGAAACCGAATAGGACTTCAATAATACAGAGAATTTTCTTGACTGGTTGTGCTCTTGTAATATCGTGGATAAGTCTTTAGAGTACACTCTTCCTATAATCTTCTCCTTTGTTGTATATAGTGTAGTACACGAAGATTGGAAGTTAATTTAATCACAAATGAATTTGTACTTGAATGTGCAAGTGGATAGAACGAGAATTTGAGTGCAAATGGCAGAATGATTAGATAATAAGTATATGAGAATAGAATCAAAAATTAGATTATTAAACCAAATGAATTGAAGGTATATACAGTGTTTAAGTGTAGAAATTCTTCATGAAAAGTTACGGTCAAAAGATACGGAAACAACTCTTGAATCAAGGATTGTTTCTACTCGATGAATGGAAGTAACAGTTCAAAAAATAGCCATTATGCATTTTCAGTGTACCGAACAAAAGATTTCAGTCTATTAAAACTCAACAAATTTTGAATTAAAAAGAGAATTTTACATGAAACTTCCAATTCATTCGACTGAATAGGGTAGTTCAGTCGAGTGAACCTTCAAATGCACTATGCACGTGCACATAAATTCAGTTGACTGAACTCCCTGATTCAGTCGGCTGAATACCTCATTTCTGCCATAATGAAGGTTCTTTTGAAATTTTTATGAGCGTGAACATGAAGTAAATGCAAGTATTTATGTGTATATGATTTGAAAACAATTTTAAATACTTGTATGTGTGCATACACCACCTTGAAGAGATTTTAACAACAATCAACTACTAGACTGAACTATAGACAAACCATTAATAATATTGAAGCTTCTCTCTGTGTTCTTGGTCTGCAATCTATCTTCTCTTGTAAATATGGTTAGCTCACATAATATGTACTTATATGGTTGTCATAATCAAAATATCAAAATACAAGGTTCTAATAAATCTATCACATCAAATCAGGGAATAATCTCAAAAATAGAAATTGCATTTTAGTTTCCAATCTCTATTGAACCTCTATTTGCAAAGAACTTAAACAATGGGATATCTCTTTTATTTTCACATGGAATAAATGGTGAAACTACGAATAAATCCATACTTTTACAACATATCCCTTAATTGAAATATCATAATCAAATTATAATTTAATGATGAGTGGAATAGAAATTAAGATCACCAAAAACTGCAAAAACTATACCCCAACAATTTGATGTAAACAATTGAGAATTGCAACAAGAATTGACTTTTCGAATTATAGGAGTTTTGGGGTTTTCGTTTTGTTTAATTTGTGTAAACCCTAAACCCCTAAGGCATATTCAAATCCAAGATATAATAAGTAATTACTGAAATAAAAATACTAAGGTTTCACTCACAGATTATCCTTATCCTTTCTTTTATGGATTTGCAACGCCAAAGCATTCTTTTCAAAACCTCTTCTTTTAATATATGCATAGCAAGGGATTGATATATATAATTTTGTTAGATTCAGAGAAGTTGAAGAGATGAGAATAGATCAAAAAATAATTAGAAACGAAATAGAACCCTATCTAAATTCCTAATCGAAATTTTGAATCTAGCTGAAGAGAGAAATGGTAGAGTTTCGTTGAATTCCCAATTTTTTTGTGAATAAAAATGGAGAAACTAGGGTCTTATTTATAGAGGTTCAAGCATACCAGAACTGTAGGATGAAAATAGGTTAAAATGGATAAATCTAGAGCATTTGTTGATAGGAAAACCATAGTCAATAGCAATAGTGATGGTCGACCGTTCTACATGCACCGGATGATCGCTAGCGGTCGACCTATTGGGGTCGGCGGTCAACCCCTCCATCTATTTTGGAAACGTATTACTTTTTGTACCGGTTGGTTTATTTAGTTCCTTTATTATTCTTTTAATGTAAGTTGTTTATGTCAATGATTCCTTAACCCCAATCTAATCTCAATTAATTTTCGAATTTCAAAGCTAATTATTTATTTGAATTTGAATTCGAATTAAGTTATTTTAAACTTGAGAATTTCAAATGCCCATAACTACTTCGTTTGAGCTTCGTTTTCAGCATAATATATATAGGGGCATTTCACTAGAAGGACAAACTTTGTAGTCCAATTAGTTTCTAGGACACACATCCACAGAAATTAATTTCAAGGCCAAAGTCAGCAGAATAATTACTTTTAAGGACAAAGTCAGCAGTCCAATTATTTTCAAGGACATAATTTCATAGGTTTTTAGGCCTTAGAAACTAATTATTTTGCATTTTGTCCTTAAAAGTAATTATTTCGGTTGTGTGTCCTAGAAACTAATTGCACTTGCTAAAGAGGCCCTTGTGGCTAATTTCCATATATATATATATATGAAAACGGATCAGAATTTCGCCACGAATGCAACGGTACAACTTTCGTGGCCGAATTCTATCTTCTACAAAATTTCCATTTTTACCCCTACTTAATTTAATTTACTTTTTTTAATTCTAACTGATTTTATGGGGTTTTACACCGGTAATGCACTAACCTAGGGAGTAAAGCCCAGGTCAGGTGCCATTTAAGCAAGGGTTCTTTCCTTGTCTCAGAAGCCGGTTCGTTCGGAACCTCGATGCAACTTCGGGGTGATTGTGGGTTAGTCAAGGAGGTGGAAAGAAAGGAAAAGCTCGGGATTTAGATGTGAATGTTAAGTGATTTCTATAGGATCAACCACGATCGAACATTGGATGGATATGACAATTTGTCACGTAATCTCGTCCAACCAGCATGTACGATTGAACCGAGTAAATTCGTACTTTCGGGCTTTGTCCTCATTGTACGTTTAGATTGATAAATCATATTGCTCCTATATTAGTGACCGTACATAGTGTTGATCTTATTATAGCGATCATACATCGAATTAACCTTATATTAGTGGCCTTGCATATTATTGGTCTTTCAGTAGTGACCGTCCGTATAGATAGAAGATAACGAGATATCGATCTTTGTTTGTGACACACATATTTGATTACATAACATTATATTTTGGTATATATCTATATGGTATTGGTGTTCCTTTTGAGGTCCCGATAGCATATTATACGGGACACATCCTCGTTCTCTTTTGTAGAGGTGTTATGTGAATTTATTTCCCCTAGGTCCCGATAACATAACCTCGCTCGACCTGTGCTCGCCCACATGCCCTAGGTCGTGACCACTATAAACTCGCCTCCGCTAGCTTCTATCAGCGCCACCATAGTGCCTCTCCCGAAGCACGCATCGGCCGACATCGCGAATTTGTTCACTGTTTTTCTTTTTTTCGTCCATTTGTTTTGATTTTGGGGAGAAGTATGGATTTAAGGATTTAGGTTCACCAAAGAGAAATAGAAAGGGTAAAGGATAAACGAGCTTCATTATGTATTGGTTATACAAGTTTAATTTAAATTAAAAATGATTTTTTCTTTCTATTCTTAATGCATATAGCTCCTTTTCTATTCATTCAAGTTGTGAAACATCTTATGAAAATCAATCAAACTAGTATAATAGTTTGAACAATTTTATTCAATCTAGTATTGTTTAATTATATTTAATTATTCATGGTGTTTATATAAAAATAAACTTATTCGTCTTCATCAATTTATGGATTTTATTGAATATCAAATAAACCTTCTTCTTAGCAATTTTAATTATATAAAATTATTTACATCATTGAATATTTCATATTTAACGACAACACTTTATCCGGTTTAATATATCTTTAAAAACTTATTTCATTAATCAATTCAATTTATTAAAACAAAATCAATTATCAAATGAACTTCAATTGAATAAAATTTGTTATCCAAAAATACTAATTTTCAAAAAATCGAATTCGAATACTTTTATTATAATTAAAATTTTCCAATACTACGGCTTCGAAAATAGGGTTGTTATAAGTCGTTCCTAAACTCCTTTTGGGGAGATTCATAAAAGATCCCTCGTAACATTTATTATGTACAGTCTTTAAGTCGCACAATTTGCCAACTCCTTGGCCTAGGATATGTTGGGGTTTCTAATAAACTCTTATTTTGTATGATTTTATAAACTATTTTTTAAATGGAATTAATTTTAACCGCATGTACTACTCTTAAGTATATGACCTTATAAAAAGAATTTAACTCAACTTCGTTGTAACACCCTATATTTTTATAACATTATTTAGAATAATTAATTGGGTAAATTAAATAAATAATATGAAGATTAATAAGTTGATAATTGATTAGCTAAGGGTAGCCATGCCATGTTAATGTGCAAACTAAAATGAAATAACCTAAGCTAATGTGTTAGGATATGAGAAGGACGATATGGGAATTAGGTGGAGCTTACACCCTAAACCCTTGGGAGATAGAATGATCGCGTTCATTTCATTTTACTCAAACTAAAATACTAAGGTCGTCCGCTATTATCATTCTTAGGAAGAAGATTAAAGCTAGGATTCAAGGGAAGGGAAGCAATCAACTAAATCAACATCAAATCTCACATCTATAATCTCAGAGCTAAGGTGAATTATTATTACATCTCAATTTCTTTTAGTTTTCGGTTTTAAGATTAGATCCAAAATAATCTTGCAATTATATGTCATGTTTTGTTGATTAAAATTATATATATATATATATATATATATATGTAGTTGATGGATTATATATGTTCATGTAAGTTTTATGTTATGTTTGACATGAAACTCTATTTAATGACATCTAAATGCCTTGAAAATTTAAATATAGGCAGAAATGATATTTTAGAAATGGCTTTCATAATATTATGAACTAATATGAATTTTATATTAATTATATAGTGAAGGAAATTGTTTATTGGGTTATAAATTATTTTCGGCTAATTATTCGAGGTTGAACTTTTAATATGTTAGGCAACATATTGAAATAGATTTTCTAGGATTTTTCCTAAGTGTTTTAATGAATATATAAAATTATTTAAGTTATGAGACTTAATTGTTTTGTATATTTAATTAAGGAGAAGGGGCATTTTGTAAAATAAAATGATTATTTAATTTTAAAAATAGTGGCATTACATTTCTAAAAAGTAATTGTTAACCAATGAGAATTTGACAAACAAAGGCATGTTAATTGAAAAGCTTTCCTTTTTAAGTTAAAAACAAAGAAATCACATTTTTTTACATGTTTTAACTTTTATGGCAATAAACCTTCCGACCTTGACCTTCTGACAAGGTCGATAGGTTCAAAGCTTTCGACAAGGTCAAACCAATGCATATGGTATCAAGCTACTTTGGTGCGTAATGAATTGGATAAAGCCGAAGGGTTCTAGGTCGAAGAGTTAATGGCCAATGAGGTTGGGGTATGTTTATTTTATAAACCAAAAGCTTTCACCTGCTTTGCTTTCGGATAAGAGCTTTCGACTTGGTTGCTTTCGACCAGGTTAAATGTTTAAAGTAAGGATTTTAAACCTTTCGACTGTAACACTATTTTGTTTTGAAACCTTTTAACATAGTCGAAGGGTTACTACCGCTTTATAAATGTTTTGTTTTGAACCTTTCAACAAAGACGAAAGGCTTTCTTATTTTAAAAACTAGCTCTTCTCCACGCTTTCGAAAGGAAGCTTTCGATTTAGGTGGTTTACCCTTCTTTCAAAAATTGAAGTTAACATAAAGCTTTCAAAAGAGTTGTTTTAAAGGATATGTTTAAAGCTTTTGAAGCAGAACTTTCAACAAAGTCGAAAGGTTGATTCTAATAATTTCAAAAGGTTTATTGAATGGTTTTGAAAGGTTTTAGTTGAATAATTTCGAAAGGTTTAGTTCAAAGGTTTTGAAGGGTTTATTGAATAATTTCGAAAGGTTTATGAAGGAAGGTTTTCCAACGTTTTTTCTAAGGCAATGTTTTAAAGTGGTTTTAAAGAAGGAGGCCCGAAGTTTTATAGAATTCAAAAGGTTAGCTTTTTAATGGGTTCGAAAGGTTTGGAGAGTGATTTCTAAAGGTTTGATGTATGATTTCGAAAGGTTTGAGGAATGATTTCGAAAGGTTTGATATTTGTTTTGAAAGAGATGATTTCAAAAGTTTAGAAAGGAGTTCTTTCAAGTGTTTAAATGTTTTCATCAACTAAGAATTTAGTAAAGAATATATATATGGCATGATGATATGATTTTGAGAAAAGCATAAAAATTATATACTTCTCCTTGTTTAAGTTTGATTTAAAGGTTTTAAATCATTCTGAAATTGTTTTCAAGGAAAATTATGGGAGGGTATCCTTAAGTGAAAATGACTCGGATATTAGAAAACCGGATGGAACTACTATGGGGTCGCGCCCTACACATTAGCTAATAACCCCAGATAATTGTTGTCCAAAATTCCAATGTGTAGCGCTTTGTCATAGGTAGACTTAAATTATGGTTATACACCAAAAGAAATATATGTTTCTATACAGATATTGGTGAGCCCGAAAAACCACTAGGATTGAGAAGACCTGGGAGATGATTAAGTTAGGGATAAACCATCCAGAAATGAAGTGTTTAACAGATAGTTAAGGACAGACCGTCCAGATGGGAAATGTTGAACAGATAGTTAAGGATAGATAATGCAGAAGAAGAACATCTAACAGGTGTTAGGTTAATTTTGATTATATTGTCTGGTAGGCCCGAGTCAGCCAAAGTTTAAAAGTTATCCAAACAAAACTTGTGTGTTTGAACAGATAGTTCATTATTACCTGATATTTATGTATGTTTACATAATGATTGCTTTACGGTATTTATCCATTGTGGATGTAGGAGCACAGTATATGGTTTTATGAAAGGTTTTGCAAAGATATGTTTTAAAAATTGTTAGTAAGGGGAAACCCGTTCCGCTAAGGTCCGCTAAGCGATGTGGTCTAATTTAATATAATTATTCCGGGATGTATAATATTATTCACACCAGGCTTTATGTCCGACTCGAAGTTTATGTTTTCCTCTTAGACTCTCGAGTACTCAAAATTGACTTGAGTAGGCTTAGGGGTTAATGTTCTTTTTCAGGTTTTAGAATGTTGACGAATAAGCTACCGAAGGCTTGCAGGAGGCAATAGATAGCTACTTAGCATTTGCAATTCTTGTTATGTTTTGATGGATTTTCCACTGTGTTGTTTGTATTAGGTCTATTATGACCATATGACTCTGATCAACAAAGGGGTATCTTCATATACCGCTTTTAGTGTAATTTGTAATAATTATAATTGACTTGTGCCTGGGAATGATTTGGGGATCATGCGTTGTGAATATGAAATATTTGACTTCAAAATGTAATGAAGTAAATGTGGTTTTTTGAAACCTATGTTTTGTTTCATATTCAAGTGTTTCTGATATTATTGATGCCATTAACATAGCCATATTTAATTGCCAGAACTAATACTATGGATGACTGCAGCATTTGTAGCGCTTAGTTTTGGGCCTCTAGATATGGGATGTCACATTCACCCACCATTAATCACACTTTGTTTAACAAAGTTTGATTATTCTTTATCTATACATAATTATGTATCATAGGGAGGAGTGACTTTTAAGATTGAATCTTTGTTCATTTTAGGTACATTCGAAACTCTTTCCAATACGCTCAATTATTCGATCAAATTGAGTCAATTTTATTTTCTATTTCATGTTATTTTATTTACTTCCATTTTATACACTATGAGCTTATCATAGACATATTACATGTATATCAAATACACATTTCCATTCGGAGATAACTTATTGGTGAATAAAACAAAGTACGTGGAACCGTTTTGGTATTAATAGACTTTTGATTCATGCATCTATATGTATAATCCATAGAGTTCATCAACACCTATGATGCTTTCACTAAATGAGTGCTTTGGCCATAATTGTATGACATATAATCTACTAGTATCATATGATTCATAACCATAAAATAAAAATTATTTCTTGAAACCATGGCTTAGTCCATAATTCTAAAAAATTGCAAATAAATTTAAATGCTTCTATATTTTTTGATGCATCACAAATACCAATACTATAGTTTTATTTTACAACAAATATTTATAATAGTCATTTTTTTATGAATGAGTGGTCCTTACAGGAGGAGAAAACTCATTCATAATGTTCATATTGAATAAACCATGTCTATTTTTCAATCAATACTGAAAAATAATTATTATTTCATAAATAATATTTGGTATGTTTTATGAAATCAATTTTCATAACTTGATGCAACCAATTAGTGTTATATGGCATGCTTTCACTATTTTTGCTAATACTATAATAGCAAAAGAAATAAAAAGCTCCATTAAACCACTTAATACATGTTATTTATTTCATTTACTGTACATAGTTTACAGTCGAGAATATGGAGATCAAGTATGTTAAATTCAAAGAATAAATCTCATAGAAAATAATTTTCTATTTGAAAATACATTACGAAATAGAAATCATTGTTAACCTGCCATTTGTCAAGTCAATACGCAGATGCATTTAACCCAATAGACTTTACGATTTCGAGGCTGGGGTATCATTGATTTGGCTCAAATGGATGGATGAAAACTCAATTACAGTTAAAGAGTGGACGATAGTTGAATAGATTTGGATGAGGCAAGGATCTATATGGACCAAGAATGATCCATGTAACAACTCAAGTCATCAGAGCATCAATAAAAAAGAGAGGGAAGCCTACACAAACGATCGTGCACCAAAAAGTGGAGGTCTTAGGATGGCTAATCGTTCCTACTGATCACTCTTGGACGACCATCATAATATAGATCGGCATAGATTATCATAGTATGTATCGACATAGGAAAGGATTGACATAGCATGGATTAGCACACTTTGGATCGATATAGCATTTAGGTTATGGGGGGTTTGGCATATGTCTTTAGCGCTAAAGGGATCAGCATGTCAAGTTAGGGGCTACGTGCAAACAAGTATGGATTGGATGGGAAGGTTCGGCATAATATGGATCGGCGCACTGTGGATCGGCATAATACCCTGAGTAAGATGGGTCGATATGCACCTATAAAGCTAAAGGGATCAATGTACATTCCAGGCAACATCAGGAAGGATCGGCATATCCACAAGAAGGAGGAGGATCAACATGCTTTATGGAGGATGGATCGGTATAGGATATTGGAAGGAGATGGATCGACATAGCAACATGGAAAGGGAGGGATCATCATGAAGGACTCTTCAAAGAAGCTCGACCTTGAATTGGATGAAGGATAAAGGATCGGTAGTATGTTAGCCGATAGATACTTATGGAATAATCATGCAAGCCGATCATTATGGTAGGACCATGTAGGTGAGAAGACCTTGCAGCCTAAGTTTTACCTATAAATACAGCAGGCTTGGCTTCAGAAAAGGGACCTTCATTCTATTTCCCTTCATCTTCCACTTGGGGGATACTCTGCCATTTTTATTAGAATTTTGGATTGTAACTGTAATCAAACTTCAATATAATAAAAAGGATTGTTCTGTAGTGGATGTAGGCCGAAGATAGCCAAACCAATATAAAACTTGCATGTTCCTTTACTTTTTGTGTTATTGATTCTGTGATCTACGTGTTTGTATTTCTATTTGGACATTCTTTTAGGAATTTTGGTGCTTTCATGCACAACTGGGTGTTGGTGGTCAATTTTGATGCCAACATTTTAGTGCTATCACTGAGATGGACTTGCATTCACGGATTTGAAAGCTAAGATCTCACATTTAGAGGCCTTGGTACTTGGATTTAGGAAGCAATGGCTAGGCAATCAACAAGGAGACAAAGAATATATAAGAGCCATCATGAAGGAAGTCGGGAGGCTTCCTCAAGATCTAATCAAACTTCAATCATCATTACTAGAGATGAGATGGAAACAACGATGAATGCTATGCAGGAAAGGATGCTGAAGAGACAGGACGAAATGATGCAGAACCTACTTCGACAGGTTGGACAAGCTAGAGCGCTAAACCAAGGAAATGGAGTAGCAGAGAATAATAGGAATATGAATCATGGAATTGGAGCACAAGGAGCTGAGGAAATCCAGAATCAGAACCAAAGAAAAGCAAACAAGATGTAGGGTGGAGTGGAACCGCAGGGAGCAGCCCTTGATCGACCAGGAATGATGGGCGAAACTATAGTCCATCATTATAGAATGATCAATGCCAATCATTACATATATGAGGGCATGCTCTCGGGTCATGTTGGCTCGATTCCAAACAGGAAGCCAGGTGGTGCTATGCAGTTAGCGTAGATCGGAATATGGATGTTTGTCTAGAAGAGCAGATTTCAGGATTTCCTCATGGATTTAGGAGGCAGGTCGGAGACAATGAGCCAAGACTACTACTTATTAACAATAACAAACTTGCGAAAGTGATCAGACGGGCTATGAGAGAAGGATTGGTAAATAGAGATATGGAAGATGTGAATAGGAGCCCTATCGCTCCTAGATCAAGCAAGCTAGGAATCGACCGAAATTCAAACTACCAACCCTTGAGACATATAAAGGAAAAAGATATCCCACTGTTCATCTAACAAGGTACATGAGACATATGAAAGTATTGGGGGCATCAAAGGAAGTCATAACACGATGCTTCCCTTTGTATTTGACGGATATAGCTGCACTTTGGTTCAGACAGTTGGAAAGTAGCTATATCGGCACATGGACAGAATTGATCGAATGGTTTATAAGGCAGTTTAGGATTCACATCTCGAGACCTAAAAATATTATTAGTTTGGCAACGCTGAAACAGAGGATCCGAGAGTCCATGAGGATTTTTCTAACAAGGTTTAATGCTACGGCGGCATCGGTAGATCGTCCAGATCCATCCACAATTTTGATGGCGGTTGTATTTGGAATTGCTGGTGGCACATAGTTCAAGGATTCGCTTGCACGGGATCCACTTGTGGATCTAGAAGAGTTTTACCACGAAGTAGAAAGGTTCCTGTGACAGAAAGATGCACGAGCTCACAAACCGGAGTTGAATGATGTGCAAAGTGAGGGATCATCGAGGGATGTAAACAAGAATGATAAAGGAAAACATAAAATGAACGATGGTAGTAATATGTCAAAAAGGCCGTGAAGAGAACCGAAATTCTCTTCTTACACGGATTTGATCGAACCTTTGGAAAGGTTTATTTGGATACTCGAGGGCGCCTTCAATATCAAAGGCCGGCGAAAAGGGAACCCTCCGAATACGAGCGAGCATCAAGAAAGCGTTGTCTATTCTATGAGCTGGATGGGCATAACAAATTCCTGCAGGCATTTGAAGGACACCATTAAGGAATATGTGAGGAATGGTCAGTTACAACAATATATAAGGACTCAGGATGTGGTGGTGGAATAGGAGCAACCACCGTCCACCTCAAATGAAAATGGCCTGGATCAAGGCATCATCGTCGGCTTATCATTAACTGATTGGATTATGACATAGGATAAGTAATAATCCCCACAGTAATATGGCTAAGTCACTTACACATGTATAGGATCGAGGATGGTCCCTATGCATGCTCTGAGACGACGATAAACCGTAATTCTTGGGCCTGTGAAATATTGTTTTTCCCATTTACTACGAACTCTAATTTTTCTAATACTATGGCTATTTATTTTTTTTGGTTATATGGACTTTTAGTTTATATTTTACTGAGTGGACTTTAGAATGATTAAATCTTGATTAATGTAATAAATAACACAGGTCACGGTTATGACTCCGATCGAAGAGAAGGAGCAATAACCGCGAATTACGAGTCCCTTCGCTGGAGAGCGATAGGATGTACTCAAACATGGATAACTCCTTGACCGGAGAGTTGAGGGCAGAGTAAAATACCCATGGATTAAGTCCTCGATTGAAGAGTCGAGGCCGGAGTAGGATCCCTATGGATTAACCCTCAGTCGGAGAATCAAGGCCGGAAAATAGAATAAAACAGATCATCAGGTATGGACTTTACCTGGCAAGGGGAAGGCCGCTTCACTATGGACCTAGAACGGTCATAGATTTGGATAAAACGACCCAGAGAGGTCTAAGGATTTAGATATGGACCCTGGAGCGGTCCTGGATTTGGATAAAACTACCCGGAGAGGTCTAAGGATTTAGATGTGGACCCGGTGCGGTCCTGAATTTGGATACAACTATCCAGATAGATCGTGGATTCGGTTAATGGATTTGAAATGGATTTAGTATTAGATATCGACTCAGAACAGTCATGAATTTCACTAACGATATGGGGAGATGAAGGAATTGGATTGGCAATGGATTGGATTCTAAATTGAAAAATATGGCAATCAATGGATTATGGACTTTGGATTTTGGACTTAAGACAATACGAAACACGCCTTTCTATCGAAATGCATGTTTTGGGGGGGGGGGGGGAAGTGTTAACCTGACTTTTAGCAAGGCAATACGTAGGCAAGTTTAACCAAATAGACTTCACGATTATCAAGGCTGGGATATCATTGATTTGGCTTAAATTGATGGATGAAAAATCAATTATAGTTAAAGATGTGGGCGATAGTTGAATGGATTTAAATGAGGCAAGGATCTGTATGGACTAAGACGATCCATGAAACAGCTAAATTCATCAGATCATCAATAAAATATAGAGCGGAGCCTACACAAACGATTGTGTATAGAAAATTGGAAGTCTTGGGATGGCCGATCGTTCCTACCGATCGCTCCAAGACGACCTTCATAATATGGATCGGCATAGATTAACATAGTATGGATCGGCAAAGGAAAGGATTGGCATAGTTTGGAGCAGCATAGTAAGAATCGGCGTGGGAAGGATGAGCAAAGTTTGGATCGATATAGCATTTAGGTTATGGGGGTTTGGCATATGTCTCTGGTGCTAAAGGGATCAACATGTCAAGTTAGGGGCTACGTACGAACAAGTATGGATGGGATGGGAAGGTTCGGTACAATGTGGATCGACATAATATGGATCGATGCACTATGGATCGGCATAATACCCTAAGTGAGATGGGTCGGTATGCACCTATAAAGCTAGAGGGATCGGTGTACATTCCAGGCGACATAAGGAAGGATCGGCGTATCCTCATAAAGGAGGAGGATCGGCATGCTTTGTGGAGGAAGGATCGGTATAGGATATGGGAAGGAGATGGATCGGTGTAGCCACATGGAAAGGGAGGGATCGGCATGAAGGACTCTTCAAAGATACTTGGCCTTGAATTGGATGAAGGGAAAAGGATCAGTGGTATGTTATTCAAACGATACTTACAGATGAATCATGCATGCCGATCGTTATGGTGGAACCATGTAGACGAGGAGGCCTTGTAGCCGAAGTTTCACCTATAAATATAGTAGGCTTGGCTTTAGAAAGGGGACCTTCATTTTGTTTCTCTTCATCTTCCACCTAGGGGATACTCTGCCATTTTTATTTTGGATTTTTGGATTGTAACTGTAATCAAACTTTAGTGTAATAAAAAGTATTGTTCTGGAGTGGACATATGCTAGAGTAAGCCGAACCACTATAAAACTTGTGTGTTCCTTTACTTTTTCTACTGTTGCATCTGTGGTCTACGTGTTTATCTTTCTGTTTGGAATTTTTTTGGGAATTTGGTGCTTTCACGTACAACTGGGTGTTGGTGGTCAACTTTGACGCCAATTGTAACGACCTGTATTTTTCGATAATTAAAATATTAATTATATTACATTTTAGAATTTTATATTGAAAGAAAACTAAAATTTGTGATGTTATAATGAGAGTAGTAACTAGAATGTAATGTTATATAAGGTAATTTCTAACTATTTTAATGTAATTCCAATAATTGAAGTGACTGTAAAGTTATAAATAGTTATAAACTATAAAAAAGGAAATACATTGAATGTTGAAATTATATAATCAGTTAGAATTGGCTAATATCAAATATGAAATTAGTGATGTTGTTTGAATGCTATTGATAACTTTTTAATGTAACTTCAAATCAATTGAAATAAATTGTAGGTTGACTTGGTTATCATTTTAAAAAATGAAATAAATTAAATGATGTAGTTAAAGGTCAACTTGTATGTAATTAATTGAAACAGGTTAATATTGAATATAAAACCTTTTTGGTTAAGCAAATTATAACCCTTAGTTGAAAAGAATAAAGTAATGGGTATGAATTATTATTATAAACAATTGTATTAACTATTTCCTCATTAATTTATACGTTTGAATATTGAATGGGTAACTAATGGAATTAAGGCAATTAAATGTCGGGTTTAATATTGGAATTGTATGTCAGTAATTGAAATAATTGTAAAGTTATTTAGTGTCAAATTTTCTATAAAAATGGGAAAATTATATGAAATTAATGGAAAATTGAGTATAATTAGGGTTGTGTAAGTAGTCATAACATTTGTTGTTGATGATAAACTTATAAATGTGATTAAGTAAGTAAAATGTAACATTTTCATTTATCGCCTATTTATTTAATCCATTGAAATTAAATTGAAAATCAATTGTAATTAATCTAATTACTTATTGCAGTTAATATGAATTAAAGTGATAACTATAGAAGATTAAGGTAATGAAATGGTAAACCAATTTTAAGTTTATCTGTAAGATGATAATTGATTGAATAATAAGATGAAAATCAAAATAAATATATATTGGAATTTAAATTAATTAATGAATTTATTGCCGTTAATTTGACTTGGAATCTTTCAATAAAACGGAAAGAGAATTTATTTGAAATTAATGCGTTTAATGAAAGAATATACGTTAGGATCCATTTAGAAGTGTAATTTTGAAATTAATTACAATTATGTCGATTTGGAGTCTTTCAATTTAAAAGAATAAGAAAAACATTAATTTTAATTAGTGAATTTAACGAAAGAAACATACATTATTGTTAAAATGAAAAGAATGTTTTAATGAAAATAAAATGAACATTCATTTTGAAGGTAAAAAACGAATTTTATAAAAAGAAGAAAAAATTGAATTTTAAACAACATTTTACAGTCATTAAATATCAATTTGAGGCCATATATAAGTGATTTTAACACTAATCTTCAAGTTTAAATTAAATTAATTTTTTAGATTTCGTAATTGCGCTCTAAGAAAAACTTCGTTTTGAAAAAAAAAACTTGAATTTGAGTTCCAGATCATCTTTTATTTTGTGTAATGTAACATTGGTTGTTGTATTCAAATTTATTTATTGTATGTTAATTATGTTTAAATGGGTGTAAATATATATATATATATATATATATATATATATATATATTTGGTGTTAATATATTTAATTGAGTCAAACATGCAATTAATTAGATCTTAATTGGTTTCTTAATTTCCTTATTATTCAAAATACTTGCCACTATTTCCATATTTCGGTTTTATTGCAATTCTCTGATCTAGTTGAAACGTGAATTTACATCCTTTCTCATTCTTCCATTTTATTTATTTTATTACCCAAAGCATTTACTTGGATTATATAGCTTCATTTTATTTGTCCCTCCCATACCTATTTCGTTTGTTACTTCCTTTTTCTTCTTTTTTCATATCATATCTCATTCTTTCCCCTAGAACTTCCTTATTTTTCAAACATCATGGCCTCTATTTTTTCCTCAAAGTCTCAATGTCAACATAGCTTTATACTTCCACTTAGTTACTACCAATTCATTTTTTACTGAAGTTATGTAAAAAAAAGAAAAAAAGTATAAGCATCTATTTCTTCCTCAACCACATCCGCATCATTCCCCATCACCATGCCTTCTTTTGCAAGAAGCCTTAAGAAAATGAACAATGAGAATTAGCTTCCATGGTTTTGGCTTTCTACTTCTTGCCTTTATTTTGGGACATAAAATTTGAAAATTTCAGTTATTAAAGTTTCTTATTTTAATAATTAAATGTGTACATATTTTTTAATATATCATTATAACCTGAATATCTTCCACATACGAGCTCTAACGTGTATAGTTTCTTCCGTTGGACTCGTATTGGAATTCCTAACGACATGAAATAGATTTGGCTGAGTTTGGAGACTGTTGAAAAGGCATCTTTGTTTGGATTTTGCGTTCTAAATAATAGAGGTGAGTGTTTTCACCCACTCACGAATACTAAATTATCTTATGTTAGTTAAATTAAATTTACGATGTGACTAAAAATTTATTAATTACTGTTTGGTATTTTTAGATCGTCGTTTAAGTTAAATTTGAATTTATTGGATTTCCATTTAATTAATATTGAATATAAATTGCTAGTAAACACCTGATAATGATAATCAATTGATTGTTTTGATTTACTAATTTGGATGTTGAATTGTGATGGATGTTATTGGTTGACATTTTGGATGATTGGATGTTTATTTATGTATATATCTCTATTATCACTATGGATTGAAATGATAACCCGAGTGGTTTTCATTGATTTGGAAATTTTGATTTTGGATACTAGTTGAAATGACATATACCCATATAATTTCTTGAATTTGGATTATTTTTGGAATTGAAATATTTGAAAGGTTTAAGTTTTAAATTTGAACTTCAGATTTATTTCAATTAAAATGATTAAGATTGGTATTTCGAATTATTTGAAATCTTTTAAATAATTATATCTGCATTGTACACTTGATAGGAGATGAAAATCATGTAACATTTCTAAAGCCATTACAAGAATATTTCTATTCTACTTATTTTGATTTGACTTACATAAGATCTTTTAGTCCTGACTCGAGTGTTTTGTCTTTTCATTACGCTTGGATCAGTCTGAGCTTTTCAATGTATTGGATACGATTTTATTTTGGAGGATGAAGACGGAGATGAGTCTACTATTTATTATTATTTATTCCACTACCTCATGTGTTCCGCTGTATTATTTATTTGTTTCTACCATATGTATAACTTTGTTTTGATTGTAAAAGTGTAATCAAATGTCATTTGTAAAACAACTTCATGAACTGTTTATTTGATTATTATATTTTGTCATTCCGCTGCAAATTCTATGTTAAACATTTTTCCTTCTTTTCTATTATTTTCTTATTTACCCCATTAACAATCCTTCCTTTTTAATGGTTTGAGTTGACATGTGCGGTTTATTGTCGATTTAAACCATCTAAAAAGGCGGGTCCTTACAGTTGGTATCAGAATGAGGTTTTGACATACCTTAGCCTATTGGGGTTAACTTATTAGTGATAAGGTAGCAATACCCTAGAATGAGTTGTTTGAGTGTATATTAGTGTTATAAAGTGGTTTGTATGAGTTTTGAAATGGATAATTTTTCTAATGTTATATGTTATGTAAAAGGATAAATTTTTTATAACCAATACGGTTATTTGTAATGTGTTTGGTTTATGAAATGGTAATATTTAATTATTATCATATTTAATTGTACCATTTATAGTGTAATTTGTTGTATTTAGTCAGTTTATAAGCATTGACTATTATTGTTGATTGAATTTATGGACTGAACACTAATTTAATAATGGCGCATTAAAGAGAATAAAATGAATAATTAGGATAATCGGTTATGAAATTGAAATATTTGGTTGTTAATATTGTTGTTTGTTGATTGGTAGTTTCAACTACTCAAATAAAATGGAATATCTAGATATTTGAATAGTTGGAAACTTCTGAATTAATATATGAGTTAAAACTTGAAATTGTGTTGAATTATGCAGTTGAATTTGATAACTTTAATTTGTTGAAAAGAAAAGAGGAAACTAGTTGGATAAACAAATATGAACTAAAAGTGAAATGATTATAAATAAAGTCATGACTTATAAATTGTATGAAATAAATGGTGTTGCATTAAATGGTTATAATTAAAGTGTGATAACTTTAAACTTGAGTAATGTCTTATAAAAAGGAGTTAAGCCTTTATAAATAGGTTATAAACTAAAGGAAATTTCTTATGAAATGATTCGCAAATAAATGAGTGTCAAATGAGAAATATTACATGTGAAATTGAATGTAATGTAAAATGAAGAGAAATATAAGCAATGTTTGAGAATGAATATATTGATGTTCTATATTAAATGGAGAAATCTAGTGAAACAAATATTTAAGTATGATGTGATATTTGTGTTGACAAATGAGATTCATAATGGGGTTAAATTGAAAATGTAATTATGATGAAACAAATTGGAGTAAATACGTAAGTTATATATATATATATATTGTTTTATTTACATAACAATTTGATCCATATTTGAGCACACACGTTCGAGATGAATTACAACTTTCGGTGTTAGAATTTTTCATTCGATTCTTGATGGCGAATATTTGACATGGATTTTGGTTTGATTTTAGAATTCTCTATCATAGTATATGGCTACGCAAGGAGAATGATGGCTTTTAGTCAAGAAACCATATCGACATCCGCATTTGGAAAGTCGAATGGATAATACTAGTTCAAAAGCAAACTTATGTGATCGAGCAAGTGAACGAATGTGGTTTGCGAAATAAGACATATATACATTTTATATTCTAATATTATTGATATGTTTTAATGCTGAAATTGAAAGTTGTGGGGTTGGATATCTTTGTAATTTAAATTGGAATTTTCTTTTATGCAAAACTACTATTAATTTAAAACCATTTTATAAAACCATTTTCTTTTATTTTTCTTATACAAACTATTTTATTCTATTTTATTTACTAAACTATTTTACAAACTATCTTATTTACAAAACTATCTTACAAACTATTTTTCAGACAATTTTATATGCAAACTATTTACAAACTATTTTATTTATAAAAACTATCTTACAGACTATTCTACAAACTATTTTATATTCAAAACTATTTTTTACAAACTATTATAAATTCAAAAGCTTTATAAAGCAAAGATGTTTAAGCCCATATGGCTCTTCATGCAGTTGATTTTGGAAAAAAATTGATTCTTATATAAGACAGACTTTATATAAGTATAAAGTGATTGAAAACTATTGATTTTGGAAGGTATTTGACCTGAAAAGATAAATCTTATATATGACGGAATTTATATAAGAATGATTTGATATATTCGGGATTATTGATTTTGAAAAGTACTCTATCTGAAATGAAATCTTATATATAATGGAATTTATATAAGTGCAATATTTGAAGCTATGGTTTTGAAAGGGTAGTATATATATGGTATGTTATTATTTTGAAGTAAAAGGTACGGGGAAGTACCCTCTGCAAAGAAGTATAGTATGATGTGCTTCGACCTAGATAGACTTGGGGAATCCAGGAATGGATTCGACTGATAAACCCTAATATACTTTGGTGAGTTCAAAAATGGATTCGAACCGATATGGTTGTCCAGACTTAAACTCATAAGTTCCTTAATTTCTCCAGGGTAGATGGTTCTTTAGTTTACCTAATGGAGGCGCTTTCGATCTTGGGATCTGTTGTTTATGGATCTTCCGAGAAGGAAGTACATCCATTGTGTAAATCATTGAATCAGCAGTTACCCTTGCAGCAAGGGTTGATGGTCCCTTGTTTACGAAATGGCTACGATATTTTTCTAGAATCCGGAAGGTATAAGGATCTTCTGGAAAATTTTATGTCCATTACGTAAACACTAGATCAGCAGCGGGCCACTGCTATCGTAACATCATCATTTGGCATCAGATTTGGAATGGTACTTCTCATACTTGTTTTTTTAGTATTTTTCACTAGGTGTTGAAACATGTCTACTAAGTACTTGGAGATTTCTAGTCTTACGCCTGATCAACGTACGACCGGAGTCTGCAAGAATGAGGATAAACTTGTTAAAACATCGAGTTATAAAAGTATTTTGATAAAGTATTATATAAAGAATATTTTGGTCAATTTTTTTTTCATTTCTAAAGACTTTAAAAATGTTTAAAATATTGTTATTTATGTACAACATGGTTTAATAGTAAATCATTAGTGTTGTAACTATTGTGAGAAGTTATTAATTAAATAAAACATATTTAAAGTTAATGATTATTGATTTATTGATGATGTTTAAAAGTATTTTGAGATTTAAAACTAATGAAATTTATAAATAATGGATTTAAGGTTTTCAATAACTTCTTTTTAAATATAAGCAGTAATGTAAATAATTGTTTTCAAATAGTTTATACATATTTATAAAGATTTTTTTTTAAATTATGTGGTATTTATAAATGAAGCAAGAAATTTTACCGATGAATTTTTTTCTGTAAAGTATTAAATATGATGATTTGCAAATGAAGTTTTCAAATAAAGTTTATATAAGTTTCTTTGAACGTATAATTTAGAGATATTATATAAATAGGTTAAAGAATGATTTGCGAAGTTTTATTTATAGTAATATACTTACCAAAAAATTTGAATCTCTATTTTAGGACTATGGTTTGAAATATTTACTTGATTTCGAAGCACTAACAGTAAATTTATAGTTTATTCACTATTTTGATTTTTGCATTGAACTATAATAAATGTTATTCCATGATTTGAATATTCATTTTAACAAGTGTGTAAAATTAATTATAAAGATATGAAATTTTATACTTTGATTTGGATATTTAATGTATGATTTGAGCATACTATTAGTTTCAGTTTAATAATATGGGGTTATACTTATTTTAGAATATGAGTCTAATAAATTATCGGATTTAAGGAACTTTATAAAAAAAGGGCTTATCATAATGTTTTGATATAAACTTTTAACATTGTTTAAACTTTTGGAAAATTCTTGCATAATGCTATGAAGATGTTTTAAGTATATCTTATATCCTTGCTAAGTGAATGAGGTTAAATGTTTCAATTGAACTTTTAGATATATTGTAATATTTCTTTTCTCGTCAAGTGCGAATACCAAAAACTTATGTAACATTCAATTACATTCCAAAAATATAAATATATATATAACTTACCATAAATGTTTAATAAGTTGAATTGTTAATAGAATATTATACAAGTAAAACTTAAGTAATGGAAGTGTTCAATGAAATTATTTCTTAATAAGAATTTTGATGTACAAGAAATGTTATGAACATAAGTTAATATTGTGAAACAATTTATGTAAGTACATTAAAGAAAAAGAAAAGGACATTATATGAAGAAGAAAAAATAATGATGTAAAAAGAAACTAATTGAATAAGCTTAAATACTGTGTTGAAATTATTGGTTATTTTGGCTTATGGGATGTTAAGAAAGTATACTTCTAATTGTATAAGGATGTATAGATAATCTATCAAGTAATTATCTAAGGCTGTTGAGCATTAAGGTACACTTAATAGTTTATTTATAATCTTGTATGATTAAAAGTTTCTAAATCTGAACAAATCATTAGTTTGGTTGCTATGAACGTATGATTGATTCCTTTGTTACATATGGTGGTCGTGTTGTTTGTTTGCATGTGACTGTTATTATGTTGTGTTGATTTGTTTGTTATTAATTGAAACAACTTAAATATATCTCTTTTTCACGTAATTATTAACTTCTTTGGATTTTATAAGTAAAGTACAAGTTTATGGAAGCAAGAGCTACTACTTTTCGTTTCATAAATTAAGCGTTGTTTGCCCGAAAAATAGGTACGTTTTCGAACGATAGGTTTCTAGCAAGGCTAATTCTATTCCAACCCAAAATTTTGCTTTGTAGCCCCCCCAAATAATTAAAATTATTATGACTAAATTACCCTTAAGAAATTTTCTTTCTTCTACACTGTTAATAGCAGTACGTAAGTTGGGTTAGAACAGTGCCAAAAACCCTAATTTACAAATTTCTTGAAAAAAGTTTGATTTTCAAAGAAATAATTGATGGATTTTGAAGAGAATGATGATACTCTATCACAATCACAGCAGGTTTGTCAAGAAATCATATTTATATCAATTTATTTTAAGATTTTCTTTCCCACAGTCGCTGTTGCGAAATAGAGTGGATTGCTATTAATTCCCACCTGAATCGTATTAGGATGAGGTAGTAATCACGCAAAACAACAGTGAGAATTTTCCTAAAACCACGTAGTAAAGGAAGGAGATTTCGATCAAAACCACGTAGGAACCTTGCGTGATTGGTTATAAATCCACGCTGAACGTTTACGTGGTTAGTTGTGTAACCATGCATTTTAGGGCATGGTTGTCAGAATCAGTTCTGCAAATTGACTTTGTCTAATTTTATTTCCATTCTTACATTTTTGTTGTGTGCTACTTCCTTTTGCAGATCGTACCATTTTCAAGTGATGAAGAAGCTTGCGACGAAATGGTGTTGGATTATTCTAATGATTTTACGACATATGATGTAAGAGTAATTTGAAACATTTTTTGTATAAATTAATCGTCATACTTTTCCTTGTACATTACTTACATTTCATTTTACATTTGTATTGCAGATATTTCCTTCAAGGAACAAATTAGTTGATTAGGTTCGTGATACCGGAAAACGTCTTGGTTTTGTTATCATTATTCTAAAATCAGATATAGGTGCATCAACCAAAAAGCCAAGAGTTATGTTTGCTTGTGAACGAAGTGGTGTGTAAAAAAAGAGAAAAGACAAAAGCCCGAAGAATCTCCGAATAACCGGGACGAAAAAATGCAACTGCCCTTTTAGACTTAAAGGTGAGAAACTTCCTACTTTAGATGATTGGCAATTGCATGTTGTTAATGGTGTTCATAATCATTCGGAATTAAGAAATACTGAAGGACATTCGTATATTGTCGACTAAATGAACATGAGACCAAGTTAGTTATTGAGATGCATAGGAACATGGTAAAAGCAAAAAAAATTTTACACACCATCAAAAGAAATGATCCTACAAATTGTACGACAATCAAAACCATATACAATGTTATCCGAGCTCAAAACGCTATTGAAAGAGCAGGGCGATCTCAAGTTCAATATTTGCTTAGTAAATTAAAAGAGTTTGGTTATTTTGAATTGCACCGTAAAACACTTGATGGAATAGATATTATTAAAGATGTTTTTTGGGCTCATCCAACCAGTGTGGATTTTCTACGCACCTTTCCCCGAGTTATCATATTAGACTGCACATATAAGACCAATAGGTACAGAATGCCGTTACTTGAGGTTGTTGGTGTTACTTGCACCGATCTAACATTCTGTATCGCGATTGCTTACTTAGTTGCTGAAGCTGAAGAAAATTATTTATGGGCTCTAGAATGATTGAAATCTGTTTTGCTTGATTGTGAAGTGGAATTGCCATCGGTATTCATTTCTGATAGGGAAACAACGCTAGTTAATGCTATTGGAGTTGTTTTTCCAAACTCTTCTCATATGTTATGCACGTGGCACATTAAAAACAATGTTCTAACGCATATGCACAAAAAAGTGAAAGGTATGGAAGTTGAGGAGAAGAAGTCATTTTTATTTGATTGGAATGAACTTGTTTGTTCAAAAAATATAGTTGTGTACAATGAAAATTTGCAAGTGCTACATGAAAAGTACGCGAAGCATAGTTCACTTCTGAAGTATATTCACGAGACTTGGTTGGATACATACAAAGACCGATTTGTTCGAGCATGGACGGATGAGTACAAGCATTTTGGAAATTATACTTCTAATCGGTACTTATCTTTCATACTAATATTAATATCTATTTCAAATAGTCATATTTTTATATAATAATATTGTTGTGTCATATGCAGGGCCGAACCCGCTCATTCAAAATTGAAGAAACATTTAGCTAGTTGTCAATGTAATTTCGAATAAGCTTGGATGAAGATGCATTAATTATTGGAACTCTCATTTACCGAACTTAAAGCATCATTCGAGCAAAGTTTAACAAAAGTAAAGCACATATTTCATATACGGGAATTCAAAAATTCAAGAGGCTTTATTTCTATCAAGGCACTGGATTTGATTCATTCAGAAATACAGAGAACAAAAGATGTTGGTGAGGATGGATTGCTATGTGGATGTGTCGTTCGTAGAACACATGGATTGCCTTGTGCGCATGAGTTATGCACGTCTTGGGCCTGGTACCGTCATATCCCTTGAAATGATTGATGTTCATTGGACAAGACTTCATCTTGTTAAAATTAGTGGAAAGAAAGATGTTGGTGTTGTAGAAAAAATGGAGGTACTTTTAAATGATGTTAAAAAGATGGATACCCAATACCAAATGCAAATTTATAAGAAGATGTTAGAAGTTGTTGAACCCCAGACGTCTGCTCTCGCATTACCGAAAAGCAAAATAAAAACACGTGGAAGAGAAAGCAAAAAAAGTGCTAAGAATTCAACTAAAAGAATGCCTTCATCATTTGAGCTTGTACAAAATGTGTACTCCCAAAGTTCGTGTACTTCAAAAAAAGCTCGTGTCGATAAACTTCCTATTCGAAAACCAAAGAAGGTACGTAAAAGACTTGCATGTTATTTTCATACATATATTATGTAATTATTGACTTTACTTGTCACCTTATTTCCCAGTTAGAAGAACTAACCGTTGGCATGAAAACTTATTTGCCCCAAATACCGTTGGCGATGAAGGCATTTGTTACTGATATTATTGACGTCTGATCAGATGGTAACTGTGGATATAGGTGTGTCGCGGCTTTGCTTGGTATGGATGAATCTAGCTGGGGCCAAATTAGGCGGGATTTGTATGAAGAATTATATGAAAATCAGAGTTTATACGCTCGTGTTTTCGTTGAGCATGACAGAACTACTACACTTCTCAATAGCATTAGACATAAAGGTGAAGGGTTTGCGTCGATAGAAAAGTGGATGTCGATGCCCGATGTTGGTTGCCTCATTGCAACTAGATACAATGTTGTAGTGTTCAATATTAGTGAAAGACTCACGCTGACAATACCACCGTTGAAAGGTAAAGTGCCCCCGCCGATACAACGCACGGAAATTGGATTAGCTTTTGTAAACCAAGATCATTTTGTGCAGGTACGTAACATACGTATTAACTCTGTCATTCGTAATTTTAACTTAAACTTGAACTGAAATTGTATATTATAACTTGTAGGTGAACTGGAGCCCAAACACCCGGTTCCACCAATTTATTCGAAATGGTTCACAGCTCGTGATGTGGACGCAAGTAGATGGGAGGACGTGTTCACCGACCGAAGACAAGCGTGGGATGAAAAAAATGAATATGCTGAATGGATGTAGTTGTTTTTTACTTTAATGTTGTTGACATTTGATATGAATTTGCTGAATGGTTGTATAATTGCATTGAATGAATGAAATTGAATTATATTTTATGTTCTGGAGGGATTATGGTTGTATAATTGCAGTCGAAATGGTTCACTTTTGTAGAGAGAATATTTTTTTCCCTGTCTGAACTAACCACGTATAACAGAAACGAGAATTTGGTTCCAGTACGGGAAACAAAAACGTGGTTTGTGCTTTAACCTCGGAAAAACGCTACGTGGTTCGTCGAAAACAACGTTGACATTGTACGTGGTTAGCTCTTAACCGCGTATGATCACTACGTGGTTTCTCTGCGTACCACGTTCTTACAGTGCATGGTAAACACAGAGACTGAAAAAAAAACAGTTTGACACAATGCATTGTCCATATGCAACATTGAGAAGTACAAACAACATACGCAAACAACATGTAGGGATGATAAAGCATAGGTAAACAACATTCGCAAACAAAAAGTCATTTCATACAACAATTCGTCCACCATTTCATACAATAATTTTAACTTAAACTAGTCTATTCCAAAAAGTCATTTAACCATACATTCCAAAAAGTCATTTCAGTTAACCATACAACATTTGCAGAAGTAACTACACTTGACGACGAATGTAGCGTGATGCGGCGACTCTGGCATTATCAACTTGAGGGTTAGCTCCATCCAAAAGACCATGCACATCATGTAGGGTCTGCAAAATAAAAAATTGAATTGAAAATAAACTAGTGTAAACTAAGTGTCATAAATTTAAATGAGATGAATCATACCGCGTAGAGTTGGTCATAGGTCGGCTGAAAATGTGGAGCTCCAATCTATACATCATCAGGTAATCTTGCTAGATTTTGAACACGCAAAACACTATGCTCCCGATACCACTCCATATAGTCCTCAGTGCAACTCATGAAAGAATGTTGAAGTGGTATGGATCTACGGGCCTCTGCAATCACATGATTGTACCAATTCTCCCATATACTTTCTAGAAATTGATAACGCACTCGAGTGTATGTGGTTGAAGTTGAACCTCGACGTGCATTTGTTGCTACTGGAGGAATAGGAGGCATTGGAATGTTCTGAACTCTGCCAAACTGTCTAAGTACTCTATCGGGATGATAAGGCTCCACAACATTGAGGCAGAGTATGCAGCCACTATACCAAGCTATAGGATGAAATGGATGATACTGACGTGCGAATATGTAAGGATCAAAAATAACCTGTTCAAAGATATAGTTAACACCATCATCATTATAGTCCTAATACATCGTAAAAAATTATATATATAATTACCTGCTCAATCTGAATAGTATCCAGGAATATGCGATAATCAATTACTGATGCACCATAGTCTGTAGATGGATTCCACCGAGATGCACGGGGTAAAGTCTCATAGTACAGATTAGTGGATGGATAAAAGCATGGAAAGTGCTCAAATATCCATGACTCTAGTAAGCAAAGGAATCATGCAATCTGTTTCACACCCATGCGAGTCGCTAACCTAAGCTGCCTGTATAGAAATGCGAGTGTTGCTGATCCCCAAGAATAAGTACTGACAACATCCAACTGTTTTAGTGGATCCAACAGTGAAATGTGCACATGAGACTTGCTTTTATCTGCAAACAGTGTGTTACCGAGAACGAATAGAAGATAAGCGCGAGCAGCACGCCCAACTGCTCGATCTGTCCAATCATCACTAACATTTTCAAATATATCATATAATTTAGACAAACTTATTTTATACCCAACCCTCTCATTCATTTCCAACCTAGCTTCTGCTTTGCTAATGCCAAGATACTTCGAAACAATATTGACTGCTTGTTCCATTTCATATCCCATGCTCTATATGGGCTTACCTACCACTGGTATATGTAATAAAGAAGCAACATCATCGAGAGTTATAGTCATCTCACCGAATGGTAAATGAAAGGTATTTGTCTCAGGATACCATCGTTCTACAAAAGCTGATACCAAATTTTTGTTAACACTCCTGTAGCAAGTGCTAACAATAGAAAACAAGCCAGACGCGTCAATGATTGCTTTGGATCTTGTAGCATTATCTGGAATCTTCCACTCGGACACCTTTTGTGCATGGTTAACGCAAGTGAGCGGTGATCGTTCCTACAGGAATAAACGTTAGAATTAGTAAATGCAGACTATCGATATCGATGTTGTAGAATAATATTAGGTACATACCTGACCAATCTATATCATTGAAGCAACGTGAGTATCAAACTCTCTAATCACATCATCAATTCTCGATCCACCTTTCTCGTTTACATCTTTCTCGCCTTCACCCTCTTTCTCGGACTCGTCATCTTTCTCGTTGTCATTACTGGTATGTGAATCATCCCCCGTGTCATCTCCATCGTCTTCAGATGAGTCTGAACCACCTTCTCCTTCCTCACCTCCCTCATCTCCCTCACCTCCCTCACCTCCCTCATTCCCTCACCTCCCTCATCTCCTTGATCACTCTGCTCCCGGGCAACAATTTCATATGCGGTTGCATCTGTACCTTGCTGCTCCTCTACCGTATCATCTTCAGCTTCAACTACGGTGTCCGCACTAGTACCTCCGCCCCTTTGCATCATTCTCCGTTTTCATTCTGAAGTAGTCATTCGTGCTCTACCCATCTGTAATCAAGTTTAGAAAACCCATTTAGCACGACCATATTCGTAAACAAAAAATAGTAGAACTTGTTCGCAAAATATATTTTTTGCTGTATACAGTTTACCACACAGGGAAAATGCGTGGTAAAAATGCGTACCACGCATGGCCAGTGCGTGGTAAAAATGAATACCACGCCGATTATTTGCATTGTTTTCATTTTTACCACGCACTGGCCATGCGTGGTACGCATTTTTACCATGCATTTTCCCTGCGTGGTAAAGTGTATACAGCAAAAAAAAAATGAGGCTTTTAGAAGTGTGTATGTGTATGTATGTATGTAAGTATATTTGTGTATCTCCGTGTATACATATAAACATACACAAATTCATAAATGATGGTTTGTTATAGTCTATGTTTTATCACTTGATTTGCATATCTTGCAACTTTGTAAATGATATATTGAAAAAAAAAGGAACTAGTGGCCACACTTAATGCATTTCTTTGTATTAAACATATTGGCCAAGATGGGTTTTCGGCTTTCTTGTTTGTACTTGGCTTTTTCACTTTTGCATTTACTTTATAACAAAAATTAATGTGTTTGTTTGTGGAAAATGATTTCACTTAATGCAGTGGTATGGTGAGGTAGAAGTTGGGATTTTAGAACAATGAAGGTTGTATGGGTAGTGTTTGTTTGTGGAGAAGGTGTTATGAGGACAGTAGCTGCTGATGTTATATGTGGTTAGTGATACCAGAGTGTTGGCATTGTGTTATCTGCGTCAGTTGATACTGGTGAAGTGAGTTGCAGTTTGTTTATGCTGTGGCAGCAGATGAATGGTTTAGGAAGGGTATGGGGATGCACTTATATGGCAATTGAAGTGTAGCAGATGTGCAGGGTTGTGGATGTGGTTTGTAAGGAGAATGTAATGGAATGTTGTGATGTTAAGGTGAATGCAAGAGTTGTTGAAGGATGTAGGGTGGAACCGTATGTAAGGAAAATTAATGTGTTTGAAAAATGAAATCATTTGACGATAAATTAGGTGATTCTTAACTAGATTAAACAAATATAATTACAAATTTAGTTTAAGGAAATTTAATAATTTATTTATATAAGATTTAAAGTTACAAAATCACAAAAAAAAATTAATAATTTATTGATTATCGCATATTCCTGGATACTATTCAGATTGAGCAGGTAATTATATCTATTTTTTTACGATGTATTAGGACTATAATGATGATGGTGTTAATTACTATAATTAGGACTATTTTTTTTGCTATATACAGCTTACCTCGCAGGCAAACAACGTGGTAAAATTGATAACCCCGCAAGGTTCCAACGTGGTAGAAATGAATACCGCGCCGTTCGAAAGCGTTGTTTTCATTTTTACCACGCATTGGCACTGCGTGGTATGCATTTTTACCATGCATTTGCCCTGCGTGGTAAACTGTATACAGCAAAAAAAAAAATTCGCGTTTCAATTCAACAATCATAACTCGCGTTTCTGTACGAACCCAAACTCGAATATAAATCATCGTTCAACATGTATAACTCGCGTTTCTTCAAATTCAAACTCGAATAAATCATCGTTCAACATATATAACTCGCGTTCAAACCCTAACTCGCATTCAATTATGTAACAGAATAGAAAATTGAGGAGGATGAGGAGGAGGAGCATACCTTTAGCTGCTGACAGGAGTCGCGACTTGAAGAACTTGAGGACGAGGAGGAGTATACCTTTAGCGTACGTGAAAGTGAAAGTGGAAGGGTAGTATTGGAAAACAGGGGGGCTACTAATTAAAGTAAGGGGTATGCAAAAAAAATAACAAAAGGAGGGGCTACAAAGCAAAATTTTGGGTTGGAATAGAATCAGCCTTCTAGCAATATTATATTGTTTTCCTATGGTTTGGGATGTTTGTTTTTGAAATATGATATATATATATATGGTAATTATTGACGTTACTATTTCTCCCGGACCTCTCCGTACAAAGGAGACTCCGCCGAAATTTTCCGTGAATTTTAAGCTTAGAAATTTTGTGAAAAGTAAAATATTTTCAAACTTTGGTAGACTTGAATATGAAGATTACTTGTTATTAATTGTATATTGTATTTAAATTACTTAATTATGAAAATTAATTGTTTATAAGTTGAATAGTTTGAATGAAATATATTAATTCCTTATTTCGACGAAAAGTTTTGAGTAGGGGAGATTGTAACGACCCATATTTTTCAATAATTAAAATATTAATTAAAAAAGATTTTATAATTTTATATTGAAAGAAAAATAAAATTTATGATGTTATATGAGAGTAATAACTAGAATATAATGTTAGTAATGTTAATATAAGGTAATTGCTAACTATTTCAATGTAATTCCAATTAATTAAAGTGACTCTAAAGTTATAATTGGTTATAAACTATAAAAAAGAAAACACATTAAATGTTGAAATTATATGTAATCAATTAGAATTGGCTAATATTGAATATGAAATTAGTGACGTTGTTTGAACATTGTTGATAACCATTTAATGTAATTTCGAATCAATTGAAATAAATTGTAGGTTGACTTGGTTATAGTTGTAAATAATGAAATAAATTAGATGATGTAGTTAATGGTGAACTTGCATGTAATTAATTGAAATAGGCTAATATTGAATAAAATACCTTTTTAGGTAAGCAAATTATAACCCTTGATTGTAAAGAATAAGGTAATGGGTATGAATTATTATTATAAACGATTGGATTAACTATTTTCTCATTAATTTATCCATTTGAATATTGAATGGGTAATTAATGGAAATAAGGCAATTGAATATTGGGTTTAATACTGGAATTGTTTGTCAGTAATTGAAATACTTGTAAAGTTATTTGGTGATAATTTGAAATAAGGAAATGCATTAAATGTTATATTTAAAAAATGGAAAATTTTATGAAATTGATTGAAAATTGAGTATAATCAGGGTTGTGTAAGTAGTCATAACAGTTGTTGTTGATAATAAACTTATATATGTGATTAAGTAAGTAGATGGTAACATTTTTCATTTATTACCTATTTATTTAATCCATTGAAATTAAATTGAAAATCAATTGTCATTAATATAATTACTTATTGCAGTTAATATGAATTAAAGTGATAACTATAGAAGGTTGAGGTAATGAAATGGTAAACCAATGTTAAGTTTATCCATAAGATGATAATTGACTGAATTATAATATGAAAATCAAAATAAATATATATTGGAATTTAAATTAATTAATGAATTTATTGCCTTTAATTTGACTTGGAATCTTTCAATAAAAGGGAAAGAGAATTTATTTGAAATCAATGACGTTTAATGAAAGAATATACATTTGTTAGGATCAATTTTAAAGTGTAATGTTGAAATTAATTAAAATTATGTCGATTTGGAATCTTTCAATTCATAAGATTAAAAAAGAAGGAAACGTTAATTTTAATTAATGGATTTTAACGAAAGAAACATACATTATTTTAAAATAAAAAGAATGTTTTAATGAAAATAAAATGAACATTTACATTTTGAAGGTAAAATATAAATTTTATAAAAAGAAGAAAAAAATTAATTTAAAACAATATTTTACAATCATTAAATATCAATTTGAGGCTGTATATAAGTTATTTTAGCACTAGTCTTGAAATTTAAATTAACTTAACTTTTTAGGTATGGTGATTGCGCTTTAAGAAAAACTTTATTTTGAAAAAAAAACTTGAATTTGAGTTCCAGATCATCTTTTATTTTGTGTAACATTATATTGGCTGTTGTACTCAAATTTGTTTATTGTATGTTAATTATATTTAAACGGGTGTAAATATATATATATATATATATATATATATATATATATTTCGTGTTTATATATTTAATTAAGTGGAACATGCAATTAATTTAAGTGATCCCTTCATTTCCTTGTTATTCAATACACCTGCCACTATTTCCACATTTTGTTTATGTTGCAATTTTCTGATCTAGTTGAAACGTGAATTTACATCCTTTCTCATTCTTCTATTTGTTTATTTTATTACCCAAAGCATTTTCTTAGATCATATAGCTTCATTTTATTTGTCCCTTCCATACCTATTCTGTTTGTTACTTCCCTTTTCTTCTTTTGTTTCATATCATATCTCATTACAGAACTTCATTATTTTTCAAACATCATGTCCTTTATTTTTTCCTCAAAGTCTCAATGTCAACATAGCTTTATACCTCCGCTTAGTGACTACCAATTCATTTTTACTGAAGCTATGTTCAAAAAAAAAGTGTGAGCATCTATTTATTCCTCAACCACATCCGCACCTTTCCCCATCACCTTGTCTTCTTTTGCAAGAAGCCTTCAAAAAAATGAACAGTGAGAATTAGTTTTCATGATTTTGGCTTTCTACAGCTTGCCTTTGTTTTGGGTACATCAAATTTGAAAATGTCAGTTATTAAAGTTTCTTATTTTAATAATTGTGTACGTATTTTTAAATATATCCTTATAACCTGAATATCTTCCACATATCGAGCTCTGATACATGCGTAGTTTCTTTCGTTGGACTCGTAGTGGAATTCCTAACAACATGAAATAGGTTTGGCTGAGTTTGGAGACTATTAAAAAGGCATCTTTGTTTGGATTTTTGTGTTCTAAATATAAGAGGTGAGTGTTTTGACGCACTCACGAACACTAAATTATCTTATGTTAGTTAAATTAAATTTACGATGTGACTAAAATTTATTGATTGCTATTTGGTATTTTTAGATTTTTGTTTAAGTTAAATTTGAATTTATATTGAATTAAATTTCCATTTAATTAATATTGAATATAAATTGCTAGTTAAACACCTGATAATGATAATCAATTGATTGTTGTGATTTATTGGCTGATTTGGATGTTGGATTGTGATGGATGTGATTGGTTGACATTTTGAATGATTGGATGTTTATTTATGTATATATCTCTGTTATCAATATGGATTGAAATGATAACCCGAGCAGTTTCCATTGATTTGGGAATTTTTATTTTAGATACTAGTTGAAATGACATATACCCATATAATTTCTTGAATTTGGATTATTTATTGGAATTTAATTATTTGAAAGGTTTAAGTTTCAAATTTAAACTTTGGATTTACTTCAATTAAAATGATTAAGATTGGTATTTCAAATTATTTGAGATTTTTTAAATAATTATATCCATATTGTACACTTGATAGGAGATGAAAATCCCGTAACTTCTCTGAAGCCATTACAGTAATATTTCTATTCTACTTATTTTGATTTGACTAGCATAAGATCTTTTAGTCCTGACTCTAGTGTTTTGTCTTTTCATTACGCTCGGGTCAGTCTGAGCTTTTCAGTGTATTGAAGACCATTTTATTTTAGAGGATGAAGATGGAGATGAGTCTATTATTCATTATTAATTATTCCACTACATTACGTGTTCCACTGCATTATTTATTTATTTATTTCTACCGTATGTATAACTCCGATTTGTATGCAAAAGTGTAATCAAATGTCATTTGTAAAACAACTTCATGAACTATTTATTTGATTATTATATTTTATCATTCCGCTGCGAGATTCCATGTTTTGTTTTTTCTTCTTTTCTATTATTTTATTATTTACCTCATTAACAATCCTCCCTTTTGAATGGTTTAAGTTGATATGTTTGGTTTATTGTCGATTTAAACCATCCAAAAAGGTGGGTCATTACACCAACAATCATATTTCTCATTTTAATGTTAAGTATCAACTTTTAATTTACAATTCTGGTTCCCGATATTTCTTTGTAAAGCAGAAGTGACCATTCACTCTCTTCATCCCACCCGTGCCTTAGGTTATATCTACTTTTATATATTCAATTTCCTTTCTAAATGGTCGAAACATTCAAAATCCTTACTATAATATCGTAAAAACTCTTAAGAAAAGTGCATTTGGTCATCCTTAACTTTTAACGACATGAAATAAATTGCTCTTTACGTAAACTAATCAAACTGACATTTCAGTGATCGAATTGTTAGATCTATATTGTAGCCTTTGGTCAGTATTACATTTAGCACAACAAGATCACTATTATAATCAATCATATTGAATACACAATCTCACACTATAGTTTACTTGCTTATTCCAATGAACTAATTTCATCGAGGTTTCATACATTACGAATTGTGACTATTCACCATATAATATTTATGTGTAATCGTATATGGATTAAATATCCATATTCTTGTATTGTTTTAGAGTTTGAAACTCATTAAAGACAAAACACAGTCTCAAAAAGTAAACTTGTAAGTTACCAAGTTACCAATGTATTTAGTGGTTGCATAAATAGGCGCTTGCATGGGTCAATGTAGAAAAGTTTATTGGTAAGTATATTTTATATTTCCATTATTAACATTAATTTGTTCATTTGTATATTTTAATTGATAAACATTTTATTGATTATATTAGTTGCACAAATTAATCAATGTAGTTTTTTATTACTCTATATAGCAGACGTTCTTATAATGTTAGAATGGTTAAATGTTACATTTCATTTTTCTAATAGGACTCCCAGTAATCTTTTATGTTTCTCCAAACCCTAAAATGAAACACAAAAGTCTTTCAACTTCACCAGTGGGTGTTAGGATTTGTTTGTTTTGAGATTCCAAGCTTGAGTTTGCTCAACAAATCATAGGACCATAAACGATGGATAACTCCTTATCAGTTGTATCATATACAACTCTTAACCAATGGTTACTTGTCCTAATCTCATTTCGACCTTAAATTTGCTCAATAAGTCAAAAGAAATCAATACCTACCATTTCACGACGGTCCATGTATACTGTATGTGCTTTGAGTTTTCCTAACAAATACATATGATATCTTACCTTATCTATTCAATATATTAATAATATTTACACATACCATCTTTAGATTGAGTTTGCTCAACAACTTGAGAGTATGCCTCTAATTGATTAATATATAAATGATATAAGACAATACTTATATCAAAAATTCAGTATATTTAATTGAGAGATATTGACTTATTGAATAATGTATTTATTATGAAATATCATCGTGATTCAAGTGTCAGACACATCAGAAATCACGGTATACATTCTTTTAAGTATGCATCTATTCCTTAAGTTTATTTAGGATTCCTTTAATGTTCCACCTTTAACTTGTACATTTATATTATATAAGTCTTATTACTGTATAAATTTTATAATATTACATGTATAACATTATAATTGAATCTTATTTGATTAATTTAATAAATTAATACTTTGATTAATTATTATATTATTCAATTATAACATATTATATTGAATATATATATATATATATATATATATTACAACCTTAACAGTAAAACACATATATCTTGTATATATGTGTGTAAATTTTAATTTATTAACTAATTTTTAGTTAATTTATGTAATTAAAAAAAATTAATTAAATTTAGTTAATTTGAAAATTCTTTTATACACATACATATACTCAAATTGTCTTAAAGACAATATAACATATATCATTATATATATTATGTGAGTGTGTTTAGATGTTTTTGGATTCACGAGGTGTCAAAAATGAGGTATGACCCTTAGATGCATAGCTATCACATGTTCTTAGGTGGTCCTGATGAGATTAGGAGGTTAGTGTATCATGTTGTGGGTGATGGTCTTTCTCTTACTACCACTGGATTGTTAGTGCTAGGAATTGGTGGCTATTCTTGGATCCGACTTAGGATCGGATTTATCTCGACTCACCTCTCTCGAGGTCTTTTTGACCCGAATATGGCTTCGTTTTTTCTGCTTTTCAGCATGTCATAGGTCTTGGTACGGATGTTGATATCAATCATGGCAGGGAGGGCTTATGCCCTTCCGTGTAGTCTGGTCTATATGTCTACCTCCTTTTCTTTTCTCTTTTTCTTGTACTAAGTGGTCTAGCCACTATAAAACCAGATTTTAGATGTTCTGTGCATGTACAATGCACATGTTCTTTATTTATATTCATAGTGGCACGGCCCACTCTAAAGCTGGCTAGCTTTGCCCAAAAAAATTAATTAACTTATTTAGTTGCATTTATTTTATTAATCTTATTAGTAAATAATATTTTGAAATTATTTTTTTATAACATTTTCAAACGTTTTGAAAAATTATATTATAACTATTATAATATATATGTTTTATTTTAAACTTAAATTTAAAATTTTTATTTTTATTTTGAAAAAAATTTACAATCTATATTATAACATTTACAATATTTTTCTGATTTTTAATTTAACTTTAAATTTAAATTTTTTTATTTCATTTCAAAATAGTTTTGAAATTAGCCCAATGTCCAATTGAAATTGGGCATTTTCTATAAGGGGCAACCATTGTGCTTACATAACTATTCGGGCCATGTCGGTAGCATGTGCGACCTATAATAAATCATGCCGCCTTCATGGTATAAGGCTCCAGTTAGCTGCCTGACTAGTTAACATCCTCAACGGACAAGCGACTCGGTCAATAGCCTTGCTCGCTTGTTGGAAGACTTCTCTTCCCTTGTCCAAATCTCTAGTTCCTCACCATTCCATAACATATCTAGGGCCTTTCCCACCCCATGCTCCTTGTTTTGTCTTATCTTAGTAGGCCTCTACCAAAAGTGCCAAGTCGGTACTGCAAAAAAAAGCAACGACCATGCATTGTTCCATTGAAAGATTGGTATATACGACACTACTCATTTGACAAAAATGGCAATATATAGTAACCACTCCACGTCCTTTGTTGTCCACATGGCAACAATGTTACCTTTCAACAAGTCCTTGCCCCTATATGCCGCCTTGTCCCATAACAACTATAACGACCTGGGATCCAAACCATGTCGCATTAGAAGGTAATAACGACATGCACTAACCACTTTTCTAAAAAAAGCTTTATGTTAACTTTCCAAAAGGAATGTTATAGACTATCCCCCTTGAAGAGCCAACGATCTTGTTGTCTCATTATCACATATCACTAGGCATTGTGTTTGTTACCCACATCAATACTACATGGAATGACATCCATAATATTACAACACAATTCCGGATGGATATCGGCTTTAGAACCAAATGTGACAACCGTGGGATTCAAATCCTTACCACCCTACAAAGCAACAATGTGCACTAAGCACTATGATAAAAGATCTTTTTTTTTACTTTTTGAAAGGGATGCTATGAAAACATGCTTTGGTATGGCGAACCAGTTGTCCATCGTCTAAACCATTCAAGCTAGTTGGCATCCTAGTTGGTCTATATCTGAGTGGTTTAGCACCATCAATGGTAGAGACGAAATTTAGGGATTAGCCTATCAATCTGAGTTCTCCAAACCAGATTTCAGCTGCTATAAATACAATGTTGAATTCATTTGTATAAGGATTGAATTTTAATTTATTACACTTGTTATTATCCCTTGTAAACAAGAAATTGTAATAGTAACTCTAAGGCAATAGAAATTACTACCATAGTGGAGGTAGTTCATTTCTGATCGAACCATTCTAAACCTCGTGTCTTTTTACTTTGATTATTGTTAATTTCTTCCTCAATTTTATTTTACCTACGGTATTTGTAAGTAACCTTTGCTAAATATCAACTCCTAGTGTAACCTCGAGGTTAGCTAAATTTTTAGTGAACACCCTATGACTGGATATTAGGGAACCCACTGCTTTAGACGATGTTATGCATGGAAGATCTTGGACTTGGACTAAATGGTGTTATATGTATGCAACACCTTTAGGACATCATGGATGCTTGGCTAGAAGAAGAGCTAGATAATTATGCGGATGATGATTACCTTTTATTTGATTGTCTATGTCAAATTAAACTATCTTCACATGTTTGTGTCTTGCGGAATTTTGTAGAGAATATACAACAAAAGAACGTCAAAATTTGCTAACTTGTTTGATTCATAGTTCAGAACTGATGTAACTAAGTACATAGGTGGTTGCAAGTCATCACTTTCTGCAATGGTTCAACTCTTTAAACTTGTGTTTCATTTTCAAAAGTTATAGTGTTGTTTTTTCATTGCATTTGGTTTGCTATTAGGACCACTCTGATGAGACAAGACAAGGTGGAGAAATTGTATTTCAGGATAGGGATGTGATGTATAATATGTTTTTGGTATTTCATCAGAATGGTGTTGTTTAGTATCTCATTAGACTATTGTCTTCGTTGGATTTTTATCATTCAACGAATGTTGTCGTACATTGGATTCTTGCCATGTGGTTTTCCACATCATTTAGATCATTTACATTCAGTATTTGCATGCTGTTTTGGATTATTGTCATTGTTCGAATTGTTTTCTTTTGGTATTTTCATACTATTTTGATTGTTTTCATTCAATATTTACGCAATTGTTCGGACTATTGCCATTGATCAGATTATTGTTGTTGATCAAATTGTTGTCATTTAGTATTTCCATATCGGTTGGATTATTACCATCAATCAGATTGTTGCTATCAGGCGGATTATTGTCATTCAATTTTTCTACACCATTTGGATTGTTGCCATTGACCAAATTATTTCCAAATCGATTATTTAACACAAATTGATTGTTATCAAGGTCCAGACTGTTGTCACTCAATATTAGTTCACTGATTAGATTGAAGTTTGGTATTTGATACTAATAGTATTTGGTTGATTTTGCATCTTTCCAAGAATTGAGCCACATTCGCGATCCATTGTTTCAAATTGTTGATTCATGATTCTTCTGTGTTTGCTTTCTGTTTCAGCAAACACTAGATGCTATGCATTGTGAGTTTGAAAGGCGATGTTAAAGAATACTTTTTATTATTATTTTTAGCATTTGCTATTATTTTGGGAAATCTTATATCGTTTAAACTTTCTATATACATGGTGTATACGCCTGACCTTTATCTTTTAGGTCCATAAATATTAGTTATGTATTACACTTATAATTAGTTTTTGTTATTAATAAAGATGCAATCTTTTATGATTATTTTCTGCTTCTTCTCTCTCATCTCCCTCATTCTTTATTTTGTTTTATTCAATAATTCTAACATTAAACACATTTAACTCTTTTTATTTTCCCTCATGAAAATATTCAGCTCACATATGCTTCTTATTGTATTGTGAGATGAAAAATCTTATCAAGACAAATGTTAGTTGTTTTAGTTTGAAATGGTGTATTATACATTGAGTAGTTTGTTCGCGTTAGGTTATTGTAATATTTGTTATATCCTATATAGTTTCATGTTGAATTTGAGTCAAGTCTCCATTTTTGAACCTTTGCAATCAAAAATGTATTAAGTCCAATTCATTAAAATCAAATCCCTAAAAATACGACAACCTGTGTGGTCATCTTTTGGATGAACTTACCTATTTATGAATTCAAATATAGAAAGCTGATGTATCTTATTTGAAACATCTTGTCGGAGTTTCGTTCTCATTACTAAACTATTAATTTTATAGTCTTTCGAATTAAACTAACCTTATGTGTATCAGTGAAGTATTGCATTTTGCAAATATTCGTAGAAATACTTGTGATACGGAGCACATTATGCAATACTTGCATATTTTATGTCAAATATTTGCATTTTTTTAAATTTGAAATGTTAAATTAAATTTTATTTCTGTTATCAAACTAGAAGTTTATTGTTTTTAAAATAATATTCCTAGATCATATAATTTAGTAAAGTTTGTTATGGAAAATATTTGTGCAATTTGAAGTAGAAATTACAAATGTCTCTAGTATTCATATTTGTGAAAATTAGGATATTTCCCTTATTTTCGAATTCCATTCGCGAAAAACTCTCCTTAAAAACAAGTTTTAAATTATATCCCTATTTTTATTTTCGATAAAATAATTTTTTCTTGTTTTTTGGAAATTAGATATGAATTTAATCGCATTTTTTATGAGCAAAATTTATTTTTTTTGAAATTTTTTTAAAGGGTGCTAATATCTGCAGTTTTTAGCTGAAACTTAAAACATAGGTCTTTTCAAATTTGTTTTTAAAAGGAATGCCATTGTATTTTAAAATATATCGAGGATATCTTAAAAACCTTCACTTACGTCTTTTGTTTATAATTTGAAGAAGGAATTGCAGAGAGTTACAATGCATGTATTTACAATTTAGCCGCAAAATACAATATTATGTTTTGACACAATAAATAAGAATTTCTTTCAAAAAAAATAACAAAAAATTTATGATCATAAGATGCAACTGAAATTTCGTTCGATTTTTGTAAAAAAAAACATGCAATTAGTATGTTAAAAGTGACTAAGAGATTAATCGACATGTGAATGTTAAAACAAGCACTTAATTTTAAAAACGTGGATCCGAGGGAATTTAATCTACTTTGAAACTTTTTAATCCCAGTTATCCTACCTATTCAATCATCAACTCGCTATTTACCAAAATTTCTCTTTCATCTCCCTTCCCATATCAATAACTCAAACGCATGGTTGTCTTCTAACCTCCACACCATTCCTCATTAATCCCCATCTCTTTTTCTCATTCTCTCAAATCATAGTCCCACCCCTAAAAATATAAAATCCAAAAAAAAAAAAAATTCACACATGAACTAAAACCAAATACAACACCCAGAAAAGAAAAACATAAACAAAAATGGATGATGATCAAGAGCACCATTCAAACCATCAAAGACCACAATACTTCCCTCTCCAACTACTAGAAAAAACCGCCACCGCCACCGCCATCAACAAACAAGAGCCCGGTCAAATCGCCAATCCCAACCCCACCTCGGATCCACCCAAAAAGCCTCCTCCGAAACGAGCACCCACCAAAGACCGGCACACCAAGGTCGACGGCAGAGGGCGCAGAATACGCATGCCCACCCTCTGCGCTGCACGCGTCTTCCAGCTTACCCGCGAGCTCGGCCATAAATCCGATGGAGAAACGGTCGAGTGGCTGCTCCAGCAAGCCGAACCCTCCGTCATCGCTGCCACGGGCACAGGCACCATACCCGCCAACTACACTTCCCTTAACATCTCCCTTAGGTCTTCCAGATCTTCCATTTCCGCACCCGCTTACTTCAATCATTCGAAGCAAGCTGCGTTATTTCAGTCTGGTTTTCAGACTGGATCTCTCAATTTGGATTTGGATTTGTCGGAAGACGATCCGGTGAACATTAGGAAGCGGCGCTGGGAGCAAGAGATTGGTCAAATGCCAGGTGCGCGGTGGATGATGGCGAACCCTAGTTATGTGAATCGAAACCTTAACCCTAGTTTGATGGGTGCTGAGTCATCGTCATCTTCTTCAGTATGGGCTACGTTTCCTCAGATGGGAACAGCTATGGGGTCTGCAACGAATACAGGCTTACATTTCATGAACTTTCCGACGTCAATGGATGCAACTCAGCAGTTAGGGTTTAATGAAGGTAGTAGTTATATGGGGAGATTGGCTGCAAGGACGATTTGGGAATCCCAACAGCATCTACGTGGAGGTGGTGGAGAAGAAGATCATACTAATGAGAGACAAGGATGATACGTTCTAATAACTTGGATTGGGTATGTATGAAAACTTTTGCGTTTTTTAATGCTTTCATCATGATTTTGCTTCTTGATTCAAACGTATAATCTCATCCTGCTCCTTTTCTATCCATTTTTTTACAGTTTTTTCTAGGAAGTCATAATTTCTATGGATGGAAGATTTATTTACTTGTTTGTTAGGGTTTGTTTAAATTTTTGATACTGGCAAACGATGGTATGAAATCATTGATGTAATCACCATTCCTCTTCTTCATTTTGTATTTGTTTTTCCTTCATACACACGGTTTGTAAATATTTAAAAACATTTTCATGAACTAAATATGCTGTCCAGTTTCTTTTTTTTTTTTCGGAGTTAGCTAGCTAGAGTTTGATGCTTTATCACATTTTTCAAGAACTTAAGTGCATGTATTAATTTAAATTCTTTCATTGGTCGATTGATTAACATTCAGTGTCACAATATGAAATTATCCTAGCAAATTTCATTAGTCAGAATTTCCATTTCATTTATGCGTTTATACTAAAGTACAATGTTTGCTTAAAAAACATATTACTTTTATACGTAATAATTAGGCACAATGTCCTAGAGTAAACCATTATTTTTAAATTATTAGTTGTAAAATATTTGTGCACATTAATTTATATAATAGATGGTTATCATACATTGCTTTAATCAAAAACTTATATTTTTAGGGATAGTGAACAAAAGGTACACTGTATACTATACTAGTATTGCATATGATCCATATACTGGGAGTAGCTAGGAAGCTTTAAAATAAGATTAACGTACTCACTGATCTCCTAGCTAAGATTATTTTGTACCTGCTTTCATGAGTTTTAGAAACTCGAGCAAATAATTTTTTTATCTAAAAAATAACTGCACTTGGACATATATCTTATCCAAATTTAGCTGGAATAAAATACAAAAATAATGTCCTTACTAGGGGTATTATTTGGATACTAACAGGTAGATAATACTTTGGGATGCTTTTATACTAGAGAAACTTTTTACCTACTCATATATGTACGTGTGGAAAGAGACGTCACTACAGGTATACGAGCAGTTCAATACCTCTGATCCTGGGCAGGAGTAATCATATAGCTCGGACTAGCTGGTAGATCCATTATATACAACATACAAAATGATAAATGGTCCATCTATGACTGTCCACAAGTCTTATTATGCAGACAGTAGCAGCACATGTATGTCCGTTTATGCATATATATTTCATATGAGTACAACCATCAGTCAAATCTGAAATTTGCATTATGGAGTTATATTTAATCAAATTTGGAGATACAGCTTGGCTCAATTGTATGCATGCTAGCTGGGCCAGAGCATGGGTTAACTGTTTGAACATGCTTCACCCAAACTTCTATTATACTTTCTGAATTTTAAAAATGAGTGTGATATATGTGTCTATGTATGCAGAGCCGGCCCTAATCAAATGCTGCCCCTACCCATTTTTGTTTAATTTAGCGGTGGATCCATTTGTCCAAAAAATTACAAAAAATTATTACCCCTAGAACTCTGAACTTTACATGCAACTATAATCAAACTTACCAATGCAACAAAACAACATTCAATCATTTTTTTTTTCAAGTATTATATTAATCAACAAATATAACATTAATTCCATTATGTTGCCCTTAGCCTAGGGGGTCACCCCAGCATACGGATTGGGGGCTGCCCTTGAGCCAGGTTTGCATATGTGAATGTTTATTTATATGAAAGTCGTTCCTTTTTAATAATTAGGTGGAAAAGATAACCTTGCTTCCTTTAATGTGGAAGTATATGACTTAGATTATTCAAAGGCAATCTTCAGTATGATTTCCTAGGTGTGCCAAAATACACTAAAAATTCTCATTTCACCTAATGGGATCGTAGTTCATTCATAAAATACGAATAGCACAAACAAATTGGTTGGTCGTTATTTAGTACCCATGGAATTATCAAACTGCAATAAACAAAGCATTAAATAGAAGGAAAAAATAAGCAAAAACACGAGGTGATTTAATAGTTATTCAATCATTAATCATATTTTCGTCCACTTCATTGTTCTTATATCAGTTCTCATCACATTTTGTTTCATTAAGATCAATAGTCTAAAGTGCAATGATAAATGATGACTTTGAATTTTGGTAGAGCTTTGTTAATGGCCGAAAAGGATCCTTAAAGTATTGGATGTCTAAGGGTATTAATTGAGGAAGTAGGTCTCTTTCAGATTCAAGTTCTTTAAGAGATATACTGGAAAATATCTAAAAATCATTTAGGATCATAGTTATCCATATCCACAAAAATAAGAGTAGGAATAAGACATGGTTGACTGGTCGATCCACGATGGAGAGAGGTTTGGCTACCTTGGTTCGACAAGATAAGGCTCAACAATAGAGGATCGACCATGTGCTAAAGATTGTTATACTGAGTGGAGTTGAAGTGTAGAAGGCATTACGGAGTCGAAGATGTAATTTGGAGGTCTCAGGAGCTAAAGAGGTGGCTCGGCCACCCACAATGGTTCAAAAATGGGGGTTGAAACTTATATAAGAGGATCAGAGGGGGGTGTGTAACAACCTGTACCTTAATGGGTCCGAATTTTGACAAAAATCAAAAATCGAAGCCCATTAAAGTACGGATCGTTGGTTTTGGTAACCTATAATAAACATAAGTATATCAAAATTGATTGAACTAAATTCATAGCAGAATAGAAAAATATAATAGGATATAAATACCGACTAAGGCCACTACCTCAGAATCAATAGTATTCCTTGGACGTCCAATCATCTTGTCAGTACCGAGATTGAATATGAAGACTTCTCTAACCGTTCTGTCTTGCTCTAGTGACATGTTCCTCTAAACGTATCATGTGCACTGTAATGAGGAAGGAAGGGGTGGGGGTTCAGAACAACATTTTGATTATTTGAAAAATGTATACATTATCAATAACATATATTTATACTGTTTGATTTCCATTTAAATGTTATATCTACTATTAAAGGCTAATCCGTTTAATTTAATACATATGTGTACGATATATCTATCCTAACTTTCTCCAAGGTATAGTATACATATATACATTCTAACCAATTTTTACCCAAAACCATGGTCGCCTAATACTTCTTAATTATGGAGCGGGCCTCCTTGTGCATCATCGTCGCTAGTGTATCAGTCCTAGCTATAGAGACCGATGACTCTCGTACTACTATGACAACTCAAAGACTTATCTAAGAGTTAACTAGCTCACCTCCACTAAACTAATTTTCAACTATCTCTCTATCATGAGGTCCATGCGTTGCAGATTCTACTCTAGTAGGGAGTGAAATCCTTCAGGACGTAACTTAAGTCTTTACTACCGCTCGTTTGGGATCGCCAGGCATCTAAGCTTATAAACTAGATCTGCTACTAAAAATTGGTACCAACTACTGACATAGCCTGCTATTTCTCCACAACTGACGTCCCAATTTAGAATAATTTGAGCAATCAAGGAAAATACCTCATTTTGTTACTTACTACCTCTTATCGGATAGGAAGCAGACTCACCTTCCAAAAGGTACTGTGCCATTTAATACTTCAAATTCGAGACAAATCCCCAGACATACTTTCGCATAACCAATCCGCAACGTAAATCCCTTTCCCATGGATCCTAAGGTTGGAGATTTTTCCTATCAGTATTAAGTGTACGCACTACTAGTAGCCTCTAAGTGAAGGACAAACTTCTGTTGTGTAACTCTACCGACCTCACATCCCAACCAACTAAATCAAATTAATCACTCTAAACTTTAATATTGGACAAAGCCCACTAATCTTTATTTGCATATTTAAAGCTATATAATTTAGTCTAATTATAATTATATTGCCTTAAAATATTCAATTACTACCAAACATTTTTATTTACTTTTCTATAAATGTCACTTTGTTCGAAATAAATGATTATTATCTCAATGGACATTTTCTGAAGACATTTATCGACTTATTTAAATTTTGCCTAGTATTCCTTCTTTATTTCTTTATACTTATTATTCTAACAATCTCATTAATCAGTCATATTACTCCGTTTATACCCTATTTAAACTCTTGTAACTCCCAAATTTATTCCATATTTGTTACCTATTTATTTGGAATTTCAGTATTTCCATCTCTATTTTCTAATTCTATTATTTAAGGCGTGATTTTTTCTAACGTTCTAATTATACCTAATACGAATATTACGCTTAAATCATCGTATTAGTTAAATTTTCATTTTAACCGATCGACGTGGTTAAATACACGTGTGTGTGTGTGTGTGTGTGTGTGTGTTACTAATCATATTTCTAGTTATCAATCCCTAACTAGAATATTCTTTTCCATATTTTATTTTGTTGAAACTATGTTTCTAAAAAGGTTTTCGGTTATAATTTCAATAAATTAGCCCACATTAAGAGATTGCTTCGTTTGAAATTACAAGAAATGATTTATTTTCTTTTTATTGAAATAGACACTGTAAACTAAGGAAGATAAATCTATACTTTACGCATCTCTTTCCTCTGTTTACGCATATTCCTTGTTAAATCAAACACAGCACTTCTCTATGTAATTAAGAATATTATAAAAATTAAACGGATAATTAAATATAGAGAGTCCACAATCTAGCAGAATTATAATATAAATCTAGATTATACTAAATCTTTACAACCCAATTGTACCGGAATAAATTTTACATCTTATCAACATTCAACTCTTAATATCTTGGGGATTGATTTCCATATCTGGGTGTAAACGATATTTCTAATCAAATTCTCTAAGTTGTAGAATATGTAGGCAATGTTTTATGCGTTTAATTCGTGCCTACAACTCTTAGATCTTTATTAAAGCATAACAATCAAATAAAAATCCAATGAAATAAATTTCGATGTTATAAAAAAATTACATAATTTCCCAGCCACCTTTTAGAGCTTTTCAAATCTCTTGATTTAAGTCAAATTCTTTGATTCCACTTCATATCTTTTTTTAATCCAAGAAATATGTATTAAAAGAGTATATACATACATTAGAATCTGATCCGCTTCTTTTCTTCTTCTATTTATTTTCTGCTCTTCTCCAATTTGTATAAATAAAAACTATTTTAAAGTTAATATGAATAGTGGAGAAGAAGAAATGATAGAGCTTCACTGCCTTAGATCAAAAAATATGAGAAGGGAAGGGAGAGGTTGGACCTGTATTTATAAGCTGTCGAATCAGTCATAACCATTAAGTTAAAAATATTAAATCCGTGTCGCTGCTCGTGGTTCAGATCACGTTGAAAACTCTCGATCGATTGACCGTATCCCTATGAGCGGTCGACTAGCCTATGGAGGGGTTCGATCGGTTGGTCCCGGCTAATTTATTATAAATGTTAATGAAATGTTGTTTAATTATTTTCATTCTGCATTCTTTAAATGTTCGTAACTTCTTTGTTTGAGCTCCGATTGCGAAAACCATATATATGAAAGTTGCTTAGAAAATCGTCACGAACTCAATAGTGCAAGTTTTGTGTCAAATTCCATCATTTATTCAAATTTCATTTTTGGAGCCTAATTAATTATTAAATTATTAACCTTAATTTACGGGGTGTTATAGGACGTGTAACACCCCATATTTTTAATGATAATTAATTAAAAGAAATTAATTGATAATTAGTAACGTCAAAAATAGATTTTTTGTAAACATCATAATTTGGCTACGAAATTTGCACCACAGGGATCTTGCGATTTTCTAACCAATTTTCATATACAAAATTTTCTAATCGGGGTTTAAACGAAAAGGCTATTAACATTTGAAGTTTTCGAATCGGAAATAATTATATATGTAAGTAAGGTAATAAAAATAATTAACTAATATTAATTACCACCAGTTAGAGTAAACTTATAGTTAACGTTACTTAAATGTTAAGTAAGTTAAGAGTGGAAAGAAGTTGTATCGATCGGTTTAATAAGGAATAAGCAAAACAAATTAAACATTGCTAATTTAGTTATCGTAATAAGATATGACCAGCCAACCCCAAACTTGGGTCGGTCATCTGCTAGCGATCGACCAGTAAGGGTGGCGGTTGATCGGCTGAACTATCAATTTAAGATTTTTGATGTGGTCGAACGGTCCGGATTTAAAATAATTTAATCCAACTGTAAGCTTTGATTCGACCCCCTATAAATACAGAACTAACCCCTCACTTTTCTTCTCATATTTTCTAAGTGATGTCGTAGCTCTGCCATTTTCTCTTCTCCATAAAATTCTTAATTCTTAAAAATAGTTAGAGTTTACATACGTATATTCAACTTGAGAATAAATAGTAGAGGATGATTGAGAAGAAGAATAGAATCGAATCAAATCGTCAAATCCAAGGTAAATTATAAATCTGGATCTAAAATCTAAATTAAATTAAAATATGTTCTATGATCTAGATTTTTGATAGGCATATGCTTGTGATATATGTATTCAAAGTGGGAGAAAAAGAAGTCCAACTGAATAACATGGATTAGATCTAGAGATTTGAAAAGCTAAAAAGCTAAGTGAAAAATTATATGTTTTATATTATAATATTAGATTTATATCATTGTTAACCTATTCCTGTATGCCTAAAATTAAAATTTGAGCTGTAGGCTAACATTGTATATGTGTAGTGAATTTATAAACTCCGCTTAAGTATTCTGTGATTGATAACTTGCAATATATATTACATGTATGTGAATGTGGAAATATTGGGTGGTGGTAGTCACTAAAATTTGTACATTATGTGATAGTTCCAGATTTGTAGATTTAAAGGACATGTGCAAGTAGAATGTAAATTAAGTTATCATGGTAAATTGTTGGGATTTAAGTATTATTTTGATTCATTGGAATATGGATGGTTGCAATGTAAATTACTATAAATTATCAAGTTCAGTTTTATAAATAAAAGTATATATTAACAAGGAATACTCCCAAAAAATGTATAAAATAGGAATATTTACCATATTTTGTACTGTCTATTCCAATAACTCTAAAAAGGATAATTTCTTGTAATTCCAAACGTAAAAGAAATTCTTCTTTCTGGATAAGACTTAGATATTTACACTGTTAAACTTTTTAAAAGAGATGTAATTCCAATGCATTAAATGTATAAATCCCTAAGGATTAATTAAAAGATTGTAAATGTGATAATAATAACGATCTAAGAAAGGAATTAATAAATATGCAATATAAGCAGGTAGAAATTAGATAATTACGATGAAAAGATAGGCAAGTAATAATTGAATAAAAGGGTATGGAAAGTACACTAAACAAGGGAGGAAAATAAAGGTTAAAAAGGGAATAGAGGTAAAAAATTAAGTAGTGAGAAAATGGTTGTAAATAGAATAAGATATTTAGATCTTTTAAAAGGAAGAGGTAAATGATATTAAATTGAATAAGAAGTAAATGCATGAAGAAGTAAAAAAATGTTATTAATAGTGAACACTAGAAGCATAATAATCAAACAAGTATGAACGAACACACACACGTACCCTCAAGTTTGCATTTATGATGGGTGTGAATTATTAAAGTTCGTAAATAACATAGATGAATAAAAATGACATATTCATTAGAATGAATTGGAATGCGATGTCAATAGTGCTACATAACAGAAGTTTGTGCACCACAAGGGCCTACCGGCAGTTGTGTACATATCATACTAATGTGGGATATATCCTACTTCAGGACCCGTGGAATTATATATGCTTACGTATATGTAAAGGAATACTCTAGTAGATTTTGCTTCAACTTTTTAGTATGGATATTACCATGATTGCATTAAGCGATCTAAATGGGACGGTAAACAAGGATCGACGCTATGTCAGTATGTTTGTACCATATTATGGACTAGGAGTTGTACATAGGTCGAGAATGTCATCGATCCTGAGAGGTCAGTGGGAAATACGAGGGTTACACCTAAATGGGCTACACTTCATACTAGTATAGGTCATGTTTAGGTCGCGCACTACCACAATTGTTTGCTAGTTTGTTTGTTAGGGGCAAAGCTAGATAACCCTTAAGATAAGTCTTTCAAAACGAATGGCGTAGTCCAAGGAGCACAGTCCTCTATAGGCCGTGAAGCTGAGTCCACAATAGGAAGCAGACAAGTAGTGAATCCCTAAGTCGAGATAAAATATGGCTAAACTATTATAATGCCATTATAAGGCACTATGGGGGTTTCTTGGTATGCAAGATGATGAGAATGAGATACTGCATTGATGATGGATCCTAACATGGTGCTAGGTTAGGGATACTAGCAGGGATAATATTTGGGTCCAAAAATGGACTGTGGTACTTATGTGTATACACACACACATGTATGTAGTTATAGTCTAGCTCGAATAGACGGGGCCTATCGTACTGGTACATGGAGTCGAGACGACTAAGTAAAATAAAAGGACATAATATGTGATGGAAAACAATCGGCATAAACTATTATTATATGTAAAATATATAATTTACCAGTCACCAAAACGTTGTTTTGACCTCCTCCTCAAAAAAACCCACATGATAAGTTTAAAGGGACATCTACTGATGCAAGACAGAAATAATGGAAGAACAAGTTTTCTTATGCATGCTTGATACTGACAAGGACACTAGATATTGGAGGTATCGGTCAGTAACTATATGATTTATTATATTTTACTATTCCACTGTGGGTTATACCGATAGTGCTCTGATATGTATCTATTTATTTAAAGGATACCAAATCAACGATCCATACTTTGGTGGGACTAGGTTTTCGATTTAGCGAAAATTCAGGGCCAATGGGGTGCGGGTTGTCATAGGACGACCACGTAATGAATTCGACTATGGTGGCCAAACCACTCTTGGTCCCCCTTTACTTTACCCTATATCGCTCGATTTTACCTCCTGCTTCTTGGCCTCTTTTCCAACCCTTCCACTGTAATTAGTTAAGTATATCCTTGGTTATTTACAACTCAATACCTCACTATTTCATCATCTCTTATCGACAGTGTTAGATCAAAAGCATTGAGCAGCGTGATAAAAGGATAAATTTTTAAAATTCCTTTGTAAATTATTGCTCTAGATCTTTGATTTTTGGTATCATGAATAATTCAGTTACATTAAATCATTTTTAATGTTAGTTTGAGATGATGAATATTTTTGGTTTAAAATTTAGTTCAATTTAATTTTGATTAATCATATATTATAATTAACATTGAATGTCATATGTTCACATGTAATGTATGTGTGTATAATGATGTCATAGGGGATATAAACAATGAGTAACCTAATATACATACATACATACATACATACATACATACATACATACATACATACATATATATATTTGTGCGTGTGTGTACGTACATATGTACACACACACACATATAATACATATCATTCAGCATGAAATATATGTAATAGAAGTAGGTGTTTTAGTAAAACATATATAAATCTACCCTAACATATCAACAATAACATAACCTTAAATTTACACATTTATAAAAAAAATTTACACACACACAAACTTATATGTATTTTATGTATCTATTTATATTATTTTAATTTAAAATTAATTTATTAAAATATATCATATATATAAAATATGAACCCAACCTCAAGAACTTTTTAAAAGTATAATTATATATATATATATATTTATATGTATATTAAATTTAAATTATAATATAGTTCTATCATTTCATAAATATAACCGGTTGGAAAAAATATATTTTTCTTTCAAAAATATATATTTATTTATCTAATTATTTAATTTAAATATAAAATATAAATTAAAAAATTTAAAATTTTACTTGGTTAAAATCAAATAATTGATTTATTTGTATGTGTATGTGTGTGTATGTGTGTACGTATATTATATAAAAAGATTTAGTCGAAAACAATTTTTTCCTAGACTTAAATTATGTACATGTTAATATTAACATATGTAAATGATTTTTTAAATATATATATTAACATTAAAATAATATAATATTTATAAAAGAATTATATATATATATATTAACTTATCATCAAGAGAAGAAAAAAATTATACTTACACAAACATAGATATATATGTGTGTATGTGTGTATGTAATTATAGATAATCAATTTTTTCATGGTTAAAAATTTAGTACTATCATGAAATAAATTTAGATAAGTTTAAATTTTTTACTACGATTTAGCCGGTTAATTACACTTTGTAATACAAGATAGTTCCTCTTAGAGGTCTTCCTCCTTCCTTCTTCTAACTTGACTTGCAAGGATGAGTTATAGGCTATAATTTACTTTAATGAAAGGGGTTTGTTTTTAGAATTGTATGAAATGAATAAGTGAATAAATTTGTATTTGTAGCTTCTAAATGGTTACAAAATATATAATATATTTTCATCTTTTTCTCCTTGATAAACTATTTATCAACATATATCTTCAAATAAACCAAAGCTCCTATAAATGCATATTATAGTTGGCCCCCTTTTAATTATATAATATATAATTTTGCTACTAATTAATAATAAATATTAATTATTTAAATATTTATTTTATCCCATATATATGATTAAATCAATGCATAATCTTTATAGATTATTTTAGTCAATCTTAAGGCTTCAAATGAATAAATATAGACATAATAAATCAATGTAATATTTATATAATTTAATCCATTTTAATTTACAACATTCATATATTAATTCGATTAAGTTAATTTTAGAAATATGCTAACAAATACTATTGTGTGACTCCCTGGTGTAAAATTGTTCCTCAATAATATTTAACTAATTTATATAATAAAGCTTGTGCAGACTTTGCTAAAAGACGGTAATGAACACGAGTTCCTTGCCTATAGATCATTTAAGTGAAATCATATCTAATCTTGTAAAGCTACATATTACATAAATATATATTATGCAAGTTTTCTTTTCATCATAACTATATAACTGAGATATCTAGAGTTTGGTCGATGATAAAAAATCTAATAATTTTCATATTCAGTTGCAAAGTGCTACTTTATAACCTTTGGTTCAACATGGTAACATTTATCGATTAACCGGGTTACTCTATCTAGAGATTTTGACTTAAGTTCACTATCAATTACAATAACTTTCTACAACGCAGGTGTAACGACCCGATTTTTCGACGCCCGAAAGTCGACATCAATACGTCCACTGTACTAAATGTCGAACAATCGAATGCCGGAAAACCAAACCATTAGGGTTTAAGAAGAAGAAATAGAAACAATAACAGAATCTCACATTTCGCAGCGGAACAACATATAATAGATAACTAAATATCTTTAAAACAAAGAACTATATCTGTTTATATATACATCATTAGAGTTTACAACAACACAATACAACAGCGGAAAAGAAATAACATTATACTAGTGATACGCCTCGCCATCCAACTTGCCTCCAGATCTCCACAGCATACTTTTCTGACTTCGCTCCAGAATAATGATAACCTGACTCTAGGCTGTCTGTGTGGAAAATTATGGGCACCCAAAGTTTAGAAAGGGAACAATAAACTCCAGGTCAATCATGGGACTAGTGTGAGATCTTAAAAACAATTATTTTCACAAAGAAAGGAAAATAAATCCGCTATGCTTTTGGAAAATGAAACTACCATAAGGCCTCACCGCACACACACGATGAAGCGCACGATTGGAGGAGATTTCTCCTTATGATAGTCAAATATGCTTGATACGTGAAAATCTTTGATATTATTATTAGTGCATGGTGGAAAATATTTGCAAGTATAATATTAATCTTAGCCAGCATATGTACCATTATAGTATGCCTACTATAGCTACCATATTAGATGGCAAGTTGTACAACTAAAATCGTACAAGGCGTGTATTGATGATTGGATTTCCATAAATGGTCGAGCAAAGGAACTTCCTAGGCCACATAGGTACGCCTCTGGAGGGACGCCCCGAGAACTTAACCAGCTCTCTGCCAACATAAGACCGGGTTACCTCTGTAACTAGATAACTACTACACGAGTATGTCATCCCCCGGTCGTTAGCGTTTATCCGAGGATCCTCAACCACAAAGCAACAACCACAAAGTAATAAATTTGCAGCAACCACATAGGTTAAATATCTGGGCTCCATACCATTATACAACCCTTTTCCAGAGGGAAACGAACATACCCTCAAGAGGCGCTACCCCCAAATAACCTTGCCACATCCTTCCTGTTTTGACCATTCTGGGTTGTGAGGTTCGACGAAATCTCGTCCATAAAGCTACGTTTTACACAAAAGCCATACTTCGATCAACAAATGATCAGCAGCACTTCGTATACCACGTTACCAAATTGGGAATATATCACTAGTAACTATCAACTATATTACCTCTGAGCTCGTACGTCTCAGAAAAGGGTGTTAAGCTAAGAGAATAAATTTTTCGCCACCAAAATGTATTTAATAGAAACCATCTTTACATCTCAGAGTGTAAGTCAAACACACATCCATACAAGTCCGTTCCGGGATCGAACGGAACCGAAGGCACTTCAAAGAAGCCCTTGCAATCCGGATATTCACTAATCACGTCCGGAATCTCCATCACAAAGGGTGATAAAATCTCTATACCGAAGCAATTCAGTGCATAGACATTCGACAAGTAATCCTTTTGCTTTTGAAAATACCCGGTCTTCAACACCATCTTCAAATGCAATCTCATTTCGTCGTATCATTATTCGTAATAGGTTTTATGACGCAAAGTCCTCTCTCAGCTAATCCGAATAACGAGCGCTTATTTTTAAAATAAGTGTCACATTCAGATTTCGAGTAAATCACAATGGATTTCCAATTTGATCTTTTAAACAAAAGATCCATCACAAAGATTTGATGTGGTTTTCAAATATCCATTTAAAATTCGACCCCCGGTCGCATCGAAATTCAAATGCCATTTAAAGGCCAATATTGATAGTCAGTTATTTAACTATCAAACAACATTCACAACAATCACCAAGATTTAAATAATTTTCCCCCAATTATTTATTTTCAAAATATCTTCGCAAGATATATTTTTTACACTTCAACCCTTTGAAAACAAATTTCAAATCATTTTCCTCACGCGAAATATATTTCCAAATATTTATTCATTTCCACTGAAAATCTACCGAGTTCAAATACTTTAAAATAATTTAAATCACTTATCCAAAATATACTTGGAAACATTTAGAATAAAAATTATTTCTAAACACTTATTTAAATATTAGCTATGAAAACATTATACTTGTATCTCATATAACTTCAAGTCCAAACTAATTTTAAAATAAAATTAGTAGATAGGGTATAAATATATAAATAACTATTTTATAAAACAAATATCAATTAAATCTTTAAATACTCACTTCTATAATTAACTAGATAAATCTTTACTTTAAAGATTTAAAAACAACTTAAGAAAATAATTTCTCCCCAAACATCCTTTTTAAAACCAACTTTAGAAATTTCAATTTATATTCGAAAGCTACTTTAAAAACATAGTCGGCTTTCCGGGGGAAAATACGCTTTCCGTTTCAAAAATAGTCCATTTAAATCAACTAATAAATCCTCTACGGTTTATTCTAATTTACATTCCAAATCTGTAAATTTCTTTCCTCACTTTTTTTTAAAATAAACCAATATTTATTTTTAAACCAAAATTCCCTTACCTTTATAAAATTCCCATTGTGAATTTAAATTTTCAAATATCCACTGATATACGATTTTCAAATCGATTTCCGAATATTCATTTTCAAACACCAAATCAAATTCCAATTTGATTTTTCCAAAATTTATTTCCAACACCAAATCAAAGTTCAAATTGATTTCTAAATTTGTTTCAGAACACCAATCAATTTTTCAAATCGATTTCCCAAAGATTTATTTTTTTAACACCAAGTCAATTTCCAATTTGAATTCTAAAATTTGTTACCTTTAAAATAAAATCCTTTATTTTTCCAAAATTATTTAAAATCCGAATTTTAAATAAATTCTTCAACTATTAAACAATATTACTTAAAATCCCTTTGTTAAAATCTTTTCCCATATATCTGAATTTTATTCAATAGGATTACAAAAATCAATCTTTATCCTTTTTAACATTCTTTCTTTTAAATCTATCCAATTCTTTAAAATAATACTTAAAATTTTCTGCTTTTATTTCCAATAATCCAATTGTATATTTCTGGTATCGTACGGTACCAAAAATATATTCGGCTAAACCATATCCTTCAACGATTTCAATCACAAATATAATCATACACAGATTATAAATAAAACAACACACAACATTGAAACAAATTCAAATATTTGAGGAATCCAGTTGGATCCCTCCAACCTGTTTCCTCGCATCCACAGATGTTAGCACAACAATTAAATACCAATTCCACTTCGAGGTAGAATATCGCGGTATATGAGATTATATAAAATCATCCGCTATTATGCGGTGCATAGGGTCTCATCCGCTATATAATGTGGGAAATCAATCACTTCAAATACACACACACACACAAACAGATAATCAATCAACAACTGCAATTTTAATTTCAATTTGAGTGAGAAGATCTCACCTTTCCTTTTATTTTGCAATCCATTTCGATTTTGACCATTTCTTCATGATTTCAGACCTTGTAAAACAATTATATGAATTTTATTAACATTCGAGCTAATCAAACAATTAAATTTCCATTTGATTATTTTTAATTAACCAATGATTTTATTTTAACAAATGATTTAATTTTAAAATAATAATTTGATTTTAATTAAATTTTCCTTTTAATAAATTATCTTTAATAACTAAAATAGTCAAATAAGTTTATTAAACAAATTTTCCCTTTTCAAATTTCTTAAGTAACTAAAAATAATTAAATAAGTTAAATAAACAAATAGACCACCTAAATAAATTATTAATATGTTTTTTATTAAATTAAGGTAAGTTAAAATTTGCATATTTATTTCATTGGACTACATGCATGCTTAAAATAAGCTATATAGATAAAAATCAAACCTTTATATAAACTTTACCAAAATTCCTATATTTTCAAAACTTTATATATATAATCTTCTATTTTTCTATAAATATGCAAAAATCTGCGTATATTAAAATTAAATTAAGATTAACTTATCATTTATAAAAAAACTGCTTAACAGAAAAAATTCCCTCTTTATTATAAAAGTATTATCTTCTCTGCCTAGGAATAAAAATATGATCTTCGAAATCTAATTACAGGATATAGTTCAAGAAATTACCATAACTGGCCCCCCACCTCGCATCGCTGTTCCACACATCCACTGGTCACCGCCTGGAGTTGCTCGAACTCTGACCTCGCGTTGTCAATTCGAAACAACGCAAGTTGCACAGGCCACTCGACCCGCTCCATGATGAAGACGACTGTGAGGACCCGCAAATCCGTACTCCTTGAATATACACTAATCTCCATTGATTAATTCAAGATGAACAGAAATACGAATTCTCAATATTTAAGAAAAAGAAAAAAATAGAAGAAGAGAGAAAACGATAGAAAATAGAGAGAAAAGAAAATAGAACGGAACGGAACGGAAACAACATAACAATATCAGAATCTCACAATTCGCAGCGGAACAACATATAATAGATAAATGAATAATCTTTAAACAAAGAACTATATCAGTTATTACATTACATTTCATTACATCAGAGTGAACAACAAAAAAACAACATCAAACAGCGGAAAAAGAAACACTATATACTAGTAATACGCCATGCCATCCAGCTTGTCTCCAGCAACTCCAGAAATATCCTGATAAACCTTAACTCTTGACTGCCCGTGTTGAAATTGGTGGGCACCCAGAGTTTAGGAAGGAAAATAATAAACTCCGAGTCAGTCATGTGACTGGTGTGAGAACTCAAAACAGTTTATTTATCTTTGAAAATCAAAATAGAGGAATATTTTTAAAGTCAATTCGCAATGCTTTTAAAAATGAGACTACCATAAGGCCTCCCGCACACACACACACAATGCAAACGCAGAATCGGAGGAGATTTGTCCTTATGATAGTCAAAGATGCTTGATACGCATTAAAAGACATTTGATATTATTACTAGTGCATAGTGTAGGAAAATATTTCGAAAGTAGAATATAAATCTTAGCCAACATACGACCATTATCGTATGCCTACTATAGCTACCATCCAAACAGTGGGGCGCCACCATAAGTGAATGATAGGTTCTACAACTAATACCGTACAAGATCGTATTGTTTCTTTGGATTTCCAACGAATGGTCAGGCCAAGGAACTTCCCATTGCCACATGAGAATGCCTCTGGAAGGACGTCCCCGAGAACCAAACTGGATCTCTGCCAACACAAGGCCGGGTTACCCCTAACTGGGTAACAACTGACACGAGTATGCCATCCCCCTAAATAAAGTGTTTCAACATGAGTAAGCATCTGGGATCCATACCATGATACCACCCTTTTCCAGAAGGAAATGCACATACCCTAAAGGGAGCTACCCCTCATAACCTTGCTGCATCTTTCCTGTTTTGACCATTCCGGGGTGTGAGGCTCGACGAAGTCACGTCCACAAAAACATACTTTATACAAAAGCCATGCTTTGGGTCAACAAATGATCATAGAAATGATCACCAAGATAAACGATCAAATAAATGATCCTATCACAAATGATCAACACAATGATCATTTCACAGCAACACTTAGTATGTCACATTACCAAATTGGGAATATATTGCTAAAAACCTTCAACTACATAACCTCTGAGCTCGTACGTCTCAGAGAAGTGTGTTAAGCTAAAAGAATAAATTCTCCGCCACCAACAGAAATATATTTGAAAGAAATCAGCTTTACATCTCAATTTGTAATGTCAGACATACAATCCATACAAGTCTGTTCCGGGCTCGAACAGAACCGAAGGCACTTACAAAGAAGTCCTTGCAATCCGGATAATCTCTAATCACGTCCGGACTTCCCCTCACATAGGGAGTCTCTATACCGTAGCTACTCGGTGCAAAGACAATCGACGAGTTGTCCTTTCGCTTTCAAAAATATCCGGTCTTCAACGCCGGTCATCAATGCTCTCCATTACGTCGTATCACTATTCGGAATGGGTAATCCGAATAACGAGCGCAATAATTTAAAAATAAGTGTAGCATTCAAATTCAGCAAATCACAACAAATACCTTTCAAAGATAAATATTGATAGTCGGTTATTGGACTATCAATGGATATGCACACATCACCAGATTCCAAATAATTTTTCAAATTATTTATTTCCCAAAAATATCTTTACAAGATATATAATTTCAATATGTCAAAAATTAATCAATATTTATTTTTAAACAAATTCCACTTTCTTTTATAAATTCCTTAGTGAATTTATATTCCAAAATATCCATGCATATACGATTTCAATTATTCATTTTCAATTTACCTTCAAAAAGATAAATTCTCGAAATATTTCATTTCACATTGGAAAAACATATCCATACTTATTTATTCATAAGTAATTCACAAGTCTTTTTATTTTCTATACTTGGAAAATATTTAATATACTTAAATCGAAATTAAGTATATATTTCATTCTTTAGGGAAATCATTCTCTTAAACATATTTATTTGGGCCAAAACGAATGTTGCGTAAAACATCGTTACGACAACCCAAAATCACTAGTATAGGGATTCGAATTTAAGATAGATATATAAATCCCAATACTAAATAAACCATTTCCTTTCGGAAATTATTTACTATAACAACAGTGTTATAGTCCACCATTTCCTTCTATTTCTCGAAAACGTCTATTTCAACAATGAATGTTGAAATCTATGGTTTCGAATCTCAACACATTTAAAAACATCGTTAGATCGTTTTAATTCCATTTAAAACACCTAGTCCAAAACATTTTCTATAACATATTATTCACTATTCAAAAACGTGAATATACTACGTTAACAAATTTTATCCTTTCTATTCATTTTATCTTAAAGGATTATTCACCGTCTAAAACGTGAATATAACTCCTTTAATATGCTATAGCAATTTACTTATCAAAATAAGTCGTTTTGCGGATTTATAAAAACAACGTTTATAAATTCTAATTCTATTTGTTTTATAACAACTTCCTTTTATAAATTCCTTTATTAACCTATCTCAATTTATAACTCAATTATAAATCAAAAGTTCACATTATAAGTTAAATGCTTATAAACCGATTATTTTGCAAAATCGTTCTTTTTAAGACTTTCCAAATTATAAATCTTATAACTTATAAGATTCATTTATTTAACCAAATCTATTCTTCAAATAACTTTACAAATTTTATAAACCTACTGCTTATAAAATTCCATTTATAACTTCACCGTTTATAATTCTATAAATTTCATTCATTTGTGAAATTCAATCACAATTCATCATAACACTTATAAAACTCGTTTTATAATTCAAATATTTTTAATTTATAAATATCAATCTTATAAATTTCTTATATAAATCAATTTATACTATTATTTAAAACATCTTTAATCTCCTTTATAATTTCACCATTTTTGATTTATAAAATAATCAAATTTTATAAATCCTATATTTTCAACTTTTTATAATAAATTCAGAAATCCCAATTTAAACTATTTTAAAAAAATCATTAACCCCATATTTTCAAAAATCAACTTTTAACCATATTTCTCAAAAACCATAATTTTTTATAACATTAAAATTTATAACGTTTATTTTTTTAAAAAGGAATCAATTCCAAAAATATAGTATATTTTCAAAAATCACTTTAAAAATCATTTTAAAATTCCAAAGTTTGGTCCCATGATGCTACACACCAAATAGTCAATCACGACAACAACGACATCATATATCGATATGATAATCCATCAACTATCAAAATATCTGAAATCAAATAAATACTGTTGAGGAATCCAGTTGGATCCCTCCAACCTGTGTTCCTACATCCACAAACATTAGCACAATACCAATTCCGCTCCAGTACGGAATTATCGCGGTATATGGGATTTAAAATATTATCCGCTTAATAGACGGCGCAATAGGGTCTCATCCGCTATACAAATGCGGGAAATCAATAACTGCAATATATACATATGCCAATATATATATATTGCTATTATATATAATACCAATTTCACTGTTTATGAAATATTCGCGGTATATGTTTTTAATAAATAACATCCGCTTACTAACGGCGCATAATGTCTAATTTAACAATCAATAGATAACAATCATCATTCAAACATGCATTCAAGAATTTTAAATCTAACTATTTAAAATAAAATCGAAACTGATTCTATTGAGTGAGAAGTTCTCACCTTGATTTCAATTTCGTTTTAGCGATTTATTTCGAATAAAATTAAACGGACGTTTAATTTTACCCGAAATTCTCACTAACTCCAAACCACTCCAATCCAATTTCATCGCGTAGTGCTCGTCCATACGATTCCAATGCAACTGGTTTCGCGCGTTTTCGACCTCGTATGAAAAAGTTATGATTTTTACAAGTTTTACACAATTTTAATAACTAATTTTCAACAAAATTAAATTTTTATAAACCTAAGCTATCCAGAGCCATAGGATCCACTGCCCCCTCATCAAGACCGTGCGCACTCCCCCTTCTCCCTCTCGTTCTCTTCTACAGGCAACTTATACGCATATGAACCCATTGCTTCAAAATTAGGTTTTGATTTTGCAACTTCCTTGCTCGATAAAAATTTGATCAGGCACCTCCATCTTGACCCCCTTCGCGAGAACCATGCTCGGCTGGAAGGACCTCGAGCTCGGCCCCCCCATGGCCTTGGCATTCGTGCACGAACGCACCGCAGTTACACGCGATTTGCTGATGCTTCTCTCCACTATAATCGATCATATCCGTTGGTTTAAAAGATCTCGAGGAGATCTATAACTTTGCAGTTGAACACGAAGCTTGAAAGTGAATGGATCGAGAGATAATCGAGAAAGAAAACAGGAATTTTCTGGCCGTTCATATGAGGGGTGGCGGCTGCATTAGGTTTAGGGTTTTATTATTATTATTTTTTATTTGTGAGAGAGGGGGCTATTTATAGGGAATCGAACAACACTATTCATCCCGGATTTTCCAAACTCTGATTCACGCGCCGTAACCAGCGTTTCTAGGGTTTACCCCGCGTTCCGGACACAATGGAACAGGTTTCGGAAGCTAATTCGGTCATCTGTGCGAGTTATAGCAATAAACGTTCGATTTAAATTAAACCGATTTAAACGATTTTCTAGGCGTTTCAGCTTGCACCGGACAAACGGTAAATCCGATTGACATGAAATTTGAAACCATACAATAATATCATATTACGGATCCGATGAAACTAGTTTCGTCAAAATTCGAGACTGTTTGAAAAATGGCTATTTTAACTCGCCAAATTATTATTAAAAACAATTTCGATGCGTTTCGAGCTGCCACGATCAAACGATAACTCCGATTGCTACGAAAATTGAAATACGATAATAACAAACTATTACGGATCCAATGGAACTGGTCTCATCCAATTCTGAGACTGTTCGAAAAACGGCTAATTTCACTAGTCGATTAAATATTAAAATATTCAATTTTCACAAATTAACTCTTAATTCGATTTTAAAAGTTCTAAAATATCATTCTAACTTCAATATGATATTATAAAATTTTACAAATCATTTTCAATCATAAACCCAATTTTCAATTATTTCTGTATTTTCACATATTAAATTATCGATTTAATTATTCAATTAAATCCAATTATTCAAAATAAAATTTATTCGACTTATAAATTCACTTATTAATATCTAAAATTAATTAAATATTCAAATTTTAATTAATTAAAATTCTGGGTCGTTACAACGACCCCTCTCACAATGCCGCGTCGCTCGACTGAGACGTCGAACTCCACAGCCTCGCGTGGCCACTGCCTCCTTATGCTTATCCGAAGTCAGCGCATCGCTCGAGCTCTCCCCTTTAAAATTGTGGCCTTAACCTAAATTCAAAATCGAGCCTACCATCCTGAGCGACGACGACGACGTGTTCGAGAAGATCAAAGCCTCTACCTCAGACCTTGCACACTTCCCCGACTTCACGAGCCATCATCCATCACTGCTTCGCACGCGCGATCTAGAAATCACGACTTCCCCCTTTTTGTTTCCCTGCCAGTTTAAATGATGATGATGATTTTTTATGATTTATAGAACGAAGACTGTCGATCTATATTCTCTCACTGATATCGATTTTTTTGTTTGAAGTTAAAGGGAGAAGCTTGGAATTTTTTTATTACTTTGAAATGAATACGCGTGTTTTGTTTTGAAGAGAAAAGTAAACACGTGTTCGAAAAGGTATATACGTGTTGAGAAGCATAATAAGGACTTGCACAATTATTATTTATATTTAAATTTCAAATTCAAATTGAAATTGCTTCGATAAATGCAACTTACAATCTCGAACCCCAATCAGGACGTGCGCCAGGCTTTTATAATATTATACGTCTATTTCGAATGTAACGGAAAAGGTTTCGAGTCCAAATTTGATCGTACGGAGAAGATTTCTTTTTGGACCCACTATTAAATTAAAATTTCGATATAGATTTCAGCGCGTTTATCTACCATACTGCCAAATGATCACTCCAAACACCACGAAAATTGAAATTCGATATTAATACAATATTACGGATCTAATGGAACTTGTTTCGTCAAATTCTGAGACCGTGCCTCGAAAGGCTATTTTTAAATATTGATTTAAACGATATAAATTGCAAAACTAAACAAAACGTTTTCAAATTCAAGTCTAAAGCTCCCATGTATCTTCAGTATGATAAATATAAATTTTCCAAGCCTTTGAAATATTTTTAATCAGCTTAAAACTGAAGATTCAAATTTTTATCCAATTTTAATAAATTAAATTCAATAATTTAATTGTCAAATTCATCCTGATATTTGAAATTCAAGTTAAATCAACTTCCAAAAATTAAAATTCAATTAAATATTTCTTTTTCAAATGTTCAAAATTATGGGTTGTCACATCCTTCCCCCCGTAAAAGAATTTCGTCCTGAAATTACAAGTTAAGAAGAATGATCCTTAACCCGTTTATCACTTTTCCAAAACCAAATAGCATTATCAACTTGCCAAAACAAATCTTTTTATTAAAGGTCTTATTGTTAGTTTGTGAGATGATGGTTTTAATGACGAAAACCTTAGAATAGATTATAAAATATAAATACTAACATTATAAGTTTAGATATATATGTATTGCAGGTTTTAACCATGCAGGTACCAAGAATGAAGACTGTACAGTATAGAGATTCAAGATATCAAGATTGACGACTCATGAGTATCAAGAATATCAAGAGTCCAAGAATTGAAGTAATTTATTCTTTAATTAGAAATTTTGTTAAAACTCATAGAAAAGCACCAGCATCTTAAAATCCAATTTATTCGTGGAATGTAATCCACTTCGAGCCTGTTAAAGGGATGGAAACCTAAGTAGGATAGAACCTACGAAAAATCTAGTGGAACATTATTTTGTATCCGCTAACTTTTTATTCAAAATGTTTTTTCAAAATTATATCATGTTTTCAAAATGTTTTCAAAACCTTCCTTTTAAAAGCATCAAAAACCTCTATCCTGATTTTAAATAATTTTAGTCTCAAAATTATCTTTAATTTCAAAGTCAAAATTACTCCTGATTTTAAACTATCTTTTAAAATAATATATTTAACTTTTAAATATTTATACTTAAGATTTAAATATAAAATTATAGTTAAATTTTATATATATTATTCTCTATGTTTACTTATGAATTTTAACTATAGTCAAGTATATTAGAAAAGTTTAAAATAGTTTTAATATAAGATAAAGGTTATTTTCAAAGAAAATCAAATCATCGAAAATTGCTTTGGGATGTCGACATGCCTATGGTGACCATGTCGACATGGTGTCAGTTGACTTTAAAATTTAAATTTCAAAAGAACTATCTATTCGCCATAACTCTTCATGAATGGACATGGCTGTTGTTCTTCTATAAATAGGGGTTAGTTTCAACGAATTTTATATCAGATTTTCTGGTTTTTCACTCCTCTTCTTCTTCCACATTTCTTAATACATACTCTTACCATTACTCTGCCGAAATCAATATTGAATCATACTCGATTACTTCTAGTTTGATTCTCTATCACTATCTCAACAAGCTTCTCAGTGCTATTCAGAGTTATAGACTTCTTTGTAATCTATTAAGCGAGAAAAGGTGTGATTGTGGCCTTGAAAATCAATCAAGCGAGAAAAGGTGTGATTGTAGCCTTAATAAATCAATTGGGTAAACTTGTGGCCCGGAAATCAAGTATCTCTACCCAGAGGATTGAAATTCTGGAGGGTGTGCCTTGTACCCTTGAAATCGAGGGTGTAATTGTACAATTTTTTTTAAAGGAAATCCGTTCTTGTGTTGCGGGACTGGATGTTGGATAACTCTGAACCAGTATATAATCCGGTGTGTTCTTTCCTTTACTGCTTTTATTTTATTTCTGCATCTGTGTTTGTTTCTGTGATTATCCCTGTATCTGTAGATTGCATACATCTGTGTCTAAATTAACATAAACTTAAATAGATTTAGTAATTCTTTATAAACACTATTCACCCCCCTCTAGTGTTAATCCTACCCTTAAGATCCGTAATCCTCATTTCTTTCAATTGGTATCAGAACAAGGTTTTCAAAGTTTCATAATCTGATTTTTTATAAAAGTTTTTAAAATGGCTATATTTGTTAATACTACTTTAGAAATATTCAAATCATCATTGTTTCATAAGTCTGCTATAATCAATATTCAAATTCAAGTCATCTATCAAAATTGTTTGATGTGCAGGAATCATGCTTTATGGCTGTTGAGGAATCAATCCACAATGGACAAATTATGCAGATCAGAAAGAACAAATAGGTACTTGATAGTGGGTGTTCTAGACACATGACTGGCAATCTATAAATACTGAATGATATTATATACAAAGAGGGAGGACTGATTAACTTTGGAGACAATTCAAAAGGATATGTGATTTGCATCGGCAAAGTCGGTAATTCTGAAACTTCTACTATTGCTAATATTTTGCTAGTTAAGTATCTAAAACATAATCTGCTAAGTATAAGTCAACCCTGAGATAAAGGATATAAAATTAAATTTGAAAAAGATAAATGTTACATCGAAGATAATAATTCAACCATAATATTTGAGGGAGTCAGGAAAAAGAATATTTACATTCTTAGTATGAAAGTTTCAAATGATAACCTGTGTATGTTGGCAAATACAAGTGACCCTTGTATTTGGCATAAGAGATTTGGGCATTTGAATTTCAAACTCTTATCTAGACTGTCAAAACATGATCTAGTAAGAAGTCTCCCTAAAATGAATTTTAAAGTAAATAGTTTATGTGATGCATGTCAATTAAGAAAACTCAGAAAAAGTTCCTTTAAATTAAAAGATATGATTTCAACTTCAAAACCTCTTGAATTACTTCATCTTGATTTATTTGGTCCATCTCAAATTTTGTCAATAAATCATAGTAAATATGTTTTTGTAATTATAGATGATTATTCTAGATTTACATGGACAATATTTTTGAAACATAAAAGTGATACTTTTGAATGTTTTAAGACCTTTTCAAAAAGAATTCAAAATCAATTTTCTCTAAAAATTATAACTATTCGAAGTGATCAAGGTGGTGAATTTGAAAATGAAAAGTTTGAGGAATTCTGCAATAAAAAGGGAATAACTCACAATTTTTCATTTCCGACAACTCCACAACAAAACGGAGTAGTAGAACGTAAAAATAGAACGATTCAAGAGTGTGCGAGAACTATGCTTTCAGATAGTAATTTACCAAAGAATTTTTGGACAGAAGCAGTTGCTACCGCCTGATATATTTTAAATAGAATTTTAATTAGACCTCTAACTAATAAGACATCTTACGAACTTCTTTATTCAAAGAAACCTAAGGTATCTTATTTCAGAATTTTTGGAAGTAAATGCTTTATTTTAAATACAAAAGATAATTTAGATAAATTTGATCCTAAATATGATAAAGGAATCTTTATCAGATACTCTAATAGAAGTAAAGCAAACAGAGTGTTTAATTTAAAAACTAACACCTTTGAAGAAACAATGCATGTTTCATTTGATGAAAATTTCAAAAAATTTGAAGATACAAATGATGAAGAGGATTTAATCACTCAAAATTCAGAATCAATTAAAACTAATAGTGAAATTAATCATCCTAATAAAAGGACAAAGCTTTTAAAAGATCATCCTATAGAAAATATACTGGGAGATATGCAATCTTTTGTTAAAACTAGAAATCAACTAAGTCAAATGAGTACTGTAGCTTTTATATCAACTATTGAACCTAAAAATCCAAAAGAAGCATGAATTGATGATTCATGGATTTTGGCTATGCAAGAAGAATTAAATCAATTTACTAGAAATGATGTTTGGGAACTTATTCCTAGACCTAAAAATAAAACTATAATTGGAACTAAATGGGTTTATAAAAATAAAATGAATGAACAAGGAGAGGTAGTTAGAAATAAAGCTCGATTAGTCGCTCAAGGTTATTGCCAAGAAGAAGGAATGGATTTTGATGAAACCTTTGCTCCCGTAGCAAGATTGGAAGCCATTAGGATTCTACTTGCTTTCGCAAATCATAATAATTTCAAATAAGATAAAGGTTATTTTCAAAGAAAATCAAATCATCAAAAATTTCTTTGGGATGTCAACATGCCTATGGTGACCATGTCGACATGGTGTCAGTTGAGTTCAAAATTTAAATTTCAAAAGAAGTGTCTATTCGCCATAACTCTTCATGAATGGACATGGTCGTTTTTCTTCTATAAATAGGGGTTAGTTTCAACGAATTTTATGTAAAATTTTCTGGTTTTTCATTCCTCTTCTTCTTCCACATTTCTTAATACATACTCGTACCATTAATCTACCAAAATTAATATTGAATCATACTCGATTACTTCTAGTTTGGTTCTGTATCACTATCTCAACAAGGTTCTCAGTGCTATTCAGAGTTATAGACTTCTTTGTAATCTATTAAGTGAGAAAATGTGTGATTGTGGCCTTGAAAATCAATCAAGCGAGAAAAGATGTGATTGTAGCCTTGGTAAATCAATTGGGTAAACTTGTGGCCCGGAAATCAAGTATCTCTACCCAGAGGTTTGAAATTATGGAGGGTGTACCTCATAGCCTTGAAATCGAGGGTGTAATTGTACAATTGCTTTTGAAAGGAAATCCGTACTTGTGTTGCGGGACTTGATGTAGGGTAACTCCGAACCAGTATAAAATCTGGTGTGTTCTTTCCTTTACTGCTTTTATTTTATTTCTGCATCTGTGTTTGTTTCTGTGATTATCCCTGTATCTGTAGATTGCATACATCTGTGTCTAAATTAACATAAACTTAAAAAGATTTAGTAATTCTTTATAAACACTATTCACCCCCTTTAGTGTTAATCCTAGCCTTAAGATCCGTAATCCGCATTTCTTTCACTTATTATTTCAACTAACTTTCCAAAACCATCCATAAATTCCAAACAATATTGCTTTCTTAACCAATTTAAATTTAAATTTAAATTTAAATTTTAAACTTTCAAAATTTTCTCAAAAATTATCCAACTCCCTAAATTTTCGAAAAATTTCGCCAATGTCTCTTTGCGCGGCTAGCTCGGTATGACTGCAAAATGGCACCATGGGCCCCTAGATTTTAAAAGAAAACAAAACGCCAAGTGGGTGAACAAGAAAATCATCAAATTTCATACTGAAATTTAAATACATACCTTTTTGATGAGCAATTCAAATTTATCTTCAAAATCAAAATCCCAATTCCATTTTTCCTTATATCACCTGTATATCTTAATATCCATAATGTCCAATTTCAACATTCAAAACAATTTTGCACTTTTCTTTATAAAATATTTAATATCTATTTCATTCAAATCCGTACGATGTACTTATATCATTTGTACACAATACAAAATTCCATCGCTCACTCGATCACACAATTTCACTTTCGGACTAGTATTGTCCACCCGACTTCCTAGTGCGGACTCAGATCTGGTTTCTTGATCAAAAACCGTCATTCTCCTTGCATTGCCTTAAACAACAATAGAGAATTTACAGAATCAACCAAAAATCCATATCCAGGTCCGTCGTCGAAAATCGAGTGAAAAATTCCAACTTTGATTCAAACTGATTATTAGCTGTATCGATTTATTTTTCTTTTATTCACATTTGATTTTCATTTCAATATACTTATTCACAATCGCCATTTCCCAATTTCCAGTTCAATCTTCATTCACTTATTAATTTAGAATTTTTTTTCAACTCCAAATTTTACTTAAGTATTACACCATTCGTTTTCTTAAGTTCGATACAAGTATTTTACATACTTCCTATATTTATTTTCAATTTTTCACTTCGGTTTATACCCACTTATATTTAAACTAGATTTCTAATTCCATATGAATTCAATTTACCTTTCATTTATAATTATTGAATTCAATTCATTTCAAACCATATTAAATTTCTTATTCCTTCAATTAGTTTCACTTACTAATTTTATTTCAATACTTCTCTTTGTCTATCATAAATCAAATTCAACTCAAATTCCAGTTCCGTTTACTTACAAATTCGAAATGAATTTCAACATTCAATTTCACTTTCATTTATTTACAATTGTAAATTCATTTATTCATTCACAATTTTATTTTCCACCTTAATAAATTTTATTCCATAACTATTTTTATCAGATTCCATAGTCTTTCCAACATTTCAAAATCATTTTTTTGAAATCAATTCAAATTGTCTTTAGAATTTCGAAAATCAAGCCCGGTTTGCAAACAACTCCAATTTTAAAATATTTCGACAGCAATTCCTCTCCTAGAAACTCGAAAATGAACACCGACGATGTCGCGATCATCATCGGAATTATTTCCCAGCGACCGAAAGGAGTGCTTTTATCCTTCTTGAAAACATTTTTCCAAAACCTTTGAAAACCATTTTCAAACTAAAAAGGGATTTAATTTCCCAATTTTCCAAATTTCTAATCTTTTCAAAAACATTTCCAAGCATTTCTCTGGAATTCTATTTCAAATTATAAATCACATTTACAATTTACATTTACAAATCCCATTTGTATACAAATTTATTTCTTGATTACGATTTCTTATTCAACAATGATAATAGTTTAATATTACCGTTCTCTAACAATCAGGCAACCATATACTATAATAATTTACGGAAAATTGTTTCTTTTATATACAAAAATAGTTTGGATAAAATTATTTCATTTACCCTACTTTAAAACAATATCGTGCCGTATTGTTCCGTACAAGTGTTTAGAGATCCCTATCGATAGAGTTGTACAAACTATACCGACGAGAATCCATATATCACTCAACAAACCAATCATTATAATATAAAACAACTTTATATTCACTAATAAATATGCGCTCATATCTATTATTGTACTCAAACTCATTCTAGAGTACTACTGATTTGATCTCTAATGAGAAATCCCCATCAGAGCCAAGGTTGTTGCTTAACCTAGTGCTCTGATACCAAAATGTAACGGTCTAGGCTTTTCAACCAACGGCAGCGGCCACTCTCGACTGGCAGGCTTTTCAACCATCCCAACCCCACCGTGGCATACAATGGTACCATGCCTTTGCTTTTACGGCCAGTCTTTCGACTTCTTCACCTACCCGGTTAACCAACCCCTCCCCGAGGACATGTAGGGGTAAGAGTCTCCCGTTTGCCACAAACGCAAAGCGGGAACCCCTATCACTTTGTATTAAGCAAGGTCAGTCATGGGACTGGTGTGAGGTCTTAAAACGGTTATTTTCACAAAGAAAGGAAAAGAAATCCGCTATGCTTTTGGAAAATAAAACTGCCATAAGGCCTCCCCGCACACACACAATGCAAACGCACAATTGAAGGAGATTTCTCCTTATGATAGTCAAACATGCTTGATACACGAAAATCTTTGATATTATTATTATTATTGCATAGTGGAAAACATTTGTAAGTATAGTATTAATCTTAGCCAGCATATGTACCATTATAGTATACCTACTATAGCTACCATATTAGATGGCAAGTTGTACAACTAAAACCGTACAAGGCGCGTATTGATGATTGGATTTCCAACAAATTGTCAGGCAAAGAAACTTCCTGGGCCACATGGGTACGCCTGTGGAGGGACGCCCCGAGAACTTAACCAACTTTCTGCCAACATAAGGTCGGGTTACCTCTGTAACTAGGTAACTACTACACGAGTATGCCATCCACCGGTCGTTAGCGACCTTTATCCGAGGATCCTCAACCACAAAGCAACAACCACAAAGCAATAATTTGCAGCAACCACATAGGTTAAATATCTAGGCTCCATACCATTATACAACCCTTTTCTAGAAGGAAATGAACATATCCTCAGAGGGCGCTATCCCCAAATAACCTTGCCACATCCTTCCTGTTTTGACCATTCTGGGTCATGAGTTCCGACGAAGTCTCGTCCACAAAGCTACGCTTTACACAAAAGCCATGCTTCGATCAATAAATGATCGGCAACACTTCGTATGCCACATTACCAAATTGGGAATATATCACTAGTAACCATCAAATACATAACCTCCGAGCTCGTACGTCTCAGAGAAGGGTGTTAAGCTAAGAGAATAAATTCTCTGCCACTAACAGAAATGTATTTGATAGAAATCAGCTTACATCTCAAAGTGTAACGTCAGACACACATCCATACAAGTCCGTTCTGGGATCGAACGAAACCGAAGGCACTTCAAAGAAGCCCTTGCAATCCGGATATTCACTAATAACGTCCGGAATCCCCATCACAAAGGGTGATAAAAATCTCAATACCGAAGCAATTCAGTGCAGAGACATTCGACAGGTAATCCTTTTGCTTTCGAAAATACCCGGTCTTTAACATCATCTTCAAATGCAATCCCATTTCATCGTATCATTATTCGGAATGGGTTTTATGACACAAAGTCCTCTCCCAGCTAATCCGAATAACAAGCGCTTATTTTTAAAATAAGTGTTACATTCAGATTTCAAGTAAATCACAACAAATTTCCATTTTGATCTTTTAAACAAAAGATCCATCACAAAGATTCGATGTGGTTTTCGAATATCCATTTGGAATCCGACCCCCGGTCGCATCGAAATTAAAATGCCATTTAAATGTCAATATTGATAGTCGGTTATTTAGCTATCAAACAACATTCACAACAATCACCAAGATTTAAATAATTTTCCCCTAATTATTTATTTTCAAAATATCTTCGCAAGATATATTTTTCACACTTCAACCCTTTGAAAACAAATTTCTAATCATTTTCCTCACGTGGAATATGTTTCCAAATATTTATTCATTTCCACTGAAAATCTGTCGAGTTCAAATACTTTACAATAATTTAAATTACTTATCCAAAATATACTTGGAAAAATTTAGAATAAAAACTATTTCTAAACACTTATTTAAATATTAGCTATGAAAACATTATACCAGTATCTCATATAACTTCAAATTCAAACTAATTTTAAAATAAAATTAGTAGATAGGGTATAAGTATTTAAATAACCATTTTCTAAAACAAATATCAATTAAATATTTAAATAGTCACTTCAATAATTAACTAAATAAATTTTTACTTTAAAGATTTAAAAACAACTTAAGAAAATAATTTCTCCCCAAATGTCTTTTTTAAAACCAACTTTAGAACTTTCAATTTATATTCGAAAGTCACTTAAAAACATATTCGGCTTTCCAGGGAAAAATACGCTTTCCATTTCAAAAATAGTCCATTTAAATCAGCTAATAAATCCTCTTCGATTTATTTTAATTTACATTCCAAATCTGTAAATTTATTTCCACACTTTTTCTTAAAAATAAACTGATATTTATTTTTAAACCAAATTTCCCTTTCCTTTATAAAATTCCCATTGTGAATTTAAATTTCCAAATATCCACTGATATACGATTTCCAGATCGATTTCCAAATATTCATTTTCAAGCACCAAATCAAATTCCAATTTGATTTTCCAAAATTTATTTCCAACACCAAATCATATTCCAAATTGATTTCTAAATTTGTTTTAGAACAACAAATCAATTTTTCAAATCGATTTCACAAAGATTTATTTTTTTAACACCAAATCAATTTCTAATTTGATTTCTAAAATTTGTTACATGTTAAAATAAAATCCTTTATTTTTCCCAAACTATTTAAAATTCGAATTTTAAATAGTTCTTCAACCATTAAACAATATTACTTAAAATCCTTTATTAAAATCTTTTCCCATATATTTGAATTTTATTCAATAGGATTACAAAAATCAATCTCTATCCTTTTTTAAATTCCTTCTTTTAAATTTATCCAATTCTTTAAAATAAATTTACTTAAAATTTTCTACTTTTATTTCCAATATTCCAATTGTATATTTCTGGTATCCTACGATACCAAAAATATATTCAGCTAAACCATACCCTTCAATTATTTCAAACACAAATATAATCATACACAGATAATAAATAAAATAACACGCAACATTGAAACAAATTCAAATATTTGAGGAATCCAGTTGGATCCCTCCAACCTGTTTCCCTGCATTCACAGATGTTAGCACAACAATTAAATACCAATTCCACTTCGAGGTGGAATATCGCGGTATATTGGATTATATAAAATCATCCGCTATTATCCGGCGCATAGGGTCTCATCCATTATATAACGCGGGAAATCAATCACTCTAAACACACACACACACACACACTACTATATATACACTATCACAAACAGATAATCAATCAATAACTGCAATTTTAATTTCAATTTGAGTGAGAAGATCTCAACTTTGCTTTTGTTTTGCAATCCATTTCCATTTTGACCATTTCTTCACGTTTTCAAACCTTGTAAAACAATTATACGATTTTTATCAATATTCGAACTAATCAAACAATTAAATTTCCATTTGATTATTTTTAATCACCCAATGATTTTACTTTAACAAACGATTTAATTTTAAAATAATAATTTGATTTTAATTAAATTTTCATTTTAACAAATTATCTTTAATAACTAAATAGTTAAATAAGTTTATTAGAGAAATTTTCCCTTTTCAAATTTCTTAAGTAACCAAAAGTAATTAAATAAGTTAAATAAACAAATAAATCACATAAGTAAATTATTAATATTTTTTTACTAAATTAACGGTAAGTTAAAATTTTCATATTTATTTCATTGGACTACATGCATGCTTAAAATAACCTATGTAGATAAAAATCAAACCTTTATATAAACTTTACCAAGATTCCTACATTTTTCAAAACTTTATCTGTATATACAAACTCTTCTATTTTTCTGTAAATATGCAAAAAATATGCACATATTAAAATTAAATTAAGATTAACTTATAATTTAAAAAAGAACGCTTAACAGAAAAAATTCCCTCTTTACTGTAAAAGTATTATCTTCTTTTCCGAGGAATAAAAATATGATCTTCGAAATCTAATTACAGGATATAGTTCAAGAAATTACCATAACTGGCCCCCAACCTCGCATTGTCGTTCCATACATCCCCTGGTCACCGCATAGGCTTGCTCGAAACTCTTACCTCACGCTGTCAATTCGAAACAATGCAAGTTGCACAGGCCACTCAACCCGCTCCACGATGAAGACGACCCCTCCCACAATGCCGTGTCGCTCAACTGAGACGTCGAACTCCACAGCCTCACGTGGCCACTGCCTTCTTATGCTTACCCAAAGCTAGCGCATCACTCGAGCTCGCCCCTTTAAAATTGCGGCCTTAACCTAAATTCAAAATCGAGCCTGCCATCCTGAACGACGACGATGAGACATGTTCGAGAAGATCAAAGCCTCCACCTCAGACCTCACGCACTTCCCAGACTTCACGAGCCATCATCCATCACTGCTTCGCGCGTGCGATCTAGAAATCATGACTTTTCCCTTTTGTTTCGCTGCCAGTTTAAATCGATGATGATGATTTTTTTCATTTTTGGAACGAAGGCTGTCGCTCTATATTTTCTCTCTGATATCAATTTTTTTGTTTGAAGTTAATGGGAGAGCTTGGAATTTTTTTTATTACTTTGAAAAGAATACGCGTGTTTTGTTTTGAAGAGAAAAGTAAACACATGTTCGAAAAGGTATATACGTGTTGAGAAGAAAAATAAGGACTTGCACAATTATTATTTATATTTAAATTTCAAATTCAAATTGAAATTGCCTCGATAAATGCAACTTACAATCTCATACCCTAATCAGGATGTGCCGCCAGGCGTTTGTAATGTTATACGCCTATTCCGAACGTAATGGAAAAGGTTTCGAGCCCATATTTGATCGTATGGAGAAGATAGTTTTTTGGACCCACTATTAAATTAAAATTTTGATATAGATTTTAGCACGTTTATCTACCGTACGGCCAAAAGATCACTCCAAACACTACAAAAATTGAAATCCAATAACAATACAATATTACGGATCCAATGGAACTGGTTTCGTCAAATTCTGAGACCGTTCCTTGGAAAGCTATTTTTAAATATCAATTTAAACGATATAAATTCCAAAACTGAACAAAACATTTTCAAATTCAATTCTGAAGCTCCCATTTATATTCAGTATGATAAATATAAATTTTCCAAGCCTTTGAAATATTTTTAATCAGCTTAAAACCGAGATTCAAATATTTATCCAATTTCAATAAATTAAATTCAATAATTTAATTGTCAAATTCATTCTGATATTTGAAATTCAAGTTAATTCAACTTCCAAAAATTAAAGTTCAATTAAATATTTCTTTTTCAAATGTTCAAATTTCTGGATCGTCACAGAAGGGGACGAATCCTGTAACGACCCGAAATTTTGGACACTTTGTATTTTAATAGTTGAATTGTTTAAATATATGAATCTTAGATTCAAAGTTATTAAAATGATTTAATAAGTTTTTGATCCCCTTTTAAATCATAAATAATGATGGTAAACTTATTTTGGAAAAATGTTTACAATTGAAAAAATATCGATAATGCGACCGAAAATCATTTTATCAATAAACAGCATTTTTACTCCTCGAATGTTGTTCAAACTTTTTTTTACATACACTTATTTACTCTAAAAAACATTAATTAGGAATAAATACACCTTTTAAAAAAATCCTTAAGAAGCTTCCTAAGTTTATCTCGTTAGGTGTGAAAAGGAAATGAGCAAATAAAGAAATACTTCAAACTTAAGGATTTTTGACATAAAGGAGAAGTGATATTTGTAATTAATGTAGGGCTTTTATGATGAGTTTTTGGTCTTTCAACATGTCATTCCTAAGCCTATATAAGAGAGGGAGGGGTTCACTTCATAATATCGTAAAATCAAATGAAAAAATAATCTTTTAATGACTTCCTTCTCTTCTCTTCCTATTTAACTTTCTTAAAAATTATTCAAATCAACTCCAGTCACAACCAAACTTTCTCAAAGATCTTAGAATATCATTAAAACATGACTTAACATCTATGAAGTTGAATAATGGTAGAGTACGAGGGAGAAACCCTCTTGACCGTGAGAAATTATGTAGTGGGGAAGCTTTACTTCGAGGATTTTAAGGCAAAGTGGTTGCTTTGGTGATGAGGTGATGGAAGGAAGGGTTGCCTTGGTTCTTGTGGCTTGGTTTGGTTGTTAACTTGGATCTAAGAGAATTATCTCATTATACTATAAGTATATTATGTATATATATTTTATGTGCAGACTATAAAGATAGATTGACATTAACTAAGTAAAGTTATAAACTTCAGACCCCTCTTGCTTTAAAAAGTGAATGATAACTTTATATTGTATAACATCACTTCTATTACCCTTTAAAACATGTTGCATAACCTTGACTTGATGTTTAAATGGTTTTTTAATTTGTGTGTTAAATTGAAGAAAGTTTAAAAGCGTTTGAAGCGAGAATAGCCATTATAAGAGGATTTGTTACGAGGTAACATGAGTTGGCTACTAAGTAATTGTCTGAGGATGTTGAGCATATGGTACACTTAGTAGATTGCTTATCATCCTTGTGCGATAAGAGAATTTGAACTTGAGCAAACCGTGAGTTTTGTTTGCTAAGTGATTCTAAATGATGTTAAGTATAGGTATGGGATTTTTTCTTTTTATTTCTAGTGTCAGAATTTCGAGGAGGAAATATTCTAAGTGGGAGAGAATGCAATGATCCAGAATTTTGGACATTTCACATTTAAATATTGAATTATTTAAATACTCGAATCATGGATTTAACATTATTAAAATGAAATAATAATACTTTAAACCCCTTTTAAATCATAAGTAATGATGGTTTACTCTGAAAGGGGTTTAAACCGTCATTACTTAAATAGTAGTTCCAAGTGCACTTCTGAATCCATTGTTTTCATGAATTTTTATAAATAAATGGGAAGTTGTTCTTAAGGGTTTCTTTTCATGGTTTTTAAATACCATAATGGCAGTGCTTGCTACAAAAATTTCAAGTCCTGAACCATTTGATAAAGTGGTTAAAACTATTTACAAAGATTGTGCTTTTCATTGTTGTTTTAATAAAGACTTTTAACTGCATTTATAAATGCTGTAGTAAGTCGCTTATGGTTTTTAGCATTTAAAAATGAATTAAATTTGGTATTTTTTTCTAACCTTTTTAGAGATGTTTTCAAACATGTTTAATGTACATTAAAGTTGGTTTGATGTATAAGTATATTTATAATAATATATAAATTTCGAAAAAGTAAAGAAGATGCTTAAACCTAAAGGCAGATGAGGTAGACTTCTCTATTTCTAAGAGTTAAGATTGATGTCGAGTAGGGATAGAGAAATAGAGCTCTAAACTGCCAGGCTTCCATCTTGAGTGAGGTACTGTTAAGTTGGAATGAAGAAACGTGTTAATCATGTTGTTTGTTACTTGTTTAATGGAATCATTAGTACTATACTTAACATTAAAAGCCACGAGTATCCTTGTCTATTTGTGAGATTCAAGAATGAAGTGTCAAAAAAAGGCTTTGATGTAATCACTGCTCTAACTTACCTGGTTTACTCTTGAGTGAGGAATAGTTAATTTGAAATATCAGAAACGAGTTAAGTAAATGAACATTTATTTATATAAGCAATTGTTTTGACTAGATAATCGATTAGTCAACTATCGAACTTAACCTATTATTAAACTTAGATCCTTAAAAAGGATGTATTAAGGATAATACAAGTATGGAATGGTTGTTGAGTTTGCTATGATAATGTTTTATTAACATTCATCTTTAACCCTTTTTAATTAAACCTAAGAATGTAAATAGATATTTTAATTGATATTTTAAAGATAAGCATAAGTGAAATGGTTTTGAGTTTGCAGTGACAATATTTAAGTAACAACAGTCTTAAACCTTTTGAGTGGACTTTTGAAAGTACTTAGGTCTTTAAAATGGATATTTAAAGGAAAATATAAGCATGTAAACTTTTTTAAAGGTAAAGGTTTTAAGTATGAAATCTTGCTAATGATTTGTGAATATACATATACCATGCGAGATAAGTACATGTATACTTTTTGATGTATAGAAAAGTAAAAGTTTAAAGTAAAAAAATCTTGTTAATGATTTGTAAATATACTTATACCATCTGACATAAGTATATGAATACTTGTTGAAGTATTGAAAAAAGTACAAATGAATAGTAGAAATTCATAAATGAAGTTTTATTAGATAGAAGAAGATTTACTAATAAAAGATTAATTAAACAAAAAGGGGATTAGAAGTCGATTACGTGACTTGATCGTACTTTGTGTGAATCGATCGTGCTTTGTATGTTTACTCATTTATGTAAAACATTTAGTTATACACTTAGCACTAAAAGTCGATAAATTAGGCTTGTCTATTTATGGAATTTAAGACTGATGTTCGTATAGGGATATGAGCAGTACATCTCTAACATACGGCTCACTGTTGATCGAGGGATAGAGTGAGAGGAAAATATCGAAAGCGTGATAAGTATACAAGACTTGGTTTCCATGTGTGATCGCTCTCATTACCATTAAATGACCATATTCGTCGATTCAGTCTTGGAGAGATCGGGATTGGTAAGTGTTTTACTTATCAAAAGCCACTTTAAGGCTGAGATACGTGTTCTATCTCTTGGAAGTGAACCTATTTAAGATATAGGAATCTATGTGGAGATTCGAGATCTGTTTAAGATGCTCAAACACATGTAGTTATTCATAATATATTCAGGATATGGTAATCCATGTGTGATTCCAAGACCTATTAAGATATGGAAATCCATGTAACATACCGAATTTTTACATATAATAATAATTATAAATAGTGAAAATGAGTGTTTTTGGAATTGTCAGAATAGGCTTTGAAACTTATACCATTGTGCTCGTGATGATTTTCTGATTATTTTACATATATAATATGCCTCTAAGGGACTTCTTATGAAAAAATTATCGACATTCGAAGTTTCGTAACGAAACATAATTATACATGTAAACGTGCATAAATATATTTGTTTATAAATATATGCACATATAAATTTCAGAAATAATGCATGTTGAATTTCAAAATAGACGTGCGTCATAAACGAAAATTAATCGACATCAGCAGTTAGAGGTAATTAATTAACATTAGCAGGTAATGTTAATCAAATCAGCAATTAAGGGAAATTAATTTACATTAATTAGCAACGTATGAATTTCAAAATAAACATGTGCTACAAAAGGGAAATTGATGGAAATTAATTAGAATGAATAGGCAACGGTTAAAAGTTAACATTTAAAAATAGGGGAAATAAATTAATACGTATAAAACAAAAAGGACACGTCAAAACTGACGCGTTTTGCTTGTTCTTAATGGCTAGATTTCAATCGCTTCAAACGAACGGACGACATTACTTTGGCTCTATATTAATAAACATGCAGGGCTAGCCTTCAATCCCATATTTTTCTGAATGAGCAAGGAAGCCCTGTCACTTTTTTGCTGTTCCAATTCCTTAGAAAACAAATATATTAGATTTAGGTTTTTTGATTTGCAATTTGGAGGTTGAAATTATAGTTCTAGAGAAGAGATGTCCAAATTACGCCGTCCATATGAGGTGAGTTTTCAGATCTAATATCTAGCTTATCTGTTTATTTTTCTTCAATTAGATCTAGATTTAGAAATTCATACAAATTCCGGTTTGTGGATCCAAATAGGCTTGCAAAGGGGAAGGCTATGAATAATTGAATTGGACTAAAAATCAGATATGGAATATGAAGTGTTTTCTTTTCGGGTGAGTGGATTTAAATTATATCTTTTACGTTTATGATATATTATCATATTCCCGTTAAATATTTTAATTTGGCATTTATTTCATTAACTAGGTCTGCTAATTAGTTATGTTGAATATGTAAATTTTATAAAAGAGCTTATATTTAATTACTATTTATGAGGAAAAGAAAGATAGGAACCTAATTAAATATAAGAAATATTAGGCTTAAAAGTTGTAGAAAGAGGCATAAGCCTAAAAGTGAGAAATTTATAGTAAATTGTGCTAAAACGGGAAAAATGAATTAAAAAGAGGAAAATTTAATAACTTGATTTGGAAGTTAGTAATAGATTAGTTGGTTGGTTTAGAATAGGGATACATTTCCATATTTTAACATTATAAGAATAACAATAAACGTAATTGCAAGAATAAAATCTAGGAAAAGGAAATTAGTGCAAAATAGAGATATTACTATATTTTGCATTACCCAAAAATTAAAGAAACAATAAAAGAAATATCTTACAGTTACGAATTAGTGTTTATAGCATTATTTAGGATTAGAATATGGAAATGAATTTTTAGCACAGTTTTGTAACCGACCAAATAGAATAGAACTACTTCCATGAATAAAAGAAAATAACATTAAAACGTTAAAGAAATTAAAAAAGAGAAATAATTAAGTTAAATAGTTGACAAGACTAGAAATAATAAACAGAAAATGTGACTAGATCTGCATTTACTGCGCAGATAGTAGAATAAAAGTAAAGTAGTTATTATGATTTATGATAGTTGGATGTAGTCCCAAACTAAGATGTCGTATAATATAAGAGAATTAAAGAGAATTCAATATCATAATAAAAGAAGACAGAATGGAATAGAAAAGAGACACTTGTAATTACACTTATAACATACAAGTTATGAAAGAAAAAAAGAGTATAAAAGTAACAATTGCAAGTATTATTGCAACACACAGGATATGATTAAAACGAAAAGAAATAGAAGAGACTTATTTTATCGACTTAGATCTTGGATTAAGTTAATAAGTAAAATAATAGAAGTGGCCCGTACCAGCAGCCTTCCCTTTTAGTAAGGAATTGATGGTCTCGCGATAGTTAGATGGGGCTGGGCTTGCTGATTAGGGTAAATAAGTAGCCAACAGCATAAGAAAAGTAAACTAAATGCATAATAATAGATAAGACGTAGGGTCTAATAAAATCGTAAGGTGCGTTTGGAGTATCCCAAAGAGAATCTAGAGAAAGAGCGTAATGAAGCAGTTCACCGCAGATTTTTAGTACAGAAAGAGCGCATCCAACTTAGTTATTTTAGGCTAGAAGAAAGTACGAGACTTCAACGGGACATGAGATACTCGAGGATGGCCCTCTGGGGTAGGTCCAACGAAGCTGCAACCCCGGAGGCAGGTCTGTAAGTATTCCATCAAGAGAGTATGCCTTGACTGCTTTTGCATTGCATGCCTAATGAAGCGGACCTTTGTAGGCAGTCAAATGGTTAATGATGGAGTAGGATATTCGTATGACACCTTACTCTAGTTTGCTAGTAGGTTATAGTGGGTAGGACCCATAATGATAGTCGCATGCGGATATTAGCCATCATCAGTCAGAGCGAATTTGGAAAAGACTAGAGCTAAACCAACAGGCCGATGATTCTTTCACTATTGAGATATTGGATGAGGGGCACAGCCAATTGGATGTTTAGATTGTTTACAGCAGGGCATATCCACTTAGCTCTTGAAAGGTCTTTCGATTAGTTTAGCGGGGCTGTGTGCGGCCATAGCCACGATGAGAAAAGAGACAGACTAAGTAGAATATCTATATTATAGGCCTAACGTAGTAGACCTTTACAGATATAGAAAATCTCGGACTGAGTTCCGCACAAGGTAGACCTTGTTGATGGAATTCAGGGAGTAGATAGAATGATTACGTGTAGTCCTCAAGGTATGCACTGGGTGGTACATTGTGGATGTCCAAGCACTAGTATAAGCTAGTATAGATGCAGTTTCACATTTTCATAGTAGACGATGGAACATCTGTATTGTAAGCCTCAAGAAGCTGTCCTTTATAGATGCAGTTATAGTACACTCAAGTAGCAAGACGATGGAGTCCTTTTAAAGGAGAATACGGAAGGTACTATGGGTAATACCTAGGACCAATGTGGTCTTTCGGAATGTGGCTACAAATATATATTGGTTATTAGGTCTTAATCTACTAGGGAGTAGATGTGTACAATTCACGGACAGGGACGAGAGTATTATAAACCAAATAAAGCTAATATAATAGAAAATGAAATATAATGGTATAGTTAGAATTATGCTTAGAAGTGTATAATTTGTCCATTCACCAGAACTTTAGTTCTGACACCTTCCTCATATCATCCCACAGGCTAGATAAATGGCAGAGATTTTCCAACTTTGTGACACTTGTTTAGAAAGTGTTATTACCTTGGTGAGTATTTACTTACTATTATATTTTAGTCAGTTCCGGTGTGACATATTTATTTCAGCTCTGATATATTTATCTTTGCCTATTTGTAGGATACCAGATACCCAACTCAAGCTTCAGTGAGTTTGGATTTTAGCATTTTTGCAAAAAATCCAGACCCATTGGAATTCGGGTTGTTGCAATCCATGTATGGTTTTGAGATCTGTTTGATATATGGGAATCCAATTTGGGATTCATGTTCTGTTTGGGTGATAAGTGTCATGTGAAAGATGCCAAACATGACATTGACATCTAAAATAGCTAAAGACGGAGTAGGATGCATATTTTGGGGTTTTGCAGTCCTATGATAGGGTATTGTCAACTCCTTATCTCGAGTATGCTTATCGATGTTGCGCACGAGTGTTGATGATATTTGGTACCACGTGGCTTATGTTTATGTTCGGGCATGTGCCTTTATGTTTACCTTATGGTGTATTTTATCTAAAGATATACGGTGCTCGGGAGGTGTTTTTTTTATCCTTGTGCATGCGTTCGGATTCGGCTTCTTCGAAGAGATCTCCATGGAAAATTCAATATGTGAACGTTCGTTACCGGATTTGATTGTACTCCTAATATTCTTTTGAATGCAACCAATGTAACCATTCCAGCAATGTTATAATATTTATATTACATACCCTAGACATTATCTATTATGTCACCTTATGCACTTATTAGATGGTGGTTCTTATGAGGGAATGTCCATTATGGCATTCCATGCGGTCTCAAAAGTACTGTTATATGTTGATCGCATATTTCTTGAGTTCCTCATACTAGACTTATATCTGACGCTTGGCTTTTTTCCCTAAATTCCTCGCGTGCTCTTTCATGTAATCTGAGAAAGGCAGGTTTTCGTTGGTTTTCTTTGTAGCTCAAGAGGACGAGCTGGATGTTTTACCTATCGTAGTATATTTATTTCCACTGTATTACTATTGTACATATCAATATTCGTGAGGATATCTTGTTATAACTGTCCGGGCTGTTGATAGTACTTAGGCTTTGTAACTTCGAAAATTCTATATCAGAGTAACCACGTTGTATTGTTCTTTTGATATTATATATTATCATTTCACTATGAGATTCTGATATTGTGTTCTCTTCTTTCTTGTTCTATTTCTATTTCTTTTTTTTCCACCATAACAATTCATCCTTTCGACACTGGGATGCTCGAAACACTAATACCATAGATGTATTAATGTTGACAATTAAGGGTCGAGAGGATGGATCATTAAAAATCATCACTTGAGTAATGTTTCACTTCAAGTAGTTTAATGCATACCCAACTAAGGTTGTAATATAAGGATCATGTCATGTGATTGACCGTAGTCAAAGTATGGTTTAGACACTAAAAATCCTCAGTACATTACTATATGAAAACCGCATATCGTTATATGAGATCTTTTATTTTGACTCGGTTATATTTAACATGTAGAGGACTCTTCTTGATTCATTCTGTAATTGCTCTAAACAACCACAAGTACAAAACCTCTCCTGGCCCCCTCCACTTTGCTCTCCATCACTATATTTCACCTCCTTTTTCTTAGGCTCTTTTTCGACCCTTCCATTACAACTTTGTTAAGCATACGCTTGATATTTACAACTCTAACACTTCATCACTTCGTTTTCTCTTATCGATGGCCTTGGATCAGATGCATTGGGCAGTGGGGTAAAAAATTTCTTTATAAATCATTTGCACTGGATCTTTAACTTTTGTTATCATAATAATTTGACTACATTAAACCATATTTAATGTTAGTTTGTGGTGATAAATGTCTTATGGTTATAATTTATTTTTAATTGATTGATGTTATATTATAATTAACATTGAACATCATATTACTAGAGTTAAGGGTGCGCCTTAGTGGAAATTATATAATTTTGTTATGTAACTTATCTTTCATGAAGAATAATGTTCAAAGAAATTATGTTTATGGTTTTATTTTTCTATTATATGTATTGTCATATTGGATATAAGTAATAGTTTATATACATTATATATATACATATAAGTAGAAAATCTATAGAAATAGTATATAATCATCTGTAGTTGTGAATGGTTAGCAATCATATGTAGTGAATCATGTATAATGATCACTTATTATTAAATGTTCCTAGTCAAGATGTATCGAGAGAAGGATATCGATACATCCATTAAGATTAATGTATATATGCTCTCCATACTATGGATGGTGAAGTACTTATGACTATTAGGGACGCTAAATGATTATGTACTTATTGTCATTTGGAACAATCACGGAATGACTCGATGGGAATCTTCTATAGGTTAATACAACTAAGTCAAAATATAAGAACTCATGTAATGACATGCATTAATCTTTAGACTTGATAGTACTATGAATCCTAACTAGTTATACTATAATTTGATTATGGGAAATCATGTGACTTCACGATCATGTTATGACCATAGTTGGGTATATGTTAAACTATGTAAAATGAAACACTACTCAAGAGAGGATTCATCACCTTCAGTGTGGAAGGTTGGCATCATTGTAGCTAGTAGTAAACTTAAAGTGTTAATCGATAAATGCTATCATTATGAATCAAGGACTTTAAATTGGTCTAGGAAGATAATATTGGAGTTTTTTTTATCACGAACAAACTTAGATATCTTAGTGATATAGTGATGAAGAAAAGAAATTGTGTATAAAATATATTATGAGTTGTAGCTTAATAAAGATGAGAAATTAGATATCGCCTATATGATCTACAAGCAATTGAAATCATGTCAGATACTGTACTTCAGCAAAGTGCATGTAGTTTAAATTGTTTTAGGTATTAACTATGGGCCAAGTTCACACTAAGGGTCAAAACAATAGAGTTGCTAGCTGTTTTTGAGTCCAACATATTCAAAATTTATTAGCTGTTTTGAGTTCAACCAATTCAAAATTAATTTATAAATATTATAAATTAATAATTAATAATAAAATTAATACAAAATTTATATTGAATTTTATGGCATTTTAGTTATTTATTTAAGGCTTTAAAATTACATAGAATAATATATAATTGCCACATATTGATTCAATTAAAATACATGCTTACACAATTAAATAAATAATTAATATATCATATATTAATTAGGCCTAACACAATCAAAACCCAATAAGGGGCATAGTTAACCGTAAATTGCGCAAGAAGAGTCAATCGACTTGATCTTTGGCTCTAGATTAGATCTTGATTCAAAATAAAGAGAAGGGTGGAAGATATATGATCTTATGGTCATTGTACATACTTTCCCTTTCCATTCAAAATACATGAAAATACAATTAACCCTAGCCTCGATTGGAGAATTTAATAAAGAAGCCATTCACACACCAAGTTCAAGGAATCATCGACCCGAAGAGGAATAATTAGCAGTCGATGTGTTGATAACCAGTAGATCTAAAAAGGTATACATCTATCTTAAATGATGTGTGTGTGTATTCATCCCATGTATTTTTAGCCGATTTTTTTTTAAAATATAACATAATAATAAATTTATACATTAATACTAAATTATATTACAAGTAATTAATTATACATATATTTATATTTGTATATATATTTTTAGTTAAAATAATTAAATTTTGTACAAGATTTCTCATTGCAAATGTGCGTGTATGTATGTATTTAAAATAGTTTTTTATTTTTATAAAATAAACATTTTTCTTAGATTGTTATAAAATATACATTTAAAATTAACTAAATGTGTCTGTGTGTGTAGGTAGGTATGTATGTGTATGTATATATGAAAATTGCTAAGAAAATCATCCGGTGCAAGTTCCATGGCCAAATTCTAGCATTTGCTTAAATTTCATTTTTAAGCCTTATTAATTATTTATAATTACCATCAATTTAACAAGGTTTTACATTCTCCCTCTAAAAAAGAATTTTGTTTCTAAAATTCCTCAAGGGTTGAATCATGTAACATACCGCACAATCATTCTAAACTAACCAACCAATTAGTGCATAACCAATTTTGCAGCCAAATATGTACAACTGCATGGTGTATCACAACATATATGATATGTATGTTGAATAACTCTAAATCGACGCCTCTTATATGAGTGCATTCTTTTAATTTTTCTTTTTGAAAATATGATGCAGATAACTTATATATACTGCCAGTTCTATATGTATGAAAGTTTTCAAGAATCAAATTTTTTTTTTTCACAGAATAATTTCAACACTCCTGCAAGTAGGAGTATGATTCCACTAATTTTGCACCCAAACCCTACCTTTTAAAACCTAATACACAATTTCTAACATCCAAAATTATTGAAAAGTTAGTTTTCCTGAATCTATAGTGTAACATCCCCTACTTAGAGGTCCAAAACTAACAGATGCTGCAGTCATCCATAATTATTAATGCTTGGCGACCAAATACGGCAATGTTGGATACATTGATACAGAGAAACACTTGAATATGGAAAAATTTTAAAAATCAAAAAAATTGCACATTCCATTTTAAAATATTTCATATTCATTACATAACCCAGCAATTGTTAACCACGTTCAGAGAAAATATATTTATTACAACATACGCCAAGAGCGACATATAAAGAAGCCCCCTTGGATGATCAGAGAGAGTGTGTGTATACATATAGGCAATTTAACAACTTTTCCTTTACATCAACAACACAACGGAATCAAAATAAAAGAGAACTCTAGATAGCTATCATGTCTCCTGCACGTCTTTAAAAGAATATTCATCTAGTGAGGTACCCGGAAACCTCAACTCTCAAACTACTCAAAATCAATTGAGTACCCGAGAGTTTAAGGGGTAAACATAAACTTCAAGTCAGATGTAAAGCCTGGTATGAATAATAATCTACCATCTCAAATCATTTAGATATCTAGCAAGACCACGCACTTAGCAGAATGGATTTTCCCCTCGTTGGTATCTTAAAACCGTTATAAGACCATATACTGTGCTCCTGCATCCACAATGGTTAAAACAATTCGAAAGATTTTGATACGATATGATATGCAAAACAAGTTGATCAATTCTGGATTACCTATCCCCATTATTTTAACTATCTATCTTAGTTATAGTTTCTAAGAATACTATTAACCTAATAGTTTTTATGGGCTGACTAATCACCGATTAAATGTTTATGGACTCCCTGTCATATTTCATAGTTTCATGGGATCACTAAGAACCTATTGACCCCTGCCAATATCTTTATTGTTCCATGGGTTTTCCTTGAATCTATTGGTAACCCCAATATCCTTCTTCTATCCTAGTTTTCTTGGGTTAACTAGGAACCTATCGACATCTGCCAATATCTTAATCCGGATATAGTTTTCACGGTTTCACTATGAACTATTGGTCCCTGCCAATATTAAACCATAGTTTTCATGGGCTAACTATGAACCTGTCTTTTTGACATCTTCATTTATACATAGTTTTTATGGGATAACCATGAACCTATTGGCCCCTGTTAATATCTTTTCCAATACAGTTTTCATGGGCTTGCTAAGAACCTATAGGCCCTTGCCAATATCTTCCTTTAATATTTTAGCATCCTATATTCTGGTCTTTCTAACCTCCTGGATGCAATTCTACTCATTCAGGAGTTAACTTAATTTATATTCACTACCGCGTCAACCAAGCTGGTTATTCTGCCCATCCTCAAAATACGGTTATGGGTCCATTACAATATGAATACACACACACATATATATGAAGAAGCAAACACAATAATTTTATCAATCCCTTTAACCCATTAATCAAGAAAAACTTCTTCAAAACCTCCTTTTCAAAACACTTTATTTATTTATGCCATAGTTTTCCTTGAAAATGAGATTGGGTTATTATTTTTTTTGAAAAACTAAGGCTTTAAAACCTTCAAAACCTAGCTTTCGACCTCATTGGATAACCTCCTTTGAAAGCATATAAATTTCTTTTCAAAACATTAGGCCCTGCCTTTCAAAACACCTTAAAATTTCTCTTTCGAAACCTTTTGAATGTAATGAAGTATTACTTATTAACTCTTAGTAGCATAGCTTCGAAACCATTGTAAGTACCCTTTCGAAACCTTTAGAAGAATCCCTTCCAAATCCTTGGAAGTCCCTCTTTTGAAACCACTGGGTTTATATTTAGAAGTATCATTTGGGTCAAAGTAAATATAAACAAAAGTATCTCTTTTGAAACCATTCTTTATCATATAGAAGTACTGGGGAAAACTTGGTGGCGCCGGCACCATCCTTTTTGAAAGCTTCAAATCATTTAGGTAAAACATTGAAGGTTAGCATCGAAATTCCCTTTTGAAGCCATTGCCTTCGAAACCCATGAACCCTTTCGAAAGCATTTAGGAAGTGGCTTAATACATCTTCAAAATAAACATTACCCTTCAAAAGTATTGATGGCTTCAATACACTCGAAAGGCTAAAGAATAGAGTTGGGTTTTGACCTAGTCGGAACAACTACTTTCGAAAGTATCATTTTTATAAGTAAAGAAACCCATACGAAAGTTTATACTTTAAAACATAAGATGACAACCCCTTCGAAAGCTATTAGAAAACCCCTTTCGAAAGCATATGTTCAATTTCTTTCAAAAGCTTTTAATAAAATGAAGATAGACGCTTAACTTTTTAAAACAAACAAAGGCGCTTCTAAATAGAGGTGGAATCCATTTTCTGGGTAAACCTAATTTAATACCAATTTAAGCAAACACTTTCCAACTTAGCCGCCCATGTGTAATCATGTGATTGGTTGCCTTAAACTTTCAAATACTTTACAAAAATAACTACCACTTAATTCCATATCCAAATCAAGATTACTTTAATACATAAGCCCTTCCATTTAGAAAAACTAATATTGCAAATAAGTCCTTCTCAGAAAATTTAATTTCCATAACAAATCACTAAAGAAAAATCCACAAAAAATACATAAATTCACTTTCACCATGTTATCTAACATATCAAAATTTCAGGCCCAAATTCTCAATTTAATATCTAAAATAAATTTCTAAACCCAATTAACCATATTTCATTTGAAAATTAATAATAATTTTTCCATAGCTAGAAAAATTATAAAAATGAAAACCCAACTCCAAAATCATGTTTTTTTCGTAACACAAATTTTTTCCATGGCTTTTGAATATCAATTCAATCGGTTTTACCCTAAAACCGCATACATTCCCATTTAAAAAATATTATTTAAATAAACAAATTATGATTCAAGAATATCATCATCCAGAACATCATCGATACGAATTTAATTTTAAATCCCAAAACATATGTTCATAAAACAAAATAAAGATTGTATAAATTATTATTCACCTTGATTAAGATAAGGAGATTGGATTGAGATTGAGATTTATTCCCCTAGCTTCAATCCTTAGCTTTACTTTGATTTCTCTTTTCGGCTCCTTTTTACATTTGTGTTTTGTGTTTGCAAAATGAGGTGAATGGGAAATTTGAATGAAACGAGAATATATATAAGGGTATGGGTTATGTGCGGCTATTTTCAAATATACCCTTATGTAAATTAATTAACTTAAAAACCATTCTTAAGCCCATTTAATTTATTAACCACGGCTTAATTTTTTTTATTCAAATCTAAATCCCCTTATCAGCTAACATTTATATTATTCTATTTCATTTATCTAATTAAAATTCTTGAATAATGTTATAAAAAATTAGAGGTGTTACAGGCTCCCCTCAAAGAATTTCTTTCTTGAAATTCAGTAAGGTCTAATGTAAACATAGCAATCATCTGTAATGACTCCTAGCAACTATACTAATTGACCTGACTAGCAATTATCTATATAAATCTAACATAGACATACCATCAAAGTAGATCAGGATAAGAATCTCGAATCCTATCTTCTGCCTCCCAAGTACAATCCTTCTCGTTGTCGCTCCACTAAACTTTCACCAAATTGACTGTCTTGTTCCTCAATCTTTTCTCATCACTTGCTACAATCCAAACTAGTTGTCTAACAATAGTCAAATTAGGCTCTACTACCAAATCCCTCTGTTGGAGGAATAGTAGTTTATGGATCATGCACATAATTGCGAAGATGAGACTACTTTCCAATCCTCTCTATAATATGGAATGGACCAACATATCTCGGTGCCAGTTTCTCCGACTTTTCGAACCATACCACACCCTTCATTGGTGATACTTTGATAAAAACCTTATCTCCAACTGAGAACTCTAGGTCTTTACGCCTTTTGTCTGCATATCTCTTCTGTCTGGACTGAGCTTCCTTCATCTTTTATCGGATCAACTCAATCCTCACTGAAGCCTTCCTAACCAAATCTAGACTCAAGACCAATCAGTCTCCAGTCTCCAACCAACATGCTGGTGATTTACATGTTCTTCCATGCAAAGCTTCAAAGGACGCCATTCCTATACTAGTCTGATAAATATTATTATAGGAAAACTCAACAAAATGTAGGTGATCTTCTCAACATCCACCAAAGTCCAACACACAAGCTCTCAATAAATGATCGAGTACCTTATTGACTCTCTCTGTCTGCCCATCCGTTTGAGGGTGATATGCAGTACTCATCTTGAGCTTAGTGCCTAACACATCCCCTAGAATCTTCAAGAAATCGTTAGTGAACAAAGCATCTATATCACTGGCTATGCTAGTAGGAATTTCATGAATTCTAACTATATTCTTCATGAACATCTTAGCTAAAACAGGTGCCGTCTTAGTTAACTTAACTAGAATGAATTGCGTAATCTTGGTCAACTTGTCCACTATAACCCATATACTTTCATTAGGCAAACCGTCTATAAAATCCATGGATATCAAATTACATTTCCTAACTGGAATCTCTAAAGGTTGAAGTAATCCACTTGGCTTTTGATGTTTGGGTTTCACTTGCTGACAGTTTGCACCATGTCTAACCCATAAGCCAACATCCCTCTTCTTACCTTCCCACTAGAAGCTCCTCTTCATATCACGATACATCTTGGACCCTCCAAGATGAATCATAAACTTAGATCGATGACATTCTCCAAGAACTTCTTTGCTCAAGTTCTTAACATTTGGAACACACAACCCTCCCTTTTTCCTTAACCATCCTCTCTGGTCAAGACTAGAATCCTTCAAATCATCGATCTCAGTTCTAACCTCAATCCTTCTAATCTTCCCAACTAATAATGGATCCTTCTTCTGCTTAGAAGCAATTCTCCCGATCAACACTGGTCGAACTTCTAAACAGGACATCATGGCGGTACTCTAGCTAGAACTAGCAGTCGATCTTAACGACACACTACAAGTAGTCAAAGCTTCTAAATCCTTCCATTCTAACAACATAGGTAACACCACATTCTGATGTCTTCTGCTAAGAGCATCCACCATCTTATTTTCTTTTCTAGGAGTATACTCTATACCAAAATCATAAGCAGCTAAAAACTCTAGCCACCTCTACTATCTTATATTCAGCTACTTTTGAGAGAATAAGTATCTTAAAGACTTATGATTTGTGTATAGCTCAAATCTCTCCCCTAAGAGATAATGCCCCTAAATCTTCAATGCCCAGATCACTGCTGCCAACTCCAAATCATAAGTAGGATATCTCACTTCATGCGGTCTAAGCTATCGTGAAGCGTAGGCAATCACTTTACCCTTACACATCAATACAGCTCCCAATCTAGTTCCATATGCATCGGTATATACCACCAACCCTTGGTTTTTCGTCAGGAACTACTAACACTGGTGCATTGGTTAATAAATACTTTAATTTAAGGAATGCTTCCTCATATTTTTCAGACCAGACAAACTTCACCACCTTTATGGTTAGCTTAGTCAAAGGCGCTGCTATCCATGAGAAATCCTTGATGAATCTCCAGTAATAGCCAGTAAGTCCAAGAAAAATTCTGATCTCATTCACCGTCTCTGGTCTCTTCAATTATTAACAGCTTGGATCTTATCTGGAACGACTGACAAACCCTTCTCTGAAACCACGTGACTAAGAAAATTAACCTCTTTCTTCCAAAAATGACACTTGGAAAACTTTGCCTTTAGCTGATACTGCCTCAGCGCCTCAAGAACAACTCTAAGATGATCTTCATGCTCTCTTTCATCTTTAGAGTACACAATAATATCATTTATAAACACCACCATGAATCTATCCAAATACTCTTGGAAGACTCAGTTCATCAATTCCATAAAGAAAGAAGGTGCATTCGTTAACCCAAACGGAATTACTAACCATTCATATGAACCATACCTAGTCCGAAATGCTGTCAAAAGAATACTGTCCTCTGCCACTCTTAACTGATGGAAACCTGTCGCCAAATCCAATTGAAAGAACACTATGGCTCCGTGCAACCGATTAAATAGATCATATATTCTCGGCAAGGGATACTTATTCTTGATCAACCTCTCGTTCAACTTATGATAGTCGATATACATCCTCATTGACCTATCTAGTTTCTTCATGAACACTGCAGCCGCTCCCTAAGGCGAACTGCTTGGTCTAAAAAATTCCTTCCTTTTAGATCCAGTAGCTGCACCTTCAATTCCTTCATTTTGGTCAGTGTCATCCTGCTAGGTGATCTACTACAGGTTTAGCTCCTGGAACAAGATCTATCCAAAAATCAACTGCTCATTTCGGTGGTAGTCCTATGACCAGCTCAAAAACACCTGCAAAATCTCTTGCTACTCGAACCCGACTTAACTCTTCTCCAACTTCCATTGCATTAACAAAGCACAACTACTCCGATCGAAATTCTCTACTGAGAATATAATTCGGTTATGACTATCAGGGTGTTTTAGTGATATCTCCCCATCTTGGAAAATATCCTAGCCTCGTACCTTCTTAACTAATCCATACCCAAAATGATTCGAAATCTGAATCGAAAACGTACCTTCCATCACAGTCATTCCATTTTCAGTTGTAGTTGGCTTAGCAGATGATGGTCCAACAGTAAAGACCTTTCCCTTGTCCGCCCTACCTAATTTCTGACACTAGTTCTTATAATGCCCAACTTGATCATAGTTAAAACACTTCACATTCTTCTTATCTGGAGCCTTCTTCCCTTTACCTAACCGATAACCATTTGCATAATGACCCTTCTTGTCACACTTGTAGCAAACTAGCTTAGCTTTTGCCATCTTGGCAGATTCTCCCTTTTTGGCTTCCTTCTTCTTAAAGAACTTTCTTTTCTTTCCCTGAGAACTTGGGTTTCAACTGGCTTCTCTCTAGCACAAACAACAAGCATCTATTTATGGTGAATTTCCATCACCATAACCATATTACAAGGATCACGTATATGTGTTAGGATCACCCTTGCAAGCTCATGTCTCAATCCCCAATGAACCTCTTAGTTGTCCCGTTGTCAGTGTCTGTAATAGCGTACCCATAACGAGACAGCTCATCAAACTTAGTGGCATACTCGATAACCGACATCTCTCCCTGTACTAGATCCATAAACTTTCTCATCAATGCTGACTTGTAACTTCAAATAAAAACATCTTTTCAAATCTCCTTCTGAATTTAGCCCATATCAACTCTTCCTCCTGAACTCTTGCAATAACACTATTCCACTAATGAAGTGCCGACCTTTGCGACTGTCTAGATGCTAACGTTCTCTTCTGCTCATCATCTAAACCTAAATCAGCAAAGATATGTTCACAATGCAAATGCCAATTCTATACTTCTATGGCATCCTCCATTCCCATAAACGGTTTTCCATCAAGACCGGTGTAACATCTACTTAGCTTAGCATAATTATTCCAAACTGGAGCCATAGGATTAGCTCCTCCAACATTTCCAGCAATACCAACAGCAACTCTTGCTTACATCATATTGACGAAGAACTGATAAGTCACCCCCATATCCACTAGTGGATTTCCAACACCCACATTGGCATCGACATTTTGGTTAGCATTAGCCCATCGACCTTGGTTCCTCCTAGTATTAGGTCGAGCATTTCCATTAGTTATGGCGCTTCCTCCATCGAGATTTCCGCTTCCATTTCCTGTTTCCATATCTTCTTTCTCGTAGATTTGCATAAGAGCCTTAGTAAGATACAAAATGTAACGACCCGCCTTTTTGGACAGTTTAAACCGACGATCAAATACACATGTCGATTCCAAACCGTTCAAAAGGGTAGATGGTTATTGGGGTAAATAAGAAAAGAAGAGGAAAGAGAAATAAAAGAAAGGAAAGAACACAGAATCTTGCAGCGGAACGATAAAATATAATAATCAAATAAACAGTTCATGAAGTTGTTTACTATACTTTGATCATTATTTATACAACATTTATCAGAGTTATACATATTCAACAGAACAAATAAAATAATGCAGCAGATAGCATGATGCAAAGATAATAATAGTAATAGAATACCAAATCTTCGTCTTCGTCCTCCAGAATAGATCTTCAATAAGCTGAAAAACTCAGGTCTGACTCAAGCGTAATGAAAAGACAAAACACTCGAGTCAGGACTAAAATATCCTTATGAAAGTTAAATCAATCATAAATAAATATGAGTGTGACGGCGTCAGAGATGTTTACGGGGTTTGATATCTCATATCCAGTGTCAACGTGCGTGCAATAACTCAAAAGATGTTACGGGATTTTCCATCTCTTAAGGATCCGTTAAACTATCTACTATGTAGTAATGTACGCTAAGTAGATAATGCCTATCAGTAATATAAAGTATCAAAATAGCATTAAGGCGTTACCATAATCCCCCTTAACACATTTTTATAATGCCAAAGTCTATACAGCACCGTAAGCCCCACCGTAAACTGGTGGTTATCAGAGGGTACCCCATAGGTATAACACAAAACCAAACGTAGTGGTCGCGAATAGGATAATCAGTATGACAAGGTACATGAGGCGATACCAACTAGGATACTAGTAGTTGCGTGATTCGGATTGATGTTGAGCATAGCCAGCAGCTACCCCAACACCGCGAAACAACACTCCCAAATCAAGGGGTGCACCCAAATCGCATCACAAATGTAATAGATATGGTATCGAAGAAGTGTGTTCGCTAGAGGTGGCGAACCTCAATGGCCCGGCGCGGCTCCTGTTTTAGTCATGTCAGGGGTCATCCAATAATCGTTCTCTTTCTTCAGTCAACGCGTTCACCAAACCATCCACTTCATTCTGGATCAACACTCCGCGTATAATAGTTATTAAAGTGGTTTTCGGTATTGACAGAGAGTATGTCCATATCCGATCCCGGTCTCTTTAATAACTACGTATTATTACACCGTTGGCTCTTTTACATTTCAAGTCGATTCATAATTGATATCAAAATATTATATTCGCTTCAAATATCAAATCCATTTCAAATATCATCGTATATATTCAAATGTATGATTCCGTTTCAAAAATCATTTTTCGCATCAATATCTCATTTCGATTTCAAAATCATTTCGAATTTCAATTTAGGTTGCAACTTCATTTAACTCAATTCGTATTTAAATTCAAGATTTAAATATAAACAATCCACTTTATTGACCAGCTTAGAATTTTAGAAAATAGTTTAGTAGTTTAAAAGTAGTTTTAAATAATTAAAATACTTAAAATCGTAAAATGGATTTGAAATAGATAAATTTAGTTTAAAATAATTTAAATTGGGTTAAGTAGATTTAAAATAGATTAAAACATTTTAAGTATTCAAAATGGTTTATATAACCGAGTAATTTGGAAAACAAAATAAAATAGCTTCAAAACCAATCCATTTCAATTATAACTTCCCAATTCAAATCAATTTCAATTTCCATTCTACCGATTCAATTTCGATTTCGATTCAAATCAATGTCAACTTTTACTTCAAATTAATTCAATTTTACATTCACCTTCAATTTATTCAATTTCAATTTATATCGATTTTTAGCTTGATTTTTCAAAATATCGATTTTTTTAACACTTAACAAAATTATCCTTCAATGTTCAAATTTAAATCCAAATTTCAAATATGATTCAATTCCAAGCTCGATTTCAAAATATCATTTTTATATCACTTCTACTTAGTAATATTTAAAGCTTGAATTAAGGTTAAATCTTTAAACAAATCAATTTTCGAAATTCAATCGTATCCCGATTTAAAATTCCAAAGTCTCCACTTTAAATTTTTAACGATTTCTTTAACCAAAATTTATTTCAACATTCCAAACTCAATTTTTCGATAAATTCGATTTCTATAAATTGATTTCTATTTATAACTTTTAAATCAAACTTTTAAATAGATTTCAAACCGACGATTTTAGTAATTATTAATTTAGCCAATTCGGTGTCCGTATATAATTTTCTATCATATGGCCAAGTAATTATTTATTTCAATTAAATGTCAGGGATGAATATATATCACTTAAATCAAATCACAGTTTCATATGTATGCATAACAGGATATATATAAGCAAATAAACATCCAAACATTTAAATATCAACCAATAACATCCATCGAAATATATCATCCAATAGACAATACAATTCATAGCAATTTCATAGTTATCAATGTCATGTAATTTAATCACAATTCAATTTTAATTTCAATTTAACTGTCAATTTAATTTTCAACGGTTAATTCAAATGACAATCTATATGACAATTAAATTCTATCAAACAACGACAAATAAAATTCATACCACTTCATAATATTAGGTTTAACTAGCATAAAGATATTCAGTATGTTGTGAGCGTTATAAAAACACTCACCTTGATTTCAATGTAGTTCCACCGTTTTATTTCGAATAAAATTAAACGAGCGTTTAATTTTACTAGAAATTTTCACTAGCTCCAAATGACTCCAATCCAATTCCATAGCGTAGTGCTCGTCCATACGATTCCAACGCAAAAAGTTTCACGCGTTTTCGACCTCTTATGAAAAAGATATGAATTTTAGAAGTTACACAATTTAAACTATAATTATTTTACATTTTATTTTATAATTTTCAACCTAACTTGCATCTCAACCCAAGATCCCTGCATCTCCAAATCACAGCCGCACCCTGTATCTTCTTTTCCAACCCAGAATCGTGAACGACATATTACCCAAAGCCGCCGCTTCCATTTGAATTGTCGCACCACCACATTCGACTTGAAGACAATCAACTACCATCATTACGAAGCTCGCCTCCAACACCACGCTCGCCCCAAGCATCACCAAGCTCGGCCCTACCTTGGCCGTGAAAAACGTCCCCAAACCCACTGCGAACGCGAGCAGATAACTCCCCTCATAGTTGACGATTTGATGAAGTAACCGTATGGATTGAAAGCTCTTGCTTAGCTCTACAACTTTCGTGTTGAAAAGTTTTTCTAAAAACGTGTGGATTGGGAGAGATTGAGGGGAGAAGAAGGGAATATTCTGGCCATTCGTTTTATTGGAGGTGGCCGGCCATTATTATGAAACCCTAGCTTGTTTTGGTTTGCAAATTTATGAAGAGAGGGGCTTATATAAAAAAATACGCGAACACTATTCATCCCGGATTTTTCTGAACTCCAAACGAAGCGCGGTGACCGGCGTTTCTAGGGTTTACCCCGCGTTCCGGACACAATGGAATAGGTTTCGAAAGCTAATTCGATTGTCTATGCGAGTTACGGAAATAAACGATCCAATTTTAATTAAACCGATTAACTACATTTCTATGCGTTTCGGCTTGCTCTGGACAAACGGTAAATCCGATTGACAAGAAAATTTAAACCTTACAATAATATAACATTACGGATCCGATGAAACTTGTTTCGTCGAAATCCGAGACTGTTTGAAAAATGGCTATTTTAACTCGTCAAATTAATATTAAAACAATTTCGATGCATTTCGAGCTGCCACGGTCAAACGAAAACTCCGATTGCTACGAAAATTGAAATCCGACAATAACAAACTATTACGGATCCAATGGAACCATTTTCGTCCAATTCTAAGACTGTTCGAAAATTGGCTATTTTTCAGTCGATAATTAAATATTGAAATATTCAATTTTCACAAATTTACTTTTAATTCGATTTTAAAAGTTCTACAACATCACTATAACTCCAATATGATAAAATAAAATTTTACAAATCATTTTTAATCATATTAAACCCGTTATTCAATTATCCAATAAATTCCAATTTTAAAATCTTATTAACTCCATTATAATCCCGATATAACTTACATTCACTTTGGAAACCAATTTGAATCATATTAAATCAAATTTCAATTATTCACTCTATTTTAATATATTAAATTTCCATATCAAATTAATCATATCAAATTCGAAATTTAATTATTCAACATTTGTAATATTAAATTTAGTTAAATTTTGATTATTCTTAAATCGCTATCTTTTGAAATATTCAAAACGAACTTAAAAATTTAACTTTTGAAACGAGTTAAAATTATAGAACAACCATTTCCATTATGCGGTTATTCAATTTCCATTATTAAATTATTCAATAAATTCCAAACATTTAATTTAAACAATTTCGATTATCCAATAATTCATTATCTTTTGAAATATTGAAATTGAACTTATAAGATTCAACTTTTAAAACCAATTCACAATTTAGAACACTATTTCATTTTACAGTTATTCAATAAGTTTTAAATGTTAAATTTAAACGATTTACCTGTTCAATATTCAGTATTTGATTTTAGATAAATTTTACTTATCAATCAATTACTCTATTATACCCAATGAATTCAATATTTATTATCCTATTCAACTATTGATTTCAAAGGTATTCACTAAGTAGCATTTATTTTCATTACTTGGATAATTATTGTTGCAATTCATTCTAATTATTATTATTCCAACGAATTACAAATTTTTTTCTAACGTTAAATCGCGAAATCTTATTAAATTAGCTATTTTAATTATCGAAAATTTGTGGGTCGTTACACTCTCCCCCACTCAAAACTTTTCGTCCCCGAAAAGGAAAAAAAGAAGGGAAAAAGAACTAAGTATAGAATTTAACATTAGATATATTTTATTCAAAGTTACCAACTTATAAACAATGAAATTCCATTTATAAAGTCATAACCATGCTTCCACTAAGTTACTCCGAACGGTTTTCTAACTTTAAAAGTTAGTTATCAAAACAAGTTATAAAAAATTTAAAACTTGAAAAATTTTCTAACACCTGGATTTTACGTAAAATTTCGGCAGAGTCTCCTTTGTGCGGCTCGATCGGAAAAAAAAAATGACAGTATATATATCACAAATATACATCTCATCAAGTGATGAGGCATCCCGTAGGGAAAAAGTGTAAAAGTATGGTATACAATCCGAGATATGTACCTTATATATTATTAGCGAGCATATACGGCTATTATAGCGCGAAAGCAAGCTCTAAATGCGAAGCAAGCACAATCCGCACCTACTAAACACTCAACAAACCATGAGAAACATGCATATATGAAAATAATATCAATATACATCATATAGCAACATAACAACTACATGTGCCAACATAGCGAATGCAACAAAACAACAAATGCATCCACCAAATCAATTGTCATCCAACAATTATCCTACAAATCCATATAAATTCACTTCTCATTAATATTTATTGACTTGGTTTTCAATTTTAATCACGGTTGATTCATTAATGTTGGATTTTACTAACATTCATTCTCAATTCAATTAGTTAACCTTCACTAATTTATATTTACATTAGTTCACTTCCAATTTGAATCAAATTAAATTCTATTTAAATTCATTTAACTTCCAATTTGATGTCAATGATTTATAGCTTTCAATTTCATTAACACTTAATGAATTACATACAATCAACTAACAAACATATAACAACCAAACCATACCTAACATAACCAAATTATAAATTTTACATTCAATTTGGTTTATCTCTTTCATATATATATATATATATATATATATATATATATCCTGTTATATAGTTTTTAAAAAAATCATTTTATATTTGGCATCTTAAATTCCCAATATTAACTTTAATTAAGTCCGTAAGCCATACATATATCATTCGTGAGCAATATCAATCTAATCGCTTATTCGATCACACAATTTCACTTCCAAACTAGTATCGTTCACCCGACTCTCTAGTGCGGACTTCGATTTGGTTCCTTGATTGGAAACTGTTACTCTCCTTGCATAGTCATATACTATGATAGAGAATTCCAGAATCAAATTAAAAATCCATATCTAGGGTTCGCCGTCGAAAATCGAGTGAAAATCCTAACTTGGATCGATACAAATACGCAAATCTCACTTATTACCTTCCAATGGATTTCTATCCAATTTATCTGTAACAACCCGATATTCGCGTCAATTCATAATCGACGTTAAAACGATTTATATTTTCGTCAATTGCCATTTTGAAGTTTTTAAAATTTAAATTAAAATTTAAATTACAAATGGTTATTAAGTTTGAGGGGCTTTGATATAAATTCTCGGCCCACGATTCCTTTTTTTTTATTTCAACCGGTCCCCCTCTTCCCCCTTTTCATTCGAAACCTTACATCATAATCGAACGAAGAAAAATTAATGGCGGCCCCCTTTTGCATTTCTCGTTCGCCCCTTCATCTCGCTCGTGGCTGCGTCGATCGATGATCTTGTGCTCTGCTTCTCCTTAATTCGTCGATAAGGTGAGTAATTTACATTACTCACTTCTAATTCGAAACTGCTTGTCTTTGTATGCCAAATTTGAATTCGATGTTGTTAATGATGATTTTCTACTTTCACTTGTTTCGAATTTTTGGCCTCTGTTAAATTTGACTCTGGCTCTGATTTTTTCAACTTGAAATTGTTTTGATTCAATTTCTTGATGACCACGGCTTTGAATCCCCTGATGCTTTGACTTTGATTTTGAGTTTCTTATCTTCAGTCACTTTCTCGCCTGTATATTATGGCTTTCTTGGATACATCATTATGCTGTTTTGAGGCTTATTAAGTGTTTGTATCATCCCTGCTTCATCATGTTGCACACACTCCATTTTTGCATACTGCTACTTGTCTCTGACTTCGGCATATACTCACTGAGGTGTTCTAGCCCTGTTGCGTACATGATGCTTAATTTACCTTCTCGTCATGTTGACTTGTAACTTGATTTTTATTGCAATGAGTCTTATGCACCATGTTGTCTACTGTGACCTTCATACTGCAGTGACATTTGTTCTGGTTGTCATGTATATGGAGTAGAGTTGCATTCCCTTGTCATTGTCTCAGGCCACTTGATCACTTGTATACTGCTGTTAGTTTTGGTGTATGTAGATTGGTTCATGTGAACACATTTGTGTTGCATTGCAGTTGATTCATTAGATCATTTGATATGTTGTCCACCTGAGTTTGAGCATTTGCACAATTGTAGCCTTGGTCTTTGTTGTTGTACCATGCACGGCCATGCTTGTAAGTAGAGTCTGTATATGACTACTTGATAGTCTGCACCACTGATATGCAGCAGCTTGGTCATTTTGTACTTCTGGTCTTCATATTTGTGGTGACAAGTCTTTGTGATCTGCACTGTGCATATGTTTGGTCTATGTAGTTGTAGTACTATTGTTTTGTACTGAGCTCGACATTGCTCTATGTTGCCTTCATGCAGCTTGTTCTCTACACTCACTTGATTGTTGCAGTCCATGTTCTTCACTGTTAACATTACTGAACTTGATTCTGTAGTCACTTATGCACTGATTCACTTGTTCATGCATTCAACTTTGCCATGCTATTTACAAGTACATTTCATATACTTGATACCATACACTCAAAATCAGTTGCATTAACTTTAGACATACTTGATGTCTTTGTGGTTTTGTTTTCAGTCAGCACTTAGCACTTACTGCCTTCATGTTTTTCATTTTTGCATATTCTCTGTAGCACTACTTTTATGTGTTGCTGTGTTGCGTAGTTCGCTGCACTACCATCACCATATCTCCATCATCTATGCTGACTTCGTCCTTGGTGCTTTGTCGAGGCCGCATTTTTTTTAGCCTGCACATCCATGTGCCTTCTCTGTTTCATTTTGTTCTTCCGGTTTCACTGTCTTTTATCCATGTACTGAACTGTGTTGCACCTATATATGCACAGTACTTGTCATGTGCACTTTTACGTTTCTTGATTTCGTTCTGGTGTACATGACTAGATACTTTACTCTTCGCCTTGTGTTGAGCCTAAAATTCATTGGGCTTGACCTCGCATTTGTCTCGGCAATTTAATCGACACTTGGCCTTATGATATTCACGACGATGCTTGTGAATATTCATTGGGTACATCATCACTGTAGTGGCAAGGCAGTGCACGCAAGCGTGAACTGCAGCCACACAGTAATCATTGGGTACATCATCACTGTAGTGGCAAGGCAGTGCACGCAAGCGTGAACTGCAGCCACACGGTATGGCTTTTATGGTATTCTATCTGGTTTTGATTATTTGATCTTTTGCATATTCCATATGCTGTAGTGGCGAGGCAGTGCACGCGTGCGTGTACTGCAGCCCTACTTGAATTAATATTTTAATTGATATTTCAATGGTTTGAACTGTTTTGTTTATTCAATTCAATATTCTGAATTGCATTCTGATTTGGTTTAATTACTGTCGTCTATTCATTATTTAATTATTATTGCTTCTATGCACTAATAACTGAGTTTGAATTAGACTGACTCGAGTATTATTTTCTTTTGAATCTAATACTCGGGTCAGACCGAGTATTTCAGGTTGTAGATATTCTGCTTTGGGTTGCTGCTAGAGCTATGAAGTTCTTTCATATCTTTTGGAGTAGTCGTCGTCATTTGTAGTAGTCTGTAAAATTGTATTGGAAGATATGTATTCATGTATATTAAATACGTTAATGTACTTGTATATGTAACTTCCTTAGTCGACTGTTGTAGTTGTATCATATGTACCGTGTCATATGTAGTGTATCAAATGTATTTTAACTGACATCAGTTATTGTATATATGAGACTTTCTGTTTGATTTGTGTTCCGCATTATATTATCTGTGTGATATTTTATATTTACTGTTCTAAACTATTACGAACCATCGTAGTTCGTTTTATACTGGAATTGGGGTATGTCGATGGGAGAAAATAAATCAGAGATGAAAAATGAAAGAAAATATATTTATATACCACTCCCATTGAGATAACCAATACTAGTATAAGGCCTAACTATTGATGGTCGCTCCTCAACAGCCTTATTCTCCGTGCTAGTTGACAGCACTACACCGTAGTGTTCTTGGCTAGCGTGGGTATAGAGGTGGGGCGTCACATTATCTATACTAAATTATTTTATTGACTTCTTTTTTTTTCAATTAATTATTCACAATCTATTATTCAGTTAGTATATTCATTTCTTTACATAGCATGTTCTTTAACATTATCTTTTCTTAAACATCATATCATAGAATTTTCTTACTCAAGTTCATTTTAAACATTCTATATAATTTAATTAAATCCAATTTCATTTTCCAATTGATTCTTAGCTATAAGAAATTCCTTTGTTTACATTTATTGCATTTTCATAATTTCAGTTAATAACGAATTCATTTGTGAAACATTTTATTAACCGGCACTTAAGTTTATTAATCATCCTATAAGTCTAACCTCTCCTAAATGACTTTTCTTAGTTTACAGTTATCTTAAAGGTTACAAATTCAAAAAAAAAAATCTATGCAATTTATATTTATTTTCTGTAACCAATTTACAAAAGATATTATACAATTCATTTGTCTTCTTTCTTAAGTTCACTTACTTGTTTCATTTATCCATTCATCATTTCATGCTATATTTAAGTATATATAAATTTTTCACAACCAAAATTTTCATTTATATACATTTTAATTCCTTTGAGTTTTCCTTACTTGTATACTTCAATTATTTTCAGGTTCTGTTTATTTGTACAACATCTCATTACATATCCAAAACATCATTTTAACTTCTTAATATTTGGTAAGTCATATTATATGTTATTAGAATGCAAATTTGGTATTATACAAATTTATAGAATTTCATTTACTTAAATAGAATGTTCACAAATTTGATTTATTTAAATCCTCTTTACCTTTCAACTTTAAAGTTTTCCCAAATAAAAGCTTAGATATCTTAATCCTCTTATTTTATAAATTCTGTTATTCACATTTCATTCAAATAATTTGAAAATTATTAATTAACAAAACTTAGAAATTTAAATGCCCGATTTTTCAAATCGTTTGAAATGAACATACACACCTATATCTTTAATACATATCAAATCATACCTTTGGAGTTTAAACCAAAACCCATTTACCCAAAATAATTTTGAAGAAAAGCAAAGCTTCTTAGAAGTCTCCCCCATTTTGAGACTCGAAAATGAACGTCGATGATGCTGCGCAGTCATCACCGAAATTATTTTCCAGCAACAGAAGAGAGGAGTTCTTAATTCATTCCTTCTAAAAAAAAATCCTTTCAAAATATTTCCTATAAATATTTTCCAACTAACATCACAATATATTTTTTTCAAAGCTTTGAAAACCATTTTAAAAGTCCCCGGGTCTTAAATTCAATAATTTCCCATTTAAATCTATTTTAGTTTATAAGTCACCTTTATAAAACATTCTTATAGAATTTCTTTCTTAAAACATTTTACAAGTGTTTTATCATTGTTCATTTTTCAATAAACCTTATTTATTAAAACACCATATCAAATTAATGATGATAACCAATATATCATTTCTAACAACCAAATAAGCTACATAGATCACAATAATTTTTGAAAATAAATTCTTTATATACAAAATATAATTAGGGCAAAATTATTTCATTTACCCAATTTCAAAATAATACTATGTCGAATTGTTCTGTTCGAGTGTTTAGAGATCCCTATCAATGACGTTAATTACTCGTATTGACCAGAATCCATAAGCCACTCAACAAATCAACCGACACAATATAAAACATTTTATATCACTAACAAATACGCTCTCTCATATACATATTCACTCAGCGACTCATCATAGGGTATTACTATCCTATTTATAAAGAGTCAGACCCCACAAAGCTAAGGTTATCGCTAAACACAAGCTCTGATACCAACTGTAACGACCCTCCTTTTTGGATAGTTTAAACCGACGATCAAATACACATGTCGATTCCAAACCATTCAAAAGGGGAGATGGTTATTGGGGTAAATAAGAAAAGAAGAGGAAAGAGAAATAAAAGAAAGTAAACAACACAGAATCTTGCAGCGGAACGATAAAATATAATAATCAAATAAACAGTTCATGAAGTTGTTTACTATACTTTGATCATTATTTATACAACATTTATTAGAGTTATACATATTCAACAGAACAAATAAAATAATGCAGCAGATAGCATGATGCAAAGATAATAATAGTAATAGAATACCAAATCTTCGTCTTCGTCCTCCAGAATAGATCTTCAATAAGCTGAAAAACTCAGGTCTGACCGAGCGTAATGAAAAGACAAAACACTCGAGTCAGGACTAAAATATCCTTATGAAAGTTAAATCAATCGTAAATAAATATGAGTGTAACGGCGTCAGAGATGTTTACGGGGTTTGACATCTCATATCCAGTGTCAACGTGCGTGCAATAACTCAAGAGATGTTACTGTATTTTCCATCTCTTAAGGATCCGTTAAACTATCTACTATGTAGTAATGTACGCTAAGTAGGTAATGCCTATCAGTAATATAAAGTATCAAAATAGCGTTAAGGCGTTACCATAATCCCCCTTAACACATTTTTATAATGTCATAGTCTATACAGCACCGTAAGCCCCACCGTAAACTGGTGGTTATCAGAGGGTACCCCATAGGTATAACACAAAACCAAACGTAGTGGTCGCGAATATGATAATCAGTATGACAAGGTACATGAGGCGATACCAACTAGGATACTAGTAGTTGCGTGATCCGGACTGATGTTGAGCATAGCCAGCAGCTACCCCAACACCGCGAAACAACACTCCCAAATCAAGGGGTGCACCCAAATCGCATCACAAATGTAATAGATATGGTACCGAAGAAGTGTGTCCGCTAGAGGTGGCGAACCTCAATGGCCCGGCACGGCTCCTGTTTTAGTCATGTAAGGGGTCATCCAATAATCGTTCTCTTTCTTAAGTCAACACGTTCACCAAACCATCCACTTCATTCTGGATCAACACTCCGCGAATAATAGTTATTAAAGTGGTTTTCGGTATCGACAGAGAGTATGTCCATATCCGATCCCGGACTCTTTAATAACTATGTATTATTACACCATTGGCGCTTTTACATTTCAAATCGATTCATAATTGATATCAAATATCATATTCGCTTCAAAAAACAAATCCATTTCAAATATCATCTTATCTATTCAAATGTAAGATTCCGTTTCAAAAATCATTTTTCGCATCAATATCTTATTTCGATTTCAAAATCATTTCGAATTTCAATTTAGGTTGCAACTTCATTTAACTCAATTCGTATTTAAATTCAATATTTAAATATAAACAATCCACTTTATTGACCAGCTTAGAATTTTAGAAAATAGTTTAGTAGTTTAAAAGTAGTTTTAAATAATTAAAATAGTTAAATTACTTAAAATCTTAAAATGGATTTGAAATAGATAAATTTAGTTTAAAATAATTTAAACTGGGTTAAGTAGATTTAAAATAGATTAAAACAGTTTAAGTATTCAAAATGGTTTATATAACCGAGTAATTTGGAAAACAAAATAAAACGGATTTAAAACCAATCCATTTCAATTATAACTTCCCAATTCAAATCAATTTCAATTTCCATTCTACCGATTCAATTTTGATTTCGATTCAAATCAATGTCAACTTTTACTTCAAATTAATTCAATTTTACATTCACCTTCAATTTATTCAATTTCAATTTATATCGATTTTTAGCTTGATTTTTCAAAATATCGATTTTTTTAACACTTAACAAAATTATCCTTCAATGTTCAAATTTAAATCCAAATTTCAAATATGATTCAATTCCAAGCTCGATTTCAAAATATCATTTTTATATCACTTCTACTTAGTAATATTTAAAGCTCGAATTAAGGTTAAATCTTTAAACAAATCAATTTTCGAAATTCAATCCTATTCCGATTTAAAATTCCAAAGTCTCCACTTTAAATTTTTAACAATTTCTTTAACCAAAATTTATTTCAACATTCCAAACTCAATTTTTCGATAAATTCGATTTCTATAAATTGATTTCTATTTATAACTTTTAAATCAAACTTTTAAATAGATTTCAAATCGACGATTCTAAAAATTATTAATTTAGCCAATTCGGTGTCCGTATATAATTTTCTATCCGATGGCCAAGTAATTATTTATTTCAATTAAATGTCAGGGATGAATATATATCACTTAAATCAAATCACAGTTTCATATGTATGCATAACAGGATATATATAAGCAAATAAACATCCAAACATTTAAATATCAACCAATAACATCCATCGAAATACATCATTCAATAGACAATACAATTCATAGCAATTTCATAGTTATCAATGTCAGGTAATTTAATCGCAATTCAATTTTAATTTCAATTTAACTGTCAATTTAATTTTCAACGGTTAATTCAAATGACAATCTATATGACAATTAAATTCTATCAAACAGCGACAAATAAAATTCATATCACTTCATAATATCAGGTTTAACTAGCATAAAGATATTCAGTACGTTGTGAGCGTTACAAAAACACTCACCTTGATTTCAATGTAGTTCCAGCGTTTTATTTCGAGTAAAATTAAACGAGCGTTTAATTTTACTCGAAATTTTCACTAGCTCCAAACGACTCCAATCCAATTTCATAGCGTAGTGCTCGTCCATACGATTCTAACGCAAAAAGTTTTGCGCGTTTTCGACCTCGTATGAAAAAGATATGAATTTTAGAAGTTACACAATTTAAACTATAATTATTTTACATTTTATTTTATAATTTTCAACCTTACTTGCATCTCAGCCCAAGATCCCTGCATCTCCAAATCACAGCCACACCCTGTATCTTCTTTTCCAACCCAGAAACGTGCATGACATATAACCCAAAGCCGCCGCTTCCATTTGAATTGTCGCCACCATCACATGCGACTTGAAGACGATCAACTACCATCATTACGAAGCTCGCCTCCAACACCACGCTCGCCCCAAGCATCACCAAGCTCGGCCCTACCTTGGCCGTGAAAAACGTCCCCAAACCCACTGCGAACGCGAGCATATAACTCCCCCCATAATTGACGATTTGACGAAGTAACCGTATGGATTGAAAGCTCTTGCTTAGCTCTACAACTTTCGTGTTGACAAGTTTTTCTAAAAACGTGTGGATTGGGAGAGATTGAGGGGAGAAGAAGGGAATATTCTGGCCATTCGTTTTATTGGAGGCGGCCGACCATTATTATGAAACCCTAGCTTGTTTTGGTTTGCAAATTTATGAAGAGAGGGGCTTATATAGAAAAATACGCGAACACTATTCATCCCGGATTTTTCCGAACTCCAAACGAAGCACGGTGAGCGGCGTTTCTAGGGTTTACCCCGTGTTCCGGACACAATGAAATAGGTTTCGGAAGCTAATTCGATCGTCTGTGCGAGTTACGGAAATAAACGTTCCAATTTAAATTAAACCGATTAACTACATTTCTATGCGTTTCGGCTTGCTCCGGACAAACGGTAAATCCGATTGACACGAAAATTTAAACCTTACAATAATATAACATTACGGATCCGATGAAACTCGTTTCGTTAAAATCCGAGACTGTTTGAAAAATGGCTATTTTAACTCGTCAAATTAATATTAAAACAATTTCGATGCGTTTCGACCTGCCACGGTCAAACGAAAACTCCGATTGCTACGAAAATTGAAATCCGACAATAACAAACTATTACGGATCCAATGGAACCATTTTCGTCCAATTCTAAGACTGTTCGAAAATTGGCTATTTTTCAGTCGATAATTAAATATTAAAATATTCAATTTTCACAAATTTACTTTTAATTCGATTTTAAAAGTTCTACAACATCACTATAACTCCAATATGATAAAATAAAATTTTACAAATCATTTTTAATCATATTAAACCCGTTATTCAATTATCCAATAAATTCCAATTTTAAAATCTTATTAACTCCATTATAATCCCGATATAACTTACATTCACTTTGGAAACCAATTTGAATCATATTAAATCAAATTTCAATTATTCACTCTATTTTCGTATATTAAATTTCCACATCAAATTAATCATATCAAATTCGTAATTTAATTATTCAACATTTGTAATATTAAATTTAGTTAAATTTTGATTATTCTTAAATCACTATCTTTTGAAATATTCAAAACGAACTTAAAAATTTAATTTTTGAAATGATTTAAAATTATAGAACAACCATTTCCATTATACGGTTATTCAATTCCCATTATTAAATTATTCAATAAATTCCAAATATTTAATTTAAACACTTTCAATTATCCAATAATTCATTATCTTTTGAAATTGAACTTATAAGATTCAACTTTTAAAACCAATTCACAATTTAGAACACTATTTCATTTTACAGTTATTCAATAAGTTTTAAATATTAAATTTAAACGATTTACCTGTTTAATATTCAGTATTTGATTTTAGATAAATTTTACTTATCAATCAATTGCTCTATTATACCCAATGAATTCAATATATATTATCCTATTCAACTATTGATTTCATAGGTATTCACTAAGTAGAATTTATTTTCATTATTTGGATAATTATTATTGCAATTCATTCTAGTTATTATTATTCCAACGAATTACAAATTTTTTTTAACATTAAATCGCGAAATCTTATTAAATTAGCTATTTTAATTATTGAAAATTTACGGGTCGTTACACAAAAGAACGGTCTAGGAGAGAGGGGATTACGTACTCATACATAGATATATATATATATATATTATATCAAATACAAGTAAGTTACTATAACGTAACCCAAACCCTGATCATATTTCTAATTTATTAGATTATGTATGAATCTTTTAGGTTTAATTTCTTTTAAGTTTCATAAGCAAATGCTCTGATACCAACTTAAAGCATCCCCTACTTGGAGGCCCAAAACTAACGGTTATGGATGCTGCAGTCAGCCATAGTTATTAATTTTCGATGACCAAATATAGCAATGTTAGATACATTGATACACATAAACACGTGAATATGGAAAATTTTGAAATATTGAACGAATTCCACATTCCATTTCAAAACATTTCTAATTCATGACATAATCCTGTAATAGTTAACCATGTTCAGAGAAAACATATTTATTACAACATACGCCAAGAGCGACAAATGAAGATGCCCTCTTGGATGATCAAAGTATATATAGGCAATTTAATAATTTTTCCTTCACATCAATAACACAACGAAATCAAAATAAAAGAGATCTCTAGATAGCTATCATGCCTTCTGCACATGTTCGAAAGCTTATTCATCTAATGAGGTACTTGAAAACCTCAACTCTAAAACTACTCAAAATCAATTTAGCACCTGAGAGTTTAAGGAGAAAATATAAACTTCGCGTCCAACATAAAGCCTGGTATGAATAATAATCTACCACCTCAATCATATAGATATCTAGTGAGATCACGCCGCCTAACGAAACTGGTTTTACCCTCACTAATATCTTAAAACCTATTGGTGGGATACCATCGATATGATCTTGCTTGGACTACACTTGGTGAGGGAAATTTCTAAGAAAGTGGATTTGATTTGCAAGAGGTTGAAGACTGCACAAGATGGAGAAAAGTCATGTGCCGACAGAAGACGTTCAGATTTGGATTTTAGGGTTGGAGATATGGTTTTTATCAAGGTTTATCCTTTGAGAAACGTGATGAGATTTGGCTCAGTGGGTAAATTGGCACTGAGATTAGTAGGACTCTTCCGTATTACCTCACAAATTGAAAAAGCGGCATAAAGAGTTGATCTTCTTGATAAATTGGCTAGAGTTCACGATGTTTTTTATGTTTCGCATCTTAGGAAGTGTCTACCTGATTCCGTAGTAGCAGTAGAACCCGATGAGATAAGGAAAATGGAGGTAGAGCGCAAATTACTTGTGCGTCATACACCCACCTGTATATTGGAACACAACGTCAAGAGATTATGCAACAAGGAAGTTCATCTAGTGATGGTTAAGTGGGGAGATTACTCCAATGAGTGCATATGGGAATCTGAGGAGAGAATTTGAACTTCTTATCCTTTTCAATTTGAAGGCACATTTCAAATATCCTATCTTTGATCTTTGATCTTTAATTAGTTAGGGTCTTTTCGATAATCTTTAGGTGAAACCTATGGATGGTAGCTTGGTCATAAACATGTCATTAGAGAATGTTATGGTTGATGGATGAAAATGATTGCAAGTGGAAGCTAATGTTTGCAAATGGATGGATTTCATGCACTAGATAGATATTTATTAGGATAATCAGCCAACTAGGTACACACACTTGCATATGCACATGGTTGTGTGTGTATACATATATCTATGTGTGTATATAAATGGATGTTGCATATGAATGGTGCATTTGGGTGAATGATTGAAACATACATATAGAATTATCAATTATACTAGGGTAATTGCATACATTTGGTTGCATGACATAAGCATACTTGCATTACAGAAGGTCAAAGGAATCAGTAGACCGACTACCTTTTCGCACTAGATAAGTTCATATGCATTTCACTTTGCATAAAACATAAATTGCATAAGTTAAAAATAAGGGCAATGGTAGAAATGGATGGTGGTTGAGTAGATGGATGTAGTTCTTGGATGCTGGTTGTTAATTACGTTCTTCCATCTTTGGAGATTTCAAGGATGAATCCTTTAAGGGGAGAATGTAACACCTCGATATTTTATGAGAAGTATAATTAAAAAGAAATTAAAAGTGCATTTGGTACAGTGGTAACATGTTGACTTCCTTAGTGACCAGAGATCAAGTCCCATTGTCGCCCAAAATCTGGAGCAATTTTCTTTCAGCTAGTTCATTTCCAGAGATTTTCCTACGTATTTCAGCATTGTTTCTGACATGTGGTGGCTTATTTGCTCCAATGATGTAATAGGATGAGATGGCTAAATTTTATTGGTTGAGTGATGTGTATGGACTAGAATGGATAACCATTAAGTGCATGAAAGAATTAGATTTAATCTAAAATAATCGAATGGACTATATTCACTCAAACAATCTACAAATAAACCATCTAACCTAAATCTAATCTCTTATTCAACCATCGCCATAGTTCTCAGCAAAATTAGTGTGTATTATTCTTCCTTCTTTTCTCTACTAAATAAACAAATCTCTACTAAATTAAATTATCTATATATATTCAAGCAATTTGGGGAATTTAGAAGAATTAAAGGGAGAAAGATTAAAGCAAATCTTTTTCAAATTTATAAAAGCTCAAGTGCCAAGTGAGTGGGAATTAATATGAAATAGAAAAATAAAGTAATTAAATTCCAGTTCTTTTCTGGCTTGTTAATATGAATTAATCGTTGTTGTTAATTAAGAATAGATGTAAATTATTCCAACTTCTTCTTCCACTTCTCAAATCTAATTCATGTTTGTTTAAAATATGGAACATATAAATTGTCTATTCATGTTTTATAGCATAAATAAGATTGAAATTTATGTAAATTATTGCATCTTCTTCTTCTCCCACTTCTCGATTCTATTTCATGCTTGGATTGAAATTTGGAACAAATAACTTGTTATTCACGTTTCATGGTGTAAATATGATTGGTTTAATTAAATAGAATTAGAATTGTTATTCAATTTCTAATGGTAGAATAGGTTAGTTGAATAAATTCAGAATATGTTACTTGAATAAAATTGTAATTTGATTGATACAATTACTTGATTTTGAATATGGTTTTGGAACAAAATTAGGAAGTCTAATTGGCATAATTGTTTGTTTCATATGTTGCCTGAAAATGTAAAAGTGGAATTTTGTGTAATTAAATGGTTTGTGGCTATTGGATAAAATTTTTGTATAGATTAAATCTCTAAAAGGAGAACGTATATTAGGGTGGAAAAAAATGTAAATTAAGTGGACCCTAAAGGCTAGTGTAAATCTATAACTAAATGACATAAAAATTACAGACAAACCATACAGACCGAATGGACGTGAAATTAAAGTACCATTTATGTAAGAAAAAGAGAAAGTATGAAATAACTAAATCAGATGTAAAAATGGCATGAAGCAGATTAATGGAAACAAACAGTATGTAAAGTGTGGTGGTAAAATTAATTAATCTGGAAGCGATTGGGTACGCAGACCTTGTAAAGGTCTGGATATGTGTTTCATGCAGTTAAGAACAAAATATAATTTGGGAAGTACGTACTAGGAGCGGGCAAGTAGGTTCACAAGGATGTTTGTTATCTTTCACAGGTTTCCAGTACGTAGGATAGATAGCATCCGCAATCATAGGCTTCTTCAGGTAGATCGACGCGGACGAAACATGATAAGTGTGCTCCGACGTGGGCTTCTTTATGCAGATTGTTGGAGGATTTTGCGCAGTTGACCCTGCTGCGGGCACCGTTTCGGAGGACCAACACTTTAGATAGGGGTAAGTCCAAAATGATGACCGAGGAGACAGGAGGATAGGAGTCCAGTTTGGCATTGCCTAAGCGAAACTTCGAGGTCGTGCGAGGTTGTTTGAGTCGGCGCCAGTCGGACATAAGAGGCATTTAGTCCCATGCATGGGTAAAGAGCATGACTTTCACATTGTAGCACATGGATAGGTAAGGACAGCAGGTCCGACTGGTTGACTGACGTTTAGTATTACTGCATGGTTGACTTCCATAGAGTGATCATGGACTTTGGCTTCTTAGGAACTGCATCTAAGAAGGATTCACTACACTATTTATTCATCCTCTGCCATATTCGGGGAAGACCTGGAATTAATCTGTTTTATTGTTTCCACTTCATTTTATTTCTCATTCACCAGACTTTATGTCTGCCCATTCCTATTTGTCCTATTTTCCCCAAATCGCAGGATGGTTGGTCTAAGTTGTAGACCTCTGCAGCTTGGGGGGTCATTATAGCAGTTGCTATCTTTAGCTTTTGTTTCTTTTATTTCATGTACTTCGTTTCTCTTTTCAATACTTTACTCTTTATATGGAGACCTATATTGTGAACTTTGTTATGTTTTGTGTTTTGGTGGAGATTACTTGGTACATTTTCAGAAATAAATTTAGGGTAATGTTGTTTTTAATGAAGCTGTTTTGCTATTAATTTATAATTAATGAAAGTTTTCTTCCGCTGTAATATTTTAACCATTTTATGTGTTTGCCTTAGTCTCTATGCTATGTTATGGATTTTTATTTCACTCGACCACATGTGCTTTTAGTCACGTTCCATTTTCTAGATGCCTAGAGAAGCAAGGTGTCACAGTTGGCATCAAAGCTAAGGTTTCGGTAATCCTAAAAATATTTTAAAAATATAAAGGTTTTCGAATAATTTCTAAAGGATATTCCAAACAATACTTTTAAAGTTTATGTATATGTTTTGGAAAGAAAAGAACTTTTAGAAATGGGTCCCTCATATCTCCTCCTACCTATCTATCGAACAATTTATAGAGTACCTAATCCCATCTTTTTAATATCCACATATAGAAATGTCTAAACTACAAGATATCTCCAAAGTTTCAGGCCTTAATATGCCTGATTGGTTCAGACGTTAGTTGCAGGCTACTACACGAGTTAAGCCACCAGCTAGGGATGCTGCTTCGGCGGAAGGGGCTCCAGCCCATCCGCCAGGCATTCCCAATTTTTCGAAGTTATGCAAGTACTACACCAACTTAGGATGCTAGCCGTTTCTTGGCACTGAGTCATATACTGAGGTGAGATCTTGGATCCTAGTTGTGAGCAGATATTTAGACCTATGGCATTGGAGGACTTGGCTCGAAGGCAGTTGGCTTCACGGCAGTTGCATGGAGAGGCTCTTTGTTGGTGGGAGATTGTGGAGGCTGAGGATGATAATTTGACTTGGGCATATTTTCGTGCTAGGTTCAAGAGGAAATTCTTATCGAAGGCTGTGGAGGGAGTGCAGCTAGAGAAATTTATACAGCTCAAGCAAGAGGATATGATAGTTAAGGAATATGTTAATCAATTCAATGATCTTAACAGATTTGGAATAGACCTGAACAATACTCCTCACAAGAAGGCGTTGAAGTTCGCTAAGGGTTTGAATCAGCCGCTGTAGACTTTGGCGGTGAGTCACATTCCGATGGGAGCCACTTTTGAGGGATTGATAGAGATAGCTTTACTTGCTGATACTGAGAAGAAAGGAGATGTGGCGTAGAAGAGTGATGGGAAAAAGCAATGGAAAGGAAAGAGGAGAGGAGGAGGAGGGTTGGGTGGAAAAAAGAAAGTTCCAAGGAAGGACAGGAAGTGCAATACTTATGGGAAACCAGATCATCTTGTTAAGGATTGTAGAGGGGCAGGAAAGTAACCGAGACTGAGGTTCTATCTTTGCGATCAAGTGGGGCATATGAAAAAGGACTATCCGTTGAAGCCCAAGGACAGTTCACAGACACCTTCACAGCCTGCTCAGGCTTATGCTTTAGAGGCAGCTCCTTCCTCTAGTACTCGTTCGGTTGTGGACAAGGGAAAGAAGGTGATCATCGAAGGTGTGTTATATATCTTTGATTTTCTTGTTCGTACCCTATTTGATTCTGGAGCTTCGCACTCTTTTATATATGTACTCAGATAGAGGGTCTTAGTCTTGATGCTCGCTTAATAACCGCCCCATTAGTAGTATCAAATCCCATAGGAGGATCGGCCTATTTGTTCATGTTATGTCAGGATTTAAAATTGTTTATTTTAGGGGTTGAGTTTGACTGTAGTGCTTTTGTATTAGGCTTTTCCGGGTTTGGGTTGATTCTTGGTATGGATTGGCCATCCATGTATGGTGCTGTTCTTAATTGCGATAAGAGGTTGGTGAGGTAAGGCACTTATAGTGGACATACCTTGGAGGTATCTAGTGATCCTTGTGGATCGGTCATGTTGAGCTACCTTTATTCTCTTGACTTATCGCCCGATAGTTTGAGTTTGGCACCCGTTGTTAGAGACTTTCCAAATGTGTTTGAGGAGGTTGCTGGCCTTCCACCTCGAAGAGAGATCAAGTTCAAGATTTATCTTGTCGATAATGCCAAACCGGTTGCTTTACTGGTTATGCATATGGCTCCTAAGGAACTTCATGAGTTGACCAAGCAGATTAGAGAGCTTTTGGAGAAGGGCTTCATTCGTAGGAGCATTTCTGAGTGGGGTGCACCCGTCATCTATGCCACTAAGGTGGATGGCTCTCTAAGTCTTTGTGTGGAATATATGGAGCTTAATAAGGTGCAAAGAAGAATCGTCATCCTCTTTCCCGTATAGATGATCTCGACCAGCTAGTAGGAGCCAAGGTATTTTCGCAACTCGATTTGGCTATGAGATTTCATCACTTGCACGTAGCAGAGGATAGCATCGAGAAGACCGCGTTTAGGACCCTGGCTGGGTTATTTGAGTGGTTAGTCATGCCATTTGGGCTAAACAACGTTTTGGCATATTTTTTGTGGACCTGAAGAGTCGAGTATTTCAAAAATCATTGAACAACTTTGTGGTGGTATTAGTTTATTCACGAAACAAGGAGGAGCATACTGTGCACTTGGAAGAAGTGCTTAGGAACATGCGAGCATATAAGTTGAAGGCGAAGTTCTCCAAGTGCCACTTTTGGAGGGATGAGGTTTGCTTTTTGGGACATATCATTTTAGAGGATGGACTTGCGGTAGATCCGACGAAAATGGAAGCAATACAGGATTGGAAGATCCCTAAGAATGTCACTGACATAAGGAGTTTCCTTGGTCTTACAGGCTACTGTAGGAAGTTCGTCAAGGACTTTACTAGGATATCAACTCCACTTACTCGCCTTACCAAGAAGAATTTGGCTCTTGTTTTGGATGCTAAGTGTGAGGATGCCTTTGGTCGATTGAAGGAAGCTTTGACTACCGCGCCCGTATTGGTATTACCTGATGGAACCAAGCCTTTCTCAGTTTATATGGATGCTTGTAGTACGAGGCTAGGGATAGTACTAATGCAAGAGGGTAGGGTAGTTTGTTATGTGAGTAGATAGTTGAAAAAGCATGAGAAGAACTACCTGACACATGATCTGGACTTGGCGGCTATAGTTTTTGCTCTAATACCTTGGAAGCACTATCTCTTAGAAGAAAGATTTGAGCTTTTCATGGATCATAATTCTTTTTTTTTTGAAATCAGGTTCAAAATTTCTATTGAAACTATATCAAAATACAATACAAAAGTCTATAGGCAAATCAGTACAAAACTAAGCCCATTACAATCATTAAGTAAACAAAGTCTGACTTTCTTTCCTAAAATAAGCCCCTTAAGCAGAAGATTCGAGAGAAATCTCGGAACATATTAGGAGAGCAAACACTTCCGAATGAGTTCAATTATTCATCTCACAAAAACAAATTATAGCGAGAAGCAGTAATGGCTCCCATAGTTGAAAATTCCATGAAACGTTTCTATCACGGAAAAGATTTAATCTTCTTCATCTTCAGGAGCAAATTTATTGGCGGCCATAGTCGAATCATCATGAGTGTTTCCAACTACTCGATCCTCCTCATGAGCAGATCTGAGCGAAATAATGCTACTGACCATCTACTTCTTTCAGATCTGTGTTTCTTCCAACCAATGAAAACAGATAGATGGAGTTCTTAGAAAGACTTGAATTTGAGACAGTAAAGATAGATGGAGTTCTTAACCTCTTATGACTTTGAGATTTCGTATACCCTGGCAAGGTGTGACGACCCAAACTCGATGTCCGATAAACGACACCAAATTCGTATCGCCGGAGCTTATAACAACAATTAGATGAATATAAAACAGCGGAACAGAATCAATATCATAAATATCATCACAGTTACAACATCAACATAATATCCATTACTGCAACAGAGTACATAATACATACACTACAACTCCAAATACAACATCATGATTAATATAACAGTGATCATATATCCAAAAGTTCTCAAATGAGAGAGATGATAACGAACTCCCAAAAGCTAACACCTGAAATCTCCAATAGCTCCTAAGATATCTCCAAGATAAGAGCTCCAAAATACTGCTACTCCAAAATATAGAAACCTGCTACTAGGCTGCCCGTGTGGAAATAATGGGCACCCAGAGTTTAGGAAAGAAAACAATAAACTCCGGATCAGTCATGGGACTGGTATGAGTAAACGAAAACAGTTGCTTTTAAATAAAACAAGATTTATAAAATAATTTTCGGAATGCTTTTAAAAATGGAACTACCATAAGACCTCCCGCCACACACACAATGCAAACGCAGAATTGGAGGAGATTTCTTCTTATGATAGTTAAATATGCTTGGTACGAGAAAAAGAATTCTTTGATATTATTACTAGTGCATAGTGAGGAAAACATTTCAAAAGTAGAATATTAATCTTAGCCAGCATAGGTACCATTATATTATGCCTACTATAGCTGTCACCTGAGGTGACAGGTTATACAACTAAAACCGTACAAGGCTCGTATTGTTTCTTTGGATTTCCAACAAATGGTCAGGCCAAGGAACTTCCCATTGCCACATGAGAACGCCTCTGGAAGGACGTCCCCGAGAACCAAACCGGATCTCTGCCAACACAAGGCCGGGTTACCCCTAACTGGGTAACTACTGACACGAGTATGCCATCTCCCGGTCGTAACCAACCTTTAACCGGGGCCCCAGCAACAAATCACAAAATCATATATATATCTGCGATATCAACATAAGTTAAGTATCTGGGCTCCATACCATGATACCACTTCTATCCAGAAGGAAATGCACATACCCTAAGGGGTGCTACCCCCAATAACCTTGCCGCATCTTTCCTGTTTCGACCATTTCGGGGTGTGAGGTCTCGACGAAGTCTCGTCCACAAAAACACGCTTTATACAAAAGCTGTGCTTTGGGTCAACAAATGATCATAGAAATGATCACCAAGATAGACGATCAAACGAATGATCCTATCACAAATGATCAACACAATGATCATTTCACAGCAACACTCAACATGTCACATTACCAAATTGGGAATATATCGCTGATAACCTTCAACTATATAACCTCTGAGCTCGTACGTCTTAGAGAAGGGTGTTAAGCTAAGAGAATAAATTCTCCGCCACCAACAGAAATATATTTGAAAGAAATCGGCTTTATATCTCAATTTGTAATGTCAGACATACTATCCATACAAGTCTGTTCCGGGCTCGAACAGAACCGAAGGCACTTCCAAAGAAGTCCTTGCAATCCGGATATCCACAATCCTGATCGGATTCCCCATCACATATGGAGAACTCTATACCGGAGCAACTCGGTGCAGAGTCAATCGACAGATCATCCTATCGCTCTCGCAAATACCCGGTCTTCAACACCGGTCTTCAATTGCTATCCATAACGTCGAATCACATATTCGAAATGGGTTATATGACACAAAGGTCCTTTCCCGGCTAATTCGAATAGTGAGTGTCAAGTTTTAAAACATGTGGATGTCATTCACAAATATTTACAGGTTCGATGTGGGTTTCGGATAACCAACTGAAATTCGATTCCCTGTCGCATCGAAGTTTAAATGCCGTTTTACGGACAACAGGGTTTTCACATCAATACAGAACGAATCACAATCCAATGCAGTACATGGCAATTTATATAACACAGCATCACAATCAGAACAGAAATATTAATATAGTACACAGCGATAGTTAATCGTTTTCCAATCAAAGTGAATGGGATTTAATAAATTAACCATATAAATATTATTATTTTCCTTGATTTCTTTAAAACGATGATTTATGATTTATAATTACAATTTAATTAAGTCTCAATTGACCATATTAATTTATTATTCCTTAATAAATTATTTTAATGTAACTATCAATTTTAAATCAATCAACTTAAATTATCAAATTAACGATTCTTAATTTACAATTTAAATTTTAATTGCTTTTATTTATCTATTGTTATTAATTACAAAGTAATTATAAATCATAAATTATTTAATCATTGTTTGATTTAACTTCACATTCCATTAACAATCATTATTTTATAAACAGTGCTTGTAAAAATTGTTTAAACTTAAATTTTCGACAAGCTTCAAACTGAATATGCTGTTTCAGGTGGCCAACCCGAGGCTCCCCCGAGTCACGCCCGAGTTCGACTGCTTCCTACTTCGAGTTTCACCCCAAAGCTACCCGTGTAATAAAAATTTTCAAAATTTGTTTAAGTTCAAATTTCATCCCGATACAACCTAAAGCCACTCGATTCCCCCTTCGAGTTTCTGCCCTATTTCCCCGATCAAAACTTCAAGTCAACCCACACGAGTGCAAACCTGAAATGCTTCAGGTAATCAAATTTTCCCAAGCCATCAATTCGTGCACGTGTACGTGCACGACTCCGTGGATGATCTTCAGGCGTCGCTGCATCGATGAGTAAGTCAAAAATCCTCCCTAGTTCAATCCCCTATCACCTAAATTCCTTTATCATCTCGAATTCAAAAATGAGTTCGAGCACGCAACCTGTAACACAAATTGGAACCGCCACTCGTCCCTGTCAACGCCTCGCCACGACGCCTGACGCCGCCAGAAACCCAGCAACTTCGTCCATAGTTCGACAACACCCCAAACTATCATCACCCACAAAATCTTCGAACTCGATGCGTCCAAGGTAGCGTACGCATCAAGTTTACAGACCATATCAATTTCGAAAACTAAACCCTAATTCGAACTCGTACTCCCAATTCACGCAATTGAAAAATTAATTTGTATTTTGCCCAACATCATGAATGGTTAGGCTTGCTTCAACTCAAATTTCAGCAATTTAAATTGATTCACTTACAAGAAATTGGTAAAAATTCAATTTTTATTCAAATGCAAGTTTCCCTTTAAATACTAAACTAAAATTCTTCACTTTTGTTTTAAAAATCATGATTTGCAGTAAGGATATAGGCTATGAATTTGAATTAGCTTTTCATAATACTTGGGTTCATCACATTTTCTTTTGATTTCCTGTAGACAACTTTAGTGATGATATCTTACAGCTTTGGGTTTTAAATCTGTTTTTAATAAACCATATTTGAGTTCCATTATCTTGTTTGATTTTAAAACTGAAGTTTTACTATGATTCAGATGAAAACTACTGGAGTTTGAATGGAAATCTACCCTGTAACCCATAACAGAGAAGGACAAATTGCAGAGTAACCTGTATATCTATATATATTTACCAAACTATATTCAAAGATAACATATACAATGCCATGAAACACAGAATCATCTTTACAGTTAACTTAAAGCCTTTAAGTTGATGTTCACTCACCTGACAATGGTTTGAAATAAAGACTATATGGGTTTCCTTTGAACTGCAGATTTGAATCTCCTCTCTGGTTTGGTTTTTAACTTCTTTTTATTTTATGTTTTGCTCACTTGAATGCTTTTGAATTTATGAAATATGATGTTTTCTTTTGTTTACTATCTTTGTTTTGAACGAGATGAAATAAATATGAATGTGTGTATGTATATAAGAAGGATGGTGTGCTGGTGAAAGGATAAGCTGAGTCTACCAAAGCAAGTACAAGTTGAAGTATAAAAAAAAAGCTAAACCATACTTTTAGATCTGCTATGCAGTAATAACATTAAATGAAGTATGTTGCTTGTATTTAATGCAGTTATGCTTCTTTGCTAAAGGTGATGGCATTTAATGAAAGTATGAAAAGGGAATGTTCAGGTTTTCCTCTTTTTCCTATTTGCAGCATGTTCTTGTTTAGTTATATTTCATAAGTACATTTTTTCTATATCTTTGTTTGTTGACCTACAAACCAAATCTCAGCTGAAATGCTTTTGTACATGCAAAGGAGTAAATAGCATTTAATACTAGCATTAAATGAAGCATGTTACTTTGCATAATTTCAGCATGTTATCTTATTTCCTCTTATGTCTTCATATTGGTTTATGAAAGTGTGTGTTTCCTTTTTACAATTTTATATTTCTTCATAAAAATTTGTTATCTTAGTTTATTTGTTTATATGTTTACTTGTTTATTTGTTTATTTGTTAGATTATAATTATGTGATTTAAATTTTTATAAATTTATCATAACTTACTTTAACAATTTTAAATTCTATTAAAAGTTTTAACTAAAAACACTAAACTTTGTTCATATTTTATTTCTTTATAACTTTTCAATTTAAATTTCAAAAAGTTTCAAATATATTACTAAATTTTAAATTCATAATTTTCGGGATGTTACAATATCCCCTCCTTAAGAAAATTTCATCCTCGAAATTGAAAGAGAGAGAAACGAAAACAAGAAATAGACAAATTTATAAATAGGGAAATGACTTACAGTTTTAAGTCGAGATGTCAATTCTGCATTTGGGATATGATTTCTTCATATTATCTTCGGTCTCCCAAGTACAGTCCTTTGGATCGCCACTCCATTTAACTTTGACCAATTTCACAATTTTGTTCCTCAGTCGCTTCTCATCACGATCAACAATTTTTATCGGTTCCCTTCTAACTGCCAAGTTGGGAGTGATTTCAAGATCCTGCTGAGCAGCTTCTTCAATTATATCATCTGGATCGTGCACATATTTCCGAAGGTTAGAAATATGGAACACATCATGTACGCCAGACAACCAGCTGGGTAACTGCACTCTATATGCTAGAGGACCAATCCTTTCCAGAATAGGAAAAGGACCAATATAACGCGGTGCCAACTTTCCAGTTTTCCCGAATCTCAATACACCCCGCATCGGAGATACTTTCAGAAATACAGAATCTCCAACTTGAAATTCCAAATTTCTCCTTCGTCGGTCATAATAGCTCTTCTGACGGCTTTGGGCAGTTAATAACTTCTTTCGAATAAAGTTTACCTTCTCAGTGGCTTCTTTTATCATATCCGGTCCAAGAACAAGTCTATCACCTGATTCGATCCAGCATGTAGGTGATCGACACGGACGATCATATAAAGCTTCGAAAGGAGCCATTTCAATACTAGCCTGATAACTGTTGTTATATGAGAATTCAACCAGATGCAAATGGTCCTCCCAAGAACCACCAAAATCATGCACACAAGCACGCAGTAGGTCTTCTAAAATTCGATTGACCCTTTCAGTCTGCCCATCAGATTGTGGGTGATAAGCAGTGCTGAAATTTAATTTCGTTCCCAATGCGTCCTGGAATGCTTCCCAAAATCTACTAGTGAAGATCGGATCACGATCACTCACTATACTGCTGGGAATACCATGGAGGCGAACAATTTCCTTTATATAAATACCTGCCAAGCTTGCTGCAGTCCGAGTAGATTTAACTGGAATGAAATGAGCATTTTTGGTTAGACGATCCACAATAACCCAAATCGCTTCATTGCCTTTCTTGGTTCATGGCAATCCGTCGATGAAATCCATCGATACCTGATCCCACTTCCATTTCGGTACTTCCAAAGGTTGAAGTAAACCAGCCACTTTCTTTTGGTCACTCTTGATTTGCTGACAAGTAGCACAGCGACTCACATAAATAGATATGTCTCTCTTCATTGTCTTCCACCAGAATGTCCTTTTAACATCACGATACATTTTGTTGACTCCTGAATGGATGTTGAATTTTGACTTGTGGCATTCGGCCAATACTTCACGTTTCAGATCAGGGAAGTCTGGAACACAAATCCTGCCTTTTAATCTAATAATTTTATTGTCGTCAATTTCAAAACTCGTATCTTCACCATGACGTATTTTCTCATAAATTTGATGAAGGAACTCGTCCTCTTTTTGTTTACTGGCGCCTTTCTCAAGAAGAGTAGGAGTGATAACCAGATAAGCAAGAACAGCATAACTTCTGCTTAAAGCGTCTGCAACTACATTGGCCTTTCCGGGTGTATACAGAATATCTAAGTCGTAAGATGCCAGAAATTCCAACCAACGTTGTTGTCGCAAATTCAGATCCTTCTGGGTGAAAATATATTTCAAAGATTTATGGTCGGTGAATAATTCGATTTTTTCACCCAGAAGATAGTGTCGCCATATTTTCAAAGCGAAAACAACAGCCAAAAGTTCCAAATCGTGCGTCGGGTAGTTTTTCTCATGCGGACGTAATTGTCTACTCGCGTAGGCAACCACCTTTCCATTTTGCATTAATACTGCACCTACCCCTTCACCACATGCATCAGTATAGACAGATAGGCCTCGGTTCCCATTAACAATAGTGAGAACAGGAGCAGTGGTCAATCTCTTTTTCAACTCTTGAAAAACTTCCTTACATTCTGGAGTCCAAATGAACTTTGCATTTTTCATTGTTAGCTTAGTCAGCGGACTAGCCAACTTAGAAAAATCTTGAACGAATTTCCGGTAATAGCCTGCTAAACCCAAAAAGCTTCGAACTTCTCTTGGAGTAGTGGGTTGTTTCCAATCAAGAATAGCGGAAATTTTGCTAGGATCTACTGAAATTCCTTCTTCATTAACAATATGGCCAAGGAATTTGACTTCATTGACCCAGAAGTGGCATTTGGAAAATTTTGCATATAGAACATTTCTCCTCAATATTTCCAATACGATTTTAAGATGTTCGGCATGTTCTTCTTTAGTCTTAGAATAGATCAAAATATCATCAATGAATACAAGCACAAATTTATTCAGAACTTCCCGAAACACACGAGTCATAAGATCTACGAAGTATGCTGGAGCATTGGTTAGCCCGAAAGGCATAACTAACCATTCATAGAACATATTAGGACCTCTGAAAGCAGTCAAATGGACACAATCTTCGGCGATTCGTAATTGATGGAATCCCTGAGCTAGATCCATTTTTGAAAAGAAACGAGCGCCATGAAGTTGGTCAAATAGATCATCAATTCTTGGTAGAGGGAATTTATTCTTGAGAGTTTGTTTATTTAGATCGCGGTAATCTACACACAATCTCAAAGATCCGTCTGATTTGGCAACAAATACGACGGCTGAGCCCCATTCAGAAACACTGGGTCGAATTAATCCTTTTGCTCGTAGCTCATCAGTTTGATGAACCAATTCAATCTTTTCCCTGGGTGCCATCCTGCGACTTGCGTGGACAACAGGACGAGTATTAGGTACAAGATCAATTCGGAATTCTATTTCTCGATGAGGAGGTAAAGATTTCACTTCTTCAAATACGTCGGAAAAATCCCGAACAACAGGTATAGACTGCAAAGTGGGTTCAAGATTTCCCAAAGTATACATCAATCTGTCACTCCTTGGACTAGGATTCTCACAAGAGATTTCAATAAAATTTCCAAAACTTGTTTTGATTAAAACTGTCCGATTACTACACTCCAATATAGCTTCGTATCTCGATAACCAGTTCATACCGAGTAAGATTTCAAATTCATCAAATTCGAGGACATAAAGGTTGATAGGAAATTTATAGCTAGCATATGAAATAGGAACTCTCTTACAATATGAACTAAGATTTGCGGGACCTCCAACCGGATTTTTCACGCAAATAAGATCGTTAGCAAATTTAGTTTCAAGTCCCAATTCATTTACGGTTTGTTGGGAGATAAAGCTATGTGAAGCTCCTGTATCAAATAAAACTCTAACAGTTCTATTATTAATAGTAAGGTTACCTTCCAAAACGCTTTTCCCTTTATCAGCTTTTGAAGTCGAGGGGTCCTTCTTAATTGCATAAACTTTTGCCACCTGCGCTGTCTTCATCACTGGGCAATCTTTAACTAAATGTCCCGGTTTATGACAATTGTAGCATTCTTTAGCTGGCTTCTTCGGTTTTGGGCAGTCATTTGAATAGTAGCCCTTCTCTTTGCAGTTGTAACAAGTGACATTTTCTGTTGCGCTTCCTTGAATGCTCCTCTTCTTCTCATTGCCTTGCCAAGGTTTCTTGCCTCCGAATTTTCGCTTTTTATAATTCGGACTACCTGAATTACCTTTCTCCACAGTTGCTTCTTGCATATCAAGAGTAGCGTACCTGTACCCCATATCTACTAAATCTGAAAAAGATTCTTTAACATGACCCGTCATTCTTCCATGATATTTCTGGTTCATTCCCCGGATAAACCTTTCGTTTTTCTTAAGAGGTGTGTTAAGCAATTCCGGGCCAAACCGAGATAGTTCACTGAATTTATTCAAGTATTCTTCAAACGACAAACTTCCTTGCTTCAAATCCAGAAATTCCTGATACATTCTGGAAACTCCCGCCGATGGCATGTAACGTTTCTCAAACACTTCTTTAAAACGATCCCAAGTAAATTCTTCCTCGGGTTCATCTATAATGATGGTTTCCCACCAAACTGAAGCTTCTCCTTGGAGTTGCCAAGAAGCTATAAGTCTTTTCTGCTCATCCTGCAATTTTAGCCCTTTAAAAATCTTTTCACACGATCTTACCCAAGCTTGAGCGTCAATAATTGACTCTTTGCCAATGAATGGTTTGCCACCAAGCTTTTCGAACTTCTTATATAAATCAGCCAAGTCCGGCTGCTGCTGAATTTCTATTACTGCTTCTGCGGCTGGGGGAATTTGATTAGGTGCTGCAGCATTGCCTTGACCCCTAGCTCTTCCTCTGCGTCCACTCATTTTCACTATCTGAGATTAGTAAAAAAATTGATTTAGATATACAGACGAGATATCTTAAGGAATATCAGCAGTAAAAAGAAATAGACTAAGAAAATTTTAAAGTTTCAGTCTTGGTTATACTCATTCTAGGGTATACTTCACCCTATCTCTAATGAGCCATCTAATGTGTTATACTCCGTAGCTAAAGTTCTTACTCAACCAACAGCTCTGATACCACTTGTGACGACCCAAACTCGATGTCCGATAAACGACACCAAATTCGTATCGCCGGAGCTTATAACAACAATTAGATGAATATAAAACAGCGGAACAGAATCAATATCATAAATATCATCACAGTTACAACATCAACATAATATCCATTACTGCAACAGAGTACATAATACATACACTACAACTCCAAATACAACATCATGATTAATATAACAGTGATCATATATCCAAAAGTTCTCAAATGAGAGAGATGATAACGAACTCCCAAAAGCTAACACCTGAAATCTCCAATAGCTCCTAAGATATCTCCAAGATAAGAGCTCCAAAATACTGCTACTCCAAAATATAGAAACCGGCTACTAGGCTGCCCGTGTGGAAATAATGGACACCCAGAGTTTAGGAAAGAAAACAATAAACTCCGGATCAGTCATGAGACTGGTATGAGTAAACGAAAACAGTTGCGTTTAAATAAAACAAGATTTATAAAAGAATTTTCAGAATGCTTTTAAAAATGGAACTACCATAAGACCTCCCGCCACACACACAATGCAAACGCAGAATTGGAGGAGATTTCTTCTTATGATAGTTAAATATGCTTGGTACGAGAAAAAGAATTCTTTGATATTATTACTAGTGCATAGTGATGAAAACATTTCAAAAGTAGAATATTAATCTTAGCCAGCATAGGTACCATTATATTATGCCTACTATAGCTGTCACCTGAGGTGACAGGTTATACAACTAAAACCGTACAAGGCTCGTATTGTTTCTTTGGATTTCCAACAAATGGTCAGGCCAAGGAACTTACCATTGCCACATGAGAACGCCTCTAGAAGGACGTCCCCGAGAACCAAATCGGATCTCTGCCAACACAAGGTCGGGTTACCCCTAACTGGGTAACTACTGACACGAGTATGCCATCTCCCGATCGTAACCAACCTTTAACCGGGGCCCCAGCAACAAATCACAAAATCATACATATATATATATATCTGCGATATCAACATAAGTTAAGTATCTGGGCTCCATACCATGATACCACTTCTATCCAGAAGGAAATGCACATACCCTAAGGGGTGCTACCCCCAATAACCTTGCCGCATCTTTCCTGTTTCGACCATTTCGGGGTGTGAGGTCTCGACGAAGTCTCGTCCACAAAAACACGCTTTATACAAAAGCTGTGCTTTGGGTCAACAAATGATCATAGAATTGATCACCAAGATAGACGATCAAACGAATGATCCTATCACAAATGATCAACACAATGATCATTTCACAGTAACACTCAGCATGTCACATTACCAAATGGGAATATATCGCTGATAACCTTCAACTATATAACCTCTGAGCTCGTACGTCTTAGAGAAGGGTGTTAAGCTAAGAGAATAAATTCTCCGCCACCAACAGAAATATATTTGAAAGAAATCGGCTTTATATCTCAATTTGTAATGTCAGACATACTATCCATACAAGTCTGTTCCGGGCTCGAACAGAACCGAAGGCACTTCCAAAGAAGTCCTTGCAATCCGGATATCCACAATCCTGATCGGATTCCCCATCACATATGGAGAACTCTATACCGGAGCAACTCGGTGCAGAGTCAATCGACAGATCATCCTATCGCTCTCGCAAATACCCGGTCTTCAACACCGGTCTTCAATTGCTATCCATAACGTCGAATCACATATTCGAAATGGGTTATATGACACAAAGGTCCTTTCCCGGCTAATTCGAATAGTGAGTGTCAAGTTTTAAAACATGTGGATGTCATTCACAAATATTTACAGGTTCGATGTGGGTTTCGGATAACCAACTGAAATTCGATTCCCTGTCGCATCGAAGTTTAAATGCCGTTTTACGGACAACAGGGTTTTCACATCAATACAGAACGAATCACAATCCAATGCAGTACATGGCAATTTATATAACACAGCATCACAATCAGAACAGAAATATTAATATAGTACATAGCGATAGTTAATCGTTTTCCAATCAAAGTGAATGGGATTTAATAAATTAACCATATAAGTATTATTATTTTCCTTGATTTCTTTAAAACGATGATTTATGATTTATAATTACAATTTAATTAAGTCTCAATTGACCATATTAATTTATTATTCCTTAATAAATTATTTTAATGTAACTACCAATTTTGAATCAATCAACTTAAATTATCAAATTAACGATTCTTAATTTACAATTTAAATTTTAATTGCTTTTATTTATCTATTGTTATTAATTACAAAGTAATTATAAATCATAAATTATTTAATCATTGTTTGATTTAACTTCACATTCCATTAACAATCATTATTTTATAAACAATGCTTATAAAAATTGTTTAAACTTAAATTTTCGACAAGCTTCAAACTGAATATGCTGTTTCAGGTGGCCAACCCGAGGCTCCCCCGAGTCACGCCCGAGTTCGACTGCTTCCTGCTTCGAGTTTCACCCCAAAGCTACCCGTGTAATAAAAATTTTCAAAATTTGTTTAAGTTCAAATTTCATCCTGATACAACCCTAAAGCCACTCGATTCCCCCTTCGAGTTTCTGCCCTATTTCCCCGATCAAAACTTCGAGTCAACCCACACGAGTGCAAACCTGAAATGCTTCAGGTAATCAAATTTTCCCAAGCCATCAATTCGTGCACGTGTACGTGCACGACGCCGTGGATGATCTTCAGGCGTCGCTGCATCGATGAGTAAGTCAAAAATCCTCCCTAGTTCAATCCCCTATCACCTAAATTCCTTTATCATCTCGAATTCAAAAATGAGTTCGAGCACGTAACCTGTAACACAAATTGGAACCGCCACTCGTCCCTGTCAACGCCTCGCCACGACGCCTGACGCCGCCAGAAACCCAGCAACTTCGTCCATAGTTCGACAACACCCCAAACTATCATCACCCACAAAATCTTCGAACTCGATGCGTCCAAGGTAGCGTACGCATCAAGTTTATAGACCATATCAATTTCGAAAACTAAACCCTAATTCGAGCTCGTACTCCCAATTCACGCAATAGAAAAATTAATTTGTATTTTTCCCAACATCATGAATGGTTAGGCTTGCTTCAACTCAAATTTCAGCAATTTAAATTGATTCACTTACAAGAAATTGGTAAAAATTCAATTTTTATTCAAATGCAAATTTCCCTTTAAATACTAAACTAAAATTCTTCACTTTTGTTTTAAAAATCATGATTTGCAGTAAGGATATAGGCTATGAATTTGAATTAGCTTTTCATAATACTTGGGTTCATCACATTTTCTTTTGATTTCCTGTAGACAACTTTAGTGATGATATCTTACAGCTTTGGGTTTTAAATCTGTTTTTAATAAACCATATTTGAGTTCCATTATCTTGTTTGATTTTAAAACTGAAGTTTTACTATGATTCAGATGAAAACTACTGGAGTTTGAATGGAAATCTACCCTGTAACCCATAACAGAGAAGGACAAATTGCAGAGTAACCTGTATATCTATATATATTTACCAAACTATATTCAAAGATAACATATACAATGCCATGAAACACAGAATCATCTTTACAGTTAACTTAAAGCCTTTAAGTTGATGTTCACTCACCTGACAAAGGTTTGAAATAAAGACTATATGGGTTTCCTTTGAACTGCAGATTTGAATCTCCTCTCTGGTTTGGTTTTTAACTTCTTTTTATTTTCTGTTTTGCTCACTTGAATGCTTTTGAATTTATGAAATATGATGTTTTCTTTTGTTTACTATCTTTGTTTTGAACAAGATGAAATAAATATGAATGTGTGTATGTATATAAGAAGGATGGTGTGCAGGTGAAAGGATAAGCTGAGTCTACCAAAGCAAGTACAAGTTGAAGTATAAAAAAAAAGCTAAACCATACTTTTAGATCTGCTATGCAGTAATAACATTAAATGAAGTATGTTGCTTGTATTTAATGCAATTATGCTTCTTTGCTAAAGGTGATGGCATTTAATGAAAGTATGAAAAGGGAATGTTCAGGTTTTCCTCTTTTTCCTATTTGCAGCATGTTCTTGTTTAGTTATATTTCACAAGTACATTTTTTTCTATATCTTTGTTTGTTGACCTACAAACCAAATCTCAGCTGAAATGCTTTTGTACATGCAAAGGAGTAAATAGCATTTAATACTAGCATTAAATGAAGCATGTTACTTTGCATAATTTCAGCATGTTATCTTATTTCCTCTTATGTCTTCATATTGGTTTATGAAAGTGTGTGTTTCCTTTTTACAATTTTATATTTCTTCATAAAAATTTGTTATCTTAGTTTATTTGTTTATATGTTTACTTGTTTATTTGTTTATTTGTTAGATTATAATTATGTGATTTAAATTTTTATAAATTTATCATAACTTACTTTAACAATTTTAAATTCTATTAAAAGTTTTAACTAAAAACACTAAACTTTGTTCATATTTTATTTCTTTATAACTTTTCAATTTAAATTTCAAAAAGTTTCAAATATATTGCTAAATTTTAAATTCATAATTTTCGGGATGTTACACAAGGGTAATGTAGTGGCAGATGCATTGAGTAGACGCACAGTGGTTTTAAGTCCTCTGTATTTGGAATGGAAGCAGTTGGAGTACATTGCTACCTTTGGTTTTAGACATCCATCTTATTTAGCTTCGGGATTGTTAGCACCCGTTAATGTCCAGCCTATTTTGACGGAGCAGATTGGAGCAATGCAAGGTAAGGATGAAGAGTTAAAGGACATTTTAGATAAGCTCGGTAGAGGAGAGTCATCGCCACATTTTAGGATTTAGTAGATGCGGTGTTGGCCGAGTCACGTCATTCTAGGATGACGTTGCACCCTGGTGGTGATAAGATGTACTAGATTATGAAGAGGGTATTCTATTGGCCCGGAATGAAGAAGAGGGTGGCCGAATATGTATCGAAATGCATCACTTGCCAAAGGGTAAAGGAAGAACAGAAGAAGCTCGAAGGACTGTTGCAACCATTGGATATTCAATTATGGAAATGGGAGAGCGTCTCTATGGACTTCCTGGATGGATTACCAAGGTCACGGGGAGAGAACACGAGCATTTGGGTCATTGTGGATATACTGACGACGACGGCTTCTTTGGCGACTCTTTATGTAAGGAAGATAGTTAGGCTTCATAGAGTTTCTGCCAGCATTGTGAGCGATAGAGATCCATTATTCACCAGCGAGTTTTGGAGGAGTCTTCAGCAAACCTTGGGAATAGAATTGAATATAAGCACGGCATATCACCCTCAAACAGATGGACAGACTAAAAGGGTAAATAGGGTTTGGGAAGATTTTGCTCAAATTGTGCTTCATTGACTTTGGAGGCTCTTGGGAAGACCACGTACCTTTGGTGGAGTTCGCGTATAATAATAGTTATCAAGCAAGCATTGGGATGGCACTGAGGCCCTTTATGGCAGGCCAAGTAGATCACTAGCCTGTTGGTGGGATACCACCGATAGGATTTTTCTTGGACCAGACTTGGTGATGGAACTTCCAAGAAGGTGGATTTGGTTTGCAAGAGGTTAAAGATTGCACAAGATAGAAAAAAGTCATATGCTAATAGAAGACGTTCAGATTTAGAGTTTAAGGTTGGAGATATGATTTTTGTCCAGCTTTCTCCTCCGAGAAATGTTATGAGATTTGGCTCGGTGGGTAATTTGGCGCCGAGATTTGTAGGGCCCTTCCCTATTACCGCACAGATTGGAAAAGTGGCATACAGAATTGGTCTTCTAGATAAGTTGGCAGGAGTTTACGATGTTTTTCATGTTTTGCATCTGAGGAAGTGTTTACATGATTCTGCAGTAGTAGTAGAACCCGATCAGCTAAGGGAAGTGAAGGTAGAGCATGAGTCACTTGTGCGTCGTATACCCACCCGTATATTGGAACACGACGTCAAGAGATTACGCAACAAGGAAGTTCGTCTAGTGAAAATTCAGCGGGAAGATGACCCCAAGTAGTGCTGAGGAGAAAATTCGAACTTCTTATCCTTTTCTATTTGAAGGTACACTTCAAATATCCTTAGTTATGGTCTTTTTGATAATCTTTGAGTGAAACCTATGGATGGTAGCTTGGTTGTAAACATGTCATTAGGGCATGTTAGGTTTGATGGATGAAATGATTGCAAGTAGATGCCTATGTTTACAAATGGATGCATTGCATGCACTAGATAGATATTAGGGTAATCGACCAACTAGGTACACACACCTGCATATGCATACCTGTTATCTATTACATTAGCACATGGTTGTGTGTTAATATGTGTGTGTGTGTGTGTAAATAGATGTTTCATATGGATGGTGCATTTGGGTGAATGATTGAAACATACATATAGAATTATCAATTATACTAGGGTAATTGCATATATTTAGTTGCATGGCATAAGCATACTTGCATTACAGGACGTCAACTAAAGCAGTAGGCCGACTACCTTTTCGCATTAGGTAAGTTCATATGCATTTCACTTTGCATAAATCATAAATTACATTAGTTAAAAATAAGGACAATGGTAGAAATAGATGATGGTTGAGTAGATGGATGTAGTTCGTCGATGCTGGTTGTTAATTATGTTCTTTCGTCTTTGGAGATTTCAAGGACGAAATCCTTTAAGGGGGAGAATGTAACACCCCGGTATTTTATGGAAAATATAATTAAAAAGAAATTAAAAGTGCATTTGGTATAGTTGTAAAGGCGCATGTTGAACCCTTAGTAACCAGGGATCAAGTCTCTTTGTCGCCCAAAATCTGGAGCGATGTTTTTTTAGCTGGTTCGTTTCCAGCAACTTTCCTACGTATTTCAACGTTGTTTCTAATATGTGGAGGCTTCCAATTCGCTCCAGTGTTGTAATATGATGAGATGGCTAAATATTATTGGTTGAGTGATGTGTATAGGCTAGAATAGATAACCAGAAAGAATCAGATTTAATATAAAATAATCTAATGGATTATATTCACTCAAACAATCTATAAGTAAACCATCTAACCTAAATTTAATCTCTTATTCAGCCGTCGCCATAATTCCACTGTAAAATTAGTGTGTATTATTCTTCCTCCTTTTCTACTAAATAAAAAAATCTCTACCAAATTAAATTATCTATATATATTTAAGCAATTTGGGGAATTTATAAGAATCAAAGGGAGAAAGATTAAAGCAAATATTTTTCAAATTTATAAAAGCTCAAGCGCCAAGTGAGTGGAAATTAATTTAAAAGAGAAAAATAAAGTAGTTCAATTTCAGATCTTTTCTGACATGTTAATATGAAATAATTGCTGTTATTAATTGAGAATAAATGTAAATTATTGCAACTTCTTCTTCTTCTTTCACTTCTCAAATCTAATCCATGTTTGGTTTAAAATATAGGACATATAAATTGCTAATTCATGTTTTATGGATTAAATAAGATTGAAATTTATGCAAATCATTGTATCTTCTTCTTCTTCCACTTCTCAATTCTAATTCATGTTTGTGTTGAAATTTAGAATAAACAAATTGTTATTCACGTTTCATCGTATAAATAAGATTGGTCTAATTATATTGAATTAGAATTTTTATTCAATTTCTAATGTAGAACAGGTTAGTTGTATAAATTCAGAATATGTTACTTGAATAAAATTGTGGTTTGATTGATATAATTACATAATTTTGAATATGGCTTTAGAACAAAATTAGGAAGTCTAATTGGCATAATTGTTTGTTTCATATGTGCTCTGAAAATGTAAAAGTGGAATTTTGTGTAATTAAATTGTTTGTGGCTATTGGACAAAAATTTTGTGCAGATTAAATCTCTATAAGGAGAACGTAAATTAGGGTAGAAAATAATATAAATTAAATGGACCATAAAGGCTAGTGTAAATCTGTAACAAAATGACATAAAGATTACAGACAAACCATAAGGACCGAACAGATGTGAAATTGAAATACCATTTATGTAAGAAAAAAGGAAATTGTGGAAAAACCAAATCAGATGTAAAAATGGCCTAAAGCAGATTAATGGAAATAAACAGTATGTAAACTATAACGGTAAAATTAATTAATCTAGAAGCGATTTGGTAGGCATACCTTGTAAAGGTCTGGATATGTGTTTCATGTAGTTAAGACCAAAATATAGTTTTGGTTGTACGTACTAGGAGCGAGCAAGTTGGTTCGCAAGGATGTTTGCGACCTTTCATAGGTTATTATTACGTAGGATGGATAGCATCCACAATCATAGGTTTCTTCAAGTATATCGACATGGACGGAACATGACAAGTGTGCTTCGACGTAGGCTTCTTTAGGCAAATCGTTGGATAATTTTGCATAGCCGTCCTAGCTGCAGGCGCTCTTACAAAGGATCGACACTTTGGATAGGGGCAAGTCCACATTGGTGACCGAGGAGATAGGAGGTCAGGAATGCAGTTTGGCGAAGCCTAACTTCAGGGTGCTGCGAGATTATTTGAGTCGTCGCCGGTCAAACATAAGAGGCATTTAGTCACAGTGCACGAACGAAGAGCATGACTTTCACGTTGTAGCACATGGATAGGTAAGGATAGCAGGTCCGACTGGCCGATTAACATTTAGTATTACTGCATGGTTGACTTCTCTAGAGTGACCATGGACTTTGACTTCTTAGAAACTGTATCTAAGAAGGATTCACTGCATTATATTATTCACCCTCTACGATATTTGGGTAAGTCCTGGAATTGAACTGTTTTATTCTTTCTGCTTCATTTTATTTCTCATTCACTAGACTTTATGTCTGATGCATTCCTATTTTTCCTATTTTCCCCAAATCACAAGAGGGCGGGTCTAGGTTGCAGTTCTTTGTAGCTTGGAGGGTCATTGTAGCAGTTGTTATCTTCAACATTTGTTTCTTTTGTTTCATGTACTTCGTTTCTCTTTTCCGTACTTCACTCTATATACGGGGACCTATATTGTGAAATTTGTTATGTTTTATGTTTTGGTGGAGTCTAATTGATATTTTTGGTTTCAAAAATAAATTTGGATTAATGGTGCTTTTATGAAGCTCTTTTGCTATTAATTTATTACTAGTGTCTGGTCCATGCTACACACACGGGGAGTTGAGTAGCAAAGATAATTGAAGTTTAAAAGTTACTGTATAGTGTTTGTAGCTTTTTTTTCACATTAGTAATTTGCTTAACGTTTTTTACCAAGAATATGAAGATAGTCACAAATATGCATGAACGTATGTATTTCAATATATTTGTACTTTTATTATATATTTGTCTCTTCAACGTGCAATAGAGTACAAAACAAATCAGGAGAAATAAACTTTTGCATCATGCAAATCCAACTTCAAACCTGTACCAGACACCTTGGCACTTGTGTATTTGTTATGATCCACAACGTGGGTATGTAAGCACAGTTGAATGAAGCATCACCAAGCTGGTACAACATGAGATTATATGAGGCAATATTTCAAAAGTAGCTTTGATAACTCAAATTTATATTTTTGTTTTAATTATTTCAAGTATATGTGTCATATACACATACATCTAGCTTGCTTTACCTCATACATTAGATATACAGAACAATCAATGCTTTTCAATCTTGGATTCTCGGGGATGAACCATTGGTCTGCAATTTCTACACTTCAGAGCTAGCTGCACACAGTCCCCGCTTAGTAACAATAGTTATCAGTTATTCTCAGTGCAGCCTTAGTTCTACAACATGCAACCTGCCTACTCAATGTTTTGTGGACAATTTAGAGCCTGGATGCCTACTTTGAGTCTACAACCTCAGCCTTCCTATCTTAGTTCGGACTTTTCCCTATGTTTTCATAATTCAAGCCTGCATCGGCTTCATTCACTTCATTGCATTTAATATTAATAATGCTAGCGTTCACTTCATTGATTTCAAGTCTGCCCTCGGTTTAGAGAAGGTTAGCTCTATTGTCAAAATATTTAAAGCATCCAACTCTTTCAATTCATTGGTATTGAACTCAATTTATGTACATCTACAACCCATTAACAACAAAGTCATTGATTAGTTAATCTGTTTTCGGTTTTTCTTGGCATGTAATATGAATAATTATAATAGCTATATGTGCATGTAACTAATTGTATTGGGCTCAGTGGTAAGTAATTAACATAAAGTTTCCCTATAGTAGACTCAAATTCAATTGTTTAGTACATGCCTTATGGTAATGAAAGTAGATTATCGGTCAAATAGAGACACAAGACAATGACAACGCTATATTAATATGATTGTAAGCTAGATAATAGGGTTGTGCCAAGCTTCTACTAACTGTATTTTTTTCCTACATCTAAAATGGAATAGAAATGTTCCAAATAAAATTAAATAAACCTAAATTGTAAGCAGTTAGACATGACAACTTCTGAAACATCAGACAATAATAACTTTCACCAATAATAATCTGCACAAGTTTCCCTTTTAAAATAAAATTTCTCGCCTGGCCTATAAAATTAAAACTAAATTACGGAGAGAAAAATGTCTTAACTAAGTATGCTACTATTTATTAAATCGTATGATGACGATATAATTCTCTAGTATGTATAAAATGGAGCATGACCCTTCATGTTCTTTCGACTATATTGTATGACGATATAAATTGTAGGCAATTATGAGTTCCACAATGTACTTTCCCATATATTTATAATATGTACTTTGGTCAGTAACAACTATGAGAAGACAATGGTACTTGCTCTAGGCTGACTGAAATTTAATATACTCCACAAACCCAACATCTTTGCAATTGATGTGAATAATCTTATAGTCCACCAACCATCAAAACTTAAATTTGGAAGGACATCTGTTCTTTCTCCACCATTACTTTATCAATCACTATATTAGTTAATCAAACCAAAATTATTTGATAGTCAATCAAACCAAAATTATTAGATTGTATGTAAAAATGATTTTTCATACCATTATCAAACACAAAGTTTATGCATAAAACATAAAGAAAATAATAAACTCATAGCAGGTCATATGAAACAAAGAACGTTACTTACAATAGTCAATGTCTATAAGTCATGTATGATGGTTAAAAGGTGCTAACAAAAATGATTGATGTGGCTGTTTTATCTACAGTACAAGAAATGAAACTAGGTGAAAATACATTAACTTCACGCAACTCTACTATGTAACGTATTGTAGAATTTGGCAGAATTTTTTTAAAATAAACCATAGATTCTTATGGTAATTTTCCAAGAAATTACCACCTGGAAAAGAAATTTCCCGAAGGAAAAAAATTCTTCCACTAGAAATCAACTTCATTTGATTGTGGAACCGTTAAATTAAAATTATTCTGCATCAAACATAATTTATAAACGACATCAATTACAAATTCACACTGTTTACCACTGCTTTCCCTCAACAGGTTGAAAGTCCTGATCACTCAGGGTATCCATTCAGTTTTGCATGCTAGAACTTCCTTCACTGTGGTTGAAGAGTTGGAAGAAAATTTTATGGAACAGTAAAATGTGATTGCCTCCTAAGACCGATAATAAGTTTGAGAATTAAGAATGGAAAAGATTCAACTCGTTAATTAGAAGAAAGAAAGGTGATTAAGGGTATGTTTGAAGTGAGGAGAATGAAATTCATTTTGGGGAATTACTTTTTTGCGATTGGAATTTTCTTTAGAAAACACAGCATAGGCGGTTAGTGAAAGGGTAAGAGAGATTCAGGAAGTGGGTAAAATTTAAAAGATTAAATTATTTTAGATGGGATTGCGTTACTTTGAAATTCTACGATCCAGGATATACACGTCATCCTTGTTTTCGTTCATGTTCTATGTTTTAAGAAATAGATAAACAATGAAATACAAGGCGAACATCGCTCACAATATATATTGATGTTATACGACACAATGATTAGCTTTTCCATATTGGAAAATCAAGTACTGAAATGAATAATAAAATTGTTCCAATTAGAACATGGAGTAGGAACATGATTAACACGTACAGAAGAATCGAATTTGTTACGATCTTGAGTCGAAAAACAAATCGACAAAATAAGGCCGAGAATCAAAACAAAACGCAGCAACAGTGTTTTCAATAACTTGATTTTCAATCAAGACTAATTCAAAAAACAGTAATGTGAAATTTGTTGTGATCTAACCCGCCGATAAGGTTTTGGTAAATGAATCAAATTGTAGCACATGAAGGAGAATTGACAACCATTTCAGTTCTCTACATGTACATGTATCATTTTTGTCATGTAAAGCACAAATTTAGAGTGAAAAAACATAGAATGCTAAATTATTGATTGTACCATTTAGCAAAGCATAGCCTAGCAAAATGTAAATCAGTCAAACACAAACTCTATAAAAAGATGTTTTGACTGCATAATTATAACAACAATAAGTGAATCGTATCAATAGTGGTAAAGTTGAGAAAAAAATCACAATAATATAAATAATTTTGAAATACATATCAGCTGCAAGTACTACAACCACTTATCTTTGCAGATGATTAGGATCATATGTTGTGAAGATGAACAAATTGTTTTGAGTACTAAATTTTAGTATGTACATCATAAGGTTTGTTAGTGATGTTAAAATGGGCATCAGTAAAATTTAACTACAGAAAAGCTGATAATGGATAATTTTTTTAAAAAATAATCATGAATTGCCACAAATTTGCATGGAAGTAGTCAGAGTATAATCTTCTACCTCACAATTCAGGCTTTGATGAAAGGATGGACATTTGCGACAACTAGTTTGGAGCAGTAAATTGGTTAAAACTTCGACTACATCGAACTGGAATGGGGCTATCTACCGAGAACTTGGATTGCTTAAACAAAGATCCTACGGCAGGCGTTCGTTTGTGTCAAACAATTTTCGAAAGAAACTGCGACTTAAGGTTAGGGAAAATGGAATGTTGGAATTTGGAATCAGGGTTAGGAAATTAAAAGAACTATCGTGGAAAATAAATGATGATAAGTCGGTTGTTGGGTAGTTAGGAAAATAAAAGGAGAAGTCCAGGGGTTCGGTGTTTTTTGAATGGGCATTGTTATTGACACCCCAAAAATTGTTAGGGGTGTCATTTTTTATTTTCACTCCACTGCAAATCTAACTGATAAGGGGGGTACAATTATATTATAAAATATAGATGGCCAATTCTAACCTTTTAACCATATTCGTTACTTTTTACCGTTCCTTATCCTTTCTCACTTTTTACCGTTCGTCACTTCCCTTTTCTTCTTCTCAAACGATTTTCGATGGAAAGGATTCGTACAAAAAACTATGCTCGATCATGAAATGCAAACCCAAAATTGATAGAGTAGGTCATGGCAAGGTGAGTTTGGTTATTTTTTACTATTACTGGTAGTGTAGTGCATTGCGATTTAGGGATTTGGTGTGGAAGATGGAGATTAAAAAATCTAGGGTTTAGGCAATTCTATAATTCAGCAGCTAGAAATCAAAAACTTTATTTAACTATGGATTTGTAGCATCGTTTTGATATAGATCAGTTATAGATGGTCGAATTTCATAATTTATTACGGTAATGGAGTGTGAATTGCAGTGAAATTGCTATGGTGCGAAGTTCGATAATAGATTGCCGTAAATAATATTTTGTGTCAGTGTTATGGTTTCGAATTAAATATTTTATGTCATTAAACCCTTGTTGAATTTGATACTCATGTATAACTCACTCTTTTCTCAGTGCTATGCTGTCGAATTCTGTGTATTGGTTGATGAAGGCAATACATTTTTGAAAATATAGTGAAAGCCTGTTAGTTGCATTCGGTTTTGAAATTTTAATTGAAAATTTTGTGATACCATAACATCGAATTCCAGTGAAATTGAATAGGTACGAAGTTTGGTAATAGATTGCCGTAAATAACATTTTATTTCGGTGCTTTGAGGTCGAAATAAAGATTTTGTGTTGTTAAACCCTTGCCGAATTTAATACTCATGTATAGCTCCATTCTTTTTCGGTGCTATGTTGCTAAACTCTGTGTTTTCGTTGATGAAGGCAATACATTTTTTAATTGGAAACATGCGCTTTGCATGTAGTACCTTAACATATATTCTTTACACCTAAATATAAACTTGTGTCATTTACTCAAATTTCATTGACTTATAATAACTTACTCAGCTCTCTATATTTATCACCGTACAGTTTATTTATTTCTATTTCATTTTTTATCTGTTTTCCACTTCTTAAAATAATTTGCCATTTTCATATCAAAATTCAACTATTCACATTCAAAAAATTACACCACTTATTAACTCATGTTAAACGTTTATTTATCACAAGTTTTGTTTGTAATATCACTCAACTGTTGATCTCTTTGTAAAACGTTGTCTGTGTGTATATTTAATAGTAAATTTAAGTTAAAGAAATAGTTTGTTAAATGTCACTAATATTCGTAATGAAGACTAATGTATGTATTTTATTATTAATGTTCTAAGTTTTGATATAAAATTGAGGGAACATAAATCAATTAATAAGGTACATAAGAACACATCATGCTTACTAACTAATCAAAAAGAATATAATATGTTCACTTCATCTCCAGAAAGAGACCTTTGCATGGACTAATTTTTTATGCAATATGTAATGATACATAGAAAGCATACTCATAAGGATGCACACAAACACACACAAGCAACTCAATCATGGTGCACAACACACACATACAGACTTACGCATACTTAGACACAACCTGCACACACCTGCAACATCACATACACCCGCGATATACATGAAATAAAAGTTAGTCATTCAATCTGTGTATTTTCTTATCAATTTTTTTTTGTTGTGACAGCAAAAATCTTCTACCTCGTCTATAACCACTCGCAATCTACAAACTGCTTCAAATCGTAGGAGATTAGAGTTGGAGCTAATAAAAAAATTTATAGACGAGGCTGTTGTAGACGATGAAAGAACTAGTGAGGAAGATGGAAGTTCAAGCGAGGAGGAAGGAAAACAGTTAATGGCACAACCAAGTGAATCGATGGAAAGCGAAGCACAATCAACATTATTGTTTGTGTTCGAAGATCATATTGCTTCTATATATGGAACTCTATGGTATGTATTTGTATATGATATATAATTTTGGATAACATAACTATATGTATATCTATGTATATGTTTTGTTTATTGTTATGGTAATGTAGGCCCTAAGGGAAGAAGCAAGAATTGTTAAGCTTCATAGTCATGTAGGAACTCATAGACGATGAGATTTAAACAACGAGTGTGCTTTTGTAAAGGATGCGGTAGCCGAATCAGGATTTTTAGATATAATAAAACATGTACATGACAAAGTTGACAAGGCAATGATCAGCGCTTTATTGAGTGATTCTATCCAGAAATCAACACTTTTCATCTTCTGTTTAGGGAGATGACAATCAGTATCGATGAAGCATTTCACATCAGTGGTCTCCCCGTCGAAGGTAAAGCGGTTACGGGGCCACTTGGAGAATAAGGGGAATAAGTGATAATGATGTGTATGAGTTGTTAGAAAGTTTCTTGGCATAAAAGAAAAAGAGGCTGATGAGTTGTTGGGAGGTGAGAAAAATAAACATTTGGAATGGTTAAGAACAACATTTTCTGGTTTCAAGATTTTGATACTATGGAACGTAAATGGCATACGCAATTGGATATTTGCTATATACTACTATTGGTGTGCTAGTTTGTGGGGATAAATCAAGAAATATGGTCTCAGTGCATTTTTTGCAATGTCTACGGGTGTTAAGGTAAGTGAAAACGTATTCTTGGGGAGCAACATGTTTGAGTTGGCTGTTTTATAATTTGGCTCAAGGCACAAGAAAAGGTGTACGTCAAAATTGCAGGTTTCATGACTTTGCTACAGGTACGAATCAAAATTTAAAAATAAATTACTTGCAATGTTTGTGTTTATGATTGATATTTCTTGTATAGGTTTGGATATTTGAACTCTTCCCTGTTTTAAGATGACACAATTGTAATCCACGTGTACAGATTAGAGATCCTAGGTCAGCCTTTTACTTTGGAATGGAAACTAATACCAACTTGTGTTACGATTTGGTGACTCTTAGGGAGAAATTAGACGACCTTCAAGTGATAGGTGTTCTTTGGGATTGTTTGAATCGTATGAGAGTTCAGTACCCGTTCCAACAGTGTGCGTTATATAGTGGACCAATAGTGTATTTTGAAGTAATTGAGTTGTATCTTCCACAAAGAATCCTTCGTTATTTTGGCTATGTTCCCAGTACCTGTAACCACTTTTGCTTTGGAGAAGAAAAAAATGAAGTCGTCGCAAAAATCTTACAAGGCAACCTATCCTAATGTAGGAGATTTCAGCTGGAGCGAGTGGCGAAACCATCTTCTAAATCAAAGTCCAACCTCGATCCGTGTCACATGGCCTTGGGATTGCGATCCAATGTACATGCAGTGGTACGTATCTTTGTCACATCCTGTTGTTGCCAATCCAAAGTCACGATTTATGGAGCCAATGCAAGTTAGCGAACATAATTCACTAGTTGTTTGCATTATAAGTCCATGTTTCATCCAACTTATTGTTTTCTTAAAGTATATTTTATCATATCTTTAAAGTTTTAAATTTATAGAAACTGAGACTGAGAAACATTGCGGAATTTATTAAAGCTTGCGCTCCTACTAAGTCAATGGAACAAGTTCTGGAAAGGATAGAACACATTGAAGAAGATGAACCACTTGATATATTTGGTGAACAAGTGCGTAAATAAGAAGAAGTCGCTGAACCGGTCGAAGGATCAAAAGCGAAGAAGAGCAAGAACATTAAAGAAGGTGAAGGTGGAAGACATAATGTGAAGAGGGTTGCGAGCAAGAAAAAAAGTTGAAATTAGTGGTTTTTTTATTTGAACTCATGTAGGTTCATACTATGTTATGTTATGTAGTTTCATCCTTATTAGCATACAATGAAATGTGGTGCAGGCAACAAAATACTTGATGTTTTGTTCGAACTCCTGTATTGTGCATTTTATGTGAATGACTATGGTAATGTTGTTTTATGGTGCTTATTTTTTGTCTATTGATTTTTGATGGTGCTTTTGTCTGATGATGAATTTATTTTATGATATGGAATATGATAGTAATGAATGTTTGTGTAAAGCACTGTAATAATGCATGTTTGAATGTGTGAAATTTCTTTATGGTTAAGTTAGCAGGCACGACCGCTTTATATCGAAATAATAAATTAAAAATGATACACCCCTTGTAATGACCTGTATTTTTAACGCTTTTAAATTACTAAATTAAATAAAATTTTAATTAAAAATCCGATAGAAATAAAATTTTACGATTATTAAATGGAAATCTCTTTGTATGTATGTTACAAATCCAAAACCAAATTCGTAGACGACCAATTTCGATAAAACCAATAATGTAATACATATTAAAATGTAATGTAATAATATGAAATAGTCGTAACCATAACAGAAACCAAATTAATAATTTTAACGTAAGAAACGTGCGTTTTGCGTTAAATGAAAATTTCGTTAAATAAAAAATAAACAATAAAATTTCGCAACGGAAACTTGATATTTGGATTGCGTATAGTTAAACATAGCAACTGGTAAATTTCCATCCGAAAATATGAAAGTTTATTTCGTGCGTAAATTTACTTCAATTTAATCAGTTAAAAAGCGATGAAAATAAAACGTTTTCAAAACCAAAATATTTTTACATAGAAAAATTCTAAAACATCTTTTGAGCAAGTTGTCAGTTTGTCGTTTTTGCAAATTCGGACATCTTTGGCTCCGTCGATCTTAATTTTCTGTGTTTTTCATGCATTTTCCGTAGTAGAAAATTTCGAATTTTTATAATTCAATCAAACTACCAATATTCGTATGCCGTTTTGATCGTCTCGTCGCGCTGATCTTTATGATATATTTGTTGCGTATTTCGGTGTCCGGTCCGCGGCGAAACCACAGAACTGTTCACCGTATCGGTATCCGTTCAAATTTCCGTGTTACATGACCATTTGAATTCTCAAATTCTACGACCATCCGCTTTTGTGATTGTTGATAACCTTGAATTCATGCTTTCCCTTTACTATCGTTAAATTTTATTTTCCTTTTCAAGAAAATTTTGGGACTTCACACTATCTTTCGGTTACATTATTCTCCGTCATTTTCATTACGTCCCACCACAACTCCACTTTTTTCCATTTCCACTTATGCATTCATTCTGTTTTTGCCTGTAGCTTCATTTTTTTTCCAATTATGTCTTCATCTCCCCTCCTCTCTCACTCTCTCTTCCTTCCCCTCAGCCTTCTCACGAAAACCCATACTAGCTCTTTCCATGCACCACCTACCACCTTTCCCCTCTCTTCCACCGCAAGCCACCTCCGCCCGCTCCTTCTTCCTATAAGTGCGCCACCCGAGACACACACCGTGCCTCACTCCAAGCTTTCCTCCGCTCCTCCCAGCAAACAACTGCGGCAACCTCTGACATCCCGTGCTTCGCCTCACACATCTCCGACAGTTGCTCATCGCGTGAGCAAGTTTGCCCACCACCTAGCACCTTCCAAACTTCCCTCAGCCGTGCTTCTTGCATGCCTCCCCACTCTGCTATTTTTGTTGTAAGTTTGTGTTTATATAGTATATAGTAACATATTTAATAGATATACTTTACATATATAGATCTCAACTGACACTGTTTCTATGTTTACAAATTTTGCAGTAGGTTCATATGTACATTTGGGTGAACATTATATATGTGGATATTGCCTATGTATGTGGCATATATAAATAGTTATATAAGTGACATACGTAAGCCTGTTGTCCAAATCTATACCAAGAAAATATAGTAAATATGCGTATCTTGTATGTTAGTTTATGTATTCGGTAAGTGGGTCGTATATATTCATATGCTTGTTTATGTATTTTAAAAATAAAAAAAAACGTTGGCATGTCTACTCATTTTATATAAAAGTTACAGTGGCATATATATATATATATATATATATATATATATATATATATAAGTCATAGCATGATTTTATATGTTTAAAATGTGAAACGTACATCTTGTACTATAGTTTCATCCTTTGTTCAATTTATGTAGATTTTAGTCTATTGTATTAGTTTGCATGATTTGTTTTGTAAGTTGTACATATTACATTTACCCCTAGCGTCTGCATATAGGTGTATATAAGACTTTTGTGTATATAATTGTTTCCATCAACTTTTAGTGCCTTGATATTTATGCACGTGAGTTTACAAGTATGTGCTGTTTTGAACGGACACAGTGGAAAACGAATATATATACTATAAATATCATAGGTTAACAGATAGCGTAAGTATCAACTTTGATTTAAAATCTATAGATATTACTACATATAGACTATACTAGTTGTCACACTTTATAAAAAAAAAGGTTTTACTTTGCATGGGGTCTGTAATTGGTTTATATATATGAACCGTTAGTATGAATTTATGTTTATTTTGAACCATGGTTAATTTGATACGCACGATATACATATTGAATTATATATGGTTTACCATGAATTTATATTTTTACGCTAGTTATGAATTTATGCTTTATTTTAAAATATATATATTAAAGTTTAATTTGCGGTTAGAATAGGATTTTGATGTACATAATAGTTGTATACATAGCTATGCACATATAGATATAAATTCACTTTTACCATTTATCTTCATTCGATCCAACTATAACTCGACTTCGTCAAACTTTTTCATCAGCTTTGATCGTTGAATTCAGGCCGATTTTGCTTTGCATCGATTCGTCATTCAAATTTCAGTGTCCGTATCAGTGTGCGTATCCATGTCATCTTCTGTATTCTCTAGCCTCGAAAGGTGAGCAATCACTCACGATTAATATTCTTTTATTTATTAGATCTGATTTCAATTGAAACGACAATTGAAATATGCTGTTGTTAGTTATTTACACTGTTATATATGCTATTACCTGTATCTGTTCACCTATGACATCTGACACCATTATCTATTAATTATTCATGCAATGATAATACAGTTTGGTTGATAATTGATTGATTGATTGTTGTTTATATTGGATGTAAATTGTAACGTATTAAGTGATAATATTATGCAATTGAATTTGACGTAGGATAGTTTAAAATGTGAATCGATATATGGGTGGAATTTGATTAGTTAAATATGACCCCTTTAATTGTTAAGTAATTAACACGTAGAATTTGATAAATTACACTTTGAACCTTTGAACATATATTGGATTAATTGTTGTAGTATAAAAATTGAAAGTGAACGACAAGTGGAAAACCGTAATGTAATAATCTTTAATCTACATGAAATGATAATGTGGATTCTAGAAATAATTATATTAATTCACACAAACAACAATGTGAATTAATACGATTATTTCGGGATTATTTGAATTGATTATTGGATTGTTATTGATTGTTGTTATTGCTTGTTTATTTACTTTGACACCATCCCAGTTATCACAATGCAAGTTCCCTTTGTTATGTTTTGATTTTTGAATTGAATTGGAATCGGGTTGAAATGATAAATACCCAAAATGAACTTGACATAGGATAGAGAATTAAATAAACCCGATTGGTCAATGATTTGAAATAAAATAAAGATTTTATTTGAATAATAAGGTTTTGAAATAAAATTGAAACGTGAATTTAGATGAAAGGAAAATGTAAATATTGAAATCTGAAACAAATTTAACGTAGTGATTGATGAAAGAACGTTGTTTGAAATTTAATTATTTAATAAATTAAATTTGGAATTATTAATAAATAATTTGGAATTAGTAATAATTGAGTTTTGAAATTATTAAGTCGAAATCATTTAATAATTAAATTTGAAATTATAAATAAGCTTTGAATTATAATTAAGTTGAAATTATTAAGTTGAATTTGTAGTTAAGTTGAAATGACTTGATAATTAAGTTTGAATTCATAATTAAGTGGAAATGATTTAATAATTAATTTTGAATTTATGATCAAGATTGTAATTATTAAGTTTTGAAATTATTAATAATTAAGACTGAAATTATTTAATAAATGAATAAGATTTAATTATTTAATAATTGAATAAAAATTGAATTCTTTGATAAGAGAAATCGAACTTTTGAATAATGGATTTGAACTTCGTTAATAAATGAAATCGAGTTTCTTTATTTATTAAAGTTTTGAGAAATATATTTAAGTATATTAATAAGTGAAATTGAACTTCTCGAATATATGAAATTTAGTTCTTATTAATTGAGTATGGAATTTGTAACGAAGTCAATAAATAAGAGAAAATTGGATTTCTTTAACAAGAAATAAAGTGAGATTTACTGAAATAAATGGGATTTATTGAAATTAACGTAAGGCTTGTAATTTAAAGAATTGATTTGACGAATTTAATTTATTTCAATTTGAAGTTTTGACATAATGAAGTTGAATGTAAGTAATTGATTTAAATGAATTGAAATTTAAATAGAAGTTGTTTTGAATGATAAATTAGCTTAGAGAATATTGAATGAAATCGATAAATGAATTTGAATTGATTTGAATGTTAAATTTAATTAATTTAAACGATTATGAAATGAAACATATATGCGAACTTGAATCAATATTTGAATCGTTTAAATAAAAGTTGAAATCGAATTATAAGATTTTGAAATGGTAATTTGGAAATTTTGAAATGTAAATTTTGGAAATTTTTATAGAAAGACAAATGAAATGTTGATTTATAAACTCCAATTGAAATTGAATTTGATTTGGTTTTGAAATTTGTTAAACGACCAATAGGTGTAATAATTACGAAAGTTATTAAAGAAACCGGAATCGGTTATGGATATACTCTCTATCTAAACCGAAAACCACTTTAATAACTATACGTGGAGTGATGATCCAGAATGAAGTGGTTGGAATGATGTACGTGATGACTGAAGAAAGAGAACGATATTGGATAGCCTTGACACTTGTGTCAAATTGGAAATGACTAAAATCAGGAGCTGTGCCGAGCCAAATGGGGTTAGCCACCTCGAGCGAACACACTTCTTCGTAAACTACTCATTACTTGTTGTTGATTGGTGCACCCTCGTACTTTTCAGGAGTGTTGTTTCGCGGTGTTGCGATCGCTGCGGCGATGCGTTCTCACCAGTCCGGATCAGGCGAACGGTAGTTTCACTACCTTGGGTATTGTCTCATGTGCCTTGTCATACTTGTATCCCTATATACGCGACCACTACGAATTTGTTTTGTGTTATACCTATGGAGTACTCCCTGATATCCCACCAGTTTACGGTGGAGTTTACAGTGCTGTATAGACTATGACATTATATAAAATGTGTTAAGGGGGATAATGGTAACGCCTTAACACTATTTTGATACTTTATATTACTGATAGACATTATCTATGTAGCGTATACTACTACATAGTAGATAGTTTAACGGATCCTTAAAGGATGGTGATTCCAACATCCTTTGAGTTACTTGTATTTCGATTGCTATTTCACTTGAGTTGGATTTATTGATATAAGAATATTAATCCTGACTCGAGTATTTTGTGTTTTGCTTTACGCTCGGGTCAGACTGAGTGTACCAGTATTCGAGGCTCACCTTTGGAGTTGGAGCTTTGCTTGAAGATCCAACCATCAATTCTGCTTTCAGTATTCGATGATTTCTGTGATGTATTCTGATTTGTACTTGATGTATCATATTTCTCTTCTATTGTAAACTCTGATGTATCTTATATATTTATATAGTAGCTTCATGAACTACTATCTCTTTTACTTCCGCTGCATATTATTACTCTGTGTCTGTGATTCTGTGATTATTTATTTACTGTATATCTGAGTTTTGCCAAATTTTAAATCAACAATTCGGTATTTTGAATTATTCAAGTCCGACATGTGCGGATGCGAATAGTCCAAAATAGCGGGTCGTTACAGTTGGTATCAGAGCTTTTGGTAGCTCTAGGCAGAACTTAGTATATATGGTAAATGTATGTACAGAATCACTCTCATTCGAGTTTCAATCTCTTCCTTTAACTTAATTCCTTTGAATTTTGGAACGATCCCTACGGTGCCGAAATTCATTCTTGTCCCTCACTATTCGTATTCGTCTGGATTCCGGAGTATCCATAACTTCACTTCGAATGACCTTTATAATGAATAGGCGGTCTCGCCAAATTTCGAATAATTTGTAAAAGGGGTGAAACTCCTTTACAATAGGCATCGATCTACCGGAGATTTCTGTATCCTCGGTTTACGATCCTATCCATCTCCTGTTATACCTGAATTCTATCCCTTGAGATCGAATGTTGATTTACCTCGGAATTCAGCATCGATCTTATTCTTGAAGTTACGGTCGACCCAGTTAAGATTACCCGTGAATTAAATAAGCTTATCCATCTCTCGATTCTGTTAACCGAATTATCTTATCTTCTGTTTCGAACTATTATAGAATCAAAATTCTTTTTGATTTGATTTCACCAAAATTTGAATACTGCTTTGGAATCCCCTCTTGTATCGTCGAGCGAGGAAGTGTATTTGTAAATTAATATTTAAATGTTTTATTTTATATTGTGTTGTTTGAGTTGTTGATGTTGATTTGGGTTTTCGATCGATTCGTCTGATCAACGCTATCGATAGAATTTCTAAAACACTTTAACAGAGCATACTGACACAATATTGTTTTCAAATTCGGTAAACAAAATAGTTTTGTATGATTATATTATAATAAGTATAAATTTTTCTGAAAGTAAAATGTTAATGAACCTGTTGTCCGAAATGTTAAAATTTAATTTTCATTTATTGTTTATAAATCATTGACTATTTCATAATATAAATGAATGAATTTATAAAAATTTGGTTATAAATTGATTTGGAATTTGATGTGAATTAAAATTAGAATTTGAGAATTTAATTTTCGATAATTTCGAACTATGATTTTCAAGTTTAAAATGTACATTATTTAAAATATCTTCGAATAGAAATGGTTTTCAAAGAATTTAAATGATTAAATTTGAGCTCCTCCCTTTTGTCGCTGGAAAATAATTTCGGTGATGACGGCTGCATCATCGACATTCATTTTCGGGTTTCGAAGTGGAGAGACTATTCGTGGCCTTGCTACACTTTGATTTGAAAATTTTAAATAGATTTGAATTTCTAAATTATGACTTGATTTATAAATATTGGTAAATGATTATTGATTTGATGTGATTTATGATTTATTAGATGTGTATATATTTATTTCAAAATTGTTTGAAGTAAATTGAAAAGAAAATTCTTAAAAATTTATGTTAAGAATGATTTCAATTTTAAAACGAAGCCAAAATTCGAATGAATATTGAAACTTAACAAATTGGATTAGAAAATTTACTTGCATAATACCCAATTACATTATAACACGACTTACCAAAACCATCCAAATGTTGAATATGTAATTGAATAATTTACAATGCGAAATGATGTTAAAAGAAATTTAAAATTGGAATAGTTATAATAATTATAAATATGCTTCTTATATGTGATAAGATATATTAGGTGAAAGTAATTTAATAATAATTTAAAATTAAGAAGAATTGAATTTGTTGAATAAATATGATTAATTATTAATAGGGTATAATTGGATAATAACACAATGAATAAATGAGACAAATAAATAAAATTTGTTCAGAAGGAATCTTTTGTTATCAAATATTAATAAATTAAATTGAAATCAACCTAATAAATAATCTTGAATTTAAAAACAAATTGTTGAATATAAATTTATTTAAATTGAAATTTATATGGTTTGAATTAATTGTTTTACTCTGTTTTCAATCTATTTTCTTTCTGTTTGTTTCTATTCTCCTACCTCCTTCCTTTTCGAGGACGAAAAGTTTTGAGTGGGGGAGATTGTAATGACCTGTATTTTTAACGCTTTTAAATTACTAAATTAAATAAAATTTTAATTAAAAATCCGATAGAAATAAAATTTTACGATTATTAAATGGAAATCTCTTTGTATGTATGTTACAAATCCAAAACCAAATTCGTAGACGACCAATTTCGATAAAACCAATAATGTAATACATATTAAAATGTAATGTAATAATATGAAATAGTCGTAACCATAACAGAAACCAAATTAATAATTTTAACGTAAGAAACGTGCGTTTTGCGTTAAATGAAAATTTCGTTAAATAAAAAATAAACAATAAAATTTCGCAACGGAAACTTGATATTTGGATTGCGTATAGTTAAACATAGCAACTGGTAAATTTCCATCCGAAAATATGAAAGTTTATTTCGTGCGTAAATTTACTTCAATTTAATCAGTTAAAAAGCGATGAAAATAAAACGTTTTCAAAACCAAAATATTTTTACATAGAAAAATTCTAAAACATCTTTTGAGCAAGTTGTCAGTTTGTCGTTTTTGCAAATTCGGACATCTTTGGCTCCGTCGATCTTAATTTTCTGTGTTTTTCATGCATTTTCCGTAGTAGAAAATTTCGAATTTTTATAATTCAATCAAACTACCAATATTCGTATGCCGTTTTGATCGTCTCGTCGCGCTGATCTTTATGATATATTTGTTGCGTATTTCGGTGTCCGGTCCGCGGCGAAACCACAGAACTGTTCACCGTATCGGTATCCGTTCAAATTTCCGTGTTACATGACCATTTGAATTCTCAAATTCTACGACCATCCGCTTTTGTGATTGTTGATAACCTTGAATTCATGCTTTCCCTTTACTATCGTTAAATTTTATTTTCCTTTTCAAGAAAATTTTGGGACTTCACACTATCTTTCGGTTACATTATTCTCCGTCATTTTCATTACGTCCCACCACAACTCCACTTTTTTCCATTTCCACTTATGCATTCATTCTGTTTTTGCCTGTAGCTTCATTTTTTTTCCAATTATGTCTTCATCTCCCCTCCTCTCTCACTCTCTCTTCCTTCCCCTCAGCCTTCTCACGAAAACCCATACTAGCTCTTTCCATGCACCACCTACCACCTTTCCCCTCTCTTCCACCGCAAGCCACCTCCGCCCGCTCCTTCTTCCTATAAGTGCGCCACCCGAGACACACACCGTGCCTCACTCCAAGCTTTCCTCCGCTCCTCCCAGCAAACAACTGCGGCAACCTCTGACATCCCGTGCTTCGCCTCACACATCTCCGACAGTTGCTCATCGCGTGAGCAAGTTTGCCCACCACCTAGCACCTTCCAAACTTCCCTCAGCCGTGCTTCTTGCATGCCTCCCCACTCTGCTATTTTTGTTGTAAGTTTGTGTTTATATAGTATATAGTAACATATTTAATAGATATACTTTACATATATAGATCTCAACTGACACTGTTTCTATGTTTACAAATTTTGCAGTAGGTTCATATGTACATTTGGGTGAACATTATATATGTGGATATTGCCTATGTATGTGGCATATATAAATAGTTATATAAGTGACATACGTAAGCCTGTTGTCCAAATCTATACCAAGAAAATATAGTAAATATGCGTATCTTGTATGTTAGTTTATGTATTCGGTAAGTGGGTCGTATATATTCATATGCTTGTTTATGTATTTTAAAAATAAAAAAAAACGTTGGCATGTCTACTCATTTTATATAAAAGTTACAGTGGCATATATATATATATATATATATATATATATATATATATATATATATATATATATATATATATATAAGTCATAGCATGATTTTATATGTTTAAAATGTGAAACGTACATCTTGTACTATAGTTTCATCCTTTGTTCAATTTATGTAGATTTTAGTCTATTGTATTAGTTTGCATGATTTGTTTTGTAAGTTGTACATATTACATTTACCCCTAGCGTCTGCATATAGGTGTATATAAGACTTTTGTGTATATAATTGTTTCCATCAACTTTTAGTGCCTTGATATTTATGCACGTGAGTTTACAAGTATGTGCTGTTTTGAACGGACACAGTGGAAAACGAATATATATACTATAAATATCATAGGTTAACAGATAGCGTAAGTATCAACTTTGATTTAAAATCTATAGATATTACTACATATAGACTATACTAGTTGTCACACTTTATAAAAAAAAAAGGTTTTACTTTGCATGGGGTCTGTAATTGGTTTATATATATGAACCGTTAGTATGAATTTATGTTTATTTTGAACCATGGTTAATTTGATACGCACGATATACATATTGAATTATATATGGTTTACCATGAATTTATATTTTTACGCTAGTTATGAATTTATGCTTTATTTTAAAATATATATATTAAAGTTTAATTTGCGGTTAGAATAGGATTTTGATGTACATAATAGTTGTATACATAGCTATGCACATATAGATATAAATTCACTTTTACCATTTATCTTCATTCGATCCAACTATAACTCGACTTCGTCAAACTTTTTCATCAGCTTTGATCGTTGAATTCAGGCCGATTTTGCTTTGCATCGATTCGTCATTCAAATTTCAGTGTCCGTATCAGTGTGCGTATCCATGTCATCTTCTGTATTCTCTAGCCTCGAAAGGTGAGCAATCACTCACGATTAATATTCTTTTATTTATTAGATCTGATTTCAATTGAAACGACAATTGAAATATGCTGTTGTTGGTTATTTACACTGTTATATATGCTATTACCTGTATCTGTTCACCTATGACATCTGACACCATTATCTATTAATTATTTATGCAATGATAATACAGTTTGGTTGATAATTGATTGATTGATTGTTGTTTATATTGGATGTAAATTGTAACGTATTAAGTGATAATATTATGCAATTGAATTTGACGTAGGATAGTTTAAAATGTGAATCGATATATGGGTGGAATTTGATTAGTTAAATATGACCCCTTTAATTGTTAAGTAATTAACACGTAGAATTTGATAAATTACACTTTGAACCTTTGAACATATATTGGATTAATTGTTGTAGTATAAAAATTGAAAGTGAACGACAAGTGGAAAACCGTAATGTAATAATCTTTAATCTACATGAAATGATAATGTGGATTCTAGAAATAATTATATTAATTCACACAAACAACAATGTGAATTAATACGATTATTTCGGGATTATTTGAATTGATTATTGGATTGTTATTGATTGTTGTTATTGCTTGTTTATTTACTTTGACACCATCCCAGTTATCACAATGCAAGTTCCCTTTGTTATGTTTTGATTTTTGAATTGAATTGGAATCGGGTTGAAATGATAAATACCCAAAATGAACTTGACATAGGATAGAGAATTAAATAAACCCGATTGGTCAATGATTTGAAATAAAATAAAGATTTTATTTGAATAATAAGGTTTTGAAATAAAATTGAAACGTGAATTTAGATGAAAGGAAAATGTAAATATTGAAATCTGAAACAAATTTAACGTAGTGATTGATGAAAGAACGTTGTTTGAAATTTAATTATTTAATAAATTAAATTTGGAATTATTAATAAATAATTTGGAATTAGTAATAATTGAGTTTTGAAATTATTAAGTCGAAATCATTTAATAATTAAATTTGAAATTATAAATAAGCTTTGAATTATAATTAAGTTGAAATTATTAAGTTGAATTTGTAGTTAAGTTGAAATGACTTGATAATTAAGTTTGAATTCATAATTAAGTGGAAATGATTTAATAATTAATTTTGAATTTATGATCAAGATTGTAATTATTAAGTTTTGAAATTATTAATAATTAAGACTGAAATTATTTAATAAATGAATAAGATTTAATTATTTAATAATTGAATAAAAATTGAATTCTTTGATAAGAGAAATCGAACTTTTGAATAATGGATTTGAACTTCGTTAATAAATGAAATCGAGTTTCTTTATTTATTAAAGTTTTGAGAAATATATTTAAGTATATTAATAAGTGAAATTGAACTTCTCGAATATATGAAATTTAGTTCTTATTAATTGAGTATGGAATTTGTAACGAAGTCAATAAATAAGAGAAAATTGGATTTCTTTAACAAGAAATAAAGTGAGATTTACTGAAATAAATGGGATTTATTGAAATTAACGTAAGGCTTGTAATTTAAAGAATTGATTTGACGAATTTAATTTATTTCAATTTGAAGTTTTGACATAATGAAGTTGAATGTAAGTAATTGATTTAAATGAATTGAAATTTAAATAGAAGTTGTTTTGAATGATAAATTAGCTTAGAGAATATTGAATGAAATCGATAAATGAATTTGAATTGATTTGAATGTTAAATTTAATTAATTTAAACGATTATGAAATGAAACATATATGCGAACTTGAATCAATATTTGAATCGTTTAAATAAAAGTTGAAATCGAATTATAAGATTTTGAAATGGTAATTTGGAAATTTTGAAATGTAAATTTTGGAAATTTTTATAGAAAGACAAATGAAATGTTGATTTATAAACTCCAATTGAAATTGAATTTGATTTGGTTTTGAAATTTGTTAAACGACCAATAGGTGTAATAATTACGAAAGTTATTAAAGAAACCGGAATCGGTTATGGATATACTCTCTATCTAAACCGAAAACCACTTTAATAACTATACGTGGAGTGATGATCCAGAATGAAGTGGTTGGAATGATGTACGTGATGACTGAAGAAAGAGAACGATATTGGATAGCCTTGACACTTGTGTCAAATTGGAAATGACTAAAATCAGGAGCTGTGCCGAGCCAAATGGGGTTAGCCACCTCGAGCGAACACACTTCTTCGTAAACTACTCATTACTTGTTGTTGATTGGTGCACCCTCGTACTTTTCAGGAGTGTTGTTTCGCGGTGTTGCGATCGCTGCGGCGATGCGTTCTCACCAGTCCGGATCAGGCGAACGGTAGTTTCACTACCTTGGGTATTGCCTCATGTGCCTTGTCATACTTGTATCCCTATATACGCGACCACTACGAATTTGTTTTGTGTTATACCTATGGAGTACTCCCTGATATCCCACCAGTTTACGGTGGAGTTTACAGTGCTGTATAGACTATGACATTATATAAAATGTGTTAAGGGGGATAATGGTAACGCCTTAACACTATTTTGATACTTTATATTACTGATAGACATTATCTATGTAGCGTATACTACTACATAGTAGATAGTTTAACGGATCCTTAAAGGATGGTGATTCCAACATCCTTTGAGTTACTTGTATTTCGATTGCTATTTCACTTGAGTTGGATTTATTGATATAAGAATATTAATCCTGACTCGAGTATTTTGTGTTTTGCTTTACGCTCGGGTCAGACTGAGTGTACCAGTATTCGAGGCTCACCTTTGGAGTTGGAGCTTTGCTTGAAGATCCAACCATCAATTCTGCTTTCAGTATTCGATGATTTCTGTGATGTATTCTGATTTGTACTTGATGTATCATATTTCTCTTCTATTGTAAACTCTGATGTATCTTATATATTTATATAGTAGCTTCATGAACTACTATCTCTTTTACTTCCGCTGCATATTATTACTCTGTGTCTGTGATTCTGTGATTATTTATTTACTGTATATCTGAGTTTTGCCAAATTTTAAATTAACAATTCGGTATTTTGAATTATTCAAGTCCGACATGTGCGGATGCGAATAGTCCAAAATAGCGGGTCGTTACACCCCTGCTGAAAATACCCAAAACTCTTAGGAATGGTATGTCTTTGTCGAACCAATGGTCAACATATGTTGGGGAGAAATCATACTAACCATTCAGTTTGTGTGAAGCAGCAGTAACGGCAGCAGCTTTTCGAACTTAGTGATTTACTTCGGTATTATGGTATCGAATAAGGTAAACACCAAGTTACCAAAGTGCCCATATCAATATCAAGCACGACACTTTTATATCGAAGTAATAAAACAAAAACGATACACCCCTGTCGAAAATACCCTAAACTCTCGAGAATGACATGTCTTCGTTGAACCAATGGCCAACAGACATTGGGGAGAAATCAAACTAACCATGAAATTTGGGAAGAAATCAAACTAACCATGAAATTTGTTTGAAGTATTAGTAACGACAACTGCTTTTCGAACTTAAGTATTTACTTCGGTACTGTGGTATCTAATAAGGTAAACACAAAGTCCCTAACATGCACATACCAATATTAGGCAGAATAGCTTCATATCGAAATAATAAATTTAAAACGATACACCTCGGTCCAAAATACCCTAAACTCTCGGGAATGGAATGTCTTTGTCGAACCAATGGTCAATAGACGTTGGGGAGAAATCGAACTGACCATGCTATAAACTAAGTCACCAAAGCGTATAGAGCAATAGCAGGAACGACAAGGTTGGGTTGAGATTTGTTATGTATGTCAATGTATATTCATCGATAATGGACAGAATTATCGGGATCGACAAGCTTTGGTTGAAAATATAAATAATAGACGTTGGGTACGGATCGAAAAAACGTTGGAAGAAAATGATCAAACAACATATACTCATTGTCATCACAGCACAATCAACAAAAGGCCAACAAAATGAAACCCAACACAGTTAATAGAAGGCCAACAAGCAAAAAAAAAATAAACAATGAAAAACAGAGAAAATTAAACAATGAACATATACTCATTGATAATGGTTCCTAATATAGATTCAGATGAACACTATGAACATGAACAAAGGAAAAAACATGAAAGTCAATGTATATGTGTGTCAATTCATTTATATATCTCAAATCCATTACAACCCATCAAGTGCATATCCCAAAGTGAATACATATGTCAAAGTCCTTACATATCTCAAAGTAACGACATTTCATTCCTCATCACCAGTAAGTACATTAAGTGTGCTGCTGTAACATTCTTGGATTTTAGCTAAGTATAATTTGATAATTAATTTAATCTTTGGGATTAAATTTTGAAATATTTGGTAATTAGTATAAAATAGATTAAAATAGAATTTTAAATTAAGATTCAAATTTAAACATCTTAGGAAATAAAATTGTATTTGGATTTCTGATATGATTAAATAAGATGTATCTTTATTTAAATAAATGGATTTTAATTTGGAATTTGATTTTAAATAAATATTGGATTTATCAAACATTATATTTCAAAGAACTAATACATATATATAGTTAACTGGAATAATGGATTTCAAATCATGTGTTATAAAATTGTATAAGCATAAATAATTGGAATATATATATATATATATATATATGTGTGTGTGTGTGTGTGTGTGTGTGTGTGTGTTAAGCTTTGGTATGAATATATCTTTTGAAATCATAAGTATATTTTTGAAACTATACATATATATAAATATTTCTTTTTGAATTAAGGAGTTAAATATGATTTGTATATATATATATTAAACATTAAAGATAGAATTCATAAATTAATAAAATATGATTTGTAAATTTATTAAAGTTAAGGTTTAAACCATAGTTTACAAATAAAATTTTGTACAAGGATATAAGCATAAAATGGTTTGTTTTAATAAGTGTTAACCATGAAGACAAGAGAAATTACAAGTGTAACATAATAAAGACAAGTGGCAAAATATTTTCTTTATTTGAAATTGTAAATGAATTAAAGAGTAAAACCAGGCTGCATGTTTTTCTTTCACTCATTTCAAAATATCAAAATCAAAAAAGAATTAGCAATCAAAACTCTGTTCAATTCATTCCAACCTGAAAACAGAGCCTTTCAGTTTAAAAACAAAATCATTTTAACTTAAGCAAAGTTCAAGATCAAAAGAAATCAGAGCAAAGATCAAAAAGCTTGGAATTAAGGTCTGTAATCAAGTAAAGATCGGGCGGAGTAAATTCAACCAGAAACCAGACCTAAAATAAATCGAATTAGAAACAAGATCAAGTTGAAGATCAGGATTACAAGTTCTTAAGCCTAGAAATCAAATACTTCCAGTTTCAAATCTGAAGCAAAATGAAAGAAAGATCAGGCAAATTTAAAATCATGCATCAAAGCAAATACAAGTTCAACATAATCTAAAACAAGGCAAAATTAAAACCTGAAGCTATCAAGCAAGTTAGAACTTGGAAACAAATCTGAAGCATGTAAACATGCAAGTTCAAGACCAGAGATTAAACTCTTCCCAGTTTTCAAACTCAAAAGCAAAAGTCCTGTTCTCTGCTTCCAGAAACTACAGGTGAGCAAACTATCTACACCACAATCTGGTTTACATCTTGATTGCATGTAATGATATGTTAATGTGTGATGAAAATTTTTGCTTGCATGTTGAATGCATATGTATGTAGGTAAATGTGCATGCCAGTAAAAATGAACACACCTCTGTTATGTTTCAAGACCCAAAAACAAACAAAGAAAATCCATATCAGCCAAACAAATTAGTGTTAGGCTTTGATCTCTGAAAGAAAAATGTTTATAAAATTGTAAACTTATTTTTAAAAATAATATAAAGTAAAAAATATGTGATAAATAATTCGAAAATTTAGAATTTACAGAGAGAATATTCGAAACAGAAAAATTCAAGTTATTTAATTCTAAATTTTGATCATTGGATCAGCTTCGTTTTGCTAAATGATGATTTTAAGAGAAGTTTCACGTTTTTTAAGTACCTAATCGTTGAGTAATCTCGTGTTGATCGAAAATGGGAAATTGGTCAAATCCCAGTGATCGCGGTGGTTAGGAGTCTCGAGTTTGAAGTAGGAGAGGGCTGGGGTAACAGGGATCATTAGAAAATTAGTCGATGAATTTATAAATCACCATGGAAGGCGAGCGAGATCGATTTTGTATTTAACCCTAAGTTTCAGTTAAGGTTGGAATTCGAGTAATCGCGGCGATGTCAATGCATCGAGCTCGATCGCACCGAGATGGATAGGTTCGTGGTTGAGTGGTAAGGCTCTGGACGAGGTGTCGGCGATCCAGATGGCCAGAGGTGGACGTTCGAGATGTTTCTTTGGTGGCTGGGTGTTGTTCCTGGAAGGGGATTGATGGCTCGTTTGCGATACTGATGATCTTGCGTTTCTGGGTGCTCGAGTCAATGGTCGGAGTCGTCAGCGACTTATAGACGCCGGTGAAGTCGATGTTAGTTGGTCGTGGTGGTGTGCATGTTGCACTGGTACGTTCGTGTATCTAGATGATCGATTGATTTGGGGAAGAAAAGTTCGACTCGGAGTTGAGCTTGCGTATTTTGTTGTGCGACTTGAAGTAGATGATCTAGCAAGTGTTCTCGTGTGAAGCTCGAGTTTTTAGCGTGATTTACTCGGGTTCTGGGTGATAGCTGTCAAAGTTTAAAATTAAAAAAAAACAAGTTTTCAAAGTTTAAATTAGGTTTTAACAAATTTTGTTAAATTAATCATTTTTATACAATATGTATTCATGTGTGGGTCAACTAAAGACTTAATTTGATTTATGGTTTTATAAAAATAAGTTTTAGATTAATTTGAAATTAGTTTAAATTATTATATGATAATGTTTTAAATTACTTGATTAAAAGAATTTTATAACTTGTCCCATCTAATCTGGTTAGGTTAAATGTTTATTTTATTTTAAAACTTAGATTATATAATGTAATTAGTTTGTGATTAGGGATAATCACTTATTATAATAAATTAAAGATAATTAATTAAATGATAATTAATTAAGGGTTAATTAATTTATTAATTTTTAAAGTTAATCAATTAATAAAGAGATTAAGGAATAATTATTAATTATAGGACTAGTTAATTAATTTTTGTAATTAATTGAAGGTAATTAATTATTAATATAAGGTTAATTATATTATAATTAAGGATTGATAAATTAATGCAATTAATTAATGAAAATTAATTAATGGAAGCAATTAAAGGTAATTAATTACTTAAAGATAATTACATAATTAAAAGTAATTAATTACTGATTAAAGGAGGATTAATCAAGTGATTAACATTGATTTAAGATTAGGGATAGTCACTTATTGTAACTAATTAAGGATAACTAGTTTAATGGTAATTAATTAATTAAGGGTTAATTAATTAATTAAAGATAATTAATTAAAAGAATAATTAAATAATTAAAGGTTAATTATTTAATAATTAAAGGTCGATGAATTATAATTAAAGGTTAATTAATTTATTATTAATGGTTAATTAATAAATGATTAAAGAATAATTAGTCAAAATGATTTGTAATTTATTAATGTTAATTAACCAGGATTGGTAATTCATAAGTAATTAATCTGATTTGAATTAACCAGAAAATTAACTGATCTTACTTATGCATGTTTGGATTGAATTGGATGCATTTAATTGTGTGATATCCCTGATATATGATGTTCAGTGATATGATTAAGCTATGAAATGTAACTTATTATCTGTGATGAATGTAATTTATTTATCTACGATGCACCTATGTTATTTATCTGTGATCTGTGAATAAACATAAGCGTTATAGTTTATACCGCTTATCAAATATATTGCTGTATTTGAATCTGTGCTAATTGATGATGTTGCACTTTATTGTGTAAAACCCCTGGACCACACTTATACACACACAAATATGGATTGCACGTGGAAATTGGTTAAGTCACAAATTTTTGAAATTGTTTTAAAATTGAATCTTGAATCCAAATGGTTTTCGGAATGGATTGGGTTCAAAGTGAAAAGCTTTTGAAAAGGAATTTCAAAGATAAAAGTTATTCTTGAATAACTTGATTTAGTTTTGAAATTTGATTTAAATTTGAATTCAAAATTTGAAATTGAATCCTATGTTGAGAATTTATGATTTAAAAACGTTGTACAAGTTTATATGGGTTTTAAACCATTTTTAAACTATTGTTTTGGGAATTTGAATTTAACCCAAAGATTTTAACTCGTATAAATGAAATCGGATTTTTCCGAAATGAAAACTATTTGTTTTCAAATAATAAAAGCTTTCATATAAGAAATGAATTTCCAATTTGCGTTAAAGGGATTTCAAGTTTGAAATGAAAATGGTTTTCCAAGTTATGAATAAATCTTTGGAAATTGGTTTGAAAGCTATAAGTTAAATCTTTAATTTATAGACCGGATGAGTTAATCCTAGTTGAAATGTAAATTGTTTTGAAAATTTGTGAATGGATCTTTGTGAAACTGGGTGAACTTTGTGAAATGAATCATTTTGTTTAAAGATTGGAAATGGTAATTTGTTTAAACCATTTGAAGAAAGGTTTTGGGTTTTTAAAAGTTGTGACTTAACTGAAATCCCATATCCATATGTTTTTAAATATTGCGCTCACTATTCGGTTTAGCCGGGAGAGGACTTTGTGTCATATAACCCATTCCGAATAATGATACGACATTATGGATTGCATTTGAAGACTGGTGGTGAGGACCGGGTATTTACGAGAACGATAGGATAACCTATCGAATGACTCTGCACTGAGTAGCTACGGTATAGAGTTCTCCTTATGTGATGGGGAGTCCGATCGGGATTGTGAATATCCGGATTGCAAGAGCTTCTTCGAAAGTGCCTTCGGTTCTGTTCGAACCCGGAACAGACTTGTATGGATGTGTGTCTGACATTACACTTTGAGATGTAAAACCGGTTCCTATCAAATACATTTCTGTTTGGTGGTGGAGATTTATTCTCTTAGCTTAACACCCTTCTCTAAGACGTACGAGCTCAGAGGTTATGTAGTTGATGGCTACTAGTGATACATTCCCAATTTGGTAATGTGGCATACGAAGTGCTGCTAATCATTTGTTGATCAAAGCATGGCTTTGTGAAAAAGTGTAGCTTTATGGACGAGACCTCATCGAGCCTCACAACCTGGTAATGATCGAAATAAGAAAGATGCGGCAAGGTTTCAGGGGTCGCACCCCTAGAGTATGTCCATTCCTTTCGGAAAAGGGTGGTATCATGGTATGGAGCCCAGATACTTACTCATGTGGACACTGTATATTTATTACTGTGTGATGTTTTTGGTGTAGACGTACCTCGGATAAAGGTCGCAAACGACCGGGGTGGCATATCTTAGGTGTTACTCCCGGGAAGGGAGTGCACCGGTCTTGTATTGGCAGAGAGCTGGGTAAGTTCTCGGGGCGTCCCTCTAGAGACGTGCCCATGTGGCAATGGGAAGTTCCTTGGCCTGACCATTTGTTGGAAAATCCAATCTCCAATACGCACCCTGTACGGTTTTAGTTGTACAACCTGCCATCTACTTATGGTGGCGTCCCACTGTTCGGATGGTAGCTATAGTAGGCATAGTTCGAAATGTCTATGTTGGCTAAGATTAATATTATACTTTCGAAAGGTTTTCTACACTATGCACTAATAATAATATCAAAATGGTTTTCGAGTATCAAGCATTTTTGACTATCATAAGGAGAAATCTCCTCCAATTCTACGTTTGCATGGTGTGTGTGGCGGGAGGCCTTATGGTAGTTTCATTTTCCTAAAAGTATTGCGAATTTTAACTTTAAAATCTTTTGTCGTTTGTTTTAAAGATAAAACTGTTTTGTTTGCTCATACCAGTCCCATGACTGACCTGGAGTTTATTGTTCCCTTCCTAAACTCTGGGTGCGCACAATTTTCCACACCGGTAGTCTAGAGTTTGATTTTTCAGATAGTCGAGCAGTAGGAGTTGATTCGATAGTCTTCGAAGTCTTTGGTTTGTTAGATTTCAGTCTTTGGGAATCTTCTTCCGTCTTTGGATGGACTGGACTTGCTTAGCTTGGTACAACATGATAGGGGGTTTGAGCTAGCTTTGGATAGGAGATGGAGTTTTGGAGTTGGCATTGAAGACATTGTCTTTCCGCTGCTGTTGGCTCTATTATTGTCTTGCATCTATCTTGGATATTGATATCATTTGTATCAAATTGTTGTATCGAATATTGTATATCAGTGATATTATTATTTCTCATCCGCTATGTTGTTATACTTAATGTGTTATTAGCTCCGGCGAACTAGATTCGACGTTTGAATCTACGGCATTTGAATATAGGTGATATATTCGGTGCCAATTTTCGAAGGTCGAGTCAGGGTCGTTATAATTCGTATCAGAGCTGAAGGTTGAAACTTTAGCTCAAGAGTATGACACATTAGGTAGCTCATTAGAGATAGGGTAAAGTATACCCTAGAATGAGTATCCCTAAGATATCCATCCGAATGCCTCATTAAATTCTCTTACTATTCACTGATAGTGAGTATGAGTGCAAGAAGAGGACGGGATAGGGGACATGGAAATACCACTACAAATGGTCAATGCCCTGTAACAATAATGGAAATAAACTGTCTCTATCAATCTCCTTTGATTCGTCTTTTCAATTCTTTGATGGTTCTTGGCAGCTCCAGGAAGAAGCTTTGATTTTGCATGGGACATAAACTCCAGATGGGTCAGAATTGTTTGTTTGGATGAATTATTTGTTTTGGTTGCTGTGGTTGATAGGTATATTTTGGTTGTTTAAACTAAAAGTTTTGGGATTGTATCCATATATCTGTCTATTCTTTGGGTCCCAACATATTCTACGAATGGGTAGTTATTTGTGAAGTGTTAAATAGATTCGTTCTTGTATCTATTGACGGTATTCTGATTTGGTAAGCCAAATGCAGAATAGTTGTTCAGTTTGATCTGGTGATTCGTCTCTCTATTTTTCTATATTCTTTGTGGTCTCCCTGCTTTCAAATTTCGAGGATGAAATTTTCTTAAGGGGGAAATCTTCTGGATTTTAGCTAAGAATAATTTGATAATTAATATAATCTTTGGGATTAAATTTTGAAATATTTGGTAATTAATATAAAATAGATTGAAATAGAATTTGAAATTAAGATTCAAATTTAAACATCATAGGAAATAAAATTGTATTTGGATTTCTGATATGATTAAATAAGATGTATCTTTATTTCAATAAATGGATTTTAACTTGGAATTTGATTGTAAAAAAATATTGGATTTATCAAACTTTATATTTCAAAGAACTAATACATATATATAGTTAATTGTAATAATGGATAATTTGATTTCAAATCATGTGCTATAAAATTGTATAAGAATAAATAATTGGAATGTATATATGTTAAGCTTTGGTATGAATATATCTTTTGAAAACATAAGCATATTTTTGAAACTATATATATGTATAAATATTTCTTTTTGAATTAAGGAGTTAAATATGATTTGTATATATATTAAACATTAAAGATAGAATTCATAAATTAATAAAACATGATTTGTAAATTTATTAAAGTTAAGGTTTAAACCATAGTTTACAAAAAAAAATTTGTACAAGGATATAAGCATAAGATGGTTTGTTTTAACAAGTGTTAACCATGAAGACAAGAGAAATTACAAGTGTAACATAATAAAGACAAGTGGCAAAATATTTTCTTTATTTGAAATTGTAAATGAATTAAAGAGTAAAACCAGGCTGCATGTTTTTCTTTCACTCATTTCAAAAGATCAAAATCAGAAAAGAATTAGCAATCAAACCTCTGTTCAATTCATTCCAACATGAAAACAGAGCCTTTCAGTTTAAAAAAAAATCATTTTAACTTAAGCAAAGTTCAAGATTAAAAGAAATAGGAGCAAAGATCAAAAAGCTTGGAATTAAGGTCTGTAATCAAGTAAAGATCAGGCGGAGTAAATTCAACCTGAAACCAGCCCTGAAAACAAATGGAATTAGAAACAAGATCAAGTTGAAGATCAAGATTATCAAGTTCTTAAACCTGGAAATCAGATACTTCCAGTTTCAAATCCGAAGAAAAATGAAAGAAAGACCAAGCAAATTTGAAATCATGCATCAAAGCAAATACAAATTCAACGTAATCTAAAGCAAGGCAAAATCAAAACCTGAAGCTATCAAGCAAGTTAGAACTTGGAAATAAATCTGGATCATGTAAACATGCAAGTTCAAGACCATAGATTAAACTCTTCCCAGTTTTCAAATTCAAAAGCAAAAGTCTCTGCTTCCAGAAACTACAGGTGAGCAAACTATCTATACCACAATCTGGTTTACATCTTGATTACATGTAATGATCTGTTAACGTGTGACGAAATTTTTTGCATGCATGTTGAATGTATATGTATATAGGTAGATGTGCATGCCAGTAAAAATGAACACACCTCTGTTATGTTTCCAGACCCAAGAACAAACAAAGAAAAATCCATATCACCCAAACAAATTAATGTTAGGCTTTGATGTCTAAAAGTAAAATGTTTATAAAATTGTAAAGTTATTTTTAAAAATAATATAAAGTAAAATTATGTGATAAATAATTAGAAAATTTAGAATTTACAGAGAGAATATACGAAATAGAAAATTTCGAGTAATTTAATTCTAAATTCTGATCATTTGATCAGCTTGAATGATGATTTTTAAGAGAAGTTTCATGATTTTTAAGTCCTTGATCGTTGAGTAATCTCGTGTTGATCGAAAATGGGAAATTGGTCAATTCCCAGTGATCGTGGTGGTTAGGAGTCTCGAGTTTGAAGTAGGAGAGGGCTGGGGTATCAGGGATTATCAAAAAATTAGTAGATGAATTTATAATTCACCATGGAAGGCAAGCGATATCGATTTTGTATTTAACCCCACATTTTAGTTACGGTTAGAATTCGAGTAATCGCGGCGACGTCAATGCATCGAGTTCGATCGCACCGAGATGGATAGGTTCGTAGTTGAGTGGCAAGGCTCTGGACGAGGTGTCGGTAATCTAGATGGCCAGAGGTGGACGTTCGAGACATTTCTTTGGTGGCTGGGTGTTGTTACAGGAAGCGGATTGATGGCTCATTTGCGATTCTCTGATGATCTCGCGTTTCTGGGTGCTCGAGTCAATGGTCGAAGTCGTCAGCGACTTATAGACGCCGATGAAGTCGATCTTAGTTGGTCGTGGTGGTGTGCATGTTGCACTGGTACGATCGTGTATCTGGATGATCGATTGATTTGGGGAAGACGAGTTCGACTCGGAGATGAGCTCGCGTATTTTGTTGTGTGACTCAAAGTAGGTGGTATAGCAAGTGTTCTCGAGTGAAGCTCGATTTTTTAGCGTGATTTGCTTGGGTTCAGGGTGATAGTTGTTAAAGTTTAAAAATTGAAAAAAAACAAGTTTTCAAAGTTTAAATCAAGTTTTAACAAATTTTGTTAAATTAGTCATTTTTATACAATATGTATTCATGTGTGGGTTAACTAAAGATTTAATTTGATTTATGGTTTTATAAAAACAAGTTCTAGATTAATTTTAAATTAGTTTAAATTATTATATGATAATGTTTTAAATTACTTGATTAAAAGAAGTTTATAACTTCTTCTATCAAATCTGGTTAGGTTAAATGTTTATTTTATTTTAAAACTTAGATTATATAATGTAATTAGTTTGTGATTGGGAGTAATCACTTATTATAATAAATTAAAGAAATTTAATTAAATCATAATTAATTAATGGCTAATTAATTTATTAATTAATTAATTAAAAGTTAATTAGTTAATAAAAGAGATTAAGGAATGATTATTAATTAAGGAATAATTAATTAATTTTTTTAATTAATTGAAGATAATTAATTAATTAATAATATAAGGTTAATTAATTTATAATTATGGATAATTAATGTAATTAATTAATGAAAATTAATTAATGGAAGCATTAAAGGTAATTAATTGCTTAAAGGTAATTACTTAATTAAAAGTAATTAATTACTGATTAAAGGTGGATTAATCAAGTGATTAACATTGATTTAAGATTAGGGATAGTCACTTATCATAACTAATTAAGGATAATTAGTTTAATCGTAATTAATTAATTAAGGGTTAATTAATTAATTAAAGATAATTAATTTAAAAAATAATTAAATAATTAAAGGTTAATTATTTAATAATTAAAGGTTGATGAATTATAATTAAAGGTTAATTAATTTATTATTAATGGTTAATTAGTAAATGATTAAAGAATAATTAATCAAAATGATTTGTAAATTATTAATGTTAATTAACCAAGATTAGTAATCCATAAGTAATTAATCTGATTTGAATTAATCAAACAATTAACTGATCTTACTTATGAATGTTTGGATTGAATTGGATGCTTTGAATTGTGTGATATCCCTGATATATGATGTTCTATGATATGATTAAGCTGTGTAATGTAACTTATTATCTGTGATGAATGTAATTTATTTATCTGCGATGCCTATGTTATTTATCTGTGATTTGTGAATAAAGATAAGCATTATAGTTTATATCGCTTATCAAATATATTGCTGTATTTTAATCTATGCTAATTGATGACGTTGCACTTTATTGTGTAAAACCCCTGGACCACACTTATACACACACAAATATGGATTGCACGTGGAAATTGGTTAAGTCATAGATTTTTGAAATTGTTTTAGAATTGAATCTTGAATCCAAATGGTTTTGGGAATGGATTGGGTTTAAAGTGAAAAGCTTTTGAAAAGGAATTTTAAAGATAAAAGTTATTTTTGAATAACTTGATTTAGTTTTGAAATTTGATTTAAATTTGAATTCAAAATTTGAAATTGAATCCTATGTTGAGAATTTATATTTAAAAACGTTGTACAAGTTTATATGGGTTTTAAACCATTTTTAAAGTATTGTTTTGGGAATTTGAATTTAACCCAAAGATTTTAACTCGTATAAATGAAATAGGATTTTTCCGAAATGAAAACTATTTGTTTTCAAATAATAAAAGCTTTCATATAAAAAATGAATTTCCAATTTGCGTTAAAGGGATTTCAAGTTTGAAATGAAAATGGTTTTCCAAGTTATGAATAAATCTTTGGAAACGGGTTTGAAAGCTATAAGTTAAATCTTTAATTTATAGACCGGATGAGTTAATCCTAGTTGAAATGTAAATTATTTTGAAAATCTGTGAATGGATCTTTGTGAAACTGGGTGAACTTTGTGAAATGAATCATTTTGTTTAAAGATTGGAAATGGTAATTTGTTTAAACCATTTGGAGAAAGGTTTTGGGTTTTTAAAAGTCGTGACTTAACTGAAATCCCATATCCATATGTTTTTAAATATTGCGCTCACTATTCGGTTTAGCCGGGAGAGGACTTTGTGTCATATAACCCATTCCGAATAATGATACGACTTTATGGATTACATTTGAAGACTGGTGGTGAGGACCGAGTATTTACGTGAACGATAGGATAACTTATCGAATGACTCTGCACTGAGTAGCTACGGTATAGAGTTCTCCTTATGTGATGGGGAGTCCGATTGGGATTGTGAATATCCGGATTGCAAAGGCTTCTTCGAAAGTGCCTTCGGTTCTGTTCGAACCCAGAACAGACTTGTAAGGATGTGTGTCTGACATTACACTTTGAGATGTAAAACCGGTTCCTATCAAATACATTTCTGTTTGGTGGTGGAGATTTATTCTCTTAGCTTAACACCCTTCTCTAAGACGTACGAGCTTAGAGGTTATGTAGTTGATGGTTACTAGTGATACATTTCCAATTTGGTAATGTGGCATACGAAGTGCTGCTGATCATTTGTTGATCAAAGCATGGCTTTGTGAAAAAAGTGTAGCTTTATGGACGAGACCTCATCGAGCCTCACAACCCGGTAATGGTCGAACAAGAAAGATGTGGCAAGGTTTCAGGAGTCGCACCCCTAGAGTATGTCCATTCCTTTCGGAAAAGGGTGGTATCATGGTATGGAGCCCAGATACTTACTCATGTGGACACTGTATATTTATTACCGTGTGATGTTGTTGGTGTAGACGTACCTCGGATAAAGGTCGCAAACGACCGAGGGTGGCATATCTTAGGTGTTACTCCCTGGAATGGAGTGCACCAGCCTTGTGTTGGCAGAGAGCTGGGTAAGTTCTCGAGGCGTCCCTCCAGAGGTGTACCCATGTGGCAATGGGAAGTTCCTTGGCCTGACCGTTTGTTGGAAAATCCAATCTCCAATACGCACCCTGTACGGTTTTAGTTGTATAACCTGCCATCTACTTATGGTGGCGCCCCACTGTTTGGATGGTAGCTATAGTAGGCATAGTTCGAAATGTCTATGCTGGCTAAGATTAATATTATACTTTCGAAAGGTTTTCTGCACTATTCACTAATAATAATATCAAAATGGTTTTCGCGTATCAAGAATTTTTTACTATAGTAAGGAGAAATCTCCTCCAATTCTACGTTTGCATGGTGTGTATGGCGGGAGGCCTTATGGTAGTTTCATTTTCCTAAAAGCATTGCGAATTTTAACTTTAAAATCTTTTGTTGTTTGTTTTAAAAATAAAACTGTTTTGTTTGCTCATACCAGTCCCATGACTGACCTGGAGTTTATTGTTCCCTTCCTTAACTCTGGGTGCCCACAATTTTCCACACGGGCAATCTAGAGCTTGGTTTTTCAGACAGTCGAGTAGTAGGAGTTGATTCGATAGCCTTCGAAGTCTTTGGTTTGATAGCTTTCAGTCTTTGGGAATCTTTTCCGTCTTTGGATGGACTGGACTTGCTTAGCTTGGTGGAACGTGATAGGGCGTTCGAGCTAGCTTTGGATTGGAGATGGAGTTTTGGAGTTGGCATTGAAGGCATTGTCTTTCCGCTGTTGTTGGCTCGTTATTGTCTTGTATTTGTCATGGATATTGATATCATTTGAATCAAATTTTTGTATCGAATATTGTATATCAGTGATATTATTGTTTCTCTTCCGTTGTGTTGTTATACTTAATGTGTTATAAGCTCCGAAGAACAAGATTCGACGTTTGAATCTGAGGCATTTGAATATAGGTGATATATTCGGTGCCGATTTTCGAAGGTCGAGTCAGGGTCATTACAGCTGCCTTCATCTTCGTCGTCACCCGTACAAGCTAAGTACTTGTTTACTCTTTCTGCATACGATCTGATCCAATCTTCCACGTTAATATTATAGAACTGCTGAAAATAAGTAAATTGATGTGTAGGAGGCAAAGGAGAGTCAGAACTGAGTTTAATACCCGCATAATATGAGTTGTTTACAAGGCCCATAACTATCATCCTATCATGGTTTAACATGGTCGGACATACTATTGCGGGAACAAATGTACAACTCATATGTTTACTTAACAAGACAACCACAGTGCCAAACTTTTCAGCTATTATCAATCCTAATTCTTGCCTCTAAATCCACTCACTAAATCCAATTGCTTTTGGACATTGTATCTTTTTCTTCATTTCTTCAAAACCACATTCATCCCACATTCTTTTGTACATTTCCGACCGTAGTAGTAAATTGTCAACCATGGACTCACGATCAAATTTACATAGATTTTTCGATCTTCGATTATGGAGATTCAATTGATTAACCACAACCCAATAACTACAATTACCATCACTAGGCATATCGTCTGTGCCAACTATGTAGGGTCTAATACGTTTGGGGATTTGCAACAAATATTCATCGTCAACTTGACTGTTTGCACATGCTTTAGTTTTGATGCCAAGCTTCTTTAAGTAGCGACCATCTGGAGTAAGATTTGATCCGCATGACAACGATGCTTCTATATGTTCAAAGTAAAAAGGATCTCGTTTAGTTGATTTATCTTTTTTTAAAGGTCTACCTTTTCCAATAGTTGCCATGGAGGGTTCTAAAATAGTGGTAGTTTGAGGGAACACTAGCACTTTCAAATCTTGTTGCATAACAAGTCTCGTGGCGATTCGTCATGCTTACTTTTCAAAGCTATGATTTTCGACAAATCAAAAAACTCAAGAGTTTAGCGATGCAACGTAGGCGGAGTGCAAGATAATTGCTTCCAATAAGAATCTATAACGGTTAAAGGTATGAAACCTTTCGAATGCCTAAAATCTGCAAGCATATGTGCACATGGTATCCCATTTACTTTCCATAAAACACAACCATGATTGTCAACAGTCAAACCGATGTTTGAAATGTTACACAATTCGTTTAATTGTAAATCAAGTGCTTTGTGATATACAAATCCCAAAATTTCTTTAAACATTGGTTCATTTCAAAATCTATGCATTGTCCTAGATGTACTCGTTTCAAACACATGTTTGATTGCAACTAATTCATTCTAACAAAAAAGTTGTGCACTAGTCCAACGTTGCATGAAGCTACCAACAGCTGAATCGAAGTATAATTTCAAACGATAGTGTGCACTTTCGACTATGCTTGTTGATACATTATCATAGTGTTTTATTTTGTTGGTCCAAGCCAAAACAATCATCTCCTTATATTTATTAAGCTAATTTTTCATTGCACGTGTCATACATTTTTTATGTTTGTCAATCCATTTGTCACGACATAATTTTAAGTTTCGATAGTACTCTTCCTCGGACAATGAGTTAATCGCATTTATCCAACCATCCCCAAAAAGTTCATACTCCCTTTATCCTTCTCATCCTCCAATAGTACCTCTTTATCCCCAATCAACACCCGTTTCCTTTTTATAAAACTGGGTTTACCATTCGCTTGAACATTCTTCAAAATATGCCATGCGCACAAAATATGGCGTGCTGCTGGAAAGACTGTAGCTATTGCATTTGTAAGAGCAATTTTGGCATTTGTGATGATAACACCTGGAATTTCTTTATGTCTATAACACTTTCGGACATATTCAAGAGCCCATATGTATGATTCCGTAGTCTCACGACTAATAAAAGCAAGTGCAATGGTGAAGGATGCTCCGGTTGACATTTGTGATAGCATATGGAAACATGGTAACTTGTATCGATTCGTCTTGAACGTGCAATCTAAGAACAATATTTGATGAAAACACTACGTAAGAGCAACACATCTAGGAATACTAAAGAATAAGTCGAAAACGTCATTGGTTGTACCATCAACTCTATAGTGCATGGAATAATGATGACTTGTAGCCAATTTCATAAACTGCTGCATAACTGACCTACCTTCCGTGTAACGTTGTTTCAGCTTCATTTTCGCATTGTAAATTTTTCTTATGGTTGACTGGTTGTCCGGCTTGTCAATTTAATAGCTGTTAGAATATTTCGAGGCCTAACACCACTATTTGTCATTGTTTCAATAGTCTTAATTTCGTGATCTTTCGGCCTTGCCACATACGGATGCCCGGTTAATACATTAGTAAGACTGTGATTGTGCCTTCTGTTCTTCACATTCAACATCCATCTTCCATCGTTAATACAATGTGTACATAACTCAAATGGACATCCACATTTTCTACTTCCCGACCTTCTCCGTTTTTGTTGGGTTTTCGAAACATGACTCTTTGGTTTATGATCAATATACTCTCCACTTCGTTCACATACTAGAACCATCCAAGACCCTTTTCTATTACCTAGAAAATTTCTCATTCTTGTTCTTTTCGTCACAACAACACAATTGACACTAATCCCACGATCCCTACACCAATACCATACACTTTCCTTTGTCTCCAACAATTACTCATAAATACGTAGCATAAATCAAAACAAAACAAATCATACACACACACACACACACACACACATATATATATGTTACTTTACTTTATCATACACATTAGTAGTGAAATGAGAAGTCAAATCGGGGTAATCAGAAGAAGACATGGTGACTTCCTTTTTATGATTGTTATTGCCATTATTGTTCCCAATTTTTTTGCAATTGTTCACATCTTTGATTCATTACAATCTTTGTTTTCATCGCTTTCAAATTCTTTGAACTCGTCCACTTCAACTGCTTCAATGGTTAAATGATTCACCTGTACCTAGCGAAAGAAATAAGTAAATCACTAGATTTAAAAAACAATTCAGAAAAATGATGTCAAATTTGGCATGGGCCCGCCGCTGTGTGGATTTAAACATGAACTTCAAAAGCCAAATAAACAGAAATTTCTCGGCATAAAGCCACCAAAAAGTTTCACTCAGTTATCGCATAAAAATTCGGCAACTCCTTGTTGAAGTTATACATAAATTTCGATATCGATTCTTCAAAGCACTATGTAAGCTTCTTGAATCGTATATCTCAGCATCTTACTCTTCAATTTGTATCCTAATCTCGACGCATGATCTCGGAATTAGCATTTTCGAAGAACTGAGATTTTGTTCGTGAAATCTAAACCCTAGCAAATAAAAAAACTTACATCTTCATTGTTTGTTTCTACAAATTGAACGAAACGTTCACTTTCTTGAGTTAGAATCGTATTCGTCTCTTTCTTCGGTGAATAAATTTTACTAGAAATAGATTCCTTCATGATTACAGACTAATGATTTTGATTAAGTAGGAAAAAATTGATTACTATAGTAACAATTTAAAAATAGGGGAAAAGATGATAACCAAGAGTAATTTGGTAAGACTGTAGTTTTATGTTAAGGGAGGACTAATTTTTTTTGTACTGCCCTTAGTAAATTTTATTTTTTTTTAAAAATGACCACCCCTTAACAATTTTTGGAGTGTCATTAACCATGCTCTTTTGAAATGCTTGCAAAAAAGGTTGTACTCTTAAGCAGGATTAGTTTCCAATTTTAAGATTTAAGTAATAGATATTGAAAGTTTTATTCCGCTTTAATATTTAAATCATTTTATGCTATTGTATTTATCTCTGTACTATGTTATGAATTTTTGTTTCACCCGACCACCCGTGCTTCCAGTCATGTTCGATTTTCGAGGTGCTTAGAGGTGCGGGGTGTCATAGTCAGCACCATCCCTTTTGTAAGCTTCAAATCATTTAGTTAAAATATTAAGGGTTAGCATCGAAACCCCCTTTCAAAACCATTGCCTTTGAAACCCATGAGCCCTTTCGAAAGCATTTAGGATGGAGCGGAAGCATTGGAGTCAAAAAGTCTGCTAAATAGAGGTGGAACCCACTTTTTTTGGTAAATCAGATTTAATACCAATTTAGCAAACACTTTCCAACCAACCTGCCCACGTTTAAGCATGTGATTAGTTGTCATAACTTTCAAATTATTTACAAAATAATTTCCACTTAATTCCAGATCTAAATCAAGATTACTTTAACAAATAAGTCGTTCCATTTAGCAAAACCAATATTGCAAATAATTCCTTCTTATTAGATAATTTAATTTCCATCACAAATCACTTAGAAAAAATCCTCAAAATTCACTTTCATCACATTATCTAACATATCAAAATTTCAGACCCAAAATCTCAATATAACTTCTACAATAAATTTCTAAACCCAATTATCCATATTGTCATTTGAAAATTCATAATAATCTTTCCATAGCTTGGAAAATTATAAAAATTAAAACCCAACTCCAAAATATTATTTTTTTCATAAATAAATTTTCTCCATGGCATTCAAATATCAATTTCAATCGGTTTTGCCCTAAAACCACATAAATTCCCATTTAAACAATCTTGTTTAAATTAAACAAATTATGATTCAAGCATACGATCATCCAAAACATCATAGATACAAATTTAACCTTAAATTCGAAAACATACGTTCATAAAACAAAAAAAGATGGTATAAATTATTATTCACCTTGATTAAGTTAAGGAGATTGGATTGAGATTGAGATTTATTCCTCTAGCTTTAATCCATGGCTTTACTTTGATTTCTCTTCTCTTTTCTTCCTAACAATGGTCAACTCCATTTTACATTTATGTTTTGTTTTTGAAAAATGACTTGAATAGGAAACATGAATGGAACGAGAACATATATATGGGCTAGGATTATGTGCGCTATTTCCAATTATGTGCGGCTATTTCCAAATATACCCTTATGTAAATTAATTAACTTAAAAAACATTCTTAAGCCCATTTAATTTATTAAGCACGTCCTAAATTTTATTTATTTAAATCTCAATCCCCTTTTCACTTAAAGTTTACATTATTCGATTTGATTTATCTGATTAAATCTCCTAAATAATATCATTAAAAATAGGGTGTTACACATACCCCTATGATATAAAAGGAATTTAGATGGAGAATTTTTCGTTTCCATCTTTCTTTTGGATATCACTTCTGTTGCACCTTGAAACCTTCTCTTTTACCCCCAATTCTTTTCCAACCCTTTTAAGTACAATTTGCATAAGTAAGTATAATTTTGGATGTTAAAATAGAATTATCCTAAACATAAGTTTTGTTCCCTATAAAGAAGGTCCATCCATTACACTAATTCTTACACCCGATTATGGGAGAAATTATGCATTCCCACTCTACAGTGGGTAAGTAATATAAACCATGCATCTCTAGAATAATTCATTAGAAAATTAGCTCGATGGAGTAACTTTCCTACCACCTATCTAGCCTTCTTTAACCTTGAGTCAACCAACATCCTATATGTGTGTTTACCACTCGTTACTCTCTTCTCCAATCAAAATACTATCCTTTTCCAACCAAAACCTCTTAATTGTATTCTCAAACTTTGGTATTTACCTTCTTTATCCTTGATTTTTCATGCGAGTATACCCCAGGACCCGCAAAATTGTACTTTGATGCCACTCTCTTTTCTTTTAAGGATTTTTCTTATGGATTTCATACATGTTTAATCAACATTCCTAGGTTCATACCAATATTCCATATATTCAGTGAAGATTCCTTGTTGCTATCGTACGAGCATTCATAATTATTTTACTTATAGTCTTGACCTTTACCACATCTTATCTAGGTAGTCATTCAAATCAACTCCGTATAAAAAATTGGTTTCGTTTTTTACAACTCTTTTAAAAAGAAAACTTCACAGTCATAAAGTTGTAACATCCCATAATTTGGCATTAGTTATTTAATTAATTTAGCCCTAAAAATGGAATATGTGCAAACGATGGAATTTGACCACGAAACTTACACCATTGTATTTATGGTGAAATTCCAAGGAACTTTCATATTTGGAGTTTTGCGATTGGAGTCTAAATAAGAAGTTACGGACGAAAAACAAATTCAGAACAAAAATAAATAAATAAATAAATAAATAAGAAAATTTAATTTAATTAACTTAGGCTCATAGGTCGACCTACCATCCTGGGCAGTCCACCAGGGGTAGTCGACCCCTAGGCAGGGGCAGTCAACCTTCACGTGTGTAGCAACTAAGGTTAACCTTCATCCAACGGCTTGATTTAATACATTTTGATCTAACGGTTGAGGTTGATTCTTGTGCCTCTAAATTAAGGCCTAACCCTCCCATCTCTTCTCATATTTTTTTAGAGGCAGTAGTGAAGCTTTCCATTTCTTTTCATCCAGTTTCTTTCTAAATTACAAAAATAAGATATTTATATCTATATTCATATAAATTAGAGAAGAATAAAGATCTAATTAAAAGAAGAAGAAAAGAGAATCAAGTGTATGCGTATTTGAGGTTATTATATATTTGTATATTTTTTCTCTTCCAATCCCAAATCTCTTCTTAGACATGTAATTCTAATGTATGTAAATATATCCTTTATATATATGTTTCTTGGATTAAAAAGGATTTGGAGATGAATTTAAGGTTCTACTTCAGATCTGGAGACTTGAACTGCTTTTAAAAGTGAGTGGGAAATTTTATAGATTTTTATAATATCAAAATTATCCTGCTATTGTTTATTTGCTAATTATGCCTAACTGGATAATTGTATATGAATTTTAGACAACAAATTTAATATAATTTGAATATAATAAATACCGTCTACACATTCTTATTTATGAATTGAATTAGAATTGCTTACAAACTGATCAAGATTTCAGTTCCAAAAGTATGAATTTATAATATTGATTTGAATGGAATTTATTCTAGATCTGAAATAGGTTGTATAATAATGTTATGAATTTGGATTATTGTCCTAATCTTGTTGGAATGTAAACTTTCCTATGCTTGGAATTGTTGGAATTTAAATCCGTTTAATATTTGTTAATTAGTTTGATTTCTTTCATTTTTGGAGAAGTAGAGCGTTTGATCTAGCAAGGAATAGATGCAAATAAAAAAAAGATGTGCAACATATGAATTCATTGAAGTTTACACTGTCTATTTCAGTAATGAAAAAAGAAATGATTATTCGTTGTAATTTCAAATGATGCAATCTTTTATATTTTAAAGTTAAATCTTTTATCTTGGAGTAATTTAAAGAATTATAGCCGATAATCTTTTTAGACACGGTTCTAACAATTGATCATGGAAAAGAATATTTTAGTGAAGTATATAACTATAATATATTTGATAAAAGTAGATATTTGTATGTTATTTACTTCAATTATAATAATTAAATAAAACTTAGCTAATAACGACACATGCACATAATATTCACAATTAGGATAATTAATTAATGGGAAAGGAATTCAAAAGGTTGTAACTCCAACAAATGGAAACTAAATGGTAATAAACATGGGCGTTGCAATAATTTGATAGGGTTAATGGTTTAATGAGACTGATAAATAAAGAAGTTGAATTAATAATTATGGACTGGTTAAAAAAGTTAATAATTTGAAATTGTAATCATATATAAATGTCTTAGGAAATGTCCATTAGGATTTTATGGACAAATTGACATTTATGCAATAAAAAGGGGTTTATGGGTAGATAAGCATTTAAGATAAATCTTATCGCCTTAAATAAATGGGAATTAGCAAGCTAAGTTCAGTGTCTACCTAAGATAATATAAGTAAAAACATAGGATGGTCAATCGGACTTAGTAGGTCAGTGATATGAGGTCAGTAGAGCCACTCGACGGAATACTGCCCTTCACTTTGTGGCTACCAGCAGTCGGGTACACTTACTACTGATATGAGATATCATTAATTATAGGACCTGTGATGATGTGAGAGATTGGGCCCACTATCTAATTAAGAAGTATTAAATGGTCCAAATTTGGAACTAGGAGCGGTGAGGGATATCTCCATAAGGGTTCGCTTTTTTGTTTGAGGTATTATATGGGTCTGCTTCTCTCTTCAAATAAAGTATTAAGTAACCCAGTGAGATTTCAAATAAATAAAGATGTCTCTAAAATGGTTTACTTTATTGTTGAGGTATTAAATGGATATTTTAGGTCCCGCCTCTCTACCGAAAAAAGTAACCTAATGAGATTCCATATTATTATTATTAAGATTAATGCTGGATATCTCGGGAAGGGTTCGCTTTGGGTCTACGGTATTAGGTGACTAATCTAAGGGTTCGCCTCTTTCCTAAAAAAAGTATTAAGTAACCTAGTGAGATTTTAAGCAACGTCAACTAGATAGTACCAGTGAGGAGTCCACCTTAGGTTTATGTATTAAATGATAAAGGCCTACATATAAATAGGTTAAATGGTCAGGCATCTGCCTAGTCCTTATTAATGAGGTATTAAGTGGCTTGGGTACGGTCTCTCACATCCCTAAGGCAGTAATTATGATAGTACCAGTGAGGAGTCGACCTGGGGATAGGTATTAAGTGATGAAGGACCTACCTAGAATATAGGTATTAAATGGTTAGAAGTCCGCGTAGTCCTTTTTAAAGGTATTAAGAGGCTTGGGTACTGTCTCTTACATGACCACAATTTCATCGGCGATAGATGCGGTGATAGTTGGACATCAAACGTCAAAAGCTTTAAATAGTGGTTAGAGGTCTTTATAGTGAGGACCCACCGACCATTGACAATATTGTTAGAAAAAACCACCTTGGGAATAGGTCTTAAATGACGTGGACTACCTTGATTGACGTCTTAAATGGTAGAATCTCTCCATTTCTCTTTTAGAAGAACTTTGTGGTGATTATAGAAGCCCGCTTCATTTTTAGAAATAGTAAGTGGCAAAGGGTTTGGAAGTATTGGGTGGTTGATAAGACTTCATCAGTATTTTGTATCTTGGGAATAGATAGGTAAGTAATTGTGTGCGCAATCCAAGGTTAGAGTAGCTAAACTTAATAGACATAATAATTAAATGGAAACCAGTTGGTTAAATTTATGTTATGGATAGTTTATAGTTTTTTCATCCATTAGAACGTTGTTTTGACCCCTTCCTCATTACAACTCATAGGACAGATTTAGAGGAACATGTCATTAGAGCTGGATGTGCTTTATTGTTGGAGAAGTCTTCTTTTCTTTCATGCTTGAAGCTAATGTGATAATCTACTATCAAAGGAATACCATTAATTCCAAAGTAGTAGTCATGTTCAGTATTCTTATCCTATTATTACTGTTTCTGCAGTGAGTTTAGATTTCTTTCAATCTTTGATAATGCTCGTGCTGATTTGCGGGTACCTAATCCAACAATCTGTGCTTTTATGTACTTGATTTTTGATTTTTATTGAAATTCAGGCCCACTAATGTGTAGGTTGTTACAGTTGACATCAGAGCCAAGTTAGTAGATCAGAGGAATTATGATAAATTGAGAGAACGTATTCGTACTTTCCTATCTTGCATTATTATATCTTTACATTAGATTCTAAGAGTTTCGGTTATAGAAGTAGTTGTAGTTCCACTCCGAGGGAATAGGAAAAACAATTATTGGTTGGAAATATCTTAGAGTTAAGATTTTTCACGCCATCTCCGAAGTACCCGATGAAGTGCCAGCGATGCGTAAATTGACGTTAATGAACATCATGAGTACGACATATGGTAGAATCCTGGAGACTGGAGGTGTTCGATTTGATGGTTGACCTTCTTGCGACCTTATGATTTTGGATTTTAATGATGAGTTCCAACTGAAGACACAAATTTATTCCAAATAGGCGGGAAATTATAGTATGTATGTCGTTATTATCCGAAGGAAAGTTTTTGCTAGGGTTCATTCATTGATCACCTCTTTGATGGCAAACCATATTTTTATTTAGATTATTAATGTCAATTCCTCAGTCAAAGACTTGTGAGAGAATTTTATAAATTATATACTGGAAATGCCTTTGATTTGGAAAATCCTTTAATACGTATACATACATACATACATACATACATACATACATACATACATACATACATACATACATACATACATATATATATATATATATATATATATATATTAGCAAAGGCTTGAGTTTGATTTTTTGGTAAATATAAATTTGATTTTTAAGAGATGTTTTGATATGAGACAGTTTCTATTATTTAGAAACAAGTATAAAGGAGCACATATTTAGCTAAGTAATATTTCGGTTTATAAAATCATGGCTTTTAAAATCTTCTCTAATTAAGATACGAACAAAATAGGAATGACTTTCAATTTTATTAAGTTGTGTAGTTTAAAGTGATGTTGTATCACCAGCTATTGGAGGAAATATTTCCATGCAAAGTAGGAAGGAAATAGCAATTGGAATATTTTCGGGTTTATTGAAGTATTGTTGGTCGCAACAGTTTTGTTGAGGCTATTGCAATCTTATTGAGTAGAGGTCTAAATGGCAAGGAAGATACTGTCGTGTGGAAGGTAGAAGTTTTCTACATGAGTTAAGCTAAAGATGGTGTGTGGAAAGATCATTAGAATATTAGTTAATTTAACCCTTCCCTATTGGGTCCAGGTTTGGATTGTGCCCAAATCTGGGCAAGATGCCAACCGCAAGCAGTCGACTATAGTGGTCGGTAGGTTGACCTAATGGCAGTCGACCATTAGGCGGACTCGAGTCGAACCCGAACCTAGAACATGGTTATAAGTCACATCCAAAATGTTAGCCGCCGCATATCCCTTCATTCTCTTCTTCCTTTCTATTTTCAGTCGAATCTCATTTCTACCTCCACTATCCTCCACCTAATCAAAGCCACTCTCCTATATCCCTCCACCAGGTGACGCCAAAATTCTTACGCGTCAAATTTCGCCCCACCATCACTCTGAATCTTAACCCTTTTCTCCCTTTTTCCAACGGCCTCTCCACCTATGGCACCACCTCGCACCAGCGGGTCTTCCTCTCATTATCCCGACCCCACTCCATAGGAACCACTTGGCTTGACTGGAGCGAGCAGTAGATCGCCTCTTATCATGCAACGGCAGACTTTGATTTTCTCCATGGACAACCATTGAAATTCAAAGATTTCACCGCTCTTGAGCTTGAAGAGCTTTTCATTGTGGATAGACTTGCACCGAACCTCCGCTTAGATACCTCTGGGCAAGAACATTGCCCATGCTACATCCATCTTTTCGATGCATAGATGGCATGGAATTTTGATAATGGTAACAACTATATTGAGTCCGAGGTAAAGGGAGCTCGAATTGAGATGACATATGATGTTCTCATTGGGATTTTGGAAATATCTATAGTAAGCGCAGATATGGATGACATAGAGATTCTACAAGATATCTCTTCTAGAAATGTCGACGATTAGAGGATTTACAATTTGCGATTGATTTCTCATCTCGTCGTGCACACCATTCAACCCAACATTATTTCAAAGTCGGGAAGCCTTGACCAGATTTATACTTTAGTGCAGAGAGCAGCCTATGCTATAATTGGAGGAATAGCCGTCAATTGCTGTCGTGTTTTGATGCTTCATATGGTCGATCAGGGAGTCCATACCTTGAGGACTCACTTTCTATTTCTCCACTTCCTCACTTGAGTGTTTAGGCATTACGAGGAGAATTCTAACGAAGAGCCAGTAGTAAGGAAGGTCCCGCCCGCCATCGACCTAACTACTATTAAGAAGATGAATATTCCATTATCGCCAATGGCAGCACCTAACCAGCTCCAGAGCAGCAACACCAGCAGTAGGGTATAGCACAGAGCATCGAGGGATACTTGAGTCCTGAGCTTTTTACTATACATTACGTTCAGGCAGAGCTTCAAGAGGTTGGGGGAGCTGCAACGTTAAGGGCATGAGATCTGGCACATAGCCACCATGCTATGACCATTCTATGATCGCGGCAATTGCTCGAGCTCCAGCTATGGAGTGAGGCCTTCCCACAATTCATAAGTGGTGTTTTGTTTAGGATTGTTGTAACATTTTATTTCCAATGTTTGTTCTTTTTCGGTAGGTTTGTTTGGGTTGTAAAACTGTTAGTTGTCTCTTGTAAAAAGCATGCATAATATTATGAATTTATTTTTATTTAACGTATTATTATTTTTGGACGTGCGAACCGCTCCTATACATATGCATAATAAAGAAACAATATAAATATGAGAGTCTCATAAATACACTTGAATAACAGTAAATGCATTACAAGATCAAAAGTTTAGAATAGTTGAAATTTTTTAGCAAAGGACATGATAAAGTTGTTTTGATATCATGGGTCATTGCTTGTGTTTTTAAAGGCTAAATTTTTTGAATAATAAATGCGATGACATTTTTAAATAAAATGTCAATTTTTATTGGCAAAGGTTAATTGTAGATTTTAGAATTTGTCCTATTCGTTTGATGCATAACCGACTTCCAACTACGCTGAAATTTTGGCTTGGTTATCAAAATTTTGAGAAGGAAAATATTTTGAAAAATTTCCCCTTGGTTTGGAAAGTTCTCTTTTGAAAAAAAAGTTTTAGGTATTAGTTGTTTTTGGCTCTTAAATTATTTTTAGAATTTTTGCCGAAAAATTTAATTTCAAAGGAAAATACTCGTCTAAATATTTTACGATTTTATTTTCGAAATGACATACAAATTTGAAAAGTGAGAAAGATTTTGATAAATATTTGATTTTAAAGGCCACATGTTAAGCGTAGGGATGACAAATTGAGTTAGAATTTTTGAATTTAGCCGTGCATTAGGATCGATGAAGCAATAAATGCAAGCGACAACAAGGGAAAGTTATTTTAGCCTTGGAATTTCTATTTTCATACCTTGTCAACGACGTGTGCGAGTCTAATTTTAGATTTAATTTCGTTTTAGAGCTTGAAATAGTCCTCCGTCTGCATTTTGTACATGGAAAATTTAAAGTAAACCCGCGGCAGTGAGGATATTTGCACTGTACTATAGGAATAGGAAGATTTTAGAGTTAAGAATGTTAAATTCTCCACCTAAATTCCTTTTTATAGCATTGGAGTAATGTTTAGGAAGCGATTTTCGATGCGTTAGATTATTGGATGGTAGGAAGTAGATGCAAAATTTTGCTGCTTCATACTTCTATTCATATGAGTCTTGGGGTTTCGGTTGAAAAGTTTTTCAAAAAGCTACATACATATAGAACAACTGCCAGTGTACATATATAGGTTGCTTGCACCATATTTTTTAAAAATGTTTTCAAAAGAAATTCATTCATATAAGAGGATCCAATTTAGAATCATTCTGCATACGTATTTTCTGCGCGATGATGCTATAATGAACATAGGCTTTCTTACTCCGAAAGACGGGCCATTAAGTGTAAAAAGAAAAAGGAAGATAAGAAGAAAAAATAACAATCATAGAATCTCACAACGGAACGAAACAATATATATTAATCAACATAATACTTTACATTGGTACTGCCATAATAATAGTACATCTGATTTGTAATAAAAGAAGTTCCAAACTGGGACAGTTATAACTATCTGTCCTTACATCACTACTACAAAATACATATATATATACACATATTGGAATAAGATAGTAGCCAAAAAACGTTGAAGCTACATGCTCCAGCTCCTCCAAAATGTAATCGTGAGAAACCTGTATGACTTTGCTACTCGTAAAAATTTGAGTGCCCAAGAGTTTTAGGGAAAGAAAATAAAACTTCGGGTCAGATCTGGGTCTAGTATGAGTAAACCCAAACAACAAAATTTGTTACTTTTAAATCACTTTTAAATTAGTTTTAAAATCAAGGATATCTCATAAGACTACGCCGCAAATAAACACGGATGGATTTTTAACTTACGATAACCAAAACATTCTATACAGAAATCCAGTGATATTATGATAATGTCTAGGGTTTTCAAGTAAAATAGAACATAGATGAAATGCTTACATCTCACATTTTAACATATTTGGGTAAAACTAAATCCGTACGGTACTTATTGAGGATGCATTCCATACATAACCAGGTAAGGAACTACCTTCCGACAGTGCACTTGTAGATAAAATATACCTGGGGATTGATAAAAATATCTTGTACCCCTGCTACACAATACCGGCCTACCACTTGACTAGCAGTATCGAATACATCACCACTACGATTGGGATCAGCAACCGTATCGGAGCATACAAAGTGGGTCAAATATCGACTCTAGATATGGTGATGACATGCTCTAATAGGAGCGACCCACATAGCCCTAGTGCATACTCTGTTTTTGTCATTTTCGGTTGATGAGGCTTGCGACTACGTTTATCTTTACTATAGCACTACCACCTGGGACGCTAACATTACCTTCCAGATGTTGACACAATGTCAGAACTCATCCATACAAATCGTTCAAGAAATGAAAGAACCAAATGCACTACTTCCACTACACCCATTTCGGAATCACCCTTAAGATTAGTAGCAAATAGCCCTTGCATTTAAAAATCTTCATCTTGGACCTTGCCTTCACTAATTCAAATGCTTACGTTGGTTCGAAGTGGTTTTCGCATAACAACTACTATCTGATCCCAGTCTCTTCGAACCAATGTTCGATAACGATAAAGGGTCAAGTTTTTATAGTAGACAACACCACTATCAGGGTGTAAAGTTTTACTATGGAATATATTCCATATGTTATAATTATCATGACCACTTATCAAAATTAACTCCCTTGTATTTATTATGCTTTCGAAATGCGATGTTTGTGATAAGTACATGTTGACTTGATTCCAATAAAACGTGTCAACCTTTTATTCTAACTATTTTAATTTATTTGGCTACTTAACAGCATAGATTAGAGATCCTTTGCGTTTAAAATAATTTACTTTAAAGAAGAAAGTGGATTTAAAATAAATAACTGATAGAGTTTAAATAACTTTAAAATAAAGTTAAATTAAATCGTAAGCTAAAGCTTAATTAATTGAATTAATCATAATTAAATCAAAATTAAACCTTAATTAACTTTAAAATTAATTAATTACTAAACTTTAATTAAGTAACATTTATTTATAATTAAACTCCAACTAAGTAATAATTAATTATTTTAAATAAATAATAATTAATTAAATAATTAACATGATTAAAATAAAAATAATTATTTTAACTTAATTAATCATTAATTTAAACTTTCTTAATTAATTACAAATGATTAACTTAATTAATTCTTGAATCCTAATTACTTAACTTAAATTAATTAATAATTATTTTTAATAAATAAATTAATTTTATATAAATTAATTAAGAGTTAATTAAGTTTTATAATCACTAAATAAGTTTTGAATGGTTTTCAAAATAATTTTAAACGAAATCTTAAAAACTTGAAAATCGTATATTTTCGAACTGCATCCATAGCGACTATCACTTTAAATGTTGTAACTTAGAATTACTTTTCTAAGTTATCATCCAAAACTTAAGCTTCCACTTATACTTCCCTTTTAAAATAATTTAAAAGAGTTTTTAACAAAACTTTTCTAGGTTTGAAACCAAGGAAAACATTTCCAAAAATAGAACTAGTAAATGATTTGATTTTTAAAAAGGATCACAAGTCCTTTTCAACAAGTCATATATATAATTTCCAAACCATTCAACACATATCTAAGATTATGAATACTAATTTATACCATCACCGACATCACAAGATTACACCTCGCGAACCATACACATAAAAGATTAAAACTTTATAACCAACACATTATTTTAATCCATTGTTTCAAATCAAAGCTAAAACTCAAGCCATTGCATACATATATAGCTAAACTATACCATAATCCAAGCATATAAACAACATTTGCACAACTATATAATCATCATTAATGGAAAGGTGTCATCTTTCCTAAAAGTTTATAATTTACTCAACGAAATTCGACTAAACTGAAGTATTTTCGCCTCGAACTTGAGAATGACCTAGGCCTTTGTATTTTCTTGGAAATGTGAAGTCTTTAAGTGGCCTAAACTTGCGCAAAGGGTTCGACCTAATAGGAAAAGGGTACGGCCTTGGTGATCTTGGGTGAATATGGGCTTGAACATTGAAAGAAAGGTGTAGAAATGGATGTGGAAATGCTTTAGCAAGCTTTTATAAAAACTTCAAGTAGAAAACTAAGTTTTTTTTATAACTTTGGAATATTTTAATAGTCATGAAAGATTGTTTAGAAGCTTAGGAAGTTTACAAAATGAAGGAAAGGATGATAAAAATGAAAATAAATTAGGAAAATTTGCTTTTATAATATGTTAACCGGTGAATCTACCGAAATATCCTTAGTACTTTCGCCTCCTCTCACATGTTGCCACCTCTCCTCTTCCACCTCCTTACGTCTGCCCACCAAGTTAAACCCCTCTTCAAGTCGAATGAAACGTGGTTTTTACCTTTTTGTACTTAACGCTAGAGAAGGAATTTTTATAGTATATATTTTAAAAAATTTACAATAAAGTCCTTATCTTATTTATATATACATATATACTTAAGTGTATATGCATCTACATATACATTCAAACACGTCTAAGGTGATTTATAAATCTGTGCATCTGCACACAACAGTGTTACAACGTTTTCGATAACTTTTAGCCAATTAAAAATCGAAAATTCGGAAAACGACTTTTGGCTAAATTTTCAATTTTCTTCCAACTAATTATTTTTGTAAAAAGTATTTAAAAATGATTTCACTATCATTTGTTATTATTTAAAAGAAGTTTATTTTAGTTATAAAATCCATTAATTAGTTATTAGAAATATGTTTAAATCCATACTTAAGGAGATCAAATTATAGGTTGATACAAGTACAGTAATACAACATGCACATGTGCACACTTGATTGCAAAATTGGTTGTATACTCATTGGTTGTGTAGTTTATGATAATTAGGAGCCAAACCCATGACTTATTCATTGGTGAAATTTCAAGGATGGAATTCTTTTTAAGAGGGGAAGAATGTAACACCCCGTAATTTGACATTAGTTATTTAATTAGCCAAAAAAATGGTATTTGTGCAAACGATGTAATTTGATCACAAAATACGCACGTTGTGTTCATAGTGAAATTTGAAGAAACTTTCAAATTTTGGAGTTTTGCATTCAGAGTCCAAACAAAGAAGTTACGGACGAAGAGTGAATTTAAAATGAAAATAAATAAATAAGAAACATTAACCAAGTTAACCCGAGCCCACAGGTTGACCCATCAATATGGTCGATCGACCAAGGGCAGTCGACCCCTAGGTGGGGCCGGTCGACTGTTCCTTATGTGGCGACTAGGGTTAACCTAGTCCCAATGGTCCAGGTTTAATATATTTTGATCTAATGGTTGAGGTTGAATCTTACGTCTATAAATTCAAACCCGACCCTCCTTTCACTTCTCATATTTTTCTAGAGGTAGTAGCGAAGCTCTGCTGTCTTTTCTTCTCCATTTTCTCTCTAAATTATAAAAATAACATATGTATATCTATATTCATACAAATTCAAGAAGAATACAAATCTAATAAAAAGGAGAAGAGAAGAGAATTAACTGCACATGTATTTGAGGTGATTGATATACTTGTATCTTTTTTCTCTCTCGATCCCAAATCTCTTCTAAGCTCTATAATTCTAATGTATTTATATATCCATTTTATACATATTTCTTAGACTAAAAATGATTTGGAGATGAATTTAATGTTCTACTTTAGACCTAGAGATTTGGATCGCTTTGAAAAGGTGAGTGGGAAATTCTATAGATTGTTATAATATGAAAATTATCCTGTGGTGTTTACTTGATTATTATTCCTATCTGGATAATTATATATAAGTTATAGGCCAAAAATTCAATATAATCTGAATATAATAAACATCGCCTACATATTCTTGATGATGAATTGATTTAGAATTGTTTACAACCTGTTAACGCCAAAAATGGTCACTAACACTCAAATCTAGATGAAAGCACCAAATAACGGTCACAGATCACAGATAGAATGTATGTAGAGAGTGTAAATATGATGAACGGTCCAAATTAAAAAGAAAGTAGTAAAATCACAGATTTTATAGTGGTTTGGCTGACTCCGGCCTACGTCCACTCCAGAAATTTTCTTTTTATTGATGCTAGAATCAATTACAGTTACAAACTGGTAGAGTAGCCTTAGCCTTAGAAAATAGAAAGTTAGAGAGCCGAAAGAAGATCCCTTTTCTAAAGCCCTACATGCTGTATTATAGGCAACCGAGTTACTATGCTTCCTGGGTAGTCCGGGTCCATCAGGACCATAGCCGAACCAACATCCTTCATCATGGTACAAGCGACTTCCTATAGTGACTTCCTAGAGCGACTTCCTGTAGCGACTTCCTATACCGAGCGACTTCCTGTGCCGAGCGACTTCCAGTGCCGAGCGACTTCCGTGCCGATCGACTTCCGTACCGATCGACATCCTATCCCAATCGACTTCCACACCGAGCAACTTCCTGTGCCGAGCGACTTCCTTTGCCGATCGACTTCCTGTGTCGAGCGACTTCCTATGCCGATCGACTTCCATGCCGAGCGACTTCCTGTGCCGATCGACTTCCATGCCGAGCGACTTCCTATGTCGAGCAACTTCCATGTCGAGCGACTTCCATGCCGAGCGACTTCCACGCCGAACGACTTCTATGCCGAATGACTTCCATGCCGTGCTGCGTTACCTATCCATCCAGTCGAATCAAACCTACGGCATTCCTTCCTCGATAACTGAGAAATCGACTTAGTTAAATCCGCTTTCCTGACAGCCTTGCCAAAAAGTTGGTTAACACTTTGCCCCCCTAAACATGCCATGCTATTGGAAGGTGTGTTTTTGAATAGCCACAAATCCGATATCGGAAGTCCGTATTCCATTAACGACCATATTATTAAATTCATGACCTCTCCGGGTTTAACCTTGAATCCACAAACCTCGCCGGGTCGCGTTATCCAGTTCCAGCCATAGCTCTTCGGTCAAGGGCTTGTAAGTTCGCCGGCCTCAGTACTTCGGCCAAGGACTTTGATATTCACCGGTATTGGCTCTCCGGCCAAGGACTTCGATATTCACCGGCCTTGGCTCTCCGGCCAAGGACTTTGATATTCACCGGTCTCAGCTCTCCGGCCAAGGACTTTCATATTCACCGACCTCAGCTATTCGGCCAAGGACTTTTATATTCACCAGCCTTGGCTCTCCGGCCAAGGACTTTTATATTCATCGGCCTTGGCTCTCCAGCCAAGAACTTTTATATTCGCCGACCTCGACTCTCCGGCCAAGGACTTTTATATTCACTGACCTTGGCTCTCCAGCCAAGGACTTTTATATTCATTGCCCTCGGCTCTCTGGCCAACGACTTTTATATTTGTCGACCTCAACTCTCCGGCCAAGGACTTTTATATTCCCCAACCTCGGCTCCCCGGCCAAGGATTTTTATATTCACCGGCCTCAGCTCTCTAGCCAAGGACTTTTATATTCACCGGCCTTGGCTCTCCGGCCAAGGAATTTTATATTGTGTCTGAGTCCATTCCATCGCTCTCCGACCAAGGGACTCGTAACTTGTAATCACTGCCCCGTCTCACAGGTCGGGACCATGATCGTGGGACCTGTATTATATATTACACTGATCCAAATCCAATTGTTACAGAATTCAGTTATCAAAGCAGAAGTTTGTATAACGAAAGGAATTAAATGCCCAAAGTGCCACAGAAGATACCAAAGTTTGCAGAAAAATAAAAGGAAAATAGGATTTCAAAGACTCAAGTAGTACAGTTTTTCGTCATCTCAGAGCATGCCTAGGGACCGTCCTTGATCCCATATGTGTGTAAGTGACCTAGCCGTATTACTTTGAGTTCTATTACTTATTCAAAACCATAAATCTGTTTAGTTGATAATGAGCTGATATTGCCTAGGCCCAGTGCCATCTTCGTTCGAGGTAGGCGTTGGTCGCTCCTTTCCCACTGCCACAGCTCGATTCCTTACATACTGCTGTAGATGACCAATCCTTATATGCTCCTCAATGATATTTCTCAAATGCCTGCAGTCGTTTGTGTTGTGCCCATCCATCTCATGGAACAAGCAATGCTTTTCAGATGCCCGCTCGTATTCAAAAGGCTCTCTCTTTGCTGGCCTTCGATATTGGAGGTGCCCTTGAGTATCAACGTAAATCTTTTCTAGAGTCTCAGTTAAATATGTGTAAGAAGAAAACTTTGACTCCCTTCGAGGCCTCTTCGAAGTGCCACTGTTCCCATTTGTTTTCCTTTATCGTCTTTACTTAGATCCTCCCTGGGTGGCCTCCACCCCTCACTGCATAAGCTTCAGCCTCTCTTCCTACTCTCTCATCCTACGCATCCTCCTGTCTCAGGAACCTTTCCGCCTCATGGTAGAACTCCCCGAGATCCCTTGGTGGGTCCCATTCCAATGATATCTTGAAATTCGAATTATCCGCGATTCCTGAGACTGCTGCCATCAAAACCATTGACGGATCGGGTCGATCCACAGAGGCTACCAATGCGTTGAATCTAGTTAAGAAGTACCTGAGCGGCTCTCCCTTCCATTGCTTCATTAATTTCAAGGTTATTACGTTCTTGGGTCTGACTATATGGGCCCAAAACTGCCTCATAAACCTTTCAATTAGTTCGGTCCAAATGTCAGTGGAACCACTCTTCAGCTGTCTGAGCCACATAGCTGCGATATCCATCAAATACAAAGGGAAGCATCGGGCCATGACCTCATTTGATGCCCCCGGTACCTCCGTATGCCTCATGTACCTTGTCAAATGAATGGCAGGATCTGTTCTCTTGTCATACATCTCCAATACTGGCAGCTTAAATCCGATGGGTTCCAAGCTCGCCTGATAGTAGGAGTAAAGGGACTTATATTCACATCCTCCAAGTCTTTATTTACCAATCCACCTCTCATAGCTCGTCTAACCAGCTCCGCTAATCTGTCGTTGTCGCCAAGATGTAATCGTTGTCCGCTGCCTCCGATCTGTCCCCCGAGTTCACGAGGGAATCTTGGCACATACTCCTCGTCACGTACTCTAGTATTCCTGTTGGCATCGGGCTGCACTGGGTCATCTGGTATCCCTCCGTGGATTGGTCCAGCATTTCCTGGTGGTGTGCCCCCGAGGCTAGTTCCATCCAGATTGTTAGTTGTTTGTTAATTGGGAGTTGTCCCCTGCTGAATCACTTCATCCGCCTGCTGGTTGAGTTCCTCTGGTCCAGCTCTAAGATCTTGAGCACTTGCAGTTCCCGATTGTCCAAATTTCCTAAGAAGAGCCTGATCATCTCCTTTTGTTGTTTCATCATCGCTTCCATCTCCTCTCTGGTGATGTAGATGGATGCTCCACCAGCTTCATCTCTAGAGGAAGCCTCTTGACTTCCCTCTAGATTGTTCCTTTCTATCACTTGCTTCCTTGTTGATGGCCTAACCATTGTTTCCTATAATCCAAGTTCCTAGCTTCAAAATCCTGAGTGCTTGCCCTCTCAGTGAAAGCACCAAAATGTTAGCGCCAAAAATGGTCACTAACTCCTAAATCCAGATGAAAGCACCAAATAATAGTCACAGATCACAGATAAAATGTATGAAGAGAGTGTAAATATGATGAATAGTCAAAATTAAAAAGAAAGTAGTAAAAACACAGAGTTCATAGTGGTTCGGCTGACGCTGGCCTACGTCCACTCCAGAAATTTTCTTTTTATTGATGTTAGAATCAATTACAGTTATAAACTGGTAGAGTATCCTTAGCCTTAGAAAATAGAAAGTCAGAGAGCCGGAAGAAGATCCAATTTCTGAAGCCCTACATGCTGTATTTATAGGCATATCCCTAGTTACTGGGCTTCGTGGGTAGTTTGGGCCCATCAGGACCACAGCCGGACCAACATCCTTCATCACGGTACGAGTGACTTCCTGTAGCGACTTCCTGGAGCAACTTCCTGTAGCGACTTCCTATGCCGAGCGACTTCCATGCCGAGCGATTTCCTATGCCAATCGAAAGCGACTTCCTATGTCAAGCGACTTCTTGTGCCAATTGACTTGCTGTGTCGAGTGACTTCCTGTGTCGATCGACTTCCATGCCGAGCGACGCAAACGACTTCCATGTCGATCAACTTCCATGCCGAGCGACTTCCATACCGAAAGATTTACATGCCGTGCTGCGTTACCTATCCATCCAATCGATTTATACCTACCGCATTCCATCCTCGATAGCTGAGAAATCGACTTAGTTTAATCCGTCTACCTACATCCTTGCCGAAAGGTGGGTTAACACAACCTGATTTGGAAATCAGTCCCAAAAGTATGTGTTAGTACCTTAGGTATTGGTTTCGGTGATAACAACTGTAGGACATTATACGAAATATAGGTACTATTGTTTTACCAAGATATATATAGCACATAGTGCAGGATATTAGATATGTGCTGATTAGGAAGACTGTACAATATCAAGATTAGATTCAAGATGTTGAAATAAAGTTTTAAGGGCTCAAGAATGAGGACTCTTGAGTATTGAAGAGTTCGAGATTTCAAGATATTCCAGATAAGTTATAGAGTTTATATTAAAAACTTAATATCACTTTCTCGATCTCTCTCACCATCTCTAATTTTGTTTTAAATTGTTTTTCAAATATTCTATTATTAAAATAATCTTCGTAAAATATTTCTCAAAATGATTTTCAATCTCTTACTTATAAAGATATCATTTCATTATTTTTAAGTTTATATATATATATATATATTGAATTTTTATTTATATTTTAATAAGTTATAACTACATTAATTTTTGTTTTCATTCATTTAATATTCTTATTAAATCTTTCAAACTTATTTTATAAAGTTTTATTAACTTATATTTTGACTAAAATATTTATAAACTATATCTAAATGATTCTACAAAGCATTAAAGTATTTTACAAAGCAACATATTTTTAAATTATTTTTCAAAACACAAAGGGATATGGTGACATATCCTATCTGTATATGTCGACATAGGAGCTGTAAAATTCAAAATTCAAATTTGAATGGAAGTGTCTTTTCATCATATCTCTTCGCGAATGGACATGACCGTTGTTTTCCAATATATAAACTTCCAAATGAATTTTCATCAACCACTTTCTTATTTTTCTCTCCTCTTTTTACTCTCTTAATTTCTAAATCAATTTCTATCGAAACTCTATCGAAATTAAACCAGAATCAAATTAAATCACTGCTAGTTTGACTCTCTTTCATACACTCTCTGATTTCTCTCATCTCTCTCAAGATCAAAGTGCCATTCAATAACTATAGGATCAACTGTAATCAAGATCGAAGATCTGAGTCTATAAACTCTATCAAATCATAATTTATACTTTATGGTGTGCTCGGTATCCCTGAAATCCAAGTAGTCGTGATTGTAGCCTCTTAAAATCAATTAGGTGTGTTTAGTAGTCCATAAATCTAAAGGATGTACTTATAGACCAGAAATCAACTGACTCTATCCAAAGGTCGAGATTATTGAGGATGTATCTCTTAGTCTTAAAATCGGGATTGTATTTGCATTTACTAGTTAAAAAGAAATTTGTACAAGGTATTGTGCAGGACTGGATGTAGGGTAACGCCAAACCTATATAAAGTCCTGGTGTGTTCTTTCTTTTACCTTTACTGCATTTACTTTTATCCTGTATTTTGATTCAATGATTGTTTCTGTGATTGTTAATTACATCATCCAATGTAGAATCTTAAATAATTTGAAAAATATTCATATAATTAATTATTCACTATTCACCATCCTCTAGGGTTAATTTAGCCTTAAGATCCCTAGACACATTTGGTATAAGTGCATTGGTTTTCAAAATATTCGTAACTTGATTTTTTATAAAAGGTTTCAATAGCAATTTTTGATAATATTTTTAGCATTATTTTCGAAAAGGTAAGTTGCAAAATCATCATAATGCTGTTTCATAAATTTGCTTCTATTCATTACAAAAAATCACATGATCTTTTGAAAAGGTAAGAATTCCAGAAAAAGATGTGTTACATGGCTTTTGATGAACAAATACCTGATGATCAAGTGCTGCAGGTCAAAAAGGACAAATGTATATTGGATAGTGGATGCTTATGACACATTAATGGAAATCCAAAGATTTTGAAAGATATAGTTACAAAGATGGTGGATTGGTAAATTTTAGAGACAATTCTAAGGGATATGTGTTTGGAATCAGCAATGTTGGTAATTCTGAAACTCCTACTATTTCTAATGTTTTGCTAGTTAGAAATTTGACGCATAATCTGTTGAGTTTTAGTCAATTGTTTGAAAAGGTTTCAAAATTAAATTCGTAAAAGATAAATGTCATATTTAAGATAATAAGTCGAACATTATCTTTGAAGGCATTATGAAACGAAACATCTATATATTAAGTATGATAATCCCAAATTATAACTTGCATCTTTTGGCCGAATCAAGTGACCTTTGATTTGGCATTAAAGATTTGGACATTTGAAGTTTAAATTAATATCTAAAATTGCTAAAAATGATCTAGTTAGAGGTCCTTCCAAAATGAGTTTTAAAGTTAATAATTTATGCGATGCATGTCAATTAGGAAAACTTAGAAAATGTTCTTTTAAATCAATAATATGATTTCTACCTCTCAACCCCTTGAACTTCTACACTTAGATTTTTTTTGATCCCTCATAGATACAATCTATAAAGATATGTATTTGTAACTGTAGATGATTATTCTAGATTTACCCAGACTATTTTCTTAAAAGTTAAAAGTGATGTTTTTGAAATATTTAAAATCATTGTTAAACGAAAATCAAATGACTAGTAAAATTAAAACTCTTAGGAATGATCACGATAGAGATTCAAAAATGAAAGTTATGAGAATTTCTGTAATAAGAAGATATAACTCATAATTTTTCATTTTCAAGAATACCACAACAAAATGGAGTAGTAGAACGTAAAATAGGATGATTCAAGAATGCGCTAGAACTATGCTAAATGATAATAATTTACCTGAAATTTTTTAGGCTGAAGCAGTTGTTACCGCGTGTTATATACTAAATATAATTTTAATAAGAACATTAATGTATCATTCCATATTTTTTGTAATATTATTTAGAATATTTGGTTAGTTAAATGAAATAAAATAATGTGTTGATTAGTGCATTGAGATTTGATTTTATTAAGGGGTAGCCGTGCCATTTAACCAATGAATTAAGTAAAAGTTAACATGAAATAGAGGAGGGGTAAAATAGGAAAGAGGCCATTCTTATACCCTAAACTCTTGGTTGTGTATCTCTTACACGTCTATTTTCATTTGTAAAAATTTTTAAAGTTATGGACGACCTACACTAACAAGAAAAAGGGAAGAAGATTAAGAAAAGCTAAGGAAGAAGCTAATTCAAATCAAATCCATTCACATCTCAATCTCTTTTATCTCTAAAGCTAAGGTGAATAATGATTACATCTCATATTTGTTTTGATATTCGTTTAAGGTGAAATCCAAAATATTTTGCATTGATTTTCCATATTTTTAAATGAGGAATGGTTATATATACTTGTTGGTGATTTATAGTTGTCCATATTGATTTTATGACATGTTTTAATATGAATACATATTAAATTGCATCCAAATGCCTTGAGAACTTTTATATAAACTAGAAATATTATTTTGGAGATGGGTTTCAATTTTTAGACTTTTCTGAATTTTTTTGGAATTTATATAAATTTTCTAGTAAAGAAAATGTTATTTTTAATTATAAATTATTTACGGTTAAATAATAATTGGTTTGGGCCTAAAATTAACATATGTTAGAAAACATATTAAATGTAATTTTCTGGAATTTTCATAGAATTTTCCTAAGTGTTTTAATGGGTATATAAAATTATTTAAGGTATGAGAATTAAATGTTAAGGAGAAGGGGCTTTTTGTAAATAAATTTAAATTATTAATTCTAGAAAGTAAGCAGTACTTTTAGAAAAGAGAAACTTGCAACCAATCACAATTTGAAAAACAAGGTAGATTAGGTACAAAGAAAATAGTTTAAAAGGATAAATAAACATGTTTTTCACTGTTTCGATGCTTTTGGCACCAGGTTCCATCTCCTTACCTTCGCCTTCGGCACTGTCGAAACCAATGCATATGGTATTAAGGAACTGCTACATGGTGAATTGGATGTAATCAGAAGGTATAGAGTCGAAACCAGGGGTTCGAAGGGGTTGAGACATTACTTTGCTTTCAAAAGAAAATGCGCCTGCTTGTTTTCGACTAAGTAGCTTTCGACTTGGTTAACTTTCGACTAGGTCAAACAGATTTAAAAAAATTGTTTCGATTGGGTTGCACTTTTTCTAAATAAGTGCTTTTGACTAAGTCGAAATCTTTAGCTGCCGTATTTTTTTCCTTTCGACCCAGATGGTTTCGACGGGGCTGCTTTGTTGTCTAAAATTTGACCATTTCTCCAATGCTTTCGAAGGGATGGTTTCGAAACCATCACATCTTTACTTAGGAATGATTTTTGAAAGGAATGCTTTCGAATTTAATGGGACTTTAATGGCTTTCTGATCTGTTTTCTCTACGTAAGGCATAATCCAAATGATTTTGACCAAAATGGTTATCAAAGATTTCAAAGGAGTAAATTTTTGAATGGTTTCGAAAGGTTTCCACATGTTTTAATAATTGAACCCAAGAGCTTTCGAAATGTTTTAAAGAAAGGTTTCGAAGGAGTCGAAAGGGAAAGTCTTTCGATTGTTTCGAAAGGGTTAAGAGGAAAGGCTTTTCCAATGTTTTCGAAAGGCATGGTATAAAGATTTTTTAAAGAAGGATGTCTGATGTTTTAAAGCTTTCGAAAGGAAGGTTTCTCAATGGTTACGAAAGGAAAGATTTAGCCTTTCAGCCTAGGTTAAGTAAAGGGTTTTACTCCATTTCAAAAGGGTTGCTTTCAAGAGTTTCGAAAGGGTTGTTTAAAGGTTTTGATCAAAGGTTTCAAATATACTACTAGGTAGCATGGCCTAAGTATTCTTAAGTTAAAAAGGGGTTTAACTTATTTTGAGGGGATAGGTAATCCTCATTAAAATTCATCAACAATGCAAGTTTATTGCCGATAAGTTGTCGAAGTATTTCTTCTCTCAGAAAGAGTTGAACATGAGACAACAAAGGTGTTAGAGTTTATTATTGCTCATGATTTTGGGATTGAGTACACACCAGGGAAAGGCAACAAGGTTGCAGATGCACTTAGCAGGAAACATCAAAATGCAGTGTTGGCAATGATTGCTGGGTGGAAAGATTTGGAAGCATTAGCAGATTACAGAATGCAAAGGAGATCTGGGGCTAGGTCTAGCTGAGAAACCATAGTTTTATCTTATTTGGATGTTCAACCAATGATGATCGAAAGGATTTCTTCTAAACAGGAGGAAGGTCCAGTATTAGCTGAACGAATCAGGAAGTTAAGAGAGGGAACCGAGAGCGATGTATTGAAAGATTTTAGCCTTGGCCAGAATGGATGGTTGAGAAAGAAAGGATGATTATGTGTTCCAAGTGTAGGAAACACAAGGAAAGAAGTCTTGGACGAATGCCATCATTCGAAGTTCTTTATTCATCCAGGAGGAACTAAGATGTATCAGGATCTGAAGAGGAGTTTCTTTTAGGAATGTATGAAGTGGGATATTGGCTTATAGGTAAAGTATTGCTTGATTTGCCAACAGGCAAAGGCTGAACACTAGAAGCCCAGTGGGTTGCTTCAGCCTTAGATATTCCCGTATAGAAATGGAATTCTATTTCTATGGATTTTATTGACGGGTTGCCAAGGTCGAACAGAGGAAATGAAAGTATATGGGTCATAGTGAACAGATTGAACAAGAGTGCCCATTTTATTTTCGTTAATTCAACCGAATTGTACATGTTTTAGCGAAGTTGTTAATGAAAGCTATAGTTAGACTGCACGAAGTTTCTAGTAGTATAGTAAGTGATAGAGATCCCTTATTCCCTAGCGAGTTCTAGAAGAGTCTATAGGAAATTTTGGGAACCAATCTCAAGGTGAGTACCGCTTACCATCCGTAGATAGATGGCAAATAGAAAGAGTTAACAATCTTGGAAGATTTGTTAAGGGCTTATGTATTGGATTTTAAGGGATCATAGGAAGACCATCTGCATTTAGTCGAGTTTTTTATAACAACAGTTATCAGAGTAGTATTGGGATGGCGTCGTTTGAAGCTTTGTATGGAAGGCCATGCAAATATCCCTATGTTGGTTAGAGACCAAGGATAGGTTGGTTCTTGGTCCAGATTTGCTTAAGGAAGCTGCAGAAAAGATTGAGGTCATTCGAGTTAGAATTAAGGAGGCTCGGTCTAGGAAGAAGAGTTACGTAGATAATGGTGGAAAGATTTAGAGTTCTCAGTTAGAGATCGGGTTTTCATCAAAGTGTCACCAATGAAGTGTGTTATCAGATTTGCGAAATCAGGAAAGTTAGCATCGAGATTCTTTGGACCTTTTCCTATTATTGAGAGGATCGGGAAACTCGCATACAAAGTTGAGTTACTGATCAGTTTGGCAAGAGTCCACGATGTTTTCTATGTTTCTTGTCTCAGAAAGTGTGTTAGAGATCTGGAGACAGCTATTGCACCGACTGTGCTAGATGACATTGTAGTAGAACCGAATTTGACTATAGTAAGGAAGCCTATTCGTATTATTGCGTGAGATGGGAAAAGGCTTAAAACCATGATAGTCAGTTTAGTTAAAGTCCAGTGGAGCGACAATGACAGGGATTATACTTGGCAGATTGAGAGCAGGATTAGAGATACTTATCTTGACTTATTTGATGGTATGTTTTACCACTTTGATTGATGTGTTGGGTACCTTATCGTAATTTTGAGGACGAAATTCTTTAAGGAGGGAAGTTTGTAACATCTCATATTTTTGGTAACATTATTTAGGATGTTTAATTAGTTAAATTAAATAAGTGTTGATTGGGGGATTGAGATTTGATTTTATTAAGGGGTAGACATGTCATTTAACCAACGAATTAAAATAAGAGTTAACATGAAATAGAGGAGGGATAAAATAGGAATGAGTCCATTCTTATACCCTAAACACTTGGACATGTATCTCATATACGTTATTTTCATTTATCAAAATTTTTAAACTTGAGGCCGGCCACCATTAACAAGTAAAAAGGGAAGAAGATTAAGAAAATCTAAGGAAGAAGCGAATTCAAATTAAATTCATTCACATCTCAATCTCTTTAATCTCAAAAGTTAAGTGGATAATGTTTACATCTCATATTTCTTTTTCTTTTTTTTATGGTGAAATCCGAAATTTTTACATTGATTTGCCATGTTTTTGAATGATGGAATGATTATATATACTTGTTGATGATTATAGTTGTTTATATAGATTTTATGATATGTTTTGATATGAAAGCCCTATTAAATGACATCCAAATGCTTTGTGAATTTTTATATAAACCAGAAATATTACTTTGGAGATAGGTTTCAATTTTCTGAACTTTTGTGGAATGTACATAAATTTTCTAGTGAAGTAAATGTTATTTTGGATTTTAAATTATTTACAGTTAAATAATAATTGGTTTGGGTATGAAATTAATATATGTTTGAAAACATATCAAAAGTGATTTTCTGGAATTTTTGTACAATTTTCTAAGTCTTTTAATGGGCATATAAAATTATTTAAGGTATGGGACTTCAATGTTTTATATATTTATCAAAGGAGAATGAGCTTTTTGTAAATAAATTTAAATTGTTAATTCTGGAAAGTCGACAGTACTTTTAGACAAAAGAAACTTGCAACCAATCACAATTTGACAAACAAGGTAGGTTAGGTACAAAGAAATAGTTTAAAAGGACAAATAAACATGTTTTTCACAATTTCGATGCTTTCGACACTAGGTTCCAACTCCTTACCTTCGCCTCCGACACTATCGAAACGAATGCACATGATATCGGGGAACTGACATGTAGTGAATTGGATGTAGGCGAAAGGTATAGAGTTGATACCAAGGGTTTCGAAGGGGTTAAGCCACTACTTCCCTTTTAAAAGAAAATGCACATGCTTGTTTTCGACTAAGTAGTTTTCAACTTGGTTAGCTTTAGACTAAGTCAACTGGATTTAAAGAAATTGTTTTGAATGGGTTGCACCTTTGTTTTAAATGATTACTTTCGACTAAGTCGAAACCTTTAGCTGTCGCCTTTTTTCCTTTTGACCCAAATGATTTCGAAGGGGTTACTTTGTTTTCTTAAATTTGGCCACTTCTCCAATGCTTTCGAAGAAATGGTTCTGACACCATCGTTTCTTTACTTAGGAATAATTTCAAAATGTATGCTTTCGATTTTAGTGGGATTTCAATGGGTTTCTGATCCTTTTGCTCTACTTGAAGGCATAATCCAAATGGTTTCGACCGAAACGATTTTCAAAGGTTTCGAAGGAGTAAATTTTTGATCAAAGGTTTTGAAAGGGTTAGTTTCAAAGGTTTTGAAAGGGTTGTTTAAAGGTTTTGATCAAAGGTTTCGAATATACTACTAGGCAACTAGCCTAAGTGTTTTTAAGTTAAAAAAGGTTTTAACTTATTTTGAGGGGATATGTAATCCTCATTAAAATTCATCAACATTATTTTGAGTAATCTTCATTAAAATTCATCAACAGTATTTTGAGTAAAAGTATATATAACACGGCAAAATAGCTTAGAATAAAGCTAAGAATGTATTTTCCTTGTATAAGTATGATTTATAAGGTTAAATCATTTTAAAAAGGTTTTCAACGAAAAAGATGAAGGTCGTTCACCCTAAGAAAATGATTTGGAAAGTTAGTCTAGTTTGGGGGCAGTCAGCCCAGTTCTTGGATAGGTGGTCCATTTATAACTTGCGGGCAGATAATTCGTTAGCTACCTGATTGTGACATAAAGGACATTGCTATTATTAATATCATTATCATAATTATTATTATAATCAGTTTGATTAACCAGTTTGGTAGTAGAAAAAGATCTGCAAAAATAAGTTTTAAAGAGGATATTAGTGAGGGAAATCCGTTTCGCTAAGCGGCGTGGTCTCACTTAATATCAGTAAACTGATATGTAATAGTATTATTCACACCAGGTTTTATGTCTAACTCTAAATTTTTTTTCTCCTTAAACTCTCGGATGCCCAAAAATTAATTTGAGTAGACTGAGGGTTGAGGCTTTTAGGTTTTAGGTATTTTGGCGAATAAAGCTTCCAGAGATGAGCAGGTGGCTGATGGATAGTTAGAGTGTAGTTTATTCTGTTTATTTCCACTGTATATTAAGTCAGATATGACTATATTGCTTTGATCAACCAAGAGGACATCATCATATTGTAATGATTATAATTGATCTTTATCTAGGAATCGTTATAGGATTATGTAACTAGGATATGAATTTGTTTTGAAATGTAATAAGTAAAATATTGTTTTTGAAAATTTATGATTTTTTTCATATTCAAATTCTTCTGATATTATGGACACCATTAGTATTATCGTATTTTGTCACCAGAAGTTAATACTAAGGATGACTGCAGCATATGTAGCGTTTAGTTTTTGACCTCTAGATAAGGGATGATACAATTAATAAAGAAAACACTATATGAATTATTTCATAATAAAAAGCCTAAATTATCATACTTTAGAATTTTTGGTAGTAAATGCTTTATTTTAAATACTAAAAATAATTTGGATAAATTTGATGCTAAATCAGATAAAGGAATCTTTATTGGATATTCAAATAGAAGTAAAGCTTATAGTGTTTTCAATACTAAAACTAATACTATTGAAGAGACATCACATGTCTCATTTAATGAAAATTTTAAAGGTTATAATCCAAAATTGATGAAGAAGAAAACATTGACAATCGAAATTAAATTAGTAATAATGATATTAACGAAAATGAAAATGATAATAAATCAGAAAATTCACATCCAAATAAAAGAACTAAATACTTGAAAAATCATCCTATAGAAAATATACTTGGAAATATTGAATCTGTTGTTAAAACTAGAAGTCAACTAAATAAAATGAGTAACATTGCTTTTATATTAACCATTGAACCTAAAAATCCAAAGAAAGCATCAATTGATGATTCATGGATTCTTGAAATGCAAGAGGAATAGTATTAATTTATAAGAAATGATGTATGGGAATTAGTCTCAAGACCTGAGAATAAATCCATAATATGAACTAAATGGGTATATAGAAACAAAATGAATGAAAAAGGAGAGTTTGTGAGAAATAAAATTCAATTAGTTGCACAAGATTATTGTCAAGAAGAAGGAATAGATTTTGATGAAACCTTTACATCCGTAGTAAGATTAGAAGCTACACAAATTTTACTTGCTTTCGCTAATCATAAACGGTTTTATTAAAAAAGATGTATATGTAGAAGAACCCTACTTTTTGAAGATGAAAAGCTAATCATGTTTACAAATTAATGAAGGCTTTGTATGGTTTGAAATAGGCTCCATGATCTTGGTATAATAAACTTAAATCCTATATATTACAAACAAATTTTGAAATAGGCAAAGTAGATGGTACACTTTTTATTAAAAGAGATAAAAATGATATTCAGATAATACAAATATATGTAGATGATATCATTTTTGGATCTACCAACAATAAACTGAATAAAGAGTTTTCAGAAATAATGACTACGAAATAAAAACGAGTCATGTGGGAGAACTAAATTATTTTCTAGGATTACAAATAAAACAACAACGTATTGGAATTTTTATTTGTTAAGAAAAATATGCTAAAATTTTTGTTAAGGAATTTGGTATGTCAAATACTAGTGATAAACCAACTTCTATGGCAATTAATGAAAAATTAAATAAAGAAGAAAATTCAAAAGATGTAGATCAAAAATTATATAGAGGAATGATTGGATCACTACTCTACATAACTACTAGCAGACCTAATATAATGCATAGCGTTTTCCTCTGCGCAAGATATAAATCTTAACTAAAAGAAATTCATTTAAAATTCGTAAAATGAATTTTGAGATATGTAAATAACACATTAGACCATGGACTCTTTTACCCAAAATAAGACTCCTTTGAATTAATTTCATGTAGTGATGCTGGCTATGCTAGTTGCAAATCCTACTAGAAAAGTACAAGTGGAATTTGTCACTTTTTGGGATAGTCTTTGGTTTCCTAGCAAAACTCTATACCTTTGTCTATGACAGAAGCAGAATATATTTCAGCAGCATTACTTATCACAATTATCTATATGCAACAAACTTTAAAAGATTTTGGTTTAAATTTTACTAAATCACCAATATACTATGATAATACAAGTGTGATCAATCTATCGAAAAATCTAACTCATCGTGCTAGAACTAAACATATTGATACAAGACATCATTTTATAAGAGATAATGTAAACAAAGAAATAATTTCACTTGAATTTATAAATATTGAAAATCAAATAGCTGATATATTAACAAAACCATTGAATCAAACATCTTATACTAAGTTAAGAAGAGAGTAAGGAATGTGTTCTCTACCGAAAATATAAAAATAATGAAGTAAAAATTACAAAACATAAAGAAAAAATAATCAAAATAATACTATGTTTGTCGACATACCCCAACCTCACATGTCGACATATAACGGTAATTTTTTTACTTTCCTTCTAAATTCAGATTATTGATTATATAATAACTATATTTCCACTTTCTTCTATATTCTATCTATTTTAAAATTCTAAAACAAATAAACTATGATCTCCTCTAATCCCAAACGTTCTAGAGAAGAGAATTTATCGTTTTCCTTCCTTATCCTACCTAAGGCCCTTTCCAAAACACTACTATGGCCAAGATCATGAAAATGGAGGGTGAAATGAAGAATATTCTACAAATGCTCACTGAAATTTGAATGGTGCAACTTCGTATGACCAAAGAACAAGAGAAGAAAAGTAAAATTCTTCGCAATTTGTAAAAACAACTATTGGATAATCCTATGAATCCAAGAGTTATTGAAGACGATTCTGCAAATTTGGCTGCTCATAAACCCATTCTAGGCAACGAGATGAGAAACAAGAGGAAGAAGAAGAAGAGGAAGAATACATTGAGGAATATGACTAAGACGACCCGACTTTCTCTCCACAGAAAGACGCATCATCATTAAGAAAGAAAGAGATAGAAAAGAGAAGATAGAGAAGAAAGAAAGAAACAACATCAGAATCTCAACGGCGGAACGAATAAATTATATTAATCACGTAGCATACAACATCTATCAGAGTTATACAGCTTATACATCACATGCTAGACAGTTATAAAACACATGTCTAGTTATTGAAACTCAAATATAACTCAAACAAACGACTCAGAGATCGACACAGCGGAACACTATACATATCTAGAAACGTTGAAGCCTCCTGCTCCACTCTCCTCCAGAATTCGTCAAAGCTAACCTGAATCCCTTGGCTACTCGTAAAAATTTGAGTGCCCAAGAGTTTAAGAAAACAAAAGATAAACTCCGGGTCAGACATGGGTCTGGTGTGAGTAATAAGTTAAAGTTGCGTAACTTTGAAAATCTTTTGAATAGAAAAGGTATCACGTAAGACTCCCCACACATAAACATAGGCAAGTTTTTACCTTACGCTAACCAAAACATTTGATAGGAAATCCAGTGATATTATAATAGGGTCTAGGGTTTTTAAGTAAATAGGAAATAGCCGAAATTGTTACATTTATTAAATTCCAGCATACTAACCACAAAGTGGGTAATACAATCAAAATCGTAAAGGCACGTAGGAAGAATGAGCTTCCATCAATGGCAGGGCTACAGCGGTACCGCCGGTCACAGTACGTGACCTCGATAACCGTACCGAGGATTACTCCCAATCCCCTGCAACACAAGGCCGGAACCATCCATAACTGGATAGTCCCGAACAAGACAACCCTGCAGTTGTTTGCAACCAACTGCCCACACAGCCGAATAAAAAGGGACTTCTAGACAGGGGAAGATCTTGTTCTACTTGAGCGCGACTCACTTAAACTTGCTGCACCTCCCTTGTTTTAGCCATTCCCGGTTGATGAGGCTTGAGGCTACGATTACCTTTATAGAACACATCTATCTTAGAATGCTCATCGTCCACCCAACGATGTTATGAAAGCATTCAATCCATACAAGTTCATTTCGGATTCGAACGAAACCGAAGGCATTATCTCATTACACTCATTTTGGAATCACCCTCAGAGTTAACGACAATAACATTTGCACTCTGAATCTTCATCTTCACTTGAGATTCATGACCTATCGTTAATTTGGATCGATGTGGTTTTCGGATATCCAAATTTGGAAACCCGGTCCCGGTCTCATCGAAATCCAAAACGCCATCTTCTAAAGCCAAGTTGTTTTAAAGTTAAAACAATTCAATTCTATTATCTATATTCACACAGATAGATAATTCACATCATCACAAGTAGATAATCCACATTACCATCACAATTTAACCAAAGCACCCAATATCACAGATCAGCACATATCTCATATCAGAGATATCAAGCCATTCAAGGCAATCAATATCATCCAACCATATATAAGCAAGGATTAATTAATCACACTATCTCTAATTAATTTAAAATGAATTAAATTAATTACTTCCATCTATAATTAATTTAAATTAAATTAACTTAATTACTTTCATCTCGTAAATCTTGCTTACTTAACCATTAATCAATCAAAAATTAATTAGTCAATCATCCTCTAAGTATTCATCTTAATTAATCATTCTTGATTAATTATACTCTGATTACTTTAAGTAATTAGACTTTAGTCAATTACACAAATTTATTATCCTTAACCATTTACAGCAATTAACCTTTAATTACTTTCAATAATTAATTAACTATAATTAATTACATTAATCCTTAATTAATTACAATTAATTAATCACCCTATAATCATTTATATTGATTAATTAACCTTAATTAGTCATCCCTTAATTACATCATTAATTACTTAATTAATGATCCTTAATTACTTCTTAAATTAATTTTATTCTAATTAATCGCATTTAATAATTAATCTTTAATCAATTATATTCATTAATCAACCTTGATTAATCCCATTTAGTAATTAATTACCCTTAATTAATTACCTTACTTAATTAACTTCAAATAACTTTATTAATTAGTTCTTAAATTAGTTACACTAAGTAATTAATTATTAATTACTTTCACTAAGTAAGTATCCTTCATATTAATTACATAAAGTAATTAAACCCAAATTATTTCCATTAATAATCATCCTTCAATTAATTACATCCAGTAATTACCCTTTAATTACTTCCTAAGTAATTTCACTTTATAAATCACATTAAGTAATCATACTTAACCAACATCCACAAATGATTATCCTTAATTAATCTAATTAATTATCTTAAATTAATTACATTAATTAATCATTTGATAATCCTTAGTTAATGATATTTCATTAACTATACTCATTAACTAATCCTTTAGTTACTTCCCTAAGTAATTAAACTTTAATTGACCATTATTAATTTATAAATTAATTCTTAATTACCAATTAATTAATTCTAATAATTTAATTAATTACTTAATTTTAACTTAATTAATCTTTAATCACTCGATTAATTAATTCCTAATTATTAATTAATAATCTATACTTATCTAATTAATGATCCTTAATTTCATATTAATTATTCTTTAATTAATTAACTTAACCCTTAATTACTTAATTAATTAATCCTTGATTAATTACTTACAATCCTTAATTAATTAATACTAAATCATTAATCAATTAACTTAATTAATCTTTAATCATTAAACCTAAATTATCTTTGAGATAAATCATTTCTTATATTAGTGACTTAATTATCATTAACATATACATTTAAACATTTCACTTTTAAATTTACTTTAGAATTTTACATTGTAAATTTCATTTTTAAATTTAAGATTTGAAATGATTAACACATTTAACTTTAACAAAATTTTAAATCAATTTACAAACCTTTTAAACCAAATGTCAAAGAATACTTATTTTATATAAAAGAGATTTATAAAAGTTTTTAAACCAAAATCTATTTAAATTAAAAATCTTGTTTTATTTTAAAAACTTTTAAAATATGTTCTAACCTGCTGCTTCGGGTTCAACCCGAAGCCTGCTCGAGTATTAACCAGAGAAAACAACATTACTTCCCTTCTTTTCAAAAAAAATTTTAAATTTTAAAGTTTCGAAAAAAATATGGAAACCATTTCACTTTCTTATACTTGAGTCATTACTCGAGTCAATGCCTCATTATCACAAACCCACTACGAGACGATCCCACAAACCATACTGCTGATACATCATCATCTCCGTGCACATGCACCAGCACTGCCACCCCTTTCGACCACTCGCGACGCTTAGCATGTCAGCGATCACCTTCGAACTCAATTCCGACCATCAAATCATTAATTCTTTCCCAAAACCACAATCAAGTGATCAAGCCAAAATCTGGAACCAAAGACATAAACCTAGAACAATCTCGAATATGTCCCTTTGACCACCAGAGCATCTGCACTTCTGGCCATGCCCTCGCCTATCTCCATGCTTCCATTGTCCAGAGTTCGGTGGAACTCGATCCACCAGAGGGGTCGTGTCAATCAAAATTCATGACCATGCCAAAACTAGGGTTATAAACTTAAACCGATCACCGCCGCCATCACAGTGCTTAGATCACCTTCATGGCATTTTTCCCAGACCCTCCGTTCATCCTTCCACCATCAGAGAAGACCTCGACCTCTACAAGCAAGTATATCACCAGAAAACGCCCAACTACAAAATCTAGTCAACCTCAAACTGCTTCCTCATCCCACTTCTAAAAATTGTGATTTCGTTCTTAAAAATCAAGATTTTGGATAAGTTTTCAGATCATATGTCTGAAATAATGAATTAGGATAATCAAATTTTCACCTATGTTAAGCTAGCTCTATTATTTTTGTTTCCAGAGACATTTCAAACTTATTCTGTCTTAAATAAAATTTTAAACTATAATTCATGATGAATCGACAACTTTTTTTAAGCCTTAAATCCAAACCAAGACTAGATCAAGAGATAACGATTTTTGAATCAAAAATTTGAGCCTGGAATTTAAAAACAGAAAAAGCACAGATACACATCAACATGCACACACCTATATACATTCATATATATACACAGAAAAATGCCCAGAAAATTCATAAATACACAAACTTATTTTGTTTCAGAATTTAGTTTGCAACCAGATTTATTCAAATATTTAAGCTTTTTAAAGAAAAGTGTTGCTCACTTGAAAACAAATGATAAATAGAGCATCTCTGTTATGAAACAACTTTAAACTTTTAAAACTTAAGTTGCTGGAAGATGTTTTGATTTTAAAACTGCAATTGCTTGTTTTGAAAAACTCGGTTTGAACAAACTGCTTGCAGGCTCTTTGATTCGAAAACGGGTTGCAGTCTTTGATTCCAGGTTGAAGAAAATACTTGCATTTAAAATTGAAGTTGCTTGCTTTTGAAAATCTCAAATTTGAAGAAAAAGTTCAGGCTTTGATCTTTGAACTTTTTGAAAATGGTTAATAGGTTTCTGGTTTTTATCTTGCATATGGATTACAGGGTATTGAATTGATTTTCTGGTTTGAGGAGGATGTTTGCCGGCTTTTATTCTATCTCGGGTTTTAAGAAATGCAGTTTTGGCTTGAAGATGATTAACAGTTTTTTGGATTTGATTCAGGTTTGAGGAATGATGTTTAATCCTGCAAATGAGCTACAGGTTTTGGTTTACATTTCTGGTTTGAGGAGGTTGATTACAGGTTGTTTTTAAGAGATTGTTTGGGTTTATTTAGCTTTGAATTATGAAGATAGAAAAAAAGAATGGAAGATGAGAAGCAAATGTTTATATAAGGGCTAAATTGATTTTTAAAAAAAATGAAAGAAAAATTAAATTAAATGGTGACACTTGCTTTAAAATTTAACATTTGTCCAAACTCTTTTTAATTCATTACACTTGTTACTATAGTCTCTTAATTTAATTACACTTGTAATAACATAATTTTTGCTTATTTAAATGTTAAAAATAAGCTTTTACATAATTTAATAATTCTTATTTATATATAAATTTGTTTTTAAAGTAAATAAAATAAAACAAATTATATATACAAATAAAAGCTTATACATATACTTTAAAATCCAAAACATTTTAAAATATCTATCTTTTAAATTTCAATTTTAAATTTCAATTTTAAATTCAAATTCAAATTAAATATTAAATATCCAAATTAAAGCCAACATATTCAATTTGAAATAACAATCCTATTTTTATAAAAATCTACTTATATCTATATATAAGAACAATATATTATTAATATTTGAAAATAACAATCTTGCCAATTTAAAATGATTTATAGAAGAGATTGTCTTATTATTTATAAATTATTCATATTACTAAATGTATTAATATATCATATTTATTAAGCAATATTTAAAAAGAAAATAAAACAAATCCTTTTATTAATTTTATTTAAATTTAAACATAGGCTAAAAATATATTTTAAACAATTAATCATTTATTTTAAGTATTTTAAACTATATAATTATTCATTTAAATAATCATTGAAAAGTTTTATATTAAATTTAATCATAATTTCCAAAGTACCAAAATATATTAGAATTTGAAAACAGGATTTCATTATTTATTACATTTCAAATCAAAGCTTTTCTATTTACAATATATACAAATATATATACATTATAAATAGAAAACATTTTATTAGCTTTTAAAAGATAAAATTTATCAATCAAAAATTTATTTGCTTTTAAAAGAATAAATTGCCAATTTGAATTACAATTATAAAAGAAAATTATCAAATCAATTTATTTTAATATAGATTACTAATTGATATTGCCCATAATCCTAGGTCATCACATTCCTCCCCCCTAAAAGAATTTCGTCCCCGAAATTTAAAAGCAAAGACAGTTTAATAACCCATCAAAGATTTTAATTTTAAACCACAAACATATATTATCAACCATATGCTAACAACTATAGCGACCAATTCACTCAATCAAACAAATCTAATGATCCTCACACAAATCAGGATAGACTTCCTAACACTATCTACAGTTTCCCGGACTAAAACACTGGAATACTCGCTCTACTGAACCCAAACAATCTACACCACAAATCTATAGAGCTCCTACTCATCTATATCTACAAAACTGAACAGGATATCAGACCATACTCAAGTCCTGCTCAACTACCAAATCCTCCTGAACTGCAGATCCCAAAACCAGAGATAGATCATACACGTACTCCCTCAGAGTTATGTGAAACACATTGAATCCCAGTTTTCCAAACTGGCAATTCAACCCTGCAGACCAAACCATATCCTCACAAGATTACAGAAAGATCCAATATACCTCGGAGCTAGCCTCTCCGTCTTACCAAAAACTTATAGCTCCTTTGACCGGAGAAAACTTATCCAAAATCAAATCTCTGACACTTATCCACAAAACTCTTCGGACGATCCTAGGCTGCCTTCATTCTTCCTGATCAGCTCAACCTTCGCTGATGCCTCTCGAAACAAACTTGACCAAAACAACCCAACAGAATGATCCTCTCAAGATCAACCGAAATCAAGAACACTAACTCTACTCCACAATCATCAGTAGACTTCAAACTTCTTCTACCTGGAAAAGACAAAACAGGCGCACTCGCCAATCCCGCTTTCAGATCCCGAATAAACTTCCTGTAGAAACCCTCTAATCCAAAGCACTGCACTTCCCAGTTGCTTCCATTCAAGAACAACTGCTATCTTGCTTCCGCTGCAAAACTCTGATGAGAATGCTGATGATGAACACGAGCACAAACTTGTCCATCACATCTCGGAAAACATGGTTCATCAAATCGATAAAGAAAAACTCAGAAGTTCCACCAAATCCTGAGCTGCTTTACCAAACCCTCTCTCTAGGAGCTATCCTTCAACTAAGCTAAACCACCAGTATCAATTCTAGAATCCAAGTCGATATGAAAACTCAATCTCCAGATGCTAAGGCAAACCTCTAATAACTCCCATACCCTAGAGATGCCTCGATCCCAAGCAAAAGATTACTCAAGAGAACACTCAACTATCGCAAGTCACTTTTACGATCAACCCAGCCTAATATCTCAAGATATTGTTCTCAATTTACCAATCAGAACAGTTTATACTAATCCAGCCAATCCATGGAAGAAATGGATCCACTCAGCTGCTTCTGAACTCCATTTCTAGAAAACTACTGACAGATGACCTTCTTGCGAGTCACAGAACAATCCGAGCTGCAATGTTGCCACTGATGCCAAAGACTTCCTTATCTAGAAGCTCCTCGAGAAACTTGGGCCTCAAACCAAACATAAACACCCTGCTGAATCTAGCCACAACACCGATGCAGACACACTTCCTTAAACTTGCTCCAAAAGAAACATCTTTGAAAACATCCGTAGTCACTGCGTCTCATCACGCAGTTGCTCCTTCCTGAAATTGCAAAGATACCATTACATGCTTCTGCTCAGCCGACAGATCTAAACTCTACTCATCCAAACTTGCACTACAAAGATGGATTCTGAGCCTCAAAAATACTTCTTTCAGAGATTGGTGAAATCCCTACACTACAGCAAAGCTTACTCGAGACGATATTGGGTCTACAATCTCGGCAGATACACTTCCAACCTCAACACTCAGACTCCTTCCATTGGTAGTCTTGCTGCACACACCACTACCTTCCTACCTTTAGAACTTATATTAGAGAACCCGAATAGAAAACCCAACAAATAGGTAGAAATAATTATATATAGATATATATATATATATATATATATATATATAAATACAAGTACGCTCTCTCAAGAATGAAATCACTCCAAAGCCTAGGTATTCACTCAACCTAGCGCTCTGATACCAAATGAGACGACCCGACTTTCTCTCCACAGAAAGAAGCATCATCATTAAGAAAGAAAGGGATAGAAAAGAGAAAGATAGAGAAGAAAGAAAGAAACATCAGAATCTCAACAGCGGAACGAATAAATTATATTATTCACGTAGTATACAACATCTATCAGAGTTATATAGCTTATACATCACATACTAGATAGTTATAAAACACCTGTCTATTTATTACAACTTAAATACAACTCAAACAAATGACTCAGAGATCAACACAGCGGAACATTATATATATATCTACAAACATTGAAGCCTTTTGCTCCACTCTCCTCTAGAATTCGTCAAAGCTAACCTGAATCCCTTGGCTACTCGTAAAAATTTGAGTACCCAAGAGTTTAAGAAAACAGAAGATAAACTCCGGGTCAGACATGGGTCTGGTGTGCGTAACAAGTTAAAGTTGCTTAACTTTGAAAATCTTTTGAATAGAAAAGGTATCACGTAAGACTCCCCACACATAAGCATGGGTAAGTTTTTACCTTACGCTAACCAAAACATTTGATAGGAAATCCAGTGATATTATAATAGGGTCTAGGGTTTTCAAGTAAATAGGAAATAGCCGAAATTGTTACATTTATTAAATTCCAGCATACTAGCCACAAAGTGGGTAATACAATCAAAATCGTAAAGGCACGTAGGCAGAATGAGTTTCCATCAATGGCAGAGCTACTGGGGTACCGCCCGTCACAATACGTGGCCTAAATCACCGTACCGAGGATTACTCCCAATCCCCTACAACACAAGGCCGGAACCATCCCTTACTGGATAGTCCCGAACAAGACAACCCCGCAGTTGTTTGCAACCAACTGCCCACACAGCCGAATAAAAAGGGAATTCTAGACAGGGGAAGATCTTGTCCTACTTGAGCGCGACTCACTTCGCCTTGCTGTACTTCCCCTGTTTTAGCCATTCTCGGTTGATGAGGCTTGAGGCTACGATTATCTTTATAGAACATATCTATCTTAGAATGCCCATCGTCCACCTGACAATGTTTTGAAAGCATTCAATCCATACAAGTTCGTTTCGGGTTCGAAAGAAACTGAAGGCATTATCTCGTTACACTCATGTTGGAATCACCCACAGAGTTAACGACAATAATCCTTGCACTTTGAATCTTCATCTTCACTTGAGATTCATGACCTATCGTTAATTTGGATCGATGTGGTTTTCCAATATCCAAACTTAGAAACCCGATCCCGGTCTCATCGAAATCCAAAACGCCATCTTTTAAAACCAAGTTGTTTTAAAGTTAAAACAATTCAATTCTATTATCTATATTCACATAGATAGATAATTCACACTATCACAAATAGATAATCCACATTATCATCACAATTCAACCAAAGCACCCAATATCACAGACCAGCGCATATCTTATATCAGAGATATCGAACCATTCAAGGCAATCAATATCATCCAACTATATATAAGCAAGGATTAATTAATCAAACTATCTCTAATTAATTAAAAATTAATTAAATTAATCACTTCCATCTCTAATTAATTTAAAATAAATAAAATTAATTACTTTCATCTAATAAATCTTGCTTCCTTAACCATTAATCGATCGCAAATCAATTATTCAATCATCCTCTAAGTATTCATCTTAATTAATCATCCTTGATTAATTATGCTCTAATTACTTTAAGTAATTAGACTTTAATTAATTACACAAATTAATTATCCTTAACCATTTACAGTAATTAATCTTTAATTACTTTCAATAATTAATTAACTATAATTAACTAAATTAATCCTTAATTAATTACAATTAATTAATTACCCTATAATCACTTATATTGATTAATTAACCTTAATTAATCATCCCTCAATTACATCATTAATTACTTAATTAATGATCCTTAATTACTTCTTAAATTAATATTATTCTGATTAATCACATTTAATAATTAATCTTTAATTAGTTATATTTATTAATCAACCTTGATTAATCTGATTCAGTAATTAATTACCCTTAATTAATTACCTTACTTAAGTAACTTTAAATAACTTTATTAATTAATTATTAAATTAATTACACTAAGTAATTAATTATTAATTATTTTCACTAAGTAATTATCCTTCATATTAATTACACAAAGTAATTGAACCTAAATTATTTCCATTAATAATCATCCTTCAATTAGTTACATCCAGTAATTACCCACTAATTACTTTACTAAGTAATTACACTTTATAAATCACATAAGTAATCATAACCAATTTCCACAAATGATTATCCTTAATTAATCTAATTATTTAGCTTAAATTAATTACATTAATTAATCATTTGATAATCCTTAATTAATGATCTTTCATTAACTATAATCATTAACTAATCCATTAATTACTTCCCTAAGTAATTAAACTTTAATTGACCATTATTAATTTACAAATTAATTAATTCTTAATTACCAATTGATTAATTTCTAATTACTAATTAACTGCTTAATTTTAACTTAATTAATCTTTAATTACTTGATTAATTAATTCCTAATTTTTAATTAATAATCTATACTTATCTAATTAATGATCCTTAATTTCAAATTAATTAATCTTTAATTAATTAACTTAACCCTTAATTACTTAATTAATTAATCCTTAATTAATTACTTACAATCCTTAATTAAGTAATACTAAATCATTAATTAATTAACTTAATTAATCATTAATCATTAAAACCTAAATTATCTTTGAGATAAATCATTTCATATATTAATGACTTAATTATCATTGCATATAAATTTAAAAATTTCACTATTAAATTTACTTTAGAATTTTACATTGTAAATTTCATTTTTAAATTCAAGGTTTAAAATGATTAACACATTTAACTTTAACAAAATTTTAAATTAATTCACGAACCTTTTAAATCAAGAATTAAAGAATACTTATTTTATATAAAAGAGATTTATAAAAGTTTTTAAAGCAAAATCTATTTAAATTCAAAATCTTGTTTTATTTTAAAAACTTTTAAAATCTGTTCTGACCTGCTGCTTCGGGTTCAACTCGAAGCCTACTCGAGTATTAACCCGAGAAAACAACATTACTTCCCTTCTTTTCAAAATTTTGTTTAAATTTTAAAGTTTAAAAAAAATCTGGAAACCATTTCAGTTTCTTACACTCGAGTCATTACTCGAGTCAATGCCTCATTATCCCGTAACCCACTTCGAGACGATCCCACAAACCATACTGCTGATACACCATCACCTCCGTGCACATGCACCAGCACTGCCACCCCTTTGATCACTCACGATGGCTTATGCATGTCAACGGTAACCCTCAAACTCGATTCCGACCATCAAATCATTAATTCTTTCCCAAAACCACAATCGAGCAATCAAGCCCAAATGTGGAACCAAAGACATAAACCTGGAACAATCTCGAATACGTCCCTCCGACCACCGGAGCATCTGCACTTCTAGCCATGCCATCCCCTATCTCCATGATTCAATTGCCCAGAGTTCGGTGGAACTCGATCCACCAGAGGGGTTGTGTCAATCAAAATTCACGACCATGCCAAAACTAGGGTTATAAACTTAAACCGATCACTGCCACCATCACAGTGCTTAGATCACCTTCCTGGTATTTTTCCCAGACACTCCATTCATCCTTCCGCTACCAGAGAAGACCCCGACCTCTACGAGCAAGTAGATCACCAGAAATCACCCAAACTACAAAATCTGTTCAACCGCAAACTGCTCCCTCATCCCTCTTCTAAAAATTGTGATTTCATTCTTAAAAATCATGATTTTGGATAAGTTTTCAGATCATATGTCCGAAACAATGAATTAGGATAATTAAATTTTCACATATGTTAAGCTAGCTCTGTTATTTTTGTTTCCAAAGACATTTCAAACATATTTTGTCTTAAATAAAATTTTAAACTATAATTCATGATGAATCAGACAAGTTTTGTTTAAGCCTTAAATCCAAACCAAGACTAGATCAAGAGATAATGATTTTTGAATCAAAAACTTGAGCCTGGAATTTAAAAACAGAAAAAGCACAGATACACAAAAACATGCATACACCTATATACATTCATATATATACACAGAAAAACGCCCAAAAAATTCATAAATACACAAATATATTTTGTTTCAGAATTTAGTATGCAACCAGATTTGTTCAAATATTTAAGCTTTTTAAAGAAAAGAGTTACTCGCCTGAAAATGAATGAAAAACAGAGCATCTCTGTTATGAAACAGCTTTAAACTTTTAAATTGCTGGAAGATGTTTTGATTTTAAAACTGCAATTGCTTGCTTTGAAAAACTCAGTTTGAACAAACTGCTTGCAGGCTCTTTGATTTGAAAATGGGTTGCAGTCTTTGATTCCAGGTTGAAGAAAGTACTTGCATTTAAAATTGAAGTTGCTTGCTTTTGAAAATCTCAAATTTGAAGAAAAAGTTCAGGCTTTGATTTTTGATCTTTGAACTTGCTTTTGAAAATGGTTAACAGGTTTTTGGTTTTTATCTTGCAAATGTATTACAGGGTATTGAATTGATTTTCTGGTTTGAGGTGGATGTTTGCAGGCTTTTATTCTATCTCAGGTTTTAGGAAATTCAGTTTTGGATTGAAGATGATTAACAGATTTTTAGATTTGTCTGATATCCCGGAATTTCTGGCAATATAAATTTAATAATTTGTGTTTAAAATTAAATTAATTTGATAATTTTTGTAAATAAATTTGAATTGATTTAATAATCTTACTTTAATAAGTAATTAATTAGTGAATTTATCTTCTGATAAGTTTATAATTTTTTTTTCTATTTATAATGTATATATATTTATATATTTTTTAAATAGATGAGTTTGGTTTTAAATTTAATTAATATAGCTTATTTTCTAATTTCAAATATTTTGGTAATTGGGAAATTATTTTTTATTTAATGATTAAGCTTTTCAAAACTATTTTATAAATAACTATATGATTTTAAATACATAAGATAAATGTTTTATTTGTTTAAATTTATTTTAACCTAAGTTTGAATATTAATTTAGACTAAAATAAAGTTATAAAAATGTTTGTTTTTTTTAAAATATTAATTTATAAATGTGATTTGTAAATTAGATATGCAGTTTAAAATACAATTAAATATGAAACATTTATTCATATAAATAATAATTAATTTACAATCTCTTTTATAAATTTATTTTAAATGATTAAAAATATTATTTTTAAATGATTGATATATATATATATATATTGCTTTTATTTATAAATATAATGGTTTTATTTCTTTAAAAACATAACTATGCATATAAATAACTAGAAACTAATTAATTAAGTTTAAAACTTTCATTAACACTTTAATTAAAATACTATTAATTAAAAATACATGTGTAAACATCTTAGGATCTAATATAACAAATGTAAACTAATAATCATTTTAAGATGAAAAATGTAAAACTTGAGACATGTGTCAAACTTTAATTTATTTTTCTTTGATTTTAATTAAATCATAAATAAGATACATAAACTCATGCCATATTCCATTCTTTTTCTTTTCTCATTTTCCATTCATTAACTTAAGAAATTTTCAGCTGAAACCCATTCTCTCTAAACAGTCTTCAAAAACAAATCTGAAAAATCCCTGTTCAAATGCATTCTTCAAAATATGTAAAACATTTTTCCAGCATGCATTCAATTTTTAAAAAAAATCTGGAAAATCATCCTTCAAAACCTGTATATTCCAAAACTAAAATCTGCATTCCGTCTTCTTAAATCTGGAAGCATTTAGACCAACTCAAGATGCCTGCATTTTTTTGTAAAATCTGGAAGCACATGCAAGACAAAAAGCAAATTAAGACATAAGCAAGCATTCAAATAAGTTTTAAAGGATTCAAGAGAGAAAGGCATTTTAAAGCAAGCAGGATTTCTAAAGATTCATAAGCTTTTCAAAACTGTGCTCTGCTCATTAAAACAGTGAGTAACTCCACTTTTAAATTTTAAATAGGTAAAAATTGATTGCATGCTTTTAATTAGAGATGAAAATATATTATAAATCTGTGGTGAATATATATATATATATATGAATATATTTATGAATGCATGCTTGTTTCCTGATACATGTCTGTTTCCTCAAATTTTAAGCTTCTGCTTGATTTTAAATCCCTTTTATCTTGATTTAATCTTGGTTTAGATAAGGCTGAAACAAGATATGTTTATTTCATCATAAACTATAGTTTTAAAAAAATATTACTTAAGCTTAAACAACTATGTATATCTATGGAAAGTTATAAGCAGATGAACAAACTTTAAATTGTGAAATTTTCAAATACATTGATTTGAAGTTTCAGGATTATGAATCAAAACATCCTACAAAATCATGAATTTTAAACCAAAGATTTCAATTTTTAATATCAAAACCAAAGAGCAGTTCCATTTTCACTGTATTTTACATTTTGGATTAGCACTGTTGATCTATGTGTTCGATTGAGTTGAAATTGCTCCTGGAGATGGTGAAGTGATTAGGGATGTTGAGAAAATTATAGGATTGGGTTGAATTTCGTTTTTGAGGTTGTGATTTTGATTTGAATATTTGAACCCTATTTTCGGGTTAGGAAAGAATTGATCTTTTCGGCAAGCATTGTTGATCGAGTTCAACGATTCTTTGGGTATTGGAAGATGATGGGTTGTCGACGCCTTCGCCAGAGTTTTAGGGGTAACGGTGGCCGGAGGCGCATGAACGAGGGTCGTTGACAGGTTGGGGTTGAAGGGGGAATTGTTTTTCCAGGTTTGAAAACTGTGTCTCGATCTTGATTTCGAGTATTAATTGATGTAATGGGTGTATGGATGGTTTGTGGAGTTGAATATTGACTGTGGAGTGGTCGCGTAGTTGGTCAGCGGTGGCCAGAGGCGGTGTACAGGTGCACAGAGGATGGTGGGCATGCTGGTAAATGTTTGGGTTGATGGGTTTTGTTACTCGGGTTTGTCTCGGGGAAATCAAGTTTTAACTCGAATTAGGTTATGATTTTACTTGAAGTAATATATAAGGTTGCTTGGGTAAACTGTTGTATTAGGTTTTTAAAACAAAACAGAAAACCCGTTTCTGTTTTTAAAATTAAAAATAAAGTTTAAATGCAAACTGGAAATTTAAACTAAGTTTAAAATCTGAAACTGAATACGAATCCAAATCGTTTGAATCTTGGTTTTTGAAATAGTTTGAATTTTGAAATTTTAAGTTTGGTTATAAATAAAAAAAACAGAAACCTGTTTCGGTTTTGAAATTAAAAGTAGAGTAAAATGTAAACTGAAATTTTAAAATAAGTTTAAACTGAATTTGAATCTGAATTCAAAGTAGTTGTATCTGAGTTTTGAATTAATTTAAATTTTGAAATTTAAATTGGGTTTTAAAACTTTTTAGTATAAAAGTTTATGGGTTTGAATTTAAAACTGTAAGTTTTAGATTAGTAAATTAGAAATTTAAAACCAGTTTAAAACTGAGTTTTTGAAATCTGGAATTTGGTTTAAATTTCAGGTTTTAAAATAAAATAATTTTTCAATTTAAATTGCTTAATTGCTTTAAAAATATGGTTGAATGATTTAAATTTTAAATGAAAATTTGCAATGTAAGAAAAACTTTTAAAAATTTTAAGTTAAATCTAGAATGTGTTTGAAAATTGTATTTCAGTTTTTAAATTAAAGGAAATTTTTGAATTGAAATTGTTTTTAATAACTTGGAATGTTTAGAGTGTATTTTTTAAGTTAATTGGAATTTAAAAATGAATTGGGTTTAAATTCTTTTGAAACTTCTTTGTAATGGATTTTTCTTTAACATGTGAGATAAAAAGATTTTAAATTGTTTTAAACCTTGTTTAAATAAATTGTATTCATTTTAAAATCTTAAAATTTTAAAATGAAATTTAAAGTAGACTTGAAACAAAGTGTTTTTAAATACTTTAAATAAGTTAGAAATGTTTTCTTAAATTAATTTAGAATTTAAGAATTTGGATTCATTTAAATTATTAAGTTAATTTAAACGGGTAATTAATTATTTAATTAATTTATGATATGGATGATTAATTAAATAATTAAGAATTTTTAAATTAATTAATTAAAACTTAAGATTAATTAATTAAGGTTAATTAATCTGTAATTAAGGATTATTAATTAAATTTTAATTAATGATTAAAGATTAATTAATCGAGTGATTAAGGGTTAATTAAGTTGGAGTTAACACTTAATTAATTTAATAATTAGTATTGGTAATTAAATATTAATTAAATTGTTATTAATGATGGTTAATCTGAGTTAATTTCTTAATAATGTAATTAAAGATTTGTTAATAAAGGTCATTAACTTAAGATTATTTAACAATTAATTAATGTGATAAATTTTTAATAATTAATTAGATTAATTAATTTATAATAATCATTTTTGTAATTGTTTAAGTTTAATTACTTAATAAAAATAATTAGTGAATTAATTACTTAATGTAATTAATTGTGTTAATGTGATTAGTTTAGATTAATTAATTAAGTTTAATTAATTTAAATATTTGATGATTGATGAATAATTCCTTAACGTAATTAATGGGATTGTAATTACTTAGGGAAGTAATTAATTGATAATTACTGGATGTAATTAAAGGTGTTAATGATGGAAGTAATTTGGATTAAATTACTTTATAATTAATCAAGGGATTAATTAAAGAATAAATTAAGGAGTAATTTATTTAATGAAGTAATTAAGGGAAGTTAATTACTGGGTGTTATTAATGAAGGGTGATTAATATATGTGTGGTTTAGTTGAAGACTAATTACTCAATGTAATTAACTTTTATAGAGAGATTGATTAAATTAGAAATCATTAATTAATAAATTAATGATGTAAATTTAGAATTGATTAATTATGGAATAATTAATAAATGAAGCAATTAATTAATAAAGGATTAATGTAATTAACTTTAGTTAATTAATTGATTAAGTAATTAAAAGTTAATTATTGCAAAGTGTTGAGTATAATTAACTTGTGTGATTAATTTAAAAGCTAATTACTTATTGTAATTAGGGAATTGTTAATCAGTAATGATTAATTGAAATGACTAATGAGATGGTGATTATTTAATTGATTTGTAATCAATTAATGGTTAAATTAAACAGGATTATAATGATGAAGTAATTAATTTAATTCATTTTAAATTAATTAGGAATTAAGTAATTAATTTAATTTATTTTAAATTAATTATGAATGGAGTGATCATTAGATCATTGCTTATGTATGAATAGATGATATTGGTTGCCTTTAATGGTTTGTAATCTCAGCTATGAGATGAATAATGCTGTGTGTTATGGATGCATTGGTTGCATTGTGATGATATATGGATTATCTGTTATAATGCTGATATGGATTATCTGTTGATGATAATGTTGATTATCTATTATGAATCTGTGAATTATGTATCTGTGTATATATAGATAATTAAATTGAACTGTTTTAAACTTTAAAATAACTTGGCCTTAAAAGATACGTTTTGGATTTCGATGAGACCGGGATCGGGTTTCCATATTTGGATATTCGAAAACCACATCGATCCAAATTAACGATAGGTCATGAATCTGAAGTGAAGATGAAGATTCAGAGTGCAAGGGTTATCGTCGTTAACTCTGAGGGTGATTCCAAAATGAGTGTAACGAGATAATGCCTTCGGTTACGTTCGAACCCGGAACGAACTTGTATGGATTGAATGCTTTCAGCACATCGTCAGGTGGACGATGAGCATTCTAAGTGATGTGTCCTAGAAAGGTAATCGTAGCCTCAAGTCTCATCAACCGGGAATGGCTAAAACAGGAGAGGTGCTACAAGGCTAAGTAGATCATGCCCAAGTAGGACGAGATTTACCCCTGTCTAGATGTCCCTTTATTTCGGCTATGTGGTGCGGTTGCTGATCACAACTGCGGGGTGGTCATGTTCGGGACTGTTCAGTAAGGAATGGTTCCGGCTTTGTGTTGCAGGGGATTGGGAGTGATCCTCGGTACGGTGATCTAGGCCACCTACTATGACGGGAGGTACCCCGGTAGCCCTACCATTGTATGGAATCCAAAATCCAATAAGTGCCCTCGGTTTTGATTGTATTACCCACTTTTGTGGCTAATAGCCGGAATTTAATAAATGTAGCAATTTCGGCTATTTCATATTTATTTGAAAACCCTAGACCTATTATAATATCACTGGATTTCCTATCAAATGTTTTGGTTAGCGTAAGGTAAAAAAATTTCCATGTTTATGTATGGGAAGTCTTACGTGATACCTTTCTTTCAAAGGTTTTTCAAAGTTAAGCAACTTTTACCTGTTACTCACACCAGACCCATGTCTGACCCGGAGTTTATTTCTGTTTTTCTTAAACTCTTGGGTACTCAAATTTTTACGAGTAGCTAAGGGATTCAGGTTAGCTTTGACGAATTGTGGAGGAGCATGGAGAAGGAGACTTCTGCATATAGATATATAGTTTTCCGCTGTGTTTGTATCTCTGAGTGTTTTCTGTATTGTGTTTTGAGTTGTAATAACTAGACAGGTGTTTATAACTCTCCAGTATGTGTTGTAATGTCTGTGTAATTCTGATAATTTTTGTATGCTATGTAATACTTATGTTATTAATATAATTTATTCGTTCCGCTGTTGAGATTCTGATGTTGTTTCTTCTTTCTCTTCTTTCTTTTCTCTTTTCTATCTCTTTCTTTCTTAAAGATGATATGTCTTTTTGTGGAGAAAAAGGAGGGTCATCACAATTTGATTCAGGTTTAAGGAATGATGTTTGATCTTGCAAATGAGCTACAGGTTTTGGTTTACATTTCTGGTTTGAGGAGGTTGATTACAGGTTGTTTTTGAGAGATTTTTTGTGTTTACTTAGCTTTGAATTATAAAGATAGAAAAAAAAGGAAAAGAAAGGAAGGCGAGAAGCAAATGTTTATATAAGGGCTAAATTGATTTAAAAAGAATAAAAGAAAAATGAAATCAAATGGTGACACTTGTTTTAAAATTTAACATTTGTCAAAACTCTTGTTAATCCATTACACTTGTTACTATAGTCTCTTTATTTAATTACACTTGTAATAACATAATTTTTGCTTATTTAAATGTTAAAAATAAGCTTTTACTTAATTTACTAATTCTTATTTATATATAAATTTCTTTTTAAAGTAAATAAAATAAAACAAATTATATATACAAATAAAAGCTTATACATATATTTTAAAATCCAAAACATTTTAAAATATTTATCTTTTAAATTTCAATTTTAAATTCAAATTCAAATTAAATTTTAAAATCCAAATTAAAGTCAACATATTCAATTTGAAATAACAATCCTATTTTCATAAAAATCTACTTATATCTATATATAAAAACAATATATTATTAATATTTTAAAATAACAATCTTGCCAATTTAAAATGATTTATAGAAGAGATTATCTTATTATTTATAAATTATTCATATTACTAAATGTGTTAATATATCGTATTTATTAAGCAATATTTAAAAAGAAAATAAAAAAATCTTTTTATAATTTTACTTATATTTAAACTTAAGCGAAAAAATATTTTAAACAATTAATCATTTATTTTAAGTATTTTAAACTATATAATTATTTATTTAAATAATTTTTGAAAATTTTTATATTAAATTTAATCATAATTTCCAGATTACCAAAATATATTAGAATTTGATAACAGGATTTTGTTATTTATTAAATTTCAAACCAAATTTTTTCTATTTTAAATATATACAAATATATATACATTATAAAAAGAAAACATTTTATTAGCTTTTAAAAGATAAAATTTGCCGATCAAAAATTTATTTGCTTTTAAAAGAATAAACTTGCCAATTTAGATTATAATTATAAAACAAAATTATCAAATCAATTTAATTTTTAATACAGATTATTAAATTGATATTGTCCAAAATTCCGCGTCATTACAATGATGAAGTTCGATGCGTCGGAGAAGTATGTTTCGGTCGATATGGAAATCTTGTCGAACAAAAAGGGAACTTTTGCCTTCATTTTCCTCATTGTCTCATTCACTAATCACTATTCATTTGAAATTCATGTTAAATAATATTTTATTTGCATTGATTGCTTTGAACGTGTGGTATGTTATTTGATTTAATTTGACAAGTTTACTTCGGACTTATATTTATAGTTTAAGATTTGATTAGATTGTGATTACTTTGTACTGTGATATTGAATGAACATATAGTTTAGTATCATTACTATTAATGATTTGTGTAATTATTCATCATTTCTTATATATTATTTTTATAATTATCTTATTTAGGAAGAGCTATAGTTAGTTTATTTTTTGTTGATGACAAAGGGGAAGGAATATTTAAATTCTAGGCATAGATTAAGGAAGACTTTTGTAACCTAGAGGGAGTTAGAGTTTTGTAACCGAGGGAAGGGGGGTTATTATATATTTTATATACAGAATTGTCATCATAAAAAAGGAGGACAATGTTAATACCATATGTATTGGTTTTGATGATAACAACTATAGAACATTATATAAATATAGATACTAATGTTTTACCAAGATATATATAGTATATAGTGTAGGATATTAGACAGGTGTTGATTAAGAAGACTATATAGTGTCAAGAGTACATTCAAGATATTGATATAAAGTTCCAAGAGCTCAAGAATGAAGACTTATGAGTCATGAAGAATTCAAGATATTCGAAATAAGTTATAGAGTCATAGAATCTATGTTGAAGCCTTGATAGCACTTTCCTTATCTCTCTCACTTTCTCTAATTTTGTTTTAAATTATTTTTCAAATATTTTGTTTTTAAAATAATCTTTTCAAAATATTTTCCAATATGATTTTCAATTTCTTACTTATAAAGATATAATTTTAATGTTTTTATGTTTGTATATATACATTGAAATTTTGTTTATATTTTCATAAGTTGTAATTATATTATATATATCATTGAATATTCTTATTAAATCGTCAAAATTATTTTATAAAGTTTTATTAAGTTATATTTTGATTAAAATGTGTATAAACTATATTTAGATGATTCTACAAAGTATCAAAGTATTTTACAAAGCAATAGATTTTCAAAACAATATTTTTAAACTATTTCTCAAAATGCAGAGGGATATGTCGACATATCCTCGACATTGTGGCCATAAAATTCAAAATTCAAATTCGAATGAAAGTTTATTTTCATCGTATCTCTTCACGAATGGAATGACCATTGTTTACAATTATACACTAGATTTCCAAATGAATTTTCATCAACCACTTTCTTATTTTTCTATCGAAACTCTACCAAACTTCAACCAGAATCAAATTCAATCACTACTAGTTTGGTTCTGTTTCATATACTCTCTAATTTCTCTCATCTCTCTCATGATCAAAGTAATATTCGAGAGTTATAAGATCAATTATAAACAAGATCGACGATCTGAGTTTATAAACTCTATCAAATCATACTCTTATACTTTACGATGTTCTTGGTACTCCTAAAATCCAAGTAAGTGTGATTGTGGTCAGTTAAAATCAATTAGGTGTGCATAGTAGCTAGTAAATCTAGTAGGCGTGCTTGTAGCCGGAAAATCAAGTGACTCCACCAAGTGGTCGAGATTATGGAGGGTGTATCTCATAACCTTGAAATCGAGATTGTATTTGCATTCACTAGTTGAAAAGAAATCTATGCGAGGAATTGTGCAGGACTAGATGTAAAGTAACTTCGAACTAACATAAAATCTTAGTGTGTTATTTCTTCTTTATTTTCACTGCATTTACTTTTATCTACTTTGATTCTGTGATTGTTTCAATGATTGTTAATTATATCATCCAAAGTAGGACCTTAAAGAATTTGAAAAATATCCATATAAATAAATAAACATTATTCATCCCCTTTAGTTTAATTTAGCCTTAAGATCCCTATTCTACTAACTCCTAGTATGAATTTAGAATATTGATTTGATCGAAATTTATTCTAGATTTGAAATAGGTTGTATAATAATGTTATGATTTTGGATTATTACCCTAATCCTGTTGGAATGTAAACTTTTCTATGTTTGGGATTGTTGGAATTTAGATTCGTTTAATACTTGTAAATTAGTTTGATTTCTTTTATTTTTGGAAAAATACAGCATTTGTTCTAGCAAGGAATAGACGCAAATAAAAAAAGAGAAAGAGATATGTAAAGTATGAATTCATTGTAGTTTACACTGTCTACTTAAGTAATCAAAAAACAAATGATTATTCGTTGTAATTTCAAACGATGTAATATTTTATGTTTTAAAGTAAAATCTTTTGTTTTTGGACTAATTTATAGAAATTGTAGCAAATATTCTTTTTATACATGATTCCAACAATTGAAAATGGAAAAGAACTTTTAAGGAAGACAAAAAAACTAGAGTATATTTGATATAAGTGGATATTTGTTCATAATTTACTGCACTTATAACAATTAAATAAAAACTTAGCTAATAAAGATGCTTGCAAATAATATTCACGTTCAGGATATTAATGGAAAAGGAATTTAAAAGGTTGTAACTCCTATAAATGGGAAATAAACGGTAATATATAAGGGAGTTGTAATAATTTGATATTGTAAATGGATTAATGGGACTAATAAATAAAGAAGTTGAATTAATAATTATGACTAGCTAAAAAGGCTACTAATTTGAAACTAGTAATAACGCATAAATGTCTTAGGATATGTCCGCTAGGATTTTTTTGGACAAATTGACATTTATAAGAAATAAAAAGGGATTTATGGGCAGATAAGCATTTAAAGTAAATCTTAGTGTAACACCCCATATTTTTGGTAGCATTATTTAGGATATTTAATTAGCTAAATTAAATGTAATAATGTGTTGATTAGGAGATTGAGATTTGATTTTATTAAGGGGCAGCCATGCCATTTAGCCAATGAATTGAAATAAGAGTTAACATGAAATAGATGAGGGGTTAAATAAGAAAAAGGCCATTATTATAACCTAAACCCTTGGTCGTGTATCCTATACACATTCATTTCATTTTATAAATTTTTTAACTTAAGGCCGGTCACCATTATCAAGGGAAAGAGGAAGAAGATTAAGAAAATCTAAGGAAGGAGCTAATTCAAATAAAATTAATTCACATCTCAATCTCTTTAATCTGTAAAGCTAAGGTGAATAATGTTTATTTCTTTTGTTTTTGGTTTTAGGATGAAATCCAAAATGTTTTGCATTGATTTTTCCATGTTTTGAATAATGGAATGATTATATACACTTGTTGACGATTTATGGTTGTTCATATAGATTTTATGACATGTTTTGATATGAATACCCTATTAAATTACATCCAAATGCCTTGCGAATTTTTACACAAACCTAAAAATATTATTTTGGGAATGATTCAGTTTTCATAATTTTCTGTATTTATGTGGAATTTAAATTAATTTTCTAGTGAAGAAAACGATATTTTGGGTTATAAATTATTTAGGGTTAAATAATTAATGGTTTGGGTCTAAAATTTGTGTACGTTAGAAGACATATAAAAAAATGATTTTTTGGAATTTTTATAGAATTTTCCTAAGTGTTTAAATGGATATATAAAATTATTTAAAGTATGGGACTTAAATGTTCCATACATTTATAAAAAGAGAAGGGTTTTTTTAAATAAATTTAATGGTTAATTTTGGAAAGTTGGCAGTACTTTTAGAAAAGAGAAATTCACAGCCAACCAAAATTTGACAAATAAGCCAGGTTTGGTACAAAGAAATAGTTTAAAAGGACCAATTTACATGTTTTTCACTGTTTCGATGCTTTCGACACAAGGTTCCGCCATCTTATCTTCGCTTCCGACATAGTCGAAACCAATGCACATGGTATAAGGGAACTGGTACATAGTGAATTGGATGTAGGCGAAAGGTATAGAATCGAAACAAGGGGTTCTAAATGGTTTGAGGAATCACTTTGCTTTAAAAAGAAAACGCCCCTGCTTGCTTTCGACTTAGTAGCTTTCGACTTGGTTAGCATTCGACAAGGTCAAATGGATTTAAAGAAATGGTTTTGTTTATGTTACATCTTTGTTTTAAATGGCTACTTTCGACTAAGTCGAAAACTTATGTTGTCGCTTTCTATCCTTTGACCCAGATAGTTTCGAAAGGGTTGCTTTGTTTTTAAAATGTGGCCACTTCTCAAATGCTTTCAAAGGGATGGTTTCGACACCATCACTTCTTTGCTTTGGAAATGGTTTTGAAACTAATGCTTTCGACTTAAATGTTTTAAAGGCCCTTTTTCTATGATTGAAGTATAACCTGGATGGTTTCGAAAGAGACAATTTTAATGATTTCGAAAGAAGTTCTTTTGACTTTAATGGGTTTTTGATCCTTTTGCTCTACTTGAATGCATCTAAAGGGTTTCGACCGAAACAGTTTTCATAGGTTTCGAAGGGGTATATTTCTAAATGGTTTCGAAAGGTTTCCATATATTTTAAATTGAACTCAAAGACTTTCGAAAGGTTTATTATTTTAATTCTTTCGACAGGTTTTAGTGACTGCTTTTGAAAGGGTGGTTCCCTAGGGTTTCGAAAGGGTTGAAAGGAAAGGTTTTTCCTATGTTTTCAAGGCAGCATTTAAAAGATTTAGACAAGGATGTCTAATGTCTTGAAGCTTTCAAAGGGAAGGGTTTTAATGGTTTTGAAAGGGTTACCGTCAATGGTTTCGAAAGGGTTACCTTCAAGGGTTTCAAAAGGGTTGTTTAAAGGTTTTAAACAAAGGTTTCGAATGTATTAAATTGGCAATATAGCCTAAGTATTTTCAGGTTAAAAAGGGTTTTAACTTGTTTTGGAAGGAGAGCCAATCCTCATTAAAATTCATCAATATTATTCTGAGTAAAGTATATATAAGATGGCAAAATAGCTTAGAGTAAAGCTATGAATATATCTTCCTTGTATAAGTATGATTTAAAAGGTTAAATAATTTTGAAAAGGTTTTAATGAAAAGATGAAAGGTAGTTAACCCTAAGAAAATGATTTGGACAGATAGTCCATTTTGATTCGGACAGTTAGTCCAGTTTGCGGACAGTTAGTTCAGTTTGCAGGCAGCCAGCCCAGTTTTCGGACAGATGGTCCATTTACTACTTATGGACAAATAGTCCATTAGTTACCTGATTATAGCTTAACGGACTTAGCTATTATTATTATTATATCAGTTTGATTAACCAGTTTGGTTGCAGGAAATGATTTGTAAAATATATGTTTTAAAAAGATATTAGTGAGGAGGAACCCATTCCGCTAAGAGGCATGGTCTCACTTAATATCAATAAATCAATATGTAACAGTATTATTCACATCGGGATTTATGTCCGACTCGAATTTTCTGTTTCCCCTTAAACTCTCGATTGCTCAAAATTGATTTGAGTGGTTTGAGGGTTAAGGTTTTCAGGTTTTAGAAATTTTGGCGAATAAAGCTTCCGGAGACGAGCAGGTGGCTGACGGAAAGCTAACTAGGAGTTATAGTTTTATCTTGTTTTGATTCCGTTGCGTACATTGAGCCAGATATGACTATATTGACTCTGATAAACCAAGAGGGCATCGTCGTATGTCGCTCTTGGCGTATTTTTGTAATGATTATTTGATCTTTACCTGAGGAACGATATAGGATTATTTAAACTGGATATGAATTTGTTTCGAAATGTAATCAGTAAAATGTTGTTTTTTGGGAATCTGTGAATTTGTTCATATTCTAGTGCTTCTGGTATTATGGATACCATTAGCGTTACCGTATTTTGTCACCAGAAGTTAATACTATGGATGAATCAACATCTGTAGTGCTTAGCTTTTGGCCTCTAGGTACGAGATATTGCAACTTGATATCAGAGCATAGGATTAAGGAAAACTTTAAGCTAAAAATGGTTTTTAAAACATAATTCTAAGGAACTAAAGTAAGATCGGGGTAAATGGTAATGCTATAGTAACTTACTTGTATTTGCTATATATAAGTATGCACTTTATCTCTAGTCTCTTATCTTTGTTAGGTTATTTTCCTATATCTCATAAGGTTTGAATACAGATATAGATGGTAGAAGAGGACGAGTTAACCCAGGAAGGAAGGGCACTGATGTGAATTCCAGACCTAATGTGAGGAGGACTCAAGGTCAGACACATGTGGAGAATATGGTGCAAGCTGGAATTGCAGCTGGAGTGGTAGGAGGAGATGCTGCAGGGGCAGGAGTTCCGGAAGTTTCAGTAATTAACTATTATGCTAAGCTGAGTGAAGATTACACTAAGCTTAGAGGGAATCCATTTTTGGAAACAGAGGATGCTATAGAGGCGGAAAATTGGTTGATGCACTATGAGAGAATCTTTGTATATTTGGGGCTCAATGATGAGCAAAAGAGGAGGCTTGCTTCGAGATAGCTCCAGGGAGCAGCTATGTTTTGGTGGAATAGTGTGACGGCTGATGTGGATGAGGAAACCTTGACATGGGAAGATTTCAAGGGAAGGTTTAAGGATAGGTTCATGTCTGTGATGACACTGTCAGCTCTGATCAAAAAGTTTGCTGAGTTAGAGCATGGATAGATGTCTGTTTTGGGGGTACGCTAGTAGGTTTGAGGAGTTGGCCAGATATGGATATGCTTCGGTGTATATTGTAATGAAGAGGAATGAGCAGTTTATCAGGGGGTTGAAACATGAGTTAGCAAGGGGTACATTACCTAAGATTAGAGATCCTTCTGATTTTGTAGTGGAGATGGCCTTAAGGCATGAGGAGATTCTTGATTCTCTAGAGAAGAGTAAGGCTAAGGAGGTTGAGATTGGGAAAAATCAGAAGGGGAAGCTCTTTCCTAAGAAGGGTGCTCAGAAGGGTAGAGCAGCTAAGAAAGAAAAGTCTGAGATTTTTTGCTTCAAGTGCGATAAGAAGAGGCATTTTGCTAATGAGTGTCATGTTGGAAAGGCAAAGAAGGTAGCCAAGAAGAAGAATGTCAGGTGCTTCAATTGTGACCAGATTGGCCATTAGAAGAACCAGTGCAAGGAGCCTGCTAGAATGGAAAGGGCAAGGTGTATGCATTGGAGCCTTCTACTTCAAAGCCAACAGCTCATAAGAAAGGAAAGGCAGTTTTGGAAGGTACGCTTCAGATTAATTGTATGTACGTTTGTGTTCTATTTGATACTAGTGCATCGCATTCTTTTATATCTAGATGTTTGATAGATAAGCTTAACCTAGGACCCACATATTTAGTTGCTTCTTTACGGGTTGTGAATCCAATAGGAGGATATGCAACTCTAGGTTTGAGATGTGACCAGTTTGAGTTTGACTTGTTAGGTCATACCTTTGTTTGTAGTTTGCGAGTATTTAATTTTGTGGGGTTCAAGATTATTCCTATGATGGATTGGTTAAGTGAGTACGATGCTAGGATATTTTGCTTGGATAGAAAAATGTCACTTAGACACCCTAATTGTAGCACCGGATGGTTTATACTGTAGAAGGTTCTAGGGGCGAGGTGAATGTTTTATTGGGTGTTGTGGATTTCGAAGAAGAGATGAATCGAGTTTTTGTGGTTAGAGAATTCGTGGATGTTTTTGAGTTTGTAGTTGGATTGCCATTGAAACGAGCTATTGAGTTTCGGATAGATTTGGTTCCGGGAGCAGAACTAGTGAGTAGGCCTCCAAGCAGGATGACCCCTATAGAGATGAGGAAGTTGAAGGTGAAGTTTGTGGATTTGGAAGGCAAGAGCTTTATCAGGCCGAATAGTTCATCTTGGGGAGCGTCCATAGTGTTTGCTATGAAGCTAGATGGATCATTCAGGCGATATGTCGATTATCTTAAGTTGAATGAGAGGACGATTAAGAATCGATATCCATTGCCAAGGATTGACGATTTGTTCAATCAGTTAAGTGGAGCCAAGGTATTCTCGCAGTTGGATTTGGCAACGGAGGGAGAGGATTGTATACCTTTGAAGGTGTTTAGGACCAGATATGGGTTGTACGAATTGTTGGTTATGTCGTTTAGACCAACTAATGCACCGTCTTTCGTTGTGGATTTGATGAATCAAATTTTTCGAGAGCACTTGTATAGGTTCATATTGGTTTTTATAGATGATATTTTATATACGCTAAGGATGAAAGAGAGCATGAAGTTCATCTTAGAGTAGTGCATAAGACGCTGAGACAGCATCAGCTGAAGATGAAATTTTCAAAATGTCATTTTTGGAAGAAGGAATTGAAGTTTCTGGGTCATGTAGTCTCAGAAAAAGGGTTGTCAGTATATCCGACTAAGATTGATGCAGTGAATAGTTGGAAGAGACCCGAGACAGCGAACGAGATAAAGAGCTTCCTTGGATTAGCTGGTTATTATCGGAGATTCATTAAGGATTTTTTGTGGATAACAGCACCGATGACCAAGCTAACAAGGAAGGCTGTGAAGTTTGTATGGATCGATAAGTGTGAGGAAGCATTCCAAAGTTTGAAACACTTATTGATCCATGCACCTGTGTTGGTTGTTCCGGAAGGGAATCAAGATTTGTTGGTTTATGCGGATGTGTGTGGAACAGGATTAGGAGATGCCTTGATGCAGAGAGGTAAATTGCTTGTCTATGCTTCTAGATAGCTTAAACCGCATGAGGTCAGATATCCGAACATGATTTGGAACCGGCTGTAGTAATTTTTTCTTTGATGGTGTGGATACGTTAGCTTTTGGGAGAAAGGTTTGAGTTATATACAGATCATAAGTCTCTGAAGTATTTGTTCTCTCAGAAGGGGTTGAACATGAGACATCATATATGGTTAAAGTTTATAGCTGCTTATGATTTTGGGATCGAGTACACACTGGGAAAAGGCAACAAGGCTGCAATGCACTTAGTAGGAAACATCAAAATGCAGTATTGGCGATGATTGTTGAGTGGAAAGATTTGGAAGCATTAGCAGATTGCAGAGTGCAGTGGAGATCCGTGGCTGGGTCTAGTGGAGAAACCATAGTGTTATCTTTTTTGGAAGTTCGACCAGTGATGATCGAAAAGATTGCTTCTAACTAGAAAGAGGATCCAATATTAGCTATACGGATCAAGAAGTTAAGAGATGGAACCGAGAGCGATGACTTGAAAGATTTCAATCTTGAACAGAATATGTGGTTGAGAAAGAAAGAAAGATTATGTGTTCCGAGTGTAGGAAACATAAGGAAGGAAGTCTTGGAGGAATGCCATCATTCGAAGTTCTTTATACATCCATGAGTTACTAAGATGTATTAGGATATGAAAAGAAGTTTCTTCTGGGAATGTATGAATATTGGTTTATGGGTAAAGCGGTGCTTGAATTGCCAACAGGCAAAGGCCGTACACCAGAAGCCAAGTGGATTGTTTCAACCATTAGATATTTTGATATGAAAGTGGGATTCTATTTCCATGGATTTTATTGACGGGTTGCCAAGGTCGAACAGAGGAAATGAAAGTATATGGTTTATAGTGGACAGATTGACCAAGAGTGCCCATTTCATCCCAGTTATGTCAAACAGAACGACACCTGTACTAGCGAAGTTGTTTACGAAAAATGCAGCTAGACTACATGGGATTCCTAGTAGTATAGTTAGTGATATCATTCACTAGCGAGTTCTAGAAGAGTCTACAAGAAGTTTTGGGAAGCATGCTCAAGATGAGTACCACTTACCTTCCATAGACAGATGGGGAGTTAATAAAGTCATGGAAGATTTGATAAGAGCTTGTGTTTTAGATTTTGAGGGATCATGAATGACCATCCAAAATTAGTCAAGTTTTCATATAACAACAGTTATCAGACTAGTATTGAGATGGCACGGTTTGAAGCTTTGTATGGAAGGCCATGTGAATCTCCCGTATGTTGGTTAGAGACCAGGGATAGGTTGGTTCTTGGTCCAGATTTGGTTAGGGAAGCTGCGGAAAAGATTGAGGTTATTCGGGCTAGAATGGAGGAGGCTCAGCCTAGGCAGAAGAGTTATTCAAATAAAAGGTGGAAAGATCTAGAGCTCTCAGTTAGAGATCAGGTTTTCATCAAAGTGTCACCGATGAAGGGTGTGATTAGATTTGGGAAATCAGCAAAGTTATCACCGAGATTCGTGGGACCTTTTCCTACTGTAAAGAGGATCGGGAAACTTGTATATAGAGTTGAGTTAAAGAGCGGTTTGGCAGGAGTCCACGATGTTTTCCATGTTTCTCATCTCAAAAAGTGTGTTAGAGACCCGAAGATTGCTATTGCATGACTATGCTAGATGACTTAGTAGTAGCACCAGATTTGACTATAATGAGGGATCCTATTCGTATAATTGCGAGAGATGAGAATAGGCTTAGATCAAGATGGTCAAAATAGTCAAAGTCCAGTGGAGCGACAATGATAGGGACTATACCTTGGAGATTGAGAGCAGGATGAGAGATACTTATCCTGACTTATTTGATGGTATGTTTTATCTCTTTGATTTATTTATTGTGTCCCTTACTGTAATTTCGAGGACGAAATTCTTCAAGGAGGGGAGTCTGTAATGCCCTATATTTTTGGTAACATTATTTAGGATATTTAATTAGCTAAATTAAATAAAATAATTTGTTGTTTATGGGATTGAGATTTGATTTTATTAAGGGGTAGCCGTGCCTTTAACCAATGAATTGAAATAACAGTTAACATGAAATAGAGGAGGGGTAAAATAGGAAAACAACCATTCTTACACCCTAAACCTTTGGCTGTGTATTTCCTACATGTTCATTTCATTTTATAAAAATTTTAACTTGCGGCCAACCACCATTAATAAGAGAAAGAGGAAGAAGATTAAGAAAAGCTAAGGAAGGAGCTTATTCAAATCAAATCCATTTCACATCTCAATCTCTTTAATACTAAAGCTAAGGTGAATAATGTTTACATCTCATATTTCTTTTGTTTTCGATTTTATGATGAAATCCAAATTGTTTTGCATTGGTTCTCTACGTTTTTAAATAATGGAATGATTATATACACTTGTTAACAATTTATGGTTGTTCACATAGATTTTATGACTTATTTTGATATGAAAAATCCATTAAATAATATTCAAACGCCTTGCGAATTTTTATATAGACCAAAAATATTATTTTGGAGATGGGTTTCAATTTTCATAATTTTCAAATTTTATATGGAATTTATATGAATTTTCTAGTGAAGAAAATATTATTTTGGGTTATAAATTATTTACGGTTAAATAATTAATATTTTGGGTCTGAAATTTATATATGTTAGAAATCGTATATAAAAAGATTTTTTTTGAATTTTTGTAGAATTTTCCTAAGTGTTTAAATGGGTATATAAAATTATTTAAGGTATGAGACATAAATGTTGTATATATTTAAAAAAAAAAAGGTGCTTTTCGTAAATAAATTTGAATGCTTAATTCTGGAAAGTCGGCAGTACTTTTAGAAAAGGGAAACTTGCAACCAATCAAAATTTGATAAACAAGGCAGGTTAGGTACAAAGAAATAGTTTAAAAGGACTGATCTACGTGTTTTTCACCTTTTTTATGCTTTCGGCATAAGGTTCCACCTCCTTATCTTCGCTTCTAACATAGTCGAAACTAATGCATATGGTATCAGGGAACAGATACGTAGTTAATTGGATGTAGGCAGAAGTTATAGTGTCGAAACCAGGGGTTCTGAAGGGGTTAAGGCAGTATTTTGCTTCAAAAACAAAATGCGCCTGCTTGCTTTTGACTCAGTAGTTTTTGACTTGGTTAGCTTTCGACTAGGTCAAATAGATTTAAAGAAATGGTTTCGATTGCGTTGAGCCTTTGTTTTAAATAATTGCTTTCGACTAAGTCGAAAACTTATGCTACCGCTTTCTACTTTTCGACCCGGATGGTTTCGAAGGGGTTGCTTTGTTTTTAAAATATAGCTACTTCTCCAATACTTTCAAAGAGATGGTTTCGAAACCATCACTTCTTTACTTAGGAAATAGTTTTAGAATAGATGCTTTTTACTTAACTGTTTTAAAGAACTTTTTTTTATGATTGAAGTATAACCCAAATGGTTTCAAAAGAGATAATTTTAGTGATATCGAAAGAAGTGCTTTCGACTATAATAGGTTTTGATTCTTTTGCTCTACTTGAAGGTGTAATCCAAAGGGGTTCAATCGAAATAGTTTTCAAAGGTTTTGAAGGGGTATATTTTTGAATGGTTTCGAAAGGGTCCCATATGTTTTAAATTGAACTCGAAGGCTTTCGAAAGGTTTAGTATATAACGCTTTCAAAAGGGTTTTAGTGAATGGTTTCGAAGGAATGGTTCCCTAGAGTTTCCAAAGGGTTGAAAAGAAAGGTTTTCCAATGTTTTTGAAAGGAAATATTTAAATGATTTAAAGAAGGATGTCTAATGTTTTGAAGCTTTTGAAGGAAAGCCTTTTAACTGTTTCAAAAATATTTACTTTCAATGGTTTTGAAAGGGTTTCGAAAGGGTTGTTTAAAGATTTCAAACAAAGGTTTCGAATGTAAATAGGCAATATAGCCTAAGTATTTTCAAGTTAAAAAGGGTTTTAACTTGTTTTGGAAGGACATCAATCCTCATTAAAATTCATCAACATTATTTTGAGTAAAGTATATATAACATGGCAAAATAGCTCAAAGTAAAGCTAAGAATATATTTTTCTTGTATAAGTATGATTTAAAAGGTTAAATCATTTTGAAAAGGTTCTTAAGGAAAAGATGGAGGGTAGTTAACCCTAAAAAATGATTTAGACAGATAATCCATTTTATTTCGGATAGTTAGTCCAGTTTGTAGACGGTTAGTCTAGTTTACAGGTAGTCAGCCTAGTTTTCATAAAGATTGTCCATTTACTACTTATGAACAGATTGTCCATTATTTACCAGATTATAGCTTAATAGACTTAGCTATTATTATCACTATTATATCAGTTTGATTAACCAGTTTGGCTGTAGGAATGGATTGGCAAAATATATGTTTTAAAGAGGATATTAGTGAGGGAAAACCATTCTACTAAGCGGCATCGTCTTACTTAATATTAGTAAACCGATATGTAACCGTATTATTCACACCAGACTTTACGTCCAACTCAAATTTTTTGTTTCCCCTCAAACTCTCGAGTGCTCAAAATTGATTTAAAGGTTGAGGGTTAAGGTTTTCAAGTTTTAGAAATTTTAGCGAATAAACTTTCAAAGGTGAGTAGGTGGCTGATGGATAACTAATTAGGAGTTATAGTTTTATCTTGGTTTGATTTCGATGTGTATATTAAGTCACATATGACTATATTGACTCTGATCAACCAAGGTGGTATCGTCATATGTCGCTCTTGGTGCATTTTTGTAATGATTATATTTGATCTTTACTTGGGAAACGATATGGGATTATGTAATTTGGATATGAGTTTTGTTTTGAAATGTAACCAGTAAAATGTTGTTTTTTTTTAAAAACTGTGAATTGGTTCATATTCAAGTGCTTCTGGTATTATGGATACCATTAGCATTACCGTATTTTGTCACCAGAATTTAATACTGTGGATGACTACAGCATGTGTAGAGCTTAGCTTTTGGCCTCTAAATACAGGATGTTACACTTAACGCCTTAAATAAAAAGGAAATTAGTAAGTTATGTCCACTGTCTATCTAAGATAATATAAGTAAAGACTTAGGATGGTTAATTGGAATTAGTAGGTTAATGATGCGAGGTCGGTAGAGTCATTCGATGGAAGACTGCCCTTCACTTTGAAGTTACTAATAGTCGGGTGCACTTACCACCAATGTGAGATATCATTAATCCAAGGACCCATGATGACATGAGAGATTAGGCCTGCTTTCTTAATTGACAAGTATTAAATGGTCCAATTTTGGAATTAGGAGCGGTAAGGGATATCTCCATAGGGGTTCGCTTCTAGTTTAAGGTATTAAATGGTCGTTCGGTCCGCCACTCTCCTGAAAGGAAGTATTAAGTAACCTTGGGAGATTCCAAATAAATAAGGATGTCTCTAAAAGTGTTTATTTCAGTGTTGATGCATTAAGTGGCTATTTTTGGGCCTACCCCTACTGAAAGAAGTAACCGATGAGATTCCATACTTATAATAAAAAGCGATAGTGGATATCTAGGAAAGGGTTTGCTTCGAGTTTGAGGTATTAAGTGACTGATCTAAGAGTTCGCCTCTCTCTTAAAATAATGTATTAAGTAACCTAGTGAGATTCCAAGCGTTGTGAGCTAGATAGCACCAGTGAGAAGTCCCTCTTGGAGTTAGATATTAAATTATAAAGGCCTACCTATAGATAAGTGTTAAATAATCTGATGTCTGCCTAGTCATTATTAGTGAGGTATTAAGTGGCTCGGATACAGTCTTTCATATTGCAAAGGTCGTAATAACGTAGTACCATTGAGGAATCTGTATGGGGATAGGTATTAAGCGGTAAAGGATGTGCCTAGAATACAGGGATTAAATGGTTAGGAGTGTGCCTTGTCCTTTTCAATGGTATTAAGTGACTTAGGTACAATCTCTTACATGGCTACGATTTTATTGATGATGGATGCAGTGGTAGTATGACATCAAATGTTGGAAGCCTTAAATAGTGGTTAGAGGTCTTTGTAGCCAGGACTCATCGACCATTGACAACATTGTTAAAATACCACCTTGGGAATAGGTATTAATTGATGGGGTCTACCTTGATTGAGGTCTTAAATGGCAAAGTTTGCTTATTTCTCTTTTAAAAGTACTTTGTGGTGATTATAGAAGCCTGCTTCGTATTTAGAAGTAGTAAGTGGAAAATGGGTTTAGAAGTATTGGGCGGTTGATAAGGCTTCATCGGTATTTTGTATCTTGGAAATAAGCAGGTAAGTAATCGTATGTGCAATCTAAGGTTAGAGTAGCTAAACTTAATAGACATAACAACTATATGGAAACCAGTTGGTTAATTTATGAACAGTTTATAGATTTTCCATCCACCAGAACGTTATTTTGACCCCTTCCTTGTTACAACCTATAGGATAGAATTTGAGGAATAGGTCATTAGAACTGGATGTGCTTTATTGTTGGAGAAGTCTTCCTTTCTTTCTTGCTCGATGCTGACGTGATAATTTTCTATCAAAGGAATACCATTAATTCCAAAGTTAGAGTTGCTAACCTTAACAGACATAATAATTAAATGGAAACCGGTCAGTATGAATTTATGTTATGGATAGTTTATAGATTTTTTAACCATCAGAACGTTGTTCTAACCATCTCCTCGTTACAACCTACATGATAGATTTACCGAGAGAGGGCATTGGATCCAGATGTGTTTTGTTGTTGGAGAAGTCTTCTTTTCTTTTAAGCTTGATGCTAATGCAAAAATCAGATATCAACGGAATACCATTAATTCCAAGGTAGCAGTCATTGTCAGTTCTCGCTAATAATGCTCATGCTTATTTATAAGTACCAAATCCCATGATCTACGCTTTGATGGACCTAGGTTTTGATTTTTATCAAAATTTAGGCCCATTAAGGTGCGGGCTGTTACATTTGGTATCAAAGCCTGGGTTAGTACTATAGAAGTAGTCGTAGTTCCACTCCAAGGGAATGGGCAAAGAAACTATGAGTTGGAAATATTTTAGAGTGAAGTTTTTCATGTTGATTTCAAAGTATTCCATGGAGTGCTGGCGATGCATAAAGCGCCATTGATGAAGAGCGTGAATACGATGGCATAATCCCAGAGATTGGAGGTGTTCAACTTGATATTTAAGATTCTAGCTATCTTGTGATTTTGGATTTTGATGATGATCTCCAGTTGGAGACAAACATTTATTCCAAATGGATGGGAAATTAGAGTCTGTATGTCGCTATTGTCCAGAGGCAAGTATTTGCTAGGGTTCATTCATTGATCACCTCTTTGATGGAAAATCGGATTTTTATTTGGATAATTAATGTCAATTCATTAGCCTAAAACCTATGAGAGAATTTTTATAAAGTATATTTTAGAAATGCCTCAGATTTTGGGAAAATCCTGAAATATATATATATATATCAGTAAAGGCTTAATTTTGATTTTTGGCAAATATAAGTTTGATTTTTAAGAGAAGTTTTGATATGAAATGGTTCCTATTATTTTGAAACAAGTATAAAGGAGCATATATTTAGCTTAGTGATTTTTCAATTTATAAAATCGTAGCTTTTAAAATCTTCTCTCTTTAGGATACAAACAAAATAGGAATGACGTTCAACTTTATTGGGGAATGTAATTTGAAGTGATGTTGTACCATCGGCTATTGGAAGAAATATTTTCATGCAAAGTAGGCAGGAAGTAGCAGTTGGTATATTTTTGGTTTTTGATGTATTGTCAGTCGCAACAGTTTTATTAAGGCTATTGAAATCTTACAACGGAGGGGTCTACACGGTAAGGTAGATATCGTCACATGGAAGGTAGAAGTTTTCTGGATGAGTTAAGCTAAAGATGGTGTGTGGAACAGTAACGTTGATATCATCATATGAAGGGAAGAAGTTTTCTAGATGAGTTAAGCTAAAGATGGTGTGTGGAACAGTCATTAGAATATTAATCAATTTAACCTGGCCTTATAGAGACCAGGTTCAGGCTATGCCTGTGACACCCCTAAATTTTGATAACATTATTCGGGATATTTAATTAGAATAAATTAAATAGAATAATAAAGAATGATAAGGGGAATGGGATTGGTAAATAAATATAGTGGTCATGCTTATTTAAAATGAATGAGCTTATAAATGGTTAAGTGTTAACTAAATAAACCTAGGGGCATTAGGGTAAGTTTCTGCCTATACTACCACCCATATACCATTACCTCTAGGCCATACACGTTCATTTATCATAAGCAAAATTTTAAAACATAAGAAAGAAAAAGAGCCGACCATTAGGAAGAAGAGAAAAAGGGAAAACCAAATCTAAAGCTTAGGATCAAGCTAGAAGAAATAAATCTCAATCAATCTTCAATTCCCTACCCAATCTTAGGTGAATAATAATCATTACATCTCTATTTTTAGTTTTATAATCGTATGTTTTTGGATTTAAGGGTAATTCAATTTTGATGATATGCTTGATTTATAATTTTTTTAGATTAAACAAGATTATTTCAAGGGAGATATGCACAGTTTTAGGGTAAAACCGAGGTTAAATGATTTTTGAATGTCATGAAAAAATTATACGTTATGAGAAACATGATTTTGGAGTTAGGTGTAAAGTTTTATAATTTTCCAAGCCGTGGAGAATTAGTTATGAATTTTCAAAGGAAAATATGGTTATTTAGGTTTATAAATTTATTATGGAAACTATGTTGGGAGTTTGGGTCTAAAATTTTGACATGTTAGACAAATGATTAAAATTCATTTTTAGGAGTTTTGGGGATTTTTACTAAGTGATTTAGTATGGAAATTAAATTATTTTGAAAGGAGGGCCTAAATGATTTAATTGCTTTATTACTTGGAATGGCTTATGTATTAGTTGTTAATTTGTTTTAGATCTAAGAAAATTAGGAAAATATTAACCAAATTATCTGAGAGTTTATAATAGCTAATCAAGTGTTTCCAAGTGGGATCCGCCTCGTTTGGAAGGAGCTTTCACCTCCGACCTAGTCGAAACCCTCTACCACGAAACCGATACACATGGTGTCACTTAGTTGGTACGCAGTGTATTGGAGAAAGACGAAAGGTAAGGTGGCAAAAGTTAGCTTTCGAAGGTGTCGATACCATTGTTTTATTTTTTAAAGAAAAGTGCTTACCTATTTACTAAAAGGTTTCGAAGCAATCGAAACCAAGGGGTTGCGAAAGGGTATTTCAAAAGAAGCTTTTGAAGGAAAACTACTGCCTTAGTTTTTAAAATAAGCAACTTTCGAAGAAGTTACGATGTTTTTAAAGTGATGCTTTCGGAAGGGGTAGTTTCGACCAAATCAAAACCCTTCTATGATTAGATGCCTTTCAATGGTATTGAAGGTATCAATGTTGTCGGAAGGTACTTTTTGTTTTTATAAGTATAAGCCAGTTCGTACTGCTTTCGAAAGGGGTTAGGGGTTTCAAAGGCAATAGTTTCGGAAGGGGTTTTGAAGCCAAACTTCAATTGTTTTACTTAGATGTTTTAATGCTTTTGAAAGGATTCTTTCGACATCATCAAGTTTCCTCTATACTTTTATGAAACGAAGAATAGGATCCTTTTGCTTATGTACACTTTGATCTAAAAGATGTTTTAAACCAAATGATTTGGAAAGGGGTACTTTCAATGGTTCTAGATGTGAGGAATGCGGATTAAGGATTTTAAGTCTAGGATAAAGACTAGAGGAGGGTGAATAGTGTTTTAAAGAATTATTAAATCTTTTTGAGCTTTAGTTAATTTGAACACAAATGTATGCAATATTCGGACATAGATATGATCACAGAATCAAATACAGATGCAAATATAAAGTAAAAGCAGTAAAGGAAAGAACACATCGGATTTTATACTGGTTCGGAGTTACCCTACATCCAGTGTAACGACCCAGAATTTCTGTCATTTGAAATTCGTATATTTAATTGATTTTAAATATACACAAGTAAGTTTAGAAGCTGAATAGATTATATTTCGAATACAAGGATTTAATTGGATAATTAAATTGTTGGTTTAATATTTGAAATTGTGAAAATAATTGTAAATTGAAATTAAAATGAATAAAAATGTTGTATAAAATTGAATTCAATCATATTTGAGTTAGAATGATGTTAGAGAACTTTTAAAATTGAATTAAAAGTCAAGTTGTAAAAATTGAACATTTTAATATTTAATTAACGTGTAAAAATAGCCATTTTTTAAATAGTCTCGGAGTTTGACGAAACCAGTTTCATTGGATCCATAATGTTATATTATTATATGATTTCAAATTTCGTGTCAATCGGATTTACGGTTTGTCCGGGGCAAGCTAAAATGCGTAGAAATCGGTTTAAGTGAATTTTAAATTTAAATAATTCGATTTGAAAACCAATCTTTCAAATACGATTGAATTGGCTCCCGATATATATTTCATTGCGTTCGGAATAGGGGTAAAACCTTATAAATGCCAGGCGGCACGCTTCGTTTCGAGTTCGGAAAATTTCCGGATGAATAGTGCACGAATATTTTCTATAAAAGGCCTCACTATTTTCTAATTTGTAAAACATTAGGGTTTCTAACCCTAACCACCACCATCATTTTAATGGCCAGAAATTTCCAAACTTCTCGCTTTAATTTCTTCCAATCCGTAAGCAATTACGTACAACATTCAACTACAAAATCAAAGAGCGTAATGAGACCTTCGAATCCAAAGGCTACGATTGGATTTCACGTAACGGATCAACGTGAATCTCGAGGCAAAGGTTGCATGTTTCGTCACGTTTTTCAATGCCTATAGTAGATCGAGCTCCTCGGCGTTGTAGGCTTTGGTGGCGCGCCTGATGGCCATTCAAATGACAGTGTTCGATCGACCTATAACTGATCGTGGAGGGGGCAAAAACTTGAGGAACGATGGCGTGTTTGGGTTTCTTCGTGTTCGTATAACCTGGTATTGGAAGAAAGAAAACCAACGGCCCTGATGAGAAGCACGAAGTCAATGGCTAGAAATATCGGAGGTTAGAAAAATATAAAAAAGAAAATTGAAATTGTTATATTATTAATTCGTACAATGTTTAAAACTGCATAACTTTGTCACACGAGGTCCGTTTCGCACGAAACGAATTGCGTTGGGTTCGTATTGTCGAGCATTACATTATATAGCTGGTTTAGAGTTGATTGGAGCTAGGGTGAACTTTCGGTAAAATTAAATGGTTATTTAATTTTATTCAGAATAAAACACTGAAACTGCTATTAGAGCAATGTGAGTACAACTCACTCTTTCTGACTCGCTGATATTTTATATAAGTGATAAATAATTTATTATATGATGATTGATGATTTTTGGATGATATATGAATTGATTGGTATTTGGATATGTACCTGCCTATTGGAGCAGATGAGACCCTATACGTTCCCGTGTATATGAGCGGATGACCCTTTGTACGCGCGTCCGCCTCGAAGCGGACATTGTACACATATTCTAATATGTATATTTATTGCAGGTGACAGGTTGGAGGGATCCAACTGGATTCCTCACCCGTATTGATTTATTTACAGATATTGTGACATATTCTGTTATCATATGATAGATGATGTTTGGATATTGTGATTGATGTATTTAGTGCTGTTGCAGCATTGGGCATATTTTTGGAATTTTAAAAATGTTAAAGTGATGATTTCCAAATTTAAAAGGATTTTAAAGTGATTTTGGAAATAAACGTTTTATTGATTTTTGATTCATTAAGAATTGATTTATTTTGAATAAATAAATGTGATAATTTTTATGTTATAAAAATTATGATGTTCTGGGAAATAAATAGAAATTATGATGTTTTGGGAAATAAATAGAAATTATGATTTTTGTGAAATAAAACCAGAATATGATTTTTGGAATGTGAAGTTAACTATTTTGTAAAATGGTTTAAATTGAGATTTTTGATTTATTATAAATGGTTTGTATAGAAGATTTGTAAAATTGGTATTTTATAAGTTAAAAGTATTGGAATTGTAAAATGAGTTTTATAAGTGTTAAAATAAAGTTATAAATGGATTTTTACAAGTGAATAAGATTTTTAATTTGTGAATAAAATGAATGAGTTTGTGAAATAAACGATTTATAAGCAATTAACTTATAAATTGGATTTTTGAATGTAAATAAGGTGTAAATGGAATTTGTTAATAAAGTAGATTTATAAATTGAAGTTTTTATAAAATATATAAATGTGAATTTATAAACATTGTTTTACAGATCCGAAACCAATTGAATTTGATAAATTAAATATAGAAGTTTATTAAAGGAGATATATTCGCGATTTTGGATAGTGAATTATCCTTTAAATTAAATGTTGTATAATAAAGAATTTGATTGGTGTTATCCCGCCTTTTGGCAAGGCCGAGATGCCAAGGAGTTCACTGGAAAAACAGGATCACACGTCCTCGACATTGAATGATTGTTGAACAAATCAATGAATTTTGCCCGAATCCGGATCGAGCTACAACTGATAAGGAAAGTCAAGCAAAGCTGTGGAAACCAACGTTCCAAATTTCGAGAAAATCCGGGTTCGTACGCTCAAGTTATCGCCAGCGGAAAGTGGGAGAAATAGCCTTGGTTCGAATCGATCAGGCATGTATTGCTTCGAACCCATGAGAAGTTCCTTTGCTTCGACTCCATCGGGCAAGCCCCCACTTCGAATCCATCCTCGCATGTCTATGTTCGAATCCATCCAAAATCCTCCCTAGTTCGAATCCATCAGAGTATTCCTATCTTCGAGTCCGTCAAGTTGAAACCCTTCGAATCCATGCAGTTGTAGGGACTTCGACTCCATCTAATAGTTGTCTTCGAATCCACCCTGTCGAGGCAAATTCGAATCGATCAGTGGTGACTTGCCCTGATCGATTCGAACGAGCATTGGTTCATTTAATTCGAAGGAGGCACGTCTTCGAACCGGTCACCTCGAATCCACCAGGTCCAAGCCGCTAAAACCAAAGATTAGACCCAGTAAACTCGGAGGAAAAGGAGGATTGACCCGAAGCACATGGACCACATCATCATCTTCACATGCAGAAGCATGGATTCGAACCTATGGATTCGAACCATATCCATTCGAACGAATCCATAGGACGAGGAGCACCATCTTGAATCGATCATAACTTGATATCTACAAGTCCAAATGCTATGAAATTTTCACAGGAGCTTGTGTATACATGGAAGAATGTCCACGCCAAGTTTCATCAGATTGGACACCTTCTTGATCGATTCGAACCAAGGGTCGAATCGATCCCAAAGTGGGCCCGGATCTCCAGAATTCGGCCGTATGGGCCCCCTCACGTGCCAGAAGCGTTCTCCCCTGATTTTAGGCGAAATATCAGCCTTCTACACCTATAAATAGAGCCCCTGGTCATTCAGAAAGGGGATCGGAGAATTTTAGAGAAAAAAGCACGCCCGGACGCTGCCAGAATCATTCTACACCATCTCCTCTGCTGCTGATTTCGAATTTAAGTCTATTATCTGTTGTACTTTGCTCGAGAACACTTGTAATCTTCAAGAATTAAGTAATAAAGAGATAAAACTCCATAGTGGACGTAGGCAAATTGCCGAACCACTCTAAATTATTGTCTTCCGTGCAATTTACTTTTCTGTGACTTGGAGTTTTTGATAGATAATCCTCATTTTCAATTTAATTTTTTCATTTATTATCTCTTCAAAAAATTCCGAAGGGTGTTGCCCAATTTTGGTGCAAACAATTGGGAATTATATCCACGATTTTGGACAGTGGATTATCCTTTAACTAAATGTGTAGAAGCATTGAAATTGGTGAACAAACTATATTCACGATTTTGGACAGTGAATAATCCTTTAATAAATGTTTTGGGAAGTTATATTTTGAAGGAAGTTAAGTGATTAAAAGATCTTTTAAAATGCGTTAAATATCAAAACCACAGATTTCAACATTCATTGTTGAAATAGACGTTTTCGAGAAGTTAGAAAATGATGGACTATAACACTGTTGTTATAGTAAATGATTTTCAAAAGGAAATGTTTTTGTATAGTTTTGGAGTTTATATATCTACCTTATTTTCGAATCCCTATACTAGTGATTTTGGGTTGTCATAACGATGTTTTACGCAACATTCGTTTTGACCCAAATAAATGTGTTGAAGAGAATGTTTTCCTTAAAGAATAAAATATATACTTAATTGTGATTTAAGTATATATAATATTTTCTAAGTGTTGAAAATATAAATTGAATTGTGAATTACTTTTTATTAAATAAGTACATGGAAATGTTTCCAATGTAGAAGTTGAAATGATTTTGAAGATATATCTTTTTAAAGATAATTTGAAGTGGATATTTGGCAAGTTATTTAATTTATGAAAGATTAATAAAAGGGCCTAGTAATTGTTACAGTGCAAAATATTTGTTTGTTTGTTTTGATAGTTAAATATCCGACTATCAGACTTGGCCAAAATTTTAGTTCCCCAACTTGATGTGGGAACTATTTAGTCATACACTTAGTACGTTGCCTTCTATGTAGGCTTGATTATCATTTGTATTGAGGATGTTGATTCATATAGTGCGGAGTATTACTCCAATGTATCATTTTCGAGTTTCTGTGTGATGGATTTGCTACCAATAGTAAATTGAAAATTGAAGTTTCGTTTTGATAAACAAATTTGAATTTAAAATCCAAGTTGAAATTGATAAAAATAAGCGAAATGAAATTTGGATTTATAATATGAGATAATAAAATTTAACTTGGTAAGGTTAAAGAAATTTGAGCAGCATATTAAATATATGATTTGAAATTTAACTAAAGGAAAGTTAATAGAGTGAATGTATTTGAAATTATAAAATGAGTTTTGTGAATGGAAGTGAACTTAGGTAGATGTTCACGGAATTATGAATAAATAAGTTGTACAACTTATAAAATGGGAAAAGGTAAGTAAAACCAATTGTTAAAAGGTTAAACAATTTTGTTAAGAAAAACAAAATCTGAATTTGAATAGTGATATGAATTTAACTTAAGTAAAAAAAGTTAAATAAAATAGAATTTCAATTAAATTAGAAGTGAACTTAAGTTGTACAGTGAAAGTGAATGTAAATGAATTTGAAATGAAACATAACTTAAGTGATGTTGAATGAAGTTGAATTTGGTATCGAAGTAAATTAATAAAGTCATTTGATGAATATGAACTTGAGTTATATTATGAAATTCAACTATAATTGTAAAAGTGAATTAGGGAATAAACATGGATTAGGAAATGTTGTTGTCAAGAATTGAATAAGACTTAAGTTAGGAAGTTGTGAATCAATAATAATATTGGAAGTGTTGTTTAGAAATGTGAATATTGTGAATACTAGAATTCAGTCCAAATTGAATATTAAACGAATTGAATAATTGAATGAAAGTCAACTGAATGTTAAACCAATTTGAAATTAAATGTGTTGAACCAAATTGAATGAATGTAAAGTAAATTAATTTGGTATTGTTGGATATGCATTGATTGTTAGATGAATGTTAATTGATTGTATGAAAAATTCATATGAAATTGAAAGCTAAGTAACTGAATTCAAATTGGATAGTAAGTGAAATTAATTAGAATTTGATTTGAATTCGAAGTGAACAAACCTGAATGTAATTGGTGAATGTCAACTAATTGAATTTGAATGAATGAATGTTGGTAAATCCAATGTTAATGAATCAAATGTGATAAATTAAAAATCAATTCAAAGAATACTAATGAGAAGTGAATTTATATTGATTTGGTTATGGAGTTGTTGGATGTTAGTTGGATGATAGTTGTTTGATGGTTGAATTTGTTGCTTTTGATTGCATTTGCTATTTTGGCATATATAGTTGTTGGTATATGTTGTATATTGATATTATTTTCACATATTCATTTGTTGTTGAGTGTATAGTAGGTGCAGATTGCGCTTGCTTCGCATTTGGAGCTCGCTTTCACGCTATATTAGTCGTATATACTCGCTAATAATATATAAGGTACATATCTCGGATTACATATCGTACTTTTACACTTTTTTCCCTTCGGGATGCCCCATCCTTAATGATGAGATGTATATTTGTGATATATATATTGCTATTTTTTTCTCGATTGAACCGCGCAAAGGAGACGCTGGTGAATTTTTTTGAAAATTTAAGGCGTTGGAAAAATTTTGAGAAATTTTGGAATAATTTTTTATAAGTGAAATTTGGATTTTGAGTTGAAAGTTAAACGATATTAGTTGGTTTTGGAAAGATAACTATAAATGGATTTGAAACTTAGAAAAGTTTTTATAAGAAGTTTAACTAATGATTTGTGGAAAAAGTTATAAGGTTAAATAGATTTGGTAAGTCTAATTTGAACGAATTGTTTTGAAAAGATAATGGATTTTGTAACTTTTTCTTACTTGGTAATTACGATGACGAAATTCTTTTAAGAGGGGAGAATGTAATGACCCAGAATTTCTGTCATTTGAAATTCGTATATTTAATTGATTTGAAATATGCACAAGTCAGTTTAGAAGCTGAATAGATTATATTTCGAATATATGGATTTAATTGGATAATTAAATTGTTAGTTTAATATTTGAAATTGTGAAAATAATTGTAAATTGAATTTAAAATAAATAAAAATGTTGTATAAAATTGAATTGAATCATATTTGAATTAGAATGATGTTAGAGAACTTTTAATATTGAATTAAAAGTCAAGTTGTAAAAATTTGAACATTTTAATATTTAATTAACGTATAAAAATAGCCAATTTTCAAACAGTCTCGGATTTTGACGAAACCAGTTCCATTGGATCCATAATGTTATATTATTGTAAGATTTCAAATTTCGTGTCAATCGGATCTACGGTTTGTCCGGGGCAAGCTAAAACGCATAGAAATCGGTTTAAGTGAATTTTAAATTTAAATAATTCAATTTGGAAACCTATCTTTCAAATACTATCGAATTGGCTCTCGATATATATTCCATTGCGTTCGGAATAGGGGTAAAACCTTATAAACGCTAGGCGGCACGCTTCGTTTCGAGTTTGGAAAATTTCCAAATGAATAGTGCACGAATATTTTCTATAAAAGGCCTCGCTATTTTCTAATTTGCAAAACATTAGGGTTTCTAACCCTAGCCGCCGCCATCATTTTAATGGCCAGAAATTGCCAAACTTCTCGCTTTAATTTCTTCCAATCCGTAAGCAATGACGTAAAACATTCAACTACAAAATCAAAGAGCACAATGAAATCTTCGAATCCAACGGCCACGATTGGATTTCACGTAACGGATCAATGTGAATCTCGAGGCAAAGGTTGCATGTTTAGTCATGTTTTTCGAAGCCTATAGTAGATCGAGCTCCTCGGCATTGTAGGCTATGGTGGCGCGCCTGATGGCCATTCAAATGGCAGTGTTCGATCGACCTATAACTGATCGTGGAGGGGGCAAAAACTAAAGGAACGATGGCGTGTTTAGGTTTCTTCATGTTCGTATAACCTGGTATTGGAAGAAAGAAAACAAGCGGCCCTGATGAGAAGCACGAAATCAATGGCCAAAAATATCCAAGGTTAAAAAAAATAAAAAATAAAATTGAAATTATTATATTATTAATTCATACAATGTTTAAAATTGCATAACGTTGTCGTACGAGGTCCGTTTCGCACGAAACGAATTGTGTTGGGTTTGTATTGTAAAGCACTACATTATGGAGCTGGTTTGGATTGATTGGAGCTAGTGTGAATTTTCGGTAAAATTAAACGGTCGTTTACTTTTATTCGGAATAAAACACTGAAACTGCTATTGGGGCAATGTGAGTACAACTCACTCTTTCCGACTCACTGATATTTTACATAAGTGATATATAATTTATTATATGATGATTGATGATTGTTTGGATGATATATGATATATTGATTGGTATTTGGATATATACCTGCTATTGGAGCAGATGAGACCCTATACGCTCCCGTGTATATGAGCGGATGACCCTTCGTACGTGCGTCTGCCTCGAAGCGGACATTATACACATATCCTAATATATTTGTTGCAAGTGACAGGTTGGAGGGATCCAACTGGATTCCTCACCCGTATTGATTTATTTACAGATATTGTGATATATACTGTTATCATATGATATATGATGTTTGGATGTTGTGACTGATGTATTTAGCGTTGTTGCAGCATTGGGCCTATTTTTGGAATTTTAAAAATGTTAAAGTGATGATTTCCAAATTTAAAAGGATTTTAAAGTGATTATGGAAATAAACGTTTTATTGATTTTTGAATCATTAAGAGTTGATTTATTTTGAATAAATAAATGTGATAATTTTTATGTTATAAAAATTATGATGTTTTGGGAAATAAATAGAAATTATGATTTTTGTGAAATAAAACCAGAATATGATTTTTGGAATGTGAAGTTAACTATTTTGTAAAATGGTTTGAATTGAGGTTTTTGATTTATTATAAATGGTTTATATAGAAGATTTATAAAATTGATGTTTCACAAATTAAAATATTGGAATTGTAAAATGAGTTTTAAAAGTGTTAAAATAAAGTTATAAATGGATTTTTACAAGTGAATAAGATTAATAATTTGTGAATAAAATGAATGAGTTTGTGAAATAAACGATTTATAAGCAATTAACTTATAAATTGGATTTTTGAATGTAAATAAGGTGTAAATGGAACTGGTTAATAAAGTAGATTTATAAATTGAAGTTTTTATAAAATATATAAATGTGAATTTATAAACATTGTTTTATAGATCCGAAACCAATTGAATTTGATAACTTAAATATAGAAGATTATTAAAGGAGATATATTCGCTATTTTGGACAGCGAATTATCCTTTAAATTAAATGTTGTCATAATAAAGAATTTGATTGGGAATTATATCCATGATTTTGGATAGTGGATTATCCTTTAAATAAATGTGTAGAAGTATTGAAATTGGTGAACTAACTATATTCACGATTTTGGACAATGAATAATCCTTTAATAAATATTTTGGGAAGTGATATATTTCATAATGTGAGGACATTTGGTCCAAAATCGTGAACTATATCCAATGCGAGGACATTTGTATGGATTTCGGTTTGTCCTGTTCCTGGACAACTTGTATGGATATTTGTCTGACATTGCATTTCTATAGATTACGTACATTGGTTTTACAAATATACATCAGTGGTGGCGGAGAAGGCAACTTCTCTTAGCTTAACACCCTCCTTGAGAAGTATGAGCTTAAGGGTTGTATTTTTATGGAAGGCAATTAGTAGTCAACGAAAATGGCCGTGCGGCATTCTAAGTGATGTGATTGTGCATTGTGAAAGGTAATCGTTACCTCGGGCCTCATCAAGTGGAAATGACCAAAACAGGGTTAGCTGCGGCAAGGCTAAGTGGGTCATTCCCAAGTAGGATATGATCATCCTCTTCTTGATATATCTTTGCATGGTATGACGTCATGTATCTGATTATGTGGTTCGTATGCTACAAGGGCCCTCAGTAATGGTCAGTAACGACCGAAGGACGACATATTCGGTACCATCTAGTTATAGTGGTGGGCTGGTCTTGTGTTGGTAGAGGACAAATGTTCTGTGCCTCGGGACATCCATATAGAGGTGTACCCCTTCGGAAGGTAGTCCCTTCACCTGGTCATTTGTATGGAAATCCAAACTCCACTACGTGCTTGCCATTTTGATTGTATTACCCAATTGGGCTATATGCTGGAATTTAATCAATGTAACAATTTCGGCTATGATTAGTATTATTTGTATATAATAGACACTACCATAATATAACATGAGATTTGATATGATAAGTTTTAGTTATCGTAAGGTAAAAACATGTCTGTGTTTATGTGTGGACTTGTCTTACGAGATACTTTTGTTTTGAAAACTAAGGAAAAGTTTGGCAATTTAATAAATTCAGTTGAGTGTGTTTCTCACGCTGGTTTACCAGACTAATCCGAGCACACTTCCCTTTCAATGCTCGGGTCAGACCAAGTATATTTACAGGTTTAGATTGGTGCTTTTGGAACTTCAGCAGGAGAGTTGAAGAACTTCATTTACGTATACGCGTATCTGTTTTGATTATTGATCATCTGTTGTGCTTAGTTGTTTTATATTATCGGCATTTATAAGGACAGGTTATTATAACTGTCCAAGCTGATAACTATTGATTGATTATTGAACTCTGATTGATATGTATATATACAGTTCCTGTTTTGTAAAGATCATTGATATGATATTATATATTTTCCGCTGCGATGTGGGATTCTGTATTTTTCTGTTTGGTTCTATCTTCTCTTTTTCTTCTCTTCTCTTCTCTTCTTCTCTCTTTTTTTCTTTCTCTTGACTTTTTGTCAGTTTGTGCTTTTTGGGTCGTACATGTGTGGATTATTGTCGATTCAAAGGGTATGGATTTACGGGTCATCACATCCAGTCCCGCACACAAGTACGGATTTTTTTTCAAAAACAATCTTTATAATTACACCATCGATTTCAAGGCAACGAGGTACACCCTCCAGATTCATAATCCTCTAGGTAGAGATACTTGATTTCCCAAGCAACAAGTTCACCCAATTGATTTCCAAGGCTACAATCACACCTTATCTTGCTTGATTGTTTCCAAGGCCACAAGCACACCTTTTCTCACAAAGTTGATTACAAAAAGCCTATAACTTAGAATAGCACTGAGGATCTTGTTGAGATAGTGATAGAGAATCAAACCAGAGATAATCTAGTTAGATTCAATGTTGATTTCGATAGAGTAATGGTAAGAATATGTATATAGAAATGTGGAAGAAGAAGAAGAAGAGGAGTGAAAAACCAGAAAATCTGTTTTTAAATTCGTTGAAAACATCCCCTATTTATAGAAGAACAATAGTCATGTCCATTCGTGAAGAGATATGACGAATAGACACTTCTTTTGAAATTTAAATTTTGAATTCAACTGACACTATGTCGACATAGGGTACATGGGCATGTCGACATCGCAAAGGATATTTTGGTGATTTGATTTTCTTTGAAAATAACTTCTATCTTATATGAAAACAATTTTAAACTTTATAATATACAAAATACATAAGTAAATATATAGAATAATATATAGAAAATTTTACTATAATTTTATATTTAAATCTAAGTATAAAAAATAAATATATTATTATTAAAGATAGTTAAAACCACGGATAATTTGATTTTGAAATTAAAGATTATTTTGAGGCTAAAAGTATTTTGAAATCAGGATAGATGTTTTTGATGCTTTTAAAGGGAAGGTTTTGAAAACATTTTGAAAACAAGATATAATTTTGTGAAAATCATTCTGAATAAAAATTAACGGATACAAAACAATGTTCCACTAGATTTTTCGTAGGTTCCATCCAACTTAGGGTTCCATCCCTTTAACAGGCTCGAAGTGGATTCCATTTTAAGATGCCAGTGCTTTTCTAGGAGTTTTGACAAAATTTCTAATTAAAAGATAAATTACTTGAACTCTTGAGATCATGACAATCTTGATACTCATGAGTCTTCAATCTCGATATCCAGAATCTCTATACCGTACAATCTTTATTCTTGGTACGTGCATGGTTAAATCCTGCATATACATATATATCTAAACTTATACTGTTGGTATTTATATTTTATAATCTATTCTAAGATTGTTGTCATCAAAATTATCATCTCAAGGACTAACAATCCCCCCGTTTTGATGATGACAACCTTTGTTTATAAAATATTACTTATATCCTAATAACTCCCCCTTAATCTATGTCTAACTATCCTATTTTATATTTCTCCCCTTTTGTCATCAACAAAAAACCATCCTAAAACCATAAAACTATAAAATTCCCCCTTAAACTAATACTAGAACAAAGTATAGTAAATGGAATGTGAAAGACATTAACATGATTATATTATAATTATTCAATACATAAATATGTATAAGTATATTCAAACAATCCAATCAACACGCACATCAAATCCAATCATGTCAAATAATTCAAACAAATCAATCAAATCAAACAAGTCAATCAAGTCAAACAAGTCAATTAAGTCAAACAAGTCAATCAAGACAAACAATTCAAACAAGTCAATTAAGTCAAACAAGTCAAACAAGTTAATCAAGTCAATTAAGTCAAACAAGTCAATCAAAACATACCAAACAAATCAAAAACTAATAATCCTGTACTATAAGACAATACTAAAAGAGGCTATGCGGTAGGATCGTGTAATATGGAATAACGAAATTGTCTAGCTAGATAAAGTAAGTAAAAGAAAGGTAGACACCAGGATTTTATACTGGTTCGGACCTCTAGTCCTACGTCCAGTTCCTAAGATTCACTTAGGAATTCTACTAGCTAAAACCCTCACTTAACCCGGAGGAATAGGTTTACAACTTACCCGAACAACCGAACGGGATTTCTTGCCTCAACTACTAAAGAGGACTTCAACTCAATTACTAAAAACAATATTCGACTTGTTGTGTTCTTGTCAACACTGATGAGTCTAATGTAGTACAATATTCCTATAATCTTATCCTCGAGAGTATGCAATGTGTTTGTGAAGATTTAGGAAATGTGAATTTCTATGAACCAAAAGAATGTTAAAACCAAGCAGTGATTCAAGCAATAGATTTTTGATTGCTTTGAGAATTTCTAGATAATATGTTCAAGAAAATAGTAAGATTAAAGCAAGAGAATTTGGTGAATTGAAGATGTTAGAATCGTGTATTTATATTTGTAAAAGAGGTGCATATGTTGGCTAAGGGTGTAGACAAGAGATGCTTCCATTTCCGTTGGAGAATGGTTGCAACTCTTGGGAGGAAGAAGGTGTCCATTCAGAGAAAATTCGCAGGTTCAAATTCAGTCGACTGAACAGGGAATTCATTCAACTGAAAATATGAACTAAAATTTTCAGGAACAAATTCAGTCGACTGAGCAGGGTGTTTCAGTCGACTGAAACTTTACATGTTTGTATATGTGTAACAGGTTCAGTCGACTGGTCATCCCTGTTCAGTCGACTGAACTACTAAATTGTGCACAGTGAATGTTTATTAAAAAATGAAATTTATAAAATATGTTCTAGTGTTTGTGCAAGCCTCTTGAGGATAGATTTTAACAATAAATCTAAACTAAGACCTATATAAAAATCATACTTATGTTTATCCTTGGCCTTCATCGTTCTTTCTTTAGCTTTGCACATATATCTTCCTTTTTGTTGAAGCACATTGTCATTGATCAAAATATAGCGTAAATTGTGCACAGCGAATGTTTATTAAAAAATGAAATTTATAAAATGTGTTCTAGTGTTTGTGCAAGCCTCTTGAGGATAGATTTTAACAATAAATCTAAACTAATACCTATATAAAAATCATACTTATGTTTATCCATGGTCTTCATCGTTCTTTCTTTAGCTTTGCACATATCTCTTCCTTTTTGTTGAAGCACATTGTCATTGATCAAAATATAGCGTATCAACATTCTCCCCCTTTTTGATTGATGACAATACTAAAACGTGTAAAGATGTAATTATTTCCTCCCCCCGGATATATGCACTGTCTTTGCCAAAAAAACATGGTTAGTAACATAGATTTCTCACCCTTTGTCATCGACAAAAAGGAAGTAATAATCACAGAAGTATATTGTCAAAACAATCACTGATATGCATGTCTATAGTTTAAGAATGTAGCATAGAATATAGCATAAAAATGTAGCATGAGAAATAAAACATAGAATGTTGCATGAATGAATGAAACATAAAATGTAGCATGAATAAAACATAAAAGGCTATTTATACAAGCTATAAGAAAGTTATGAAATAAAACATCAAACCACAAGAAAATTATTGATCTTTATCCCAATCATATGAGCCTTCTCTCCCTCCCTCTGGTTCACGAATGATTGGTCCACGGGTGGGTGGTCTATAGCTTCCTCCTTGACCACCACTAGTGTCACTCGTGCTGCTGCTTGTATGTTCTTCGGATGATGTCCATGTGAAAGTAGGTGCAGGACGCTTACCGCGTGATGTCGAAGCGGTAGTGGAAGTTAAGCATGAGATGGCATCCCATAATTTATTGAAGAATCCTTTAATTTTATCAAGTTTGTGATCTACCTTATGGAGGCGATTATCAAGAATTTGTTGATTTCTTGATAAAATTCCTAACGATTGATTGGTAGTAAAACTTGGCTCAATGATACGAATTTCATCTTCTCGGTTGAAAGGTTCTTCATGTTGAGCTTGAGGAGGTTGTTGTGGTTCTTGATGTCTAGCTTCCCATTCGGCAAGAGATATAATGCGAGGAGGTCTATCCGGGAGTTGCATAAGGCTTATAGTCCGATGGTTAATTTGATGGACCATTGTATTTTCAGACTCGGGTAATGGCGTATCAACATTGAGGAGAAGTCTCATGATATATTCTCCAAAATATATAGTTCGCATTTTCCCATTATTAAATGTGAGAAATTCATCAAGAATTAGTTGGACCCAATTGACTTGAATATTGCCCCAAATAGCGTATAGAGCTCGATAATTGATTGGGTAGACAATTTCATATGAACCCGTTCGTGGAGTAATTGTTCTCATAAGAGCTTTGTGAAGTATTCTAGCTCTAGGTCGTAGGGAAGTGGATTTAAAATCTCGAATGTTAACATTATCATCCAGAAATTGATGGTTTATGTTATCTCGAATTTGTGGATTGAATTCTACCTCGTCAAGCTTTCTCCCTACATTAGGTGATCCTAAGATGTGTGCAATTCGGTCTAAGGAGAACCAAACTTTCTTCCCGCACACCATACTCCAAACACTATCATTTGGATTTCTTGGAGTTTGGTGTCCAAGATTAAGGTTTGCATAAAATAGTTTGACCATGACATGATTTATTGCATGGTCGTTTCTTTTTAAATCCAAGAGAGAAGTTAAACCTGCCCTATCCGTTAATGCTTGGATGTTGTATGTCTGAAGGCTTTGAAAATCAACGAAGGAGTGTTCGAAAATGCAAGAATTCTTCATTTTATTCCACCTCGTTACAGCTACGCCATCATAGAGCTATTGTGCAATTTGAGCATCAATTGGCTCGGAGGATGAAGAAGAAGCTCTTGATCTTTTTGGGACCATTTGTTGTGAGATTTAAGAGTAATTTGTGGATTGGGGGCTAGGGTTTTGGAAAACAATGGGGAAGGGAGAACTTTTGCAATGTAAAAAGTGAAGGAAAAAAGGTGAAAACTGGTGGATAAAAGGGAAAAGTTGCCTGAGAATTGGCGTTCAGTCGACTGAATTGTCTGTTCAGTCGACTGAATTTTTGGCCGAAAATTTTTTGTGCTAAATTCAGTCGACTGAACAGAGTTTTTAGTCGACTGAACTATTGTATAGTTGTTTTCTGCCTTGTGTTCAGTCGACTGAGCAGTAAGGTTCAGTCGACTGAACCTTGAGTTTTTGGAGTTCTAAATTTTAAAAAAAAAATCAATAAACGATTACAATTGTATAGACATAATACAATATAACAACATGATTTGGCCACCTAAATAATCATTTCTTTGGAGATGGACTATTTTTCTTTTTGCGTTTTATTTCCTTCATTCGCCATATAGTTTTTGTCCCATGAATTTGGACTATATTGAGGAGTTTTTGTCGACATCCAAGGATTCATGGGATCGGCTGGTGTACGGTAAGACGAAGACGGATCATATGAACTAACAGGTCGAGGTAGGGGCTCAGTCACTTCGTTTTTCTTTGAGCCACAAAAACGTAAACCGATTTACTCTAGGAAGCTTAATCGTCTACCCGTTACTTTTTGTTCGAAATATAGTTCTCGTTGAAGATCTATTTGTTGTTGTTGAAAATGATGAATCTCATCAATTTTTCTTTTTATATCTGGAGATATAAAAAGTCCACGTTTTGCTTTCTTTGATTCAAGTGTGTAGCCAGTTCGATAGTTGTCCCATTTATAGACTGGCTCATGCTTTGGTGTTGGAGTAGGAAGTTTTGGTGATGTTGGTGAGTTATCGACCGAAGAGGTGATGTTGATTGGGGAGTATGAGTTGTTTGAGGACATTTTTATATCGACTTTTCAATCTTTTTGTAAGTGAAAATGAGTTTTGAAAATGAAAATATGTTTAAACGTGTATTTATAGGATGAATATTCTAAAAATATTGTGGTGATAATTTATTAAAGTTTTTTAACCAATCAAAGATTTAATGGTTAAAATAAATCAGTTAGAAATGTATGGATTAGAGACAACCCTTATATTATTATTCATTATGTATCATTATTTGAAAATATAAATTGAAAGTCATAGTTTTCTTCATTCAGACGACTGAGCTTATAGATTTAGTCGACTGAATTATAAATTTTTTTTTGATAACTTTCTCTATAAAATATCTTTAAAAGAGATTATTCCTAATTCTCATCGTAATTTTATAAAGGAGTTTTCTAATAAAGGTTTTGTAAATATATCGGCGATTTGATTTTCGGTAGAAATATGTTCTAAATTTATGATTCCTTTTTCGATATTGTCAGGTGGAAAATGGTGACGAATATCTATATGTTTTGTACGAGAGTGGTTAACCGGATTTTTAGATAAATTTATTGTACGTATTATCACAATATATTGTAGAGTTTGTTAAATTTATATTAAAATCCTTAAGTGTTTGTTGCATGTAGATAATTTGAGTGCAAGCTAAAGCGGCTGATATATACTTTGCTTCACAGGTGGAAAGCGAGACACAATTTTATTTCTTACTAAACCAAGATACAAGTGATTTTCCAATGAAATGGCACGTACCACTTGTACTTTTTCTATCTGTTAAAGATCCACCAAAATCAGCAACACTGAATGATACTAACTCAAATGGACACTCTTTCGGATAGAAAAGACCAAAATCTTTAGTATCATTAAGATATCGCATAATTCATTTTACCGCTCTTAAATGTGATTCTTTAGGATTAGATTGAAAACGTGCACATAAACATACACTCATCATTATGTCTGGTCTACTAGCGGTTAAGTAAAGTAAGGAACCTATCATACTTCTAAACAATTTTTGATCTATACTTTCGCTATTTTCATCTCGATCGAGATGAGTAGTGGTACTCATAGGAGTAGGTTTATCAGAAATGTTCTCCATTCCGAAACGTTTAATTAGATTAGCACAATATTTTTCTTGGTTTACGAAAATTCCATTTGTTAATTGTTTAATTTGAAGTCCGAGAAAATATGATAATTCTCCCATATGAGACATTTCGAACTCCTTAGTCATTATATTTGAAAATTCTTTACATAAATTTTCATTTGTGGAACCAAATATAATATCATCTATGTATACTTGAATTATTAAAATATCTTTAGTAGTATTTTTAATGAAAATCGTTTGATCAACTTTTCCAATTTGAAATCCCGAATTTAGTAAGTAACTTTTAAGTCTTCCATACCAAGCACGAGGTGCTTGTTTAAGACCATATAGTGCTTTCTTTAATTTATATACATGGTCTGGATAATTTTCATGTATAAATAAAGGAGGTTGTTCTATGTATACATTTTCTTTTATAAAACCATTTAAAAATGCACTTTTAACATCCATTTGATAAAGTTTAAAAGTGTAAAAACATGCAAAAGCTAATAGAATACGTATTGCTTCAAGTCTTGCAACGGGATCAAAAGTTTCTTCAAAATCAATACCTTCTTCTTGATTATATCCTTGTGCTACTAGTCTAGCTTTATTCCTAGTTATATTACCTTGTTCATCTATTTTATTTTTGTAAACCAATTTTGTCCCTATAATCGATTGATTATTTGAACGGGGAACTAATTCCCGAACATCGTTACGTTCAAATTGATTTAATTCTTCTTACATTGCAATAATCCAGTAATCGTCTGTTGATGCTTCTTTAGGATTTTTAGGTTCTATTGTAGAAATGAAAGCTATATGTCCCATTTGATTTAGTTGATTTCTTGTCTTAACTTGAGAATTGATTTCACCTATTATGTTTTGAGCAGGGTGATCTCGTAATATTCTTGGTGAAGATCTTAGTTTATTATTACAATTTTCAAGATTTGTATTTTCTATATTTATAAACTCTTCATCATCTTTTATACTTAATTCTTTGTTGAAATTCTCATCGAAAGATACATGTAAGGTTTCTTCGATTACGTTTGTTCGTTTATTAAATACTTGATATGCCTTACTTCGTTCTGAATATCCTACAAAAATTCCTTCGTTGGCTTTTGGATCAAATTTACTTAGTTGATCTTTTATATTTAAAATAAAACATTTTGATCCAAATATTTTAAAATAAGATATATTTGGTTTTTTGTTGTTGAATAGTTCATATGAAGTATTTTTAGTTAACGGTCTAATTGATATTCTATTCAACACATAGCATGCAGTAGCTACGACTTCGGCCCAAAACTGTTTTGACAGAAAAAGTCCATCTAATAATGTCCTAGCGCATTCTTATATTGTTCTATTCTTTCTTTCTACAACTCCATTTTGTTGAGGAGTTCTAGGAAATGAAAAATTATGATTTATTCCTTTCTTTTTACAGAAAGTTTCAAAAGCTTCATTTTCGAATTCGTCTCCATGATCACTTCGTATATTTTTAATCTTCAAATCTTTAGTGTTTTGAATTCTTTTGATAAATGTTTTAAAATGCTCAAAAGTATCACTTTTATTTTTCATAAAAATAGTCCATGTATATCTTGAGAAATCATCAACTATTACAAACACGTATCGATTATGATTAATGGATTGAACTTGTGTTGGTCCAAACAAATCCATATGTAGTAATTCTAATGGTTGTAAAGTCGAAATATTTTTCTTAGATTTGAAAGATGATTTCTTTAATTTTCCTTTTTGACAATCATCACAAAGATTTTTTATTTTAAAGTTTATTTTGGGTAAACCTCTTACTAATTCATTTTTGGAAAGTTTTCTAACAGTTTCAAAATTTATATGACAAAATCTTTTGTGCCATAACCAAGGATCATTATCTTTGGCTAGTAAACACATACTTGTATTATGATTAATATTCATATTTAGAATGTAAATATTCCAATCTCTATTTCCTTCAAAAACAAGATTTTAGCTTTGATCAAAAATACTACATTTATTTTTAGAAAAAGTTATTTTAAAGCCTTTGTCACAAAGTTGACTTATGCTAAGTAGATTATGTTTTAGATTTTCAACTAATGAAACATTTGTTATAAAAGGTAAATTTGATGTACCGTAATTTCTCACATCTCCTTTGCCAATGATATAGCCTTTTGAATTGTCTCCGAAGGTAACCGAGCCACCATCAAAGTATGTGATGTTGTAAGCATATCTTTGTCTCCGGTCATGTGTTTTGAGCAACCACTGCCTAGTATCCATTTCTTCTTTTTAATTGGGACCTGAAAATAAATACAAAATTATTGGTACCCACCTTTTAATAGGGTCCTAAAAAGTTAGAGCGTAGGAAGCCAAACCCAGTTTGGTTTAGTATCCTTTTTATAAATATAGTTTTTATTATAATGAACACTATCCATAAATGTTTTAATATATTTATTCCAAATTAACACATTGTTAGTCTTTGGAACCCAAATTCTAACTACCTTGGTTTCTACTTTTGTTTCAATAGGTTTTCTTAACAATATTTATTGTTTTGAATCAATATTCCTTTTAAGATTTATATCCTTTTTATTAGGAAATTTTGACTCCTTTTTATATCCTAAACCTTGTTTATTTGAAGATGATTGATAATTTTCTAATATCTTGGATAAAATTTTCCTTCCTTTGTTAAAGTTAGAAATGTTTTTAGTTATGTTATCTAATCTAGCTTGAAGACTTTTATTTTCTAATTGAACTTGTCTAATCTTAGTTTTTAACTCATGATTTTCAGAAACAATAACATCATTCTTTTTCTTTTGAGTTTCAATTTCTTGACTTAAAAGAGATAATTGAGTTTCCGAATTTGAATAAGATTCTTGAACTTTTTCAAGTTCTTCTTCTAGAATTTTCTTTTCATCGTTTAACATATCTCTTTCAAATTCAACTTTGTTTTGATTTACATGAATTTCCTTAATTTTCTTTTAAAGAATTTTTATTGTGCTCAAAAGTTCAGAGTTTACTTCAATTAAGTCATCGAAAGTTAAATTACTTACTTCAGATTCTTGAGCCATTAAGCATACATTTTCCTATTCATTGTCGCTATCATTTTCATTTTCGGATGAAGATAAATCCGAATCATCCCATGTTACAGAGAATGCCTTCTTTTTGAATTTCTCTCTCTTTTTTTTATTGTTGAGAGCTTTCTGATTCTCCTTCTTTTGCTCTGGGCAATCCTTGTGCATGTGACCTTTTTTGTGACAGTTGAAACATTCTATATTCGAGGATGTAGGTTTGTTCAAGAAGTTCTTTTTGAGTCCGTTTTTGTTTCCTTTTCTATATCTTAAGAATTCCTTGAAATTTTTGGCTATGAATGCTAAATCCTCATCTTCAGACGCTGATTCTTCCTTTTCCGCATGAAAAGAAACATTCTTTCTTTCTTGAGCTTGATCTTTCTTAGCTTGCATATTTACTTCATACGACATAAGATTTCCAATCAATTCCTCTGGTTTCATTGTAGATAGATCATTTGTGTAACAGGCTGCAAATCCGTACCCCTTGACACAACACTATTCTGCAATAATCAACTCAAGTTGTACAGAAATACGAACCATTTGGGTTAAAGAAGAAGAGGTTGAAGAAGAAAATAGAAAAAAAACAACAGAATCTAACCATCGCAGCGGAATAAAATAAAATAGATAATAAATAATCTTTCTCAAGAATCAAATATCTCCGTTTATATATTACATCATCAGAGTACATCAATCACAGCTCAACATCAATATCATACCCATGGATACACAACAACTCAACACAGCGGAATATATATATAAACAAGTACGGGTGTACGTATCGTCATCTTGCTCGTCTTCTGAGCTCCACAGCATCAAAACCTGTATCCAATAATACTCAGTCTGACCCGAGCATTATAGTTAAATAACACCCGAGTCAGTCTGGAATACCAGCGTGAGGAAATCACACTCAATTGATTATTAAATTTTCAAAAATCCTTTAAAAACAAAAGCATCTCGTAAGACCTCGCCACAAATAAACATGTCGGGTTTTTACATTACGATAGCTAAAACAATTTTTATAGAAATCCTCTGATATTATAATAGGGTCTATATACAAATATTTATAAAATAGCCGAAATTGTTACATTATTAAATTCCATCTACTAGCCACAAAGTGGGTAATACAAACAAAACTCGTACAAGGCTCGTAGGGAGAATGGATTTCCAACTAATGACTAGGCACTGGGGTACCACTTGTCACAGTACGGGGCCTAGATCACCGTACCGAGGAGTACGCCCGCTCCCCTGCAACACAAGGCCGGGACTACCCCTTACTGGATAATCCCGAGTGAGGTCACCCCGCGGTTGGGATCAGCAACCGCCCTCTAAGCCAAAATAAAAGGGACATCTACACAGGAATGACCTCACCCTGCTTGGGTGCTACCCACCTATCCTTGCTGCATAACCCCTGATTTTCAGTCATTCCCATTTGATGAGGCTTGAGGCTAAGCGTTACCTTTTAAGAACATATCCCTTAGAATGCCCATCGTCCACCCGACGATGTTTCGCAAGCATTCATCCATACAAGTCCGTCCCGGGTTCGAACGGAACCGAAGGCACTATTCCTACTACATCCATTTCGGAAATATCCTCAGGATTAGTAGCGACTAGCCCTTGCACTTCACTGCTCCATCTTCGAATCCAAACTCGTTTCCACGAAACGTACAAACCGGATTGAAGTGGTTTTCGAGAAATAAATCTCGATCCTGGTCTCTTCGAAACGATTAGCGTATTGTCCAATATTGATAATCGGTTATTTAACTATCAAATAATTAGTCAATACAACAAGGTTATTTCCCATTGCCACCATTAAGCCTTGTTCACATTTCAAATCCAAATGGATTAAAATTTACTATGAAAGCTTATTCCTTTTGATATATATATATATATATATATATATATATATAAAACCATTTCTGTCCAACACATACTTATGAAGTTTCCAAATATTATTCATAAGTTTAATAAAATATTCTTTATAAGGTTATTTTAAATATTAATTGAACAACATTTATATAACATAGGTGTATATTAAAGATGATATACTTGAAAATTATTTTAATAAAAATTATCATTTAAGGAACCAATTTCAATTAATTTAATACTCGATAAAATTTAAATAATACATACTTATAGAAATTATACCCTTTAAAATGATTTTCACAATACTACGTTTGATTTTTCAAAAGATTATTAATTCTTTTAATACATTCTAAAAATATTTATCTTTTTAACAAAACTAGGTTCAAAATCAATCAAAACAGAATAAGGCTTATCAGTCTCAACGGTACTTATCAGTTTACCATTCACATTTCACAATTTCAAATATTCAACCAATCAACTTCCATAGATTGACATTATATTTCCAAATATGATTAACAGGGAAATACGGAAATACAGGTACATGTATGAATATCATTTCATAATATAGAAAATGCTAGATTCAACTACACAGATAAGATCAGATAGATAGCTTATACAATCAACAAGTGTTAAATTCTACTATTCAGCGGAATGGTGTCAGTTTCCGCTGTCAGGATGTTGAAATTACACAACGGCATTTATATTCAAACGGTATTTAAATTCACCCTTTAAGGTTTATAAATTATCTTATTTAATCTACACAATGGATCGTACCACGGTGTAAAATCTAGTGATATGGACAATTTTCTTAATAACACTTTATTTTATGGGAAATTAAATAATTATTATATGATTGCCCAAGAATTTCTCAATTCACTTCTTTATTCCTTTAAATAAATTTAAACTTTAAATTTTAGATAATTATTAATTCCTTTAATTGATATCATTTGAGTTTACAATTCATTTATTTCTATTTTATTCAAAATTCCTTTTTCCATACTCGGAATTATTTATTAGTATTTTAATATCACTTCCATTCCTTTTTAATCATTTATAATTTATTTGCTGTAATTATTTTACTTCAAACTCCATTCTTTATTTGTCTTTCCAAACTCCAAGTTTACATATTTTTGGTAACTCGTTATACCCAAATAAATTCAATCAATCCATAGCACTCAATATTCCAATTATCAATAATATTCGTAACAACGAATATTAAACAATAAATATTGAGGGGTCCAGTTGGATCCCTCCAACCTGTTTTCCCTGCATCCACAGACGTTAGCACAATACCAATTCCACTTTGAGGTGGAATATCGCAGTATATGGGATTTGTATAAAATCATCCGTTATTATGCGGCGCATAGGGTCTCATCCGCTATATAATGCGGGAAATCAATCACTCCAATATATACTATATACTACTATATGATATATCACATCCAATCATTAAACCATTCAACCAAATATTTAAATTTAACCATTTAAATTTAAATAAGCCAGATGAGTGAGATTAACTCACCTTTATTTATTAGCATCCATTTCCAATCTAGCTTGTTTCCTTTCAATTTCAGACCTTGTAAAAACATTTTACGATTTATTAATATTTGAATAAATCGAACAATTTACTTTCCTTTTTACAACTTAATTTAAATAATAATTTACCTTAAGCTATTGATTTAAATTTTTAAGCTGATTATTAAATTTGAACTAATAAATTTTGTTCCCCCTTTAAAAATCTTTTAGTCATCAAAAATAAGTGATTAAGTTATTAAACAAGTTAATCATTAGAATATCTTATTTAAAAATAAACTAATAGATTTAAAATGTATATATATATATATATGCTTATTGAATAAAAAAAATTTAAATTAAATACTCTTTAAAATTTATTTTAAAATAACCTAGAAAATTGAAATGTATACTTGTTTTACTTTTGGGGACTTCTTATATATGTTTACCAAAATAAACTGTAGATATTTTTTTTCTTTTTACTGTATAAATTTTATACATATCAAATTGAAAGCAATAGGTTAAAATACCTCACAGAAAGACGTTGCTGCACCCACCCGAGCCACAACACCGGAATCCGCTTCTTGCTCTAGGTGCTCGAACTAGCGTCGACCCCCCTTTCCATCCCAAACACCCACGTCCCTCTCCGTGCTCGCCAGAAGTCACTTGTCGCAGGTAAATCTTAACAAATCTAGGTCGGACCGGAGTTGGAGGCAGTAAATGCTGTAGAGGAAGGCGACAAAATCAAAGGAGATGGGATGGTCGCAGCGCCGAGGAAGTGAGTGGCATCGTGAATTGATTTTGGCTTGAGGATGGAAAAGACATGAAAAATTGTGACAGAGGGAGTGGGTGGCATCCATCACATCGCACTCCAACCTGCTTCAAAGAAAGCACCATTGTCAATCATCGTATGACCACCTACAATACCGTTCGCAACTCTACCCTGCTTCCCCTTCCCACTGTCGTTGCCGGAGATTTATACGTGCCTGCTCCCAGTTGCTGGTCTGCCTTGTCGCAGTCGTGTTCGATGCGACATTTTCTTTTATTGGTTAGTGGTTAAGATTTGGGGATTAGGGATCTAAGATGAAAGGGATTTTCTTTCTTTTTTTTTGAACGACGTGATATTGATAAGAGGGAAAGGGAAGAAAAAAAGGGTACGAAGGAGATAATTGTGAGGCGGGATGTACGTATTGTCGGCTAAGAGAAAACAATTATATTTAATTTAAATCCGAATTCAAAACGTCTCGATAAAATTTCCAACGCGTTTTTATAACGCACGCTCACACAACCACTCCAATTACTACGAAATTTGAAACCCGATAATTAAACAATATTTCGGATCCAATGGAACTGGTTTCTTCGAATTCTGAGACTGTGCCCCGGAAAGCTATTTTTAAATCCAATTTAAAACAGTATATTTTTAAAGCTGAACAAAACAATTTTAAATTAAATTTTTAAAAGTTCTATCATCTTCTGTATTATTAATAAAAAATTTACAAGCCTTCAAATTATTTTTAACGGGCTTAACATTCCAGATTCAATAATTTACCCAATTCCGATAATTAAATTCAACAATTAATTATCCAATAAATATTGATATTTGAAATTCAAGTTAAAAATTAACCTCTGAATATTTAAAATTAATTAAATATTCCAATTTCAAATATACAAAAATTTCGGGTCGTCAGATTCCTCCCCCTTTAAAAGAATTTCGTCTCCGAAATTACTAGTTAGGAAGAATGGTCAAATACCCATTACCATTTTTACTAATCTTTCCCAACTTTCCCATAGTTTCTAACAATATTACTTACTTAATCCTTAAAATCTAAATTTTAAATCAAATTTAAAATTAGCAGAATTTTCTTAAAAAATTTCTAACACTCTAAATTCCTGAAAATTTTTGCCAGTGCCCCCTTTGCGTGGCTAGCTCGGTACAACTACAAAATGGCTCTACGGCCTCTCAAATCTCAAAAAGAAAAACAAAAGACAAGTGGCTAGATCCAAAAATCCAATCAAATTCCATACGAAAATTTAAACACATACCTTTTTGTCGAGCAATTCTAATTTATTATCTGAAATCAAAACCAATTTTCCTTTCCCTTTTTCATACCTGCATACCTTGTTTAGCAATAAAATCCATTCATAACATTCAAAACATTTTATTGACTTCTTTTCAAAATTTCAATGTTCATATCATTTACGCATGTACGATGTACCTATATTATTCGTACGCAATACCGAATCCGATCGCCTACTCGATCACACAATTTCACTTCCGAACTAGTATCGTCCACCCGACTTCCTAGTGCGGACTCAGATCTGGTTTTCTGATTAGACACCGTCATTCTCCTTACATAGCTGTAAACTATGATATAGAATTTCCATAATCAATCAAAACTCCATATCCAGGTTCGTCGTCGAAAATCGAATGAAAAATCCTAACTCGGATCGATATAGCTATCTCGAAATTCTGTGCCCGAATCTGGATCAATAGCTGTGCGAATAAAATAATATACGTACACCCTACGTATTTGCTCCAATTGATTATCAATTATATCAATTTCCTTTTTATCCACATTTAGTTTGATTGTTATTCACTTATTCTCACTTTCCCTTGTCACAACTTCAGTTAAATTTTCATTCAATTATTCAGTTGGAATAATTTTCGTCAATACCAATTTACTTAAGAATCTCACCATTCATTTCTTATGTTTAATATAATTATTTTATACACTTCTTTCATAAATTTTTTTTCACTTCACTATTGGAGTTTATATCTATTTTATTCAATTTGCCTTTACAATTCCATAAAAATTTCAATTTGCTTCACTTTGTTAATTAATTTCAAATATAAATACTTCTTCCCAATTTTACTTAAATTCAATTCATTTCCAAACTTTGAATTTTGATTCACCCTATCTCAATCCATATTTAATTAACCATTTCCCTTGTTCGTTTTACTTACTAATTTATTTTTATATCTCAAATAAAAGTTTATTTGCAAACTTTTTCTTCTTTTAGTTTCTTTGAACAATTTTTCAATTCATCTTACTTTACATACACAAAAACTTAAATTAAATTTCAAACTTCAGTTTCAATTCTATTTGCTTATCGATTTTTAAATCATTTGTCGTTGGTGAAAATTTTCAAAAATTTCAAAAAAAATTCTAACTCCCAAAATTTTCAGAAAATTTTGGCAGAGTCTCCCTTGTACGGAGGAGCTTTTGCAATTTGAAAAGAGATATAAATATATATACATGGACCGACACGGTCGGAAAACAGAAAAACAGTTCATATTTCCTATTTGTATTGCGTAGGCGTACCTTATTTAGCATTTTTAAGCAAGCGGCTATTTATTTAAGCAATTAGCACAGTCAAAACCAGCAAAGCGGCTTTCAAAAACCTGTACTTACTCAATTAAAATAGGTAAGTGGCGAATATACAAAGTTTATTAACATTTCACTTCATTTCAGTAGCTAACCACAAGTATAACATGAGCAATATGCACTAAATACTTCTAAAAGCAAACTTAAAAGGTTGCAACACAATCTTAAATGCTTTCGATTCATTCACACACCATCACACTTACTTTATTCATTCTATAATTCGTTTACAAGCCAAACATTTGCCCCATCAAATTGGTATTTAACTTGCATTTCATTTATTAACTAAACGAGTTTTATTTAAGATCATTTCATTAAACTCGACACAATCATATCTCAATTTTACCTAAGTCAAAGCTTTTATCCAAATATTACTTTTGTTGTTTATTTTTTTTTCAAGTTATTTCAGCTTCTAAACTCAAGTTATATATTTTCTTTTCTTGTAAGCACTTTCCAATTTAAATCCTTACTTTGATTTTCATTTATCAAACCAATCTCATTTACTAATTTAATTAAATTAGTTTATTCAGTCATTTCTTTAAACTTCAAACTTTCATACTTCATTCATTCTGAATTTATTCCTATCAATAACAAGGAAAGTTTTAAATTTATGTCTACCTGGATTTTTATCCACCAATTCAATCCATCATAGTTATAATCCAATTCTATTTTTCGACTACACTTCCAATTATGTTTAATTCACCCACAATCCAAGCTGAATTCATTTATACTTGAGTTCATTTCCAATTTCATTAACTAATTAATTATCTATTAGTTTATTCCAATTTTACACCCAATATTTGATTTTTATTTCAGAAATCACTTTAACTATTTTACTGGAGTTCAATCTATTTTATAATTTAAGTTTTGGATTTTATTTATTTCCCAAATTACTGAAAAAATTTATTTTGACTTATTTATTCCACTTCCAAATATTATGAGTCACAATCTTATTTATTTTCATACTTTCATCTATTTACAATCAGTCTCATTTACCTTTTACACTTTACTTTGGAATTATACATTTATTTAGTCAAGTGTATATATATTTTTATTATTCCATAACATTATAATAGGATTCCAGAGTTTAAATAATTTCCCAAAATTTCAAAATCACTTTAGAAATCAACCATATCCAAAACCCTTTTCAATTTCAAAACCAAACCCAGTTTTGCAAACAAACATAAATCCAAAATATCCAGGTAGCAATTCCTCTTTTGGAAACTCGAAAATGAACACCAATGATGTCGCGATCATCATCAGAATTATTTTCCAGCGACCGAAAGAGTTTAGTGCTTTTATCTCTTTAAAAACATTCAGATATTTTTAATTTCCAAATCTCACAAGAATTCAAATACAACTCAAAATATTTCCAAAATAATACTATTATTCCTCCAAACCCTTTGGAAACCATTTTCAAACCCAAAGGAATTTAAATTTCTCCCAAAAAATCCAAATTGCAATTCCTTTTAAATCTATATTCAAACATTCTCTGGAATTTTATCTCATTTCAATTTCAAATGTTTCTCTGGAATTCTATTCCAAGATTATAATCACCTTTACAGTTTACATTTACAAATCTCATTTGTATATGAAGTTTATTTCAATTTATTAATTACATTTATAATCTAACCTCAAATTCCATTTTGTTATATAAATTTATTCTTCAACTTTGATTATAAGTTTCAATTACTTATTCAATTTTCTACACAATAGTGTTAATAATTTAATATTATCATTCCTTAATAACCAAGCATCCACATTCTATAATAATTTCTGAAAATTATTTCTTTCATATACAAAAATAATTTGGGTAAAATTATTTCATTTACCCTACTTTAAAACAATACTGTGTCGAATTGTTCTATTCAAGTGTTTAGAAACCCCTATCAATAACGTTAATTACTCGCATTGACCAGAATCCATAAACTACTCAATAAACCAATCAACACAATATAAAACCATTTTATATACACTAACAAGTACGCGCTCATATCTATCAATACGCTCAAACTCAGTCTAGAGTACTATTGACACTATTTTGATGTGTAATTCCCACCAGAGCCAAGGTTATCACCAACCTAAGCTCTGATACCAAAGTGTAACAGCCCGCAAATCCGTACCCCTTGAGACAACACTATTCTACAACAAACAACTCAAGTTGTACAGAAATACGAACCATTCGGGTTAAAGAAGAAGAGGTAGAAGAAGAAAATAGAAAACAACAACAGAATCTAACCATCGCAGCGGAATAAAATATAATAGATAATAAATAATCTTTACTCAAGAATCAAATATCTCCGTTTATATATTACATCATCAGAGTACATCAATCACAGCTCAACATCAATATCATACCCATGGATACACAACAACTCAACACAGCGGAATATATATATATATATATAAAGTACGGGTGTACGTATCGTCATCTTGCTCGTCTTCTGAGCTCCACGGCATCAAAACCTGTATCCAATAATACTCGGTCTGACCCGAGCATTACAGTTAAATAACACCCGAGTCAGTCTGGAATACCAGCGTGAGGGAATCACACTAAATTGATTATTAAAGTTTCAAAAATCCTTTGAAAACAAAAGCATCTCGTAAGACCACGCCACAAATAAACATGTCGGGTTTTTACCTTACGATAGCTAAAACAATTTTTATAGAAATCCTCTGATATTATAATAGGGTCTATATACAAATACTTATAAAATAGCCGAAATTGTTACATTATTAAATTCCAGCTACTAGCCACAAAGTGGATAATACAAACAAAACTCGTACAAGGCTCGTAGGGAGAATGGATTTCCAACTAATGACTAGGCACTGGGGTAACACCTGTCACAGTACGGGGCACCACCTCTCACAGTACGGGGCCTAGATCACCGTACCGAGGAGTATGCCCGCTCCCCTGCAATACAAGGCCGGGACTACCCCTTACTGGATAATCCCGAGTGAGATCACCCCACGGTTGGGATCAGCAACCGCCCACTAAGCCGAAATAAAAGGGACATCTAGACAGGAATGACCTCACCCTGCTTGGGTGCTACCCACCTAGCCTTGCTGCATAACCCCTGATTTTCAGTCATTCCCATTTGATGAGGCTTGAGGCTAAGTGTTACCTTTTAAGAACATATCCCTTAGAATGCCCAACGTCCACCTGACGATGTTTCGCAAGCATTCATCCATACAAGTCCGTCTTGGGTTCGAATGGAACCGAAGGCACTATTCCTACTACATCCATTTCGGAAATATCCTCAGGATTAGTAGCGACTAGCCCTTGCACTTCACTGCTCCATCTTCGAATCCAAACTCGTTTCCACGAAACATACAAACCGGATCGAAGTGGTTTTCGAGAAATAAATCTCGATCCCGCTCTCTTCGAAACGATTAGCGTATTGCCCAATATTGATAGTCGGTTATTTAACTATCAAATAATCAGTCAATACAACCAAGTTATTTCCCTTTGCCACCATTAAGCCTTGTTCACATTTCAAATCCAAACGGATTAAAATTTACTAAGAAAGCTTATTCCTTTTGATATATATATAAAACCATTTCTGTCCAAAACATACTTATGAAGTTTCCAAATATTATTCATAAGTTTAATAAAATACTCTTTACAAGGTTATTTTAAATATTAATTGAACAACATTTATATAACATGGGTGTATATTAAAGATGATATACTTGAAAATTATTTTAATAAAAATTATCATTTAAGGAACCAATTTCAATTAATTTAATACTCGATAAAATTTAAATAATACATACTTATAGAAATTATACCCTTTAAAATGATTTTCACAATACTATGTAAACTACGTTTGATTTTTCAAAAGATTATTAATTCTTTTAATACATTCTAAAAATATTTATCTTTTTAACAAAACTAGGTTCAAAATCAATCAAAACAGAATAAGGCTTATCAGTCTCAACGGTACTTATCAATTCACCATTCACATTTCACAATTTCAAATATTCAACCAATCAACTTCCATAGATTGACATTATATTTCCAAATATGATTAACAGGGAAATAGGGAAATACAGGTACATGTATGAATATCATTTCATAATTTAGCAAATGCTAGATTCAATTACACAGATAAGATAAGATAGATGGCTTATACAATCAACAAGTGTTAAATTTTACTATTCAGCAGAATGGTGTCAGTTTCCGCTGTCAGGATGTTGAAATTACACAACGGCATTTATATTCAAACGGTATTTAAATTCACCCTTTAAGGTTTATAAATTTTCTTATTTAATCTACATAATGGATCGTACCACGGTGTAAAATCTAGTGATACGGACAATTTTCTTAATAACACTTTATTTTATAGGAAATTAAATAATTATTATATGATTGCCCAAGAATTTCTCAATTCACTTCTTTATTCCTTTAAATAAATTTAAACTTTAAATTTTAGATAATTCTTAATTCCTTTAAGATATCATTTGAGTTTACAATTCATTTATTTCTATTTTATTCAAAATTCCTTTTTCCATACTCGGAATTATTTATTAGTATTTTAATATCACTTCCATTCCTTTTTAATCATTTATAATTTATTTTCTATAATTATTTTACTTCAAACTCCATTCATTATTTGTCTTTCCAAACTCCAAGTTTACATATTTTTGGTAACTCGTTATACCCAAATAAATTCAATCAATCCATAGCACTCAATATTCCAATTATCAATAATATTCATAACAGTGAATATTAAACAATAAATATTGAGGGGTCCAGTTGGATCCCTCCAACCTGTTTTCCCTGCATCCACAGACGTTAGCACAATACCAATTCCACTTCGAGGTGGAATATCGCAGTATATGGGATTTGTATAAAATCATCCGCTGTTATGCGGCGCATAGGGTCTCATCCGCTATATAATGCGGGAAATCAATCACTCCAATATATACTATATACTACTATATGATATATCACATCCAATCATTAAACCATTCAACCAAATATTTAAATTTAACCATTTAAATTTAAATAAGCCAGATGAGTGAGATTAACTCACCTTTATTTATTAGCATCCATTTCCAATCTAGCTTGTTTCCTTTCAATTTTAGACCTTGTAAAAACATTTTACGATTTATTAATATTTGAATAAATCAAACAATTTACTTTCCTTTTCACAACTTAATTTAACTAATAATTTATCTTAAGCTATTGATTTAAATTTTTAAGCTGATTATTAAATTTGAACTAATAAATTTTGTTCCCCCTTTAAAAGAAATTTAGTCATAAAAAATAAGTAATTAAGTTATTAAACAAGTTAATCATTATAATAGGTTATTTAAAATTAAACTAATAGATTTAAAATGTATATATATATATATATATGCTTATTGAATAACAAATTTTAAAATTAAATACTCTTTAAAATTTATTTTAAAATAACCTAGAAGATTGAAATGTATACTTGTTTTACTTTTGGGGACTTCTTATATATGTTTACCAAAATAAGCTGTAGATATTTTTTTCCTTTTTACTGTATAAATTTTATACATATCAAATTGAAAGCAATTGGTTAATATACCTCACAGAAAGACGTTGCTGCACCCACCCGAGCCACAACACCGGAATTCGCTTCTTGCTCTAGGTGATCGAACTAGCGCCGACCCCCCTTGCCATCCCAAACACCCACGTCCCTCTCCGTGCTCGCCAAAAGTCACTTGCCGCAGGTAAATCTTAACAAATCTAGGTCGGACCGGAGTTGGAGGCAGTAAATGCTGTAGAGGGAGGCGACAAAATCAAAGGAGATGGGATGGTCGCAGCGCCGAGGAAGTGAGTGGCATCGTGAATTGATTTTGGCTTGAGGATGGAAAAGGCAGGAAAAATTGTGACAGAGGGAGTGGGTGACATCCATCACATCGCACTCCAACCTGCTTCAAAGAAAGCACCATGATCAATCATCGTATGACCACCTACAATATCGTTCGCAACTCTGCCCTGCTTCCCCTTCCCACTGTCGTTGCCGGAGATTTATACGTGCCTGCTCCCAGTTGCTGGTCTGCCTTGTCGCAGTCGTGTTCGATGCGACATTTTCTTTTATTAGTTAGTGGTTAAGATTTGGGGATTAGGGATCTGAGATGAAAGGGATTTTCTTTCTTCTTTTTTTTTGAACGACGTGATATTGATAAGAGGGAAAGGGAAGAAAAAAGGGTACGAAGGAGATAATTGTGAGGCGGGATGTACGTATTGTTGGCTAAGAGAAAACAATTATATTTAATTTAAATCCGAATTCAAAACGTCTCGATAAAATTTCCAACGCGTTTTTATAACGTACGCTCACACAACCACTCCAATTACTACGAAATTTGAAACCCGATAATAAAACAATATTTCGGACCCAATGGAACTGGTTTCTTCGAATTCCGAGACTGTGCCCCGGAAATCTATTTTAAATCCAATTTAAAACAGCATATTTTTAAAGCTGAACAAAACAATTTTAAATTAAATTTTTAAAAGTTCTATCGCCTTCTGTATTATTAATAAAAAATTTACAAGCCTTCAAATTATTTTTAACGGTCTTAACATCCCAGATTCAATAATTTACCCAATTCCGATAATTAAATTCAATAATTAATTATCCAATAAATATTGATATTTGAAATTCAAGTTAAAAATTAACCTCTGAATATTTAAAATTAATTAAATATTCCAATTTCAAATATACAAAAATTTCGGGTCGTCACAATTTGCTTCCTCGATTGCTAGTACTTTTCTCTCCCATTCATCAGTGAGTGAATTTAGAACTTTAGACACAATGTCAAAATTCGTGTATTTTTCTCCTAGTCCGATTAAAGCATGATGAATGTCTTGAAATCTCGGGTACATGTCATTGATGGATTCATTTTGTCGCATTCTAAAGTTTTGGAATTGATTCTTCAGCATGGATATCTGTGTTTGTTTAACCTTGTTTGTGCCTTAATGTATGACTTTAAGTGTTTCCCATATCTGATATGCAGTAGTACATATGCAAACACGGTTGAATTCGTTTCTATCTAGGGAGAAAAATAGCATATTCATAGTTTTGGCATTTGCACTAGCTTCATTCTTTTGAGTTTGTGTCCATGTAGGATAATCGGTTGTGGGTACAACGAACTCTGCTTGAGTAGCATTCCAGGCTTCGAAACTTGTTGCTTGCATATAAATCCTCATCCTTGTAGCCCAATAGTTATAGTTTAGTCCATTGAATAGAGGAGATCTTTGGGTAGATTGTCCTTCCGCAAATGTAGAACTATAGGCAGATGTGTTTGTACTTGCGTTATTTTCCATATTATCAATATGTCTAATAACAGTGTTATGGTTATAGGACAACCTCGCTCTGATACCAATTGAAAGAGGCTATGCGGTAGGATCGTGTAATATGGAATAACGAAATTGTCTAGGTAGATAAAGTAAGTAAAAGAAAGGTAGACACCAGGATTTTATACTAGTTCGGACCTCTAGTCCTACGTCCAGTCCCTAAGCTTCACTTAGGAATTCCACTAACTAAAACCCTCACTTAACCCGGAGAAATAGGTTTACAACTTACCCGAACAACCGAACGGGATTTCTTGCCTCAACTACTAAAGAGGACTTCAACTCAATTACTAAAAACAATATTCGACTTGTTGTGTTCTTGTCAACACTGATGAGTCTAATGTAGTATGATATTCCTATAATCTTATCCTCGAGAGTATGCAATGTGTTTGTGATGATTTAGGAAATGTGAATTGCTATGAATCAAAAGAATGTTAAAACCAAGCAGTGATTCAAGCAGTAGATTTGTGATTGCTTTGAGAATTTCTAGATAATATGTTCAAGAAAATAGTAAGATTAAAGCAAGAGAATTTGGTGAATTGAAGATGTTAGAATCATGTATTTATATTTGTAAAAGAGGTGCATTTGTTGGCTAAGGGTGCAGACAAGAGATGCTTCCATTTCCATCGGAGAATGGTTGCAACTCTTGGGAGGAAGAAGGTGTCCATTCAGAGAAAATTCGTAGGTTCAAATTCAGTCGACTGAACAAGGAATTCAGTCAACTGAAAATATGAATTAAAATTTCAAGAACAAATTCAGTCGACTGAGCAGGGTGTTTCAGTCGACTGAAGCTGTACATGTTTGTATATGTGTAACAGGTTCAGTCGACTAGTCATCCCTGTTCAGTCGACTGAACTACTAAATTGTGCACAGTGAATGTTTATTAAAAAATGAAATTTATAAAATGTGTTCTAGTGTTTGTGCAAGCCTCTTGAGGATAGATTTTAACAATAAATCTAAACTAAGACCTATATAAAAATCATACTTATGTTTATCCTTGGTCTTCATCGTTCTTTCTTTAGCTTTGCACATATCTCTTCCTTTTTGTTGAAGCACATTGTCATTGATCAAAATATAGCGTATCAACATATACTACAAACTCCTCCTAAATAAAACACACTAGTTATCTATACATGTATGAAATATGTAGATTGTAATGTAGTATGAAATGTATGACATATGCAATGTAGCATGAGATAATATGCAGAATGAAGTGCAACTTGTGATGCAAATGATTATGATATTTCATGCATTGTAATTTATGATGTAATATGCAATGAAATGTGATATGAAATAGGAATGCATAATGATATGTAATGTGAAACAAAATGTTGACAAAGTAAAAATAATAATAATATGCAGCATGATATGATGATATATATACTATGGTAAGAGATATTAAGATTATAAGATAAACATGAGTGATAAGTAATATCTAATTGACAAGCATATATATATATATATATATTTGTGTGTGTGTGTATGTATATGTATATGTATATGTATGTTGTATACATATATCAAACAATTTATTATAACTCGCTTCAACAAAACAAAGGTAATACACACCAATTACTAAACTTAGGTTAATGAAACCAATGAATGGGACTAAAAGAGTAGTAAAGACAAGAGTTTAAAGGTAATTAATGATATTAAAACTATAACATATTCATGAAAGGTAGTAATCAAACTCAATATCAAAATCAAATTGCCAAGAAATATGGATTTAAAAATTTTAATACCCTCCTTGTTTTCTAAAAAATTTAAATTAATTTTTTTTTAAGAATCCAAACTTCCATGTTTATAAAATACTTATCTTACTAGTTAAAAATTATATATTAAATTATTATTGATTAAAATATTTAGAAACATGTTTAAACACCTTTAAAAAATATCATAGTGAAATATTCAATAAAATAGTAAAGATTGAAAAACTAAAATTAACATGTGTTATATTAAGGTCTCTTTCATTTTAAAATTTTAATCAATTACTAAAAAATATCTAAACATTAATTTTAAAATATTCTAATATAAGTTAGAAAATAACTTCTAAAAAGAGTAGAGAAAAAAACTTAATTTAAAAATTATTTTTACATAGTTTAAAGTTTTAAATAGAAAAGGCAGCATTTACAGAATGCTGCAAAAAAATTGTAGTAAAATATATTCAAAACATTTTAAACAAAAACTGCAATATTTACCAAATGCTGTGAAAAGTTTCTAAAACGCTACAGTGATTCAAAGCACAGAGATGTTATGAAAACGAATTTGCAGCACTTAAGAAACGTTCCAAAAGAAAAGACAGCATTTCAGATATACTATCTACTGTTCTGCGCCTGATATTAACATGATTTTGTACTAATTTTACGACTAGATATTGAAATGTAAATAATTGATATTTTTGCTCAATTTTTTATAGTAAAAAAATAATGAGAAACATTTGTAAAGACACTAGACATTATGCATGTAAAAATGCTTTTCTACTTAATATAGTTGTAATAAATTAGTAGTAAAATTTTATTTGAAAGAAAACACTTTTTTTTTTAATTTTAAAAAAAAATTAGATTGGTATATTGAAATTTATACTATGGTGTGTCGATATATTGACCTAAATATCAAAACTTATAAAAGAGATAAATTTCTATACCTAACTAAATGCATAAATATACATTCCTAAATGCAACAATAAAGATGAAATAATAGTAAAGCGTGCCAATTTTTGCACTCCATCTTTCTAACTTTTTTGTTCTTCCATTGTCGTCAACCACACATTTATATCTTTCAGAATTTAATGACGAGATCTGTTCTATTGCTATGGGCTCGTTTTTTTGATTAGTGTAGTATATTCATTTGCTGAATTTGAAGATAGTACGAGAAAAATACAGATGATTTAGTAGATTGACCAACTTGGCACCAAAACTTTGAATTTGAATTTTGAATGAATGGATACTTTAACCACTATAAATAGGCCCAACAGTCACCACTTTTCATAAAAGTCTCTCTTCTTCTTCACGTTTTTCTATTTGCCATCAAACTTCTAGAATGCATATCTCCTTCGTTTCTTAACAGAATTAGATGAAACCAGCGGCAAATCGAAGAGGAAGGCAAGGGCTACGATCCAGTAATAGTTTGGTGATGAATTGGACAGTATTGTGGTGAAATAGGCCGAATCAGTAAGAGAAATGTAGAAAATCTCATACACAGTTTTTCAGTTTCGGATAGCCAACTTCAAACTGTCATATCTCACTCAATTTTGATCGGAATTTGATGATCCACCCATCAAATCGACTGTGGGAACAAGGACTACAATATGGAGAAGGAGTGGAAACAAAATACTCAAATATTTTGATGCAATTTGAAAAATACCATTGATAGTTTTGCTTTCTTTCTCTCTTTGTTCACCAAAACTTCATTTGACCATAACTTGGTCATTTCTTGACGGATTCGCACGAAACTGGTGACATTGCGAAGCAGATGGAGAGAAGTACAGTATCATATCAAGTTATAGATGAGAATAAAAATCTTCGTTTTGATCTGGTACCCATTTCATTATCGATTGCCATTATATATCTTTTTGTTCTTCTTGATCAATGAATGATTATCTGGTATCTTTTAACCAACGGTCATTAGACACAACTCTACTCCTGCAAAACAACATAACTTTTTAAAAAATCAAGTGACTTTTCAAAATAACTAAATATAGTTTTAAACAACAATATCATGATGATTCTGTGACATATTCATATGAAAATAGTGTTAACAATTTTATCAAAAAAATTGCCATTTTAAAATTTTTCAAAATTCAGATTATGAAAACTTTGAAAACCTTGCTCTGATACCAAATGTGAGAAATACGGATTAAGGATCTTAAGGCTAGGATAAACACTAGAGTGGGTGAATAGTGTTTTAAAGAATTATTGAACCTTTTTGAGTTTTTGTTAATTTGAACATAAATGTATGCAATATTCGAACACAGATATGATCACAGAATCAAACACAGATGCAAATATAAAGTAAAAGCAGTAAAGGAAAGAACACACTCGATTTTATACTGGTTCGGAGTTACCCTACATCCAGTCCCGCACACAAGTACGGATTTCCTTTCAAAAGCAGTCTTACAGTTACACCGTCGATTTCAAGGCAACGAGGTACACCCTCCAGATTCACTATCCTCTGGGTAGAGATACTTGATTTCCGGGGCAACAAGTTCACCTAATTGATATCCAAGGCTACAATCACACCTTATCTCGCTTGATTGATTTCCAAGGCCACAATCACACCTTTTCTCACTAAGTTGACTACAAAAAGCCTATAATTCTAAATAGCACTGAGGATCTTGTTGAGATAGTGATAGAGAATCAAACCAGAGATAATCTAGTTAGATTCAATGTTGATTTCGACAGAGTAATGGTAAGAATATGTATATAGAAATGTGGAAGAATAAGAGGAGTGAAAACCAAAAAATCTATTTTTAAATTCGTTGAAAACATCCCCTATTTATAGAAGAACAATAGCCATGTCCATTCGTGAAGAGATATGACGAATAGACACTTCTTTTGAAATTTAAATTTTGAATTCAACTGACACTATGTCGACATAGGGTACATGGGCATGTCGACATCCCAAAGGATATTTTGGTGATTTGATTTTCTTTGAAAAAACTTCTATCTTATATTAAAACAATTTTAAACTTTATAAATATACTTGACTATAGTTAAAATACATAAGTAAATATATAGAATAATATATACAAAATTTTACTATAATTTTATATTTAAATCTAAGTATAAAAATTAAATATATTATTATTAAAGATAGTTAAAACCACGGATAATTTGATTTTGAAATTAAAGATTATTTTGAGGCTAAAAATATTTGAAATCAGGATAGATGTTTTTGATGCTTCTAAAAGGAAGGTTTTGAAAACATTTTGAAAACAAGATATAATTTTTTTTAAAATCATTTTGAATAAAAATTAGCAGATACAAAACAATGTTCCACTAGATTTTTCGCAGGTTCCATCCTACTTAGGTTCCATCCCTTTAACAGGCTCGAAGTGGATTCCATTCCATGAATAAATTGGATTTTAATATGCCAGTGCTTTTCTAGGAGTTTTAACAAAATTTCTAATTAAAATATAAATTACTCGAACTCTTGAGCTCCTGATAATCTTGATACTCATGAGTCTTCAATCTAGATATCTTGAATCTCTATGTTGTACAGTCTTCATTCTTGGTACCTGCATGGTTAAATCCTCCATATACATATAATCTAAACTTATACTATTAGTATTTATATTTTATAATCTATTCTAAGGTTGTTATCATCAAAACTATCATCTCAAGGACTAACACTAGAGGGGTTACCTCCAATGGTTTCGGAAGGTATACTTCCAATGGTTTCAAAATGGGTTATTTTCACTTGGTTTCGAAGTTGTGCTTCCAAAGTAAAAGGTTAATGCTTTAATACAACTAAAAGGTTTCGAAAGAGGAGTTTTAAAGTATTCAAAAGGCAAGAGCCTAATGTTTTGAAGATATGTTTTATTACTTTCGAAGGAGGTCATCCTATGAGGCCGAAAGCAAGGTTTCGAAGGTGTTGAAAGGTTTTTAAACCCAAACTCATTTTTAATGGAAAAACCCATGGATAAATAAAGGAGTTTTGAAATGACTTAAATATGTAAATTTGAAGAAGTATCGCCTTGATAAAAATATAGGTTAAAGGGATTAACTATGTTGTATATGAAAAGTGTTTCAAGGACCTTAAACCCGGAGGAGCGGTATTATTAAGTTGTTGTGTTTGCTTCTTCAAATATGAATGTATTCACATGATAAAGGACCTATAACTGTATTTTGAGTATAAAGGGGTTGAAGAACCAGCTAGGTTAACCCAGTAGTGAATATAAATTGGTTAAACTCCTGAATGAATAGAATTGCATGCAAGGAGTCAGGGAGACCAAAATATAGGATGCCTAAACCTTGAAGTTGTCCATGAGATAGGTCCATAGTAAACCTATGAAAACTATTATTAGGAAGTTATTGGGGGTAACCAACAGGTTCATAGTAAACCTATGAAAACTGTGTACTAAGGATAGTTGGCAGGAGAAAAAAGGGTTTGTAGTGAACCCATGAAACTATATCCGGATTAAGTATTGACACTAGTCAAAAGGTTCCTAGTCAACCCATGAAAACTAGGATATGAAAGAACTTAATGGAGGCATCAATAAGTTCGTAGTGAACCCATGAAATCTAGGCTAACAAGGGAGTCAATGGAGAATCCCTAGGTTTCGAGTCAACCCATGAAAACTAGGATAAAAGATGAGTTATTGGAATGACCAATAGATTCAGAGGGACCATGAATTAATTAAGTTAATTGGTAAGGGCCTATAGGTTCTTAGTGATCCATGAAAACTATGAAATAGGATATAAAAGGTTATTAGTAAACTCATGAAAACTAATAGGTTAATAGTGACCCTAGAAACTATAATTATAACAGGGAGTCAATTAAACCGGGGATGGAAAATCCAAAATGTTTATATACACATATCATCATAATATATTTGAGATGTTATGTTTTTAATCACTGTGGATGCAGGGGCACAATATATGGTTTTGAAAAGGTTTTAGGATAATAGTGAGGGAAAATCTCGTTCCGCTAAGCGACGTAGCCTCACTAGATATGCAAATAGATTAAGATATTAGATTATTATTCATACCAGGCTTTATGTCTGACTCTAATTTTTTGTTTTCCCCTTAAACTCTCGGGTACTTAATTGATTTTGAGTAATTTGAGGTTTAGGGTTTCCAAGTTCTCTTCTTAGATGAACAAAGCTTCCGGAGGCGTGTAGGACGTAGTTAATTATTTAGAGTTATCTTTTTTCGTTGTGTATTTTGGACATAAAGGCAGACTTATTAGCCTTATTATATACTCTGATCAACCAAGGGGGAATCTTTATATGTCGCTTCTGGTTTATGTGTAATAATTATATTTTTCTAAACGTGGTTAACGTTTGTGGGATTATGTAGTGAACATCAAATGTTTTGAATGGAATGTTGAAATGTGTTTTTAATTTGTTAATTTTTTTTCATATCCTTGTGAGTTGTGTATTAATGTATCTAACACCACCGTATTTAGTCGTCGAGGATTACGAACTATGGATGACTGCAACATCCGTAGCCGTTAGTTTTGGGCCTCCAAGTAGGGGGATGTTACAATGCTTGAATCTGGGCAAGCAATCGACCGCAAGCATTCTACCATAGCATTTGACCGGTTGACCTGATGGTAGTCGATTGCTAGGCGAACTCAGGCCAACCTGGAACCTGGAATGTGACTATAAGTTGTATCCAAAATATCGACCATCGCACCCCCCTCATTCTCTTCCTCCTCTCTATTTTCAACCGAACCCCATTTCCACCACCCCTTCCTCCACCTAATCAAAGGCCCTCTCCTCCATTCCTCTACCAAGCGACGCTAAATTCTTGAACGTCAGATCTCGACCCACCGCCACTCTAGATCTAATCCCTTTTCTCCCTTTTTCCAACCGCCTCTTAACCCGTGGCACCATCCCACACCCGCAGCTCTTCCTCTTGTCATCCCGGATTCACCCCATAAGAAGCCACATTGCTTGACTGGAGCGAGAAAAAGATCACCACTTATCTTGGAAAGGCGTACTTTTATTTTCTCCATAGACGACTAGTGAAATTTAGAGATTTCGCTGCTTTTGGACTAAAAGAACTTTTCATTGTGGTAGGATTTGCACCGATCCTTCACTTCAAGACTTATGAGCATGAATATTACCCATGCTATGTCCATCTTTTCGATGCACAGATGGCATTGAATTTTAATGATGGCAACAACTATATTTAGTCCGAGGTAAAGGGAGCTGGGACCGAGATGACCGATGATTTTCTATTTTTTTACTATTTTATTTTTTCGGACCTGTGAACCACACCTATATATGCATAATAATGAAGCAGCATAAATATGGAAATCTCTTAAAGAAGCAATTCCACACATTTCAAACTAATAATAAACCACACACGTACAACTCATATTGAACGAAAAGGTGAATAGTCATGGGAAAGAAAGAAGAAAGAAGAAAGAAGAGAAGCGAGAAGAGAGAAAGAAAACCAAACAACATAGATCTCAAAATATAGCAGAAAAAATATACTATAATATTAATGATCTTTACAAAATAGAAACTGTAGCGTACATACATTAATCAGAGTACAACAACAAATCACTAATTATCAACCTAGATAGTTATAACAATCCGTCCTCACAAATGTTGATAATTTAAATAACCAATGTAGTGGAAAATAAATATAAAAATGAATACGACTTGAAGGCCTCCATCTCATCTTTGGAAGCTCCAAAGCATCCAAACTGGATCTCTAAACATACTTGGTCTAACCCGAGCATTAAATGGGAAGAACGCCCGGATCAGACAGGTAAACAGTGAAGACTCGTCTCCTCGACTCTCAGCTAATACATCTACAATATTTACGTGTCGTAAATCTAAGTGCCGAGAAGGCAGATTTTCAGGGGTAAAGTAAAAGATATAAACACAATTTCTCACATTACGTTAAAAATAGATATATAGTACACACAACCAACCTTAAGATGGTATATCAGAGTTTTTGTATGAACTAACCCAGCCAGGAACAGTTATAACTGCCTGCTTCCATACTTGACGGTACTAACTAACTTAGACAAAGCGAAAAAATATATAATAAATAGATAGATAGACATCCATATCGGGTGCTCCAACTCCATTGCTCAAGAAACCTCTTCCAGTAAGATCTTCCCTAAAATACGCTAAACATGATCCTAACTACTTGGCTTCTCAGAAAAATAGGGCACCTAGAGCTTAAAGGAAATACAAAATAAACTTCGAGTCAGTCAAGGGACTAGTGTGAGAACTCAAAATACGTTGTTTGAAAACAAAATGGTATCTCATAAGACCATGCCGCATATAAACATGGAACGGGTTTCTACCTTATGATAAGCAAAACATTCTTACGTAAAATACTTGATATTATTTTCTAATGACATATCTTTGAAAACATTCACAAGTAAATTTATTAAGCTTATCCGAAATTATTACATTATTAAATTCTAGCATACCACCTTGTAATACAAGGCTTTCTACATCTAAAATCTTATGGGCCCTTATTGGAGAATGGATTTCCATACAAATGACTATGTGAAGGGACTACTGTAACGTCGCGGATTTTCGTTCTTCGAAAATTCAACATCGATACTCACTTTATCGACTGCCGAGAAATCGAAGGCCGAAAACCGAGATGTTATGGGGTTTTAAAAAGAAGAATTTGAGAAAAGAAAAAGAAAGAAGAGAGAAGAGATAGAGAGGAAAGAAGATAGACGATTTTTAGAAAACAGAGAATTTTTAAAATAGAACGAGAAGAGAAGAGAAAGGAAATGGAAAAGGAAAATAGAGAAAAGAACATAGAACGGATAGAACAGAAACAACAGAACAACAACAGAATCTCACAATTCGCAGCGGAACAACATATAATAATAAATGAATAATCTTTAAACAAAGAACTATATCAGTTATTACATTATCATCATATTACATCACATCATATCATCAGAGTGTACAATAACATACATCAACAAACAGTGCAGCGGAAAAAGAAATACTATATAAACTAGTAATACGCCATGCCATCCAGCTTGCCTCCAGCAACTCCAGAATATCCAGAATATCCTGATAAACCTTAAACTCTTGACTGCCCGTGTGGAAAATTGGTGGGCACCCAGAGTTTAGGAAGGAAAACAATAAACTCCGAGTCAGTCATGTGACTGGTGTGAGAACTCAAAACAGTTTATTTAACTTTAAAATCAAATAGAGGAATATTTTTAAACTCAATTCGCAATGCTTTTAAAAATGAGACTACCATAAGGCCTCCCGCACACACACACATGCAAACGCAGAATCGGAGGAGATTTCTCCTTATGATAGTCAAAGATGCTTGATACGCATTTAAAATAACATTTGATATTATTATTAGTGCATAGTGTATAACAAATTCATTTCGAAAGTAGAATATAAATCTTAGCCAACATACGACCATTATCGTATGCCTACTATAGCTACTATCCAAACAGTGGTGACCACCATAAGTGAATAGCAGGTTCTACAACTAATACCGTACAAGTTTCGTATTGGGAATTGGATTTCCAACAAATGGTCAGGCCAAGGAACTTCCCATTGCCACATGAGAATGCCTCTGGATGGACATCCCCGAGAACCAAACCGGATCTCTACCAACACAAGGCCGGGTTACCCCTAACTGAGTAACAACTGACCGAATATGCCATCCCCCGGTCCTTTGGGACCTTTTCACCGAGCGCTCGTAATCAGTTCACACAATCATAAAGTGTTTTCAACATGAGTAAGTATCTGGGCTCCATACCATGATACCACCCTTTTCCAGAAGGAAATGGACACATCCTAAAGGGTGCTACCCCTCATAACCTTGCTGCTTCTTTCCTGTTTTGACCATTCACGGTGTGTGAGGCTCGACGAATTCACGTCCACAAAAACATACTTTATACAAAAGCCATGCTTTGGGTCAACAAATGATCAACACAATGATCACAAGGATAGACGATCAAATAAACGATCCTATCACAAATAATCAACACAATGATCATTTCAGCATCACTCAGCATGTCACATTACCAAATTGGGAATATATCGCTGATAACTTCAACTATATAACCTTTGAGCACATACGTCTCAAAGAAGGGTGTTAAGCAAAGAATAAATTCTCCGCCACCAACAGAAATATATTTGAAAGAAATCGGCTTTATATCTCAACTTGTAATGTCAGGCATACAATCCATACAAGTCTGTTCCGGGATCGAACAAAACCGAAGGCACTTACAAAGAAGTCCTTGCAATCCGGATATTCACAATCCTGATCGGATTTCCCATCACTTAGGGAATCTCTATACCAGGAGCTACCCAGTGCAGAGACAATCGATAAGTCATCCTATCGCTTTCACAAATACTCGGTCTTCAACACCGATCTTCAAATGCAATTCATAACGACGTATCACATATTCGGAATGGGTTATACGACCCCATGGTCCTTTCCCGGTTAACCCGAATAGTGAGCGCTTATTCAAAAATAAGTGTGGCATTCACATTCAAACAAATCACATCAATTACCCATTCAAAGGGAAATATTGATAGTCGGTTATTGAACTATCACTTGATATGCATACATCACCAGATTCCAAATAATTTTCCAAATTATTTATTTTCCAAAATATCTTTACAAGATATATAATTTTCACACTTCAAAAATAAATCAATATTTATTTTCAAACAAATTCTACTTTCACATATAAATTCCATAATGAATTTATATCCCAAAATATTCATGCATATACGATTTCAATTATTCATTTCAATTTATCTTCCAAAAGGTAAATTCTAAATATTCACTTTATATTGGAAAACATTTCCATACTTATTTATTCATAAGTAATTCACAAATCTTTTTATTTTCAACCTTGGAAAATATTTAATATACTTAAATCGAATTAAGTATATATTTCATTCTTTAAGGAAATCATTCTCTTAAACATATTTATTTGGGCCAAAACGAATGTTGCGTAAAACATCGTTACGACAACCCAAAATCACTAGTATAGGGATTCGAAATTAAAATAGATATATAAATCCCAATACTATACAAAACATTTCCTTTCGGAAATCATTTACTATAACAACAGTGTTATAGTCCACCATTTCCTTTTATTTCTCGAAAACGTCTATTTCAACAATAAATGTTGAAATCTATGGTTTCGAATCTCAACACCTTTAAAACATCGTTAGATCGTTTTAATTCTGTTTAAAATATCACATTCTAAAACATTTTCTTTAACATGTTATTCACTATTCAAAAACGTGAATATACTATGTTAACAAATTTCATCCTTTTTATACTTTTTAACTTAAAGGATTATTCACAGTCTAAAACGTGAATATAACTCCATTTATAAGTTATAACAATTAACTTATCAAAATAAGTCGTTTGCGAATTCATAAAACAACGTTTATAAATTCCATTTCTATTTATTTATAAAAACTTCTTTTTTATAAATTCCTTTATTAACATATTTCAGTTTATAACTCAATTATAAACTAAATGTTTATATTTTAAGTTAAATACTTATAAAACGATTATTTTATAAAATCGTTCTTTAAACTTCATAATTGTAAATCTTATAACTTATAAGATTCATTTATTTAACCAAATCTATTCTTCAATTAACTTCACAAATTTATAAATCTTACTATTTATAAATTTCATTTATAACTTCACAGTTTATAATTCTATAAATTTCATTCATTTATGAAATTCATTTTCACTACATTCAAACACTTATAAAAACTCGTTTTATAATGTCTATATTTCAATTTATAAATATCCATTTATAAATCTCTTAATATAAATCAGTTTATATTATTATTCTAAAACGTCTTTAAATTCCTTTATAATTTCACCATTTTGATTTATAAAATAATCAAATTTTATAAATCCTATATTTAAACTTTTCATAATAAATTCAAAAATCCAGTTTAAACTATTTTATAAAATCATTAATTCATATTTCTCAAAAATCAGCTTTTAACTATATTTCACAAAAACCATAATTTTTATAACAATAAAAATTATAACGTTTATTTATTTAAAATAGATCAATTCCGAAAATCTTATATATTTTCAAAAATCACTTTAAAATCATTTTAAAATCCCAAAATCTGGGTCCAATGATGCTACGCACCAAATAGTCAATCACGACTAACAACGATATCATATATCGATATGATAATCCATCAAATATCAAAATATCTGAAATCAAATAAAAACTGTTGAGGAATCCAGTTGGATCCCTCCAACCTGTTTTCCTGCATCCAAAAACATTAGCACAATACCAATTTCGCTCCAGTACGAAATTATCGCGGTATATGTTCTTAATAAATATTATCCGCTTAATAACGGCGCAATAGGGTCTCATCCGCTAAACAAAAAATGCGGGAAATCAACAACTGCAATATATACATATGCCAATATATATATATTGATATTACATATAATACCAATTTCACTGTTTATGAAATATTCGCGGTATATGTTTTTATTAAATAACATCCGCTTACTAACGGCGTATAATGTCTATTTTAACAATCAATAGATATTAATCATCATTCAAACATGCATTCAAATATTTTAAATCTAACTATTTAAAATAAAATCGAAACTGATTCGATTGAGTGAGAAGTTCTCACCTTGGTTTTAATTTCCGTTTTAGCTTTTATTTCGAATAAAATTAAACGCGCGTTTAATTTTACCCGAAATTCTCACTAACTCCAAACGACTCCAAACCAACTCCATGGCGTAGTGCTCGTCCATACGATTCCAACGCAACTGAGTTTGTATTTTTTCGACCTCGTATGAAAAAGTTATGTAATTTACAAGTTTGTACACAATTTTTATAACTAAATTTACACTATCCTTTATAATTTTTACCATAAGCAATCTAGGCCCTCAGATCTCAATCCATTGCATCAAGACCGTTACCCCACTCCTTCTTCCTCACGCATAGGCTACAGGTTGAGGCCGACATACATGAACCCATAAGCAACAACTAGGGTTAATTTTTGCACCCACCACACTCAACGATACTCGATCACACCAATGCCAACGCGAAGCACACGACGCAAGCTATCTCCACCAGGAAGAGCTCAAGGCTCGGCCCCCCTATGACGCGCGCGCACGGTGGTGAACAGCCCACGAACGGCCCATCCTTGCCCCTCCATCGTCGCTCCGTTCCCGATCATATCCGTATGGATTTGAAGTATTCGGCGAGCTCTTCGATTCTTTAGTTAACAACTTTTTCTAAAAACGAGTGGATTGAGAAAGATTGAGAGAGGAAGGAGATGGATTCTCAGCCTTTGAAATAAGAGATGGCGGCTGCAATTATGGGCTAGGGTTTTGTTTTTATTTTATTTTTTATTTGTGTGTGTGGTGTATTTATAGAAAACCAAGCGTAAACACTATTCATCCCGGGAATTTCGAACTCCGATTTAGACGCCGTAACCAGCGTACCTAGGGTTTATCCCGCGTTCCGGACACAATGGAACAGGTTTCGGAAGCTAATTCGGAAGTATGTGCGAGTTATGGCTGTAAACGCTCATTTTGAATTAAACCGATTTAAATCGATTTCTAGGCGTTTTAATTTGTACCGGACAAACGGTAAATCCAATTGACTTGAAATTTGAAACCTTACAATAATATCACATTACGGATCCGATGAAACTGGTTTCGTCGAAATCCGAGACTTTTTGAAAAATGGCTATTTTGACTCGCCAAATTTAAATTAAAAACAAATCGATGCGTTTCGAGCTGCCACGATCAAACGATAACTCCGATTGACACGAAAATTGAAATCCGGTAATAACTAACTATTACGGATCCAATGGAACTGGTTTCGTTCAATTCTGAGACTGTTCAAAAATTGACTATTTTTACTAGTCGATTTTAATATTAAAATATTCAATTTTCACAAATTAACTTTTAATTCGATTTTAAAAGTTCTAAAATATTTCTAACTTCAACATGATAAAATAAAATTTTACAAATTATTTTCAATCATATTTAACTCCATTTTCAATTATTTCCATAATTTAACATATTAAATTATCGATTTAATTATCCAATTAAATCCAATAATTCAATTTAAAATTTATTCGACTTATAAATTCACTTATTAATATTTTAAAATTAATTAAATATTCAAATTTTAATTTCTAAAAATTCTGGGTCGTTACAATCTTCCCCCCTTAAAAGAATTTCGTCCCCGAAATTACAAGTAAGAAAGGTTACAGAATTTATTAACTTTCCAAAATTCATAATTAAACTGCTTACAAATCTTTACTAAGTTTTCAAATCATACTTAGTTATCATTTCAAAAGCAACTATTATTGTTTAACTTTCAATTCCAAAATCAAAGTTAAAGTTTTCAAAATTTTCCCATTTTCTCAAATTTTTCTAACGCCTTAAATTTTCGGAAAAATTCGCCATAGTCTCCTTTGCGCGGCTCGATCCAAAAAAAAAATGACAGTATATATATCACAAATATACATCTCATCAAGTAATGAGGCATCCCGAAGGGAAAAAAGTATAAAAGTACGATATTTAATCCGAGATATGTACCTTATATTTTATTAGCAAGCATATACGGCTAATATAGCGCTAAAGCGAACTCCAAATGCGAAGCAAACGCGATCCGCACCTACTAAACTCAACAAACAACATGAGAATCATGTATATAAAGCATAGTATCGATATACAACATATATCAACATAACTACTACATAATATAGCAAATGCAACTAAAGCAACAAATGCAACCATCAACCAATTAACATTCATAATCAATAAATATTCATATTCTCATTAATTTTCAATGAATTGGTTTTCACTTTAAATCACATTTGATTTATTCACATTGGATTTTATCAACATTCCTTCTCAATTCAATTAGTTATCATTTACTAATTTAAATCTAATCCACATTCAATTCTATTCAAATTTATTTACTTTCAATTTGAATTCAATTTACTTTAGCTTTCCATTTCATTAATACTTAATGAATTATATACAATCAATCAACAATCATATAACAACCAATGTTTATTAATTTCAACCAAATTCCTTTGCTTATATTCATTCTCTTTCAATTTATTCAACTTCTAATAACATTAGATTTTAATGAATTATCACTTATATTCATTATTTCATATCAATCATTCACATTCAATTGATTAACATCCAATCCAACATCGATACCAAATGTAACGTCGCGGATTTTCGTTCTTCGAAAATTCAACATCGATACTCACTTTATCGACTGCCGAGAAATCGAAGGCCGAAAACCGAGATGTTATGGGGTTTTAAAAAGAAGAATTTGAGAAAAGAAAAAGAAAGAAGAGAGAAGAGATAGAGAGGAAAGAAGATAGACGATTTTTAGAAAACAGAGAATTTTTAAAATAGAACGAGAAGAGAAGAGAAAGGAAATGGAAAAGGAAAATAGAGAAAAGAACATAGAACGGATAGAACAGAAACAACAGAACAACAACAGAATCTCACAATTCGCAGCGGAACAACATATAATAATAAATGAATAATCTTTAAACAAAGAACTATATCAGTTATTACATTATCATCATATTACATCACATCATATCATCAGAGTGTACAACAACATACATCAACAAACAGTGCAGCGGAAAAAGAAATACTATATAAACTAGTAATACGCCATGCCATCCAGCTTGCCTCCAGCAACTCCAGAATATCCAGAATATCCTGATAAACCTTAAACTCTTGACTGCCCGTGTGGAAAATTGGTGGGCACCCAGAGTTTAGGAAGGAAAACAATAAACTCCGAGTCAGTCATGTGACTGGTGTGAGAACTCAAAACAGTTTATTTAACTTTAAAATCAAATAGAGGAATATTTTTAAACTCAATTCGCAATGCTTTTAAAAATGAGACTACCATAAGGCCTCCCGCACACACACACATGCAAACGCAGAATCGGAGGAGATTTCTCCTTATGATAGTCAAAGATGCTTGATACGCATTTAAAATAACATTTGATATTATTATTAGTGCATAGTGTATAACAAATTCATTTCGAAAGTAGAATATAAATCTTAGCCAACATACGACCATTATCGTATGCCTACTATAGCTACTATCCAAACAGTGGTGACCACCATAAGTGAATAGCAGGTTCTACAACTAATACCGTACAAGTTTCGTATTGGGAATTGGATTTCCAACAAATGGTCAGGCCAAGGAACTTCCCATTGCCACATGAGAATGCCTCTGGATGGACATCCCCGAGAACCAAACCGGATCTCTACCAACACAAGGCCGGGTTACCCCTAACTGAGTAACAACTGACCGAATATGCCATCCCCCGGTCCTTTGGGACCTTTTCACCGAGCGCTCGTAATCAGTTCACACAATCATAAAGTGTTTTCAACATGAGTAAGTATCTGGGCTCCATACCATGATACCACCCTTTTCCAGAAGGAAATGGACACATCCTAAAGGGTGCTACCCCTCATAACCTTGCTGCTTCTTTCCTGTTTTGACCATTCACGGTGTGTGAGGCTCGACGAATTCACGTCCACAAAAACATACTTTATACAAAAGCCATGCTTTGGGTCAACAAATGATCAACACAATGATCACAAGGATAGACGATCAAATAAACGATCCTATCACAAATAATCAACACAATGATCATTTCAGCATCACTCAGCATGTCACATTACCAAATTGGGAATATATCGCTGATAACTTCAACTATATAACCTTTGAGCACATACGTCTCAAAGAAGGGTGTTAAGCAAAGAATAAATTCTCCGCCACCAACAGAAATATATTTGAAAGAAATCGGCTTTATATCTCAACTTGTAATGTCAGGCATACAATCCATACAAGTCTGTTCCGGGATCGAACAAAACCGAAGGCACTTACAAAGAAGTCCTTGCAATCCGGATATTCACAATCCTGATCGGATTTCCCATCACTTAGGGAATCTCTATACCAGGAGCTACCCAGTGCAGAGACAATCGATAAGTCATCCTATCGCTTTCACAAATACTCGGTCTTCAACACCGATCTTCAAATGCAATTCATAACGACGTATCACATATTCGGAATGGGTTATACGACCCCATGGTCCTTTCCCGGTTAACCCGAATAGTGAGCGCTTATTCAAAAATAAGTGTGGCATTCACATTCAAACAAATCACATCAATTACCCATTCAAAGGGAAATATTGATAGTCGGTTATTGAACTATCACTTGATATGCATACATCACCAGATTCCAAATAATTTTCCAAATTATTTATTTTCCAAAATATCTTTACAAGATATATAATTTTCACACTTCAAAAATAAATCAATATTTATTTTCAAACAAATTCTACTTTCACATATAAATTCCATAATGAATTTATATCCCAAAATATTCATGCATATACGATTTCAATTATTCATTTCAATTTATCTTCCAAAAGGTAAATTCTAAATATTCACTTTATATTGGAAAACATTTCCATACTTATTTATTCATAAGTAATTCACAAATCTTTTTATTTTCAACCTTGGAAAATATTTAATATACTTAAATCGAATTAAGTATATATTTCATTCTTTAAGGAAATCATTCTCTTAAACATATTTATTTGGGCCAAAACGAATGTTGCGTAAAACATCGTTACGACAACCCAAAATCACTAGTATAGGGATTCGAAATTAAAATAGATATATAAATCCCAATACTATACAAAACATTTCCTTTCGGAAATCATTTACTATAACAACAGTGTTATAGTCCACCATTTCCTTTTATTTCTCGAAAACGTCTATTTCAACAATAAATGTTGAAATCTATGGTTTCGAATCTCAACACCTTTAAAACATCGTTAGATCGTTTTAATTCTGTTTAAAATATCACATTCTAAAACATTTTCTTTAACATGTTATTCACTATTCAAAAACGTGAATATACTATGTTAACAAATTTCATCCTTTTTATACTTTTTAACTTAAAGGATTATTCACAGTCTAAAACGTGAATATAACTCCATTTATAAGTTATAACAATTAACTTATCAAAATAAGTCGTTTGCGAATTCATAAAACAACGTTTATAAATTCCATTTCTATTTATTTATAAAAACTTCTTTTTTATAAATTCCTTTATTAACATATTTCAGTTTATAACTCAATTATAAACTAAATGTTTATATTTTAAGTTAAATACTTATAAAACGATTATTTTATAAAATCGTTCTTTAAACTTCATAATTGTAAATCTTATAACTTATAAGATTCATTTATTTAACCAAATCTATTCTTCAATTAACTTCACAAATTTATAAATCTTACTATTTATAAATTTCATTCATAACTTCACAGTTTATAATTCTATAAATTTCATTCATTTATGAAATTCATTTTCACTACATTCAAACACTTATAAAAACTCGTTTTATAATGTCTATATTTCAATTTATAAATATCCATTTATAAATCTCTTAATATAAATCAGTTTATATTATTATTCTAAAACGTCTTTAAATTCCTTTATAATTTCACCATTTTGATTTATAAAATAATCAAATTTTATAAATCCTATATTTAAACTTTTCATAATAAATTCAAAAATCCAGTTTAAACTATTTTATAAAATCATTAATTCATATTTCTCAAAAATCAGCTTTTAACTATATTTCACAAAAACCATAATTTTTATAACAATAAAAATTATAACGTTTATTTATTTAAAATAGATCAATTCCGAAAATCTTATATATTTTCAAAAATCACTTTAAAATCATTTTAAAATCCCAAAATCTGGGTCCAATGATGCTACGCACCAAATAGTCAATCACGACTAACAACGATATCATATATCGATATGATAATCCATCAAATATCAAAATATCTGAAATCAAATAAAAACTGTTGAGGAATCCAGTTGGATCCCTCCAACCTGTTTTCCTGCATCCAAAAACATTAGCACAATACCAATTTCGCTCCAGTACGAAATTATCGCGGTATATGTTCTTAATAAATATTATCCGCTTAATAACGGCGCAATAGGGTCTCATCCGCTAAACAAAAAATGTGGGAAATCAACAACTGCAATATATACATATGCCAATATATATATATTGATATTACATATAATACCAATTTCACTGTTTATGAAATATTCGCGGTATATGTTTTTATTAAATAACATCCGCTTACTAACGGCGTATAATGTCTATTTTAACAATCAATAGATATTAATCATCATTCAAACATGCATTCAAATATTTTAAATCTAACTATTTAAAATAAAATCGAAACTGATTCGATTGAGTGAGAAGTTCTCACCTTGGTTTTAATTTCCGTTTTAGCTTTTATTTCGAATAAAATTAAACGCGCGTTTAATTTTACCCGAAATTCTCACTAACTCCAAACGACTCCAAACCAACTCCATGGCGTAGTGCTCGTCCATACGATTCCAACGCAACTGAGTTTGTATTTTTTCGACCTCGTATGAAAAAGTTATGTAATTTACAAGTTTGTACACAATTTTTATAACTAAATTTACACTATCCTTTATAATTTTTACCATAAGCAATCTAGGCCCTCAGATCTCAATCCATTGCATCAAGACCGTTACCCCACTCCTTCTTCCTCACGCATAGGCTACAGGTTGAGGCCGACATACATGAACCCATAAGCAACAACTAGGGTTAATTTTTGCACCCACCACACTCAACGATACTCGATCACACCAATGCCAACGCGAAGCACACGACGCAAGCTATCTCCACCAGGAAGAGCTCAAGGCTCGGCCCCCCTATGACGCGCGCGCACGGTGGTGAACAGCCCACGAACGGCCCATCCTTGCCCCTCCATCGTCGCTCCGTTCCCGATCATATCCGTATGGATTTGAAGTATTCGGCGAGCTCTTCGATTCTTTAGTTAACAACTTTTTCTAAAAACGAGTGGATTGAGAAAGATTGAGAGAGGAAGGAGATGGATTCTCAGCCTTTGAAATAAGAGATGGCGGCTGCAATTATGGGCTAGGGTTTTGTTTTTATTTTATTTTTTATTTGTGTGTGTGGTGTATTTATAGAAAACCAAGCGTAAACACTATTCATCCCGGGAATTTCGAACTCCGATTTAGACGCCGTAACCAGCGTACCTAGGGTTTATCCCGCGTTCCGGACACAATGGAACAGGTTTCGGAAGCTAATTCGGAAGTATGTGCGAGTTATGGCTGTAAACGCTCATTTTGAATTAAACCGATTTAAATCGATTTCTAGGCGTTTTAATTTGTACCGGACAAACGGTAAATCCAATTGACTTGAAATTTGAAACCTTACAATAATATCACATTACGGATCCGATGAAACTGGTTTCGTCGAAATCCGAGACTTTTTGAAAAATGGCTATTTTGACTCGCCAAATTTAAATTAAAAACAAATCAATACGTTTCGAGCTGCCACGATCAAACGATAACTCCGATTGACACGAAAATTGAAATCCGGTAATAACTAACTATTACGGATCCAATGGAACTGGTTTCGTTCAATTCTGAGACTGTTCAAAAATTGACTATTTTTACTAGTCGATTTTAATATTAAAATATTCAATTTTCACAAATTAACTTTTAATTCGATTTTAAAAGTTCTAAAATATTTCTAACTTCAACATGATAAAATAAAATTTTACAAATTATTTTCAATCATATTTAACTCCATTTTCAATTATTTCCATAATTTAACATATTAAATTATCGATTTAATTATCCAATTAAATCCAATAATTCAATTTAAAATTTATTCGACTTATAAATTCACTTATTAATATTTTAAAATTAATTAAATATTCAAATTTTAATTTCTAAAAATTCTGGGTCGTTACAACTACCTTCCGAAAGTACATCTCTAGAGGAATGTACCAAGGCCCAACTGATGGTCCTCTATCAATACAAGACTGGCCTACCTCTTCCTATATAGTACCAAATATGTCATCACCCTGGTCATTATCAACCTATTCGTGACGTATCTTAACATACACCACAATAATTTAAACCCGAACGTCATAGTGGGTAGAAATATATCTAGAAGGAGATGATACACCCTAATGATTGTGAACCACATAGCCTTGCCGCATCTACCATGTTTCGGCCATTTTCGGGTATGAGGCTTGAGGTAAGATTACCTTTTACTTTGCACATTTCACTTTGAACGCCACATTTTCATTCCATCAATCATTATTGACTTCCATAAACATACATCCTCCGAGCTCATACGCCTCAGAGAATGGTGTTAAGCCAAGAGAAGTTTCCTTCTCCACCACTAAATAGATGTACGTCTAGAAAAGTCAATGTTAATCGACTAATTTTCTATTGGTTTAGAAAATAGTCGTTAAATTTCAAATTAAAATAACCGCAAGTGCACGGTATACGAATGTAGCACGTATGCGAGTACAGGTCGATCCGTAGGGAATTGATGATTTTAAAATTCTATTCAATCAAATTAAACAAAAGTTGATGGAAAATTAAGCTAGAGAATTAGAGAATTAACTAACTAAAAGAAAAGAGAAGCAAATATAAGAGTTAAGTGACAATTTAGAGAATCCACTCTCTAGATCATGTAGTTCAACACATATGAAATCATGATCTCTCTTTTATGGTCATTTAGTGCTTTAATTGATGTGCCTATCATAAGTATGGCATATTTGTGCTATTGATTAGCCAACATAAGCCATCAAACTATAACACACCACTTAAACCACGTACTAATTTTAAAGAAACTTGATAATGAAAATGAGAGTGAAATCTATTTTAAGTATGGTGTATTAACTATTGATTAGAAATATAGACCATCAAATTTGAATTTCAAATCACTTTCTTATGCCATAATCATATTTTGATGAAGAGGCATTTCTGTTAGCGATTGTTTAAGCATAGCCTATTTGGTGACAACAATATAGGCTATCAAATTCAAAGCAAAAACAACAAATAAAACACTTCATTGATCATCATTAAGCATAAAAAAAGAGCATGAATTAACAAATAGTTGAAGCTACATAATTAGAGAGCTTCATTACCCCTAAATTGAAGTATTTTAGCCTCTCATATTTGTCATTTGATTAACAAATTTAGATAGCAACATGAAAGAAAAAAGAAAGGAAAATGAAAGCTAATGGAAAAGACAACTAATCTAATTGCTTCAAGGTAAATCTACACTATTACATAAGAGGAAATAAACAAGAAAATGAAAAAACATGTATTGAAATTGCATTAAAATAAAAATAAAAATTCATAAAAGAAGAAATGGCTAAGTAGCCATGAAAAGAAAGAGAGCTCTCATTTTATTTTCCTAAGAGAAGAGAGTCCAAAAGAGAGACTAAGGAAGAAGATGGTTACATGAAACATAAGGGGTATATATACATGTGTTAAACCCTAATTCATATTTTTGGGGAATGCCCAAAATACCCTTGAGAAAGTATGGAGGCCAAGTAATTATTAGCTTCTACTAATCATCATTAAAGTGTACATGAAGCCATTAATTTCATAAGCATGTGCATTAGCTTCTAATTTTTACATTAAGGTAGGTGGGTAAGTGTTGTCCTCCATTTTCTTCATTTTTAATTATTTCCATCTTCATTCCTTTGTATTCAGCTTGTGCATGCATGTGTCTTCATGAAACCACTCCTATTTGCAATCAAATTCCTACACAAATATATAAAAATTCCAATTAATTTTTTTCAGAGAAATATATGCACACAAATGATCGTGTTTCCCCTATAAGAAGATGGATATGCGACAATTTGGAATTAATATGGATTTTGGTTACAACAAGTTAAAATACCCAATGTGATCATTTATTTAATTTAAATATATTAAATATGGTGGCAAAAAATATACACATTTACATGCACATCAGTCAACGATGCAATCTTAAGAACGCAATGTCAGGCATCCCTCCATACAAATTTGTCCTGGGACTAAACAAAACCAAAGACGCTCCTCCTACTACCATTAGTAGCGAGTAGTCCTTGCATTGGATATTTCATATTGAAGAGACTATTGCCACTATATGTATATTGGGAGTTTTCCCTAAATGATCAACAAGAAGTCCTTCATTGTGATAATCCCAAATATCATATCCATGTCTTCACTTCTAATACGTAAACTGGTTCGAAGTGGTCTTCGAATAGGAATAATCCAAATCAAACCTCGATTCCTTCGAAACAACCATCGATAAAATGATGTTCTTGTGAATAGGGAATCATTCTTTAATTAATTTAGTTCTTTTATATCAAAAATCTCTTTTTGAGATATATATTCCATAAAACATTCTTTTTGGTATACACGGAATCATTAAACTCTCTTATCACTGCTTTTGATTTCTTAAACTTTTTTACACTTAACTTGTTTTCGATATTTCGACCTTATCTATCCCTCGACCAGGGAAGAGGCCAGGTGAGCCAGGATGGTAGTTGCTCCTGAACATCATCTTAGTTTAACCACGTCACATCCGGATCTCACGAATAGAAAAATCCTGTCCACTTGTTGGCTTTTAGAGCCAAGATTAAATCACTAAATTTGTAATAGCTTTTATTTAAATCGCTTATTTAAACTCTTTTAAATAAACTATAAAAGTTCCAAAAAAATCATTTAAACACTTAATTATTCCTTTAAAAACTTTTATGAAAGATATGGAAAAGAATCGTTAAGTTTAAAGCCATATTTAGTTATTGAAAAGTGCAGTGAAAAGTGCTGCGGAAAGTGCTTTTTTAGCTATTTTGATCAAAACGACTTTTGATTGTTTGAAAATACATTTTTATTACTCAAACCACTTTTGAAAAAAAATTAAAAAAATTATAATATTTATTTCATATTTTTAAATAAATTTAAAGCATCATTTCCAAAGAAATCTAGTTTTGGATTCCGAACTGCAAAACTATGATTTTTCCAAAAATTGTTTTACTCATATTTCAAAATCTACTTATCAAAATCTCGATTTCCTTTCTTTTTTGGAAAACTACGGATATAATAGTTTGGAAAATGCTTATCTCGAAGTATTCCAAGCTATATTCCATCTTTTAAATTTGTTTGGCTTTTGTGGCGTGAAATAGCGAACTGCCGTTATGCGACGCGCCTATTTTTGACTAAATTTTCAATTCCCATTCGAACTTCACCAAAACACTTTTAAATGTTTATAAAACAATTCATACTCATTTTAAACTTTTATAAAGAGGTTGAATATTCCATATACGCCAATATATTAAATCAAGGAAAGTGATTCCTTTGTGCTTATCGACATGTATTTTCGTGACTTGCATATATATTCAATATTCATATGAAAACATTCAAACTTGATGATCAGAGCATGATAAAAATCCATTTGCAAACATCATATCATCATCTATAATATAATATTTTAGGAGTTCTCACCATGAGTTTTTAACGATTAATTTAAAATTCATTATAGCTTCGCTACTCGGTTTTCGAAGCTCGCTATTCTTCATATAATAGCTGCTAGATGCCTCGACCAAGACTTGAGATGGCTAGTGGTGCATGGCCAAGGGTGGAGCAAAGAAGTGCACGGCCTAATGATGAAGCAGGGTGGATATTTGAAGAATAAAGAGAAAAGGTGGAGTTTCGGGCATGTTTTGAGGTCTTTACCTATATATTAAAATTTAAATTCTTTTTTAGATGAATTTTGACATTATTTCTCTTAGGATGGAAGCCATTAAAGTGGAAGACAAAACTTAGAAATATGAAGAAGAAGATGAATGAAAATGAAGAGAAGAGGGCAGGGTATTTATAGGAAAAGAAGAGTGTAAAAGTATACATGCACACATCACCTTTTGCATCACCATTTCGGCTTCCCCAACTCACCTCCCCCATCTAAGGCACGGAAAAAGCCTTCCCCCCATGTGCCCATTACTTCCATCTTCTCATGTATGTTGACTTATATATGCTTAAGGAGTAAGAAATCTTAAAATATATTATATATTTTATATTATACTTTTAAACTTAATTATTTTGGTACATATATGTTTATTTGCATGTTTCATGTATGCATATGTACGTGGATATGTGTAAATTACATATCCCTACAACGTGGTAGAACTTCCACGCATTGTATCGTTACAAATCCCCATTCCGATTTTCAGTTATATTTTCTCTTTTAAATTGATATGAATATTTATGTAAACAAATTTTGAAAATAAATTTTCTTATCATTACTAACTAGTAAAAATGATCATATTTTATTTATAAAATCATATGAATTATTATAAATAATTATTTACAAAATTATTGTTGTATCGATAAAGCTAAACGATCATTTATTTAAAGTGATATATTTACGGGTCTTTACAGGCTCCCCTCCTTAAAATAATTTCGTCCTTGAAATTAAGATAAGAAGGAAATAGCTTAGAAAGGAAATATATTCGATATATTGAATTTATACAAAAATATGGATAAGTGACTACACCACAGGCGGTGAGTACACTATAATGGCATGATATATATACAGTTCATTCTTCTATTCTAAATTAAGGATATGCCTTTTTCACCTCTGTTTCCCAAGTGCAATCATCAGCATCTCCACTCCATTAACCTTGCTACCTTCCTCCTTAATCATTTCTCATCATGATCAACGACTCGAACAGGTTGCCTTATAACTGCCAATTTCAGTTCCACCTACAAGTTTTCCTGAGCATTTTTTTCTGTGATTTGCTCTGGGTCATGCACAATTTTTTAAATGCGATACACGAAAAATATAATGCACTCCTACCAACCTTTGTGCAATTGTACTTGATAAGCTGATAGGCCGATTCGTTCAAGAATGGGAAACGGTACAACATATCAAGGTGCTAACTTCCCAGCTCTTCCAAATCTCATTACTACTCTTATAGGAGAGACTTTCAAAAAGACTGAATCTCCAACTAAGAATTCTAGGTTTCTACGCCTTTCGTCTGCATAACTTTTTTATCTGATCTGGGATTCTTTTAGCTTCTTTCTAATCATATCGACCTTCTCCAAAGCTTCTCATATCGTATCAGGACCATGTACTAACCGATCTTGTATTTCGATCCAACATGCCAATGACCTGTACGGGCCGCCATACAAAGTTTCATATGGTGCCACACCGATACTAACTTGATAACGGTTGCTAGAAGAGAACTCTACTAAATGTAAATGATTTTCCTAGGAGCCTCCAAAGTCTAGAATACATGCTCTGGGAAAATCTTTTAAAATGCGGTTAACTCTCTCCGTCTGTCCATTAGTTTGGGGGTGATAGGCAGTGCTTATATTTAGCCTTGTTCCTAAAGCGGTCTGTAATGCTTTCCAAAACTAGCTAGTTAAGATTGGATCCCGATCGCTTACTATACTACTTGCAACTCCATGCAATCATACAATCTCCTTCATATATATATGCAAATCTTGTAGTGGTCCTTGTTGGCTTAATTGGAATGAAGTGTGTATTTTTAGTTAATCGGTCGGTGATATCCCAAATTCCTTCGTTCCCTTTCCTCATTCGAGGTAAGCCATCAATGAAATCCATTGATATTTGATCCTACTTCCAAGTTGTAATCACCAGCGGCTGACGTAACCCTGCAATTTTCTGTTGGTCGCTCTTGACTTGTTGATAGTTAGCGCATCTTCTAACATAAATGGATATGTCCCTCTTCATGCTTTTCCACCAAAATGTGTGCTTCATATCTTTATACATTTTGTTAATTCCCTGATGAATGTTAAGTTTGGTTTTGTGACATTCAGCTAATACCTCTTACCTAAGGTTCACATCTAAAGCACAAATTCTTCCATTCAACTGTAATACTCCACTTTTATCTACCTCAAGGCTTGAATGCTGCACTTGGCATACAATCTTATAAATTTTCTTAAAACCCCATCTTCCTTTTACTAACTGGAAATTCTTCCAGAAAAGTTGGAATACTCCAAATAAGAAATAACTGTATGCTTTCTACTCAATGCATCAGCTACTACGTTGGCTTTCCCTAGTGCGTATAAAATATCTAGATCATAAGATGCAAGAAATTCCTACCAACGTTGCTACCTCATGTTTCAATCTTTCTAAGTGAAAAGATACTTTAAATATTTATGATCCGTAAAGAGCTCAAAATTTTCACCTAATTAAATGAGGGAATTTTATTTATTAAGGTCGATTCGAGGTTTTAATGAAATAAACTATGAAAAGTTCTTACCCAGTAAATATTGCCTCCATATTTTAATGCGAACACCACGGTTAATAATTCTAAGTTGTGCATTGCATAATTTTTCTCATGAGTCTTTAGTTATCTACTTGCATAAGCAATCACCTTCCTTCCTGCATCAGAACTGCACCGACTCCATCTCCACAAGCATCTGTATAAACTGTTAATCCACTATTTCCATTTATAATTGCTAGAACTGCAGCAGTTGTTAACCTCTTTTTGAGTTCCTGGAATGCTGCTTCACATTTAGGACTCCATATAAATTTAGCATCCTTCATGGTCAACTTCGTTAGGTGTTAGGCAATCTTTGAGAAACCTTGAATGAATCTTCTGTAATATCTGGCCAGACCTAAGAAGCTACGAATCCCTTTGGGAGTTTGTGGTTGCTTCTAATTTAAAATAGCTGCAACCTTTACAGGATCTACTGAAATTCCATCCCTTGACAATATATGTCCAAGGAATCTTACCTCCTTTTCCTAGAAATAGCATTTTGCGAATTTGGCTTTAAGCACATTATTTCTTAATATCTCCAATACTATTTCTAGATGCCTTTCGTGTTCTTCTTCCATCTTAGAATAGATTATATCATCGATAAAGACTAACATGAATTTATTATGTACATCTCTAAATAATCTATTCATAAGGTCTACAAAATAAGCTGGCACATTGGTTAGCCCAAAAGGCATAACCAACCACTCGAAGAAAGTATTTGGGCCATTAAATGCAGTTAGATGGATGCATTCTTCTGCTATTCTTGGCTGATGAAATCTTGTAGCTAGATCCATTTTCAAGAATACCTGAGCACCATGTAACTGATCAAACAAGCCATCCATTCGAGGTAGAGGATACTTGTTCTTAATCGTTTATTTATTCAGATCTCGGTAATCTACACACAACCTTAGAGATCCATCCAATTTGGCAGCAAGAACTACTGCCGATCCTCAACTTGAACGACTCGGTCTTATCAACACTTTCCTTAATAGCTCTTAAGTTTGTTATTTAACTCCTCCTTCGAAGCCATCCTTCGGTCATGTTGTTTAATTGGTCTTGCATCAGAAATCAAATCAATATGAAATTCGATTTCCTGATGCGGTGGTAAAGTCTTTACTTCTTTAAAAACATCTGCGAATTCTTTAACAACGGGTATTGTTTATAATCCTTTTTGGGATGAGTCTAATGCATATAGGAAACTTCCCCTCCTTGGACTAGGATCTTCACAAGGTATTTCCATAAACTTCCCAAAACTAGTCCATTAGGTTATCGTCCTACTAACGATAACAGCTTTATACTTAGCTAACTAATCCATGCCAGGTAAAATTTCAAATCCAGTAAAATCTTAGACAAATAGGTCGAAAGGAAATTGTTGCGAAAAGTGGGAAAATTGGACTTTTTCACAATTCGTACAAAGGTTAGTGGTAGCACCTATAGGATTCGTCACACAAATATAGGTATCATCTAACTTAGGTTCTAGTTTTAATTCTTCTATGTTTTTCTTACCAATATAACTATGAGAAGCTCATGTTTCAAACAATACTCTAACTAAAACATCTTCAATAAAAATATTGCCTTCCAAAACTCCCTTTCCCTTCACATCTTGAGGGGTAGAAGACTCATCCTTTATTGCGTAAACTCTGACCTACTCTCCTTTTATGATGATCGGATAATTCTTGATCATGTGTTCCAACTGATGACAATTATAGCAGTTTGGTGGTGGCTTATGAACCTTGGGGTTCTTACAATAAGTCGCTTGGTAGCCCTTTTGTTGGCAATTGTAACACGTAGTATCTTTCAAATAGTTACCATAAGCTCCTCCTCCAGATTTAGCTTGACCTGGCTTTTTCCCATTTTGATTAAACTTCCTCTTCTTCCAATAGTTGGTGTTGATTTGAGCTACTATCGGCTTTGTCTCGTCCAATATTTCATAATGGAATCTCATATCCAGCAAATCTATAAATGACCCCTTAACGTGGGCAGTCATCCTGCTCTGGTATTTCTCTTTTATCCAGGAAATGAACTTCTTGTTTTTCTTTAAAGGCATGTCAATTAGACCCAGCCCAAAACAAGATAATTCGTTGAACTTATTAGCATACTCTTCAAAGTCATTTCGTCCTATTTTCGATCCATAAAGCTTCTGTAAAGACGAGATTTCTCGGAGCTAGCATGTACTGCTCCTCCAAAACCTCTTTAACCATTTACCAAGAGAAATTGTTCTTTGAATCATTTAGGGTAATAGACTGCTACTAAGCCAGAGCGCCTTCTTGAGGTTGTCACGAGGCCAAAAATCTCTTTTACTCATCACTGATATTCAATTCTTTAAAGATCCTTTCACATGATTTAATGCAAGCATGTACTTCAATGATAGCTTCTATACCCTTGAATGGTTTTCCCCAAAGCTGGTATAATTCTTGTTGGAGCTGGACCGTTGGTTGTTGTGGTGCTTCTATTTAGAATTCTAAATGCGCACTCTCAAAAAATAAACTCATTCTATGGTATTGCTAACCCGATCTCTATTGAGTTATACCCCACCAAAGCCAAGGTTCTCGCTTAATCTTTAGCTTTGATAACAAATGTGAAGACCCGTCTTCTCGACTCTTGAAAATCGGCACTAATACATCCACATTATTCACGTGCTGTAAATCCAAGTGCCAGTGAGGCAGATTTCCCGGGGTGAAGTAAAGTAAAAGATAGAAGCACAATTTCTCACATTACGTTAAAAATAGAAATGCAATACATACAACCATCCTTATTAGGGTACGTTGGAGTTTTTGTATAAACTAACCTAGACAGGAATAGTTATAACTGCATTCTCCCACACTTGCTGGTATTAATTAACATAGACATAGCAGAAAAACATAAAAAAAATAAGTAGACAGACATCCACATCGGGTGCTCCGGCTCTATTGCTCCAAAAACTTCTTCCAGCATGCTCTTCCACAAAATACTCCAAATAGAATCCTGACTACTTGGCTGCCTGGAAAAATAATGCACCTAGAGTTTAAAGGGAAAACAAAATAAACTCCGAGTCAGTCATGATACTGGTGTGAGAACTCAAAATACGTTGTTTGAAAAAAAGTTATCCCATAAGACCACGCTGTACATAAACACAGAATAGGTTTTTACATTATGATTACAAAACATTCATACGTAAAATACTTGGTATTATTTTGAATGGCATATATTTGAAAACATTCACAAGTAAATTTATTAATCTTAGCCAAAATTGTTACATTAACAAATTACAGCATACCACCATGTAATACAAGGCTTTCTACATCAAAAATCGTATGGACTCTTATTGGAGAATGGGTTTCCATACAAATGATCGAGTGAAGGGACTACCTTATGGATGTACATCTTTAGAGGAATGTATCGAGGGCCAACTGATGGTCCTCTACCAACACAAGACCGGCCTACCTCTTCCTAGATAGTACCGAATATGTCATCACCTTGGTCGTTACCGACCTATTCGAGACATCTCTTAGCATACGCCACGATAATTTAAACTCGAATGTCATAGCGGGTAGAAATATATATAGAAGGGGATGATATACCCTAATGGTTGAAAACCACATAGCCTTGCCGCATCTACGCTGTATCGGCAATTTTCGGGTGTGAGGCTTGAGGTATGATTACCTTTTACTTTGCACATCTCACTTTGAATGCCACGTTACCTTTCCATCAATCACAATTGACTTCCATAAATATACAACCTTCGAGCTCATACATCTCAGAGAAAGGTGTTAAGCAAAGAGAAGTTGCCTTCTACGCCACTAAAAAGATGTACGTTTATAAAAGTCAACGATGCATTCTCAAGTATGCAATGTCAGACATATCCATACAAGTTCATTCTGGGACTGAACGGAACCGAAGGCATTCCTTCTACTACCATTAGTAGCGAGTAGTCCTTGCATTGGATATTTCATATCGAAGAGACTACTGGTATTATATGTATATTGGAAGTTTGCCACCAAATAATCGACAAGTGGTCCTTAATTGCGAAAATCCCAAATATAATATCCATGTTTTCACTTTGAATTCGTAAATTGCTTCGAAGTGGTCTTTGGATAGGAATCATCCAAATCCGACCCCAGTTCTTTCCAAACAATCATTGGTAAAAGGTTGTTCTTGTGAATAGGGAATCGTTATTTAATTGATTTAGTTCCTTTTTAATCAAAAATCTCTTTTGGAGATATAAATTCTTTAAAACGTTCTTTTTAGTACACACGGAATCATCAAACCTCTTTTATCACTACTTTTGATTTCTTTAACCTTTTTACACTTAACTCGTTTCCGACATTTCGACTTTATCTATCCCTCGTCCAGGGAAGAGGCCAAGTGAGCCAGGGCACTAGATGCTCCTGATCATCTCCTTAGATTAAGAACCTCACATCTGGATTTCACAAATAGAAAAATTCAGTCTACTCGTCGGCTTTTAGAGCCAAGATTAAATCACTAAATTTGCAATAGCTTTTTTTAAATCGTTTATTTAAACTCTTTTATATAAACTATAAAATTTCCAAAAAGTCGTTTAAATACTTAATTATTACTTTAAAAACATTTATAAAAGGTTTGGAAAAGAATCTTTAAGTTTAAGCTATATTTTAAAAGTTATTAGAAAGTGCTGCGAAAATGTGCTACGGAAAGTTCTTTTTTTAGCTATTTTGATCAAAACGACTTTTTATTATTTGAAATTAATTTTTATAACTCAAATTATTTTTCACATTTTAAAACATTTATAAGATTTATTCCATATTTTTTAAAAAGTTAAAACGTCATTTCCAAAGAAATCATGTTTTAGATTCCGAACTACAAAACCGCGATATTTTCAAATTTTATTTTACTCATATTTCAAAATCTACTTATCAAAATATCAATTTTCTTTCTTCGTTGGAAAATTATGGATATATTAGTTTGGAAAACTCTTATCTCAAAGAATTCCAAGCTATATTCCATATTTTACACTTGTTTGACTTTTATGACACAAAATCGCGAACTCCCATTACGCGACGTGCCTATTTTTTACTAAATTTTCATTTCTCATTCAAACATCACCAAAAAAACTTTTAAATGTTTATAAAACATTTCAAACTCATTTTAAAACAATTTTACACAGGTTTAACATTCCATATACACCAATCGCTAAATCAAGGAAAGTTATTTCCTTTGTGCTTATCGACGTGTATTTTCGTGAGTTGAATATACATTCAATATTCAAATGAAAACATGCAAAGTTAATGATCAAAGCATGATAAAAATCCATTTGAAACATCATATCTCATCCAAATATAATATAATAGTTTATGAGTTCTCACCTTGAATTTTCAGCGATTGATTAAAAATTCGCTATAGCTCCGCTACTCGGTTTCCAAAGCTCGCTATTCTTTGGATTTTAGCTCCTAGATGCCTCAATCATGACTTAAGATGGTTGAGGGTGCATAGCCTAGGGTGGAGCAAAGAAGTGCTCGGCCTAACGATAAAGTGGGGTGGAGATTTGAAGAACAAAGAGAAAAGTGGAGTTTCGGGCTTGTTTTGAGATTTTTAACTATATACTAGAATTTAAATTCTTTTTGAAATGAATTTTCACATTATTTCTATTAGGATGGAAGCCATTTAAGTGGAAGACAAAGCTTAGAAATATGAAGAAGAATATGAATGAAAATGATGAGAAGAGGGTGGGGTATTTATAGGAAAAGAAGAGTGTAAAAGTATACGTGTACACATCACCTTTTGTATCACCATTTCAAGGCTTCTCTAAAACACCTCCCCTCTCCAAGGCATGGCAAAAGCCATCCCCCCATGTGCCCATCACTTCCATCTTTTCATATATACATATGTTGGCTTACGTATGCTTAAGGAGTATGAAATCTTAAAATATATTTTATATTATACTTTTATGCTTAATTATTTTGGTATATATGTTTATGTGCATGTTTCATGTATGCATATGTACATGTATATGCGTATGTAACATATCCCTACAATGTTGCAAAACTTGCACATGTTGTATCGTTACAAATCCCGATTCCGATTTTTAGTCATATTTTCTCTTTTAAATTAATATGCATATTTTTGTAAACAAATTTTGAAAATAAATTTTCTTGTCATCACTAACTAAAAAAAATGATCGTATTTATTTATAAAAATCATATGAATTGTTATAAATAATTATTTACAAAATTATTGTTATATCGATAAAGCTAAACGATCATGTATTTAAAGTGATATATTTACGGGTCGTTACATAAACCAGCATGAGAAAACACATTTCAATTTGATTTTTAAAGTTATAAAAACATTTCAAAACAAAGGTATTTCGTATGACCATGTCGCACATAAACACGGATAGGTTTTTACCTTACGATAACCAAAACATTTCATATCAAATCCTTTCATATTATAATAGTGTCTAGAATACAAATACATATTAATCATAGTCAAAAAATTTACATTGATTAAATTCTAGCATAATAGGTTTACAACTAAAACTAAAAGGCTCGTATTGGATTCCATACAGTGACAAGTAATGGACTACCTTTCATATGGTACATTTCTAGAGCAATGTATAGAGATCAACACTATCATCCTCTACATCTAGCAAGACTGGCCTACCCAAAGACCCATTTAGTGTCAAACACCATTAAAAAGATGTATGTTTGTCGAGATCAATGCACTGCGATCTTAGAAATGCAATTTCAAACATCCATCCATACAGGTTGTCCAGTAATAGGACAAACCGAAGGCGCTCTCCTACCATATCCTATTAGGCATTACCCTTAGGATTATTAGCGAGTAGTCCTTGCTTACAAAGATCCCAGAACGAAGGGACCACTTATATTTATTTATCTTGGGAGTTACTTGAAATTATCAACAAGCCATCCTCCCATTATAAATCCCAGCCTTCAACTTCATTGTTTTCAACATATCTTCATTTTCAAACTCATAAGTTGATTTGAAGTGGTTTTCAGATAGAAATTACCCAAATCCGACCTCGTCTTCTTCGAACCAATTATCGAAAAAAAATAAAGTTTGAGGGTGATTATTATTCCATTCAATCATATCTTTTATCAAATAAAATATCTCTTTTAGAGATATAAATTATTAAATCATATTCTTTTTTATTATATACGAAATAATTAAAACTCTCTTTAACTTTGGAAATACCAAATCAAAATCATTTTTCATAAATTTTATTGCAAAAACTTTTTGAGTAAGAAGAGTTGATAGAACTTATACTACTTCTACTCAACAACAATTTCCATATTCAACCTTTACCAGTCGTCGAATAACGGTTAAATCACCTTTTAAATTCACATGGATGGTATAGGTTCCCTCCTCATAATTTAATACCAAGATAAGAAGATTATTTCTATACCATCCAAGTTGTACAAAATTTAAAAAAAAAAATTACTTGCCTCGTTTCCGATATATCAACCCTATCTATTCCACATCCAGAAAAGAGGCCAAGTGAGACAGGGCAATGGTTACTCCTGAACATCTCCTTAGTTTAAGAACCTCACATCCGGATCTCATGATTAGCAATATCCAGTCTACTCATCGACTTTTAGAGCCAAGATTAAATCAATTGAGTATAACAGCTTTTGTTTAAATCATTTATTTAAACTCTTTCAAATAAATCATAAAACCTCCACATTATCTTTAAAATACTTAATTATTTATTTGAAAATATTCATAAAAGATTTGAGAAAAAATACTTAAGTTTAAAGTCATATTTCAAAAGTTATTAAAAGTGCTACAAATAGTGCTTTTAAGGCTTATTTGATCAAAAACACTTTTCAATCATTTAGAAATCCATTTTTTATAACTCAAATCTCTTTTAAAACATTTTAACATATTTATAGAATTTATTCCATATCTTTAAAGAATTAAATATATCAATTTATAAGAATTTATCGCTTTGTTTTCTGAACTGTTAAACCGGGTCTATTTTGAAAACTTGTTTTTCTCATATTTCAAAATCTACTAAACAAAATCTCGATCTTTTTCTTTGATTTGAAAACTATGATTATAAGATTTCAAAAAATTCTTATTTCAAAGAATTTTGATTCTTCGTATGATTTAACTTTTTACGGCGCAAAATCGCGAACTGCCGTTAAGCGACGCACCTATTTTTGACTCAATTTTCATAACTTGTTAAAACTTCACCAAATCGGATTTTAGTGTTTATTAAACTTTTATAAACCATTTAAAATCATTTCAAAGAGGTTTAACAATCTCATACACACCATTTCATTATTTAAAGGAAAGTGGATTTCTGTTTGATATTCGATGCGTATTAAACATGAATTGTTTACAAAATTTAAACAACTATATTAAATAACCAAACTTGATGATCAAGGCATAGTAAACATCCATGGAAAACATATCACATCATTATATATATATATAGAATTTTATAGAATTTTCTCACCTTTATTTGATATCAAACTTAGGAAAATGGATAGTAGCTTCGCTACGATCGAACTAAAGTCTATGGAGTTGAGCCCAAAACCTTGGGAAAGCTCGACATATCTTTGAAGGAGGTGAAGTGCTCGAGCTTGGGTGGTGATGGAGGTGTGGCTACGAGCTTTGAGTGAAGATGTGGAGTGATTTGTCTTTAGTTTGGAAGTGGATCAACCATCACCATATGCCACTACCCCCATCACTTCGGCCGACCATGAAGCCCACTACCATATCCATGTACTGATGTGATGTAGTGCTTTGTTAATGTCTTTTGTTTACATATAAGGAGCTTGTATATATACATATGTGTTTGGATATTTTCTTGGCTTATTTGACTAATTCCTAAGCATAATTCAATGTATATGTGTATACATTTGTATATGTGTTCATGTTGTGTATATGTATCACAAAGTTGTATTGATTTGTTAAGAACTTCTATACGTTAAATCTCTACGAATTTCGATTCCGATCTTCGGTCACATTTTTACTTCTTAATTGAATTTCATATAAATGTAAAAAAAATTGAAAAACTAATTCCTTATCATTTTTAATTAATTAGAATGATCTCATTTGAATTAAAAACCATTAATATTCATATTAAATAATTGTTTACAAAAAGCGCTATTATATCGATAAAGCAATATCAAATTTCTTTTACATTTTTTAAATCATGTATATGTTTTATAAAACTATTATAAATAATTTATTATAACTATATAATTAATTAAAATGAATTATTATCATTTTAAAACAATTATTTGAATAAGTATAATAATTATTAAATCATTAAATCTCAATTTAAATTCATAAATCAATTATTAAATATGATACCATTATTGTTGATGTCATAAATATAATATCTTTCCCAAAATAAAATAAATAATTTTATTTCATATTCTTGTTTAATATATAAATAAGTATATGTATCCAGCTCCATGCACGACTTTTGATAACTGTGGAGCTGTTTATTGATAAAACGATTTTTAGCCATTTTATCGATATTCTTCTAAAGTATTTATTATCATAAACACTTATTTAAAATAAGATTACCATTATGATTTATTGTTCCAAACAACATAGCTTATGCTAGAAAAACATATATTTGAGTAGTTTAAAAATAAATATAAGTTATCAAAACGATAAATCTTGTGGATTGTTACAATATAATATAATCATATAATAAGGGTCATCCGCTACTAGGCGGGTATGTATAAAAAGTTCATCCGCTCCAAGGGCGGGAATAAATCCAAATCAACTGATACAATAGTAAATCATCTAAACAATCAACAATAAGCATAAAATAAAAATATCCACACTTATATAAAATATAAGTGGGCCAAAGAGATGAGTTAACTCAACAAAATTCCAGTTGTCACCAAAGCGTTCTACTTCCAACTAAAATAGAGCAACGTTCGATTTCAGCTTGAAATTGTACAAGCTTTGAATTTGACGAATCCAACTCAAAGACGTAGATAATGTCGATACGAACACAACGGCAAAAATGGCGCCCCAATCGGACCTCATATGAATAAGATATGAGTTTTATAATAATTTAGATTTAATAATTTATATTAATTAAACAAATCAAATTATTAACCTTTATTTACCTTTATACATTCCCTCATCCCTTTCTTCCCCGATCCCTTTCATCGTGCACACTGACACACTTCCACCTAAAAACACATGCACATTTTCAATGATATGGCACCCCGATCGACGATTCCATAAATCGACCTCGCCAATGATCATCTTCCCTCATACCCTACGTACCAATCACCTCCATAACACAACCGACGCCTCATCGTCAATCATGACATTTCACCAAAATCATCTTAACTAGGTATCACAAATCAACTCTTAACTCTAGAACTCCAACGGCAACCGTCAAGCGAATCCATGCCCTACCACTAATTCGCCCATGCCGCTAATTTGACCTCCGCTTGCCCGTACAACGTCATGACCACAGCCTCCTTTCACTGTAGCCTTAAAGTCGCGAACGCCTACAACTAGTTGTACCACCCAATACTCCCCCTATATATGCGTCTTTGCTTTAGGAAATCAACACGATCATCCATTTTACCCAACCCTACCTTCATCGACAACGAACTCCTACACTAGCACGGCCAAGACCAAGTCAAACATACTCAACTCCCATCACACTCAAAACAAAGCACAAAAAGATGAAGCTCTTCATTGTACGAGGCTAATGAATCAAATGACACTTGAGTCTGTAAGTAATGAGCTTGATTTAATTGATGGTAGAATTTCAAAGGTAGCGGCAGGAAAAAATTCTAACAAAAGAGAAAAAGGGAATTTTGTAAATTAGGTTTTAAGATGGAAATGCATTTATAGGGAAGTAATATTATACTGCATTCTCTTTTAATTTTTGTTGTGCGATTCGAGCTAGCATGATCACACAGCACGCCCGATCATCACAAAACTCATTGGCATACAATAATTTACTATTTTGTATCCGATGGCACTAATTTCGTCAAAATCCAAGAAAATTCCACGTAATGATAATTTCACACATTAATTATAATGAATTATTATTAAACTAGTTTAATCCTTTTTATTCCAAATTAAAAGTTTACACTTGCCATTTAGTATTCAAATTGAATTTAAATAATCTTTTGAAATCCATTTACTCAAATTAAATTCAAGATTCAATCATTTAAACAATTTCAATGTTTAAATCACTATTCCAATATTCAAATAAACCATACACTCAAAATTTTAAGATGTTTGACTTACAAAAATAATATTTCAATATTTAAATTAACTATGTATTCAAATTCAAATGTCCAAAATTATGGGTAATTACACATATAATTTCTAATGTGTACAACACTATTGTTTATGTGCCTCCTAACAACAAGGTAAATTAGGAAGCAATATACGAACATGCATCTATGATCAGTATAAAGAAACAAAATAATTATACTGTAGGCTAGGTGTTGATATATTGTATATTGTAAGTTATTTGTTTACTAATTATATAGCTACTGATGCACAGTCAAACTATGGTTCATCCCACCATGATATGTATTCACACATATTCTATTCACGTCTCATGGATAATAACAAGGTACATGCAAGTAACTATGACATCGTACATTTATTTTTTTGTACTAAGCATCTAAATCCTATAACCATATTTTACTCATAAATGTAAAGTCGAAAAGATATTTATAATTAGTATAATACTTAAAGTTATTATTTATATTAGAGATCCTTGCATAGGTGAATGAAGATATAGTCCCACATCGCAAAACACAAAGAAGTTTTCATGTTTATATACTCATTCCAATTATATTAGCCTTAAAGGTCAATAATTTTGTGCGAGGGGGAGGATCTATATGTTCATGGTTTAAACACACACGCACCGCCCGACCAACCGACCGGTCAGGTTTGGTCTGGGTCTAATGTGTTACTATATTTTTGCTAGAAAGAACAAAGCCTGTTTTGAATAGTATTTTTTCAAATAGACACTAACAATGATGAAAAACATAGCTATTTAAATAACGCGACTATTAGTGATGGACGGATGCGGTTGTTCGCTCAAATTTAACATGCCTGTTAGTTGTTGCAAATGACCGATGAATAGAAATGACTATTGGGAATTGCAAATGACTGACCAACAAAAGCATTTTGGTGTTGCAAATGACTCTTTGATACAAAAGAGCATACATAAGCTTCTTAGCAGACACAACTGTTCAAGGCTTTAAAAGGAGAGTAATACAAGTCACATTCCCCATCCTGTTTTCTTTATTTTCTTCAACTTCATTCCGTTTTCAAATCAAAGCATTATCGAATAAGAAAGTGGACATACTAGTTACAATCTCATGTAGATCATTCGATTGTATTTAAGGAAATTTTGTAAATAAAGTTTTAAGGAGATTGTTAAGGAAAATCTCAGAATTCATTACCATTTTATATTAGTGTATATGACTAGTCAACTACATAAACTACAAATTACCATTCACAAACTTGAATTAGAAGGCCATAAAGTTGGAGAATCTTGCTTAGTTGAAGCAATAATAGGAAAGCTTCCTCCATCATGGAGAGACTACCACAACTATCTGAAGCATAAACAGAAGGAGATTCTTTCCAAGACCCCATCATTTGACTGAAGATTGAGTCAAACAACCACAAGATTACACAATAAAAAAGCAAGGAGGCATTTGTTACAAAAGGGTCAAAGAAGAAAGGACACTTCAATAATAACAAGAAGAAGAATTTCTCATAGAAGAGGCAAGCCTCAAAAAAGAAATCCAACAAATAGTCCAAGAAGTTTAATGGCAACTGTTGGATTTATGGTAAGATGGGATACACCGTTAAAGATTGCAGATACAAGAAGGAGAAAAATTCAAAGGCAACTAAGGTGGACACCATGGAAGTGGATGAGTCTAACTTTTCAAGAGTTGTGTCAGAATGCAATTTGGTTCAAAATCGTACATAGTGGTGGCTTGACATAGGTTTAACTCAACATGATGCTATGACAAATACATTCCTCTTATATGAAACTCGGTCAGGGAGAAAAAATCTACATGGGTAAATCTGACGTTTCCATGATTGAGGGCAGTGGCACAGTCATCCTTAAGTTCACCTCTAGAAAAACTTTCATATTAAAAGATATGCTTCATGTTCCAGACATCTACAAGAACCTGGTCTATGGATCAGTGCTATTAAAGAAGGGATTTCAAATGGTCTTCCAGTTAGAAAAGATGGTTTTGTCCAATGCTAGAATTATATAGGAAAGGGATATTTATGTGATGGACTATTTAAGGAAAATGTAGCCGTAGTATGCAATAACACTATGTATTCTGATTGTGCAATGAATAAAAATGAAGCATCTTACGTGGTTGTGCATTAAAATTTTTATGGCATTATGGATTAAGACGCATAAATTTCCGTAAAATGAAAAAACTTGCAAACTTAGGAAAAATTCAAAAATTTCAAGTAGATAAAAATACACATGTGAGAGATGTGTAGAAGCAAAAAAGGTCAGAAAACCATTTCATACTATTAATAGGAGTATTGAACCATTGGGGATGGCGCATACCAACTTATGTTATTTCATGTCATTACCTTCAAAAGGTGGAAAAAGGTACTTTACCACATTCATTGTTGATTACGCACGATATTCTATGTATATATTTTAAATAGTAAAGATGAAGCAATTAAATCATTTATAAAATACAAAGCTGAAGTGGAAAATCAACTTGACAAAAAGATCAAGATATTAAGAACAGATCGAGGTGGAGAATATGAATCACTATTTGAACAATTCTGTGTAGAAAATGGAATAATTCATTAAAGAACTAACCAAATTCACCGCGAATAAATTGTATTACCGAGAGAAAAAATAGAATGCTAAAATACATAGTTATCGCTATGTTTTAACTTCAGGCCTACCAATGAACTTGTGAGGGAAAGCCTAAATATGTCTAATCACATCTAAATATGGTTCCTCACAACAAAATAAGAATAATTCCATATGAACTTTGAAAGAACACTTAACAAGTTTCAAATACCACAAATTGTGTGGTGCTTGGCAAAATTTCTTGTTCCCCTCCTAAGAAGGTCAAACTTAGACCAAGAACTATATGCTGTGCAATCTAGGACCCATTGAAAGTAGTAGCGCTTATAGATTTTTTTAGTCTTCAAGTCCGATATAAATAACATCGGTGTAAATACAATTATGGAGTCAAGTGATGCCTCATTCTTGAAGTTGTGTTTCCACAGGAAAGGAATGGTAGACCATTTTTCCTTAAAAGGACAAGAGAAGAAAGGGATGGACCACATCAAGATGAAACCCATCGTGAATAGGATGAAATTAAACCAAGAAGAAGCATAAGGGCAAGAACTTTTAAGTACTTTGGCTCAGAATTCTTAACCTACATGTTAGAACATGAACCTCAAACTTGCAAAAAGGGAACGTCGTCTTCAGAATCTTCATGTTGGAAAGAATCAATCAAAAGTGAGATTGATTCAATTCTAAGTAACAAAACTTGGGAATTAGTTAACATTCCACCTGAAATAAACCAGTTGGTTGCAAATGGATCTTCAAGAAGAATATGGAACCAAATGGCTCTATTAATAAATATAAATCTAGATTGATAGTTAAAGGATATCGTCAAAAAGGTGTAGATTTCTTTAATACTTATTCACCGGTTACACGAGTAACCTCTATAAGAAAGTGAATAGCAACTGCATCCATTTATAACCTAGAAATTCATCAAATGTATGTAAAGACAGCATTCTTAAATGGAGATCCAGATGAGGAGATTTAATTAGGTCAACCTGAAGGTTTTATTTCCAAGGAAAATAAGAACAAACTTTGTAGATTAGTCAGATCGTTATATGGGCTTAAACAACCTTTGAAGCAATGGCATGAAAAATTTAATAGTGTGATGATGAAAAATGGTTTTCGCACAAATGAAGGTGATAATTTTATTTATTATAAAAGTTGGGCAATCATATGTGATGATTTGTCTATATATGGACGATATGCTAATCTTTAGTCCTAACATTAAAGTTGTAGAGACCGTAAAGAAAACATTAATCGACATTTTTGATATGAAAGATTTAGAAGCTGCAGACGTTATTTTGGGAATCAAAATAATAAAAACACCTAATGAAATTGAATTATCTCAGTTACGTTATGTAGAAAAAGTGATTGAAATATTCAAAAATTATGGGATCAATGGGGGTAAGAACACCTTTTAATCCATCCAAAATATTGCACAGAAACACTAATGAGAGTGTAATGCAATTGGAAGACTCTCGTGTAATAGGATGCTTAATGTGTCTCATGAATTGCACAAGACTGGATATTGCTTATGTAGTAAGTCGACTAAGCATGTATACAAGTTGGCCAAGGAAGGAACACTGGAAAGCATTAATGGGAGTGTTGGGATATTTAAAGAATATCACAACCTTTTCGTTACATTATGGAAAATATACTACCGTCTTAGAAGGATATAGTGATGTAAACTGGATTTTATATTTAATGGAATATAAGTCCACAAGTGGTTATATGTTTACCTTAGTAGGAGTAGCAAGGTCATGGATATCTACTAAACAAACATGCATAACTCGATCAACTATGGAATCCGAGTTCATCGCATTAGATAAAGATGGTGATGAAGTATAATGATGTCGTCAATTTTTAGAACATATTTCGTTTTATCCCAAATATATATTGGCCATATGTATTCACTGCAATGATCAAGCAACATTAAGTAGAGCGCAAAACTTTGTGTATAATGGAAAATCATGACATATTCACCAACGGCATAACACAGTTAGGCAGTCACTCTCAAATGGAACAATTTCCATTGATTTGTAAAACTAATGATAACCTAATAGATCCATTTACTAATGTTTTATCAAGGGAGAAAATTGACTATGATCAAGGAGAATGGGTTTAAAAGCCTAAACCAAAAAAGAATTACCTTATGGGAAAACCATCCTAGCGACTGGAGTTCTCACAGACTAGGATCAATAGGCGAACCAGTTCTTAGTAACTCAAGAAGTAATGCATTTGTTTGGACTTGATCCTACTTTATTCCTATGGTGCATAATAGAATGCATGCCTATTGAAGTATAAAAAGGTGATGTCATGCTTTTAATGATGTCCTTATATTGAAAACATTAAGTGGAGTAAACATATGATGCTCTTTACGGATGTGATCATTACGTAAGTGTGAGCTGGTTCAACTCTATAAGAATATTAAGGCTCAAATTCTCTAAATACACTTGCAGAATAAAAAAAATTCAGGACCAAAATGAACACAACTAGGAGATTGGACATGAAGGGAAACAATGCTTTATAAAAAAATTGTTTGGTTATACACTAATGGCTGATGGTTCAAGATGAAATAATTCAACAATTAGCCAAGTATATCCAATAAGTTTTAACTAGGGAATGTTCAAAGTGAAATATCTACTTATCCTCGATATGGTATTTTTCCATATGTACCCCGTGATATTCCCCTTTACGTGAGGAAGACATATATCATCATTCCTGTAGGGGATTGTTAGAGATCCTTGCATAGATTAATGAAGATATAGTCCAACATCGCCAAAAACAAAGAAGTTTTCATGTTTATATACTTCTTCCCATTAATCTATATTATGCTTTAGGGTCAGGTAATTTTGTGCGTGGGGAGGACCTATATGGCCAAGGTCTAAAAATACAACCGTGCACGTCTCCTGCCCGACCGACCAACCGAGTTTGGGTTCAGGTCTAATGTGTTACTGTCTTTTTGCTAGAAAAAACAAAGCCTATTTTGAAAAGTATTTTTTTCAAACAAATGCAAATAATGACGAATTGACACGATTGTTTCAAATGACGCGACTGTTGATGATGGATGAATGCGACCGTTGGCTCAAACTTGACGTGACTATTAGGCATTGTAAATGACTGACGAATAGAAACGACTATTAGGCATTGCAAATGATCGATGAACAGAAACGACTGTTAGGCATTGCAATTGATCGACGAACAAAAACAACGGTTGGGCATTGCAGGTGAATCTTTGATTCAAAGAACAGACACAACCTTCTAAGCGGACGCAACTGTTAAAGGCTATAAAAAGAGAGGAATACTGATCACATTCCTTATCCCTTTTTCTTTGTCTTCTTTGTCTTCTTTTTGTTCTCAAATCAAAGCATTATCAAATCATAGAGTTAGCACACTCATTATAATATCGTGTAGAATACTCTTTTTTATGTTGGAAATACTACAACAAACAGGACCTTTAACAGCGTTTTAAAAACGCTATAAATGCTTTTAACAGCGTTTTTATGTACGTTGTGTATCGACATGCAGTTATATTCAGGGATATACAATGACAAGAAATAAACGCTACTAAATGTCCTTTTTAAGAGCGTTTCCCTGTTGTCATGAAATCTTTTAACGGCGTTTGGTTGGGCGCAGTTAGAGATCTTTCTTAGTGTTTGTTTCGTGCTAAGATAAGATTTTATAACGTTTTCTCAATGTTGTGTGATATTTATTTACAGCGTTTCGTTGTTGCAATAGATCATGCTTTATATTTTTAGACAATTTAACGGCATTTTTAAAACGTTGTTAAAACTTTCTACGGTGTTTTAAAAACGTGTGGAATGTTTCAACTGCGTTTTGAAAACGCTGTGGAATGTTTCAACGGCATTTTGAAAACGCTATGGAATGTTTCAACGGCGTTTTGAAAACGCTATGGAATGTTTTAATTCCATTTTAATAAACATGTGTGCATTTATACTGTATTTCAAAATTAGTATATCATATCGATATCATATTTCAAAATCAATATATTATATCTATACCACATTTTGGACACATTTGATAACCAACAATGAAATTTCATAATCAAAATACACATTATTCTTACATCAAACATAAATATTTTGTCATCAATAGTTCAAAAACAAAATATAGAACAAGTAGCAATAGCAAAACAAAAGCAAGTAATACATACATTAAAACCAAAAAGTAGTTCTAGTAGCAAAAATAAGTCGATCCATAACTCGTTGCAACCTTTTTTTGTATCACAGTCATCTTCATCTATCTACCTGTAAATCAAAAGTAATGCTTGAGAATCAATTCGTTAAAAAAATGTATGCAAAGTTAAATCGGATTCATAATGCAAACACTAAATATTCGTCGCACTATTTCATTAGGCGATGACTAATACAAAGTATACAACATGCCATAAAATCAAGTAGCATTTACAAGTGAACATAAAAAATAAGATGTAAAATTTTATTTGAAATATACTAGAAATGCAATTGCATAGGGGCCAACATGCATCCATTACCTTTATCCGCACTCAAAGCCCAATCCATAGAAATGTAATTTGCGTGTCCATCGTAGAAATCCGCTTCCTGCCATCGCCCACCATATCAACCACCCACCAGTGATACTGCACCACTACTTCCACTTTCCTGCCTATCAACACTTGCAACAAAATCCACTAAACTACACCTCCACAAACCACTACAACTTGCCACATCACTGTTTTAAGCACTGTAGAACTAGTCGTCACCATTCTCCTCCAGCCATCACTTACCACTACGGTTCTCATTATCTTCAAAAACCACGTCCTGCTGCAAATTCCCGCAGCCTTCATCATTCAACTTCCATTCAACGTCTCACTTCGACCATACTTCACTGTCAGGCACAACCACAGCCTCATTTCCTCACTTCATTTCCATTCAACGTCTCATGTCTAATAGAATTACTGCCTCAACGCACTACCATACATTGTTGATCAACCCATACCAATCAATCTACCGTCAGCCCATACCATACCATCTTTAAATTCTTGATGTAAAACCCATACCATACCATCTTTAAAATAATATAAAACAACTGTCACTTCTTTAAAGGATATACCATACCATCATGAAAATTGCAATTTTTTACATACCATAGTTGAGTTCCTGTTATCCCATTTTTTGGTCAAAACTAGAATATCAACAAACTGGCAAGGAATGATGGATGTCGGGATTGAAAATCGATTGGAAGCGAGGCAAGAGTTCGTTCGGTATTCGAACTCCCCCTGGTTCATTCGGCATTCTCGGATCCGAAGGCTCATTCGGCATTCTCGAATATGAAGGGATCATTCGGCATTCTATAAGCTCCATTCGGTAGTACCCTCACCGAACCACCACCTCTCCACGCCACTGCCGAATCACCCCTGCCTCCATTCCACTGCCGAATCACCCTTGTCTCCACTACCTACCGAACCAACCATACCGAACCAGCTGCCGGACTAACTACTGCCGAACCAACCTCCTCTACCTACCATACTACCGAACCAACCACCGGTCCAGCTCCATCTCCACGCTACCACCGGTCCAACCTACCACCGAACCCCTATCTCCACTACCTGCCGAATCACCCATGTTACCACTCACCGCCGAACCAAGACGCTGCCGAACCAGAATGCTGCAAGGCCAGATTGCATCAGCCCAAGCCCACCAGCAGCTATATACATCCAAGACCTCCGCCCCCAGCCTCACTCTATAAATAAAGGGGCAGGGGTACAACAAGGGGGGAGAAGTTTGAGAGCTCAAACCTGGAAGGAACTTTCAAACAACTTTCATACACTTGTACTACAAGCTTTGTACTCATAATCGGATTGGAAAAGGAGAATAACATATAAAGTGGACGTAGACACATTTTGGCCGAACCACTATAAATCTGTATGTCTTTTACAGTTCAGTCCCTGCTTTTTACGTATTTGTATAAACCACCTAAATCATTACGAACAACATAAAATCAACTAAATCATACAACTTGGAGTTGTTTGCCCATCTTTTGTGCAAACGTATTTGGGTTATTTGCTGAGATCTGTGATTTGTGTTTGAATATCGCTGATTTATATTCATACACTGGTGCTTTCACGGTATTGGGTGTTTGTGACCATTTTTTACGCAAACATTTTGGTGCTTTCACTGAGAAGGACCAGCACCCGCTACATCGGATAGAAGTTTGGATTTGGAAGACAATGACTAGGCAAAACAGTAGAAGGCTAAGGGCTGAGAGAAGCCAACAAGGAGGAAGTCAACAAGCATCCTCCGGAGGTGAGGAAGGACCGGCTTCGATCTACATAACCCGGGATGAAATGGAAGCCATAACAAATTCACTGCAAGAGAGGTTATTGAAAAGTCAACAGGAAATTATGCAAACTTTCTTGGAGCAAATGAGAGCTGCAGGGATGCAGAACTTAGGAACAGCTACAACGGCTGTGGATGCAGGACAAGAAGCTAGGGTTACGGAACCCAATGAAGGACAGGATACGGAGCCAGGTGGCAATCAACAAGGGCTTGGGGGCAGGCCCACAGGATTCAACACAGGAGAACCTTTGGAAGGAGTTCAACAGGCTAGAACCAACGTTGCTACTAACGAGCTACACGAAGAGTATGTACCGGAGTTCCCTCGGGGGCAACCTCCGACAGACAACGGTGGATTGGTAGATATAATCAGGAAGACTGTGCGAGGTGGTTTGACCAACGGAGACTTGGAAGGAGTAAACAGGAGTCCGTTCACTCGGGAAATAAGGATGGCTCAGAATCCGCCTAAGTTCAAGCTACCTAGCGTGGAGGTATACAATGGCAAGGAAGACCCTACGGATCACTTGATGAGATACACCAGACACATGGAGGTGCTGGGGGCATCAGAGGAGGTGATGGCCCGATGCTTCCCTTTGTACTTGACGGACTTAGCTGCGATGTGGTTTAGGCAGCTGGAAGAAGGATCTATCAGGACTTGGAGGGAATTGGTGGAAAGGTTTTTGGGACAGTTTCGGGTTCATGTCAAGAGACCGAAGAACGTGATGACATTGACATCGGTAAGGCAAAGGATGGATGAATCGCTTAGAGCTTTTCTAACTCGATTCAGTGCCGCAGTTGCTTCGGTGGATCGGCCCGATCCATCGATGGTTTTAATGGCAGCAGTATCAGGAGTCAGGGAGAACTCGGATTTCAAGGTATCTCTGATACGAGATCCCCCACGGAATCTCGACGAATTCTTTCATGAGGCAGAAAGGTTCCTTCGACAAGAAGATGCGAGTACGGATTTAAAATTGAAAAAGGTTAATGCAGTTGAGGTGGGAGGACCATCCAGCAATGGTTCGGATAAAGACAAAGGAAAAAGGAAGTTGGACGGTGATTCTGGAAATGCTAGGAAGCAATGGAAGGATCCAAAGTTTTCCACATACACAGGATTGAACGAGACACTGGAGCGGATATACCTGGATACTCGAAATCGCCTTCACTACCGGAGGCCGGCTAGGAGAGAACCAACAGAACGGGAAAGGACATCGGGAAGGCACTGTCTCTTCCATGATTTGGATGGACACGACACCAACAGCTGCAGACACTTAAAGGACATAATTGAGGAGCATGTGAGGAATGGACAGCTGCCACAATATGTTGGACCTCGGAATGCAACAGCGAGGCAGGAGCAACCGCCGCCTGCCTCAAGCTACGATGGTGGGAGGCCCAGGAATGATGGTCGGTTGATCGTCCCTTGACCAGGTTAATATGAAATAAGTAGCAAACTATTGGCAAGCAACCAAGTCATTTACACATGTACGGGGACGGAGATGGCCCCTAGGCATGCTCTGAATGATAATAAGCTGCGATGCTATGGTTTGTGAAATTTATCTTTTGCTTTTGGATTGGACACTGCTTTTCTTTTTGGTTTTCGGTTTTGGAGCTTGGATTGAGCTCCTGGTTTTTCTCGCCTTTTGATTTGGATTTTCCTCTGGACGATTATTTTCAACTTTGGATGCTGATTTGGATTTCTAGTTTTCTGGTTTTGGATTTGGATTTTGAATTTGGATTCTGGATTTGGATTTTCGGATTTGGATTTTGGATTTGGATTTTGGATTTGGATTTGGATTTTGGATTGGATTTTGATTGGATTTTTATCTGATTTTTGATAAACGATCGTCGGGTATGGATTATGCCTGGCAAGGGGTGAGTCGCTTTGCCCGAACGTGGTAAATTGACTCATTCAGGTCGTCGAGTATGGACTATGCTCGGCAAGGGTCCGGAGTGACCAGGATTCAGCCTAGGACTTAGGCCCTATATTATCAATTGTTATTTTCAGGTCGTCGAGTATGGACTATGCTCGGCAAGCGTCCGGAGAGACCAGGATTCGGCTTAGGACTTAAGCCATGGCATTGTACAGTGCCCAGGGACACTGGGCCAAGGTCGTCAAGTGTGGATTACGCTTGGCAAGAACTCGGAGAGGTTAGCTCAACGTCCAGGGACACTGGACCAAGATCGTCAAGTGTGAATTGCGCTTGGCAAGAACCCGGAGAGGTTAGCTCAACATCCAGGGACACTGGACCAAGGTCGTCATGTGTGGATTACGCTCGACAAGAACACGAGGAGGCTAGCTTAACGTCTAGGGACACTGGATCACGACCGTCAGGTGTGGATTGCGCTTGGCAAGAGCCTGGAGAGGTTATGGATTTGGATATCGACCCAGAGAGGTCCTGGATTCGGTTATTGGCTATTGGATAAGGATGGTTTGGGGCTCGGTTGTCGAGTTTGGATGGACATGGAATTGGCTCAAGCTTTGGTTATTGGATTTGGAATTGGATATCGACTCGGAGCAGTCAAGGATGATCTACTCTGTCGATATGGCTATGGACCTTGGATATTGGATTCGGAACTATTCAAAACACGCCTTGTTATCACAAGGCATGTTTTGGGGGGCAAAGTGTTATCCCATTTTTTGGTCAAAACTAGAATATCAACAAACTGGCAAGGAATGATGGATGTCGGGATTGAAAATCGATTGGAAGCGAGGCAAGAGTTCGTTCGGTATTCGAACTCCCCCTGGTTCATTCGGCATTCTCGGATCCGAAGGCTCATTCGGCATTCTCGAATATGAAGGGATCATTCGGCATTCTATAAGCTCCATTCGGTAGTACCCTCACCGAACCACCACCTCTCCACGCCACTGCCGAATCACCCCTACCTCCATTCCACTGCCGAATCACCCTTGTCTCCACTACCTACCGAACCAACCATACCGAACCAGCTGCCGGACTAACTACTGCCGAACCAACCTCCTCTACCTACCATACTACCGAACCAACCACCGGTCCAGCTCCATCTCCACGCTACCACCGGTCCAACCTACCACCGAACCCCTATCTCCACTACCTGCCGTATCACCCATGTTACCACTCACCGCCGAACCAAGACGCTGCCGAACCAGAATGCTGCAAGGCCAGATTGCATCAGCCCAAGCCCACCAGCAGCTATATACATCCAAGACCTCCGCCCCCAGCCTCACTCTATAAATAAAGGGGCAGGGGTACAACAAGGGGGGAGAAGTTTGAGAGCTCAAACCTGGAAGGAACTTTCAAACAACTTTCATACACTTGTACTACAAGCTTTGTACTCGTAATCGGATTGGAAAAGGAGAATAACATATACAGTCCAAGACCTGCTTTTTACGTATTTGTATAAACCACCTAAATCATTACGAACAACATAAAATCAACTAAATCATACAACTTGGAGTTGTTTGCCCATCTTTTGTGCAAACGTATTTGGGTTATTTGCTGAGATCTGTGATTTGTGTTTGAATATTGCTGATTTATATTCATACACTGGTGCTTTCACGGTATTGGGTGTTTGTGACCATTTTTTACGCAAACAGTTCCAGATTTCAAAAATGAACTTGAAGTTGAATTCATAATATAAACACCCAAGTAATACAATGTGTTGTCGTACACCATAAGCTTATTGATATGAAGCGTGACATTTTCTAAAGTAGAATTGAAGATTTCAATTGTTATATCTAATTTGATATCATGTTGTAACTATATTAGGAGGAAAGCATCAAATATGAATTATTCATTCCAAATATGAACACTTACAGGCTCATATTCTATCAACCGTGGAAGATAGACTCCATATGATGACAAATATCACAGCGGCGGCAACTTTCTTATGAGTGCACGAATAACATCCACATCTGAATCTTTCAAACCAAATCTTACCTACAAATAATATAGTTATAACAAATTAATCATAGTTTGATAGCAGAATATTTGATGTGTTTTTATGCTCTTGAAGCTTTTAGTTAAACCAAAAATCAATGAAACAGCTTGCAACTTCTAATTCTAGCATATGATGATAACTTGATTTAGATCTCTACTTGAATACATTGATACAAGCTAGGGCAACGATTCACTTAGTCAACATCAAGTGTACAACCGAAAAATAAGTAGCTCAATATTTTTCAATAAACATTTTCTTTGCTGGTCCCAAAGTATTATAATCAATAAACCATGGATCAGTTTATGTCGATGCATAGACAATATGTACTTTCTGTATTTACATGATGACATAATTTGTTGTCGACATAAACCAAATAATATCCAAATACACAAAACATTGGTATGGTTTGATAGAAAAAGATATCACAAAAACTCCTGAGCTTATGTGAGCAAAGGTTGTGAAATGTGATATATTTTATACATCCCTACAGTTCATTTAACCAAGTATATTCGTCAAATACAGCATTATATTTTCATTTCATGGATGCCACATAATTTGGCTAGTGTGATCAATAATTAAGCTATAAACGAGAAAGTGAAATGATTGAACTTTACAAACTAATACACTGTACCATATGTAACCAGTTGATCATGGTAAGAAGAGACTGCTTTAGGGACAGTGAAAATTCCAAAGAATGCTGCATTAACCACAAGCAGCACAAACACATAATAAATCAAATAGAATTTCATTGTAGCTTATTTACTCCAGCCTTAAGCTATAAAGGTTACATGTATAAACTTAATTTTTATAAACTAAAAGTAAGTTTAGTGAATCAAGTATGGACAATGAAATCGATAATATTTCTCAACTGTACTTAAATAACCTACTATCAAATATCAAATATAATAATCTAATTCATGGGTATTTCCAGAATTGCAGGTGTAAGCGAACAAAAAAATTCACCACCATAGAAATGAAAAGGAGAAAGTCATCTAATTCTGTCGTAAAAGAAAGCTCCATGCACTGAACAAATGTCTTAAGACCAGTGTGTTGGTATGACAAATTGTTCCATGAAAAGCGGCTCAGGATATATGGTGGAATATCATTGGCAAGAACAGAGTTACAGAAAATAATGCATCTTTAAAATGGCAAGTTCTGTGATAAACATGTTAGTGGCCCAAATTGAATGTTGTATGGTTAGCAATCATTATCACACAACATGGCCTACAACACACATACACATACGTACATGTGTGAGCATGCATAAAAAAAGCAATCATATTGCAGAAAAATTGACCATGGTATAATTATGAGAATGGAGATCCACTATTAAACTGGTATAATTATCTACGTCCATTGCAACAAAATTGTATATCCCTGAATCACTTCAAAATTACATGAAAACAAAATAAAATAGCTTTTGGATTTCGAAAGGGCCAATACATATAACAATGCACCAACACCAATAAACCACGTCATGTTACAACACTTTTTGCAGGTTATACCACCTATCACCTATACTCCAACAATGGCAACTCTTTTTAATCTTTATTTTTGCTTGCATTTTTTACATGCTAAAAGGAATAAAGTGTCCAAAGTTGTGTAAAATGGGGAAATTGGGTGTGATATGCATTTTTTTTCTACATAAAATATCCAGTTTCACACAAAATATCCAGTTTCTATAAAACAAATAAGAATCATACTTAAACTAAAATCAAATCAGAATCAAATAATTCAAAGGAATCAGAGTATCATTAATATATTATTATTCCTTGTACGTTTCAACAATACGCATGCATATTAAAAGCATGAAGCACATACTGTTAGAGCTAACATATTACTAAAAGCCTGATCATACCTGGATATAGTTTTAGCACCTCCAAGGCGATATAGTTCTTTCTCTTAGGCATCCGATCATTTTACTATCAATTTTGTACCTCAGTAGGAAGCTTCTCGTATATTAAAAAATAACACACAATCCTTTCCTCAAGAAAACAAAGATTTTACTTAACTAGCGAGCATGATATTTACAGTGAAAATAGAAAGGCAGAAGCTGGAAAGATAAATTATATAGCTTCACCCGGTGCTGAAGCTTTTATGATCTTAATAACCATACATTAGAATCCTATTCTAATGGAGTTTATACTCCTTACCCATTTATTGCTCTATACTTAATAAGCTTGGTTTAATCATCTATAAAGAAAATTTCATACATAACAGAATCTACAACTACAGATGTTCTATTTAAAATATTTTATTTGTGATTCTAACGATTATTTGCTTTATATTTATATTTTCAGGGAGCCAAGCATGGATTGCTACCATTAAGTTAAAAAAAATTCTTCTACATCACAGACTTATTGTAAATTTCATATGTAAATAAATATCAGTTTTTGATTTTCGATACTGTCTTCTGAAACTCTTTATACAAAAATACACACACACATACACATACAGAGATATATACATATATATGTACATATACATATGCATATACATATACACACACAAACAAGTTTTCTCTTTTGCATATCTTCCAACAAAAAAGATTGCATCATGATAATCTTTTGTTGAGCCTAACAAAAAAAACCTGATGTAAACTTCAAAGAAAGGAAACGATGTGGTAAATGCATCTGACATCTCAATTATTAAAAGACCTAAGCCTAAAACCGCTGAGTTCACATATTTATTCAAACTGATCTTACCAATATCTCATTTCTAAGCTAATCATCAAAATTGAACTATAAGAGGATGTTTCATGGGTAAAAAAGTATTACAACTATCGATATCAAAGAACAAAAAGTTCCACATGTCAAAGCAAAATAACCTAAAGTAATTATACCTATTCTTTGAATATAATAGTTAGGGCATCAAGAAGGAATTCTCTTGCAAGCTTGAGACTCTTTGCATACTTCTGTGGCTAAGGACCATCACAATCCACTTCATTTCCTTCCTTGTCCAAGCCATAATCATCCTACACAAGTAGATTTATTTTGCATCACATGGGATCTTGGTAAGAATAACAATGTATAATGTGTCTGAAGGGTATAACAAACTCTCTGAAGGGTATAACAAACTCCTGATTCTTCTCATTTCATGTATTAGAAATTATAACAATGTATAGCTGTTCAAACTCATTTGGGTCATGCACTCTATTATTTGATGAATTTCTACAGTGTTCACTTGCTGGTAGAGGTCTGAGGTTAGAATTTCTTTCAGCTAAAAATAGATTTTACTAATAAGAAAAACACTTTACATGGGGAAAAGTTCATGCTACCAGTAGTGTTGGCCAATGGGATTTCTCTTAATCATATTGGTGCAGTCGCCTCTGATGCGTCGTCAATCAATTCAACTTGTGATGATACCCACATGGAATACCAAGATGCACTTATTACATAGTTGAAATTAAACATTGAATCCATATCTTCAATGGACCAGAACCAACATGGAAGTTAAACAATCAGGCATATGGATAGGCATAAACAGTTCTCCTTAAGAGATGTCAGCATAAATGATATCCTTTCAAACTTATAGATAAGCAACATAAAAGTAACAGAAAATTATAATATATAGGCTAGCTAGTGATCTATAAATACCAATCTTTCCATCAATTTTAGTCTGTCGGACAAATAGATAAGGAGCACAAGAACTAAAGCTACCTGATTTTTGTCAGTAATTAAACGCCATGAATTTCCTGGTAAGCACGATCAAACATTTGAACTTAGGGCAGCGGAGACCTAAATAGTGAAAATTAAAATCAACACAGGTGATGTAAAAACAGACTAACTTATAAACATCGAGTTATAAAACTTCAATGAAATATCAGTACCTCATATCAAATTAATGAGATAGGTTACCAACAAACTCAAAGACAAGAGCAAAATCAAAATCGAGCTTTGAGATAAATTGTGGAGATTCGTTAAAAAGTGTAAAATCATGAAATTTTTATGAGGATTTCAGGTTTGATACGTGGACAAAACAAAAAATTAATTTCTATCGTATGGTTCATGTGTTTCGGGACGGAGGAAAATGAAACAAGAGACGAGGGAGGGCGGTAAGAAAAATGAGAGAAAATGAATATTTTGATAAAGGTACAATGATTGGCGGCAAGAATTAAAACCCTCGTAGCATTTTCGACATTTTCCGCCGATTCATTTCCATGAAAATAAATTTTTTACCACCGCATGTAGGATTAAACGCTAACAATTTATGCAGTCAAACATAAAATTTGTTGTAGCGAAAACTTTGCTAATAAAGTTTCAAGGAGATTACTAAGACATGCCTCAGAAATTTTTCACTGTTTTATGTAAGTATCTTATTGTTGTAAATTTATGTGCATGTTTTCATACAATTCTTACATTGTATTTTTGTTATTACTTACTGTTTTGTTAGTTTGATCATCTACATCCTAAAACTTTATAGCTTTTACTAAAATTGAAATGGCAGTAATTAAGTTACCAGCAAAAACTACTACGCACAGCAGACATGATCCATTCAAAAGAGATGGCGATGATTTCTAGATTTAGTGAAATCAGATGTTTTATATAACTACGCTGGGTCTACAAAGGTATCTAAAAAAAGAGGAACCTGTGCCAAAATCAGGCAAAACTTGCGGCTAATACGTGGAAACATTCAGATTTACTATGCAAGAATTACATTCTAAATCATTTAGACAAGATGATGTACAAAGTGTACTGGTCTCGTCAGAAAGGAAAAGCTCTTTGGAATGCACTTACTGCCAAATATAAGGCACAGAATGTCAATCTGAATAAATTCATTATAGACAAATTCATGGACTACGAGGTGATAGACTCCAAACCTACGACTACTCAACTACATGAACTAGAAGTTATCATTCATGAACTTGAATCAGAAGGCCATAAAGTTAGAGAATCTTTCTTGGTTAAATAAATAACAGAAAAGCTACCTCCATCGTGGAGAGACTAACTTAACTACCTGAAGCATAAAAAGAAGGGGATTTCTTTATAAGACCTCATTTTTAGACTGAAGATAGAGGCAAATAACCGTAGGATTATACAACAAAAAAGTAAGGAGGCATTTGTTACAAAACGACCAAAGAAGAAAGGACACTTCAAAAATAACAAGAAGAAGAATTTCTCATAGAAGAGAAAAGTGCCAGAAAAGAAATCCAACAAAAATAAGCAGTCCAAGAAGTTTAATAGAAACTATTGGGTCTGTGGTAAGGTGGGACACGCCGCTAAAGATTGCAGACACAACAAGGAGAACAATTCAGCTGCAAATATGGTGGAAAAAATGAAAGTTGATGAGTTTAACTTTTTTGCAGTTGTATCAAAATGCAATTTGATTCAAAATCCTACATAGCAGTGGCTTGACTCAGGTGTTACTCGACATGTACAGTGGCTTGACTTAGATGCTGCTCGACGTGTATGTTCTACTAAATCCAAGTTTTCCACTTACATCAAAATCGATCAGGAAGAAAAACAGTGCATAATTAATTTTGCAATTTCCATAATTGAGGCATTGGCATGGTCATCCTCAAGTTCACCTCTGGAAAAACTATTACATTGAAAGACATGCTTCAGGTTTCAAACATCCACAAGAAACTAATCTCTGAATCTGTACTGTAAACGAAGGGATTTCGAATGGTCTTCGAGTCGGACAAGTTAGTTCGGTCCAAGGATGAAATTTATATAGGAAGGGGATATTATAAGATGGTCGGTTTAAGGAAAATGTAGAAGTAGTTGGCAATAACAATATATTTTGATAGTGCAATGAATAAAAATAAAGTTTCTTATATGGTTGTGCATGAAACGATTTTATGGCAGGATAGTTTAGGATATATAAATTTCAATAAAATGAAAAACTTGCAAAGTTAGGACTAATTCCAAAATTTCAAGTAGTTAAAGATTAAAATGTGAGACATGGGTAAAAGAAAAAATGGTCAAAAAACCATTTTATACTATTAATAGGAGTACTGAATCATTAGGGACGGTTCATACTAACTTATATAATTTCAAGTCATTGCCTACAATAAGTGGGAAAAGGTACTTTATCGCATTCATTAACGATTATGAACGATATTTCTATGTATATCATATAAATAGTAAAGATGAAGTAATTACATTGTTTATTAAATACAAAACTGAAGTAAGAAATCAAATTGACAAAATGATCAAGATATTGAGATCGGATCGAGGTGGAGAATATGAATCACCATTTGAAAAATTCTGCGTGGAAAATGGAATAATTCATCAAAGAACAACCACATATTTACCACAACAAAATGGTATTGCCAGGAGAAAAAATAGAATGCTAAAATAGATGGTTAACACTATGCTTTTAACTTCAGGCCTACCATAGAACTTATGGGGTGAAGCCCATAATATGCCTATTCACATCTAAATATGGTTCCTCATAGCAAAACAAGAACAATTCCATATGGATTATGCATAGAACACTTACCAAGTTTCAAATACCTCAAAATGTGGGGTTGCTTGGCAAAAGTTCTGATTCCACGTCCAAGAATGTCAAACTTGGACAAAAAAATATAGACTGTTACTATCTAGGACCAGTTGAAAATAGTAGCGCTTATAGAATTTAGTCTCTAAGTCTAATATAAATGACATTAGTATAAATACAATTATGGATTCAAGAGATACCTTGTTCTTTGAAGATGTGTTTCCGTAGAAAAAGAATGATCAAACATTTGTCCTAAAAGGACGAGAGAAGAAAGGGATGAACCACATGGAGAAGAAACTCATCGTGAAAAGGATGAAATTGAACCAAGAAGAAGTATAAGTGCAAGAATTTCCAAGTCTTTTGGTTCAGAATTCTTAATCTACATGTAAGAACATGAACCTCAAAATTACAAAGAGGCAACGTCGTCTTCAAAATTTTCATATTAGAAAGAAGCAATCAAAAGTGAGATTGATTCAATTCTATGTAATTTGGGAATTAGTTGACATATTCCACCTAAAATAAAATAATTGGTTGCAAATAGATCTTCAAGAAGAAGATGAAACCAAATAGCTCTATTGGAAAATATAAAGCCAAATTGGTAGCCAAAGGATATCATAAAAAAGAAGGTGTAGACTTCTTTGATACTTACTCACCGGTTACAAGAATAACCTCTATAAGAATGTTAATAGAAATTGCACCCATCTATAATCTACAAATTCATCAAATGAATATAAAGACGTCATTCTTAAATGGAGATCTTGCTAAGGAGATTTATATGGAGAACCTGTAGGTTTTATTTCTAAGGGAAATCAAAACAAAGTCTGTGATTAGTCAAATCATTTCATGGACTCAAACAAGCTCCGAAACAATGGTACGAAAAATTTGATAGTGTCATGATGAAAAATAATTGTGGTACAAATGAATATGACAAATGTGTTTATTACAAACAAGTTGGACAAACATATTTGATGATTTGTCTGTATGTGGACTATGTACTAATCTTTGGTCCAAACATTAAAGTTATAAAGACCATAAAGAAAATGTTAATGAACAACTTTGATTTGAAAGATTTAGGAGTTGTAGACATTATTTTAGAAATGCAAATAATAAAAACACCTAGTAGAATTGAATTATCTCAGTCACACTATATAGAAAAAGTGATTGAAATTATGGAATCAATAGGGTAAGAACACCTTTTAATCCATCAGAAGTAATTATTTCAAGTAAGCATGTATACTAGTAACCTAGGGAAGAAACACTGGAAAACATTAATGGTAGCATTGGAATATTTAAAGAATACCACAAACTTTTCGTTACATTACGGAGAATATCTTGCCATCTTATAAGGATATAATGATGCAAACTGAATTTCATATTTACAGGAATCTAAATTAAAAAGTTGTTATGTCTTTACCCAAGCAGGATCAGCAGTGTCATGGAAATCTACTAAACAAACATGCATAGCTTGATCCAACATAAAATCTGAGTTCATCACATTAGATAAAACAGGCGAAGAAGTAAAATTGCTTCGTTAATTTTAGAAGGTAATCAATCAACATTAAGCAGAGTGCGAAAATTTGTGTATAATGAAAAATCATGACACATTCGTCGACGCCATGATAAAGTTAGGAAGTTACCCTCAATTGGAATTATTTTCATTGATTATGTAAGAACTAATGATAACCAAGCGGATCCATTTACTAAACGGTTATCAAGAGAAAAAATTGACTATGCATCGAGGGCAATGAGACTAAAAGCCTAAACCAAAAAAGAGTTACCTTATACGGAAACACATCCCAACGACTGAAGATCCCATGAAGTAGGATCAATAGACAAACCGGCTCTGAGTAACTCAAGAAGTAATATATTTATTCGACTTAGTCCTACTTCATTCTTATGGTGCATAATAGAATGCATGCCTACAGAAGTATTAAAAAGACCAAGCTATGCTTTTAATGATGTCCATATCTTGAAAACATCAAGTGGAGTATACGAAGGTTACTCCTTATGGATGTGATCATCTCTATAAGTATGAGCTGGGTCCAGTTTATAAGAATATTAAAGCTTTATTCTCTAAATACACTAGTAGAACCAAATTTGTTCTGGACTAAAATGAACACAACCAAAAGATTGGACGTGAAGGGAAACAATGCTTTGTAAAGCTTATTGTCTGGTTACACACTAACGACTGACGGTTCAAGATGAAATAATTCACCGACTAGCCAAGCATATCAGATAAATTTTAACCAAGGAAAGTTTAAAGTGAAATATTTACTTACCTTAATATAGTATTTTTCCATATTTATTCTGTGATACTCCCTTTTGTGTAGAGGAAACTTATATCATTACTCGTGTGAGAGATTGTTGGAGATTCTTGCATAAATGAATGAAGATATAACTCTACACTGTCAAAAAATAAAGAAGTTTTCATGCCTATACACTCCTTCCCATAAACATATATTGGCCCTTAGGGTCAGGAAATATATGCTAGGGAAAGGACTTATATGACCATCATTTCAGCATACACGTGCCCGCGCCGCCCTCCCCTTTGACCGACTGATCGGGTTCCGGTCTAATGTCTTAATATATTTTTGCTAGAAAAAATAAAGTCTGTTTTGAATAGTAGTTGATGTGCACGTAAATGTGCATTTTTACTTCCATAGTTTAATTAAATAAACGAGCATATACGGCATTTTAAAATGTTTAAAAAAATATTTCAATTATTTTCAAATCATCATTTGTTCATCTTCATATTGGAAAAAATGGTCATTTTTGTATATATATTAATTTGAGAAAATTTACTTGGATATTTTAACGTTGTTTTGTAGGAATTTTAGTCAATTTTGGAAGAGGCTTCATGGAGAATATGCACGCACAAGGATGAATACAAGCAAATGAATAAGGAAATAATTCATTTCATTCATCATAGAGGATCCCACCTTCCCACTTACCATGATATACAATTAGAAGCTAATGCACATGCTATTAGAAATTAAATTTACATGCACATGTAATGGTGGATTAAGTTCATGCTAATAACAATTCGAAGGCCACACTTCCTCAAGGGTATTTTAGATAGTCCCCAAAAATATGATTAGGTTTTTCAAACATGTATAAATACTCCATATGTTCATGTAATTAAGCTCTTAGCCTCCTTTAAGCCTCCTTTTTAGTTAGCCTACTTTTAGGCTCAAAAATAAATATAAGCTCTCTTTCTCTCTTTCATGGCTACTTAGCCATTTTGTTTTATATAATTTATTTATGCAATTTTAATTCACATTATTTCCTACTCACATGCTCTCTTTTCTTTTATGTTAGTAGCTTAGTTTCATTTCTTGTGCAAATAGATTAGTTTTTCTCTTTTTTTAGTTAGCTTGCATTTTCTTCTTGTTTTTGTTTCATGTTGCAATCTACATTTGTTGAAATGAAAACAAATATGAGAAGCGAAACTCCTTCAATTTAAGAGTAATGAAGCTCTCTTAATCACATGATTCAACATTTTGGTAATTTTGATCTCTTTTTATGCTTAATGACAATGTTTGAATGGGTAATTTTTTTATTGTTTTAGCTTTGAATTTGATAGCCTATGTTGTTGACACCAAATAGACTATGCTTAAATGAACACAAACACAAATTACCTCTTCATCTACATATGATTATGGTAATGATAAAATCAAAATGTGATGGTTTATATTTCTAATCAATAGTTAATAGATCGTGCTTAGAATAGATTTCATTTTCAAGTTCATTGTCGTTTTCATGAGAGTAAAAAAGTGGTTTGATGGGTGTGTTATAGTTTGATAGTTTATATTGGGCTACTTAATAGCACAAATATTTCATACTTATGATGAACACATCAATTAAATTCACTAATGACCAAAAAAGAGAGATCATAATTTCATGTTGTGTTGATTTATGTGATCATGAGAGTGAAGTTATCTCTAAATTGTCTTTCATCTCATAGTTTTCATTCACTTTTGTAGTAGTTAGTTTTTGCAATTTTTTGTAGTTTACAACACTTATAATTCTTGGTTTAATTTGATTGAATTGAAATTTTAAAATCTAAACAATTTTCTGAAGATCGATCTGTACTCGCCACGTATTAAAATTGTACGCCGTGCACTCTTGGTATATTTTTATTTAAAGTAATTTCGGCTATTTTCTAAACCAATAGAACTTTAGTCGTTCAAACAAGTTTTTAGCGTCGTTGCTGGGAAATTAGTTTGATTTTAGTTTCTATTCTTTGAATTATTTTAGTTTGATTTTTGTGCATTTGTTTCGTGTGTTAATTTGCATTTAAAAAAAATTATTGTTGTATGTGATTTTTGTGTCCATTGTGTTTGTGCTCTTGTTTTCTATTTGCATTTGCAATTCTATTTAAAAAGGATTTTTTTTTTACATAATTTCATTTCAAAAAATAGAAAAAAAAAATTCCATTTCATTTTCTTTGAAATACACACTATAACATTTTACATTTCAAATCACTTTTCATTTGCATTTATATTGTATTTCACTTCCTTTTTCCATTCACTGTTGAGAGTTGCTCTGTTACATTTTTTCATTTCATTTTTCCACTCACTGTTTACATTTCTCCACACTGTTTACAAGTGCTCTGTGCATATCGATGCACATATCACGCTTCATTTCTGCCATCACACCATTTAATGCCCCTTCAAGGCCCAGAACGCTGACCATACTCCACATCCTCCTCTCCCCTTCGTTACTTTCTTGCTGTCAACAACAGATACAAACAACTCACATACACCATTACCTCTACTACCCACCACAAAAACTATCTCTACCCTAACCTTGCTGCCAACACATAGTCTTACCATCATATCACCAAATCGCCTCCAAACTGCATTATCAATCATCAACATCATACACTGACCATGTCAAACTTCACTGTGCACAGTAAATCACCATTCAGTACAAACCATTCAAAACAATTCTTCAAAACTGCCTCATCTAACAAATACTGTATTCCTTCATTCAACTGCATGTTGTAAATTTTCAAAGAAGCTTTGGGTTTGGGTTTTGTTTTTAGAAGAGAAGAAATAAAGAGGTGAAGAGAATTAGTCCCACATCATAGAAACTTATACAGGATATTTGTATAAATAAAAATTTCTCAAGTGGATGTTGGGGCCTTGGAGCTCCCACATGTTTGCTTTGTTGTGAGGAGAGAAGTCATGCAACACCACACGCACGCCGCCGCTGTCCGACGGAACCAGGCCGAGTTTCGAAAATATTTTTGGACCGTATATGTACAGTAACGGGCCAGATTTCGGCCCGTTAAGGACCCAGAACCGGAAAATCTAACTTTGAATAAAGGCGGGAATTAGTAACGTTTTCTGAACATTGCAAATGAAAGGTCGCGACGTTTAAGTTTGAATCTGTTCGCAATAGTTACGAACCGTTGCAAACGGTCGTGACGCTTGGCGAATAGACACATCCTCACGTCTATAAATAGCGACGCCCAGAAACAGTTGCAGATAGTTCAATATCTTCTTCTTCTTCCCAGAGCGATTCTGCAACGCTAGAAAGTGTTGCAAAACGCTGTGCCTCTATTGCTCTGTTTTGTGACGCCTCCAAGGTGTTGCAAAATCAGAAACCATTGCAGAATTCCTCTCTTCTTCCTCTTCATTCTGTTCTCTATAAATTGCATCATCAGATACAGTTTCTGAAGTGTTCTTGGTCGGATCAAAGTCGTACAAACTTTGAATCCGATTACGCTGTTATAGGGCTTCATTGAATCCTGAAAGTCGAGAATTCGATAACCCATTTGTACCTGGTGGGTTGAACTATTGTCTGAAATTTGTTGGGAATTTTGCAGTTCGAAACGGATTTGATGGAGATAGAGATAAAACAATGTTGTACTTCCGACTTCAAGAATCTACCATGTCAACCACTATCCTCATCCATCAGACCAGCACAGACATCACCACCACGCACTGCTTGTGCACATCCACCTCAACCACAATACCATAACCACAATCTCCTTCTACTGCTCTATTAATGGCCATACTTTCCCATCAACCCATTACCAAGAACATCCCAAACCAACCCTCTACAAGTCCTAGTTCAATTGTCACTCTTCCTTTGACCACCAAAACTCCATTCAACAAACCACACTCACTGCTATAAACAGCTCTTCCATACTATCATGTGCAAAAAAACCACCAGCAGCTCCTAACCGTCAACTACTTCACCCTACATATCACAAACATCCTCCAATTTGCTCGCAGTAACCACCCTGACACCTCCAGACTTCTGTGCAACACCACCATACTTCACTGTGCACATCAGTGCACTACACATATACTTCTACCATATCACCCTTTTTCTTCACAACATCCATCAAAGCAAATCCACTCTCATTAGTATAACCATCACTTCCCTGATCATCGCTGCTCCTTAGTCACCATTGACTTGCATTCAAATACAACTGAATCTCCCCTAATCTGTCAACATATCTACACAAAAACTGTGCAGATCAACAACTCCGGGCACTGCACATCTCACTTGCGACACAACAACGTCACCATAGCAGCCTGCACATCCAAATATCCAAATCCCTACCCCAAATTCTCACTGTCTTTCTATATCACTAACAAACCTACTCTGTGTTGAATGTTTTTTCAAATAAGATCCCCTACGGGGGGGGTGGGGAGGGGGGGTCCGGGGGATGGCAACCCCCCAAGGTGGGGGTGCGGGGGCAACCGTTTTCTAACAGCTTTCATGACCGTTGAATTCAAATTCAACAGCCAACGGTAACAACCGTTTTCTAATGGTCGCGACCGCTCAAAAAGACACCTCACTCCCTATATAACTAAGCATTCATCAACGCAGAGATAACCCGATTCTTCTTCTTCTATATCAAACTCATCTGAAAACTTCTGAGTGTTTCTTCTGATCTGAGCAAGTAATCACAACTTGCTCGGATTAATCTCTATTGTATCCTGAAAGAAGGTTTTCGTTCTACCCACTGTGATAAAGAAGGGGAAAACATTCTTGAAAGACAACGATTTCTTCATGCCTTGGAGTGATTACTCATACATTATACTATTTTAAACAACAGTTTCAAGAATGTCTTCTGTTCAAGACTCGTCACTCAACAGAACTACAACGCAATCTCTTCAAGTAATGAATCAGGATCTCACCCGTCTTGAAAGATTTGATGGAAATAACTTTACTTGCTGGCAGGAAACAATTTTATTTTTTCTCACCACTATTGGTCTGAACCATATAATAAACGATGACTTAGAACCAATTCCGGAAGAAAGTACTACAGATTCTGATCAACGAGAGAAAGAGTTAAAGGAATTAAGGCAGAAGAGAAAGAATGAAGACTTTCTTTGTCGCGGGCACATTCTCAATGCACTTTCAGATTCAGTATACAGTGCATACAGAACTATTGATGGCGCAAAAGCTCTATGGATGGCTCTGGATGTCAAATACCGCATTGAAGAGGCAAGTAATCAGAAGTTTCTAATAAGTAATTATATTAATTATAAGATGAATGATGATGCTGATATTGTTTCCCAAGCTAATGATTTAAATCTGCTTGTTAGTAAACTAAAGGATGTGAAAATAGAACTTCCTGAAGCATTTCAAGTAGGAGTTGTAATTGCAAAATTGCCTAGTACTTGGAATGGCTACAAAAAGAAACTGATGCATGAAGAAAAAACGCACTCTCTGGAATCCCTCATATGACATTTACGTATTAAGGAAGAATCTCGCAAGAGAGATAAGAAAGACGATCAGGAGACAGAAAAAGCAAATGTGATTCAGGGAGAATTCTCTAAGAATCATAGTAATGGGAAGAAAAGAAAGAACAATCCCAAAAGGAATAAACATGAGAAATCTAAGAAGCCCAAAGGTGATTGCTTTTACTGTAAGAAACCTGGTCACTATGCCCGAGAATGCAAAATTCGCATAAAAGACGAGAAAGAAAAGAATAAACAGGTTAACATTGTTGCTGATTCTGAAAATGAACCAAAACTGGCCGCTGTTGTAGAAGAAGCCAACTCTGTTGGAGTTGAAGATGGATGGTGGTTAGACACAGGTGCAACCATTCATATCTGTAACGATAAGTCACAGTTTCAGACTTATAAAGAATGCAGCGAACTAAAAGAAGTCAAAATGAGTAATGATGTTCGTGCCAGAGTTGTTGGTATTGGGAATATTACTCTGAAGTTTACTTCAGGAAAGGTTCTGACTTTGGCTGACATATTCATGTTCCAAAAATGACTAAGAATCTAATTTCTGGAGATCCTCTCAACAAAGAAGGGTTTAAGTTAGTCATTGAATCAGATAGTGTTGTTATGTCCAAAAATAATGTATTTATTGGAAAGGGGTATTCATGTAATGGAATGTTCAAAATGAATTTAATAAAATCAGTTTCTGCTTATATGGTTGAATCTTTACCCTTATGGCATGGTAGATTAGGCCATATTAACTACAATTCTGTTCGAAATATGCATAATCTAGGACTTATTTCGAAATGCAACATTGAGAATGTTGATAAGTGTGAAATATGTGTACAAGGTAAATTAACTTGTAAATCACACAAATCAGTAAGTAGGACACCTGAATTGCTTGGACTTGTGCATACTGATGTTGTAGACTTACATAGTAAAGTATCACGAGGAGGAAACAAATACTTTGTGACATTTATTGATGATTATTCAAAATATACTTACATATACTTACTAAAAAGTAAGGATGAAGTTCTAAGCAAGTTTCTTATATATAAAGCAGCAGTTGAAAATCAATTAAATCGTAAAATTAAAGTGCTAAGATCCGATAGAGGTGGTGAATATAAATCAATAGAACTTTTAGAGTTTTGTGAATCTAATGGAATAGTCCATGAATTTACACCACCATATTCACCAGAATCAAATGGTATTGCTGAGCGAAAAAATAGAACTTCAATGAATATGGTTAATTGTATGTTGTTAAGTTCCGATTTATCCGATTGTTGGTGGGGAGAAGCACTTTTAAGTGCATGTTATATCTTAAACAGAACTGCTATGAAAAGAATTAGCAAAACTCCTTATGAACTATGGTATAATCGAAAACCTAATCTTAGTCATTTAAAGGTATGGGGATGCTTGGCTTATGTAAGAAAACCACACCCAGAAATAACAAAGTTAGGAAACAAAACATATAAATGCGTATTTATTGGATACGTCAAGAATAGCTCTGCATATAGATTTCTGAAATTAGAAACGAATGAAATTATAGAATCAATCGTTGTAGAATTTTTTGAGTATATGTTTAAATCTTCCTCGGAAGATAATACCAAAATTCATGGTACTGCTAAAAAGACTCATAAAGAATCGACTGCACCAAGTTTGGATACTGAACCCCGTAAAAGCAAGAGGCAAAGGGTTGAAAAGAACTTTGGACCGGAATTTTTGACATACCTGGTAGAAGGAGATATAAATGAAATCACACACCAGACTAAGACAACTCTTAGTAATGATGGTGATCCACAGACTTACAGCGAAGCAATAACTTGCCGTGATGCAAGTTTTTGGAAAGATGCGAATAACAATGAGATGAATTCTATCTTGTCAAATCAAACTTGGACGTTGGTTGATCTACCACCGGGATCAAAACCAATTGGGAGCAAATGGATTTTTAAAAGAAAATTAAATGTCAATGTCTCTGTTAATAAATACAAAGCAAGGTTGGTTGCTAAAGGTTATAAACAGCGTCATGGTATAGATTACTTTGATACATATGCTCCAGTAGCAAGAATATCTTCGATATGTTTGTTATTATCAGTTGCTTCAATTCACAATTTATTTGTCCATCAAATGGATGTAAAAACGGCATTTCTAAATGGTGAATTAGAAGAAGAAGTGTATATGGAACAACCAGAAGAATTCGTTTTATCCGGGCAAGAGAAGAAAGTTTGTAAACTTCTAAAATCTCTTTACGGATTAAAACAAGCTCCAATGCAATGGCATGAAAAATTTAATAAAGTCATGCTATCAAAAGGATTCAAAGTAAATGAAGCAGACAAGTGTATATATTCTATGTACAGAGATGGAATATGTGTAATTGTTTGTTTGTATGTGGATGATATGCTAATATTTGGTTCAAGTGTAGAAAGTATAATAGAAACCAAGAAATTTCTAGAATCTAATTTTGACATGAAAGATTTGGGAGAAGCTAATGTAATCTTAGAAATCAAAATAGTGAGAAAAGAAGGATCAATCTTATTGACACAATCTCATTATATTGGAAGTATCCTTAAGAAATACGACCACTTAGATCTCCCTTTAGCAAAAAGGCCTATTGATCCTAGTGTCAAATTAATGAAAAATACTGGTAGATGTTGTGATCAGTTAAAATATGCTAGTGTGATTGGTAGTCTTATGTATGCCATGCATTGTACTAGACCAGATATAGCATATGCTATAGGAATCTTGTGTCGATTCACTAGTAATCCAGGAAGAGAGCATTGGAATACAATATCAAGAATTCTAAGATATCTGAAATGGACTATGAATTATGGTTTAATTTTCAAGGGAGAACCGGCTGCACTTGAGGGTTATAGCGATGCAAGTTGGAACAATATAGAGTCTAACTCTAAATCCACTTCAGGATGGATATTTACAATAGGTGGGGCTGCCATATCATGGAGTTCTAAGAAACAAACATGCATCTCTGACTCAACTATGTTGGCAGAATTTATAGCACTTGCAGATGCATGTAAAGAGGCTGAATTGTTAAGAGATTTATTAATAGATATTCCGATTTGGACAAACCTACTCCGGCTATTAAAGTACATTGTGATAGTCAAGCTACTTTGTACAAAGTAGCACAAAAGACTTACAATGGTAAACAAAGACATCTTAACTTTCGACATCAATTTATTAGAGGATTACTCAAACGAGGTGTAATTACAGTCGACTTTGTTGAATCAAAAAATAGTTTAGCAGATCCTTTGACGAAAGAACTGGCTAGAAAGATGATTGCGAAAACATCAATAGGAATGGGATTAAGGTCTATGTGGATTCATTCTTCAATAGAAACCCTACTTATGTTTTGAAAAACAGACAGAGTTCAAAGGGTAAGAACAAGTTGAAGTATGAAATTGGAGATACACTAGAGTACAACAATAGATCCCATTACAAAAGGAAAATCTCTAGTGTATAATTTCTGCAAGAAAGAGGATGAAGAAAATTCTTAATGGGTTCATTTATAAGGAGGAGAGTGACTCGCATAATCACTTTATTTAAAACCCACCTACATGAATGAGAAAGTTAGGCCGCTTTCTATGAGACCAGGCCGTCTCTATAGCATTCATGAAATCAGGATATTACGCAAGGTCGTTTAATGCGTAGGAACAAAGAATTACACTCTATTATGAAATCAGTATGTGTGATGACTCCGGTAAGTCACTAAAAGGTTCTTGGTTCAAGACACATTCACCATAGCACCTTGACAAACTTTGAGTTGTTTATACCAAGTGAAAGTTCAGAGCCGTAAGCTACTTTCATATATGTACTTTTTTCTACAACAAGCTTAAAATATTGGTTTTATAAGAGAAGTTTTTTGAAAAAAGGTGGGGAATGTTGAATGTTTTTTCAAATAAGATCCCCTATGGAGGGGGGGGGGTCCGTGGGGGGGGGGGGGGGGTGGCAACCTCCCAAGGTGGGGGTGCGGAGGCAACCGTTTTCTAACAGCTTTCATGACCATTGAATTCAAATTCAACAGCCAACGGTAACAACCGTTTTCTAACGGTCGCGACCGCTCAAAAAGACACCTCACTCCCTATATAACTAAGCATTCATCAACGTAGAGAATGACCCGATTCTTCTTCTTCTATATCAAACTCATCTGAAAACTTCTGAGTGTTTCTTCTGATCTGAGCAAGTAATCACAACTTGCTCGGATTAATCTCCATTGTATCCTGAAAGAAGCTTTTCATTCTACCCGCTGTGATAAAGAAGGGGAAAATGTTCTTGAAAGACAACGATTTCTTCGTGCCTTGGATTGATTAGTCATACATTATACTATTTTAAACAACACTCTGCTCCTCCAACCCTCTCTCCTTTGCAACCTAAATAGTTGAAAATCGGCACCACCACGAATCCTACCACCAGCAACCAAACACCTCGCCTCAATCTTCATATCTCAAATAGAAAATCAAACCTTCCCACAGCCACGACCGGGTCACTGCCTTTCAATCACTCGCATTTCAATCCACTTCAATTTACTTCCACAGCAGTTACTGCTTTCACTACTACTTACTTCTAATAAATCCACAATATTACTGTCCAATCGCCACCTCCTCCAATTCCCAAACCTGCGCACCACTAACCATGTTCGCAAGTATTGAGTTCTGCGAATTGAATTTTGATATCGTGAAGTTGAAGTGAAATCTTATTTCAAGAATTGAATTAACGAATCAACGAGAAGTTAATTAATGAGAATTGCGAATTGACTAAGTGGAAAGTGTGGATTTTTGTACAAAAAAGGCAAATAGGCTGTGGAATTTTATGGGCCGGGTGGGCTTTTTATTTTAGCTTTTTATTTTATTTTGCTTTATTTCCATTTTGTTTTCCATTCCCCTTTTTGTTCATTTTGTTTTTCTAAAACCAAAAAAAAGAGAAGAAAAATTATTTTGTTGTCTTTGTTTTCATTAGACATTTGTTTGTCCCTAAAAAGAAAAAAGTTACTTTCTTTCAGTTTTGTTGTTGTTTTATGCTTAAAAAAATTTAGTTATTTTGTTTTTGTTCAAGTCTTCTATTAAAAAAAGAAATAATTTCTCTTATTCAACATTTCGTTTTAAGTTTTAAACTTACTTTCTTTAAAAAAAAGAAAAATATAATATAAAACAATAAATAATCTTGTTTCAATTACACTGCGTATTTATCTTGTTTTTAGTTTCAGCTTGCAAAAGTAGAAAATCATAAGGAGAAGACTTGCTTGCTAAAATACTGCCTTGCTCCTTTGTTCGCTGGTAAAAAAATAAAAATAAATTGCTAATAATTCTGCACGCTCTGGTATCATGATTTCATCTCTAGTTTTATTTTAATTGCGTTATTGGTTGCTTGCATTTTAGAAAAAGAATTAAAAGGAACAAAAATTCATTCATAGTTGCATTGTTAATACACGTTTAATTTCAGTTTTGCATTCATCTTAGAATTTGTTAATAATAACGCTTAGACACTTAACTTAAGGGTATCACGAGCCCACCTAGAGCTTAATTGTTTATTGACAAGTTGTCTTCTATGAATAATTTATTTGCTTGGTGTCTAAGCTACGGTAGAGCAATAACCATTTATAAATACTATGGTGATTCGTGAATATTATAGTGGTTGTTTCTCTCAAGGTACTTAAACCTTCGGTTGCATTGCTATGGAGATCGTGGTGTAGCGATAAATCCTGTTTTTACCTGGCTAAGAACTATCTTGTTGGATTAAGACAATGTGTGATTATATAATTTTGAGTTAGGAGCTATTTAGGACAGAAAAATTGTAATTAAGTCATTTGCGTTCATTTATTTGTATTAGTACATGCATATTTAAAAAATATTCAAAATCTAAAACTAAAAAATTATAAATATTCCTTGACTTAGTTTTAAATCCTTTGAAATCAAAATCAAAAAATCCAAAAAATAAAAGAAATTTAAAAAAATTTAAGTTAGTTTTTTTAGAAAAACAAAAAAAAGTAAAATCCTTTAAAAACATTAAAAAACATATAAAAAAGAAAAACAAAAATATATCAAATTTTCCTTTAAAAAATAAATTCTTTTTGGTAAATAATTTTCCTTTATAAAAAAGGTAAACTTTTTTTTTGAAAAGGTCCGAATTTCCCTACTCACTTGCATTATACAATAGTTGTGAAAATCAATATAATCCATATAATTTCATTCCAAGTACTTATGGATATTTTAATAATAACTATTGTGTAAACAATTTAAATTTTGAACCATAAAATTTTCAAATTGATGACCAACCCTCAAATCTTGAAAAAAGCATTAAAACGATTTCGTCTTTACTTGAACTCACTACACAAAATTATCAAAGGATAAAAGATTTGTGTAATCCATATGTGTGCAATAACTCAAGTTAAAGTTTGCAAAATAATCAACATTTGAATTCACTTCAAAATTCAAATGATTTTGATTATAACCCATGCCAGTTCAATTTCAAACTCCAAAATGAATTTCAAAATAGAACGAAAAGGAAACAACCGTTTAAATGATTTTGGCAATGAGAGTTGTTTCAATCATAGTGAAAATTTTTACTCTCAACAATTTCAAATTGAAAATTCTCATGTTAATAATTATAAATTCGATTTTGTTGAGCAAATGGAAGAAATTCACGATGATCACATGAATTTGTTGTTCGAAACATATAATAAAGAACACGAGAAACAAAATTAAAATCCAACAAGTGACGACTCAAGTGATAATCCACCTTTTACCAAAATTGACGATTTTCAAATAACAACTTTTGAAATTGAAAATAACAATCTTAATGAAGTTGTTGAAAAAATGATAATTGAGTTGGATTTCAATTCTTTTTAGGGTGAGAAACTCGATTTAAAATTCAATCTTCCTTTTTTCGATTTTTAAAAATTGAATACAACAACTTTAGATTTTGAACAGGATATGCTATGAATTTGTGAATAACTCAACAAGGGAAGACGAATTTAGTGAACACGTTTTCTTTGGACTTTTTGAAGATGACATGTCGAATTCTGAAGGGGTAGATTTAAATCACCATTTTGATTTTGAAATCAATAATTCTGAAGAAATTTTCAATGAAATTTTGTATTTCAATTTGGTGAAAATAAACTTGAACTTCAATCAATTGTTTTATCTACCCCAAAAAATCATCGAAAATAAAACAACTCATACGATTTTTAATAAAATGGCATTTTCCATATCAACATTGAATTCTGAAATCTTTTATGATTTGGTTTTCTGGGCTTAAGTTGTGTCTCTCATACTTGACGAGACAAATGAATTGGTCTTTGGAAGTCCACTTCATTTACTCTTTGAAGATATACTTTCTGATGTCGTGTAAAGAATAATTTTTTCATTTTCATGTAAATGTAGGACATATTTTTATTTTTGTTTTAATTTTCTCCTTTCACTTGGGTTGACTATGGGGACACAATCAAAACCAAGTGTGGGGGGAGCCTCATCTTCGTTTTGATTTTGCATGGCTTATTTTTTCATTTTCCATCCAAAACTCAAAAATTTAAAAAAATTCCAAAAACAAATTTTCTTTTTAGCATTTTGATTTACTTTTAAAGAAACACTATAGGGTAAATATAGGATTTTGGTTATTAAATTAAAATTGTTGAATATTTATTTGTCTCAACAAAAATAAAATTAAATTTTGATTACAAGTAACGATGGTTTAACTAATATATAGGAAGAATCATGGGTGATAATTATGAAGTATATCCTAATTGAAAACTTTTTTTAAAAAAGTGGTGGATTTAAAGAAAAGGATATAACATTTTTTATCTTCTAAGTTAGATGGTGCTAGGATGATTTTGCAAAACTCTCTCTTCAAAATAATAATAATATATATATAAAAAACAAACGGAAATATATATATATATATATATATTTGTATATATGCATATATTTTGTTAACACCTAGAGTTATGTGTTCACACGTAAGGGTGTATACTCGCCACCCGAAAGGCCATGCACGGTCGGTATATCTGACCGCGGTTTATTTGAGTTAGATGTATGCATATAAAAATTCTTTCATAAATAATGCCTAGATTTGATAGGTGTACATACGTATAGGTATACTCGCCATGCTCTGTATTCCCCTCACATAAACCCGAAAGGCAGTGTATGGGTCATATATTTGGCCATAGTTTTCTGAGTTAGACATATGTAAATATTGTTAATATCTATAAAATTTTCAAATAAGAGAGAGTAAGCAATTGAAATCCAAGCAATATTTTCACTTGTTTGATTTGATTTGTTATTCAAAAGAAATAAAGATACCACTTTGAAAAACTTTGATAATCAACTAAGGATCTATTTCGTAGTGGCACTATGTTATCAATCGAAACAACTTGCCAAAATAGAGTCTATTTGTTATGATAACTTAGTTTTTGTTGGAAATTTTAACAAGTGAAATGACTAAAATTTCACGATGAAGACCAAAATCAACACTTTGTCGCATCTCTTCGATACAGATACAGTAACGATCATAGCGATCTCCACTGGTACCTACTGTTATATTTAACTTATTCGTATCGATTTAAAAGCAAATTCTTCATGTGTAAATATTTTCAAAACATGCATCCATATCTTTGTAAATAAATGTTACATTAATAAATTTTTCATTTTGCATTTGGATTTTGTGGGTAGTATCCGCTGAAAATCCTCACGAGACAATACTCATCCTACTAGGGACACCTAAAGGTTTAACGGTTTGTTGCATACGCTCAATGCAATCGTGCTCCCTACAAAAATGGATTATCTTAGTTTTACTTTATTCGAGGACGAATAAAAACATAAGCATTGGGGTATTTTATATGCACATAAACGTGCATATTTTTACTTCCATTTCTAATCTAATTTAATCAAATAAATGAGCATATAGGGTATTTCTACATGTTTAAACCAATATTTCAATTATTTTCAAATTAACATTTATTCATCTTCAAATAGTGGAAAAATCGTTATTTTTGTGCATATATTAATTAGAGAAAATTTACTTGGATATTTTAATGTTGTTTTGTAGGAATTTAGTGAATTTTGAAAGAGGTTTCATGGAGAATATGCACGTACAAGGATAAATACAAGCAAATGAAGATGGAAATAATTCATTTCATGTAAAATGGAGGACCTCGCCTTCCAACTTACCATGATGTACGATTAGGAGCCAATGCATATGCTAATAGAGATTAAAGTAACATAAATACGTAATGGTGGATTAAGCTCGTGCTAGTGACAATTTGAAGGCTAAACTTCCTCAAGGATATTTTGGGTAGTCTCCAAAAATATGATTAGGGTTTTCAAACATGTATAAATGCCCCCTATGTTCATGTAGTTAAACTCTTGGCCTCCTTTGAGCCTCCTCTTTAGTTAGTTTAGTTTTGGGCCCAAAAATTAATATAAGCTCTCTTTCTCTCTTTCATGGCTACTTAGCCATTTTCTTTTATGTAATTGTTTTATGCAATTTTAATTCATGTTCCTTCCTATTTATATGCTCTCTTTCCTCTTATGTTAGTAGCTTAGTTTCATTTCTTAAGCAAGTGGATTAACTTTTCTCTCTTTTTAATTAGCTTGCATTTTCTTCTTGTTTTTGTTTCATGTTGCAATCTACATTTGTTGAAATGATAACAAATATGAGAAGCTAAACCCTTTCAATTTAGGGGTAATGAAGCTCTCTTAATCATGTAGATTCAACATTTTGGTAATTTTTGATCTCTTTTTGTGCTTAATGACAATGTTTGAATAAATAAATTTTTTATTGTTTTAGTTTTGAATTTGATAGCCTATTTTGTTGGCACCAAATAGACTATGCTTAAACAAACACAAACACAAATTACATCTTCATCTACATATGATTATAATAAAGTGAATATTAAAATCAAAATTTGATGGTCTATATTTCTAATAAATATTTAATAGATCATGCTTAGAATATATTTTATTTTCAAGTTCATTGTCATTTTCATGAGAGTTAAAAAGTGGTTTAATGGGTGTATATAGTTTGATGGTTTATATTGGACTAATTAATAGCACAAATATATCATACTTATGATAAATACATTAATTAAATTCATTAATGACCCAAAAAAGATGTCATAATTTCATGTTGTGTTGATTTATTTGATCATGAGAGTGGATTTATCTCTAAATTATCTTTTCATCTCATAGTTTTCATTCACTTTTGTAGTAGTTCGTTTTTGCATTTTTTTGTAGGTAACAACACTTTCAATTCTTGGCTTAATTTGATTGAATAGAAATATTAAAGTCTAAATAATTCCCTATGGATCGACCCTTACTCGCCACATACAAAAATTGTACTAAAATTGTACTTGTTCGATGACTAATTTTCTATTGGTTTAGAAAATAACCAAATTTTTTTTAAATAAAAATATACTGTAAGCGCACGGCGTACAATTTTAGTACATAGCGAGTACGGGTCGATCCACAGTAAATTGTTTAGATTTTGAAATTTCTATTCAATTAAATTAAACCAAGAATTGAAAGTGTTGTTAACTACAAAAAATTGTAAAAACTAACTACTACAAAAGTGAACGAAAGCTATGAGATGAAAAGACAATTTAGATATAAATCCACTCTCATGATCACATAAATCAACACAATATGAAATTATGATCCTCTATTTTGGTCACTAGTGAATTTAATTGATGTGTTTATCATAAGTATGGAATATTTGTGCTATTAATTAGCCTAATATAAACCATCAAACTATAACACACCCATTAGACCACTTTTTTACTCTCATGAAAATGACAATGAACTTGGAAATAAAATATATTCTAAGTATGATCTATTAACTATTGATTAAAAATATAGACCATCAAATTTTGATTTTAATATTCACTTCATATGTAGATGAAGACGTAATTTATGTTTGTGTTTGTTTAAGCATAACCTATTTGGTGTCAACAACACAGGCTATCAAATTCAAAACTAAAACAAAAAACTTTGCTCATTCAAACATTGTCATTAAGCACAAAAAGAGATCGAAAATTACCAAAATATTGAATCTTCATGAATGAGAGAGCTTCATTACCCTAAATTGAAGGGGTTTAGCTTATCATATTTGTTATCATTTTAACAAATGTAGATTGCAATATAAAACAAAAACAAGAAAAAAATGCAAGCTAATTAAGAAGCGAGCTAATAAAAATGAAATAAAAGCTAATTTACTTGAATAAAAAATGAAACTAAACTACTAACATAAGTGGAAATAGAGCATAAATAAGAAAGAACATGAATTGAAATTTCATAAAAAAAATTACATATAAGCAAATGGCTAAGTAGCCATGAAAGAGAGAAAGAGAGCTTATATTTATTTTTGAGCCTAAAATTAAACTAACTAAAGAGGTGGCTCATAGGAGGCTAAGAGCTTAATTACATGAACATACGGGATATTTATACATGATTGAAAACCCTAATCATATTTTTGGATACTACCCAAAATGCCCTTGAGGAAGTGTGGCCTCCAAGTTGTAATTAGCATGAGCTTAATCCACCATTACCTATGCATGTTACTTTAATCTCTATTAGCATGTGCATTAGCTCCTAATTGTACATCATGGTAAGTGGAAAGATGAGATCCTCCATGTTGCATGAAATGTATTATTTTCATCTTCATTTGTTTGTATTCATCCTCGTGCATGCATATTCTCCATGAAGCCTCTTTCAAATTTCACTGAAATTCCTACAAAACAACATTAAAATATCTAAGTAAATTTTCTCAAATTAATATATGTACAAAAATGCCCGTTTTGCCCCTATATGAAGATGAATTAATGATGATTTGAAAATAACTAAAATATCGGTTTAAACATGTTAAAATACGCTGTATGCTCATCTATTTAATTAGATTAGATTAAATATGGAAGTAAAAATATGCACATTTATATGCACATAAAATACCCCTACACTTATCTTTTTATTCGTCCTTGAATAAACTAAAACTAAGATAAATCCATTTTCATAGGGAGCATGATTGCATTGATCGTATGCGATAAGCCGTTAAACCTCTAGCTTTCCCTAGTAGGAAGAGTGTTGTCTCATGAGGGTTTTCAACGGATACTACCCACGAAATCCAGATACAAAATGAAAAATTCCATAATGCAAGATTTATTTACAAAGATATGGATGCATATTTTGAAAATATTTACACATGGATAATTTACTTTTAAATTGACACGAATAAGTTAAATATAAATTTTGGTCTTCATCATGAAATTTTAGTCATTTTACTTGTCAAAATTTCCAATAAAAACTAAGTTATCATAACAAATAGACTCTAGTTTTGCTAGTTGTTTTGGTTGATAACATAGTGCAACTATGAAATTGATCCGTAACTGATTATCAAAGTTCTTTAAAGTGGTACTTTTATTTCTTTTGAATAACAAATCAAATCAAACAAGTAAAATTAGTGCTTGCATTTCAGTTGTTTTTTCAGACAGATGCAAATAATGATGAACATACACGACTGTTTCAAATGACACGACTATTGGTGATGGGCGGATGTGATTGTTGGCTCAAAATTGACACGTTTGTTAGGCATTGCAAATGATTGGCGATCAAAAACAAACTATTAGATGTTGCAAATGACCGACGAATGAAAGCGACTTTTAGGCATTGCAAATGATCGATGAACAGAAATAACTATTGAATGTTGTGGATGAATCTTTTTTTCAAAAGAACAGACACAACCTTCTAAGTGGATGCAACCATTGAAGGCTTTAAAAGGAAATGAACACTGATTACATTCCTTGTCCCTTTTTTTCATCTTCTTCATCTTTAATCTATTCTCAAATCAAAGCATTATCAAATCATTAGGTGGACATACTTGTTATAATCCCAGGTACATTATTATGTTGTATCTTGGGAAACTTTACAAATAAAGTTTTGAGGAGATTCATAATGCAATTCTCATAATTCCTTACTATTTTATATCAGTATCGTATTATTTTGCGTCCATATACACGTATTTGTACAGTTTTTACACTGTGTTTTTACTATTAGTTACTGTTTTGGTAATATGACCATCTATAATATATACTTTTATAGTATTCGTTCAGATGTATTCAAAACTTCGTACACACCAAAAATGATATTTAAATCATAGCACTGTTCATAACAACAACTTACTAGTACCGGTAAGGCGGTATATAATAATCTTTGGGTTTGTTTATCATATTTATACAAACACAGCTAGTTGTCTTTTTGCTTGTTATATATAATTGACTCTTCGCTGCTAATTATATCATCACAAAGTGAAACATTACCATGTTAATTTATTTTTCAAAATGAAGAAAAAAGAAAAGATTCAATAATGGGGTCACTAATTCCAGGACGGTGCTCAATTATCAGAAAAGATCCTAAGAACGGTATGCTTTTTACAGTATGAATATTATGATTTATACGAAGAACCTTCATAAACTTTGAAATTGATTATTTTTATTTTCAGCATCTTATGAGAGGAGAAAATCATTTACAAAAGATGATATCATTGCATACTAGGAATTAAAGAAAAACAAAGAAGCAGACTCCATCGAGTTTAGTATATTTACAGTTAGAGTTTATATGAAATATGTACCATCTTGTTAATTTAAAGATATAATATGGTATTTTAGGAAAATACCATATTTCAGGGAAACAAAGAGTTTAGTATAGTTATGTTCGAGCATAAAGGAAAATCATGCAAGCATATATTTCATACAAGTAAACATTTGTTCACGATTTCAAAACTAATTCTAGATCTGTAATGTGATAACCAAATAGCATTTGTGTTTTTTTATGCATCACTTATGGAGTTGTATAAACGTTGTTATGTTATATCTCATATAGGTTTTTGTGAAAGAAGAAGAAAGAGAAGCAAGAGGAGCTAAAAAAGAGCTGTATAAAACCAAAGCAAAAAAGCTCAAAAGATTGCTGCCGTTTCCGGACCATCTTCTATTCATCTTACTTAGTTTCTAAGAGATGATATTTTTGGCAAAAACCATTAATGTTATTAGTGAGTACCTTTCTAAGTAAGTTGTCTTGTATATACCATGAATGAATGATTCATATTTGATGTTGAGCATATTATGTTTATTTGCATGAACAGGCAATATACAATTTTTCAGTAAGTAACGTGTGGTTTAGCAGGCTTATCGAGCTGCACATGTCAAGGAGGTAAATTTGTATTAGTGAGTGCTGGTGTATATTACTGAATTTCTACCTAAGTTAAATATTGGATGCATGTTGTAATATTTAGTCAAACTTTAGTTGGGACCAAGCCAAATTTTGACCGATAGATAAGTGTCGTTATTCCTTTCTTGTATGCAAAATAAATATCATAAATCTTACATTTAATGTATTCTAACTGCTAATGTTATTAATTTAAAGATGGATCTGAATTATAGAGAATTCTATTGCTTGGCTTGTCATCTTTCTCTTGCTATGTTTCGATTGATATTTCAATGCATTTTTGCATAATAGTATTTTAATTATAGCCAAATTCCTAGTGCTACTACTAATGACATCATCTATTAAAAATTTGTTATTAATTATGTTGTTATTATTTTTACCAGTTGTATTGTCTTTTCTATTCTGTATGCATTCATATTTATATATACTATTTGTGCTTCTTTTTTGGTTTATATAGTAAATATGACCTACGTTGATAAATAGTATAATTATACTCCTTGTTTGACATGATTCTTAGTAATAATGTATTTACGAATTTCCTGAATGCAATTTGATACCAAAACCCTAAAACAATATCGATATTTTCTGCTTCAGCTAACATTTGCTACAGTCGTTTAGTAATGATCGAAGCAAAAGATGCACTTTTGCTTCGGTCATCAAAGAATGACCAAAGCAAAAGAACGTCATTTGCTTTGGTCCTTGCCAAAGACTGAAGAAAAAGAGCGTCATTTGCTTCAGTCCTTGCCAAAGACTGAAGCAAAAGAGCGTCATTTGCTTCGATCCTTGCCAAATGATTAAAGCAAAGAGCGACATTTGCTTTGGTCCTTCCCATACTACCGGAACAAAAGATGTCATTTGCCTCCATTCAACAACCAAAGCACATATGTTGGTCTTTTGCATCATCTTTATTTGCTTCGGTCGTTGAACCAAAGCAATAGGGGTTAAGCGACAAAAGCAAGTGACTTATTTTGTAAAAAGAAATTCTTTGAAAAACCATTCAAATCATTTCAAGAAACTTTCAAAATCATCTTGTTAAATTCCTTCACGTGGGGCCAGATTCGGAAAAGGACTTTTTCGTTTTCTTTTATATTTTCCTTATTTTCTACCCACCTTCATAAAAATCCAGTTTATCCTCTTGTAGTGGTTAGTATACACCTTCTTGCAGGAACTTGCACAATTCTTTTTCACATCTTACTTTCGGATGCTTGCAACATAAAGGTTCTTACTTACCATCTTTTTGGATAAAATGTACATCTTCAATTGGCAATCCATCAAAAATACACAGTTATAAGGCAGGCCGGGCCTAATAAAGGAGTCAAATGTCATCCAGATTTTAGAGTCCTTCCACATGTCACGCTCTTTCTCTTCTTGGTCAATGCCTTACGGTATGGTCTATACTCCATGAGGTAATCTAGGAAGGTGTATAAATTTAACTCCATTCATTGTTCCAACTCATAGTTGCCTCATCCATCTTTTAAGAATATGGTCGCAACTACTTCTATAGTTGGAATTCACGAAGTTGGTATATAATATACATACATACATATGTATGTATGTATGTAAAAGTACAAATACGTTCTCTTAGCATATCCTAATTCCTACGATCGACTAACCAAAACTCTAATACTAAATGTAACAATTTATACCTTAACTGGCCCGAATTACGACTAAATCGAAACCCAAGTATATAAGGATACGAATCATTAGTTTTGGTGACCTGGAATAACATAAGTATACTAGAGAGCTATCAACATAAACTCACAGCAAAATATAATAGAACATAATGTTGACCAAGGCTGCTGCCTTGGAATCAATATTATTCTTGTCTGGTTGCCTTGCCAGCGCCAAGCATGATTGAGAAGACTTCACCATCAATAGTTCCCATTGTGCATCGGTAGTTTGTCCCTTAAATTTATCATATAGGCTGTAATGAGGAGGTATTCAAAAAACGTTCCGGTGATTGGAAAATTACATACTTTATCCATAACACTAATTTATGCCAGTTGATTTTTATTTAATTATTATGTCCACTGTTCATGCTATTCTGTGTGATATTGTATCAAGCCGCCGTTCATAATACCCAAAAGTCAACGCTTTACATCATCGCATGACTTTCGAATATCACAAAAGATAGATCGTTAGGGTAAAATTAGAACCAACACCAAACTAATACATCGATCAAATCTTACAACAAATTGACAACATATAATATACCGAATATACATGAACAAAATAAAATAATAATATATAAGAGATCACACTAACGAAAGCAACTAACAAATAAACACAAGTACAGAACAGTCAGATTACATAAACTCCAAAAGCATGGAATTTTGAATAAATATCTAATACAACAGCTCATACATAAATAACAGGTCTGCTATGTACAATAGAATAACAAGTACATATATCTCAAAACATCGATGCCACGCCTCTAAAATGCTCCAGCTGTGCACTCTGCAAGCGCAACCCCAAAAGCACCGACTCCCGAACTATTCAATTGAATATCCAAGAGTTGTCATGACATAAGCAGATGAAGAAAAAACATGGGTCAAACATAAAGTCTAATGTGAGGGGAACTATCAAAAATAATGTATATTAAAACTATATACAAATAAACCAGAATTATGAAATCACAGTCGGCCCTCTCCATAAACGTGGCTCTGGGTAATCCGGACTACATATAAACAAGTATAGTAAATCTAAATCAAAAGTAAGGGATCGTACTATAACCTGCTCTTCTCTTGTAACAACAAGTTAGCACAATATTTTCCATTGCATTCTGCTAGCCTAGAACTACTAATAATGCAATACAAATATACCATGATCAAATCGTGATCCCAAAAAAGCGATCACTACTGGTAAGATAGATAAGATATGCTACAGTGCATATGGTCACTACCGCTAAGACCGAATAGGTATGCCACAACGTGTATGTTCATTACTGCTAAGACGGAATAGGTACACCACAATGCATATGGTCAGTATTCCTAAGACCGAAGGTATGCCATAATGCATATGGCCACTACTACTAAGACCAAACGTTCATAAGATTATGAGCATAGGATCCAAAACGTCCAAGCGATCACAACAAGACAAAGCTATTTACTGTCTCAAAAGACCATGTTGAGTGTGTCATGGCCATCAACAACACTCTAGGTACACCATAAAATGGTAGATACCTGGGTAGGTCATCTAAGTCCATAACTTGGGCAGGTCAAATAAATCCATACCCTTTATGTGTCGTAGCCTATAAAGTTAAAGCACTTAGCTAATTATAGAGGTGGAGGTACAAAAAGCTGTAGCTGAGATAAACGAGGATTTAGCAGAAGATAGTAGAGGTGGAAAAAATAGCTTTGTTGGAAATAAAATTAAATCTCTAAAGTTAATTTATTCCCATTATCACATCATCTTGTAGGAAAAAGAAATATATTTTATTCTTTTATAACAAAACAAAGCATATCATGATTTATAATCCTAACTTGGTTATTAAAATAGATTTTTATCTTATGTTGAGCACTTAGGCATTAAACTTCTTGTCTTTTGTAACGACCCAGGATTTTGGTCATTAGTTTTGAACATTTAATTTATTTTAAATGTTGAATTCTAATTATAAATTGATTTTGAATATGGAAGAATTTCTGAAATGGTTTAAAATTTCAAGGTGTAGCAATTTAATAAATTAATTTGGTAGAATTATAATTCAATAATTGGAATTGGGCAAATACGAGAATCTGGAAATAAACATACATGGAAAATGGTTCTAAAGTTTATCTAAATTCTATTTGGATTTGAATTATAATATTGGATTTGTGTATGGAATTAAAGTCGATAAGTTTAAAATTTGAAATTTATATATTTATTTAATAGTGAAATTTAATATATGGTAATAATGTAAATAATTGAATTTCGATTTAAAATAAATTAGACTGATTTTTAAGATGAATATGAATTCCATATGAATTATATTGGAGTTGGTAAGTTTTAAAAAAATCGAAATTTTATATGATTTTGACGATTGTGAAAATCGCTCGATTCAATCGACGCGTTAAAATAGCCTTTTAGGCCACAGTCTTCGAATTTGACGAAACCAATTCCATTGGATCCAAAATAGTGTATTATTATCGGATTTCATATTTCGTAGCGTTTGGAGATTCCATTTGGTCGTACGCGAGAGAAACGCGTTGAAATGGGTATCAAAAATTTAATATTTTAATTTGATTCAAAAAGCTATCTTCCTCATACGATCGAATTAGGACCCGAAACATGTTCCATTGTGTTCAAAATAGGGGTAAAACATTATAAATGCCAGGTGGCATGTTTCATTCGGAGATCGTTTGAAAAAGCTTGTTAAAATTAGAAATAATATTAAATAAAAAGTGCATACGTGTATAAAAACGCGCAGCAACAAAAACCTACTCTTCATCTTACGCAGCCGCCACATTTTTTGATGGCTGAGGAATCGTTATCTTCTACCTCTAATCTCTCCAAATCCGTAAGCTTTTAGCAAAAATGTTCAACTACGAGATCGAAGAGCTTGACGAGCTCTGACGATCTATATGACGATGATGGCTGTAGTGGGAAGAAGTAGCGGCGAATCACATTCAAAACGCATGCGTTCAAGCATGGAAAGCGAGACGGTCGTAGGGCCTGGCAGCTACGGTCATTGTCCGGTGGTAGAGCTCGCGTGGGGTTGTATGAGGGTGTCAGCCGATCGTCGAGGAAATGTTTGGTGGGGGAGTTTCGATCGGTCAAAGAGGGCTAGCATGGTGGATTTCAACCCGGTTGAACGCGTGATGTAGATGTTGAGAAGGAGCAGCCTCATTTTCGTATTCGAGAGATGATCGGCCTTGTTTTTTCTGATGGTATATATATAAAAAATTAGAGATATTATTATTATAAATATATATTCAAATCTTGGAAACTTCATATCTTGGTCATACGAGGTCGGAATCGACCGAAACTGGCGGCGCCGGAATCGGAGGGTTGAGATCTATGCTGCAGTGTAGATCTGGAGATGTTCTCATTAAAATTTTAGGTTAAATCGAACGCCTTCGATCTAATTTAAAATTGGAATGCTCGGCTATTTAAAACTCAAGTTGAGTAAATCTCACTCAATTTTGGACAGCCAGTATATATTTAAACATTTAAAATTTATAATGATTGATTGGTTAAATTGATGCATTTTTATCAGTTTGATGTGATATTATATATAGTAGTATACATAAATATTAGAGTGATTGATATTCCTGCAATTATATAGTGGATGAGACCCTATGCGCCCCGTATAATAGCGGATGACCTTATATACCGCGATATTCCACCTAGAAGTGGAATTGGTATTTTTATATTGTGCTAACACCTGTAGATGCAGGGAAATAGGTTGGAGGGATCCAACTGGATTCCTCAAAATGTTGAATTTAATTGCATATATAGTGATATATATTTTTGTTAAAATAATCTGTGGTAGGTTGTTGTGTGATATGGATTGGTTGGATGATGTGACAGGTTTTTGACCTAGATTCTATTATTTTAAATACCAGTAATATATGTTTAAATTGGAAAAGAAATTAAAAGGGTTTTGAAGCAAAATGTTTAATAAAGATATTTTGGGTTTACCGATTGGATAAAATAAATGGTTTTGAAAATGGGTACTTAGGCAACCCGGAATATGGTGAATAGGATTTTGTAATAAAAGTATTAAATAAAGGATTTTTAAATAATAAATCTGTAAATGTATTTGTTTAAGAATATAAAGGTTTTAAAATCGGGAATGTGTGCTTGCTCTAAAAAGGAGATTTTTAATTTATTAATTGAATAATTTGTAAAAGTGTTAAAATATTTTGGTAAATTAGCTGTTTAATCATTTTGAATTATTAAAAATATATTTAATTATTTATTAGTAACCTTATAATGATTTTGAAAGATTTATTATTATTATTTTAGAAATGGTCAGCAATTTGTTTTAAAAAAAGGATAATTATCAATTTTCAATATGGTTGATATAATAACTTTTATTTAAGTATAATTTCCTAGATTTAACTTGAAATTAATTTAGAACCTATAAGCACCGTTTTGAGATAATTTTTAAAAACAAAGTTTTCGGGAAGTAATGGTATACTCGCATGGCGTAATCAAGGGAGTGAGTGCCTGCAGTTAAGATTTGAATTTCTTTGGGACATAGATGTAACCATTGAGCTATGACCATGGTTTGATACCGTAGTGGTACTTTCCATATTATATTTTAAAAAGGGTTTTCAAATATTTTTGGAAGTATATTTTGTGAATATACTGATTTCGATAAGATTAGTATATAATTTTGGATAACGAGATTTAATTTATTTAGAATTTAATTTATATAAAGACTTGATGTTTCACTGAAATAGAAGTATTTGGTTGAAATGGTTGTTTTATTTGATAGTTAAATAACCGACTATCAAAACTGGGCCCAAATATAACTTCGCAAATATCTGGAAGAAGTATGGGGATTATATGGCACGGTTACCGTCCGAGGTGCTATACTGTATGTATAAACTCGTTCATTCTTCTAGGACGTTTATAAGGAAATCCGTCCACTAACAGTTAGGAGGTGATCTCCGATCTTATCTTGGTCTGTGTATTTCCTAAAGAACCAGGGTTGAGTTTACCGGGTAATATCGAACATTGTTTCGAAGAGACCAGGATCAGATTTGTGATTCGAAAACCACATCGATCCAACGAGTACATTTTCATGATAAAGACAAGAGCATGGAGTCGAAGATGGAGTAGTGAAGTGCAAGGGCTAATTGCTACTAATCCTGAGGGTGATTCTAAAATGGATGTAGTAAGAATAGTGCCTTCAGTTCCGTTCGGACTGGGAACGGACTGTATAAATGAATCCTTTTTCGAACATTGTCATTGGAGGGCAATGGGAATTCTAAGTGAATATCCTACAAGGTAACACTTGGCCTAGAGCCTCACCAATCGGGAATGACTGAAAATCAAAGGGGATGCAGCAAGGCTAAGTGGGTCGCACTCAAGTAGGGTATGTCTATCACTTTTCTAGGTAACCTCGGATATTATCACTACTTATGAAAGGGGCTCGGGAAGGGTGGAAACACCTGGGGTGATAAAATATTCGGTCTACTCAGGTTAGGAATAGTCTAGTCTTGTGTAGCAGGGGATCGTGGAGTGGTACTTGGTAAGGTGTTTCTAGATAGGTACCGTGATCGGTGGTACCCCAGTGCCTAGTCATTAGTTGGGATCCATTCTCTAATACGTGCCTTTACGTTTTTGATTGTAGAGCCTAGTATATTTGGAACTCAAAAAATGTAACAATTTCGGCTATTTTAATAAGTTTTTTTACTTAAATACTATTATAATATTAGAGGATTTTGATACGAAATGTTTTGGTTATCTTAAGGTAAAAACCCGACGTGTTTATTTGTGGCGTGGTCTTACGAGATACCTTTGATTTTTAAAGAGTTTTGGAACTTTAATAATTCAATTTGAGTGTGATTTCTCATGCCAGTTTTCTAGACTGACTTGGGTGTTATTTTATTATAATGCTTGGGTCAGACCGAGTATTACAGGTTCAGGATTGGATATTATGGTGTAGGAGGTGAACTGGAGTCCGAGACATATTACTCGTACTTGTTATTTCTGCTGTAGTGTTTTGTTTGAAATTGCCAGCAAATTATGAGGGTAGGTTGTTATAACTACCCAGGCTGGTAATTATTGATTTGTGTACTCTGATGTGAAATATGAATAATACAGTTTTGATTTATGCAAAGAGCTATTTATATTATATATGTTTCTGTTCACTGTGAGATTTTGTTTTGTTTAGTTTTCTTCTTCTTCTACCTAATTTCTTTTCCCTCACAATCCGTCTTTCCGACACTTGGTCGTTCGATATGGTATACGTTGAGCATATTTATGTCGATTTTCAAGTGTCTTGAAGGGCGGATCGTCACATCTTTACCCTAACTTTATTGCTTTAGTTTAAAAGAGAACTATTCAAATTATCCTTTTTTATTAATGTTGCTAAAGAAAATGTTATAGGTGACTAATTTAGAAGGTATAACAGAATATAGATGAGCTTTATGCGGATCTACTGTTTAATAGCGCTAAATTGAAAAAGTGTAGCAATCGAAGAGAGATTTGTGCTTTAGCGGAGATATAGCAAGGTATTAGCAGAGCTTTAACTGCTCTAAGGTCAAAATATTAGAGTACAAACTTATTCCGTATATAGCGTATGGAATCGTCGTGCACAGCTCTAGTTTCCATGGCCTAAAAACCCATCGAACAACTCTAACAAAATCCCATACCAACCCAAATCACGTTCCAAATGGCCTCAACATCATAATACTCCTCCGGTATACCCTTTCGATTAACCTTAAAATCTACAAATTTGGGATACATGCCTGGAAAGGTCCCACATGGGTCCTAAAAATTAAAATACTTCAAAACTGACCAAAACTTCACAGACTATAGCCATTGAAAAATGATGAATGCTGGTTAAAACCGCGTTCCAATACGAATTCGTATCGGCATTTTGAAATTTAGATTGATTGACCGATAAAAATTCAACAACAAGTGTTCAGAAGTTTGAATTTTTAAATCTAGACGTCTGAATAGTGCTGCAATTGTTTGAAACACCCAAAAAATGTATTAATTCAGACATCTAAATTTTTAGATCCAGTCATCTGGCTACTAAACTCAGAAATCCGGATGTTTGTCATGGGCAAAAGCAACCTGCAAACATCCATAACTTTCAGTCTGTATCTCCAAATGACTCGCTGTTTTTTCCATTGCGACCATCGTGAAATCCTTTTTAATCTAGACACTTAGAATTAAAAATTTACATAAATTCATGCTCAGAATGGTCAATACCAGTGCACTTGTCAATTTTTCATTCAGACTCATGAATTCATATTCACATCTTGCATCCCAAGTGAAATTATGATTCATTTCGTTAATTGAGTCAATGGTGTGGCCTCTTCCGTGGCTACTTTGGAGAAGACCTGGATGAATCATCTATAATATCCAACGAATCCTAAGTAATTTTTCACATCCATAGCATTTATTAGATAGTCCAACCTTGAACTATTGCGACCTTTGTAGGAACCATAGAAATGCACTTCTCAGAAATTGTATGACCCAAGAATCTCACTTTTGTCCTTCAGAAGTGACACTTGAAAAACTTCGCTTTCAGTCGGTGCTCTCTCAACACCTTAAGCATGATCCTCTAATGCATCTTATGTTACTCCTCCATCCGTGAGTAGAAAATAATACCATCGAAGAACATTAGAACAAATTTATTCAGCTGAGTTCTAAAAACACTATCCATTATATCAATAAAATATGCCGGTGCATTAGTTAGCCCAAAAAGCATAATCAACCACTCATAAAAATCCGATGGTGCACAAAATGATATAATCGACACACTCCCCTTCACTACTTTCAGTTGGTGAAATCCCGTTACAAAATACAACTAAGAGAATACTCTAGCATCATGAAGCTGATTGAACAAGTCATCAATATGTGGGAGTGGATACTTTTTCTTCCTCTTTACTTTATTCAGCTCATGGTAGTTGACACACAGTTTAAGTGAACTGTCAGCCTACATGGAAAATACTATGGGCGCTTCCCAGTTAGAAATACATCTATGGATGAAATGTAACACCTCCATCTCTATACCTATACTATCCAAGAGTACTAGTATTGTTGGATAATATGGAGAATAAGGCGATCATATAGGATAAACATGTGGGTATTTCCTTAAGCTAACACCGGTACTTATTTAAGTATCGAATAAATAACATATCTATACATACATGATATCGAAACAAAGCAATAAACACGTGTGCCTCCAGGATAGAATAATACACAATATACAATAAATATTAGAGATCGCAGAGTCAATCAGAGCGATAATATATATAATATCTAATATGCATGTCATAACCCATTTTTTCTTACCCTTTGAATCGATAATAAACCACATATGTCCAACTCAAATTGCATGAAAAGATGGAACATGAAGGGTAATAAAGAAAATAAGATAGAACATAATCTCATATGAATGGAATAATATATAATATTGAATAATATCTTTACAGTGGAAAACTTTTAAACATATATATTAACCTAAATTTAGCTTGGATAGTTATAAACATCTGTCCTTAGAATTTCTGAAAAACATCAAACAAAAACTAACAAAGAAAAGTAGATAATAGAATATGTCATACGTAGATGAATATCTCCAGCTCTCCTCTAGAAACTCCAACTGTCTTTGACTAAATCTGAAACTACTCGGATCGGACCCGAGTATTGAAAATACCTGGATCAGGCTTGATAAACCAACATGAGAAACTCAAATATAAGTGACAGTGTTGTATATTAGTCTTTGAATAAAATCCTTTGAAAATAAAGAGTATCTCATAAGACCACGCCCACACATAAACACAAACGAGTTTTTACCTTATGATAACTAAAACACTTTTATATCAAAACGTTTGATATTATTTTTAATGACATCTCTCTGAAAACATTCGCAAATAAACTTATTAATCTTATCCAAAATGGTTACCCATATAACATTTCAAGGCTATTCAATTATGCCAATACAAACAAAATGGTAGGCTCTTATTGAAGAATGGATTTCCATACAAATGACCAAGTAAAGGATCTACCTTTCGAAATGGGTACACCTCTAGATGGATGTCCCGAGGCACAGAACATCTGCCCTCTACCAACACAAGACCGGCCTACCTCTGTAACTAGATAGTACCGAATATGCCATCCCCCGGTCATTACCGACCTTTAACGGAGCGCTCGTTTCCATACTCTACATAAATTTACATCCCTAATGTCATAGCGGGAAGAAATATACCAAGAAAGGGATGATCATACCCTACTTGGGAATGACCCACTTAGCCTTGCTGCATCTAATTTTGTTTTGGTCATTTCCAGTTTGATGAGGCTTGAGGCAACGATTACCTTTTCACATAGCATATATCATATCTTCGAACGCCATTTTGCCATTTCCGTTAACTAATAATTTCCTTTCACAAAAATACAACCCTTAAGCTTGTATGTCTCAAGGAGGGTGTTAAGCCAAGAGAAGTTGCCTACTCCGCCACCATTGATGCACGTTTGTAAAAACCAATGTACGTAATCTTTAGAAATGCAATGTCAGACAAACGTCTATATAAGTTGTCCAGGAGCAGGACAAACTGAAGGCAATCTCCTACTACCATTGGTAGTGAGTAGTTCTTGCAATCCAAAAAATCTCCACAACGAGGAGACCATTGCTATATATAACTCTATAATGGAAGCTACCCAAAGCAAGTCAACTAGCAGTCCTCACGTTATGAAAATCCACAGTTTTCAATAATCATCATCCTTAACAGGTCTTCACATTCGAATGTGTTCGTTGGTTCGAAGTGGTTTTCGGATAGGAATTACCCAAATCTGACCACGGTTCCTTTGAAGCCAATTATCGATTTAAAAATGTTAAGTTCATATGTGGATATCAATTATCAATCAATTACTTCATCTTTTATAAAATATCTTTCTTAGCTATATTCTTTTCAATTTATTCCAATTTCTTTTCAAATTTACATGAAATCATTAAGCCTCATTTATCAAATCATTTGGTTTATTTAAACCTTTCTTAAATCCTAGAATAATTCTAAATCTTTTTCTCTTTTACTTAGGAAAACCATTCCAAATCATTCATTAAATCTTAATCAAAGATTTCTTATATTCAAATTATAACTTTGAACTTAGGTAAAATATTCCCAAATCATTTATTGAATCTTAATAAAAGATTTCTTTCTTAACTCCTAACTTAAGGAAAATATTCCCTTTTTATAAAATCACTTTCCAAAACATCCATTTAATTTAAAGGATTATTTACTTCCCAAAATCGCGAATATGATTCTTTCAATAAACTTTCACATTTAATTATCAATTTAAATTGATTTTAGATTTACAAAACAGTGTTTATAAATTCCATTTATATTTTATAAACTTCCATTTACAAAATTTCTTTACGAGCAAATTTCATTTATATCTCATTTATAAGTCAAAAGCTGGTTATAATTTAATTACTTATAAACTCTTATTTACAAATTCATTCCTTTCAAATCCTATTATTTATAAAATCCATTATAAATTCTTTTCTAAGTTTCATTGCAAACCTATATATTGATTACAATCCCATTTCTCATAATTATAAAACACTTTTATAATTCCATTACTTTTATTTGTAAAATATCAATTTTATAAATCTTATATATATATATACCATTTATAATAAATTCAAAGAATTTATTTCTTTTCTTTTATCTTTAAAAAACTTAATTATGATCGTTTAGAGCATCCGAGCTTTCCTTTCGACATGTTCCACCCCTTGCCTAAGAAAAGAAAACATAGGTCAGGAAAGTTCAGGGCACTAGTTGCTCCATCTCTAACCTTAGTTAAACACTCTGTTTTATCATCTCAGATCTCAAAGGTGGGACAAACGTACTAGTTGTTTCCGCATTACTCGGTTTGTTATTATATTCAATCTTCTTCACTTATTATTTAAGTGGTATAAACAATTCCACTTACCCATTTATTCAAGCTCTCATTATAACTTTCAAATCATCTTTAAATGACTTACTTGTTCTTTTAAAATCATTCACAAAATATATAGGAAAGGATTGTTAAGTTTAAAACTGCATTTCAGAAGTTATTTTAAATTGCCGTGAAAAGCGTTGTGAAAAGTGTTGCAAATAGCGTTTTTAAAAGCTATATTCTTCAAAATGACTTTTATATCATTTAGTTATCCATATTTTCAACTTAAATATCTTTTAAAACATTTTTAAAAGATTGTTATTATTTATTTAATATTTTTAAAACATTTAAAATATCAGTTTTAAACTTTGGTCACTTTAATACAAAAGTGCGATTTTTCTAGAAAATTAATTTGGACATATTTTAAAATATACAAGATGAAATCTTGATTTTATTTATTTATTTCTTTAAACATATTTAAATGTTTATAAAAAATTTCTAAATCATTTTAAAACTATTTCCAAAAGGCTAAACATTCCATATACACCATTTCATTTTCAAAAGGAAAGCGATTTCCTTTGTGCTTATCAACGTGTATCAACGTGACTTGGTAAAACTATTTTGACAAACATATCAAATAATCAATACTTGATGATCAAAGCATATATAAGCAATCATAACACATCATCAAACATGTATACATAAATAGAGATGCTAAATAGAGTTCCTCACCATAAACCAAAGCAATTAACTTCCTACCAACATTCTAAATAACCAACACTTCATTAATTAACTCCTACTCCATTAAACACTAGCAAACAACACTATTTCTTCCAATAGCTTTGTTGAGGCTTGAGATGGAGGTTGGCCGAAAATATAGAGAAGAAGCAGTAGAGCTTTGAACTTGAATTCTCAAAATTTGACCCGAAAAATATGCCATCTTCTCTCTTATTTTTGACTCTCTTACTCTCAAATTGTAAAAAATTTGTTAACTAAAAGGTTGTTGAAAATTCTTTTTTTTTGAATTGAAAAAAAATTACATGATTTTGATTAGTTTTGAGGAAGATATGATAGAATGAAGAAGAGGTATGTCGGATTGACAAAAATGAAGCCCGAAAATACACTTCAAAGAATTGCGTTTCAGGTATAGCAAACATCAAAACTGAAAAAAGTTACCAGCATAAAAGTTGTAGCCAGTAGTATTTCATATGGTTTGAAGAAAAGAATTTCTTAATTTGGATCAGTTATGATGAAGTTATGATCAAAATAAAATGACATATTCTCTGGCGTAAAAACTGGGCCAGAAAATGTACTTCAAAGAAGTGTAATTTTTTACATAATTAACTTTAGATTGAGACAAAGTGATCAATAAGAAAGTTGTAGCTACTAGAAAAATACATGATTTGCAAAAATATTTGGTAATTTGGTTCTGTTTTGAAGAAGTTATGGCCGAGAGAAAAAATAGTAAAATATGGAGAAAAAATGAGTTTGATTTGTAGAGAATTGAATATTTTACAAATACTTTGACATTATCTCTTTCTATTTTTTTTCTATGGATTGGAAGCCATTAAAGAAAAGAGGAATAAGATGAAGAAGATTGAGGAAAGAAGAAGAAGAAATGTGAATGAAAGTGAGAAGGAGGTGGGTATTTATAGAAAAAGAAAGAAGTGGTAAATTTACCAAAATAACCTCTTACCAAATTACCAAACTAATCTTACTTCAACCTAAAGCAATCTCCATTTTTCAATACTTAACATCATCTTTCACATCTATACTTTATGTCTTTTTCACTTAAAAATTAAGTAAAACATATAATTATGTTGGTTTTGATTTGATTTGATTTGATGTTTACTTTTTCTTACTTTTGTTAATTCTTACTTGCTTTTACTAATGACTTCTAGAAGTTTTCTGATCTTATTTAGTAAAAGTAAACATGCTTAGTTATTAAAATCTGCAGTGTATATGTTAAAACATGTTAACAAAGGCACGACAACGTTGCTACAACTTTTAATCGACAAAACTTTGATTTTCGATAAAACGTTTTACGGTCACATTTTGGTGTTTTTGTTAAACAATTTATTCATGTAAACCAAACGTAAAAATAAATTTCTTATTATCTTTAAATAATTAAAAAAGCATATTTAACTTGTAAAATAACATAAAACAATATCCAAATTTTCTTATAAAAATACGACATCGATTTATCGATATGCGACGAAATTTGTCAATTTTTATAAAACAAGTTTTATATATTTATCAAACCAACATAAATTAAATTACTATTATTATCGAATGATTCTGATATCGATTATATATATTTAAAAGGATTTATTTATCCTTTAAACAAATTTCATAAATATTTACCTTCTTTATTGGAATCCGGCTTTTGTCAATTTTACAATGGAAAACGAAAATCTTTTGAATAAAATAAGTTTACCATTCTTATTTATCATATAAAACTTGATTGTTTAAGTTTGAAAATTCTACATTTGAATATTTAAACAAACTAATATTCCATTTTCAAAGTGGTAAGTTTACGGGTCGTTTCATTCTTCTCTACTTAAAAGAATTTCGTCCCCGAAATTACCCTGAACCTAAACGCATATTTTTTTTTTTACCTAAATCATTATTTCACAAACTTAAACCCATAAGATGTACCCAAATCATCCGTATATAATATCAGATTTGTTCTTTTATTTGAATCAACAACTTTATTTCCGAACTAGTATCGATCTCTAGATCCTCTAGTGTGGACTCTGATCAAGCTTTTAGATACACTTGCTTTCCTTGCATAGCTCTTAACTACGATAAAAAACTTGAGTAACTAACCACAAAATATCATCAATGCTCGTCGTCAAGAAATCGAGTGATAAATTCTTTTCCAGATCAGTGTAAGCACTTTAAAGTTCCGTACTCGGATATTAGATCGAAATTTGTGTGGTGAAATGATTTACATACAAATTACACTTATTTTTATGGGTTTATTCTCAGTTATACCAAATTATCTTTATCACATCCTTTATTTTTTTTCATTCATTTTTTTAGCATATTTTCTTTAATACTAGTATTGTTTACGAATCATTTCATAAACCTATTACTTAATTTCATTATATCTTATGAACACAACTATGTAAATCCATCGCTTTTAAAAACTTAAGTCCAAATCCTTAATTAACAGTATAATTCATTAATAAAACTTTTTCTAGGTTATAATTACATTTTAAAGAGTCATGATTTTATTTAACTGTATAAATAGTTCATGACTTAAATATAGTTTTGTATAATACCATTTTACATCCTAACACACACACACACACACACACACACATTCCAAATTCCCGACCGATTTCATATCCAGGTGAATTATAGTTTGTTGTAGGTTGCTATCATTTCAAATTCATAATTACAAAATTTATTTTTGATTTAATGCTATTGTAAATTTCTCTACTTTTAAATCAATTTTATTTATAATCACATTTATAAATTATACTTATCCAATTTCATTTAGTTAAAAATTTCGCAGTGGTTTATCTTTTACCAGAATATTCCATAAATTACTTAGCTTTGAGTTTGGTGTGATTCGGAAATTTTCGACTGTCTAAAATCGTCAAGAATCCCGCTTTATCTCATCAATTAGTGATTCCAAATTTATCTTTGGTTTGAACATTTTATAAATATTACTAACTAATTTATCCATTAATGATTCACATTATCTCTTTAACTTTAAGAAAATTATATAGATCAAGTAACTCTTAAATAATACCCTTTTCAAAATCCTTTAGAGATTACTTTTTTTATGAAAACTATTTTGTAAATTCTTTTTATAAATTCATCTAATATTAATTAATTTCATTTAAATTTCCAAAATTCTTTTAAATTACTCGAATTTTAAACCTTCATTCCTTTTATATTTTCCTTTTACATAATCATTTTATATTACGTCATTTTTATCTTATATGTCCATTTCTTAAACCAATCTTATTATCAAACACCTTATAGTCAAATCATGAAACTTAATTCACAAGATATTTGTACTTTAACTTTTAAATTAAACAATTGATCAATTTATGATAGTTACTTAAACATTATCATTTCTTAATTTATTATTTCAAAATAAGTATTAAAGATCTTAATTACCTTATCAGATTTCTTATTTATCGATTATCATTATGAAACATCTTATAGTCAAACTGTGAAATTCTAATCACAAGATGTTCATATTTAAATTTCACTAATCTTGATTTCTAACCATATAATTTTTCAAAATATATACTTTGTAATCAAAATATAATCCTAAGTAAAATTATTTCTTTTACCAATTTTTCAAAACAAAACCTTTTCACATAACATTATCAAATAGGCGCTCATATATAATACTCTCAACTTATTCTAAGGTGTTACCAACCCTATCTATAATGAGTTACCCATCATAGGGTATCACTAACTCTATCTCTGATGAGTCTTTACCCCTAACAAAGCCAAGATTCTTGCTTAACCTTCAGTTCTGATACCAAATGTGACGAACGGGCAACTCCTGCACCCGCCTTGGTAGGCTTTTCAACCATCCCGCTACCCTTTTGCTTTTCAACATGGGGGCAGTCATCTTTTCAACATGGAGGTGACCACAAACGATACCTCGGATCTACTTTTACGGCAAGCCTCTCGACTATCAACCACCCCTTTCACACTAGTGACATGTAGGGTTAAGTGTCTAAGCTTCCTCGCTATTCACGAAGCGAGAACCCCCTATCAGACCGAACATAATCAAGAAAAATCGATGTACATAATCTTTAGAAATGTAATGTCAGATAAACATCCATACAAGTTGTCCAGGAACAGGACAAATCGAAGGCAATCCCCTACTACCACTAGTAGCGAGTAGTCCTTGCAATCCAAAAAACCTCCACAATGAGGAGTCCACTGCTATACATAACTTTATAATGGAAGCTACCCAGAGCAAGTCAAAAAGCAGTCCTCATGCTATGAATATCCACAGTCTTCAATAATCATCATATTCAACATGTCTTCACATTCAAATGTATCCATCGATTCGAAGTGGTTTTCGAATAGGAATTACCCAAATCTGACCTCGATTCAATCAACGATTTAAAAGATGTGAAGTTCATATGGGGATATAGGTCATCAACCAATTACTTCATCTTTTATAAAATATATTTCTTAGATATATTATTTTCAATTTATTCCATTTTCTTTTCAAATGTATATGGAATCATTAAGCCTCATTTATTAAATCATTTGGTTTATTTAAACCTTTCTTAAATCTTGGAATAATTCCAAATCATTTTCTCTTTTACTTAGGAAAACCTTTCCAAATCATTCATTAAATCTTAATCAAAGAATTCTTATATTCAAGTTATAACTTTGAACTTAGGGAAAATATTCCCAAATCATTTATTAAATCTTAATAAAAGATTTCTTTCCTAAATTTTAACTTAGGGAAAATATTCCATTTTTATAATATCACTTTCCAAAACATCCACTTAACTTAAAGGATTATTCACTGCCCAAAGCCGTGAATATAATTCTTTAAATAAATTTTTACATTTAACTTATCAAATTAAATTGATTTCAAATTTACAGAACATTGTTTATAAATTCCATTTATTTTATAAACTTCTGTACGCACAATTTCTTTACTAACAAATTCCATTTATATCTCATTTATAATAAAAATCAAATTATAATTTTATTACTTATAAAACTCTTATTTACAAATTCATTCCTTTCAATCTTATTATTTATAAAATCCATTATAAATTCTTTTCTAAATTTCAATTGCAAACCCATATATTAATTACAATCCCATTTCTAATATTTATTAAACACTTTTATAATTCCATTACTTTTATCGATAAAATATCAATTTTATAAATCTTATATATAGACCATTTATAATAAATTGAAAGAATTTATTTCTTTTCTTTTACCTTAGAAAAATGATCTTTTAGAGCATCCGGGCTTTCCTTTCGATATGTTCCACCCCTCGCCTAAGAAAAGAAAACATAGGCCGTGTAAGTTCATGACACTGGTTACTCCATTCCAAAACTTAGTTAAAAACCTTGTTTTATCTTCCCAGATCTCACAGGCGGGACAAACGTAGTCGTTTCCACATTACTCGGTTTGTTATTATATTCAATCTTTTTCACTTATTATTTAAGTGGTATAAACAATTCTTCTTACCCATTTATTCAAACTCTCATTAAAACTTCCAAATCATCTTTAAATGACTTAATTATTATTTCAAAATCATTCACAAAATATATAGGAAAGGATTGTTAAGTTTAAAATTGCATTTCAAAAGTTATTTCAACTGCGACGAAAAGTGTTGCAAATAACATTTTTAAAAGCTATATTCTTCAAAATGACTTTTATATCATTTAGATATCCATATTTTCAACTTAAATATCTTTTAAAACATTTTTAAAAGATTCTTACAATTTATTTCATATTTTTAAAACATTTAAAATATCAGTTTTAAACTTTGGTTGATTTACTGCAAAAGTGCTATTTTTCTAAAAATTTGATTTGGACATATTTTAAAATATACAAAATGAACTTTAAACATGTTTAAATGTTTATAAAATATTTCTAACCCATTTTAAAACTATTTCCAAAAGGTTTAAGCATTCCATATACACCATTTCATTTTCAAAAGGAAAGTGATTTTCTTTGCGCTTATCGATGTGTACCAACGTGACTTGGAAAATTTCTTTTTAACAAACATATCAAACAATCAATACTTGATTGATCAAAGCATATATAAACATCCATAACAATCATAATACATCATCAAACATGTATATATATAAATAGGGATGCTAAATAGAGTTTCTCACCATAAACCAAAGCGATAATTTCCTACCAACATTTTAATCAACCAACACTTCATTAATTAATTCCTACCCTATTAAACACTCGCAAACAACACTTTCTTTCTTCCAATAGCTTGGTTGAGGCTTGAAATGGAGGTTGGCCGAAAATATAGAGAAGAATCGGTAGAGCTTTGAACTTGAATTCTCAAGGTTTGACCCGAAAAATAGGACATTTTTCTCTCTTATTTTTTGTCTCTCTTAATCTCAAATTTGAAAATTTTGTTAATTAAAAAGCTATTGCAATTTTTTTTGAATTGAAAAAAAGAATCACTTGATTTTGATTAGTTTCGAGGATGATATGATAGAATGAAGAAGAGGTATTGTCGGATCGACAAAAATGAAGCCCAAAAATACATTTCAAAGAATTGAGTTTCAGGTACAGCAAACATCAAAAATGAAAAAAGTTACCAGCATAAAAGTTGTAGCTACTATAATTTCTTATGGTTTGAAGAAAATAATTTCTTAATTTGGATCAGTTATGATCAAGTTATGATTAAAATAAAATGGTCTATTCTCTGGGTTAAAAACTGGACCAGAAAATGCACTTGAAAGAAGTGTATTTTTTACATAGTTAACTTTTGATTAAGACAAAGTGGTCAATAAGAACGTTATAGCCACTGGAAAAGTACATGATTTGTAAAACGAATTCTGTAATTTGGTTCTGTTTTGAAGAAGTTATGACCGGGAGAAAAAGGGGTAAAATATGGAGAAAAAATGAGTTTGATTTGAAGAGAATTGAATATTTTATAAATATTTTGACATTATCTCTTTCTAATTTTTTCCTATGGATTGGAAGCCATGAAAGAAAAGAGGAAGAAGATGAAGAAGCTTGAGAAAAGAAGAAGAAGAAACGTGAATGAAAGTGAGAAGCAGGTGGGTATTTATAGAAAAAGAAAGAAGTGGTAAATTTGCCAAAATAATCTCTTACCAAATTACCAAACTAACATTACTTCAACCTAAAACAATCTCCACTTTTTTAATACTTAACATCATCTTTCACATCCGTACTTTATGTCTTTGTCACTTAAATATTAAGTAAAAAATATCATAATTGTGTTGGTTTTGATTTGATGTGATTTGATGTTTACGTTTTCTTACTTTTGTTAGTTCTTACTTACTTTTACTAATGACTTCTAGAAGTTTTCAAATCTTATTTAGTAAAAGTAAACATGCATAGTTATAAAAATCTATAATGTATATGTTAAAATGTGTTCACAAAGGTGCGATAACGTTGTGATAACTTTTAATGGACAAAACGTTAATTTTCGATAAAACGTTTTACGGTCACATTTTGATGTTTTTGTTAAACTACTTATTCATGTAAATCAAAATATATTTCTTATTATATTTAAATAATTAAAAAAAGCATATTTAACTTATAAAATAATATAAAACAATATCTGAATCTTCTTATAAAAATACGACATCGATTTACCGATACGTGACGAAAATTTTCAATTTTTATAAAACAAGTTTTATTACCAAACCATTATAAATTAAATTACTATTATTATCAAATGAGTTTGATATCGCTTATATATATATTTAAAAAAATTATTTATCCTTTAAATAAATTTCATGAGTATTTATCTTCTATATTGGAATCCGACTTTTGTCAATTTTACAATGGAAATTCAAAATATTAATGCAATATCAAAAATAAGTTTACCATTCTTATTTATCATATAAAACATGATTGTTTAAGTTTGATAATTCTACAGTTGAATATTTAAATAAACTAAATATTCCATTTTCAAAGTGGTGAGTTTACGGGTCGTTACAATACATAATACTCCAACATACATTACAATAATACACATACAAGAGACTATACAATACATGATGATAATCTAAAATACCGAATATCCAGTCTCCTCTATGCCCAGTATACCAGTTGGTCTCGTCGTCCCTGAACCTAAAATGTCTCGAATTGACCCGAGTATTATATAAACAATAAACGGGGTAGAATGTATCTAAATCCAAGGTCATCAAACATATGGAACTCTGTATATACAGGGTATAAATTGCATAATATTATCTCAAACAATCTCAAATATCATATATGTAGAACAACACAAAACCTACTACAAAGATGTCCTTGCCCATATAAAACTCATCAAGTCATAAATCATGTAACAACATCAAATGGGTGAATCATCCATATTGTAAATCATCTTCGAATTCCAGAAAACACTAATAAAAGAGATATCACCAATATAATCAGGCTACAGTTGCTTAGCCCTATTATATCACTCAATCTCTATAAATAAAACATCCGCCATATTAATGCAAATAATCATCCATAAACTAAATAACTAAATGGCGACACATGCCAATGAATGATATAATTGGCGACACATGCCAGTGAAGGATATAATTGATGACATACGCCTATGAAAGATAAATAGGCAACACAAAAAATAAATAAGAAACACAAGTCCACAAATAATAATTAGTGACACACATTAATGAAATATGGTAGAAAACACATAAAAGTAAATAGCAGTTGGTTACACATGCCGAAGAGGGATAATAGGGACACACATCAAAGAAGGATATAGGGATTGATCATACTTTAGACATTGTCATATGCATAGTCATTACCAATTGTCTTGAATATATATATATATATATATATATATATATAAACATATATATGTGTATAAATATAAGTATATATCACACATCAGAACTAGATGAGAGACTGAAGGGCACACCTACTCCAAGAGGCTACACACATGATTGGCAAACACGACATACGTTTAACACCAACACGACACCTATAGTCTGGGTTACCTCGACGGGCATTATAACTCCTACCCATCGCATGTCATATCCTACAGTACTATGCTCTGCATTCGCTATGAACCTACATATGCCCTAAATGGTGACAGACTGCTGGCCAAGGTGACACATATTGGATATGCAATAGTCGACACACGGCTCGATACGATCGCCGACATAGGGCTATAAATATTGCTGACACAAGGCTGTAGGGTGTCAAAGATCCGAGGTGCAACCACGAAGATCAGGCCATTAGGATGGATACTAGCCAATCTGGTCCGACTACGATAATATAAAGGAAGCCGGATAGTGAACAGACAATACTAAATATATATAATATAATCTTGATATACAGCTACATGTTCGTGCCGACCTAACATGATTTATGCCGACACATGGCCAAATATGTGACTCACCGCAGCTAGCCTATCATGTATGTATGAGTGTTATCCATAAGCATAGAATAATCGAATAAATAACATAACAACATTCTATACCACCGCATGTTACTAGTCGTTTATTCAGAGCTCATATATCACACTCTCTTCTACAATATTCTATATAATGAGCCCGAAAAATAAACAAAGAAATATTAACAAAAGTTCCATACCATATGATATTATAACTCCATTCATTTAGATTTCTCATCATGCATGATAAAAATAGCACAAGATCAAACAACAGAAGTCATCACCTTATCATATAAAGTTAACTAAATAACTCAACATCAACGGTTAATCATTCTAATAATCCAATTCGATATAAAGGAGAGGAATGATCAGAAAAATAATATAAAATAGACAATTCAAATAAATAAACATAACCACAAACAAGTCAATATTTAGTAATAAATTATTTTCAACAAATAATCTTATATAAGAAAAATAAATACTTAGAAATAAATACTAAATGTATATTACAGAACTAACTACATAATTAAATAATACCCAAGTATAATGTATTCTTTGCACCAAATAATTAACTTCTCAACCTTAAAAATAATTTAAATCTTTACCCAATTTTTTTTTTTTTTTATGGTACTTTATATACAACAAATCATTGTGACAACATATCACATGTCAATAAACGTTCGAATCACGCTAGGCAAGTTTCGAACTTGTGACCTCTCGCACCAAAGCCACATCACTTAACCACTGGGACAATGGTGCTTGATAATACCCAAAATATTAGAAACACGTTCCTTTCTTTAGAACTCAAAAAATAGTTCATAAAACTAAGTATCGCACCAAACATCGATTTCATAATTTTCTATAATTAAATAGTATTTTAAATAAATTTTATACAACCCAATCAATTTATTATATTCCAAAACCATAAATATTTCACAAAATAATATATCTTTAGAATAGATTACATATTTTAAAATTTCTCTTTCAAAAATATTTCTTGAATCCTTTTTATCACATCAACTTAAATGTTTTTATCTTATATAATTCCTCAATATATTAATTAAATCAATTTCAAACCACTAAGATGTGTAAACGAAAAGGGATTTACATATTATAATACTCTTAAAAACACTCAACTATATTTCAAAAACCGGTTTTTCTTCAAAATAGGCTCATGTATTATAAACCCCTTTCAATTAAACAAAATCATCAAATATTTTGATTTTGAACCAATAATTATATAAAAAGGGAAATAAATGTCAAACTTCTAAAAATAAATTTATACAATCAAAAATGTCTGTTTGAAATTCCCTATTTATCCTTTTATTAAATATCCAATTTATAAAGGAATTTCACTTTGGAAAAATATTATTAAAAGCCCCTCGTTTATCCACATAAAATTCCATACATTCAATTACTCCTGAAAATCTCAATTTTCATTTTCAAAACCACTTTTATTTCCCAAAACAATTTCCTACAGATCATTTCATCTCTTATTCGCTTTTTATTTATAAATAAATATACTTCAAATAATAACACTCCATAAATAATTTCCCAAAGTTTTCAAAATATTTTAAAAATAGGAAAATCAATGAATCCTCTAAAATAAAACCTATGGAGCAAAATTCTACCAAATCAACAGTAGCCATCAATATAAATTTTATCGTGTCGCCAAGTCGGATTCCATCGAATATCGACCATCCATATATATACAAATATAAATAAATTACACAAATTAAAATGCAAACGAACATCATCCTCTTTGCATTTTGGTTATCCAATAAATACAAAACTCCTTTACTAATAAAATTCACATCCAAATTCACATAATTGATCCAATGATAATTAATATCAATCAATAATCCATCCAACAAAACCAAACAAGTAGATATACGGGTGAATGTGCTTAAATAAAACGATAAACGTAGTGCGAATGACATACTCATTGAAATGACATTAACATTCTCAAAACATCACCACATCATCTAGCAGAGCCAGCAAAATACTAAGATCCACCTGAAATCACGAAGTTTCTAATGTAACAGCACTCCCTCTTCACTCAACCATATCACAAAACCCCAACACCACTAGCAATCACCACTTCCTGGATGCCAGCATGTCAGAAACACAATCACACCCCCCATCATCAATGCACTCGAATTACCATCCTTCCACATTGACCAGAGACACACGCTCAACACTCTTATGTGCGTCTTGCTCTTGTTCAATCTACACGCATGCACGAACAAGACACCAAGTCACATCGACCTTGCGGTGACCTTCTTACATCGTCTAACCTACTGCCTCATCACCTTACGTCGTTCACCATTAGCGATATTTTTTTCTATTGCTCGATTGTAATTTATGGTTTTTGAGTAAATATAGTAACAAGCAGGATTGGGTTTTTGGGCATGAATGGAGAGGCGGGGGGAGTTTTTATGAAGCATCGAGATAAAGAAAGTGGGCATCGATATAAATAGTTTTGGGCTAATCTTAATTTAATTTAAGTTCTAATTTAATCAAATTTTTATTTCCCATTAAAATTTAAATATTAACCCTTGACATTTATTATAAATGTATTCCAATCTGGTTTGAATTATTTGCTTCATTTTACACGAATTATCTGCTTCATTTCCATATCTTTTCAGTTGGGGAACCATGTCCAATCAGTTCATAAATCAATATTAGGAGGTTACTAGTCTCTGTTGGTGTATCATGTTCAACATCAATTGTCACATTTGAGTGATTTTCAGAATCAAGCTTTCATTACCAAATTTAAATTCAAACATCCAACAAATATCATAACATCCATCCTTTCAAGCACTATACCCAGGCATCCGACTTAGAGCGTGCCTAGATATAGATCACGATCTCATACACGAGTAAGTAGCTTGATTGTACTACCACATCATTTATTGAAACTAAAAGTAAAGAGCGAAAATTGAACCTGACTCCTTGCTATCCCAATCATGAGATAACTATCCTCGACCTAGATCTAAGGCTGCTTCTATTTGCTATAAACATCGAATGCCCCTGCTACACTACTGTCTTTTGTTCCTTACGTAATGTTGCAGCCGGTTGTTCCTAACCTATTCCTCAATCGGATCATGATGATACCTACAATCATTTGTTTCATACCCATCCAGCTCATGGAATAGGCAATAAATTTTAGATCCTTTTTCTTGATCCACTAGTTCTCTCTTTATTGTTTTTCAGTAGGGAATATATCCTCTAGTATCAAGATAAATCTTCTTTGGGTTTTATTCAAATGTGTATAAGAAGAGAATTTTGGTTCCTTTCTCTAGCACTTAGCTCCTATGAAGCCATCATCTCCTTTCGTTTTCCTTCGTCTTTTCCAAATCCTACTTCGGATCCTCTACCATCAATAGCATTGACCTTAATAATTTCAGCTCCAGCATCCTCCTTATGCAAGTACCTCTCAACTTTGTGATAAAATTCTATAAGATCCGTCAGTGGAAACCTCTCCAATGCAATCTTAAAATCTACATTGGCAGCAACTCCCAAAATTACCCCCATTAGAACCGTCGATGGGTCCGGCATATGAACTGTAGTGGATGTTGCATTAAGTTTAGTCAAATAACTTCTTTAGGTCTCTTTGTCCTTCTATTTCATGCTTGAAAGCATCATCACTTTCTTCAGACTAGGGATGTGAACTTCGAACTGCTTAATAAATCTATCCATCAATTCAGCCTACATACTAATGGACTGGTTTTCCAACCATCAGACCACATCGCCACTAAGTCTGTCAAATATAGCTAGAAACACCATCTCGTTACCTCCTTACAAGCACCCAAAACCTTCATATGTTAGATGTATCTTATTAGATGAACCGTTGGACCTGACTTTCCATCATACACTTCCAGCATCGATGGCTTGATATCGAGTGGATTCCTCGCATACCGAATGTTAGAGGTGAATTGATTTCTGTTCACATCCTCTAAACACTAGTCTGGTGGTCCACCTATCATCGCCGATATAACCGTTTCAGCAAATTTATCACTATCATATAACTGAAGTCTCTGTTCCACGTTTTTATTGTACCGCCTATTCCTAGTGGGAAATTTTGGCAAGTACTCCTCTAGTTACTTGTTTAAATTCTAAGTCACGTTCCTTTGGTTGATAGTATTTCTTAGGCATGTCCCATCTCCACCCAAGTTCAAATTCAACATGCCCAAAGTCTTCCTAGATCGATATCGAGTTATAGCACCTTTTCTTCGGTTTCCCAACTTTGTTGCACTATGTTCCCAGGTGCATTTGTTTTGACTTCTACCCTTTGGATCTAGGCAACAACAACTTTGGCTGTTCTTAGTTGTCCCATCCTTTTGAAGAATCCCTACATTGTCTCTTCTTGGCGGGCTATCATTCTCTCATACGTTTCTATCATCATTATCTCCATTTCATCTCTAGTTATATAGGTGGATGGGGGGTTAGATCTTGAGGATACCTCTTGGTTTCCACCATGTCCTTCTTGGTTTCCTCCAACTATCCTTCTTGGATTTCCCTAATAATAGTTCATATGGTTGATGGTCTCGCCATCTTCTAAAATTTAATTTTCAAGTTATCAAATCCTAGTTATTCTCATTGAAAGCACCAAAATATTTGGACCAAAAATGCCAGAAACACCCAATTGAGCATCATATATGAAAATTATCAAAGAAAAGAAGATAAAAGTTAGAAAGAACACATAATTTTTAGTGGTTTAGCACATATTCCAACCTACATCCGCGTTAAATTTCTTATTTGTTTATTAGATTTTTTATACAGATAGTGAGTTTATAGATTGGTGATCTTGGATCGATGAAAATCCAACAAGTTTATACATCGTCTTGGATCGGTGAAGATATAAAATGGTTTCATGGAAAAGTGAAAAAATACAGAAAAGAAGAAGCCCTTTTCAAGTGCATCTTCACTCTTATTTATATATGAAAATCCTCGAAATTATCTCTTAAACATGCTCCACCATGTTCACAGGTCGCTCCACGAAAGTTTTAGGGTCATACTGACCTATGATATCAAGGATAATGCTGATCCCTCGGTGCGTAACTGACTTAGAGTCCGACTTAAGAAATTTTGATCTTTGCTTCAGGCTTGACCTGAATATTTCCTGGGGTTATTTTGCTCAAATTTTTCTCTGCTCACTTGGATTCTCACCCAAGGTTTTTATACATCCGATCCGAGTCAACTTTGTGCTGATCCATGGGGCCAAGTTGAAAAACTCAAATTGACATTTTCACTCATTTTTTTGTATTTAATTTATCTTGCATTTTATGATATTTCCCAGGTCCTTGGGTCATTTCTACATCATTTTTTCATGTAATTTGATCATTAAAGTCTGTTAGAAGACTGTAGAAAATTTGGTCATAATACTTGCCCCAAGGTACGACTTGCGATTGGAATGTGTGTATTGATCAAGAATAAATATTGAAGTCAACAAATCAGTAGTAATTAAGCTCTCTAGCTATTAATTAATCGAATTATAGTGAATTGTATGGTTCTTTCAGATTCACTTGTAAATCAAAGGTCATTTTTGACCACTATAGCTAAGGACTCAAGTCCTTGCTTAAGTTTAGTCACAAATTATCTTCATTCTATGTTTTCTCGAAATTATTATATCGCGTATCATATACCATAAAACAAAGTCGCTCAGTGTTTATCCATGGGTTAACTATCATATATCAAGATCAATGTTATCTCGTGTTTATCCAAGATTTAATTTACGACCTACGAGTCATACTTCTAATAATCAAAGGTCGATAATTATGTAAGTTCATTGCCATTGGTTGGAACATTATTTATAAATCGTCTAGTATCGCCTGGTATCCCATTATAAGAATGCTCAACCAAATTGAAGGAATGAATGTCATCAATGGTCTAGTTACCATATTTATCAATTAGGATGGTGCATTTCCTCCAACCAGAGCATCACTAATAAATCATCTAAAATCCTTCAGCATCGCATAATAAAAGGATCGAATTGAGGCAATGGCTTAACCTGATAATCGTTATCAAATTGTTTGAAAGTCAAGTGGGAATTCAAAGTCTAGTTTTCAATTTCTCTGGATCGCACCATCAACATCTAGGTTAGCTTTTGATCTCTCCCGATCATGTAATCAATAGCCAACCTAATTCTAAATCTCTTAGGATTATTAGTTTAATCCTCGATCTCTTTGGATTGTTAGTTCATGTTTCTAATATCTTTGAATTTTTAATCTAAGCTATTATACTTTTGGATTATTAGTCTAATTTCTTATCGCTTTGGATCATTAGTTTACGTTGAGTTCAATATGCTTGCTCTCCAACGAGGGGATCCAATGACTAAGCAAGTCCATCTGCTCACTCTCCAACGAGGGGACTTAGTTTTTGAGGGAACACATCCACTCACTCTCCGGTGAGGTGGTTTGCTTTTTTGTATAAGCCCAATCCAAGTGCTCTTTGGCAAGGGATCTTCCACCTTACGATTCATTGCCCCGTCTCTTCATTTGGGAAAATCACGTCCAATCCATTCATAAACCAATATCAGAAAATTGCCAACCTCTGTTGGTGTATCATGATCAACATCAGTTATCACCTTCGAGTGATTTTAAAAATTAAGCATTCGTTCACTAAATTCAAATTTAAACATCCGAAAAACATCGCAACATCCACCCCATTAACCATTATAGCCAGCCATCCGACTTAGATTGTGCCTAGATACAGGTCGAGGTCTCATATATGAGTAAATGGTGGAATGTAGCACTGCATCATTTATTTAAAAATAAAGGAAAAGTGCTAGAATAAATTTGACTCCCAACCATCTCGATTATGAGATAACTATCATCGATCTAGATCTGAGGCCACTTCCATTCGATGTAGACGGTGGCCTTTTTTGCTGCTCTACTATAATTTGGTTCCTTACCTACTGTTACAGGCGGTTATTCCTAACCTGCTCCTCTATCAGATCACGAAGGTGCCTAAAATCATTTGCTTGATGCCCATCCAGCTCATGGAATAGGAAACACTTTATCAATCTTTTTTCCTGATCCGTAGGTACCCTCTTTATTTATTTTGAATAGGGAATCTGTCCTCTGGTATCTAGTAACTCTTCTCCGGTGTTGCAGCCAACTCCGTGTAAGAAGAGACTTTAGGTTCCCTTCTCTACCTCTTCGGTCTCCGAAGCCATCATTTACCTTTCACTATCCTTTGTCTTTTCCAAATCTTAGTCTATACACAGCATTAATCTCGGCAATTTCAGCTTCAGGGTCCTCCTGACACAAATACCTCTCAACTTCATGGTAAAACTCTACAAGATGCGCCGGTGGATCACTTTCTAATGCAATCTTAGTCATATAACTTCTTAGGATCTCTCCGACCCTCTGTTTCAAGCTTAATAGTGTGATCTCATTCTTCAATGGAGAGATACGAACTCTAAACTACTCCATAAATCTATCCACTAATTCGACCCATGTACCGATGGACTCGTTTCCAGCTATCTGAACCACATCACTGCTTAGTCTATCGAATATAATAGAAAACAGCATAATATTACCTCCTGGAAGTACCCAACACCTCCATAAGTCAAATGTTTCTCATTACGTGAACCATTGAATATGACTTTCCACAATATATTTCTTGCGTCGATAGCTTGAAATAAGATAGATTCTTTGTATATTGGATGTTTGGTGTGAACATATTTCTATTTACATCCTCCAGACTCTGGTCAGTGGTCCACCTCCCATCACTCATCTAACTATTTGAACAACTCTACTACTATCATCTAACAGAAGTCTCTATTCCATATTTTCATTCACCCTCAACCCCTTCTACTTTCATATGGGGAAATTCTAGCACGTAGCCCTCTGGTCGCACATTTGCTTTCAGATTCACATTCTACTATTCAACACTGCTCCTCAAGCGTGTCCTATCTTCGTCTAAATTCAAATTCAGCATGCCTCTAAGTCCTCCTACATCGGTAATAACTTATGCTCGGAGATCGGTACCGAGTTGTGGCGCCTCTTTGGGGGTTGCTTCACTTTGTTCCATATTGTTCTAAGCATTTTTTCTTCCTTCTAGTCTCTGGTTTGGTCTAGAGAAACTACGGCTATTCTCAGTTGTGCCATCCTTTTAAAGAATCCCTCCATCATCTCTTCCTGGTGGGCTATCATTATCTGCTACATTTCTTTCATCATCAGCACCATTTAATATCCAGTTTTGTAAATGGATAGGGGTTAAGATCCTAAGGACACCTCCTGGCTACCACTACGTCCTTGTTAGCTTTCTCCAACAGTAGTTCTCCTAATGATTGTTTCATCATCTTCTTAAATTCAATTTAAAGTTGTTAAATCCAAGTTCTTCTTAGTGAAAGCACAAAAATGTTTGGATCAAATATCGCATAAATACCTAATCAAGCATAAAATATGAATGTTATCAAAGGAAAAAAGGATAAAAATAAGAAAAAATGCATAATTTTTATAAAGTTTTGGATAATACTCCGGCTTGTGCCCACTTTAACCTTGTTATTTGTTTCAAAGAATTTTTTATAAACAATGATTTTACAAATTGGTTTTTATGGATCGGTAGAGAACCAACAAGTTTATAGTTCGATGGTCTTGGATCGATAAATATCCAACAAAGTTTCATGCTAAAGTGGAAAAATTCAAAATAGAGGAAGAAGCCCCTTCTGAAGTGCATCTCCCCTCTTATATATAAAGGAAAATGCTTGAAATTATCTTTGAAACATGTTCAACCATGTTCCCAGCTCTCTCCTCTTAAGTTTCGAGGTCAAATTGACAAATGACATCATGGATTGGTGTCGAGCCATGGCTCTTAGGTCAGTATAGAACTGATTTGGAGTTAGACCTGAGAAATTTGGGTCTCTGCTTCAAGCTTGAGCTAAAGATATCCTGAGGTTGTTTGCATGAGTTTTTCTTTACTCGCTTAGAGTCCGACCTGAGGTTTTTATGCATCCGACCCGAGTCAACTCGATGCCGATTCATGTGGCTAAGTTAAAAAAACTCAAGTTGACTTTTTTGCTCATTTTTTGATCTTTCCTTTACCTAGCCTTTTTATGATATTTTCAAGTCCTTGTGTAATTTTTCATCATTTGTTTGTCCAATTCGATTATTTAAGTGTGCTCGAGGACAATGGAAAATTAGGCTATAACTTACTCCTTAAAGCATGCCTTGTGAATGGAAAAAGTGCTTTGATCAAGAACAAATGTTAAATTCGAAAAATCACATGCAGTTGAGTTCTCTAGCTATTGATCGACCTATTGGTAGTAAATCGTCTAGTTTCTTTGGATCCACCTGTAAATCAAATGTTATTTATGACCACTATAACTAAGGACTCAAGTCCTAGCTTGCTCGAGTGTTTTTCATGAGTCATCATCGATCTGTACTCTTTCAAAATTATTATATCACATATCATATACCAAAAAACAAAGTCACTCCATATTCATCCATGGGTTAAGTATTAAATGTCAAGACAATGTTATCCGTTGTTTACCAGAATTTTAGTTACGACGCATGAGTCATACTTTTAGAAACCAAAGGTCGATAGTTGTGTAAGTTCATCGCCACCTATTTGAATGTTATTTATAAATCATTTAGTATCACTTAGTATCCTATTATAAGAATAATCAATTGAATTGAAGTAATGACTTTCATCAATCATCTATTTACCATAGTTGTCAATTAGGGTATGCATTTCCTTCGATTGGAGCATCGCCTATAAATCATCCTAAATCGCTTTGCATCTCATCACAAAGGAGTCCGATCGAATTTAGGCAATGACATAATTTGATAGTCTTTGTCAAATCATTTCAAAATCTAATGGCGTTCAAATCTGTGCAGTTAAAGCGCTAGGCAGATTCAATGCGACAATGGTGCAAAAAGTAATAGCGGGGATACAGCGAGGATATATCGGATGACTCTAAAATAGCATATAAAACTTGTTCCTAATTCTTTTATAAATATATAAATGGTAATTAAATGAAAAATTAACATTTAATTGAATTATATCATAAAAAAATTTAAATAAAAACATGTGCGAATATACTGTAAATAAGCGTAAAACTGTTATATAACATAATAGAATTTAATAGAATATTAGAGTATTTTTATTTTTGAAAATATATTAAAAAATTCAATTAAATAAATTAATTTCCTAATTTTTATAATGTATAAATGACATTTCTAAATTCATTTCTTTTAAAGAAGATATAGCAGAATATAGCGAGAATAATGGGATGTAGCGGAAATAGTGGGGCTTAAAGCGGAAAGGCTATATTTGAGGCTATATGGAAAAATCATAGTGGTAGAAATCCGCTATGAGATATAACAGGGTTATAGTGGGATAATAGCAGGGCATTAACTTTACAAGTTCAAATCCAAAGTCTATTTTTTTATTTCTCCAAATCACATCATCAACATCCAAGTTAGCTTCTGATCTCTCTAAATCATCTAACCAATAACCAACCTAATTCTTGGTCTCTTTGGATCATTTGTCTAATCCTCAATCTCTTTGGATTATTAGTGCATTTTCTGATCTCTCCGAATTATTAATTTAAGCTCTGGTCTTTTCAAATCGTTGGTCTAATTTGTTATCACACCGGATCGTTAGTTCACCTTGTATCCAATCCACTCGCTCTCCAGTGAGAGGACCCAGAGAGCAAGCAAGTCCATGTGCTCACTTCTCCATAAGGGACTTAATTTCCAAGCGAACCTATCTGTCTACTTTCCGTTAAGGGGATTCGCTTTCATATACATGTCTAATCCAAATACTCTCCGATAATGGAACTTGCACCTTATAGTTCATTTCCCTGTCTCTTCAAACGGCAGAAACGTGTCTAATTAGTTCATAAAACTATATTAGGGGGTTGCAAATCTTCATTGGTGTATCGTGATCAACATAAATTATCACGTTCGAGTGATTTTCAAAATCAAGCACTCATTAATTGAATTCAAATTCAAACATCCAAAAACATCACAACTTCTGTCCCATAAACCATTGAAGCCAGCCATCAGATGTAGAGCATGCCTAGAGACCGATCAAGGTCTCATACATAGTAAATGGTTGACTGTAATACCACGTCATTGATGGAAAACAAAGGTAAAGTGCTGGAATTGAACCGACTCCCTGCCATTCCAATTATAAGATTACTACCTTTGACCTAGATGAAGGGCCGCTTCCATTCACTTTAGATGGTAGCTGTTTATGGTGCACCACCATAGTTTGGTTCCTCATATACTATTGTAGCTAGTTGTTCCTATCATGCTCTTTGATCAGAACATGAAGGTGCCTACAATTATTTGTTTCATGCCCATCCAGCTCATGGAATAGGCAATACTTTTTTCAATTTTTTCCCCGATCAGCGGGTTCTTTAGCATCTTGGTAAATCCTCATGGGATGTCAGTCAACTCTATGTATGAAGAGAATTTTGGTTTACTTCTCTGTTGCTTCAGTCTCCGAAGCCATCTTTTCCGCCTTTTACTTTCCGTTTTCTTTTCCAAATCTTACTTCGGATAATCCTCTGCCACCTATATCATTAACCTCAGCAAATTAAGTTTTAGCATCCTTTTGATGCAAGTACCTCTTAGCTTCATGGTAAAACTCTATAAGATCCACCAATGGATCCCTTTCCAATGCAATCTTAAAATTAGCTTTGCCAGCAACTCCTGATCCACAACCATCATAATTATCAATGGGTCCGGTTATGAATCGTAGTAGCTGGTGCATTAAGTCCAGTCAAATAACTTCACAGGGTCCATCCAACCTTCTATTTAACGCTCGAAAATGTAATCACATTCTTCGATCGAGAGATATGAACTATGAACTGCCTTATAAATCTAGCCACCAATTTGGCCCACATACCGATAGACCCATTTTCCAGCTATCTGAACCACACCGTCACCATGTCAAGCAAATATAATGGGAAACACCACCCTATTACCTACTAGGAAACACCAAACACCTCCATATGTCAGATGTATATCATTATATGAACCGTTGGATCTGTCTTTCCATCATACCTTTCTATGTCAGTTGCTTGAAATCATGTGGATTCCTCGCGTACCAAATATTAGTGGTGAATGGATATATGTTTATATCCTCCATACTATGGTCTGGTGGTCCACCACTCATCACTCGTCAAACTATTTTAGTAACTCTATCAGTATCATCTGACGAAATTCTCTATTATACCTTTTTATTCTACCCCTAATTCCTATAGGGAGTTCTGGCATGTACTCATTTGGTCGCACGTTTGCTTTCTAGTTTACATTATGTCATTCAACATCATTTCTCAAGCATCACCCAAGTTCAAATTCAGCATGCACCAAGTCCTCCTGGATCGGTAATGACTATTCTCGGCTATCGGTACCGAGTTATGGTGCCTCTTCGGGGGTTGCTCCACTTTTTTCTGTGATGTTCCCAGTGTTTGTTCTGCCTTCTAGCCTCTGGTTCTGGTCTATAGCAACTTTGACTATTCTCAACTATCCCATCCTTTTTAAAAATCTATCATCCCTTCCCGGTGGGCTATCATGCTCTCCTACATTTATATCATCATCCTTTCTGTTTCACTTCTGTTTATGTAGATGTGTAACAACCTTGTATTTTGTGATTATTTTAATTGTATATTTTAATTATTCTATTTGAATTCCTGATTTAAAAACTTTATTTTATTTATTAAAATGAATAAATTTTGTTATTTTAAATATAAATTTTGATTTTAATGGGAATTATAATTCCAAACATGAATAAATAGAATATTTTCTAAAAATGTGAATTTTGGTCAATAAGGTCAAACTTTGATTTTTAAATTTAAAAATTTAAAATTTTGAAAATTTTAATTTTATCTTTTATTATGAAAATAAATAAAATTTCAAGAATACTGCTTTTCGTTTCGTTGAAATCCGATTAATATTGTGAAAGTTATGCTTTTTACAATATTGTGTAAATTGATTTATTTAACAAAATTATTTATTTTAATTTATATAAATAATATTTTTGTTTGTTCTAATTTGTGTATATATATGTAACATGAAATGTTATGATATATTTTATTTTTAAAACATTTTAAAGGTGTAGTTATAATTTTCAAATGTTAATTATATATTGTTTATATTTTTAAATTCTAGTTTCAATTTAATATAACTATTTTCTTATTTATTTTCTATTCTTCCTTAAATTATTTATTTATTTATTTTCTTTTTCACTTCATTTTTTTTCATTTTTATTTTTTCATTGAACTTTTATTTGGTTTATTTTTGTTAAAATAAAAAGAAATACAAAGAGTCATAGACCTTTCATTTTCCATTAACTTTTCGTTTACTTGTCTTTCCAATTACCTTTTCATTTTGAGCAGCCGTCCTTTTCTCTTTGCTTCAGCCATGTCATTCATTTCATTTTCGTGTAAAATACTTTCTCACATCTGAAAAACTCACGACCATCTTTTTTGGAGAAAAAATGGTAATGGCTTCTACCCTTTCTCTCCTTTTCTCTTCTTCTTTTCATTATTCTTTTGCCTTTGCTCCCCTTCATGTTGTTCGGCCTCTACTCCACCTAAACTCCACTGACCATCACCTCCTCCATCTACAGCAGCACCACCTCCTCTCTCCCTATCAAGGTCAGGCCGTGACCTCCACTTGATGCATCACTACAAAATTTACAAACCACTCCACCAAAATTGCCTTAGTCGAACACATATCCTCACCACCCCTCCATACACCACTTTGGCCACCCCCTTAGCCACCACCACCAGATGCTACTTGACCTCTAGATGCATCTTCAGCCAACTCCACCTCTGTCCATATCTAAAGACACCATGGCCGAGCCCATATGATGGCATAACCGAGCCAAATGTTGCACAAAACCACTCCATTTTTGCCTTGACCAATTGCATCATTCACCTTATAACTTCTACCATCACCACCACCTTGTTAGCCGTGCTATATTGATGCCAAACCCGAGCTATATCACATGATGGCCGAGCATATGTTCCACCTAGGCCAAGCATTTGGATGGATAAAAGCAAGGTCTAACTATTTTGTCCTTCGTTGCTCTTTATCTCAATTCATTTCAATTGTGTTTTGTGTTATATATTCATGTATACATTGTCTTGTTTTGGTTGTTGCATACAAGATAATATCTTGGATGTCTCTCTCATTTGAATCAAGTTGTGTTGTGTCATGCCATATCGTGCTTTCTGGAATCTATTCGTGTAGTTTGATTTGCTAACTCCAGCTTGAAAAGGTGAGTTTTTCTCACTCTGACATTTTTACTTACGAAATAGTGAATTGATGACAAGTTTTTAGTAATTAAAAATGTTATGCAAGTAAATGATGGTGATATGATATGCTATCCCTTGTTATTACCATGTTAACTTTGTTAATTATCACCTGACATATGATATATGACATTATATTGTGACATTGACATGTTAGTTTATATTGTTTATGCATATATCCACTGCAAGTTTCCCTGTTAGAATAGAATCACTATGGGTTGAAATGATACATACCCGAACGGACTTTAGAATAGGGAAAAATCGTTATGGGCTGAAATGATAGGCCTGAGCGATTTTTACTTATTTTTTTTACTTGGGATTGCGGGTTTGAAATGATAGAATCTGGATTTTTCTTTGTAAATTACGGATTGAAATGATATATATCCGTATCACTTGACCTAGGTTAGAAAATTATATACAGACCCTGTGATATATTAAATGATTTTTCTATAGATATTTATTTTTAAAGTATGAAATTTTGATATAAAAATATATATTTTTGGTTTTAAGAAGGCTAAATATTAAGTTTTGAATTTGTAAATTTAAGTATGTAAATTTGAAGTACATGTGATTTTGACTTTAAATTTTATTTTAGAAAAAATGTAAGTAAATAATGGAAATTAAATTTAAAGTTTAAATGATATTTGAAGCAAAATGTTAAGTTTTATGAAATTTATAAGTTAATAAACAATGAATTTTGACTTTGCAAATGAAAACGAGTTTTAAATTGGATATTTAATTATAAAATTTTGTTGTGATAAATCATATGTTAAGTTGATTTAAATTTGAAGTTTTGAAGCCTAAAAATATGATTTATAATTTTAAAATTTGCTAAAGTTGAAATTTTATTGTTTTGGAAAAGTTATAATATAATCTGGAATTTTATTAACAACATTTCCCAAAAATGCTGTGGTCTTATGATAGCATTTTTTTAAATGCTGTTATTTTTGAATTTAACTACGTTTGAAATAACTAAATATCTATTACGGCATTTTATAAATGCCGTTGTTCCTAAACTAAACCATTTTGAAAACTATAAGCTACACTAGCACTTTATAAATGTTGTCATTGCTATAAATTGACAATGTTTTGAAATATTATAAATTTTAACATTATTTGAGTTATAATTTAAAGTGTTGAATGATTTAACTTTTGGAATTGATTATTTATGAAATTTTAGGAGTTTTGAATATATTTTATATTAAAATTTGAATTTTTAAGGAAATTAATTTGAATTTGAATTTAAATAAGGTTTACTTGGTTATGTGTAAAATGGCATGAAATGTAATGAGATAAATGAATTTTTGAATGAAATTTTGAAATGTATTTTGTAACGATATTTGGAATAATAAATGAATGACATATTTGATTTTGAAATGATATTTAAATTTGAATATTTGAATTTGAATTCAACTAATGATTTGATAATGAGGCTTTGAAAGGATATGATATTTTGATAATTGAAATGGTTTGGAAATGATTTGATCTTTATTTTGATAAAGAATATGAATATGGAATGATATTTGATTTTGGTTTGTTCGATAAATGAATATTTAAAGTTTATATTAATATGAAAGATATTTAGTTTACTTGTAATTCTGTTTATTTAAATAATATTGCATTTATGAAATGAATATTTCAAAACTAAGTAATAATGAAGTTAAAATTGAGATATGTGAAATTATAAAATTTAGTTATGAAATGTGGGATATTAAAGCTTTGAAAAATATTAAAAATTGAATAGTTTATTTTTTGGATCAAATCTATATTTGAAATTTATAAGATTTGAAATGGTTTGTTGGGAAACTAAATTGAATTGAAACTGAATGTTTGAATTTAGTTAAATTGGAAATTTGAAATTTGGGTTTAATTGAATAAATTTGTGAAATGTAAAGAATTAAAGGTATGTTTCATGATTTCAAATGTATGATTTCGAAATGTTATGATTTTCAAAGTGTAATGATTTCAAGTATTTTGGTTTCGAAAGAGTTATAACTTTGAAAGTATTATGATTTTTGAAAGATGAATATATATTTGAAACGGAAATGATATTGTATTGATTTTAATATAGTTTTGAAATAAAAATAGTTTTGGTTTCGAAGTATAAACTATTTTGAAAGGGTTATAGCATTGAAATGAAATGATTTGATTTTTGAAGTATAAAATATTTTGAAATGACCACGGCGTTATAATAACGTTTGGTTGTTAAAGAGACCGGGATCGGAAGTTTTCATATTCTCCGCTAACTCCGAAAACCACTTTAACAACCGTGTACGCGATGATGATTCCAGAACGAAGTAGGATGGTGGCGACGATCCTATTGAGGTATGAACGTGGACTCGACTCCCGTAAGTTGGCTTAAGGTGGCTAAAACAGGAGCGATCGATGGGCCAAGTGAGGTCATTCCTCTTATCGGACGCGCTTCTTCGATACTATACTCTTTTCTTGTGGTTGATTTGATGGCCATCCTCCGATTTTGATTTGGGAGTGTGTTCCGAGGTAGGCGGTAGTGGCTGCGATGCGTTACCACCGGCCCGGAAGCGTAATTGGTATATCTACCCTGGCATTGCCTAGTTGTGCCGTGTCACCTAACATATCCAGCCTTACTACGAGTTTGTTTTTCTTCCGTAGCCATGGAGTATTTAGGGTTGCCTCTCGATTTGGAGGTATGCTGATACTGGATGGACTACTTGGACTATTACGTGTTAAGGGGAATATTGGGTCACTCATTAACGCTATTTTAAAGTAAGTTTATTTTACTGTAGACATTATTATAGTAGCACAATAATACTACATAGTAAATAGTTTAACGGATCCTTAAAGGATGGGCGATCCCAAGCATCCTTTAAGTTACTAATGCATTTTTGTTACTGTTCACTTGAGTTGATTTACATTTCATAAGTATTTATGTCCTAACTCGAGTGTTTTGTGTTTTGCTTTACGCTCGAGTCAGACTGAGTGATTCAGCATTCAAGACTCACCTTCGTAGTTGAAGCTTTGCTTGAAGATCCAGCCATCTATTCTGCTTTCAGTATCCAGTGATTTCAATGATGTATTCTGATTTATACCTGATATATCTTGTTGCTCTTCCGTTGTATTTTGATTAACTCTGATGTATCTTATATATATAGTAGCTTCATGAACTACTATTTCTTTTACTTCCGCTACATTATTATTACTCTGTGTCTGTGATATGAGATGATTTATTTACTGTATAGTCTGAGATTTGCCAAATTTTATTTACAACCGGTATTTTGAGCAATTCAAGTCCGACATGTGCAAATGCGAATGGCTGAAAATATTGGGTCGTTACATTTGGTATCAGAGCTGTGGTAGCTCTAGGCAAAACTTATCATATATGGTAAATGTATTTATAGAATCACTTTCATTCGAGTTTGAATCTCTTCCTTTCTGACTCGATTCCTTTGAATTTTGGAACGTTCCCTGCGGTTCCAAAATAAAGCAGGTGATTATGAATTGGTTGGATAGCAGTCCTCCCCTAAGAGTTCTACCGGGAAATCGCTTCCTCTAGGCATGCTCCCTTATTTGACGCGGGTTCCACGGATTCTAGGACAAGCCAGCGAGATAGAGACCGAGTTCGTTCGAGAGCCCTATGAATCTCGGTTAGTGATGCTAACACCAACTCCAACTGGTGCCATTCGTATCCCTCACTATTCGCCTTCTTTTGATTCTAGAGTATCCCATAACTCCACTTCAAATGATCTTTATAATGAGTCGGCGGTCCCGCCAATCTCAAATTGATTTGTAAATTGGTGAAATTGCTTTACAACAGCATTGATTCACCAAAGATTTAATATCCTCAGTTTAGATACTAGTATCTCTTATAATTCCGAACTCTTTCTCTTGAGACCGAATGTTGATTTACCCCAGAAAATCCACATCGATCTTATTCTTCAAGTCACGGTTGGCTTGATTAAGGTTGTCCGCGATTTATATAAGCTTATCCATTTTCCTATTCTGTTATTTAATCATCTCATCTTTGTTACCAAATTATCTTCAAATCATTCTTAAAGTGTAAACTAATACTTAAAATGTTTTATATATTGTGTTGTTTGAGTTGTTGATGTTGATTTGGGTTTCTGATTGATTCGTCTGATCAACGCTATCAATAAGATTTCCAAAACACTTGAACATAGCAAACTGACACAATATGTTTTGTTTTTTTTCAAATTTAGTTATGAAATAAATTTTATAACTACATTATAAATCTTTTTCTGGATTTAATTGAATTGGTTGTTAAGAAATAATATTTGATTTTATATATCATTATCTCTTGTTTCATATATAAATAATTGAACTATAAAACATGGTTATAAATTTATTTGGAAATTTAAAATGAATTTAAAACAAGAGTTTGAGAATTTAATTTCCGATGGATTTCAAACCTTGTGTTTAAAGTTTTAAAGGATATATTATTTAATGTATTTTCTAACAGAGATTTGTTTCCAAAGAATTTTAAAGTTTAAAATTAGTGCTCTTCTCTTTGTCGTTGAAAAATAATTTCGGTGATGACTGCAGCATCATCGACATTCATTTTCGAGTTTTGAAATGAAGAGACCATTTTGTAGTCTTGCTACAGTTTTGTTTTGGGGAATTTAATTGATTTAAATTTCTTAAATAAAGACCGGATTTATAACATATGCTGATATATGATTTAAATTTGAATGGATATATATATATATAGTATATGTGCATTTATTTATCTCTAAATAGTTTGGAATTTATCGGAAATATAATTCCTTTATTTTATCTTGAAAGATAATTTTTAACTATAATTTCAAGATTTGAATAAATATTCAAGCTTGAAATGATTGAATTGGAAAGTTTTATTTGTATAATACACAATTTCATTCCAATATAACTTACCTAAATTATACAGAAGTTGAATATGTAATTGGATAATATACAATATAAAAAGAGTTTATAAATAAAATTTGAGTGGTTATAATAAATGTTATACACTTAAATTTTAGTTATAAAAAGATTAACATAGGTAAATAGAGAAAAAAGATAATGGAATAATTTACAATATAAAATGATGTTAAAGGAACTAAGAATAAATTAAGGCAGTTATAATAAGAGTAAATATATTTAACAAAGGTGATAAAATACATTGAGAGGAATAAATTTAATTTTAATTAGGAATAAAGAAGAATTAAATTTATTGTGTACATTATGAGTATAATAAATGTTTTTTTTTTCAAATTCATGATTTTAGAGACTATTTATTTAAGATAATTTGATGATAAGATAATGAAATTAGAGATGATAAAGATTTATTTAACTTATGTAAAATTAATTTTCAATTTAAGTTGAAATTTTCATGGTTTCAAATCTAATATCTTATTTGGTTTTTCAAACTGTCTTTTGGTTGTCTTTATTTCCCTTATCTTGCTACAGATGGGAAGGCTAATGCTATACCAGTCTGTTTGGAAATCCTTCTATAATCTTTGGTACTTATTTTGAATCTGAGCACTGCTTGCCAACCATAGACGGTCGGTTAAGCGGAAAGGTGAATCAGTTTTTTTAGATCTTTTTCGTGCTTGTGTTGTTGATTTTGGAGGATCTTGGGAAGATCATCTCCACCTTGTTAAACTTACCTATAACAACAGTTATCAGGTATAATTTCAATCTCCTTGTCATCTTGTCTTGATCGTATTTCATTCTATCTTTTTCTGTGTTTTCCCGTACCTCATTCCTTTTCAGGGATGAAAAGTTTTGAGTGGGGAGAGTGTAACAACCTTGTATTTTATGATTATTTTAATTGTATTTTTTAATTATTCTATTTGAATTCCTGATTTAAAAATTTTATTTTATTTATTAAAATGAATAAATTTTGTTACTTTAAATATAAATTTTGATTTTTATGTGAATTATAATTCCAAACATGAATAAATAGAATATTTTCCAAAAATGTGAATTTTGGTCAATATGGTCAAACTTTGGCTTTTAAATTTAAAATTTAAAAACTTGAATTTTATCTTTTATTTTGAAAATAAATAAAATTTCAAGAATACTTTTCGTTTCGTTGAAATCCGATTAATATTGTGAAAGTTATGCTTTTTACAATATTGTGTGTAAATTGATTTATTTAACAAAATTGTTTATTTTAATTTATATAAATAATATTTTTGTTTGTTCTAATTTGTGTGTATATATGTAACATGACTTGTTATGTATATATTTTATTTTTAAAACATTTTAAAGGTGTAGTTATAATTTTCAAATGTTAATTGTATATTGTTTATATTTTTAAATTGTAGTTTCAATTTAATAACTATTTTCTTATTTATTTTCTATTTTTCCTTAAATTATTTATTTATTTATTTTTCACTTTATTTTGACTGAACTTTTATTTGCTTTATTTTGATTAAAAGAAAAATAAACACAAAGAGTCATAGACCTTTCATTTTCCATTGACTTTTCATTTACTTGTCTTTCCAATTTCCAATTGTCTTTTCATTTTGAGTAGCCGTCCTTTTCTCTTTGCTTTAGCCGTGTCATTCATTTCATTTTCATGTAAAATACTTTCTCACATCTGAAAAAACTCACGACCATCTTTTTTTGAGAAAAAAAAATTGGTAATGGCTTCTTCCCTTTCACTCCTTTTCTCTTCTTCTTTTCATTGTTCTTTTGCCTTTGCTCCCCTTCATGTTGTTCGGCCTCTACTCCACCTAAACTCCACCGACCATCACCTCCTTCATCTACAGCAGCACCCCCTACTCTCCCTTGTTAAGGTCAGGCCGTGACCTCCACTTGATGCATCACTATAAAATTTACAAACCACTCCACCAAAATTGCCTTAGCCGAAACACAAATCTTCACCACCCCTCCATACATCACTTTGGCCACCCTCTTAGCCACCACAACCAGCTGATACTTCACCTCTGGCCGCATCTTCAGCCAACTCCACCTCTGTCCAGATCTAAAGACCTCATGGCCGAGCCAATATGATGGCATAGCCGAGTCAAATGTTGCACAAAACCTCTCCATTTTTGTCTTGACCAATTGCATCCTTTACCTTATAACTTCTACCATCATCACCACCTTGTTAGCCGTGCTATATTGATGCCAATTCTGAGCTATATCACATGATGGCCGAGCATATGTTCCACCTAGGCCAAGCATTTGGATGGATAAAAGCAAGGTCTAACTATTTTGTCCTTCGTTGCTCTTTATCTCAATTCATTTCAATTGTGTTTTGTGTTATATATTCATGTATACATTGTCTTGTTTTGGTTGTTGCATACAAGATAATATCTTGGATGTCTCTCTCATTTGAATCAAGTTGTGTTGTGTCATGCCATATCGTGCTTTCTGGAATCTATTCGTGTAGTTTGATTTGCTAACTCCAGCTTGAAAAGGTGAGTTTTTCTCACTCTGACATTTTTACTTATGAAATAGTAAATTGATGACAAGTGTTTAGTAATTAAAAATGTTATGCAAGTAAATGATGATGATATGATATGCCATGCCATGTTAAACCATGTTAACTCTGTTGATTATCATTTGACATCTGATATATGACATTATATTGTGACATTGACATGTTAGGTTATATTGTTTGTATTATTTATGCATATATCCACTGCAAGTTTCCCTGTTAGAAAAGAATCACTATGGGTTGAAATGATACATACTCGAACGGACTTTAGAATAGGGAAAAATCGTTATGCGCTGAAATGATAGGCTTGAGCGATTTTTTTTACTTGGTATTGTAGGTTTGAAATGATAGAACCCGGATTTTTCTTTGTAAATTGCGGATTAAAATGATATATATCCGTATCACTTGAACTAGGTTAGAAAATTATACATAGACCCCATGGTATATATATTTTATTGAGAAAAATGTGTGATCCTCTACGCATAGAGGAGAACACACATGTGAATATATATATATATATACATATATATATATACATACATACATACATATACATATATATATATATATCACGAGTAAGGAGCTGCCAATATGCCTGGCAGGTAGCTAAAAAAATACATAAAACTAATCTCAGGAACCCCTAAGAAGGATTCTGGCAAGGTCACCACCCTTCACACCTCGATATCAAGTTCCGGCATAGCCACCGCCCGATATTAAGATGCTAGAAGAGCAAAAAAGACAAAAGGGAAAGAACAGAAAACTGAGTGACGACTCAAACTGAAAAGAAAGCCCAAAAGACTGAACAGAAAACCCCGTGGTATATTTTTAAATGTTTTTTCTTAAGATATTTACTTTTAAAGTATGAAATTTTGATTTAAAAATATATATTTTGGTTTTAAGAAGGCTAAATATTAAGTTTTGAATTTGTAAATTTAAGTATGTAAATTTGAAGTAAATGTATTTTGACTTTAAATTTTAATTTAAAAAAATGTAAGTAAATAATGGAAATTAAATTTAAAGTTTTGAAATGATATTTGAAGTAAAATGTTAAGTTTTATGAAATTTATAAGTTAATAAACAGTGAATTTTGACTTTGCAAATGGAAGTGAGTTTTAAATTGGATATTTAATTATAAAATTTTGTTTTGATAAATCATATGTTAAGTTGATTTAAATGTGAAGTATTGAGGCCTAAAAATATGATTTATAAGTTTAAAATTTGCTAAAATTAAAGTTTTATTGTTTCTGAAAAGTTATAATAAAATCTGGAATTTTACTAACAACATTACCCATAAATGCTGTGGTCTTATGACAAGATTTTTTAAATGCTGTTATTTTTGAATTTAACTATGTTTGAAATATCTAAATATCCATTAAGGCATTTTATAAATGCCATTGTTCCTAAACTAAACCATTTTGGAAACTATAAGCTACGATGGCATTTCATAAATGTTGTCGTTGCTATAATTTGACAATATTTTGAAATATTATAGATTTTAACACTATTTGAGTTATAATTTAAAGTGTTAAATGATTTATCTTTTGGAATTGATTATTTGTGAATTTTTAGGAGTTTTGAATATATTTTATATTTAAATTTGAATTTTTAAGGAAATTAAATTGAATTTGAATTTAAATAAGGTTTACTTGGTTATGTGTTAAATGGCATGAAATGTAATGAGATAAATGAATTTTTAAATGAAATTTTAAAATGTATTTTGTAATGATATTTGGAATAATAAATGAATGACATATTTGATTTAAAAATTATATTTAAATTTGAATATTTGAATTCAACTAATGACTTGATAATGAGGTTTTGAAAGGATGTGATATTTTGATAATTGAAATGGTCTGGAAATGATTTGATCTTTATTTTGATAAAGAATATGAATATGGAATGATATTTTATTTTGATCTATTCGATAAATGAACATTTGAAGTTTATAATGGTATGAAAGATATTTAGTTTACTTGTAATTCTGTTTAATTAAATAATATTGGATTTATGAAATGAATATTTCAAAACTAAGTAATAATGAAGTTAAAATTGGGATATGTGAAATTATAAAATTTAGTTTTGAAATGTGGGATATTAAAGCTTTGAAATATATTTAAAATTGAATATTTTATTTTATGGATCAAATCTATATCTGAAATTTATAAGATTTGAAATGGTTTGTTGGGAAACTAAATTGAATTAAAACTGATGGTTTGAATTTAATTAAATTGGAAATTTGAGATTTGGGTTCAATTGAATAAATTTGTGAAATGTAAAGAATTAAAGGAATGCTTTATGATTTCAAATGTATGATTCCGAAATGTTATGATTTTCAAAGTGTAATGATTTCAAGTACTTTGGTTTTGAAAGAGTTATAACTTTGAAAGCATTATGATTTTTGAAAGATGAATATATGTTTGGAATGGAAATGATATCGTATTGATTTGAATATAGTTTTGAAATAAAAATAGTTTTGGTTTCGAAGTATAAACTATTTTGAAATGATCACAGCGTTATAATAACGTTTGTTTGTTAAAGAGACCGGGATCAGAAGTTGTCATACTCTCTGCCAACTCCGAAAACTACTTTAACAACCATATATGCGGTGGAGATTCCAGAACGAAGTAGGATGGTGGAAACGATCATATTGAGGTATGAACGTGGACCCGACTCCCGTGAGTTGGCTTAAGGTGGCTAAAACAGGAGCGATCGAAGGGCCAAGTGAGGTCATTCCTCCTATCGGACGCACTTCTTCGATACTATACTCTTTTCTTGTGGTTGATTTGCCGGCCATCCTCCGATTTTGATTTGGGAGTGTTTTCCGAGGTGGGCGGTAGTGGCTGCTATGCGTTACCACCAGCCTAGAAGCGTAATTGGTATATCTACCCTGGCATTGCCTAGTTGTGTCGTGTCACCTACCATATCAAGCCTTACTATGAGTTTATTTTTTTCTCGTAGCCCATGGAGTATTTAGGGTAGCCTCCCTCTCTGGAGGTATTCGATACTGGATGGACTACTGGGACTATTACGTGTTAAGGGAAATTTGGGTCACTCCTTAACGCTATTTTAAAGTAAGTATATTTTACGGTAGACATTTTTACAACAACACAATATTACTACATAGTAAATAGTTTAACAGATCCTTAAAGGATGGACGATCCCAAGCATCCTTTAAGTTACTAATGCATTTTTTGTTATTGTTCACTTTAGTTGATTTATAGTTCATAAGTATTTATGTCTTGACTCGAGTGTTTTGTGTTTTTCTTTATGCTCAAGTCAGACTAAGTGATTCAGCATTCAAGACTCACCTTCGGAGTTGGAGCTTTGCTTGAAGATCCAGCCATCTATTTTGCTTTCAGTATCCAGTGATTTCAGTGATGTATTCTGATTTGTACCTGATACATCTTGTTGCTCTTCTGTTTTATTTTGATTAACTCTAATGTATCTTATACATATAGTAGCTTCATGAACTATTATTTATTTTACTTCCGCTGCATTATTATTTAACTGTATCTGTGATCTGTGATGATTTATTTACTGTATATTCTGAGATTTTCCAAATTTTGTTTACAACGCGGTATTTTGAGAAATTCAAGTCCGACATGTGCGGATGCGAATGGCTGAAAATATCGGGTCGTTACAAAATGGATGAGGGTTAGATCCTGAGAGAAACTCCCAGCTACCCTAATGTCGTTGTTGGCTTTCTCCAATAGTAGTTTTCCTAGCTAATTGTCTTGTCATCTTTTAAATTCAATTTGAAGTTATCAAATCCTAATTATTCGCACTGAAAGCACCAAAATGTTCGAACCAATAAAGGCACAAACATCCAATCATGCACCAAATATGAAAATTATCAAAGAAAAGAAGATAAAGGTAAGAAAGAACAAACAATTTTTATAGTGGTTTGACAAATACCCCGACCTACATCCACTTTAACTTTATTATTCATTTCTAAAAGTTATTTTACAGATAGCCATTTTATAGATCAGTAGTCTTGGATCGGTGGGGATCCAACAAGTTTAAAGTTCGATGATCTTGAATCGGTAAAGACTAACAAGGATTCATGGAAAAGTGAAAAATTCTGAATAGAAGAAGAAGCCCTTTTCAACTACATCTCCACTTCTATTTATAGAAGAAAATCCTTGAAAGTATCTCCGAAACATGCTCCCCTACCTTCCCTATGTTCACTAGTCACTCAACTTATGTTTTGATGTCAAACCGACCCATGACATCATGGATCGACGTCAATCCATGGCTCTTTGTTCAATATGGGAATGACTTGGAGTCCAACTTGAGAAATTTAGGTCTCTGCTTTGGGCTTGATCTGATGATTTCTTGAGGTTGTTGTGCTCGACTTCTCCTCTTCTCGCTTGGAGTCTGACTTGAGGTTTTTGTGCATCTAACTCGAGTCAACTCGATGTTGATCCATATAGCTGAGTTGAAAAACTCAAGTCGACTTTTTTCACTCATTTTTTTATATTTCCTTTATCTTGCATTTTTATTATATTTTCCTAGTCGTTGGTCATTGTTTCATCATTTGCTCATCCATTCGATCATTTACGTCTATTCGAAGACTGGAAAATTCGACCGCAACACCTTCGTATTTCTTTGGTCCATTATGATCCAAATATAAGGGTTTCATTTTGAAATCTACCTATTTCTCCAGCTGTAGACCGACCCTATTTCTTCTATTATATTAGACCCCTAATGGTCTATATAGTCTAATTAGCAATTTTAGGGCTAACTGTAATGCCTACCTATCATTTATGTGTCTAGAATAGTAGTGTCTATGACTGGGATTTAATAATCAAGTATTCTCTTATCCCTGGCTACTGGCCTGGCTTGGTAATTGAATAAAAGTCCAAATGATTGAAGTTCAAATGGTTAGCCCAACTGTAAGGACCCAAAATTGATTTGGGCCTTGCGTTAATTTTCATAATTAAGTACGAAAATTTAAAATATATTTTAAATTTAGAAGGTTAAATTTAAAATATAAAATGAAATTTGATAAAAGTTATAAAATAATTTAAAAATTAGGAAATAAATTTAATAATTTCAAAAAATTTATTAATTAATTGAATTGATTAAAAAAATAATTAATTACAAGTTAGTTATCTAAAATAAAACATATATAATGATATACACACATACACATAGATTCATTTGAAATTGTTTAAGGTAAATAATAATTAATTTTTTGAATTTATTAAAATTATTTTATTAAAAATATTTAATTAAAAATATTTTAGTTAAATAAATATTTATTTGGCGGTTATATTAACTAAACGTTAATATATATATGTATGTATGTATGTATGTGTTTGTGTGTGTGTGCGTTAGTGTGTGTAATGACATATGTGCATAAAGCTGTAAATGTTACAGTTATTATTCAACTTAAAATTATTTAGGATGAATCAAATAAAATTTTGAATCGAAATTTTAAGATGATTTAACTAATTTGATAATTAAATTAATAGATTAAAATTATTTAAATAAGATTTAATTAATAATATAACAACAATATCAGTAATTAAATTATAAAATGTTATAAATAAATTAAAATTGTATAATATGAAAGTAAAATATAAGTGAAACTGTAAGAAATCCAAGTTAGGTTTAAGAAACGAGTACATATATATTGTATATATATTATGATTTCAAATGTGCCTAACACTTAAATCATGATGGTATCTCATAAGAAATACATTATTTCTAAAATCGATATCACTCAATGTGTGTACATACATACATACAAACATGCATATATACATTCATATGTATTAAAGATTATGAGTACTTAATATATATGTTGTCCTCTACCATTCATATATTATACTTAGGTTATCACAAAATGGTGGGTATGGGTGAACAATTTCTTTTGATTTGTTGATATTCCTTAAGATCAAAATGAGATTAGTACAAAGACCAAGGGATAGGAGTTGTATATAATATAATCAACAAAGTGTTATACTTCGCTTGAGGGCCTATGATTTTTTGATATTCCTTAAGTTCAGATTCCCAGGGCAAGTGACTCGCAACGTCCATTAAAGAAATCGAAAGATTTCTATGTTTTTTTAAGGTTTTGAGAAACATAAAATTCTGGTAGGAGCCTTATTAGAAAAATGAAATGAATACTTTTTACCTTTCTAACATTATAAGAACATATGCAATACTAGTTAAAATAATATGCTCTAATAAATTTGAGCAATCAATATAAACGATAAAAAAATTTGTAGTTAAAATATACAAACGAACTAAATTAAGATAGAGATAGAAATATAAAATATACCTACTAATAAATCTGTTGGCATGTGTTGTTTCTAATTCCATGCAAGGGCCAATTTACACGACCTCTAAAGCATTCATGCCTGGTCACTTAAGTGTTTATATATCTGAGTATTTGCAATGTCTTTTATGAGTTTTGAACTCTTAAGCAATATAATAAGATGAATACTTGATCCATATTCGATCACATAGAAATGTTATAGGAAGGCATTCTTGATGCGTAATGTGTTAAACTTCGATGAATTTAGTTTATCCAATATAAGAAAGTAAACAATAATACGAGATCCCATATTCAATACGATTGATTACAATAAGGATCATGTTGTGTTAAATGTAGCACTTGACTAAGGGCTATAAGATGAACTAAGCAATTTAATCACTGAAATGTCAACTTGATTATATTATATATTGTGCAACTTATTCGATATCCTTAAATGTTAAGGATGACTGAATGCATTTTGTAAAGCATTTGTTTTGATCTTATTGGAAGGGTTTCCTTTTTAATGGCTTGACCATTTTGAAAGAAAATGTATGAGAGTATATGAAAATTAGACAACGTTGGGATGATGATAATGAATGATCACCTACTTCATGAAGAGACATTGGAAGTGAGAATTGTATAAAATACTAACGGATATTGAATATGGAATGAGAAATGTGAATTCTGTTCTAAATGTATTTTCATATAGAAAATTATTTTCTATGAAAATTATTTCTTCAAGTTAAAAATATATTGTTTGAAACTCTTAACTGTAACTAGATATAGTGTATGAAATAAAATTCTGCAATAAGTCGTTAAACAGAGCTTCATATTTTGTACACTATTATAGAAATAGCAGAAATAGTTAGATTATACCATATAACTCTTCTTTTTGGATGCATTAAGTTACAATTTTTTTTTCGTAAATACACCAATATTATTTATGAAATAATAATTGTCTTTACTATTGAGTAGAAGTAGACATAGTTCTATTTTGATATGAATATTACGAATATTCATTATAAAATGAATAAATAATGGTTTAATAACCAAAACGATGAATTAGAAAATTTAGAAATTATGAAATTTAACAATTATTTTGGACTTATTGACTAAATCATATCTTTGAGGAATAATTCAATAATCATACGATTATAAATCATATGACAAAGATGAATTATGTCATAAGATAAAGTGTGTAGCACTCATTTAGTGGGAGCGACAAAAGTGTTGGTGAAAATTTCGAATTTATACATATGGATGTATGCAGGCCAAGTCTCGTAACGCCAACACTCACTCACTTACTTCATTATATTCACAAGTGAATTATCATAGAAACGAACAAGTAAGAATCTATCTCAAAATCCACTCCTCCCTATGGTACATAATGATGTACCAATAAGGAATAGTTGGACTTTGTAGGGAAAAGTAAGATTGATGATGAATGGAGTTAAGTTGACTTCTTTCTCCAAGGTCGTTTATGTAAGAATAAGTAAATAAGGTTAAAATTAATTTCGCCTAAGACAAACTTTTCGAGACCATACGAGATAAAAGCTTTTCCCTACAAATCCTAAATTGTGGAGTTGACAAACTCCTTGACAAGTTGGGTGAGTCAAGTGGCTACATGTATATTTGCTCGTGAGGGTCTTGTTTGATCACCCCATAGGAGTTTAGGACCAACCAATATTGGTTGCTAATTTATATTATGAAATAAATTTCATAAATCGAAGACTAAACTAGTTTCATACATTTACAAAAGTAGTTCATAAAATGTTTATGAATATCTATTCCATTGTATTGGGAAATAATTATCAAAGAATCCCAACTTCGTGATGAAGGAATTTCTTTTAGAGATTATTGATTGTAAAATGGTTTTGGATACAAATCCAATGACAAAAAGTAATTACGATGGATGAAATGAAACTAACCAAGCTTATATAGATACAACACTAGAATGTCTAACAAGAATTCACGAAAATGGAATTTCATCAACTGTTAAAAAAGCCATTGAGAGTATTGACTTTTTATACATTACAGTGCGTAGATCTAGAATGCATTCCAAGTACAATATCAGAATATGATTTTGATAGTGGTGCCCAAAAGGATATAATTTATCAGCTAAGAAAGAATTTTTAAGGAAAAGAACAATGTGGTTGGAATATAACAAGCTAAGTTGATAAGAATAACATTGTAAATTTTAATCGTTCAAACTAATGTAGTATATTCTTTATTCAACGTGCTTAAGCTAATTTAGATTTTACTTGTAAGATTATTGCTCGATGTAATTTGAGTTTTAATATAGATAAGTTGAAACATAACTTCTAAATAATGATTGGAATAATCTGGTTGAATAAAACAACCAAATTGTCTCGAAGACAGTAGATGCAATATTTAGTTTGTGGCTTTTAGGTAGGATCCAATAACCAATATGAAAATATCATTCAAAAAGCATTAGAGTTATGCAAACATCTTGATAGAAAGAAAAATATTTTAAGATTCAGTCAAAATACAGAGGAAGCATATGCCTATAAGAAAGAACTATAAAGGTACTTGAATATTTCCAAAACTAAGTAAATGACAAACTTATGATTTTTAACGATGCACCCATGTTAAAATCTTTGTAGTTTGGTACTTAGTTTTTAATATTAGATTTGGAAGGACATGTTTTATAATCAATATAAGTGGATATTAGGAATGTCCCAAATGATATATATATATATATATATAAACACCACACCAAATGTTTATTGTGGAGCACGTAAGACTCCTTATGCATTGGCAATAGGAATTACCATACATGATGTTGATTATAATGTTTCATTTAACTTATGTATTTGATGATATGAAAAACAAGTACCAAATCAAATTTTAGATTATTGGATGTTAATTTAGAGAGTGTTTCCCACGTATTTATTAAATACTACATAATTGTTTATAAAAATAACGAACTCTTATAAAGGAGTATTCATACTTAAACTTCATAAGTGATATGGAGCACAATATGTTAATCCTAAGTTCATGATCAATCTTAGTTAAGGAGATATAAGTTGGAATAGTTCCAAATGAAAAGGTTATGCTTGACCACTAGGTAAATACAGCGTCTTGAATAGCACACAACAAAAGCTATATAATGAAATATTTTGTAACTAAGCTGGGTTGATTAAAATTTTTAAAAATCACTTAACATTACTTTGTAGTAATAATGTCATGGTACAAAGAAAGAACCTAAAGCTTACTAGAAGTCGAGAAACATACTACAAAATGTTCCACATTATAAAGGCAATTTATCAGCATTGGAGAGAGTTGATTGACAAAGTAGATAGTTAAGACAATATAACATATTCATTCGCCGAGGGACTAGCTTAATCAATTTTGAGGAAACTAGTCAGAGGAACGGAAAGAAATTCCACAATTGAACAAGTCCAAGTGAGAGACTGATAGAGTTAGGGATATGACCTATGGGCAATTATGTAATTTGATACATATATCTAACTCTGCAACCGATCATGTTCGTAATACGGTATTTGATTTCTATTATATGCTTTATTATGTCGTGATATTGTTATGACCCGTATTCTATGTATCAGAGGATCGTACAATATTACTATTATTTTTATATGAGGTCGTACAATTTTGTGACTTTTAAAAATGACTATTACAGACATTTTCCACTCTTAGAATTTTTATCATACAATTTTAACCCTAAAATTTTTGTACGGTCGATTATTGTTGATAGGAGCCGAATTGGATATTGAAACCACTTCCATTAGATCAGGATGATGGTTTCTCTTTTTGTAGAGTGGTCAAAATAGGGAAAAAACTTAGCAATAGGAAGTGATGGTTGTTTGAAGTTTCACTTGCTTTTGAATAGCTTAATGGGTAACTATTGGGTTAAAGGGTAGGCCCAAATCCTATTTCGGGATTAGCATGAGGTTGGGGCTGAAGAGTCTTCTCTACATCATTTTACACTTCCCAAAAATAGAGAGAAACTCTCATTAACCATTTTTAGCCAAAGAAAGATACCCTATTCCCCACCTTAAATAGCCAAAACGTGTAACTAGAAGAAGATTAGCAAGATTAGCGCTTTAGATTGATGATATGCTGTAGATATGATCTTGGAGCTGCTATTCATTTTAGGGTTCTTGCCTATTTGGATTTGCTTTGAATTTCTTAGGATTAAGGTGAGCGGTTTTAAGCCTCTACTAACCAATTAACCACTATATACTGCTTAATGGTGTTTTTAAATGATTTTTAAACTATGCTTTAAAACCTTCTTTAATCATATATGTAAATTTTAGACGATTTGGAAATTATTTGGAAAATTGCCGTTCTTATGGATCTCCATTGTTCTTATGGTTCTACCTTTAGATTTAGGCTTCATTTTGATATGTATGGATGCATGCTTGTTAGGATATATTATGTATGATGATTGCTTGAATGTGTGATGTTCGTTTGGTTGAAAATGCTGATCGAATAGCGATCTCGTTATAGGAATACATTATGGATCGGTAACAGTTCAAATCTTAAGCGATCGATATTGGGCAATAAAAAAGGCCTCATAAATCTATCAAGTTTCAACTCGTTTGGAGTTCATGCGCTCAAGTTATAGGTAGGTAGGTGGTGGTTTGAAGGTTATCGATCAGTGGAAGAATGCTTTGGGGCACGCTTTGATCATGGAATGGTTCACTTCGAGTCTTGGAGGAATTGCTTTAGGTCTGAATAATAATGGATGGACCACTTGGAAATATGCGAGAAATTTCAAGTGATGGATCAGTAGCTCTCTTGCTTCGAGTTAGTTGTCTGTTGCCTCGAGTTAGGGGTTTCTGCTTCGAGTCATGAGTAGGTTCGCTTGGAATCATAGGCTAGTGGAGTAAAAGGAGTCGAAAATTGGCTAAGGCATGGTTCCATAACGTTGGATCGATACTGATCCATGGTTTATCAATTGGTGGTTATGATGGATCTTTGAAGGACTTCACTTGAAGGACCGTGGCTTTATCATGTTGTTATATATGATCAATAGCTATGGATTAGTGGGATGGTTCGATGAGGGAAATTTGTGAGGCAGCTTTGAGTCTTCCTACACTTGCTTCGAGATGTAATAGGGATTACTTGAGTCTTGGGTATATGCACTCCGAGCCCGAGCCTACATAAACACTTAACCAAATATGGCCAAGTGTTGGATCGGTACCGAACCTAGGGTTCGGTTGTAATTTCGATGATGATGTTGCAGATGCGATGGTGATGATTACATGATAGGAAGTGATGGCTTCGACGACGGATAGCTATACTTGGAGACGTATATTAAGGACTATGGCTGGATTGAGGGGACTGTTGGAGGAAGGTTACGAGATGAATATCGATATTCTACTAATGATAAATGTAGTGGGTTATCCCAACCATAGCAACGTTATAATGTGATTCGTAAGGTTAGTCCTGGGATGAGTTCAGTCACAGATGACGTACGTAAAGGGATAGTTTAACTCAAGGGTTCGGAGAGTATTTGCAAAGCAATGGGAATATGGGTACCCATTTAGACCATGATGGGTTTTGATCTCCATGACGGGGTAATCTAATATCCATGATGGGCAATCATTACTCTGGATTAGTCATGATAGGTGATCTAGTTCCTGGCCTACTGAGTGGCATGGATTCGAGTACCGAGGAACTAGGATGTTGAGTAGTCTTTAACCATGATGGATTGTTCGAGTTATCACATATCCAAAGCATATAGTGAGTGAATATGAGGATGGTGGATGGATGCTATGTTTTATTTGATTGCTTGTTACCTTACCATGACGCTAGTGTTGTCAATAGACACTCAGACATCTTTAGTACTTTGATGTATAGTACACACACGATGACTATAATGTAGGGTAGTATATATCTTGTATGTGTGCTAATTCTGTTAATGTAGGGACGGGTCGGGTATGATTCTCCATATCGTTGGTCTTATTATGGTGTTTTATTTGTATTTAGTGATTTTTTGTCACTCACATTAGACTTTTTTCTAACACATAGTTTTATACATTGCTTCCTATTACTCTGGGTACTTTTAAATGAGCAGATTAGGGATATCATGTCTGGTGAGCACAAGAAGCTAGAAAGAGGACGAGCTGAAGATCACATTTTTGTATTACTACATTTACTTATTATGTTGTTGTTCCACTGCATAGTAATGCTATGGATCTTGATTGTGTCTTTATTATTTAGAGACAGTTTGTTTATGAGCTATTATTTGATATATAACTATATCATTTATGTTATACACTGTATGAATCTATTTACTCTGATTTCTATGATTCACTCGGTTATTATTGTCTTGCTTATTTTATATCTGAGATGTTTATTATTATATTTTATTCGATGCTTTATGAGATATACAATAGGTTTTATGATGTTTTATTTACCTTAAACCTTGACGACCATTCCTATGTCAATCAGGCACCATTATAGTGCACTATATAGATATGATTGGATGTTGGTGGTGTAGGATGGTCATCACATTTGTTAAGAAAGCTAAGGTTCCATGGTTTAACCTAAGGGATACCGTGATCCAGTGGAGATAAGGTAGGAGTTCTCGCCATAGAATAGATCAAGTGTGTATACATATTAGGGCACGCACTTGTTCTATATTTTTGTTTTCAAAATTATATGGTAGAATGTGTATGTGTATGTGTGTGTATAGTATATAAGTTGCATTGCACACACAAGCACTACTTTAAAGGAATTCCTTATAAAGAGACTGATTGCCCTAATCATAGATTAAAGGATGGGTCATCATACAAGGAATGCCGCTAGTAACTCCATCTCTAGAGTCAAAGAAGTAGCTGGCTCAAGAGCTGCTAATCGATTTGCATACCATGTTTAATACATTGAGGTGAATCATGCTGCAAAATCCTCAAATAGCTGCTCCAAACGCTATTGTTAATGGTGGTGCTCCAATGTAGGGACCAGAGCTGATTTTGCTAAGCTGAAAAAAGACTTTGCTAGTCTTGGTGGCAAACCATTTCGAGGAATGGAGTCGACGATGGAAATGGAGGATTAGCTTGATACCTGCGAAAAGATCTTTGATGACTTAGAGCTGAATGATGCTATAAAGAGCCGATTGGCTTCCCAATGGCTTCAGGGGTAAGCCATAAACTGGTGGAATGCTGTGAAGGTTGCTACTTCTAAGAATATGTTCACTTGGGACCAGATCATACCCAGATTCAAAGATAATTTTATATCAGCAGCTCAGAAGTCGATCTTATTCCGTAAGTTTGAAGCAAGGAGACAAGACTTTCTACGAGTACGTAGCTAAGTTCGACGCCTTGTCGAAATATGGGATGTCCTTCATCAACCCTCCATTGAAGAAGAATGAGAGTTTCATCATTAGCTTGGATGGATACTTAGGGGAGAAACTCATGGACCATATTGATGAGACTTTTGAGATGTTAGTCGAAAAGCCATAAGGCATGAGAGTCTTTATCCAAAGCCGAGGAATATTATTTCCAAATATGAGTCAAATTCGCAATTGGGCAGGGGTGGCAAGAAGAAGTGGAACAATAATAGGATGCAGTTTCATAATAAAGGTGGCAAAAAGAAGAGCAAGCCAACATCGACTTGTTACAACTTCTTAGAAAAGGGTCACTATAGTCAAAACTGCAAAGCGGGGGGAAGAAATGCTACAACTACAACAAGCTTGGGCATATTCAGAAGGACTTCCCAAAGTCAATGAAGTGTAAGCAAGTGGTGAAAGCATATGCTATCAATGTCGTTTTGACTTTGTCAAATGCTCTTCGGTAAAAGAGAAGAGGAAATCTAACGAACCGTATTTTTCCATACCGGATGATCGTAAAACATTTTTATTTTATCCATATAAAGTCGTATGATTCTATAATTTTGGGATATGACCACTAGGGACATTTTACACACCTATGGTTTTTTTCCAAATTTCTACGTGACCATTTTGACCTTGAAAATTTTGTTTTGGCTATAACTTTTGATAGGAGTTGAACTAGTGTTATCCAGTATTTTGACCCGACTATATTCGAACTGATGGGACTAGTTAGCTTCAAATGTCATCAAAGGCGGTGTCTAGAACGATGATTGTGGGGTCTAAATATCAAGTACATATGATAATATGAAGACATAATCGAACAAAATTGAGAGATGCAATGCAGAATGTTTGAAGTATGGAATATAGTTCAACATAGAGGAGGGATCGACTACAATCATTCTGCAACATAGGGATCAACATATTTCCACTAAGTAAATGCAAGTCAAAGGGAAACAATCAATATTGTTAAATGCACATAAAATTTTGTGAGCAAGATGTAAGGACCTTGGAGATCATATCGTAGGATCGCATCTCAAAAATATGAAGCAAGAGGGATCGACCCACTTCGTTTAATATGGATTAGCTAAAATCAGAAAACAACCCACATTGAAGCAAAGATTAAGTAGTAACTCAAGTTCTACTAATCCAATTGGCATGAAACTTAGATGCTAAGCATATTACAGCATGTGAAAGCTCCTATATCGCATCCCAAAATTCCTCCAAAATAGGGATTGGCACCGATCCCTATTCCTTAGGATTTGGCCATGCGATCCTTTTTAAGGGTCCATATTATTTTGGAGATCGTTCCACCAAATTTCCAGGGAGATATTTCGCCATCTTCATCTATAAATACAGGCTTGGTTATTCATTTTTGAGAATTTTACGCTGCTATGTACTCTATTGTACATAAGGACTTTCATCCGATGCCTATTGTGCTCGATTTACAAAGTGATTAATAAAGCAATCTATTCAAAGTAGACATAGGCAAACAACGACGAACATAATAAATCGTTGTTCTTGTTCTTGCCATAAGTTTCTACTATTTAATTACTTATCTCCTATGTTTTCATTTTATGTTGTTTATTTATTTCTCTTCAAAGGTTCTATTGAGTGATTGTGCCAATTTTCGTGTAAACATTTTGGCGCTTTCATCGAGATTTAGATTTTCAGCCCTGTTTGGATCCCTTGATTACTACTGGATTGCATAAATCCCCCGAAAAGATTTAAAATTATCTTCAAGAAGATTATTCATTCTATTTAGATTTGCAAAAGTCTATGGAAACTATCAACAATGGTTAGGAATATAGATCTACATCTCGAAATGCAGAAGCAAACAAGAATGCTAACATCCAAGAAGGAGGCTCGAGTAATCTACCAGTAGATGTGAATGCTACTAATCCAGTTGATGCCTAGAACCCAGTTAATTCCATTGCAAGGGTTGAATTTCAGGATCTGATAAGAGAGATAGTGGATAGCCGTCGACGGTTGAATTAGCAGATTCAATCCATTATTGATCTAATGAACCAACTCAATCAACAATAGCGTAGGAAAGCTAGGAGGGACCAAACCCTTATTCTACATCGGAGAGTTCTAGTTCATCAAAAGACTATCACAGACACAGATGTCACCAAATTGGCGGATATCACGCAAAAGCTTTTAGACACTAGCAGGCAAGCCAACCTGGCTTACCAAAACCGTTCGATGTCGATCCCTCTATAAGGATCGGTGTTGATCCCTCCTCCAGGGGAGAAACCCTACCTCTTCATGTTGGAGCATAAGTTGGAGCTACTGTGATTGTTGGAATTTAGATGGATGCAAGCCAATTCCCTCCCCAGAATGACGATGAAATGAACGTAAGTGACATATATCGAGGGGATGTTAAGACAAGAAGACGTGGAATGGCCCATGGATATCGACCAGACCATTCACATGTGGTGGAGCATGACCACTGCTTGGCTCCAACTATCCAAATGCTGGGTTTATAGGCTATGGTTAGTCAGCTTGTGAGGGAAAGCCAAGGCTTGACTAATAATGATTAGGGAATATCGAGGAGCCATACCCAGTTCACCAATAATATCTTACATGTCAAGTATCCAAAGAGGTCAGTATGCCGTCGATACCTGCCTACGAGGGAAAAACCGACCACATGCAACACATCATGAGATATAAATGGTTGATGGATTCCACATAAGGTAATGATGCAACAAAATGCAAATGTTTTTTTATTACTCTCTCTGGCATGGTAACGATGTGGTTTATGAGATTACCCCCACGGTCAATCTCTAGATTTGATGATTTAGCAACAAAGTTTATGGAGCAGTTTCATATGCGTGCAACTCACCCCAATGTCCCTATCCGGCGTGATCCAGGCTCTAGGAGAATCGCTGAAAGATTACTTGGACAGATTTCATACGACTATCATAGAAGTTAATAATTTGAATGACCATTCAATATTGATGGCGGTAACAAGAGGGTTTTATCCAGAATTTGACTTTGGAAATTGGTTAGCTGGAAAATTACCCTTAACATTAGAATGGTTTTACGCAAAAGTAGTTCAATATTTAAGAAAAGAGGAAGCTAGATGTTCTAGAAAGAAGAATATTGTGAGATCAAGTGGGGAGGAAGTGTAGAGTAACATTGCAGTGAAGCAGTGTGGCGATAGTTTGGAAAAGTTCAAGTAAATGCCCAAAATGAATCGAATTAGGAATAAAAAGGCGGTGATAGGAATAAAGGACATAACAGGGATTCTGAAAGTGGAAAGCCTAGGATTCCAATATATGATACCTACACACCACTAAATACAACTCTAGAGAACGTCTATTATCTACCTACAATACCATATAGTATAAGAAGCCACCTCCAAAAGAATCAACGGAGAAGTAGAAGCAGACTGGTAAATATTGCCAGTTCCACGAATGCTATGGGCTAACACAAATAAGTGTAGGCAACTCCAGGATATTATCAAGAACCTGATTCGGGAAAGAAAGTTGCAACAATTTGTTAAAGCCCCGTAGGATGGTGGATAGTGGACATCTGACCCCAACTGAAGACAAGCTTCACACAGGGCCGAGGAGCCTACGTGGACTGGTAGAAGATTAGTGATCAATACAATAGTTCGATGATCGCATCCAACTAACAAAAATTGGCATGAGATGGAGTGCTAGATCAAGCATATAAATTTTGAATATTGTTCGAGTGTAGAAGATGGAGCTCCGGTAAAATAGCATTGTGCAATGGAAGATGAACTTGTGTTTAGAAACAGAGATGTAGATAAAGTAGAGGCGCCAACGATCAATCCAATGGTCATTTCGACTATGATCAGACTCGCCTTAATAAGAAGGATTTTGGTTGATTATGGAAGTTACTTTAATATAATTTTCAAAAAAGCTTACAATTAGTTAAAGATGGAAGCTAAGGACTTGAAACCATCTAAAGACTGCATTCATGGCCTTAATAATGTTGCGACCAAAACTGTTGGATATGTCGAATTGTCCATGGAGTTGGGAAAAGGTGACCGTAGAAAAGTGTGGATTTTACCATTTGTTGTCTTGGATGTTGACTCTCCATACAATGCTTTTCTAGGGCCGACCAGCGTTAGCTGAATTCCGGGGAGCTCTTTCCCTATGATGTTTAACTTTAAAGTTCCCAAATAATAATGGTGTTGGAGTTATACATGGTGATTAGGCAACCGAACATTCCTGTTATGTAGCTGAATCGAGAGACGCTCAACGAAAAAAGAGAGGTAAGGGTGTGGACAAATCTCTCCGCATCCAAGCCATCGAAGATTGACAACCAACGCCTAGGACACGGCTCGAGCGCCATGGTTGGATTTGAATAAATAGATCCGAGAGATGACAAAGAGGAGCCCAAAGAGTCTAAGGTTGCACCAGTTGAGCTGACGATTGACATCGTGGTCACCGACGATGACCCATCATTGGTCCTAAAGATCATATCATACATCATACACCCTAATGATAAAAGAACTTTGTAACGACCCGGAATTTTGGGCAATATCGATTTAATAATCTGTATAAATAATTTAATTGGTTTAATGATTTTCTTTGTAATTTTAACTTAAAATTGGCTAATTTAATCTTTTAAAGGTTAATAAATTTTAATCTGACAATATTGATAAGAGTTATTTTCCAAAGCTAATGAAATTTTATTCTGTTTATAATATATATGTTGATATATATTGTGAATGGGAATATCTTTTGTTTTAATTTAAAAATTGAATTCTCAAATTGTAATATATGAGTATGCATATGTTATGATTTGGATATTTGTTTTGAAAATTTAATTTAATCTATTAATAAACTATATATGAATGAATATTGTCATTTAAGTTTTGTTTTAAAATTCAATAAGATTTTTCAAAAGATAATTTAGTTTGATCCAATTGTTTCTAATATAAGATTGTGATTTATTTTGTTAATAGAATAGTTTTAAAGGGATTTAAACAAGCTTTGTTTGTTTTCTTTTAAAATGTTTACATTAAAATTGAATGTATAAGATTATATTTATACTATAATTAGTTTAGCATATTTTCTTTTAAAAGTAAAATTTATTTATATATACATGTAAGTATTTATCAATTAAGAAAGTAAATATGTAAATTTATATTTATATTTAAAATCAAATAAAAGTTTATTTTAAATACTTAGAGACATGTGTAATTATGTAAATCTCTTTAATAAACAAGTGTAAGAATATTAAATACTTATGGGACAAGTGTCTTCATGTAAGACTTATTTTCTTTAATTTTAATATAAACATAACATTTTCATTTTTCATTGTTTTGCTTCATTTCAAATGTTTTAATGGAAAAACAATAAACCACCTTCTCAAATCTGAAATCTAAATCCTAAGGAAAAATCAAAAAAATCTGATAATGGAAAGCAAAAACAAAATTTACCTGCATATGAAAATGAAGATCAATCTGCATCTAATTCAAGATCAACTCAGCAAATCTTCATCCTGCATGAAGTACAACTGCAACTTAAGCATGCAAATGAGATCTACACTTTCAATCACCTTAAAGCATCAAATAGAAGACATTTACAACTGCATGCAGTAGGATTTCATAGGCAAATCAAAAGCAAAAGTGTTTTCTAGAATTGAGTTTTCATAAGCCTGGGAAGTAAAGTTTCTCTGCTCTGCATTCTTTAATAAAGGTGAGTAAATATTTTAAAAACAGATTTTTGGTAACTATGCTTAAATATTGTGATGGATGATGGTAGAAACATAACTTATATATGTTATAATTATGTATGCATGTATGGATGGGGGAAATGTGTCTGTATATAAATTTTTGATTGTCTCTGTTGCTACACAGGGTTGAATCCCACAAATTAAATTTAAATACACTTTAACCATTTAGTTTTAATTCTTAATCACTAAGAAGAAATTTAGTATGATTGTGTTATATAAGTTTTAAAAATAGTTTGGGAAATATTTAGTTTACAGATAATTTTATAAAGATATGTATAACAGTAAGAATACTGATTTCATGAAAAACTAAATACTTCGATTTTTCTTTTGGATTGTATAACTGAATTAGATGTTAAAAATCATGAATTTTAACATACGATTTGTAATTTTTAAATTGATAATTTGTTTTGAAATTAGGAAAGAATGGTTTCGGCAATTTGATCAATTGCCAATGATCCAAGCATTGTTTAATGATGAATTCTTGATGGAAGCTTGTATGAATGTTGTAGATTGTGGGAAAAATTCAAGTGAATTTTTCTATTGAATGAATTGTTCGGATTTTGAGAAAATAGGGTTTTAGCTCCTGTAGTTGAGCTCGTCGATACTGTGAGATTCTCGTCACCGATATGTGACCGGAATCGTGCGCATCTGAGGAGGTTGGTGAGCTTGGTCGTGGTGTTTCAGGGGTGGGGTCGGCAAGGTGTAACGGCGATGTGATGATCGGCCGTGGGTGAATTCTTGGATGGTAGCAGCTGCCGTGTTTCGAACTTTTTGGTTCGAAAGCTCGAATTTCGATTCGAGGGGCAATCGTGGTTTCTGGGTTTTCATATGTGATCGTGGTGGGTTATGTGATCGTTTTCGATAGTCGCGGTGATCGTAGGTGGTCGGCGGCAGGTGGGCACGTGCACATGCACGTTTGGGTGCTCTGGAGAGTTGCGTGTTTGGGAAGATGAAGGAAACCCGAAGGAGCTCTCGCGAATTTCACAGGGAAGACTCGAAGAGGGTGAAGCTGGGATTTGCTTCGTGGTTAGGCTCGTGTGTAGCTGCGTTTGACTCGAGTTGGGTTGATCGGTTCTGTTTTTTTTATGCAGATATTGCCTGTTTGCAATAAAGTTAGGTTAAGTTGATAATGAACTTGAGTTGAACAAATGAATCAAGCATTTAGCTATAAACAGGTTTATAAAGAAACAAAGTACAAAGTTAAAAACTTGTTAATTTAAAATAGTGTAAAACAAACTTTTAAACTGATAATTGACTCTATTTTCAAATTTAAAATGTTTTAGATGATGGATTTTGAAAGTAGTTAGTTTAATTAAATAATAAAATTCAATTAAATAAAAAAGAAGAAGAAGTGTCTTGAATTAAGATAATAAATCAAAGTTTTAAGTTAAAAGTTTAAGTAATGATTTAATAACTTAAGTTTCAAATTATATTATAAATGAATAAGTTTAATGATTCAAGTATTTTTATAACTTTAAATTTGGATTTCTAAATACTTTATTTCAAGTAAAACTTAAGTTATAATTTTATAAACCAAGTTGAATAATTTGTTTAAATTATTAAAATCTTGATTAATTCAAATAATAAATTATAAAGACAAATAGGGTCAATTTATCTTTGTTATTAACTTTAAAATACTTGATTTAAAAAGATTTGTAATTAAGTAAAGAATTTATTAAGATAAATATTTTCTAAATTAATCAAGGATTTTAAATATAAGTTGTTAATTAATTGTTTAATTAATTTTAAATAATTAGTTAATTGTTTAATTAATTTTAAATAATCTCTTAATTATGGTTTAATTAAGTGTAATTACTTAATGAAGTAATTAATGGTTAATTATGGAAGGTAATTAAGAAGGAAATTATTTATGGAAGTAATTAAAGTAGAAGTGATTAATGGATAATCACTTGATATTATTAATTAAGGTATTAATTAATATAATTGTTTTTAAAGTTAATTAATTATGAAGTAATTAGTTAATTAATGAATTAAGAATTATTCAATGATGTAATTAATTATTTGTTAAGTAAGTTTTATTAATAGTAGTAATTAGAGATAATTACTTATGTAAGTAATTGAGAGTTAATTACTTACTTTATTTAAGTTAATTAATTAATGTGATTAATAATTACTTAATGAAGTAATTAAAGATTAATTAATTTGATTAATTAATCAAGGATTAATATAATTAATTTGTAGATAATTAATTAAGAAGTTAATTAATTAAGATAAGTAATTACAATTTGTTAATTACTGTTTATGGATAATGAGATGATTAATTACAAGTTAATTATTTAATTAATTAAAGGATTATTAATTAATAAAGATTATTAATTAATATAATTAATGAAGTAATTAATTTAAGTAATTAATTTAAATATGATTAATTAATTATAATTAATTAAGAATTAGTGTAATTAATTATAGTTAATTAATTAATGAAGGATCATTAATTATTGTAATTAATGATAGTAATTAAAGGATAATTACTGAATATGGTTATGGATAATTACGTGAAGGTAATTAAGAGATAATTAATCAAGGAAGATTAATTAGAGAAGATCATTAATGAATGATAAATGAATTTGATTTGTGATAAATCAATGAAGTAGGATTAAGATAATCCAAGTGGTTAAAGGATAGTAATTAATTTAATTAAAGGTTAATTAAATTGATTAAGAGTTAATCAATTCTGCTTTGGATGATTGGTTGATATTAAATGATTGATATTGGATGTTGGATGATAATGGATGATTGATATTGGGTGTTTGGTTGATACTGGATGATATGGATGTTTATGAGATATGTGATATGCTGCTTTGTGAGATGAATGTTGATATGTATTATCTATTGTGATAATGTTATCTGTTTATATCATCCTGAATAAGTTAATTGTTAAAATCCCTTAAGTACAACTTGGACATTAAAATGGCGTTTGGTTTCGATGAGACCGGGATCGGATTTCCATAATTGGAATCCGAAAACCACATCGATTCCAATTAAACGTTAGGTCGTTAATCCAAGTGGAGCAAGTAAAGACTCGAGGTGTAAGGGCTATACGTCAGTATAACTCTGTGGGTGATTCCGTAATGAGTTTGACGGAATAGTGCTTATAGATTCGAGATGGCGAATCAGAGTGCAAGGGCTATGGTCGTTGACTCTGAGGGTGATTCCAATATGAGTGCAACGAGATAGTGCCTTCGGTTTCGTTCGAACCCGGAACGAACTTGTATGGATTGAATGCTTTCAGCACATCGTCAGGCGGACGATGAGCATTCTAAGAGATGTGTTCTATAAAGGTAATCGCAGCCTCAAGCCTCATCAACCGAGAATGGCTAAAACAGGGGAGGTGCAGCAAGGCTTCGTGGGTAGCTCCCACTGGAGAGCAAGATTTACCCCTGTCTAGAAGTCCCTTTTTATTCGGCTGTGTGGGGCGGTTGATCCGGACAACCGCCGGGGTTGTCTTGTTCGGAACTATCCAGTAAGGGACGGTTCCGGCCTTGTGTTGCAGGGGAGTTAGGGTGGCTCCTCGGTACGGTGATCTAGGCCACGTACTGTGACGGGCGGTACCCCAGTAGCCCTGCCATTGATGGAATCCAAAATCCAATAAGTGCCTGTACGGTTTTGATTGTGCCCAACTATGTTGGAACGTGAGATGCAAGCATTCCAGCTATTTCTGTAATTTATTTTGAAAACCCTAGACACTATTATAATATCACTGGATTTCCTATCAAATGTTTTGGTTAGCGTAAGGTAAAAACTTTTCCATGTTTATGTGTGGGAAGTCTTACGTGATACTTTTTCTTCCAAAGGTTTTCTAAAGTTAAGCAATTTTAAACCGTTTACTCACACCAGACCCCTGTCTGACCCGAGTGTTTATTTTCTGTTTTATTAAACTCTTGGGTACTCATATTACGTATGAGTAGTCAAGTGATTCAGGTTAGCTTGACGAATTCTGGAGGAGTAATGAAGCAGGAGGCTTCGACGGGTAGATATATATTGGTTCCGCTGTGTTTGGTATCTGTTTCTTCTGTTGTACTTGAGTTGTATGAATTAGACAGATGTTTATAACTGTCTAATATGTGTTGTATAGTTGTGTAACTCTGATGTAATCTGATACTATGTAATATTTTATTTGATATATTATATTTTATTCGTTCCGCTGTGAGTTCTCTGATGTTGTTGTGTTCTTCTTTCTCTTTCTTTTCTTCTTCTATCCCTTTCTTTCTTCAAAATGATGCGATTTCCTGGAGATAGGAAGTCGGGTCGTTTCACTTGGTATCAGAGCTGTAGGTTGAGTGAATACCTAGGCTCTGTAGTGGTGTCTTTCTTGAGAGAGCGTATTTGTAAATTTTTATATATATAACTATATATATATCTACCTAATCTGTTGGGTTATCTGTTCGGATTTTCCAACATAAGTTATAGAGGTAGATGGAGTAGTGGTGTGTGGTGTGTAACATGACTACCACTGATGGAAGAGGTCTATAGGTTGGAGTTTGAAGTTTTTGTCGAGACTGTAGACCTAATACCGTCTCGAGTGAGATTTGTTGTTTAGAGTAAGGAATTCTCTGATATCCGAAGGAAATCTTTTTAAAGATTCGGAGTCTATCTTTGAGGTGTAAGTTTGGATTTTCGCTAGGGTGAGCGAATTATTCTTGAGTTTGGATTAGATGGAAGTGTTGAAGTAAGTGATGGTATTTTGGTAACTGCGTGATGAGATGCAGTATCCTTGGATATTTTCCGGAGAAGTTTTCTCTTGAAGCAGTTTTAGAGGTGGTTGAGGAGCAGTCTTTACCTGCTCAAGGAAGACTCGTCTGTGTAGAAGTTGTCTGGATCTTCAATATGGAGGTTGGCTGTTTTGAAATATGAGACTAAGGTCTATAAGTTGCTTTGCTTCGACATGGTCTCATTTGTCGTATCTTAAGGAAAGTGAGGTGTTTCTTTTGGATTGTCTGCCATCTCAGAGGTTAATTGAGTGGTATGTAGATGGTTTTGGTTTTCGAGAAGCATTTGGATTTGGAAGTCTTGGATAGCCGTGGCAGCAGTTCAGCTCGAAGAGTTCGGTGTGCTGACGAGAAGGTCTTTAGCCTTGCAGTATCATCGAGATAGAGTTTGGAAGCATCAGTATAGCTTGTTTCTCGGATGGTTCGAGAATCTTTGTGGTCTTTTTTTTTAGCAGTCCGAGCAGTTGGTGGGAGTTGTCTTGAACAGTTAACCTTGTTTGGAAAAGCTAAGAGCTGTTCTAATTGGTAAAGAGAGAACAGTTTCTTTGGAATTTTCTTGAGCATTCTTTGTTGAGACTGAGGATTCTCATGAGGAAGTAGGAGCTACTGATATAATCAGTAGGTTGTCTGCATCTGGAATTGAATTCCATATTGTTTTGGTAGTTAGCCTGGTTGTAGGATGGTTCTTGGAGAAGTAGAGTTGGTGTAGCAGCTCAAGAATTTATTTTTGGAATTTGGATTGGTCAGATCCAATTTTGAATTGGATTCTGTAGTAAGGTTGTGTGACTAAGTCGGATGAGTCGCTCAGGTTATATGGATTTGATGAACAATGTTTCTCATATATTGGATAAGTTTGTATTCGTGTTCATCTATTTCAGAATCAGAGTTGTGCAGCGGAAGCGAGGTAGCAGCTGTGCAAGGAAGGAAGCAAGTTCTGTTTGCTATTGCTTGAATAGTAGAATTTGTGTTCTGGATTTCGACGGATTTTGGAAGAGTTTTCCGTTGGATAGGATCCAGAAGCTAGTTTGTTTTGGTCTAGATGTTTTTGGGAAGTATCAGCATAGGTTAAGCTGATCAGAAGAAGATGGTAGTCCTGGATTGTCTGTGGAGTTATGCAGATATGAGATGAGGAGTTTGGTATTCGAAGTTGGAGACTTCATTTGTTGTTAAGATTTCTCTGGTTAAGAGAGCAGAAATTGAGTAAGATTGGTTGGTTAGTGCTTTGGCATTTGAGATTTCTTATCTGTGTTCTGATAAGATAAGATTTGTTATCTATGAGATTGAATTGCCAGTTTGGATAGCTGGAGTTCATTTTATTTCACGTATCTCTGAGGGAGTACGTGTATGATTCATCATTGGTTGTTGAATCTGTAGTTCAGTTGGAGTTGGATGTTGAGCTGGATCTAAGGATAATCTGATGTTCTGTTCAGATTGGTGGATCTAGAGAAGAGAGGAGCTTTGGATTTTGGTAGTGTAGTTTGTTAGTTTAGCTTTGGTGGAGCAAGTCTCCCGGTGATTTTTACTTGGGAAACTCGGGATTGTATTAGAGTTTTATTTTGACATATGTCAGGATAATTAGCTAAGGTTGTTTGTGTGATTGATTGCTTTGATTGTTAGTAACTGATTGTTAGGAATGCTTTGCTGATTGAATTTAAATCTTTGTTGGGTTATTAAATTAACTTTGCTTTTAAATTTCGGGGACGAAATTCTTTTGAGGGGGGAGGATTGTAACGACCCGGAATTTTGGGCAATATCGATTTAATAATCTGTATAAATAATTTAATTGGTTTAATGATTTTCTTTGTAATTTTAACTTAAAATTGGCTAATTTAATCTTTTAAAGGTTAATAAATTTTAATCTGACAATATTGATAAGAGTTATTTTCCAAAGCTAATGAAATTTTATTCTGTTTATAATATATATGTTGATATATATTGTGAATGGGAATATCTTTTGTTTTAATTTAAAAATTGAATTCTCAAATTGTAATATATGAGTATGCATATGTTATGATTTGGATATTTGTTTTGAAAATTTAATTTAATCTATTAATAAACTATATATGAATGAATATTGTCATTTAAGTTTTGTTTTAAAATTCAATAAGATTTTTCAAAAGATAATTTAGTTTGATCCAATTGTTTCTAATATAAGATTGTGATTTATTTTGTTAATAGAATAGTTTTAAAGGGATTTAAACAAGCTTTGTTTGTTTTCTTTTAAAATGTTTACATTAAAATTGAATGTATAAGATTATATTTATACTATAATTAGTTTAGCATATTTTCTTTTAAAAGTAAAATTTATTTATATATACATGTAAGTATTTATCAATTAAGAAAGTAAATATGTAAATTTATATTTATATTTAAAATCAAATAAAAGTTTATTTTAAATACTTAGAGACATGTGTAATTATGTAAATCTCTTTAATAAACAAGTGTAAGAATATTAAATACTTATGGGACAAGTGTCTTCATGTAAGACTTATTTTCTTTAATTTTAATATAAACATAACATTTTCATTTTTCATTGTTTTGCTTCATTTCAAATGTTTTAATGGAAAAACAATAAACCACCTTCTCAAATCTGAAATCTAAATCCTAAGGAAAAATCAAAAAAATCTGATAATGGAAAGCAAAAACAAAATTTACCTGCATATGAAAATGAAGATCAATCTGCATCTAATTCAAGATCAACTCAGCAAATCTTCATCCTGCATGAAGTACAACTGCAACTTAAGCATGCAAATGAGATCTACACTTTCAATCACCTTAAAGCATCAAATAGAAGACATTTACAACTGCATGCAGTAGGATTTCATAGGCAAATCAAAAGCAAAAGTGTTTTCCAGAATTGAGTTTTCATAAGCCTGGGAAGTAAAGTTTCTCTGCTCTGCATTCTTTAATAAAGGTGAGTAAATATTTTAAAAACAGATTTTTGGTAACTATGCTTAAATATTGTGATGGATGATGGTAGAAACATAACTTATATATGTTATAATTATGTATGCATGTATGGATGGGGGAAATGTGTCTGTATATAAATTTTTGATTGTCTCTGTTGCTACACAGGGTTGAATCCCACAAATTAAATTTAAATACACTTTAACCATTTAGTTTTAATTCTTAATCACTAAGAAGAAATTTAGTATGATTGTGTTATATAAGTTTTAAAAATAGTTTGGGAAATATTTAGTTTACAGATAATTTTATAAAGATATGTATAACAGTAAGAATACTGATTTCATGAAAAACTAAATACTTCGATTTTTCTTTTGGATTGTATAACTGAATTAGATGTTAAAAATCATGAATTTTAACATACGATTTGTAATTTTTAAATTGATAATTTGTTTTGAAATTAGGAAAGAATGGTTTCGGCAATTTGATCAATTGCCAATGATCCAAGCATTGTTTAATGATGAATTCTTGATGGAAGCTTGTATGAATGTTGTAGATTGTGGGAAAAATTCAAGTGAATTTTTCTATTGAATGAATTGTTCGGATTTTGAGAAAATAGGGTTTTAGCTCCTGTAGTTGAGCTCGTCGATACTGTGAGATTCTCGTCACCGATATGTGACCGGAATCGTGCGCATCTGAGGAGGTTGGTGAGCTTGGTCGTGGTGTTTCAGGGGTGGGGTCGGCAAGGTGTAACGGCGATGTGATGATCGGCCGTGGGTGAATTCTTGGATGGTAGCAGCTGCCGTGTTTCGAACTTTTTGGTTCGAAAGCTCGAATTTCGATTCGAGGGGCAATCGTGGTTTCTGGGTTTTCATATGTGATCGTGGTGGGTTATGTGATCGTTTTCGATAGTCGCGGTGATCGTAGGTGGTCGGCGGCAGGTGGGCACGTGCACATGCACGTTTGGGTGCTCTGGAGAGTTGCGTGTTTGGGAAGATGAAGGAAACCCGAAGGAGCTCTCGCGAATTTCACAGGGAAGACTCGAAGAGGGTGAAGCTGGGATTTGCTTCGTGGTTAGGCTCGTGTGTAGCTGCGTTTGACTCGAGTTGGGTTGATCGGTTCTGTTTTTTTTTATGCAGATATTGCCTGTTTGCAATAAAGTTAGGTTAAGTTGATAATGAACTTGAGTTGAACAAATGAATCAAGCATTTAGCTATAAACAGGTTTATAAAGAAACAAAGTACAAAGTTAAAAACTTGTTAATTTAAAATAGTGTAAAACAAACTTTTAAACTGATAATTGACTCTATTTTCAAATTTAAAATGTTTTAGATGATGGATTTTGAAAGTAGTTAGTTTAATTAAATAATAAAATTCAATTAAATAAAAAAGAAGAAGAAGTGTCTTGAATTAAGATAATAAATCAAAGTTTTAAGTTAAAAGTTTAAGTAATGATTTAATAACTTAAGTTTCAAATTATATTATAAATGAATAAGTTTAATGATTCAAGTATTTTTATAACTTTAAATTTGGATTTCTAAATACTTTATTTCAAGTAAAACTTAAGTTATAATTTTATAAACCAAGTTGAATAATTTGTTTAAATTATTAAAATCTTGATTAATTCAAATAATAAATTATAAAGACAAATAGGGTCAATTTATCTTTGTTATTAACTTTAAAATACTTGATTTAAAAAGATTTGTAATTAAGTAAAGAATTTATTAAGATAAATATTTTCTAAATTAATCAAGGATTTTAAATATAAGTTGTTAATTAATTGTTTAATTAATTTTAAATAATTAGTTAATTGTTTAATTAATTTTAAATAATCTCTTAATTATGGTTTAATTAAGTGTAATTACTTAATGAAGTAATTAATGGTTAATTATGGAAGGTAATTAAGAAGGAAATTATTTATGGAAGTAATTAAAGTAGAAGTGATTAATGGATAATCACTTGATATTATTAATTAAGGTATTAATTAATATAATTGTTTTTAAAGTTAATTAATTATGAAGTAATTAGTTAATTAATGAATTAAGAATTATTCAATGATGTAATTAATTATTTGTTAAGTAAGTTTTATTAATAGTAGTAATTAGAGATAATTACTTATGTAAGTAATTGAGAGTTAATTACTTACTTTATTTAAGTTAATTAATTAATGTGATTAATAATTACTTAATGAAGTAATTAAAGATTAATTAATTTGATTAATTAATCAAGGATTAATATAATTAATTTGTAGATAATTAATTAAGAAGTTAATTAATTAAGATAAGTAATTACAATTTGTTAATTACTGTTTATGGATAATGAGATGATTAATTACAAGTTAATTATTTAATTAATTAAAGGATTATTAATTAATAAAGATTATTAATTAATATAATTAATGAAGTAATTAATTTAAGTAATTAATTTAAATATGATTAATTAATTATAATTAATTAAGAATTAGTGTAATTAATTATAGTTAATTAATTAATGAAGGATCATTAATTATTGTAATTAATGATAGTAATTAAAGGATAATTACTGAATATGGTTATGGATAATTACGTGAAGGTAATTAAGAGATAATTAATCAAGGAAGATTAATTAGAGAAGATCATTAATGAATGATAAATGAATTTGATTTGTGATAAATCAATGAAGTAGGATTAAGATAATCCAAGTGGTTAAAGGATAGTAATTAATTTAATTAAAGGTTAATTAAATTGATTAAGAGTTAATCAATTCTGCTTTGGATGATTGGTTGATATTAAATGATTGATATTGGATGTTGGATGATAATGGATGATTGATATTGGGTGTTTGGTTGATACTGGATGATATGGATGTTTATGAGATATGTGATATGCTGCTTTGTGAGATGAATGTTGATATGTATTATCTATTGTGATAATGTTATCTGTTTATATCATCCTGAATAAGTTAATTGTTAAAATCCCTTAAGTACAACTTGGACATTAAAATGGCGTTTGGTTTCGATGAGACCGGGATCGGATTTCCATAATTGGAATCCGAAAACCACATCGATTCCAATTAAACGTTAGGTCGTTAATCCAAGTGGAGCAAGTAAAGACTCGAGGTGTAAGGGCTATACGTCAGTATAACTCTGTGGGTGATTCCGTAATGAGTTTGACGGAATAGTGCTTATAGATTCGAGATGGCGAATCAGAGTGCAAGGGCTATGGTCGTTGACTCTGAGGGTGATTCCAATATGAGTGCAACGAGATAGTGCCTTCGGTTTCGTTCGAACCCGGAACGAACTTGTATGGATTGAATGCTTTCAGCACATCGTCAGGCGGACGATGAGCATTCTAAGAGATGTGTTCTATAAAGGTAATCGCAGCCTCAAGCCTCATCAACCGAGAATGGCTAAAACAGGGGAGGTGCAGCAAGGCTTCGTGGGTAGCTCCCACTGGAGAGCAAGATTTACCCCTGTCTAGAAGTCCCTTTTTATTCGGCTGTGTGGGGCGGTTGATCCGGACAACCGCCGGGGTTGTCTTGTTCGGAACTATCCAGTAAGGGACGGTTCCGGCCTTGTGTTGCAGGGGAGTTAGGGTGGCTCCTCGGTACGGTGATCTAGGCCACGTACTGTGACGGGCGGTACCCCAGTAGCCCTGCCATTGATGGAATCCAAAATCCAATAAGTGCCTGTACGGTTTTGATTGTGCCCAACTATGTTGGAACGTGAGATGCAAGCATTCCAGCTATTTCTGTAATTTATTTTGAAAACCCTAGACACTATTATAATATCACTGGATTTCCTATCAAATGTTTTGGTTAGCGTAAGGTAAAAACTTTTCCATGTTTATGTGTGGGAAGTCTTACGTGATACTTTTTCTTCCAAAGGTTTTCTAAAGTTAAGCAATTTTAAACCGTTTACTCACACCAGACCCCTGTCTGACCCGAGTGTTTATTTTCTGTTTTATTAAACTCTTGGGTACTCATATTACGTATGAGTAGTCAAGTGATTCAGGTTAGCTTGACGAATTCTGGAGGAGTAATGAAGCAGGAGGCTTCGACGGGTAGATATATATTGGTTCCGCTGTGTTTGGTATCTGTTTCTTCTGTTGTACTTGAGTTGTATGAATTAGACAGATGTTTATAACTGTCTAATATGTGTTGTATAGTTGTGTAACTCTGATGTAATCTGATACTATGTAATATTTTATTTGATATATTATATTTTATTCGTTCCGCTGTGAGTTCTCTGATGTTGTTGTGTTCTTCTTTCTCTTTCTTTTCTTCTTCTATCCCTTTCTTTCTTCAAAATGATGCGATTTCCTGGAGATAGGAAGTCGGGTCGTTTCAAACTTGTCGGTTTTCTCTAAGCCAATCTTGATGTGTTTGCTTGGACTCATTCTGACATGTATGGGATCTCACCTGCCATTGCGAGGCATGCATTAAATATTGACCCGAGGCATGGCGTGGATCCGAAGAGATGTGCTGCCCTTAAAGAGGAGGTGGATAGGCTCAAATGCAATAGGTTTATTCATGACGCCCTCTATCATAAATGGGTATCTAATCTTGTACTTGTGAGAAAGGCGAATGGAAAATGATGGACATGTGTTGATTACTCGAACTTGAACAATGCGTGTTTGAAAGATAGTTTTCCCCTTTCAAGGATCGACCAGTTGGTAGACTCAACCGTAGGACAGGAATTGCTATATTTTATGGATGCGTACTCTAGATATAACCAAATTCCGTTGCACATTCTTTACCAGGAGTACACTAACTTCATTATTGATGTAGGTACTACGTGGGTATGCTATTTGGATTGACGAATGATGGAGCGACCCATCAACGCCTAGTCAACATAATGTTTAAAGATCAAACTGGAAAGATGATGGAGGTTACGCAGATGTTATGCTCGTGAAGTCATGAAGATCAAGAGACCATATTAGGGACTTAGCAGAAATGTTCGATATCCTTCGATATTATAAAGTGAAAATCATTCCTCTAAAGTGTTCTTCTGGCATTGCATCAAGAAAGTTCTTTGCTTTCATCGTTAATGCTCTCGTAATCGAAAGTAGTTCGCAACATCTACGTGCCGAAGACCATCAAGCAATTATAGAGTCTAAATAGGAGGTTGCTACCCTAGGTCAATTTATTTCCAAAGCCACTGATAAATGCATTCCTTTCTTCGATGTGATTAGAAGAGGGAAAGGAACTTTGATTGGATGCAAGATTATGAAGACGCATTCTAAGCTTTGGTGGACCACCTAGAGAGGCCTCCCATCTTGTCAAAGCCAGTGGATCGCGAAGATTGTATATCTACTTGGCCATATCAGTACATGCTAAGTATCACACTATTTCATGAGGAGAATCAGATCCATAGACCAGTCTATTATGTTAGTCAGTGATTGACAAGAGCTGAAAGGAACTATACGTGAGTTATGCTTATTGATTGCTTCATGAAATCTCCGCCCCTATTTTTGGGCTCATCCCATCAATGTTACACCGATTAGCCATTACGACAGGTCCTGTGGTGACTTGGGACGTCTGAATGGTTACTCAAGTGGAACATCGAACTAAACCAATTCGACATTACTTATCTTCCTCGAAGAGCCACCCACGGATAGGAAATGGTGGATTTTATAGCGAAATTCACTGCATAAGATGACCTTACAGATAGCGCTAAAGCCCCTACCATTCGGTGGAAATTGTATACAGATGGAGCATCCAATGATCGTTGTTTTAGAGCGGGAATCATACTAGTAACCTCGTAAGATCGATCAATTTGCTATGCTTTGAAGCTCGAATTCTCTACAATGAACAATAAAGCGGATTATGAAGTTCTGATTACTGGACTCAAACTTGCTAGAGAACTAAAAATAAAGTCTCTCGAAATCTTTTTCAATCCGCAGTTGGTAGTATACCAAGTTAGGGGAGATTACCAAGCTAAAGGACCACGATTCGCAAAATAACTTATATAATTCCAAGAGCTATTGACTGGCCTTCAGTATTATGACATCATGCACATTCCCTAGGATTAAAACAAAGAGGTCGACACATTGGCAAAGTTTGCTAGCACCGAGGATGCACAACATATGAGCTTGGTTCCAGTCGTTGCAGTAGGCATTTCGAGCATAAACTAGATGGAAATTGACTGGGTACTAGAGACAAAGCCTATGAAGGAGTCATGGATGACTCCGATCAAAGACAATTTGCTATAGGAGCTTCCCGAACGAAGGAATGAAAAGCGATAAGTAATTTACAAAGCTTCGAAGTATATCATTCAGGAAGGATTCATGTAGTAAAAGGATTTCTATGTTCCCCTACTCCGGTATATTGCTCAAGATGAAATAAAATGAGTCCCAGAGGAAGTTCATTAATGTGGCGATCGCACTGGGGGACAGATCCTACTAAAGAAAATACTACATTATCCAAGAGGTTGTTGATTACGTTAGGTGATGTGACCATGCCAGATGTATGCCAAATTTCCAAGAGCTCCGCCGATGAAAATCACACGAATGGTCAGTCCATGGTCATTTTCCATATAGGGCATAGATATTATCGATTCCTTATCGATCTCTAAAGGTGATGCGAAGTACGTCATCATGGCAGTTGCTTACTTCACCAAATTGGTCGTAGTGGAACATCTGGCCACTATTAGGACAAAGAAAGTAATCAACTTCATTGTCCAGAACATATTTTCTAGTTTTGATCTTCAACGAACTATTGTGACTAACAATGGAACCCTATTTGACAGTGTTGAATTCAAAGACTTCTACCGTCAACATCGTATTGAGCAGTGATTTACGATTATTGCTTACCCTCAAGAAAATTGACAAGGTGAAGTTATGAATAGAATTATAATGTCCCTTCTAAAGAAGCATTTTGAAAAGGATAGAGGCAAGTGGGTGGGTGAACTCCCAACAACATTATAGGCTTATAGAACCACCCACAAGTCCATGACTGGCTATACTCCGTTCGCCTTTGCTTACAGCTCTGAAGCCATCATTTCTATTGAACTTAAAGTCTCTCCTCATCGAGTGACCTACTACGATCCTAGAATGAATAGAGATTTCCTTAGAATCTCTAGAATTTATATACAACAAGTACAAAGAAGATGATCTAAGGGCAGTTGCACATCGATACCTATTCTTCCTATACTACAACATGAAAGTCCAACCTATAACCTTTGAAATCAGCAATTTCATCTTGAAACAGGTTTTTCCTGCACTGTCGCACCTGAATCCTACTTGGAAAGGACTATATTTCATTGAACAAAGGCTTGGGGAGGGAACTTTCAAGCTAGTGAATGCTGATGGCATCATAATCCAGGGAGCGTGGAATAGCGAGCATTTACGTCGCTATTTCACTTAGTTTATTCTTTTTCATTCAGCTGTATACAATTTTCAAATTTGCTTTAACATTTGAATTTCTAGATATGTAATAAGACAAATTATATAATTTCTTTCCAGTTGGCAAACAAAGTTCTAAATTTCCTTCGTATCTATAATTGATGTAGAATTACATATTAAGCACGATACCGACTAACTAATATTGATCTGTAATTGATTAAACTAAAGGAAATGAGAATGGTTTGATTATTTGTGCTCATAATCCGATGAACGGAATACCTAATGAGGAATTGATGTTACTCAACCATCCGATAACTAAGTTAATCCTATCGAATGATAAGACAGATGGACCAGAATACTGCTCAAGTGGCACAACAACTTGAGGAGCATGGAAAGAAGCCTGATCGCTTCTGTGTGCAGGAAGATTGGGTTTAACTTCCTGATGAGATGATTTATATTAGGACATATGTTTAGAAGATAAAGACTCCCTTGAGCAATAACTTCTCTCCTGGCTATCATCTCTCTTTACGCCTACCCGATTTTAGACCGTGGTTGGATCCATATTGTGTTGATGAGCTCTTCAAATGATCGAAGGTTCGGGATTGAGACTCAAAACAAACAAGAGTATACAAGTGACCATCGAACAAAAGATAGATGAAAATCGTGCAGTGAAGTGCATGTAATTGTGAGTGTCCTAGTGTCCTCCAGGCGGACTAGTTACTACAACCTTGCTCATATGAGTTTTCTCCCATTTGCTAGTAGGAGGAATGTCATTGCCACTCCTAATAATAGAGTTGAACCCCCTAATACTGCTGTTGGGAAAGTCATAAGTCATGATATCATCAGGGATCGAGAGATTCGAGAACCCTTCCATCGAACTTTCTAAGTTAAGAAGAAGACTCTTCATCAAATGAGGTAATGATAAATTTGGGCTCATTAGCAGTTTTCATCCTATGAATCCCTCTTCTTGTTGGTATGTGAGATTGTGCACTTTGTGATAGTTTGACAATAGGCGCATTTCCCAGACCTACATTAGCATCGCCGGGCTTGTAAGTTTCGACACCTCTAATCCACCCTCGTCGGTGTCACCTGAGTCCCCTCGAGTAAGGGAATGACAGGGCTATTAACACCACCTTCTTGTTTTATCACATTTCTTGGTGGTGCAGCGCTTCCGGCAAGCATGATACTGCGACCTTCTTCGAGCAGCCCAAACAGAGATAACCATTCATCGGTTATAAGGGATCTGATGTCCCTGTCCTTAGCCGGGGTAGCATGAATTGCAGAAACCATCCTTAAGAAACTATTGCCTTATGGATGTGGATGGACACCAATAAATTTCCAAAGTATTAGTTAGTTCATGATAAAACTTGGACTAAAGAATTTGAGAATGAAGTGAAGATAACAATTACATCCTTCCAACTATGCAGTTAATGCCTCGCTAATACCCCGCTATAACCATGCTATATCTAATAGCGGATTTCTACCACTACGATTTTTCCATATAGCCTCTATTATAGCCTTTCCGCTTTAAGCCCCACTATTTCCCCTATATTCCTTTATTCCCGCTATATTCCGCTATTTCCGCTATATCTTCTTTAAAAGAAATGAACTGAAAAATGACACTTATAAATTATTAAATTATGAAATTAGTTTATTTAATTAAATTTTTAATATATTTTTAGAACTGAAAATACCCTAATATTCTACTAAATTCAGTTATGTTATATAACAGTTTTACGTTTATTTACAGTATATTTGCACATGTTTTTATTTAAAATTATTTATGTACTAAGTACAATTCAATCATATGTTAATTTTTTATTTAATTACCGTTTATATATCCATAAAAACATTAAGTACGAGTTTTATATACTATTTTAGAATCATCTACAGTATCCCACTATATCCTCGATGTATCCCCGCTATGATTTTTTGCACCTCCACCGCATTGAATCTGCCGAGCGCTTTAACTGCACATCTTCCAACCATCGTCTCGCAAAGCCTAACGGACAACGAATGAAAAACCATTCGTTTTTAAAGATGATAGCTTATTCCAAGTGCCAGTTAGAACTTGAAAGTTGGGTGAAGGCTCGAAGAAAGTGTAAGAAAGGCTGGATGTTCGTTGTTTGAAATTGTAAATGAACCAGATATCCTCAAGAGATGGCAAGTGGAATAGAACATCCATAAATAGTAAGAAGGTGCCATGAAGGAAAGCATGGAGGTTTGGATGCAGTTGGGTAGGAACTATTCCTAGATAATTCAGCATCTCCCAGATAAAAAATTAAAAGGCGGCACACAACCGGCCTAGCACATGAATTTATTGCATGTCGTATATCCCAACGGGGGTAAATGAGCCCTATCATAACCGAAGGGACCAGAACATCTCCAAACAGAATCCCATGTTTTGAACATAGTCTACGAAGAGAGGCCTCGCCAATTTTTGAGGCTTGGGAATCCGTTGGGTTATCTAGAAATATAGAACCTTCTAAAGCATCGACGGCTGGCCTTATATCTTCCACTGGAAGAACGGGAAGGTCATAAAAGATTAGTCGAGACCTCCAGTTACTCCAACTGATGATCAAGGGAAAGTCTATTGGAAACAGTTGTAAAACTTGACTCAGCTCCAAGATTGCTATGTTGTGAGGGTTGTCCAAAAGGCAGTGCAGCTAAATGCTCTGAACATCTGAAGCCCATATCAACTAAACTCAATGGATTTTCAAGATTAGAAAAATTCACTTGTCCCTCCATGCTAACCGTAAGCTAGTGTGGTGCAGTGTTGTGTAGTGTATAGATAAATATTTCAAAATCAAAAGAAAACGTAAACGATGAGATTTTGGATTCTGACTAGAGAGACTGTCATCCCTGAACGTCTCAATTGGCATTTAGATTGATCGATTATATAAGCTTTGGGATTGCCCAGCGGCATGTCAAAGTGTGAAATATATTATTAAAGTCCATATGATAAGCTTTAGTCCATATTCAAAGTCCTAGCAGTTTAGTTATTCGGTTTCGAACCCAATGTTTTATATGGAAGTCCTATATTCATTATCATTGTATGTTCAATTTCATTGGGATAGGATTGATTCTAACCGTTTATGCGAATGAATATGGATTGGTTTAAAGTTCCATTCAAAGCAAAGAATTAGCTAAGTGCCCATAGTCGATCCCTTTATGCAAAAAACCGATCCCTATTACAAGGCCTACAGCAGATCGCTGTTACAAGGCCTACAGCCGATCGCTCCATCCATAAAGACATAACTACCAATCGCTTCACTTAGCCGCACTCACACTCCTCCTAAAACAAATACTTAATCCATTTTTACTTCATGAATGACCGACCCCTCTCTACATTAGTAACCGACTGACGCCTATGCCTTACCATACATAACCTGGTCCCCCTTCGAACTTCGACTATCGACCCTATAGTTTAACATTTTTCACATTTCTATCACAAATACACTCCGATTCCTTTCCTTCACCAATGCATGACCGATCCCTCCACTCATTCATTCTTTATTCTTTTCTTTCTCCTCCTCCACTTCCTCGCCAAACCCTGCATTTCCATCATTAGTCTTGTCTACTCCAAACCTAACCGACGATGATCGCAAATAGAACCCATTATCTCATCACAAATTAAAGTTGTATACAAGCTAAAAACCTACCTATATATATGTGTGTGTTACTGGTAATGATGAATGACTTGGGGATGATCGAGATTTAAGGGAAGAGGAATCGAATTCGTAGAAGTATGTTGGATTACAATTGATTTTGCTTCGAAACCGAGGAAGGAAGAGAGGGGAAGTGTTCGGCTCTAATTGTAAAAAAGGAAGGGTTCGACACTGAAAATGAAAGAGAAATGAGATAAGTGAGGGATGGAGAAGAAAGGTTTTAACTTATATACATGGGATGTGGGTCGGCCCACCTTTTCATTCTCCACAAAGTTAGAAGAAAGGAGGAGGGATCAGCTATTATATATTTCAAAAAACAAACAAGAGAAGAGGAGGCAGGGTTTGGCTAAAAAGAAAAGAAGAGAGGAAGAGAAAGAGGAGAGATTGGCTAAAATAATATCGATCCTTATGTACATAAAGGAAGAAGGGATCGTTATAAAATTTTCGATCCCTATTAAAACAAAAATGTGAAAAAAGGAAAAAAGAAGAAGAAGGACTCGGCTATGAGCATAAGTGCATGCAAGCATGGACACGGGAGTTATGTGCAGTACAGATATACAAAATGCAAAATGATATTTCCTCTAACTCAATGAAAGTTGGCGATGATCCATGAGCGTACAAATGCAACCGGAAGTCAACGACAAGAACGTGTACCCAAACATGCATGTGTATAGTCTAAAGGTTTAATTTTTGAAGAAATTGAATTCAAACCTGAAGCTTTCAAGGTAGAGACTAGATCAAATAGCCAAAGCTTATTAGTATCGTAGAACCGGACATAGATATCAACTTATGGAATATGATCTTGAATTTATACTATTGGAAATTGACCAAGCTTCATGATGATCGAAAAGAGATGCGATAGTTGGGAAAATAGTTCAACCGAAGTACAACGACTATTTAAAAAACTGGACTGATTTCTTGTCAATGACTCTAACTTGCTTTGATTCAAAGCACGTCATGTTTATCATAAGACTTACTTTAGGGGGTAAGTGTTATACGACATTTTGGCCTGGCTATATTTGAACTGATGGAACAAGTTAGGTTCGAATGCATTAAGGCCAGTGAGTCCAAATCAATGATTGTGGGGGTCTAAATATCAAGCACAAATGATAATATGAAGCCATGATCGAACGAAATTGAGAGGTATGCAATGCAGAATGTTCAAAGTATGAAATATAGTTCAACATAGACTAGTGATCGGCTATAATCATTCTCCAACATAGGGATCGACATATTTCAACCAAGCAAATGCAAGTCAATGGTAAATAATCAATATCTCAAGATCTGTAAGTCCAATGCATATAAAATTTTTTGAGCAAGATGTGGGGACCTTAGGGAGCCTACCCATAGGGACTACATCTCAAAATGATGAAGCAAGTGGGATTAGCCCTCTTCACTTAATAGGGATTGACTAAAATTAGAAAACAACTCACGTTAAAGTAAAAATCGAAAAATAACTCAAGTTCTACTAATCCATTTGGCAAACTTGGAGGCTAAGCATATTACAGGATGGGAAAGCTCCTAGATGGATTATATCCCCAAATTCGTCCAAAATAGGGATCATCATCGATCCCTACTCCTTGGGATTTGGGCCTTGCGATCCTTCTTATGGGTCCATATTGTTTAAGAGATCCTTCTGCATAATTTTCAAGGAGATATTTCACCAACTTAGTCTATAAATACAGGCTTGGTTGTTCATTTTCAGGCATTTTATGCTACTTGTTGCTTTTTACTCTATTATAACTAATTATTTTCATCCGATCCCTATGGTACTCAGTTTACAAAGTGATTAATAAAGCAGTCTATTCAAAGTGGATGTAGGCAAACAACGCCGAACCACAGCAAATCATTGTTTTCATGTTCTTTCCTTGATTTTATGCTATTTAGTTGCTTACTTCCTCTGTTTCCTTTTTATATGATTCATTTATTTATCTTCAAAACTTCGATTGGGTGTTTGTGCCAATTTTTGGTGCAAACAACTAGGGTCCCAAATTAGTTCCATTGCTTCTGGATAATGGTTTCCCATTTCGTAAATGCAGATAATAGAAAAACAGACTTACAATTAGGGAGTTATGTCTATTTTAAAGTTTTAAAAACTACTAGCAAGGTTAATGTTTAATTAGTAAAGCCCATTAGTTTAATTAGAGAAAGCTATAAATATGGGTGGTGGAAGTTAGATTAGAACTTGTAACACCCCTAATTTTTAATAATATTATTCGGGAAATTTGATTAGATAAATTAAATAGAATAATGCAAATCTTATAGTTATAAGGGGATTGAGATTTGAAAATTAAAAATAGGGGTCGAGCTTAATCAATTATATAAATAGGCTTATAAATGGCCTTGTATGTTAATTAGGGGAGTAATTAACACAAGGGTATTTAGGGTAATTACGCACCATAATCCCATTACCTTATATTCTCGTTTCCTATCCATTCATGTTCATTTTTCTCAAAACATAAAACGTAAGCAAAAGAAAGAGAATCCGACCATTACTTAGGAGAAAAGAGGAGGAAATCAAATTAAAGCTAAGGAATGAAGCAATGGGAATTAATCTCAATCGAACCTTAAAGTCCTTACCCTAATCAAGGTAACAATAATCAAAACCATGTTTATTTTTGTTTCCATGATCATTTGATTTTTGGGTTTAAGATTAAATCCATTATGATGAATTTTGATTATGATATGCTTAGATTTTATAACATATTTGGTTCAAACAAAGTTGTTCGATAATTGTTTATATGGTTTAAGGGTAAAATTTTTTAAATTGAATTTTGAATGCCATGAGGAAATTATATGTTATGTAAAATATGACTTTGGAGAAGGATTTTAATTTTTATAACTTTCCAAGCTATAGAACATTTATTATGAATTTTCAAGGGAAACTATGAATAATTGGGTTTAGAAATTAATTTCGGTTAGTTTTTGAAGAATTTTGGTTTGAAATTTTTACATGTTGGACAACACATTGAGAGTGAATTTCTATGATTATTACTGATTTTTCGTAAGTAATTTATTATGGAAATAAAATTATTTTAGATGATGGACTTAATTGTTTTATTGGTTTTGCTTAATGGAAGGGTTTATTATTAAATTAATCCTTGTTTAGATCTAAAATTATGTGATAGTTATTTTGGTAAAGAATTTGAAAAGTTATGGCAACCAATCAAATAGGCAAGTTAATTATAAAGTATTGACTTTAAATGGCATTAAATCAGACTTTATTCAGAAAATATGTTCCACCTTTTTTAGAAGCCTCCTTTCAAACCTATGCTTCTGCCTTCAACCAAGTTGAAACCTACCAGATCGAAAACAACTAAGCCGAAACCAATACACATGGTACCACAATGTTGGTACGTAGTGGATTGCAGAAGGGCGGAAGGCATGGTGTGGGAACATAGCTTTCGATAGGGTCAAAACCTTTGTTTTATTTTTCAAAGAAATGCGCTTGCCTATTTTACAAAATGCTTTCAAAGGAGTCAAAACATATGCTTTGAAAGGGGTCTTTTTGATTGCTTTCGAAGGGGGTTGCCGCCTCTTGTTCAAATTGTAGCTTCCAAATGAGTTACTTAGTTTTAAAATCAATGCTTTCAAAAAGGGTAGTTTTAAACAAGTCGAAACCCTTTTGTCGTCCCTATGCCTTTCGAATGGATTGAAGTCATCAACCAATTTGAAAGGTAGCTTTTGTTTTATAAATGAAGTAAACCCCATCCTAAAGCTTTAGAAAGGATTCAAGGTTTCGAAAGCAATGGCTTCGAAAGGGGTTTCGAAGCTATCCTTCAAATGTTTTACTCAAATGTTTTGAGCTTTTGAAAGGATGGTTCTGAAGCCTTCATTTTTTCCCAAACAAGTTTATATGAAGATTAAAGGTTTCGAAAGAGCATATTTATATTCACTTTGACCCAAAAGATATTTTTAAAGTTAAACCCAATGGTTTTGAATGTAGTACTTTCATTGGTTTCGAAGCTATGCTTTTAAAAGTTAATAAGTAATGTTTTAATACTTTCGAAGGTTATGGTTTGATGATTTCGAAAGAGTTGTTTTAAAGTGTTTTAAAAGGCTTTTTCTTTGTGTTTTGAAAGGAAGAATTAAATGATTTCGAAGGAGGTTATCCAAGGGTTTCTAAAGTAAAGTTTTGAAAGTTTCAAAAGCCTTAGTTTTCAAAATAAAGAACCCGATCTCAATTTTGAAGGTAAAACCATAGCATTATAAAAGAGCTTTCAAATGCTTTTAAATTGGAGTTTTTGAAAAAGCTTTCCTTGATAAAATAATAGGTTATAGGGACTAACCATGTTTTATAAGAATTTGATTTCAGCGATATTAAACCACAGGTGTTGGCATTATTATGTTAATATATTTGCTTCTTCTAATATATACACACACACACGCACACACATTATAAGGGACCTATAACTGTGGGGAGAAAAGGGAAAATAACAAGCTAGGTTGATCTAGTAGTGGATATAAATTGAATTAACTTTTGAATGAGTAGAAAGGCATCCAGGAGGTCAGATGGACCAAAATGTAGGATGGCTAAATAGTGAAGTTGTCAAATAGACAGGTTCATAGTAAATCCATGAAAACTATGTTTAGGAAAAGATATTGGCAGATGCCAATAGGTTTGTAGTGAATCCATTAAAACTATATTCGGATTAAGTTATTGATATATGTCAATATGTTCCTATTCAACCCATGAAAACTAGGATAAGAGGGAAGTTATTGAAGATACCAATAAGTTCAGGGAGAACCCATAAAACAATGAATTATTATCTGGGGCCAATAGGTTCTTAGTGATCCCATGAAAACTATGAAACTAGATATGGGGTCCATAAGCATTAACCAGGTTATTAGTCAGCCTATGAAACTATTAGGTTAATAGTGACCCTAGAAGCTATAATTGAGATTGATAGTCAAAAATGAATGGAGATGGGCAATCTAGAATTGATTTACTTGTTTGCATATCGTCATAATATTTTGAATTGCTATACTTTAACCATTGTGGATGTAGGTGAATAGGATATGGTTATATAAAGTTCTATACAAGATAATAGTGAGGGGAAAACCCGTTCCACTAAGCGGCATGGTCTCACTAGATATTTAAATTGTTTAAGATGGTAGATTATTATTCATACAAACTTTATGTCTGACTCGAAGTCTATGTTTTTCCCTTAAACTCTCGGGTGCTAAATTGATTTTGAGTAGTTTGAGAGTTGAGGTTCTCAGCTACCTCTATAGACGAAAGCTTCTGGAGACGTGCAAGAGGCATGATAGCTATTTAGAGTTCTTCTCTATTTCTGATTCCACCATGTTGTTTGTGTTGTAAAGACAAATTTGTTTAATTGCCTATATATACTCTGATCATCTAAGGGGGTATCTCCATATGTCGCTCTTGGCATATGCCGTAATAATTATATTTTCTCTGAACGTGTTAATGATTATGGGATTATGTAATGAATTTGAAATGCTTTGAAATGGAACGAGAAAGTTGTTTGTTGATTTTAAATTATTTTCCATATCCATGTGTTTCTGTTTTATCAATGTATCTAACGTTATCGTATTTAGTCACCGATGATTAATAACCATGGATGACTGCAGCATTCGTAGCCATTAGTTTTTGGCATCCAAGCGAGGGATGTTACAAGTTGGTGTCAGAGTATGGGTTTATGAAAACTTAAAATAAATTTAAGTCTAAAAGATTTTTCAAAACATAATCCAATGAACCAGAAAATAAGATCGAGGTTTGGGTTAATGTTATAATAACGTACTTTATTACAAATTACCCTCTCTCTTAGACCATTCTTTTGTATCTTACTAAGGCTCATATGCAGATTTATGAGAAATAAGATATGGTGGCAGGAAACGGAAGAGGAAAACTCAGTGGAGGAAGCGCCACAACCAACAGAAATGTTCGACCCACAAATGGAACCCGGGGTTGGAAGGCTAATGCTAACCAAAATCTAAATTCCAATTTTGGTGTTAGAAATCCATCAGTAGATATGGGGACGATGTATCAGTTCATCATCAATCTGATTGAAGCATGAGCTGCTAGTGGTGTTGCCAAGAATGTGGAAGGAGCTAGTCCTATGGCTCCAGTTGGGAATAATTATGCTAAGTTAAGCAAAGACTACACCATTCTTGGTAGGAAGCCATTTATGGGAACGGAGGATGCCATAGAAGTTGAGAATTGGTCGTTGCACTATGGGGGAATCTTCACTGATTAGAGTTTGGATGATGAGCAGAAGAGGAGGCTGGCCTCTAGGTAGTTGCAAGGGGCAGCACTACATTCGTGGAATAGTGTTATTACCGGAGTTCCGGTAGAGGAGTTGACTTGGGCAGATTTTAAAAGGAGATTTGAACTAAGTTTTTCGCCTGAAGTTGCTAAATCAACGTTGATGAGAAAGTTTATGGATTTGGTATAGGGTGAGATGTCAGTAATGAAGTATGCTACTAAGTTTGATGAGTTGTCTCGATATGTGTATGCTACTATAGACACCGTCATTAGGAGGAATGAGAGGTTCATTCGAGGATCGAGGCCCGAGATTGCTAGGGAAACTCTGACACACACTGTAATCCTTGTAACGTAGTTATGGAGATGGTAATACGACATGAGGAGATGCTTACTATTTGTGCGAGAGAAAATCCGGTTGAAACCCAAGGTTCTCAGGGAAAGAAAAGAAAATTCTTTAAGAAGAAGGGATCCCAAAAGGGAGAGGCTACCAAGAAGGTAAAGGCTGATTTAGTATGCTATAAATGTGATGAGAAAGGTCATTATGCTCATGAGTGCCGGTCAGGCAAGGAGAAGAAGACTGCAGAAAAGACGAATGTGAAGTGATTTAACTGCGACTAAGTTGGAGATTATAAGAATCAGTGTCTTGAGCCAGACAGGGCGACAAAAGAAAGGTTTTGTTGTTGGACCATCATCTGCTAGGCCAACTGCATTTGAAAATGGGAAAATCATAATGGAAGTTATGCTTTTGATTCAGAGTATACCATTCAGGATACTATTTGACACCAGTGCATCCGATTCATTTATATCTCAGTGTTTGGTAGAAAGGTTATGTTTAGAACCCATATATATTGTACTTCCTTAAGGGTTGCGAATCCAATAGGAGGGTATGCAACTCTAGGGTGAGATGTGACTAGTTAGAACTAGACTTATTAGGTCATAAGTTTGCATGTAGTTTGTAATTGTCGATTTCATATATTTCAGAATCATTTGGGTGTGGATTGGTTGGGTAAGTATGAGGTTAGGATATTTTTCTAGGGTATGAAAATATCACTAAGACACCCTAATAATTATAACCGAATTATATTCTCAGTGGATGATGCTGACTCGAGTAGTTGTGCTTTATTAAGTGCTATGGAAGTGGGAGAAGAGTTAGGTCAGGTTCGAGTAGCAAGAGAATTAGCAGATGTTTATGATCCAGTTACATGTCTACCACCGAAATGAGCTGCTGAGTTTTGGATATATCTTGTGCTAGGAGCTAAACCCGTGAGTAGACCACCTAGCAGGATGACACCGACCGAGATGAAGTAAAGGTGCCGATAGTGGATCTAGAAGGAAGGAATTTTATTAGACCAACTAGTTCGCCTTAGGGAGCGGCTGCGACATTCGTGAAGAAACCAGATGGGTCATTGAGGATGTGGATTGACTATCGTAAGTTGAATGAGAGGATGCTTAAGAATAATTATCCTTTGTCGAGAGTAGACGATCTATTTAATCAGTTGTATGGAGCCAGAGCATTTTTCTAGTTTGATTTGGTGATAGATTTCCATCAATTAAGAGTGGTAGAGGACAGTATTCCTTTGATGGCATTTCAGACTAAGTATGGTTTGTACGAGTGGTTAGTAGGGCCATTCGGGTTAATGAATGCATTTTCTTTCATCGTGGATTCGATGAACCGAGTCTTCCGAGAATATTTGGATAGGTTTGTGTTGGTGTTTATAGATGACATTTTAGTATACTCCAAGGATGAAAAATAGTACAAAGATCATCTTAGAGCAGTGCTTGAGATGTTAAGGCAGTATTAGATAAAAGTGAAGTTTTCCAGGTGTCATTTCTGGAAGAAAGAGGTTAAGTTTCTTAGTCATGTGGTTTTAGAGAATGGCTTGTCAGTTGATCCAGAGAGAGATCGAAGCTGTTAATAATTAGAAGAAACCATAGAAGGTGACTGAGATAAGGAATTTTCTTGGAATTGCTGGCTATTACCGGAGATTCACCATGGATTTATCGCAGAAAGCAACACCTTTGACTAAGGTAACTAGGAAGGATGTGAAGTTTGTATGGTCCGACAAATGTGAGGAAGCATTCCTTAAGTTAAAGCATTTGTTTGCCAATGCACCAGTTTTAGTAATTCCAAACGAAAGCCAAGGGTTGGTGGTGTATACTGATGCATGTGGGATAGGATTAGGAGCTGTATTGATGTAGAAGGGTAGAGTTATTGCTTACGCTACATGACAGCTTAGGTCGGATGAAGTAAGATATCCTACTCATGGTCTGGAGTTAGCAGCGGTGATCTTTGCATTAAAGACTTGGAGACATTATCTCTTAGGGGAGAGATTTGAGCTATACAAAGACAATAAGTCATTAAGGTATTTATTCTCTCAGAAGGAGTTGAATATGAGACATCATAGGTCGCTGCGGTTTTTAGATGCTTATGATTTTGGTATAAATACTCCTAGAAAAGGAAATAAAGCAGAGGATGCTCTTAGTAGAAGACATCAGAATGTGATGTTGCAATGTTGGCATAATGGAAAGATTTAGAAACTTTGACTACTTATAGTGTGCAGTTTAGATCGACTGCTAGTTCTAGTCAGAGCATTACCATGTTGTCTTGTTTAGAAGTTTGGCCAGTGTTGATCGAAAGGATTACTTCTAAGTAGAAAGAGGATCCAGTATTAGCGGAGAGGATTAGAAGGGTTGATGTTGAAACTGAGATCGATGATCTAAAGGATTTTAGTCTGGACCAAAGGGGATGGTTAAGAAAGAAGGGACAGTTGTGTGTTTCGAATGTTGAGGACTTAAGGAAATAAGTTCTTAGAGAATGTTATCGGTCCAAGTTGACGACTCATCCTAGAGGAACCAAGATGTATCAAGATATGAAGAGGAGCTTCTGTAGGAAGGTATGAAGAGGGATGTTGGCTTCTATGTTAGGCAGTGTGCGTACTGACAAGTGAAGGCCAAACATTAGAAGCTGAGTGGGTTGCTTCAACCTTTTGAGTTACCAGTTTGGAAATGAGATTCGATATACATGGCTTTTATAGACGGGTTGCCAAGATCAAATAGGGAAAATGAAACTATATGGCACATAGTGGACAGATTGACCAAGAGTGTCTATTTCATTCCAGTTAAATAAACTAGGATGGTACCTATTTTAGCTAAGTTATTCATGAAGAATATAGTTATATTAGATGGAATTCCTAGCTGTACAATTAATGACAGAGATGCTTTGTTCACTAGTGAATTCTGGAAGAGTCTACATGATGTATTAGGTATCAAGCTTAAGATGAGTACTGCATATCACCCTCAAACGAATGGGCAGACAGAGAGAGTCAATATGGTACTCGAGGATTTACTAAGAGCTTGTGTACTGGACATTCGTGGATCTTAGGAAGATCACCTACAAATAGTGGAGTTTTCCTATAATAATAGTTATTAGACTAGTATAGGAATGGTGCCTTTTAAAGCTTTGTATGGAAGGCCAAGCAAATCACCAGCATGTTGGTTAGAGACTGGAAATAGATTACTCTTACTTCCAGATCTAGTTAGAGATGTGACAGAGAAGATTGAGTTAATCCGAGAAAGGATGAAGTAAGCTCGGTCCAAACAGAAGAGTTACGCCGATAAGAGGTGTAAAGACCTAGAGTTCTCAGTCGGAAGTAAGATCTTCATTAAAATATCACCGATGAAGGGTGTGGTACGATTTTAAAAGTCAGGCAAACTGGCATCGAGATATGTTAGTCCGTTCCAGATTATAGAGAGGATTGTCAAGCTCGCATACAGAGTAGAGTTGCCGAGCAGTATGTAAGGTATCCATAATGTATTTCACGTGTCTCATCTTTTCAAGTATGTGCATGATCCCAAGACTACTATTCCTCCGACAGGGTTGGAAGAATAGATAGTAGAGCCTAATTTGACTTTTGTTAGACAACCAGTTTGGGTTGTGGTGAGAGATGAGAAAAGGTTGAGGAACAACATAGTCAGATTGGTGAAAGTTCAATGGAGCAACAACGAGAAAGACTATACTTCGAAAACAGAAGACATGATTAGAGATACTTATGCTGACCTGCTTTAAGGGTATGTCTATATTAGCTTTACATAGATAGTTGCTATTCGGGTAGGCTAGTATGGTTGTTAGGAGTTGTTACAGATGATTGCTATGATTAGTATTTAGTCTTTACTGAATTTCGAGGATGAAAGTTTTTAGGAGGGGAGCCCTCAACACCCCTAATTTTTAATAACATTATTCAAGAGATTTAATGAGATAAATTAATTAGAATAATGAAAATCTTAGAGTGATAAAGGGATTGAGATTTGAAAATTCAAAATAGAGGTCGAGCTTGATTAATTATATAAATGGGCTTATAAATGGCTTTGTATGTTAATTAGGAAAGTAATTAACGCAAGGGTATTTAGGGTAATTACCCATTACCTTTTTTTCTCATTCCTATCCATTCACGTTCATTTTTCTCAAAACATAAAACGTAAACAAAAGAAAGAGAAGCCGACCATAACTTAGGAGAACAGAGGAGGAAATCAAATTAAAGCTAAGGATTTAAGAAAAGGGAATAAATCTCAATCAAATCTCAAAGTCCTTATCCTAATCAAGGTAAATAATTACCTAAACCATCTCTATTTTTGTTTCTATGATCATTTGACTTTTGGGTTTAAGATTAAATCCATCATGATGATTTTTGATGATGATATGCTTAGATTTTATAACATATTTAATTTAAACAAAGTTGTTTGATAATTGTTTATATGGTTTTAAGGATAAAATCATTTAAATTGAATTTTGAATGCTATAAGGAAATTATATGTATGTAAAATATGACTTTTGAGATGGGTTTTAATTTTTATAATTTTCGAAGCCGTGGAAATTTAATTATGAATTTTCGAGAGAAAATATGAATAATTGTTTAGAAATTGATTTCGATTATTTTATGAAGAATTTGGGTTTGAAATTTTTATATGGTAGATAAAATATTGAAAGTGAATTTCTATGATTTTTGGGGATTTTTCTAAGTAATTTACTATGGAAATAACATTATTGTAGATGAAGGACTTAATTGTTTTGTTAGTTTTGCTTAATGGAATGACTTATTTGTTAAATTAATCCTTGTTTAGATCTAAAGTTATGTGGCAAATATTTTGGTAAAGAATTAGAAATGTTATGGCAACCAATCAAATGTTTATAAATAGATAGGTTCATTATAAAGTATTCACTTTGAATGACATTAAATCAGACTTTATTCAAAAAATATGTTCCGCCTCTTTTAGAAGCCACATTTCGACCATATGCTTCTGCCTTTAACCAAGTCGAAACCTACTAGAATGAAACCAACTAAGATGAAACCAATACATAATGTATCACAATGTTGGTACGTAGGGAATTGAAGAAGGGAAGATGGCATAGTTTCGAAATATTGCTTTCGATGGAGTTGAAACCTTTGTTTGATTTCTCAATGAAATGTGCTTGCTTGTTTTACTAAATGCTTTCGAAGGAGTCGAAACATATGCTTTCGAATGGGTCCTTTTTAATTTCTTTCGAAGGGGGTTGCCGCCTTTTGTTTAAATTTTAGCTTTCGAATGAGTTACTTATTTTTAAAATCAATGCTTTCGAAAAGGGTAGTTTCGACCAAGTCGAAACCCTTCTGCCGTCCCTTTGCCTTTCGAAATGGATTGAAGTCATCAACTAATTAGAAAGGTAGCTTTTGCTTTATAAATGAAGTAAGTCACTTCCTAAAGCTTTCAAACGGATTCAAGGGTTTCGAAGGCAATGTCTTCGTAAAGGGTTTCGAAGCTATCCTTCAATGTTTTGAGCTTTCAAAAGGATGGTTCCGATGCCATCAATTTTCCCAAACAATGTTATGTAAAGATTAAAGATTTCGAAAGAGGGGGGGGTGTGTGTGTATACATATATTCACTTTGGCCCAAAAGATATTTTTAAAGATAAACCCAATGGTTTCAAAAGCGGTACTTTCATTGGTTTCAAAGCTATGCTTCTAAGAGTTAATAAGTAGTGTTTTAATACTTTTAAAAGGTTTGGTTTGATAGTTTCAAAAGAGATGTTTTAAGTGTTTCGAAAGGCTTATTCTTGGTGTTTTGAAAGGAAGATTTAAATGCTTTCAAAGGAGGTTATCCAAGGGTTTCAAAAGTAAAGTTTTGAAAACTTCGAAAGTCTTAGTTTTCAAAACAAAGAACCGATCTCAATTTTTGAAGGTAAAACCCACGGCATTATACAAGGGCTTTTAATTGCTTTTAAGTTGGAGTTTTTGAAGAAGCTTTCCTTGATAAAATAATAGGTTAAATGGATTAACCATGTATTGTATGAAATTGATTTCGAGGATATTAAACCACATGTATTGGCTTTATTATGTTAATATGTTTGCTTCTTCTAATATATATATATATATATATATATATATATATATATGTATATATATTCTCATATTATAATGGACCCAAACTGCATTTTGGGGAGAAAGGGCAGAATAACTTGCCAAGTTGATCCAGTAGTAAATATAAATTGAATTAACTCCTGAATGAGTAGAATTGCATCCAGGAGGTCAGATAGACCAGAATGTAGGATGCCTAAATAATGAAGTTGCCAGATACAGAAGTTCATAGTAAACCCATGAAAACTATATTTAGGAATAGATACTTGTAGATGCCAATAGGTTTGTTTTGAACCCGTGAAAGCTTGTAACATCCTTTATTAGGAGGTCCGAAGTTAAGTGCTATAGATGCTACAGTCATCCATTGTATTAACTTCCGATGACCAAAAATGATAATGTTAATGGTATCCATAATATCAGAAGCACTTGAATATGTAATAAAATCATAACATATTAAAACACTTTTTGATTACATTTCAAAACAACTTTTCATATCCAAGTTACATAATTCCAATCGTTTCTCAGGTTCAGATCGAATATAATTATTACAAAACACGCCCAGACCGACATATGAAGATGCCCGCTTAATTGACCAAAGTACTAAATAGTCATAACAGAATTAACAAAATACAGCGGAAATAAAACAAAACAACTCCTAAATATAGTAGCATCAACCCCCTGCTCGTCTCCGAAAGCTTATATTTTCCCCTACTAAAACCTGAAAATCCTCAACCCTCTGCCTACTCAAATCAACTTCGAGTCAGACATAAAGCCTATGGTGAATAATACTATACATCTCCATTAATTGATATTAAGTGAGACCATGCCACTTAGCGAATTGGATTTTCCCTCACTAATATCCTTTTAAAATATATCCTTTGCAAATCTTAATCCTGCAACCAAAACTGGTTAAAACAATACAACAATATCAAGTAAGCATATAAATCAGGTAATAATTGGTTTTTCTGTCCGAACACTATAGTTTTGTTTGGCTAACCACTAACCTTTGGCTTACTCAGACCTAAAAAATAAACAAATAATCTAACTTTTGTTAGATACTCCTCTTTTGGACGGTCCATCCCTAACTTACTTCTCCCAGGGTCAACTGATCCTAATGGTTTTGCGGGCTCACCAATAACCTATCCACACTCTATATATTCCGTTCTATGTGTAACATCATATTAGTCTTACCTGTTACAAAGCCCTACACAGTGGAATTTTGGACTAAATTTTCTCGGGGCTAATAGCTAAGTATAGCGCGTGACCATATACCAGTCCCATCTGGTATTTGGGTCATTTTACTTTGGGTCATCTGCTCATAAAATTTTCCCAGAAAACATTTTCCCTCAAATATATTTAAACCTTTAAATCATACTTTCAACAAGGAAAATATACTCTATGCTTAACTCAAATCACCTTGCCATGTTATGTATACTTTACACGAAACTTTGTTGATGAAAACATTTAAACTTTTGAAAGTACCCCTTTCGAAACCATTGAAAGTAACTCTGTCGAAACCAAGTATCTACTTTGCTTTATAACCTTAGTCCGAAAGGCCAAAACATACCTTTCAAAACCATTATTAAAAAATCTTTTGAAAACCTAGAAAAACCTTTCTTTTGAAAGCTTTAAAACCTTAGACATCCTCTTATCGAAACACTATAAACATACCATTCGAAACCTTTTGGAAACCTTCCACTTAAAACCTTCTAAAAACACTGGGGAACCACTCCTTCAAAATCTTCATTTAAGCATTCAATTTGTTTTCCATAAACAAACCTTTCGAAAGCATTGGGTTCAAGTAAAACATGTGGAATAACCATTCAAAACCATTTAAAACCTTTCCTTTCGAAACAAGTTTGGTTTATCTTTCAATGTCAAAAAGTGTGATAAAACAATTAAGTTGAAAGTCACTCTTCCGAAAGCTATTTCCTAAGTAAAGAAATGATGGTGCCGAAACCAACCCTTCAAAAGCATTGGGGAAGTGGCTTGGATTTTAAAACAAAGAAACCCTTTTGAAGCATGGCAGCAAGGGGTTTTGGCCTCTTCAAAAACATTTACTTAAAACAAAAGGCGCTACCTCTTTCGGAACCATTCCTTAAAACCATTTAACCAATTCGAAACCTAACTAAGTCGAAAGCATTCCTTTCGAAAGAAAAGCAGATGCATTTTCTTTTAAAAACAAAGTAAGGCTTTGGCCACTTCGAAACCCCATATTTCGACTACTTACCTCTCGCCTATGTCCAATTCGCTGCATACCAAGTCTTTGATACCATGTGCATTGGTTTTGATGGTAATGGAGGTGGAAGTACTTAGTCGAAAGCTAAGTGCCGAAAGTGGAGAAACATGTAAAAAGCATGTTTAACTGATTTTTAACCTTTTAGACCAATTCTTTTCAACTAACCTGCATTGTTTGTCAAAACATGATTGGTTGCTAATTTCTTTTCAAAAAGTACTACCAAAATTTTCAAAAACAAACAAATTAAAAAAAATGCTCCGTCTCCTTTTATAAATATGTAAAACATTTAAGTCCCATGCCTAAAATAATTATATATATCTATTAAAACGCTTAGGAAAATTTTATAAATTTTTCATAAATTAATTTTAATATATTTTCTAACATATATTAATTTCTGACCCAAAACATAGATATATTAGCCGTAATTATTATAAACACAAATAACCATTTTCTTCACTAGAAAATTAATATTAAATCCACATTAATCCAGAAAATTATGAAAATTGGAACCCATCTCTAAAATATCATTTATGATCATATACTAAATTCACAAGGCATTTAGACGTCATTTAATAAGGTTTTCACCTTAAAACAGATCATAAATTTTATATGACTTAGCATAAATCATCGATAAGCGCACACACACACACACACATATATATCCAATTTAAAAATAAAAAACATGGCAAAACCTTGCAAAACAGATCAGATTTAATCTAAAACTTAAAAAACAAAAAAGATGAGATATGTCATTATTCATCTTTAGCCTGAGATTAAGGTGTTGAGTTTTGATCTTTGATTAAGTTGCTTAAGCTTCTTCCCCTTGATTTTTTCTTTATTTCTTCTTGCTTTCCTAATGTTGGCCGATCTCTTATGCTTATGATTGTGAGAATGAACGTGTAAAATGAATGTGGTTTATAGGTTTAGGGTATAAGAATATACTTATTTTTATATTGTCCTTATCTACTTACCCTAACTTAATTCATTTTAATTCTCTTAGTTTATTTGTTTAATGGGCATGACAACCCTCTAAATTCAGAAACCTTAATCTCTTAATCATTTTACACTATTTCATTTAATTTTACTAATTAAATGTCCTAAATAATGTTACTAAAATTTATAGATGTTATAGACTCCCCTCCTAAAAGAATTTTGTCCTCGAAATTACATTAAGGTACACAACAAATCAATTATAAAGGTAAAACATACCATTAAACAAATTAGGATAAGCGTCTCTAATCCCGCCCTCATCTTCCAAGTACAGTCTCTCTCATCGTTGCTCCATGTGACTTTATCTAGTCCGACTGTCTTGTTTCTTAGCCTCTTCTTATCTGTTGCGTATATACAAACTGGCTTTCTAACTATAGTCAAATTCGGCTCTACTACTAAGTCCACTAACACAATCGGTGCTAAAGTAGTCTCTAGGTCCCGAACACACTTTCGTAGGTGAGAAATATGGTAAAACATCATGGACTCCTGCCAAACTGTTCGGTAACTCTACTTTATATGGGAGTTTACCAATCCTTTCTATAATATGAAATAGCCCAACAAATCTCGGTGCCAATTTCACCACCCTTCCAAATTTGATTATTCCTTTCATCGGTGATCTTTTTACAAAAACATGATCTCCTACTGAGAACTCTAAGTCTTTCCGTATTCTATCAGCATAACTCTTCTGCCTAGACCGAGCTTCCTTCATTCTAGCTCGAATCAACTCAATCTTCTATGCAGCTTCTCTAGCTAAATCCAAACCAATAACCAACCTATCCCTGGTCTCTAACCAATAAACTGGAGATTTACATGGCCTTCCATACAAAGCTTCAAATGGTGTCATCCCTATACTTGCCTGATAACTATTATTATATGAAAAATCGACTAAGTGTGGATGGTCTTCCCATGATCCCCTAAAGTCTAGTACACAAGCTCGTAACAAGTCTTCCAAGACCTTGTTAACTCTTTCGTTTGCCTATTGGTCTATGGATGGTAAGCGGTACTCATTTTGAGCTTGGTACCTAAAGTTTCCTGTAGACTCTTCCAGAACTTGCGAGTAAATAAGGAATCTCTATCACTTACTATACTAGTAGGAATCCCATGAAGTCTAGCTATATCTTCACAAACAACTTAGCTAAAATAGGTGTCGTCCTAGTTGACTTAACGGGAATGAAATGGGTACTCTTGGTCAATCTGTCCACTATAACCCATATACTTTCATTTTCTCGATTTGACCTTCGCAACCCGTCTATAAAATCCATAGAAATAGAATCCCACTTCCATACTAGAATATCTATAGGCTAAAGTAACCACTTGGTTTCTGATGTTCGGCCTTTAACTGTTGCCAGTTTAAACACTGCTTCACCCATAAGCCTACATCCCTCTTCATACATTCTCAAAAGAAACTTCTCCTCATATTCTGATACATCTTAGTTCCTTCGGGATGAATAGTGAACTTCGAATGATGGCATTCTTCAAGAAATTCCTTCCTAATGCCCTCCACATTTGGAACACACAATCTTCCTTTCTTTTTTAAACACCCATTCCGGTGAAGACTGAAACCCTTCAAGTCATCACTTTCTATTCCATTCCTTAACTTCCTGATCCATTCCACTAATACTTCATCTTTTTAGAAGCAATCTTTTCGACTATCTCCGGTCGAATTTCTAAACATTACAACATAGCAATCTCTGTACTAGACCCACTATGTTATCTCCACTGAACTCTACATGCCGTCAACGTTTCCAAATCTCTCCACTCAACTTTCGTTACCAATACCGCATTCTGATGTTTTATGATAAGTGCGTTCGCAAATTTATTACCTTTTCCCGGTGTGCATTCAATTGCAAAGTCATAAGTAGCTATAAACTCCAACCACCTTCGTTGTCTCATATTTAGCTCCTTTTGAGAGAATACATACTTCAATGACTTATGATCTGTACATAACTCAAATCTTTCTCCCAAAAGGTAATGTGTCCATACTTTCAATGCAAAAATTACCACAGCTAATTCCAAATCATGAGTCGAGTACCTTACCTTATGCGGTCTAAGCCGTCGAGATGCATAGGCAATCACTTTACCTCTTTGCATTAACACAGCTCCTAATCCTATTCCATGGGCATCTGTATATACTATTAAGTCATGATTTCCTTTTGGAACAATTAACACAGGTGCATTAGTCAATAAGTGTTTTAAGCTCTGGAATGCTTCCTCACACTTATCGGTCCAAACAAACTTCACATCTTTTCGCGTTAGCTTGGTCATCAAAGTTGCTATCCATGAAAAATCCTTTATAAACCTCCGATGATAACCAGCTAATCCAAGAAAACCCTTTAACTCAGTCATTGTCTCGGGTCTCTTCCAATTATCCATTTCTTCGATCTTAGTCGAATCTATTGACAACCCTTTCTCTGAGACTGCATGACTAAAAAACTTCACTTCCTTCTTCCAAAACTGACACTTCGAAAACTTTGCCTTCAACTGATGCTGCCTCAGCATATCAAGCATCACTCCAAGATAAACTTCATTCTCTCTTTCATCCTTTGGGTATATCAAATATCATCTATGAATACTAACATGAACCTATCCAAGTGCTCTTGGAAAATTGGGTTCATCAAATCTTCAAAGAATGCTAACACATTAGTTAGTCTGAACGGCATCACCAACCATTCATATGATCCATATCTAGTTCTAAACAATGTTAAAGGAATACTATCCTATGCTATTCTAAGCTAACGAAAACTACCTGTTGCTAAATCCATCTGAGAAAATACCTTGGCTCCACTTAACTGATCGAACAAATCGTCAATTCTAGGCAACGGATATTGATTCTTTATTGTCTTCTCATTCAACTTACAATAATCGATACATAACCTTAATGATCCGTGTGGCCTCTTTGCAAATAATGCGGCTTCTCCCCAAGGTGAACTACTTGGCCTAATAAAATTCTAGCCTTCCAAATCCACCAACTACACCTTTGGCTCCTTCATCTCAGTAGGTATCATCCAGCTTGGTGGTCTTCTCACCGGTTCCGTTCTTGGTACTGAATCTATTTGAAACTCAATGACTCGTTTAGGTGGCAATCCTACTACAGGTTCAAAAACATATGTGAATTATCTAACTATGAAAACTCGATTCAACTAGTCTTCTACCTTCACAACACCCAACAAAGCATCAACCTCACAACTAGGGTTTCCTACAAAGTATATAATCCGATCACTATAGTCAGGGTGTCCAAGCGATATTTTCCTATCATGGTAAAATATTCTAGCATCATTCTTACTTAACCAATCCATACCCAAAATAATTTCGAACCCTACGAAATCAAACACATGCAAACTGCAAATAATGGTATGATCTAACAAATCAATTCTAGGTGGTCACACTTCATCCCAAGTGTCACATACCTCATATCAGATTTGCAAGGAAGTAACTAAGTATGAGGATTCTAGGTTAAGCTTATCTACTAAACAACAAGATATAAAAGAATGTGATGCACCGACATTAAACAGAACGATGACTGGCATACCATGAATCAGAAGTGCACATCCTAACATAGCTTTTCCTTTTTCCTCTGTTGTTGGCCTCGAGGTAGCTGGCTCCAATGCAGACACCTTTCCTTTGCCATCCTTAGTTGGCTCGTTGCATTGGCTCTTTTAATTTCCAATTTGATCGCAGTTGAAGCATCTGATATTCTTCTTCCCGATCACTTTCTTTCCATCACTCGAGAGACATTCATTAGCAAAATGACCTTTCTTATCACACATAAAGTAGACAACCTCTGATTTCCCTTCTTTGTAGCTCCACCTTTCTGAGCTCCTTTCTTGTGGAAAATCTTTCTTTTCTGACTCTGCCCTCCTTAAGCTTCCTTAGCCTTATTCCTTTCCAAAAAAGCAAGCATCTCTTCATTCCTCAAAGCCATTTCCACTACAACATCACATGGATCTGTAATATGCAGTAACATAGCCCTAGAAAGCTCAGGCTTCAACCCTCTGATAAACTTCTCATTCCTCTTAATCATAATATCTATAGTCGCATAGTCATAATTGCTAGCTCCTCAAACCTTGTTGCATACTCTAGCATAGTCATGTCTTCCTTATCCAACTTAGCAAACTTCCTAAGTAGAGCAGACTTAGCAATTTCTGACATTAACCCTCTCCAAACCTCCTCTTGAACTTGGCTGTGTCATTGCCTCCGCGTTAACTCCAAATGTAATGCTATTCCACCAGTACCAGGAAGATTGATATCTTTTATTTGGTTGGTTGTATATCTTTTTGATATTTTGACTAGCATTTTATAGTGTTATATGCTAAATATTTGGTTTCAGGCATAGGTCAAGTATAGTGCGTGTACCTTTATTCCTTACCATATTTACCTATATAGTATTTTAAGATTAATTTTCCTCTCACACCAGATTGTTTTCTGACTTGAGGTTTTATACTATGCTTCTTATTATTTGGGCACTGTTAAATGTATAGAGTAGATAATAGGTCTAGATGACGCAGTTGCTGCTCGAAGGACGAGTTGGATGGAGCGATCTAGTATTATATATACATATATGGAGTCTAAGCTTATTCCGCTAAGAAACATTAGGAGCCTGTTGTAGTGCTTGCTTATTTCTTCTTATTAAGATAGTTACTTTTGAGATGATCTTGGTGTATATGCCATAAGACACTTAATGTATAACTCTGTAGATGTTGTACTTTGATGATGATGAATTGTTCACATTTCTATTACTGTCTCTTCTATTGAATATGTGATATTATGTTTTGTCCATGCATATCGAGATGTACGACATGTTATATATTGCATTTAATTATTTCAAATCTGATGGTTGTTTTACATCGGTCAGGCATAGTTATAGCGCATTATTTAGTTATATTTGTGTCGGTGATATAGGGCAGTCGTCATAGGAAATGTGTCATCATTCAAGGTATGCTTTTCATTTATCACATATGTTTTTTATCTAATAGCGGGGCTTCATATTCCTTTGCATCTAGTGAATTGGTAGGTAGATTGGGATTGAAACCTGAAATTGTTGATCAACCTTTGATTGTGAAGGACCCTATTGGAGGCTCCACAAGCATAAGCATGGTTTGTTATAGTTTGGTCTTATCAAGTCATGGATGTTCCTTTGATTGTGATCACATTATTTTAGGTTTCATTGGGTTTAGTATTATTCTGGATATGGACTAGCTTCATAGATACATAGTGATGGTGGATTGTGAGAAGTCATTGGTAATGATAGAGGTAGATGATGGGTGGATATTAGTGTTAGGCTACCTACTAGATGATGAGGTGATGGTTCGCTTTCTATATGTGCTCGATATCCCACATGATTAGTTTTCATTAGTGCCATTGCTAAGGAGTATTCGGGCGTATTTAAGGCGGTAACCAGATTTCCACACATATAGAGATCAATTTCTAAATTAGTTTAGTTAAAGATGCCAAATTGGTAGTGATGCTATTGAAGGGGATGGCACCTAGAGAGCAGAGAGAGCTTTAGGTGTAAGTGACTGACCTATTGCGATGAGGTTTCATTTGTTGGAGTAATTTTGAGTAAGGACCATGCATAGTATTCACAATAACCGCGGACGGTTCACTTAGACTATGTGTTGATTGCCGTGAGCTAAATAAAGATACGAGGAAGAACAATATCCACTCTCATGCATTGATGACTTATTTGATTAGCTTCATGATGCTAGATTATTTTCTTAGTTGGAAGTTGTGATGAGGTTTCACCAACTGAGAGTAGCAAAGGAAAGTGTGCCGATTATAGCTTTCATGTGCCATCAGGTTTCTATGAGTAGTTTTTATGTCGTTTAAGCGGGCTAATGCATCGACATACTTTGTTAATCTCATGAATCATGTTTTCAAGGGTCGGCTAAATAAACTTATGCTTGTGGTTGTCGATGATATTTTTGTCTACTCCTAGATGGAGGAAGGACACAAGACACATTGAGGATCATGCTTGAGGTATTGAGAGAGCACCATGTAACATCCTTAATTTTTAGATAACATTATTCAAGATATTTAATTAGATAAGTTAAATCTAATATAAATGTTAAGTGATAAGGGATTGAGGTTTGAATAAAATTAAGTGGCCATGCTTATTAATTTAATCGGGTTAAAGAATGGTTTAAAGATTAACTAAATTATGTAAGGGTATAATGGGATTTAACAACACCTAACTTTACCCTTATATATATATATATATATATATATATATATATATTTGTGTGTGTGTTTGTTTACCTCTTAATCCATTGAGACTCATATTCATTTTCATAAAAATAAAGACGTAAGTAAGTTTAAGAAGCCGACCATTAACAAGAAGAGAAGAAGAGGAAATTCAAGAGAAGAAAAAGAATTAAAGAAGGGGGAAATCAAACCATCTTAATCCACTTTCCTTATCAAAGATACGGTTTTAGATCAAAACCGTGTGATATTAATGTTTAAATGCTATGGAAAAATTATATGTCATGCAAAACATAATTGTAGAGTTGGGTTTTAAGTTTGATTAATTTTCCTAGCTTTGGAAAGATTATTATGAATTTTTGAGTGAAAATATAGCACATTGGGTTTATAAATTTATTTCAAAAAATATATTATGAATTTGGAATTTTGATATGTTATATAACACGATCAAAGTGAATTTCTATGATTTTTGGGGATTTTTCTTAAGTGATTTGATATAGAAATTAAATTATTTTAAAAAGAGAATCTAAATGATTTAATTATATTTGCAATAGGAGTTTTTATCTGTAAAATTTTAAGTTTGATTTAACAAGGCGGTTACTTTTGGAAAGCATTGGAAAAGTTAAGGCAACCAATAAGAAGTTTACATGTAGGCAGGTTAGTTGAGTTAAGTTGCTTAATTTGTCATTTAATCTAGAAAAATAGGTTCCGCCTCTATTAAGGGTACCTTTCGTCTCTTACCTTTCACCTTCAACAAAGTTGAAGTCCCATTGAACCATAATCAATACACAGGGTATCATTTAGGTATTTCATAGCGGATTGGAGAAAGGCGGAACGTATGTGTCGAAAGCATGTTTCTAATGGAGTCGATACCTCAGTTTGTTTTAAAAAGTTAAGCGTCTGCCTTTGTTTTACTAAGCTTTCGACTTAGTTGATACATGTGTTTTTGGAAGGAGTTTTATAATGACCTTCGAAGGGGCCGTCGTTTTTAATAATAAAAGAAAACGGGATTTCAAAGAAGTTTCTTTAGTTATAAATCAATGCTTTCGAAAGAAGGGGTTACGACACAGTCGAAGCCCTACCACCGATTCTTTTATCTTTCAAGTGTATTGAAGTCATCAATGCCGTCGAAAGGTATCATATGTTTTAAAGTTATATTAAGCCACTTCCAAAATGCTTTTGAAAGGGTTACGGGTTTCGAAGGCAATGGCTTTGGAAGCGGTTTCGAAAGCCATCCTTCAGTATTTTAAAATATGTGCTTTCCACTCTGTTGAAAGGAATGGTTCCGACACTATCATAAATTCCCTAAATTTTTTATAAAGTAAATAATGGTTTTGAAAGAGTTACTTTCATTATATTTACTTAGATCCAAATGATATTTTTAAAGGTAAACCCAATGATGCCGAAAGGGGGACTTTCAATACTTTAGGAAGAGATATTTATAATGGTTTTGAAGCTAAGATTCTAATAATTAAAAAGTAACACTTTATTATATTCGAAAGGTTTCGAAAGAAGGATTTTAAAGTGTTTGAAAAAGCAGGAGTCTAATGTTTTGAAAAGAGATATATGCTTTCGAAAGAGGCTACCCATTGAGGTTGAAAGAAAGGTTTCGAAGATTTCGAAAGTATAATTTTCAAAAAAATAACCTAATTTCAGTTAAAAGCAAAACCATGGCATATTTATAAACAAAATAATTTGAAATGAAGTTTTAAAGAAGTTTAAATGGGTTAAAGAGATTAATCAAGTTATTCTAATTACTTCTTCATATATGTATATATTCACTTTGTAATAAACCTAAAACGATACTTTGGAAAAGGCAAAATAACCAGTTAGGTTGATCCAGTATTGAATATAAATTAAAGATATTGGTAGTGGCCAAGGTTCACAGTAAGCCCATTAAAACTATGTAAGGGAAATGATATTAGCAAGGGCCAATAGGTTGATAGTTAGCACATGAAAACTATGTACAATTGAAGACGTCAATTAGAAAGGTTTATGGTAAGCCCATAAAACTATATTTGGATAAGAAAATGAAATATTGACTGATAGTCAATAGGTTCCTAGTCATCCCATGAAAACTTGGATATAAGAAATGATATTAGAGTTAGCAATAGGTTCATAATGATCCCATGAAAACTATATAAGTGGACAGGGAGTCCATAAATGTCTTAATGGTTATTAGTCAGCCTATGAAAACTATTAGGTTAATAGTAATCCTAGAAAAAATAACTATGATAGATAGTCAAAATGAATGGGGATGGGTAATCTAGAATTGATTTAATTATTTTGCATATCATCACATAATAATGTTTTAAATTGATTTAACCATTGTGGACGCATGAGCACCGAAAATGGTTTATAAAAGTTTTTAAGATACTAGTGAGGGGAAACCCGTTTCGCTAAGCGGCATGTCTCGCTACATATCTAAATGTTTTAAGATGGTAAATTATTATTCATACCAGGCTTTATGTCTGACTCGAAGTTTATGTTTTCCCCTTAAACTCTCGGGTACTCAATTGATTTTGAGTAGCTTGAGATTTGAGGTTTTCAGGTACCTCTTAAGTGAATTAGCTTCAGAAGCCATGCAGAAGGCATATATTTATTTGAAATCTCTCTCATATGATTCCTCTGTGCTGTTTTGTTAAGGCAAAGTTGTTTATTTCCTATTATATACTCTGATCACCAAGGGGGCATCTTCATATGTCGCTCTTGAAGTATATTATAATAATTATATTTTTGTGAACGTGGTTAACAATGTGGGATTATGTAAAGAATGGTGAAATGGGATTTTTGGAACGAAATGTAAAAGTTATTTTGAAAATTTTAAACTTTTTCACATCCATGTGTTTCTGATATATTAATTTATCTAATATTACTGTATTTGGTCGCTGAGGATTAATAACTATGGATGACCGCAACATTCGTAGCCGTTAGTTTTTGGCCTCCAAGTGGAGGATGTTACAACCAATTGATAGCAAGGTTTTCAAAGTTTCACTTCTGAGAGGAGGAAAGTGAGATTCTTGGATCATGCTGTTTCTGAGCAAGGCATTGCCTTAGATCCTATAATAGCTCAAGATTAGACTAGACCCAAAGATGCTAATGGATGTGAAAATTTTATTGGAATTAGCTAGATATTAAAGATGATTCATCCAGGTCTTCTCAAAAGTAGCGGACCATTAACTTAGCAGACAAAAAATAACCGACTCTGAATTTGGGATGCGAGATGTGAATATGCATTTGTGAGTCTGAAGGAAAAGTTAACGAGTGCACCGATATTGACCATTCCGGGCAGAAATGAAGAGATGATGGTATAAACTGATGCTTGCGGTACAAGATTGGGATCGGTATTAATGTAGAGATGCGAAGTTGTTGCATATTCTAGTTGATAATTGAAGCTACATGAGAAGAAATACCTGACCCATGAGTTATAGTTAGAAGCGAGCATGTTTGCACTGAAAATTTCGAGGCACTATCTTTTAGGAGAGAGGTTCGAGCTGTTCATCGACCATAAATAATTGAAGTACTTCTTTTCGTCAAAGGATCTTAACCTTCAACAGTGATGGTTAAAGTTCATTACCTCTTATGACTTTGATATTGCATATACACCGAAAAATGGAATGCTGTTCTTGATGCATTGAGTAGGAGACATGCGGGCTTAGGAGCAATGTTCCTAGAGTGGGCGCAATTAGAGTATACTGATGATTATGATTTTTGACCGAGATGCGAGCAAGAGCACAAGATATTTGCAAGCTTAACCATCAGACCTACTTTGATTGAGCGGATTGTGATGCCAGATTAACTGTAACGACCTATATTTTATGTATCAGAGGATCATAAAATATTTTTAGTTTATTCATATGAGGTTGTATGACTCTATAATTTTGGGATATGGCTCCCCGGGACATTTTACACACCTATGATTTTTTTCACGAAATTCTATGTGACAATTTAACCCTGAAAACCTTATTTGGGCTATAATTTTTGATAGGAGTTAAATTTGGTCTTAAACCAGTTTCATAGATTTAGGATGATGGTTTCCCATTTCGTAGAGTGGTCATGATAGAAAAATGGACTTATAGTTATGAATTTTTGCCTGTATTAAGTTTGAAAATCTTCTGGCCATAATTAGTATGTAATTAATCTATCCTATTAGTTGGTCCATTGCCTAATTAGATATTGCTATAAATAGGGGTTGTAGGAATCAAATTAGAACTTTACCACTCAATCCAAATGAGGTATATACACAAATATGCACTAGATCCATCCTAACTTATCCAAATTTCTCTCTCAATCAAACTAGATTATTGATTAGTGATTAGATCATCAATTAGAAGATAACGATCATCGATTTTCTTTAGAAGATAGAGATCATTAATTTGCTTGATTTGAAGTGCTTTTCTTCACTGTCTGAATCAGATCTACAAAAAATTGATTGAAGTTGGTAATTAGTGAGTAGTTTATGCCTTCTCACATATAGAATTATATGGTAGAATTACATGATTTAACATGTTTTTTGTAGTAAAACCTTTTCTAAACCTTTACTGCATGTTAGCTTGTGCATATGGTTAGATTGATGCATAATTCACTTCATTTATGATTATATATTCATATAATGTGTAGATCTATGTTAGAAATTGAATGTTTATCTTATTTCTATGAATCACATGGTTGATTAAATGTAATTATTATTATTCGATGGATGATGTTGTGCTTTCATATTATTTGTTAATTTTTTGGATGCGTAGAAAGATAGGTTGGTGAATTAGGCAAACTGAAGGCAAAGTTCGTTGAAATTGGATGAAAGTTGGACTAGGAGTTATGGAGCAAACTAGGTGCCTACAATAAATTCGTGTCTCAAATAGAGTTAAGGGGAAGACTAGATGTTGACTCATAGGGATGACTCGACGACAAGCTATAGTAGCGAAGGCTATGAGTTGGTCTCTTGCATGGTTAGATAGGGCTTGACCCAAGCAGATTTTTTATAGCAAGATGTTGGAAAAATTTGTCTAGGTGTTGGATTCCTACCGAGTTATCTCTAGAACTAGAAGATGGGGCTTTGGATTGGGGCCGAGTTATCAAGGAGGGATGATTTGTGGTCTAAAGCACTAGAAGACGTGTACTAGAGGCATGAGAGAAAACTTAGCACTAGGGGGCTAAGTAAATGAGTTGGTACCAAGTCATAGGGTTGAGTAGGCATCAAATCATTTGATTCATGGATAGACGATGGAACTTTTGATGCCTATTGTTGAGGTTTTGTAGATCTCGCTAGATGTGGTGGCTTGTTCTTATCAGGTTGAATGATAATAGTATGATGAAAAACTAAAATCTTGGAGTTGTCTCATGTTAGGAGTAAGTTTCGAAGATGGCTGTCGGTAATGGTGGGAGTCGTAGGATCAGGGATTGTGGAAGGATTCCTCGTAAATAATGGAAATTGGATTAAGCAATAATGGCACGGTGTCCAAAAGGAGAAAAGAGGAGCTCAGGTGAATACATGCTAAGGAATCATAAATGCTTGGAGTATTTTCCTATGTACTTGAAGCAAGGGTAATATAAGTGGGGATGCCTAGGATTAGTAGCAAGGATCCGAATATTGTACCAGTGGCTTTAGGTCTAGTGTTTAGTTTTAGGCCACGAGACATGCAAAGGGCTTTGGGATGCATGTATGAGATTACATAAAAAATTGGGATTTCCATTCTTCCCTAGCGGTAAGGAGGTCACATGATTTATCATATATTCAAGGCAGGAAGGGGAACGATAGTAGGTATTGCTTTATGGATTCTATAGTTGTTTTGATTGCTTTCTTTAGTGAGCTATCACTGGGGGATGTCATTAGTAGTAGGTAATGGAGATGGGAATATTTGGACATCCATTATTGTATCATGTATAATGCCTTTATGATATTGTAGAGTAGCATATTATAGTGATATGTGCTAACTCTTTGGTTACAGGGACATGTGTTCATGTACTCTTTTTCCTTACAATATTTACCTATATAGTATTTTGAGATTCATTTACCACTCACATCAGACTGTTGTATGACATAATGTTTTATGCTTTGCTTCTTATTATCTTAGGTATTTTTAAATGAGTAGTCTAGATAATAGGTCTAGGCAATGCGGTAGCTGTACGGAGGACGAGCTGAATGGAGCTATCTCGTATTATATAATTATATGGATTCTACACTTATTCCACTGTGTAGCATCAAGGAGCCTTAGAAGCGACTACTCATACTTGTATTTGAGACCGTCATTGAGTTTTTTCCCATTGTATAAACTGTATGACATTTGATGTATAACTCTATGGATTTGTATTTTGATGATTTGTTCATATAGTTATTACTGTCTCTTCTGTTATATCTGTCATATTATATTTTATCTATATTTTGTGAGATATGATAGATTATATGTTATGTTTGTTATTATTCATCTAGATGATCGTCTTATATTGGTTGGGCACGACTATAGAGCACTATTTAGTTATTATCTATGCCGGTGGTATAGGGCGGTTGTCATATTTAGTATTTGAGCTTTGGCTACGTGATTAACCTAAGTTGATACCATGATCCAATAGAGATAAGAAAGGAGTTATCTCCTTAGAATGGATCTGAGAGTATATGAATGAGAATGTGTACTTTTTATAAGTTTTTGTTTTAAAAACTATATAGTAATTTATATTATATAGTATAATTTGCATGCACATGAGCATCACAGACATGGCTTTTTTATAAGAGACTGATTATTCTTGTTATAGATAAGAATACGTCGGCACATAATGTGTACTATGAGTTCTGTTCAGGAGTTGAAGAGGGTGTAGGATCAGGATCTGCTACGCCTGATTTCCAAACTATGTTTAATGATATGATGGCAACAATGATGACGAATGATCTTGGTATGGTTGTTAGTGGAAGTGCTCCTATGCAAGCGCCTATGTCTAATTCGCTAAATTGAGTAAGGATTACTCTACTCTTGGAGGAAAACCATTCTATAGAACAAAATCAGCTATAGAAGTGCTTGAGAAGGTGATTCATCATGAGAACCTATACCCTAGGGCTAGGACTGATATTGCTGTTTCTGTTGAGAAGGAGGAGCCAAAGCCGCATCAAGGTGATGCAGGCAAGAAGAAGTGGAAAGGGTAGAAGAACCAGTCCTAGGGAAAAGGTGGTAAGGAGAAGGGTAAATGGGAACCTATTTGCTATGGTATAAAGAGAGAGGCCATTTGATCAAATATTATAAATTAAGCAATAAGAAAAAGTGCTACAACTGTGATAAGCATAGGCATTTGAAGAAGAATTGTCTAGAACCAATGAAGGATAAGCAGGTTGTGAAAGCATATGCGTTGGATGCAGTCTCGACTTCGTCAAGTGCTCCCTCGACAATGGAGAAGGGGAAGGAAGTAGTCATTCAAGGTATGCTTTCTCTTGGTGATGTTCCTGTTCGAGTTTTGATTAATACCGGGGCTTCACATTCATTCATCTATAATGACCTCAAGATAGATTGGGATTGAAACCCAATATAGTAGACCGACCCTTGATCGTAACAAAGCCTATTAGAGGCTCCACTAACCTATGCATGGTTTATAGTGATTTAGTCTTATCGAGTCATGAATATTCTTTTGTTTGTGATTGCTTTATTTTGAATTTCATAGGTCGAGATTATGGTGGGAATGGACTGGCTAAAGAGATATGCAGGTATAGTGGATTGCGAGAAGCCATTGGTGACAATCAGAGATGTGGATGGGCGAATGGTAGTGGTTACTGCCTACCAGAGGATGGGGTGATGGTTAGCTTTCTATATTTTCTTGAGGTTCCATAGGAGGGTTGTTATTTGTGTCGATTGTTAGAGAGTATCCGATATCCTTGAGGAAGTGATTATATTGCCACCACATAGAGAGATCGAGTTTTGGATACACTTAATGAAGGAAGCCAGACCTATAGTTATTCTCTTGAGGCGTATGGCGCCCAGAGAGCATAAAAAATTAGAGGTGCAAGTGAATAACCTATTGTGGAAAGGGTTGGTTCGAATAATCATGTCTGCATAAGGCACACTTATTGTATTCACGACTAAGGCATATATCTCTTTGAGGTTGTGGGTGAATTATTATGAGCTGAATAAATTGACAAAGAAGAACAAGTACCCACTTCCACGTATTGATGAATTGTTAGAGTGGCTGCATAGTATGAAGATGTTCTCTCAAATAGATTTGGCAACAAGATTTCACTAGCTTAGAGTAACAAAGGAGAGTGTGCCAATTGTTGTGTTTCATATGTCATTGGGTTTTTATGAGTGGTTGGTGATGCCTTTCGGGTTGATCAATGCTCTGACATACTTTATGGATCTCAAGAATCGGTTTTTTAGAGACCAGTTGAATAAGTTCGTGCTTCTGTTCATGGATGATATTTTGATTTACTCTAGAACTAAGGAAGAGCACAATACACATTTGAGGATTGTGTTAGCTATAATGAGGAGGCATAGGTTGAGAGTAAAGTTCTCTAAGTTTCGCTTCTTTAGAGAAGAAGTAAGATTCTTTGGTCATGTCATGTCGGAACAGGGTATAGAGTGGATCCTACAATGGTAGCAGTGGTCTAAGATTGGAATCAGCCCAAGAATGCTACATATGTGAGGATTTTCCTAGGATTGGCAGGATATTATAGAGACTTCATGAAGGATTTCTCCAAGGTAGCGACACCGTTGTCTAATTTGACAAAGAAGAATCAAGATTTTATATGGGATGCGAAGTGTGAGCATGCATTTGTGATTCTAAAGGAGAGGTTGACGAGTAGACCGATGTTGACCATCTAAGTGGAAATGGAGAGTAAAAAGTATACATAGATGCTTATAGTACTGGATTGGGTGTGGTATTGATGTAAAAGGGAAGAACTATTGCCTAAGCTAAAGCAGTACAAAAGGAATTATCCGACTCATGGTTTAGAGTTAGCGGCGATTATGTTTGCTTTGAAGATGTGGAGGCATTACCTGCTAGGAGAAAGGCTTGAGCTATTTCTGGACCATAAATCCTTGAAGTATCTTTTCTCACAGAAGGACGTTAACCTTCGTTAGCAACTACGGTTAGAGTTCTTGGCCTCCTATGATTTCGATATTTCCTATACGCCGGGTAAAGAAAATGTGATCGCTAATGCATTGAGTAGAAGAAATTCTAGTTTGGGATCAATATTCTTGGAATGGAAATAGATTGAGTACATTGCTGGATATGATTTTAGACCTCATTGTGAACTAGAACCAGAGATGTTGGCAAGTTTGTCAATCAGACCTACTCTAATAGAAAGGATCAGTACTAGTCAGAAGTAAGATGCTAGGCTAGCAGAGATCATAGCAAGAATAAGAGATGGAGTAGTATTTGAAGACATAAAGCAATACAAACTCGACCGATAAGGATGGCTTCGTAAAGTTGGGAGGTTTTTTGTTCCCAAAGTTGATGGATTGCGAGATGAAGTGCTAAGAAAGTGTCACCATTACAGCTTGACTATTCATCCCGGCACTAACAAAATGTATCGAGATAGGAAGCAAACTTACTACTGGGAAGGCATGAAGGGGGATGTTGGGGCTCTCATCTCCAAATGTATGAACTTCCAATCGTTAAAGGCAAAGCAAAAGAAACCTGGTGGATTGTTGCAACCACTAGAGATTCCTGAGTGAAAATGGAAGCAAGTATCGATGAATTTTACAGATGACCTATCGAGGACTCGAGCAAGGTATGATGGCATTTGGGTTATAGTAGATATGTTGACCAAGAGTGCGAGATTTATACCCATCAAGTCAAGTAGAATGGCATCCAAGCTGGCAATGTTGTATGTGAAATTGATAGTACAATTTCAATTCCAAAGTGCATTATGAGCAACCGAGACTCATTGTTCATTAGTGGGTTTTGGAAGAGTTTACAAGAGGCTTTAGGGACCAAGCTGCATCTTAGTACAACTTATCACCTGCAAATGGATGGGCAGACTGAGAGAATAAATCATATATTGGAAGATCCTTTGCAACATGAATTATAGATTTTGGCTGGTCATGGGATGATCATTTGCATTTGGTGGAGTTTGCATACAACAACAATTATCAGTCGAGTATTGGATAGCACCATATGAAGCATTGTATGGCTAACCATATAACGCTCCTTCATGTTGGTGGGAAATGGACGAGAAATTGGTACTTGGGAAATATATGATTAGAGATATTTCGAAGAAGGTTGAGGTCATTCGGCAACAAATGAAATCTGCGCAGGACTGACAGAAAAGCTTTGCTAATAAGTGAAGAAGTGATTTAGAATTTTTTGTGAAGGTTTCTCCTCTAAAAAATGTAGTTTGTTTCGGTAGAAAATGGAAGTGGCAGCGAGATTCGTAGGTCCTTTTCCGATAGTTGAGAGGATTAGGAAGCTAGCATATGTTATCAACTTACCTCAAAAGATGGCGGGTATGTACAACATTTTTCATGTCTCCTATCTATGGAAGTTCATGCACAACTCAGGCGTAATGATCACACCGGACCTGCTAAAAGATGTCGAAGTAAACTAGAAGTTCTAGATCTCGTAGGTCGTTTTTCATAGTTTGGTACAATACGAAATAACTTAGGAGAAAGATGGCGAAGTTAATAAAAGTACAATTGAGTGGAAGTGATGACGATTTCACATGAAAGGCGGAGGGGAGCATGAGGACTACGTGTCCGGAGCTCTTTTAGTGGTAAGACTAATCGTTTATTGTATCTATTTTCACCATTGTATATTATATCAGAAAGTTAGTATTCTGCATGCTAGGATAAGTTTATCTACACTATTGGTTTCATGGATGCTTGTTTGATATGTGTGATGGTTGCTTATAATTAGTAGGCATGTGGGTTAACTATGGCTGCTTATATTTTGGCTTGTTTGGGGATTTCGGGGGAGAAATCTTGAAAGGGGGAGAATGTAAAGATCCATATTTTACATATCAAGGATCATAAAATATTTTTATTTTATTTGTATGAGGTCATATGATTCTACAATTTTAGGATATGACTTTTGGGGACATTTTACACACCTATGATTTTTTTCTGAAATTCTATGTGACCATTTTGAGCATAAAAATGTTTTTGGTCTATAATTTTTGATAGGAGCTGAATTAAGGTCTCCAATCAGTTCCATTGCTTAAGGATGATGGTTTTCAATTTCGTAGAGTGGTCAAAAAACAGACTTGCGGTTAAGAAGTTATGCCTATTTTAAGTGTAGACAACTACTGGTCATAATTAGGGTATAATTGATTAAGCCCATTAGTTGGCCCATCAGTCTAATTAGAGATTACTACGAATAGAGGTTGCATGAGTCAAATTAGAATGTTTTCTTCTCATTTCAAATCAAGTCTAAACCTTAATTATCCCTAGATCCATCCTAATTCATCCAAATTCCCTCTAAATTAAAATATATTGTTGAATATTGTTTAGATTGACAATCAAAAGATAGAGATCATCGATTTGCTTGATTAGAGTGCTTTTATTCGCTGTCCGGATTATATCTACACACAAATTGATTAAATTTGGTTAATAGGGAGTGGTTTATGCATTTTCACTTCTATATAGGATTATATGGTAGAATTATATAATATAACATGAATTTTGTTAGTAAAACCTTTTCTAAACCTTAATTACATGTTAACTTGTGCATATAGTTAGATTGATGCATAATTCACTTCATTTATGTTCATATATTCATATGATGTATCGATAAATGTTAGAAATTGACTTGTTTATCTTATTTCTATGAATTGCATGTTTGATGAATGTAATCATGGTTATTTGACGGATGTATCTTATTCTTTGATGTTGTTTGTGTAACAAACCGCACTCCGGTGGGCCTGAATTTTCGCAAAAACCCAAAAACCTAAGTCCAACAGAATACAGATTGTTGGTTTGGTAGCCTGCTAATAAAGAAAAAGGTGCATATCAGAGCTCTAATTATAATAATATCTCATAGCGGAATAATTAAAATATAATAGTAAATAAATAACGACCATAATCAACACTTGTAATAAGTGTCCAAGTCTGCACCTATCCAATCACCGGTATCTTTCTTCTATAAATCCTGTAAGTTGTAATGAGGAGGGGGTTAGAACAATCATTCTAGTGAATGTCAAACTATATACTTTATATATAACATCATCATATACTGACTTCTTAAATTTTACCATTTTGTTATAAATTAATTTTTAGTCGCTTGGACTCCATTACGGTATACCGTCCGTACCCATCTACACCCTTATAGATTATATATATTACACATGTAAATATATATATATATATATATCCCATTACAATATATCTTTCCCAATATCTTCCATTAGCATCACGCTAATATCGATCGCCTTGCCACGCCTCACGATACCTTATCGTGTAATGCAAGCGCGTAACCACACCATGCCGCCTTAGGCTCGTCCGTACCAATTTCGTAAGAAAAGTAGGTGAAGAAAGCCATACCTGAGGGATCATCGAACACAACCTTACCTTTCTTACAACCTCACAACGGCAATTTATCCAAAGCTGCATGGACATGTAACCCCTTTTTTGGGTTCGAGAATGTAGATCTTCCTATTTTGTTAGGAATACTCTACTACACTGGACTGCCAATAAGGCCTCCGGAAACCAAACTATCTACTTCCTATGTGGACTCGGCCCTGCTAGCCATCTCAATGAATAGTGTCATTTGGAAGGTATTCTTCTCAAGTTAACTAGACATCCCCTAACACAACTAATGTAATAACAAATTTGGCGATGTATTCCCCCGTAAGATGATGCAGTAGATTACCGTCCAACAGAGGAGTTAACCATATCCTTCCCCGTAACCGCTGGCCATGCTGGCCCCTAAATCGTGCAACCCACCAACACTTTTTGCACATAAGTACTCCACTGATTACACGACCTCGGACCACCCATCAACATTTTAGATTGCACAATTTAAATCAAGGCACTATCCCCTCTCTTACTAAATTTCACACCTATATAAAACCAGGGATAACCTCACGAACCTGGGACACAACTTCCCTGTGACCAACGCGAGCCTATATCTCAATTACTGTTACAGACTGCTACTATGTCAACAGTCACAGTTTACTTAACCTTACCATTACCATGCCTGAAAGCCGGACTACAGGTGGATCTCAAGTCAAACAAGTCATCAATGCATATACGTAGCTTATTCATACATATTCTGTCCTTATGTATATTTTCGTATGCGTTATTATTTAACCAACTCTCATTTAAATTCATTTGGCTAATCAAATTTTTGTTTTCCATTTATCCCACATATTCTCATCTTTGCCTATATTTCCCATCAAATACACTATTGCGCCTATTCCTTTTTTATTAACCTTTTTAATTTCATTCCTTATATAAACCTCACTTCTAGAACTTATTATACTTTAGTATAGTACATTGGAATTTGGCTTTTACACCTAATTGTCACTTTGTCTATTTCCACAGCTTATCCCAAAGAGGCGATTTATGCGATGTTATAGTTATAAGGAATTCTCTATTTGTTGTGGAAATTGGAAAGTACAAAATACGGTGATCAACCTTACTTTGTACTTTCCTTTCATACGTGGAAAATATATAAGTATTCCTTGCAATTCTATGCAACGCCATTTCAGTAGATTTTATTTGATAATATATGGAAATTTACATGTTCCAATACTCATTCCAACAAACTAAAAATATAAACCTTCCAAAATGAAACAAAATATGTCCTTTTATTTTTAGTCCAAAAATCACATTTTAAATTTCAAAAAGGTTAATTAATTCATTTATGGCGCAATCCACTAAATGTGACATACCCTCACATTTATTCCTTTTATAGGCAATAATAAAATAAACAATATATACATATATGAAGATTTATTTAATTCCAAATCAGATAAATTCTATATTCTCTGTTTATTATTCAGATTTGTAACAATAACTCAATATGAACATAAAAATTGTATGGACCTGAAGGAAAATACAGAAAATTGGTCTTAATTCACATTTTTATAATTAACTTAAAAATGTGAATCTTACCTAGATTCAATACAAATCTGAAAGGAGATAGAGAATATAAGCCGAATCTGATGCAAATTAAATAAAAATATCATTTTCAATCCAATGAAAATCAAAAATCAACACATATAAACAGATCTGAAAATCTTACATAAACATTTCCAATTTACAGCATATTTCATTAACTCTATTCAAAATAAAATAATAGCATGAGATTATACCGCCAATCCAATTACATCAAAATCAACATATAAACAAATCTAACAATTCCATATAAATATAATTTCCAGCAATAACAAAATCATATATAAATTATATAATTTAACCACTCACCCGGCGACTTAACTTTTAAATCTCTATCTTCTTAAATTACTACGCCATTCTACAACTTCTCTCCTTTATTTTGTTGCAATTTCTCTTTTTTATTCACGTATAATTTATTTGGATTTTTTTGGTGAAGATTTATGAGAAATGGGAGAAAAGAATGAAGAAAGAAACCATTGTTTACTATAAGAGAGGGATGAAGAAAGTGACAGCCGATGGAACGAATTAAGTTATGTTCTCTCTTATGTAGATGCAGACCACCAATTATCTAATCAATCCTATTCTTAATTGATCTTTCAATCAATTTTTATGTGTAGCAATATACTGCCTATATGTATACATTCAAATCTAGGTCAACTATTGTTTCTTTTCCCGATTAATTGACATTTTCTACTGATTACGTTATAATCCTAATTAATAGCCCCAATAAAAGGTTAACATGTCGTCTATTAATTAATTTCCCTAATTAATATTTCATACATTGTAACGTTTTATTAATTGGCATGTCAATTAATTCCACTATTCAGTTAACATATATATTTAGTATGCATACATTTTTTTATCCAGATTTGAATTTGAACATTTATTTGTTACAATTACATGTAAACCTCTTTAATTTGAAGGATCTAATATATATACGCGTTATATATTAATCTCCAATATTAATTCACATATTAATTAATTGCATTTTTTAGCTGATTCTATTTGAAATGTTAATTTTCCCCTTATTTGTCTCCACTTACATCTAATCCTCTTAATAATTTCATTCATTACAAACATAATAAATTTGTTACTACTTTTATAAATATCATATGAATTAATTGTAGATGTTTATAATTGATAAAATTTCCATGTTTTCATATGTAATTGTTTCTGACGCTAAAACTTCAAACGGCTATAATTTTTCCGTTTGAAGTCCATTCAGAAAACATTATATATGAATGTTGATCAGGAAATTGCCACGAACACAATGATATACGTTTCATGGTCGAATTTCAACATTTGCAAATACCCATTTTTCACTGTTTTCATAGTTATCAATTAAATTTACTTTAGTTTAACTGTCAATAAAACATGGAATGTTACAATCTGTCAGTGTTTTGGATGCACAAGAAGATAGGTTGGTGAACTAGGAAAATCAGAGGCAAAGTTGGTTGTAATTGGACGAAACTTAAAGAAGGGGTTCTAGAGCAAACTAGGAGCTAACAGGAAAACTCATGCCTCAAATGGAGTTAAGAGGAAGACTCTGTGCCAACTCATAGGGATGAGTCAGTGAAGAATTATAGTGGTGAAGGCTATGAGTCGGTCTCTTACATGGTCGGATAGGCTTGGTCTAAGGAGATGTTCTATAGCAAGATGTCGAGAAAATTTGGCTAAGTGTTGGTTGTGCACCGAGTTATCTCTAGAACTAGAATATAGGGCTTTGGATTGAGGGCCATTTTATCAAGGAGGGATGAGTCAGGGTCTAAATCACTATAAAAAGAGTATTAAAGGCATGGTAGAAAACTTTGCCACCAGGAGGCTATTAGATGAGTCAGTACCGAGTCATAGGGACGAGATGACATAAGTCATCATGGCTCACGGATAGATGATGGAACTTCTAGGGATTGTTGTTGAGGTTTTGTAGGCCGTGCTGAAGTTGGTGGCTTATTCAGGTCAAGTTGTATAACAATGTAAGCATGATGAAAAGCTAGAATCTTTTATGATGGCTCGTGTTAGGAGTTGGTTCCAAAGATAGCGGCTTGCTAATGGAGGGAGCCTAGGATTGGATAATGTGGAATGGTTCCTCATGAATAATGGAAACTGCATTGTGAAATAAGGAATCGATGTCCAAAAGAAGAAATGGAGGGCTCGAATGAGTATGTGTTGGAATATTCTCGAAGTGTTTTCTTGTGTACTCAAAGCAGATGTATTATAAGTGCGGACGCCCATGGATTGGTAGCAAGGATCTGAATACCATGAACCGGTAACTTTGGGCCTAGTGTCTAGCTTTGGGCTATAAGACACATATCTAGCTTTGGGCTGCATGATACGAGAGTACATAGAAAATCGAGATTTCCATTAGTCCCTGGCAATAAGAAGGCCATACGAGTTACCATATATTCAAGGCACAAGGGGCAATGATATATAGTAGGTATTGCTTAATGCATGCTATGGTTGTTTGATTGCTTACTTTAGTGGGCTATTACTTGGGGATACCATTAGGAGTAGGTATTGGAGATGGTAATATTTAGACATCCACAATTGTATCTTGTATAGTACCTTTATGATATTGTAAAGTAGCATATTATATCGATATGTGTTAAGTCTTTAGTTGCAGGAACATGTTGGGAATGGTTCGTGTACACTTATTCCTTATCATATTTACCTATATACTATATAATGATTCATTTACCACTCACATCAGACTATTGTCTGATCCACGATTTTATGCTTTGCTTCTTATTATATTAGATACTCGTAAAGGATAGACTAGATAACAGGTCTGGGTGATGCAGTAGCTATTTGGAGGATGAACTAGATGGAGCTAGCTTGTATTATATACTTCTATGGATTCTATGCTTATTCCACTGTGCAATGTTGGGAGTCTTAGAAGTGAATGCTTATACATGTATTTGAGATAGCTATTGAGTTTGTTTCCATTGTTTAAACTCTATGACATTTGATGTATGACTATAGGGATCTATACTCTGATGATTTGTTCACACAGTTATTACTATCTCTTCTGTTATATCTATGATATTATATTTTATCAATGTACTGTGAGATATAATAGGTTATATGATGTTTTTATTATTATTCATCTAAATGATTGTCCTATATCAACTGGGCATGACTACAGCGCACTATTTAGTTATTATCTATGCTGGCGGTATATTGCAGTCCTTACATTAGCTGAGATCATTGCTAAAATCAAAGCTGAGTAGAGTCTGAAGGGATGAGACAGTACAGACTTGATCGAGATGGTTGGCTCCATAAAGATGGGAGATTGTTTGTTCCTGATGTTGATGAGTTAAGGGATGAGGTGATACGAGACTGCCATCATTCGAGATTGACTTTACATCCTAGTGTTAATAAGATGTACCGCGATTTGAAGCAGACTTATTATTGGGAAGGGATGAAGAAAGACGTTGGGACATTCATCTCAAAGTGCATAAACTGCCAGTTGATTATGGTAGAGAAAAAATGTTAAGTGGTTTGATGTAACCGCCAGAAGTTCCCAATTGGAAATGGGATCAAGTTTTGATGGATTTCACCGACATGACATGGTCTAGTGTAGAGTATGATAGCATTTGAGTCATAGTTGATCAATTCACCAAGAGTGCCAAATTTATACCCGTCAATTCAAGTAGAACAGTAGCCAAACAAATCGAATTGTATATAAAATGGATAGTATGATTCCATGGTGTGCCAAAGAGCATTGTGAGTGTCCAAGACCCGTTATTTACTATTGCATTTTGAAAGAGCTTACAGGAAGCATTAGGGACAGAACTGGATCTCAGCATAACTTATCACCCTCAAACCAATAGCCAAACTGGGAGAATGAATCGCATCTTAGAGGATCTCTTGTGGGTTGTATACTTGATTTTGAAGGCTCGTGGGATGATCACTTACATCTCATTGAATTTGCATACCATAATAGTTATGGAACCATTCGAGGCATTATATGGCAGACCACGTAATGCTCCTTGTTGCTAGGAAGTGGGCGAAAAAATAATAATTGGGCAAGGTATGGTTAAAGAAACCTCGAAGAAGATCGAGATCATTCAACAATGAATGAAAGCTGCTCAACATAGAAACAAAACTACACCGATAAGAGACATAGATATCTAGAGTTCTCTATCAACGATATGGTAATTGTCAAGATCTCTCCATTGACAAATGTAATTCAGTTTAGTATTAAAGGGAAGTTGGCATCATGATTTCTATGTCCTTTTCCAATACTAGAGAGGATTGGGAACTTTTCCTATGAATTCGACTTACCTAAAAGAATGGCGAGAGTGTACAAAATGTTCCATGTTTCTTACTTGCTAAAATTTGCACACGACTTAGGCATAACTATCACATCGGACCAATTAGGTGATATCAAGATTTAATCAAAGACTTCAAGACCTTGTAGGCCTACTTGTAATGTCGGATGTGATACAAATCAGCTTAGGAGAAAGGTGGTTATTTGCACCAAAAATTGGCACAAATACCTAGTAAATATTTTGTAGAGGAAGAAATGAAGAATATAAAATGGAAATACAGGTAACAAGTAATTAAATGACATAAATTCAAAGCAATAACAAGCACACGATGATTTATAGTGGTTCAACATTATTTGCCCACATCTATGTTTAATAGATATCTTTATCAATCACTTTGTAAACTAAGTACAATAGGGATCAAGTGAAAATCCTTAGTTACAAAAGAGTACATAGCAACTAGCAGTGTAAATTCCTAAAAATAAACAACCAAGCCTGTATTCATAGAGAAAGATGGCAAAATATCTCCCTGAAAAATCGCCAGAAGGATCTCCAAAGCTATATGGACCCATAAGATGGATCACATGGCCCAAATTCCAAGGAATAGGTTTCGGTGTCAATCCTTATTTTGGTAGAATCTGAGGGTACGATCCCTATAGGAGCTTTCCCATATTGTAATATGTTTAAACTCCAAGCTTTATACCAATTAGATAAGTAGAACTTGAATTATTAGTCGATCTTTACTGCAATTTTAATTGTTTCCTGACTTGGTTAATTGCTATAGAGAGAAAAGGATCGATACATATGTCTTAATTAGTTTGAGGTGTGATCCCTAGGGTAGGCTCCTTACGGTCCCCTCATCTTATTCCTAAAGTTTCATATACATTGGACTTATAGATCTTGAGATATCAACTGTTTTCCATATAATTGCACTTGTTTGGCAGAAATAGGCCGATCCCTATGATTGAGAGGGATTATAGCCGATACCTTTTCTATGTTAAACCATATTCCATACTTTGAATACTCTGCACTGGATATCTCTCAATTCCATTCGACCACAACTTCATATTATCATCGTATGTACTTGATCTTCTAACCCCACAATCATCGCTCTGGACTTACCGACCTTGATGACAATCGAATCTAGCTAGTCCAATCAGCTCGGATATAGGCGGGTTAAAATGCCGAATTACACTTGCCTCTAAAGTACATCTTGTTCTGAATATGGTGCTCTTTGAATTGAAACAAGTTAGCGTCATCGATAAGTAATCCATCTTGTTTTCTAAATAGTTGTTATCCTTTCATCGAATTATTTTCCCAAAGTGCGGTATCTTTCTTTGATCATCATGACCCTTGTTTGATTTCTAGTAGCATAAATTCAGGATTACATTCCATCAATTGATATCTACGTCCGGTTCTACGAGACTAGTAATTAAGCTTTGGCTATCTGATCTGATCTCGACCTTGAAAGCTTCAAGTTGAATTCAATTTCCATCGATCTTAAAAATTAAACTTTTAGAATATTTACGTGCACGCTCTAGCATATGCTCTTGTCATTGGCTCCCGGATGCATTTGTACGCTTACGTGTTGTAGCCAATTTTCACTGAATTAGATGCAACTTAATTGCATTTTATATATTGCACTTCATACAATTTTCTTGTCTATTTTCATGCACATTGGGTTCGTAACCAATCTCTTTTCTCTTTCTTTCTCTCTCCTTTTTTTTACACGTAGGGTCGACCCCTTCCTTTTTATTTTTCGTTCATAAGGTTTGGCATTCTTTTAGACGATCCTCGCTTTCTCTTCTTTTTTTACGCATAGGGCTGATTACTTCCATTTTCTTTTTTGTTCACAGGGATCGGCATTCTTTTGGATGATCCCTCATTCTCTTCTTATATATATATATATAATATGGATCAGAATTTTTTTCCCTAGGGTAGGGATCATACCGATTCCTATTACTTGAAGGACTCGACCAATTTTTCACTTTATAAATAGGAAAGTGGGCCAAGCCCTCGGACTCCATATATAAACAAACATTGACTTCTCCTCCTTACTTCATCTCATTTCCTTGACTTCCTTATTTCCTTCATGCTTGGTTCCGAACCCTTGTTCTTCAATTTGCTTCCTCACTTTTGAACCGAAATCCATCGCAACCCGACATATTACTATAAATCTGATCCCTCTTCACTTTAATCTTGATAACTCCGAACCATTCGCCATCGCAGCTGTTCTATCCATTTATCATTACCAACACATATATTGGTTGCATTTTAGTTTGCATATAAATTCGATTTGCATTGAGATGATGGGTGTTTTTGCATTAAACATGGCTTAAGTTCGCAGGAGATGAGATGGATGATGGCAGTGCAGGGTTCGACGAAATAGTAGAGGAGGAGAAAGAAAAGAGCGAAGCATGAAGAAACAGAGGGATCGGGTGTGGCGGAGTATGTTGGAGAGGGATCAGTATTTCGCATGCTGCTCGGGTGATAGGCGTAAAGATTTGAGGGAATCATGAAAACATCAAACTAGAGGGATCCGTATTAAACTTCTAAGAGGGATTAGTTATGTTGGGTTACGCATAGGGCTCGGTGGCATTGTTAAGCAGAACGATCGGTTGGTTACTGATCTAGAGAGGGATTGGTCATTCGTGAAGTGAAGAGGGGTCGGCTGTTTGCTTTAGAAGGAGTGTGAATATGTCTAAGTAGACAGATCGATGGTGGTGTGCTTGAGAGGGATCAGATATAAGTTTTGTGAGAGGGATAGATTATGATAAAAGAAAGGGATTAGTACAAATAGCGATCGGTATTTTTAGATAGAGGAATTGACTATGGGTACTTAGCCGATTCTAAGCTTTTGAACTTGAAAACCAATCCATATTTACTTGCATGAACAATTAAAACCAATCCCATCTCAATGAACTCGAACATATGACGATAATGAACAATATGACTAGCATATCCAATATCAAACTGGATATTGAACGACCAAACTCTTAGTACTTAGAATATGAACTAAAACTTAACATATGGACTTTAATAATGGACTTCACACTTTGACATGTTGATAGTCGATCCCAAAGCTTATACAACCGATCAATCTAAATGCCTGTTGAGATTGTTAGCAATGACGATCACTCTGGCTGAAATCCAAAGTCTCATCACTTAATTTTGCTTTTAATTTTTAACTGTTTGTCTCTACATTGCACAACACTGCACCACACTAGCTTACACTTAACATGGAGGGACAGATAAATTTTCTAATCTCAATTATCTACTAAGTTTAGTTGATATGGGATCTTGACATTCAGAGCGTTTAGCCGCAATGCCTTCTAGACAACCTTAGCAATCCCAGAGCTGAGTCAAGTTCTCCAAAAATATTCGACAGACTTTCCCCTAACCATCAAGTTGACCAACTGAAGGCTTCTGACCCATTGGCCGAATTTTTCTCTGATGTTGCCATCCTTCTGGTGGAAGATATAGGTCCTGCCCCAACACTATAGAAGGTGTTGTATTTTTGGATAACTTGATGGATTCCCAAGCTTACAGAATTGGCAAAGCTTCTTTCCATAGACTATGCTCTTCACATGATATTCAATATGGATTTGTTCTGGTCTCTTTAGTGAATGACAGGGCTCATTTGCCCCGGGAGGGATATACGGCATGCAATAAATTCATGTGTTGGGCCGAATATTTGCCACCTTTTAATTCTTCTATCCGAGAGATGCTAAATATCTAGGAATAGCTCCTATTCAAATACATCTGAACAACTATGCTTTTCTTCATGGCACTTTCTTGCTATTTGTGGATGTTCTGTTCCGGCCTCCATTTCTTTGGACGTCCGCTTTATTTACAATTTCAAATGACGGACAGGGAGACTTTCTTATACTTTCCTTGAGCCTTCACCCAACTTTCAAGTTCTAACTAGTGCTTGGAACAAGCTCGGCATCTTTAAACATGAATGGTTCTACATTCGCAGTCCGCCTGGCTTTGCGAGGCGATGGTCGGAAGGACATTTGTGTTGTCTTCACTTTATTCCCTAAATTTTCAGTCCAGGTCGTATCCTGATCCAACTAATACTTCAAAAATTTATAGGTGTCCACCCATATTCAAAAGGCGATAGTTTCTCAAGGGCAATTTTTGCAATCAGTGCCACCCCCGTTGAAGGCAAGGACATCAGACCCATTGTAACCAATGAATGGCTATCTCCTTTTGGGCTGTTAGAACAAGGCCACAACATCAGGATTCCTGGACTGCCAGGGTATGTGGATGAACAAGAAGGTATGACTAGTAGCCTTATTGTGCCCTCAGTCGAGGTGACTCAGGACGATGCCGAAGAGGGTGATGTAAGAGGTGATGAAGCCAACAAGCCTGGCGATGCTGATGTAGGATCAGGCGATGCACCTATGGTCGAACCATCACAAGGCACGCTATCTCATATGGCAACAAGAAGAGGAAAAAAGCTCACATGTAAACTCCGTAGTAGAAAAACTACTAAATATCCTGAGTTTATCATTACCTCTGTTGAAGTAGAGTCTTCCTCTCAACATTTAGAAAGTTCGACGAAAGGGTTCTCGAATCTTTCGATCCCTAATGATATCATGACCTATGACTTCCCCAACATCAGTATTAAGGGGTTTAATTCTCCCACCATGACTGATGCCGACATTCCTCCTACTAGTAAAGGGGAAAAACTCCTATAAGTAAGGCTACAATAATTGGCCCGTTGGAGGGACACTAGGTCACTCACAATCACGCGCACTTCACTGCACGATTTATGTCTGTCTTTTACTTGATGGTCACTTATACACTCTTGTTTACTTTTCAGGTGCTATGACTCAATCTCGTGCCTTCGACCGCTTAAGGGGCTCCTCAGCACAGCACGGATCCAATCACGGTCCAGAGTCGGGAAGGCATCAAGAGTGAGATGACAACCGAGAAAGAAGTCATCGTTTGAGGGAGCCTTCACCTTCTAAACAAAAGTCCCAACACATTAGGAAGTTTAGCCCAATCTTCATGTACATAGCGATGACCAGATTTCTTTCCAAGCTCCTTAAATTGTTGTGCTGCTTGAGTATTATTCAAATTCATCTAGTTCTAGATAGTCATGTGATCGTAGGTCGAGTAAATGCCCAATTGTTACTTCTGATCCAGCTTTGTCTACTGCAGCTCTTGAGGCCTCTACGGTGGAAAGATTGGCCAAACTTAAGGTCAAATTACCAAAAATCTACTTTGATGGGCTTAAGTTCCGTTCTCCCATCTACATAATTTTGGGGAGTGCTAAAGCAAGTTCCTATGCATACGTCAATGAGGTTTTTGTGCAACATGAAGCATTCCAACATTTAGCCGAGAAAATCTCTGTGATTTTTATTGAGAGACAGCATGAAATTAATCACCTCAAGCTAGAGGCGATCCATGATAAAGACACAATTAAACATCAAGATGATGAGATCTTGTAGTTGACAGCTTCAACTTTCCTATTTGCTTGGGGATGAGCAACTTTCACAAATCTCTTTTTAATATGATGCTGGCGGTAGAAGTCTTTGAATTCAACGCTATTGAATTGAGTCCCGTTATAAGTTACAATGGTTCGTAGGAGGCCAAAATGATAGATGATTTTCAGGACGTTGAAGTTGATTACTTTCTTTGCCATGATCGTGGCTAAAGGTTCTGCTTCAGCCCATTTAGTGAAGCAATCAACTACGACAATGGCGTACTTTGCACCACCTTTTGAGATCGGTAAGAAACAGATAATATCTATCCCCATATAACAAACGGCCATGGACCGACCATTTGTGTGATTCTCGTTGGCAGAGCTCTTGGAACTTTTGCATACATCTTGCACCAGTCACATCACTCAGCGTAGTCAACAACATCTCGGTTGACAGCCGACTAATAATACCCATAACGAAGTATTTTCTTTATTAGGGTCTGTCGTCCAGTGTTATTGTCACATTCCCCTTCATGAACTTCCTTTAGGACTCATTTTATTTCGTCATGAGCGATACATTAGAGCAGGGGAATGGAAAAACCTTTTTTTATACATGACTCCTTCCTGAATGATATATCGTGAAGCTTTGCGGAGGGCTTGTCATCTTTCATTCCTCCGCTCGAAAAGGACTCCTTGTAGCAAATAGTCTTTAGTCAGAGTCATCCACGATCTTCTCAGGCTTCGTATCTAGTACATCAGTAAATTTCCATCTGGTTTATACTTGGAGCATCTTATACTTCGATTGGAGCCAAGCTCATTTATTGTGCATGCCCAGCGCTATCAAACGTTGCCAATGAGTCAGCCTCTTTATTTTGATCCTGGGGAATGTGGATGATGTCATAATACACACGGAAAAGGTATGGAGCGAGCCATCGTACTTTAGCCTGGTAATCTCCCTTGACTTGGTATACTACCAACTGGGAATCGCAAAAAAAATCAAGATATTTTATTCCTAGTTCTTTGGCAAGTTTGAATCCAACAATCAAAGAGTCATACTCAGCTTCATTGTCATTGCAGGGAAGTCAAGCTTTAAAGCATAGCAAATTGATCCATCCTTTGGAGTTACTAGCACGATTCCAGCTCCATAGCAACGGTCGTTGGATGATCCATTCATATACATTTTCCACCGAATGGTTGGGGATCCATCGCTCTTTGGGAGATCATCTAGTGCAGTGAAGTTTGCTATAAAGTCTAACAGAGCTTATCACTGGATGGCTCTTTAAGGGAGATAAGTGATGTCGAATTGATTCAGTTCAATATTACACTTGGGTAAACTTCCAAACATCTTAGGTCGCTATATAGCCTATCGTAACGGATGATTGATGTAAACGTTGATCGGATGAGCCTGAAAATAAGGGGAGAGCTTTCGTGAAGCAAGTAGTCCTCCAAATTTTCTTTTTTTAGTATTTCCTTTCAGCTCCTATTAATCACTTGATAACATAATAGACAAGTCTCTGGATTTGATTTTCCTTGCGAAGCAGCGCAGATCAAGTAGAAATACAAGTCTTCATGATCCACTGGCGAGATAAGATAGGAGGCCTGTATAAGTGGTTCACCAAAGTTCGAAATGTGTCTTCATAACCATGCGTCCATTCAAAGTTTCGTTTACCTCATCTAATCAAGTCGAAGAAAGGAATGCATTTGTCGGTAGCTTTGAAAATAATGGACAAAGGGCTGCAACCTTCCCATTTAGGCTCTGTACATGTTTGCTTGTTTTTGGCACCTGAATATTGCGAATTTCTCGAATCTTCTTGGGATTAGCTTCAATTTCATGAGCATTGACGATGAAACCAAAGAACTTTCCCTAAGCCGCACCAAAAGAACATTTCAAAGGATTGATCTTTATTTTATAACATGGAAGGATATCGAATGTGATGATCCAAAAATTTTAGGCAATATAAATTTAATAATCTGCATTAAAATTAAATTGTCTTGATAATTTTTGTTAATAAAGATTGAATTGACTTAATAATCTTATTTTAATAAATATTTAATCGATGAATTTTATCTTTTAAAAAGTTAATAAATTGTTTTCTATTATAATGTATATATTTGTCTACATTATAAATAGATAATCTTTGGTTTGAATTTGATTAATAAATAAATCTTGTTTTCAAATTCTATTATACATCTTGGTAATTTGGAAATTTTGATTTGAATTTAATATAAAGCTTATCAAAGATTTTAATAAATAACTATATAGTTTTGAAATACTTAAGATAAATGTTTATAAGGTTTGTTTTATTTTCATTTTAAATATTTCTTGATAAATATGATTTGAAATATAATAATAAGATAATCTCTTTTATTAATTGTTATTTTAACCAATATTAATAATGTATTGTTCATATATATATATATTAATATAAATGAAATTTGTTATTTTCAAAATTTAATATGTAGTTATATATATACGTATATAACTTGATTTTAAAGGTGGACTTTTGAATATGATTTGAATTTGAATTTAATTTTGAAATTCAAAAGGGTAGATATTTAAAATGTTTGGATTTTAAAATATATATAAGCTTTCATCTTAAAGGAAATTGTTATGCACTTAAATAAGTATTTGTAAATTAATAAATTAAGTCAAAAAGCTTTTATTAACATTTAAAACAAAAAAGAAAATAGTTAAGGGGAAAGTGTAATTACCTTAAGTAATTTAATAACATATGGTATGTAATCAATAAAACAAGATGACAAATGCTAATGCATTAAGACAAGTGTCCTATTTAATTTTCATTTTTTTCCTTTTATTTTAATGAAAATCAAAAATTCACTTATATAGACACATTTTCTTCTCATCCTCATTTTTTTTCCAATTCTTTTTCAAATCTTAAAAAAAATTCAGCTGCAAAAATCTTTCAACAAAACACAAATCAGTAATCAAAACATGTAAAGGCTGAAGCCAGAGGAATTCAAATCTTAAGCAAGGCAATCCTTCTTTACAAATTCAACATAAAAATTTGAGATTCAACCCAGATGATGCAAGCAGATCAAAATGAATTTAAATTTGTAGTTTTCAAGTGAAGTTGCAGATTTCAAAACTCTGTCTCCCCGATCAAAGTTTCACTGTGAGTGGCTTCACTCTTTTTCAAGCCTAATTTGCTTATTTATCTGAAGCAAGGAATAAATAATGATAGCAAAGTTGTGATATTGTTTTGCATGTATGAAAATTGAATTTTTGTCTGGTATACAAGTTGGGTATAATGCATATATATATACAGGTCTGTGGTAGTTATCACTGAAAAAAATGTTGCATGTGATAAATCCATATAGAAATTTTTGAATGATGGTTTGCATGATTGTTTTGGGTATATATATGCTTTGACTTTTATGTTACATATGAATATATCAGTATGTTTGCAGTTTGCTTCTGTTATTTTCACCTGGGTTGAATTATTTTCAAAAATCTTAATCTCTCTATACAATTTAATTTATGCTTTGATCTCAGAATAAAAAATGATCATTACAATGTAATTTAAATTTTAAAAATTGTTTCGAGATTTTATATTGAGTAAACTTTTACAGAGATATAAAAACACAGTGATGATCAGTAAATAAGAAAAAAAATTAAACATGTCAATTTCGATTATTGATTTCAGGATCAGGTTTGAAATGTTTAATCATGAATTTAGGTAAAGGAATCTTGATTTTTAGATAAGGAATTGATGGGATTATCTGAGATGAGTGATATTGGGGTTTTCGGCAATTGTCGATGATCTTGGTCGAATTGGAGTTTGGGGTTGATGTCGAGGATGGCTGGGGGGTTGATGACCTATGGAAAAATGGCCAAATGCTTTATCAATGACCGTGGTGACTGGAGTACAGTGAACTTAGGCTTGGAATGCTGTTTGACTGTGTGGGATAATCGAGATGTTTTTGACGTCGATGGCGCATCAGGAAGGATCGCGTAGGGGGTTTATGTCGTATGGCCTATGATGCTACTGTGGTCAGAGAAGTAGATGCTCCAGTTGTCGCATTCGTCGACGGCGAATGTTTTGAATGATCGAGTCTGGGGATCCTGTGAGTTCGATAGTTCGATTTTGATTAGCCATCGTTTTCGTTGTTCTGGAGGGTCGTGGGGACTGAGGTAGGCGGTAATGACTTGTTGAAGTCATCGGCGATGATCAGAGGTAGTCAGAGGGATGGTGCATGTGCACAGTGCACAAGCGTTTTCGGCCTGTTGTTCGTTTGAGTGGCGAAGAAGCTTTCCACTTGGGTCGTTCTCGAGTAAAATGATGGTGAGACTCGAGGGAAGTAGGAAAGAGAGAGAGTGTTCGAGATTGAGTTCGGGTTGTTGTTCGAATCTTTGGGAATTTAACTCGGGTTGTTCAATTTTGTAACTGAGTTTTAGTTTTGTAAGAATTATGTTCCGGGTTTTTAAATATGAAGGTATTAAGTTAAGGCTAATGCAAATTTTGATATGTATTAAATAAATGAGTTTTAAGAGAAGATAATTGGGATTTAAATTTTTTTGTAAATAAAATAAAATTTGGATTTAAAATAAAACAAAATCCAAAATAAATTTACCCTTTCAAAGTTTTCAACAAATAGGTTTAGTTGCTGAGTTTTAAATGTTTTAAATTTCTAGAGTTTTATAGTTTAATAAATTAAGTTTAAATTTAATTATCTATGAACTGTTTTGAATGATAATTGATTTATTAATATTTGATAAATTAAAGTTGAGAGGTTTATTTAAAATTAAACATTATTTGTCTTAACTTAATTAACCAACCAATTGTTAATTAAGTTAAGTTGAACAATTTATTTATAGTAAAGTAATTAAGGAAGGATTACTGGGTGTAATTAATTAAATGATTAATTAAAGTAGGTAAGTAAGGGATAGTTAATCCGAGTGAGATTAATTAAAAGTATAATAAGTGAATTTAATTAGAGAATCATTAATTAATTACTAAAAGAGTAATTAAAGCAAATGGTTAAGAATAATTAATTGATGTAATTAATTTAGGGCTAATTGTTTAATGAAATAGAGAATGATTAATCAATGTAATTAATTAAAGTAATTAGTTAAGGATAATTAATCAATGGATAATTACTTGATAAAAGTAATTAGAGGTTAATTTCTTAAGAGAAGTAATTAAGAATTATTACTTAATGTAATTAATTAAAGGATTTATTAATTAATTAAGGGATTAATTAATTAATGTAAGTAATTAAGAAAAATTAACTACTGAATGTGATTAATCAAGGTTGATTAATGAATGTGGTAAATTAACTAAAGGCTAATTATTGAATGTAATTAGAGAGGATAATTAAGGGATGATTAATTAATGGTTAGTGATTAATTATTGTTAAGTAAGCAAGATTTAATAATGATTAAAGTAATTAATTTGATTTAATTAGTAGTGGGTGGCTAAAAAATCTTGCTTATGAATGATTGGTGGATATTTCTGATATGAAATGTTTATGGTATGATATGTTTGTCTTGAATAATGATTGTGTGGTTATCTGTTGATGATAAATTGTTGTATAAAAAGTGACAACTTGAATTTAAATGTTGAATTGTATTTCACTTGATTAACGTGGGTTAAGATGACATTGGATTCGAAGAGACCGGAGTTGGGTATTAGTAAATACCCGAAACCACTTCCATTCTTTGTAGATTGATATGTGAAATTAAAATGCTGAAATGAAATGATTTAAGTGAATTAAACCATTTAATCTAAGTTTCGGTATTTAGAAATTGACGTGTGAAATAAATGATGTTTATAACAACTTGTGAAGTTGTAAATTGATACAAGTTACCCGGGTTTATATAGGTTGTATGCTTTTGTATTCCATATTAGATGGGTTTACTCATGCTGGTTTCCAGCCTGACCCAGGTGTTACTTTGATGTAATGCTCGGGTCAGACCGAGTGTTACATATTTTCAGGTAAAGACGTTCTGGCGCTCAGGAGGCGAGCTGGAGAGCAGGAATGTATGGAGTGTTCCCGCTGTGATATGTTATTATATAAGTAGGATATGTTGTTTTAACTGTCCAGTGATTGGCAATAGTTGTAACTCTGATGTATAAAAATATAAGTGTACTGATACGCTTCTTCTTTGTAAAACTGTTATTTATGTGATATTATATTTTGATCCGCTGCGAATGTGAGGTTTCTGTGTTTTGGTGTTTTCTGTTTCTTCTTTTTCTTCTATCTCTACATCTATTTCATAACTATCTGGAATTTTCAGGATCGAAATTTCTGGGTCGTTATATTTTGGTATCAGAGAAAAGGTTAAGTGAGAACCTTGGCTCTGGTGGGATTACTCATTAAGGATAGGGTCAATGGTACCCTAGAATGAGTTGAGTGTGTGTGTGTGTGTATATGAGAGCGCAATTGTTATTTTCTTATATAAAGATATTAAATGATTTTACATAAGATTATATCTTGATATATAAAGCAATATTTCTTTCTAATAAATATTAAGGTAATTGGTTATTAAAATATTGGGATTAAGTGGTAACAGAATACAACCAAATTGAAATTAAATAAGGATAAATTTGAAGTGAATTCAAACTGAAATTAAAATCTTGAATTTGGGGAAGTGTTTCAGAAAAAAATGAATTGATTTTCAGATATGATAATCTTGGTTATTATCATAAATGATTGTTATGTGTTTAACAATAAGATGTGTATTAATGAGTAAGAAAAATGAAATGTTTAAAAAAAGTAAAACATTTAGGTAAAGTATGACTTATAAATTGAAATTGAAAATACCTAAATTGTAAAATTTTAAATCTAGGTCCAGAAATTTAAAAATTGTTTCAAAGTGCTAAAAGAAATAATAAATAAGTATTATTTGAATAAAAGGGACTTGTTGTAAACAAGAGCTGTTTGAAAATTAAAGAAATTTGTTTTGAATTAAAAACCAAAGGTGGTTTAAAATTTAAGTATAACTTGGTATGTAAAGGAAATTAATATGAATATGTGGATATATATAATAACAAAAATGGTTTGAAATAAACTCTAAATGTTAGTTTTAAATTTGGAATGAGATATGATACCCAAAGTGATAAGTTTTGAACTTAATAAGTGGAAAGATTATTAATGTGAAGTTTAAAAATTGGATTGGGATTTCAAATTGAGTAAGGTTGATTGGATAAGTAAGTTGAATTTAACTTTGGGAAAGTTAGATAACTTAATAAGCAACCTGAATTAGAAATTTCAGGATGAAATTAGAATTTAAATGGGAAAGTTAAATGGTTAATTTGAATTGGGAATTTTGTGATCTCAAAACGGGTTTGAGATCTAGAAATTGCAAATGGATGAATGTTTTTAAATAAATTGGATGATATCATTCTATTGTTGTTTAAAAAATAATCTTTAAATTGTGGATTGGATTTGTTTAAATCAATAAGAAATGAAGTGAGGTAATATATCCATTATTGAGATAAAAGGGAAATTTAACTTTAATTTGAAATTAAGGGTATGGAATTACTTTGAACTAAAAATATGAATAATTGAATTTGTAAATTAAAGTTGTTTAAGAACTGGTTTCAAAACTGGAAGATAAAATTGGGTAATAAATTAAATTTTTAAGATAAAGTTGTTTTGAACTCTTATTTGAACTTTGGAAAAAGTTAAGCAAAGATAATTTAAAATGGAATTTTGAGAATTTGACTCAAAATTAAACTGTTTAAAAATTTGAGTTATTGGTTTAAAAATAAAAGGTTAATTTGGTTTAAGGGGTTAAATCGACATTTGGAAATTTAACTGAGATTTATAGAATTCGAGAGGGTTTAGATTTGAAATTTGAATTGAATTAGTTCAAATTGAATTTAAATTGAATCAATTAGAATTGTGATTGAAAATGGATAAGTTTAAAAATTCAAATAGAAAATTTGAATTGGATCAATTTGAAATGAAATTGAAGTTGAATGAGTTCAAATTCAAATAGGAATTGGGATTATTCAAACTGGAATTGATTTGAAATTGAAACAGGTTCAATTTGAAATTAGTCCAAATTGATTTGAATAATTTGGAATTGTGATTAAAATGAATAGGTTTAAAATTCAAATGGATTTTGATTTGAAGTTAGAAAGAAATTGAGAATTAATTCAACTTGAATTGGGAATAAATCAAGTCCAATGGAAATTGGAGTTATTTGAAATTGGAATTGGGTCAATTTAAATGGAAGTGGAAATTTAAATTGAATTGATAAGAATGGAGATTGGGAATTGAACAGTTTGACTCTAGATTATTTTTTTAAATAAATTGTTTTAGCACAGATCTATGTTTCCAAGTTATTTATTATATATACAACCTTTCTTATTAAACACGAAACTATCTTATACTTATTTTACAACTACTTTTGGAGTTATTTAACAATTTTGTAACTGTTTTATAAACTAATTACAATTATTTCAACTACTTGACAAATTAATTACTATTTTGCAACTATTTTGTAATTATCTAAAATTTCTGAAATTATTTAACTATTTCTCAACGATTTTATAAATAGTTAACTATTATATAGCAATTTTGTAAACTAATAATTATTTTTCAACTACTTATCTATTTTTAAAATTTCCAAGCTATTTTCTAAATATAAACTGGTCGGAGTTCAAACTGTTATTGATTAAATACCCAATTGAGATAAGGATTGAAGTGTCAATCCAATGGAATTGAGGCAGTTGTAAATAAGTGAATGAAAATTTAAATGAATGTGAATGGAAAGTAAATTGATTTGGCTAATAATCAATGAAGTTAAATACGTAGGATGTACGTATATTATTCTATTCGCATAGTGATTTGATCCAGATTCAGCATAGAATTTCGAGATAGTTTATCGATCTGAGTGGGATTTTTCACTCGATTTTCGACGACGAGCCTGGATATGGATTGTTGATTGGTTCTGGATATTCTCTATCATAGTTATGACTATGCAAGGAGAATGACAGTTTCTGATCAAGAAACCAGATCTGTGTCCGCACTAGGAAGTCGGATGGACGATACTAGTTCGGAAGTGAAATTGTGTGATCGAGTGAGCGATCAGATTAGTATGGTGTACGAATGATATGTGTACATCATACGGATTTGGATGAAATTGATATTGAAAAGAGTAATCAAATTTGAATATTTGATTTTGAATAAACAAAGTTATATATCTTTGTTATATATAAGATAAATCTCCCCTTGTTGAATCCATTGCCAGAAGAAAATGGATTTTTTGGAAATAATTAAGTATAAAAGAAGTTTTATACAAGTTTGAAATGATCCAAAGTTTTAAAAATTATATATATCTATCTATATATATATATATATATATATATATATATATATAAAGGATCTTATAAGGATTTTTGAAAAGGTTTTGGGAACCTTTGGATTTGGAAAAGCTTTTGATTTTTGGGTAAAATCAATATTGGAATACGAAAAGCCTAGTTTGAGAATTATCGATTTTGGGATAATCGATTTTGTGTAAAGGAGCTTTTTATGAGATTCATACTAGGTGTATGATTTGGAAGATACTATATGTGTATAGTATAAGGTGTTTTGATGATGGCTCTAGGGAAAAAGGCGCTCCCTTGAAATGAACTTCTCAGGAGTGTCACTGGATGGTGCTGCCTTGAGCCCCAAGAGGAGGGGGGTTCTAAAGTTGATCATGTGAGGAGTCCGGAAAAAACTAGTTCCTGGGGATTATGTGTAGTGTGTACAATAGCGAAAGTCGTGTGTGCCGCTGAGAGCCAATAGCCTATGTTTGATTTTATATCGGTAGACTGCGACCTATGGTAACATAGCGAAAGTCTGTGTGCCGTTGAGAGCCAACAGTCTGCGTTTGATTTTATATCATAGACTGCGACCTATGTGGGAGTGAAGAAGTTTCATTTTGACAACGAAAATTGTGTGTGCCGTTGAGAGCCAGCAGTTACATGGACTTTTGCTGCGATGACAATGTAACCTTGGAATGTAACTGCGAACTGTTGTGGGTTCCATGGCGTAATCGAGGGGCGCGGAGTGCCTACAGTTACATGGACTTTTGCTGCGATGGCAACGTAATCCAGGATGTAACTGCGACCATGGATGAGGGTGATGATTTCCAGAGCATTCTCACCAAAAGATATTTTCTCTGTTTTCAAAATGTTTTCTATATTTTCAATAAAATTATTTTCCAAGTATTTTACTGGGTGTTGGAAATGGGTCTACTAAGTATTTATAGATTTTCAGTCTTATGCCTGATCAACGTATGACCGAATTTCTATGAGAACGAGGATGGACTTGTTGAGACATCGAGTTATAAAAAGGATTTTTATTAAAACTATTTTATAATATAAAGTAGATTTTGAAAGTGTTTTAAAAATGATCAAAGAAAATTTATATGATTTTAAGTATTCTAATAAATTTTGGCTTCGTTCCTTTTCGAGGACAAAAAGATTCAAAGGGGGAAGGAATGTGATAACTCGAAATTTTTGGGCAATATAAATTTAATAATCTGCATTAAAATTAAATGGACATGATAATTTGTGTTAATGAAGATTGAATTGATTTAATAATCTTCTTTTAATAAATATTTAATCGATGAATTTTATCTTTTAAAAAGTGAATAAATTGTTTTCTTTTTATAATGTATATATTTGTCTACATTATAAATAGATAATCTTTGGTTTGAATTTGATTAATAAATAAATCTTGTTTTCAAATTCTATTATACATCTTGGTAATTTGGAAATTTTGATTTGAATTTAATATAAAGCTTTTCAAAGATATTAATAAATAACTATATAGTTTTAAAATACTTAAGATAAATGTTTAGAAGGTTTGTTTTATTTTCATTTTAAATATTTCTTGATAAATATGATTTGAAATACAATAATAAGATAATCTCTTTTATAAATTGTTATTTTAACCAATATTAATAATGTATTGTTCATATATATAAATATATATGGATTTTAATATAAATGAAATTTGTTATTTTCAAAATTTAATATGCAGTTATATATATACATATATAACTTGATTTTAAAGGTGGACTTTTGAATATGATTTGAATTTGAATTTAATTTTGAAATTCAAAAGGATAGATATTTAAAATGTTTGGATTTTAATATATATATATATATATATATATATATATAAGCTTTCATCTTAAAGGAAATTGTTATGCACTTAAATAAGTATTTTTAAATTAATAAATTAAGTTAAAAAGCTTTTATTAACATTTAAAATAAAAAAGAAAATAGTTAAGGGGCGAGTGTAATTACCTTAAGTAATTTAATAACATGTGGTAAGTAATCAATAAAACAAGATGACAAATGTTAATGCATTAAGACAAGTGTCCTATTTAATTTTCATTTTTTTTCTTTTATTTTAATGAAAATAAAAAATTCACTTATATAAACACATTTTCTTCTCATCCTCATTTTTTTCCAATTCTTTTCCAAAGCTTAAAAAAAAATTCAGCTGCAAAAATCTTTCAAGGAAACACAAATCAGTAATCAAAACATGTAGAGGCTGAAACCGGAGGAATTCAAATCTTAAGCAAGGCAATCCTTCTTTACAAATTTAACATAAAAATTTCAGATTCAACCCACATAATGCAAGCAGATCAAAATGAATTTAAATTTGCAGTTTTCACGTGAAGTTGCAGATTTCAAAACTCTATCTCCCCGATCAACGTTTCACTATGAGTAGCTTCACTCTTTTTCAAGCCTAATTTGCTTATTTATCTGATGGAAGGAATAAATAATGATAGCAAAGTTGTGGTATTGTTTTTCATGTATGGAAATTGAATTTTTGTCTGGTATACAAGTTGGGTATACTGCATATATACATACAGGTCTATGGTTGTTATCCCTGGAAAAAAATGTTGCATGTGATAAATCCATCTAGAATTTTTTGAATGATGGTTTGCATGATTGTTTTGGGTATATATATGCTTTGATCTGTTATGTTACATATGAATATATCAGTATGTTTGCAGTTTGCCTCTGTTATTTTCACCGAGGTTGGATTATTTTCAAAAATATAAATCTCTTTATACAATTTAATTTATGCTTTGATCTCAGAATAAAAAATGATCATTACAATGTAATTTAATTTTTAAAGATTGTTTCGAGATTTTATATTGATTAAATTTTTACAGAGATATAAAAACACAGTGATGATCAGTAAATAAGAAAAAAAATTAAACATGTCAATTTCGATTATTGATTTCAGGATCAGGTTTGAAATGTTTAATCATGAATTTAGGTAGAGGAATATTGATTTTTAGATAAGGAATTGATGGGATTATCTGAGATGAGTGATATTGGGGCTTTCGGCAATTGTCGACGATCTAGGTCGAATTGGAGTTTGGGGTTGATGTCGAGGATGGCTGGGGGGTTGATGACCTATGGAAAAATGGCCAAATGCTTTATCAATGACCGTGGTGGCCGGAGTACGGTGAACTAGGGCTTGGAATGTTGTTTGGTTTTGCGGGATAATCGAGATGTTTCTTGCGTCGATGGCGCATTGGGAAGGATCGCGTAGGGGGGTTATGTCGTATGGCCTATGATGCTACTGTGGTCAGAGAAGCAGATGCTCCAGTGGTCGCATTCGTTGACGACGAATGTTTTGAATGATCGTGTCTGGGGATCCTGTAAGTTCGATAGTTTGATTTTGATTAGCCATCGTTTTCGTTGTTCTGGAGGGTCTTAGGGACTGAGGTAGGCGGCGACGACTTGTTGAAGTCATCAGCGATGATCAGAGGTGGTCAGAGGGATGGTGCATGTGCATAGTGCACATGTGTTTCCGGCCTGTTGTTCGTTTGAGTGGTGAAGAAGCTTTCCACTCGGGTCGTTCTCGAGTAAAATGATGGTGAGAATCGAGGGAAGTTGGAAAGAGAGAGAGTGTTCGGGATTGAGTTCGGGTTGTTATTCGAGTCTTTGGGAATTTAGCTTGGGTTGTTCGATTTTGTAACCGAGTTTTAGTTTTGTAAGAATTGTGTTCCGGGTTTTTAAATATGAAGGTATTAAGTTAAGGCTAATGCAAATTTTGATATGTATTAAATAAATGAGTTTTAAGAGAAGATAATTGGGATTTAAAAAAAATTGTAAATAAAATAAAATTTGGATTTAAAATTAAACAAAATCCAAAATAAATTTACCCTTTCAAAGTTTTTAACAAATAGGTTTAGTTGCTGAGTTTTAAATGTTTTAAATTTCCAGAGTTTTATAGTTTAATAAATTAAGTTTAAATTTAATTATCTATGAACAGTTTTGAATGACAATTGATTTATTAATATTTGATAAATTAAAGTTGAGTGGTTTATTTAAAAATTAAACCTTATTTGTCTTAACTTAATTAACCAACCAATGTTAATTAAGTTAAGTTGAATAATTATTTTATAGTAAAGTAACTAAGGAAGGATTACTGGGTGTAATTAATTAAATGATTAATTAAAGTAAGTAACTAAGGGTAGTTAATCCTGAATGGGATTAATTAAAAGTATAATAAGTGAATGTAATTAGAGAATCATTAATTAATTACTAAAAGAGTAATTAAAGCAAATGGTCAATAATAATTAATTGATGTAATTAATTTAGGGCTAATTGTTTAATGAAATTAAAGAATGATTAATCAATGTAATCAATTAAAGTAATTAGTTAAGGATAATTAACCAATGGATAATTACTTGATAAAAGTAATTAGAGGTTAATTTCTTAAGAGAAGTAATTAAGAATTATTACCTAGCATAACTAATTAAAGGATTTATTAATTAATGAAGGGATTATTTAATTACTGTAAGTAATTAAGAATAATTAATTACCGAATGTGATTAATCAAGGTTGATTAATGAATGTGGTAAATTAATTAAAGGCTAATTACTGAATGTAATTAGAGAGGATAATTAGGGGATTATTAATTAATGGTTAGTGATTAATTATTGTTAAGTAAGCAAGATTTAATAATGATTAAAGTAATTAATTTGATTTAATCAGTAGTGGGTGGCTAACAAATCTTGCTTATGAATGATTGGTGGATATTTCCGATATGAAATGTTTGTGATATGATATATTTGTCTTGAATAATGATTGTGTGGTTATCTGTCGATGATAAATTGTTGTATAAAAAGTGACGTCTTGAATTTAAAGGTTGAATTGTATTTCACTTGATTAACATGGGTTAAGATGACATTGGATTCGAAGAGACCGGAGTCGGGTATTAGTAAATACCCGAAACCACTTCGATTCTTTGTAGATTTATATGTGAAATTAAAATGCTGAAATGAAATGATTTAAGTGAATTAAACAATTTAATCTAAGTTTCGGTACTTAGAAATTGATGTGTGAAATAAGTGATGTTTATAACAACTTGTGAAGTTGTAAATTGATACAAGTTACCCGGGTTCGTATAGGTTGTATGCTTTTGTATTCCATATTAGATGGGTTTACTCACATTGGTTTCCAACCTGACCCCGGTGTTACTTTGATGTAATGCTCGGGTCAGACCAAGTATTACATATTTTCAGGTAAAGACGTTCTGGAGCTCAGGAGGCGAGCTGGAGGGCAGGAACGTATGGAGTGTTCCCGCTGTGATATGTTATTGTATAACTAGGATATGTTGTTTTAACTGTCAAGTGATTGGTAATAGTTGTAACTCTGATGTATAAAAATATAAATGTAGTTCTTCTTTGTAAAACTTTTATTTATGTGATATTATATTTTAATCCACTACGAATGTGAGGTTTCTGTGTTTTGGTGTTTTCTGTTTCTTCTTTTTCTTCTATCTCTTCTTCTATTTCATAACTATCTGGAATTTTCGGGATCGAAATTTCCGGGTCGTTACATCGAACATTTCTGTTAAGTCTCTAATATGGTCGCTTGATTGTCATGAGTTCATGAGCATATCGTTCACATATAGCCACATTGTCTTTCCAATCTAATCTTTAAACATTCTATTGACTAGGCATTGATAATTTGCTCTAGCATTCTTCAATCTAAATGGCATTACCACATAGCAATGCAAACTGATGTCGGTAATGAAGCTCGTGTGCTTCGGATCAAGAATAGCATCGAGATTTGGTTATATCCATAGTATGCATCCATGAAAGATAGTAGCTCATGTCCTACGATTAAATCTACTAGTCGATCGATCCTTGGAAGGGGGAAACTATCATATGGACATGCCTTATGTAAGTCCGAATAGTCAATACATGGCTGCCACTTTCCATTCGCCTTTGCCGCAAGTATAGGATTAGATACCCATTTAGGGTAGAGGGCATCGCAAATAAACCTACTGCCTTTGAGCCTATCCACCTCCTCTTTAAGGGCAGCAGATCTCTTCGAATCCATGCCATGCCTTATCTTTTCACTAGGACAAGCCTCGGGTCGATGTTTAATGCATGGCGCGCAATGGCAGGCAAGATCCCACATACATCAGAATGAGTCCAAGCGAACACGTCAAGATTTGCTCGAATAAAACAACAAGTTTTTCATCATCAGGTGGCTGACCTGTGATCCGATCTTTAGGACCCATGACGGGTCATCGTGGTTGGCCGTAATATCAATTGTCAACTCAACTAGTGCAACTTTGGTCTCTTTGGGATCCTCCTCATCATCGCTCGGATTTATATCTTTATAGAACCGACTATGGTGCTCAACCAAGGCCCAGGCATTAGTTTTCACTCTTTGGTAGTTTGGATGCGAGAGACTTATCCACATCCTTTCCTTTATCCTTTCATTGAGCATCTCTCAATTCAGCTAAATAGAAAGCACGTTTGGCTGCTTGATCACCATGTATACTCCAAGCTATTATCAGTTGGGAACTTCAAAGTCAAACACCATGGGGCAAGAGTTGCTCGAAATTCAGCTAGGGCTGGCCAGTCCACAAAAGCATTGTATGGAGAGTCAACATCCAAAACATCAAATGGCAATAGCCACACTCTTCTTAGGTCACCTTCTCCCAATTCGACGTGAAATTTGACATATCTGACAGCTTCGGTCGCAGCACCATTAAAGCCATGAATATAGGCTTTATACGGTTTCAAGTCCTTGGTTTCCACCCTTATTCGATCTTAGGTCTTTTAAAAATTATATTTACGGAAATTCCACAATCAACCGAAATCCTCCACACTAAGGCAGGCCCGATCATGGCCGAAATGACCGTTAGATCAATCTTAGTTCCTGCACCTTGTTTGTATCTCTATTTCTTAACACAATGTCATCTGCCACCATACGCTACTGTTTTGTCCGAGCCCCGTCTTATGTACTCGAACAACACTCAAAATTCATATGCTTGATTGTGCTAGCATAGCGCTCCATCTCATGACAACTCTTATCAGCTGGATACGGTCCTCCGACAATTGTATTGATCAATAATCTTCCACTAGTCCATTCAGGCTTCTCAGCCCTATGCGGAGCTTGTCCTCGATTGGGGTCAGATGTCTCTTGCCCTCTATCCCACAGGGATTTAAAAAATTGCTATAATTTTCTTCCCTGAATCAGTTTCTCAATAACATCTTGGAGATGCCAACATTCATTTATGTTATGGCCATAGCATTCGTGGAACTGGCAATATTTTCTAGCCTGCTTCTGCTTCTATGTCGATTTCGCATAGAAACGTTCCAATGCTGCAGGTGTTTTGCCAGCTAACCAATCGCCAAAGTATGATTCTAGATCAATCCCTTTTGTTACTTCCATCAATATTGAATGGTCATTCGGATTCTGTGACAATCGTATGAAATCTCTCCAAACAATTTTTCAACGATTCTCCTCGAGCTTAAGTCACGCTGGATAGGGGCGCTACAAGTTTGGGTTGAGTTGCATGCATACAAAATATGCTCCACAAACTTTGTTGCTAAATCATCAAATTTAGAGATTTACCATGGAGGTAATATATTAAACCACATCGTTGCTACGACAGAGAGAGTAATAGGAAAACAACTAAATTTTGTTGCATCACTAGCTCTTGTGGATATTGTAATATGCTTAGCCTCCATGTCCCATGCCAACTGGATTAGTAGACTTGAGTTATTGCTCGATCTTTGCTGCGAGTTCTTTCCTGATTTAGATCGATCCTTATAGAGGAAAGAGTACTAATCCCTCTTTCTTAATCCTTTTGAGGTGCGATCCTAGGATAGACTCCCTAGGCTCCCCATATGCTTTTCTCAAAATTTCATATACAATGGACCTATAGATCTTGAGATATTGACCATTTTCTATTAAATTGCACTTGTTTGGCTAAAGTAGGCCAATCCCTTTAATTAAAGGGATTATAGCCGATCCCTTTTCTAAGTTAAACTATATTCCATACTTTGAACACAATACATTGCATATCACTCAATTTCGTTCGGTTAAGGCTTCATATTATTATCTGTACTTGATCTTTGGACCCCACAATCATTGCTTTCGAGCTACCATCCTTGATGAAAGTTAATTTTAACTTGTTCGATCAGTTCAGATATAGCTGGGTTAAAATGCCGGATAACAATGGTGAAGTTGCTAAAGGTTCAAAGGAGCAAAAACAAAGGCGATTGCACTTGGAAGACTAAGGAGAGCATGAGGACAACTGATCTAGAGCACTTTACTTGCTGAGACATTCTATCTGTAGCTTTTACTTTCACCTATGATATCCTGAAGTATACATTAGTATAGTATCATGCATGCTAGGATATGCTTGGACGTCGCCTTTCTCATTTGTTATTGTGTATGCATGTTTGATGTGTGATGGTTACGTATGCTTGTACATGGTTGTTAGGAATGCAGGATGACCTTATTTGTTTTTATTTGGAATTTCGAGGGTGAAATTCCTAATAGGAGAGAATGTTACCATCTGTATTCTACGTATCGGAGGATTGTGGAATATTACTATAATTTTTATATTAGGCCGTACAATTTTATGATTTTGGAAAATGACTACCAGAGGCATTCTCTATCCTTAGAATTTTTATCCGATGATTTTGACCAATCTTGTATAGCCTATAACATTTGATAGGAGCCGAATTAGGGTCCAAAACTAGTTCCATTAGATTGAGTTGATGGTTTCTCTTTCCATAAAGTGGTCATAATAGAAAAAAGGACTTTCGTTAGGGAGTTAGGGCTATTTGATGTTTCACTTGATTTTGAATAGTATAATGGACTATATAGTGGGTTAATGAATAAGATGTAAGCCCAATTCGGGACTAGCATAAGGTAGGGGCTGATGGAACTTCTCTCACACTTCCCAAAAATAGAGATAATCCTTATTAACCGTCTTTTAACCAAAAAGTTACCTTAATTCCTACCTTAAATAGCCAAAACGTGTCATTGGAGGAAGATTAGTGAGATTAGGACTTTGGATTAACGATTTGATATTGGAGATCAACCTGGAGCTTATTTTTCATTCTATAGATTCATGCTATTTGGATTTGCTGAGGATTACTTAGGATTTAGGTGAGTGGATTTAAGCCAGCCATTATATGATGCTTAATGATGTTTTCGAATGATTTTTAAACTCTAAAATATGTTTTAAACCTTCTTTAATCACATATGTAAATTTAAAACGATTTGGAAAAATTTGTAAAATTAGTGTTCTTATGGATCCCATTTGTTCTTTTGCTTCTACCTTTAGATTTAGGCTTCGTTGTGATATATATATGGATGTATGTTTGTTAGGATATATTATGCATGTTGAGTGCTTGAATATGTGATGTTTTTTGGTTGAAAATGTCGATTGAATGGGGATTTAGTCATAGGAGTATGTTATGGATCGGTAGTGATGAACCAATAATGGTCCAAGTCACATGCGATTGATATGATGGCAATAAGGAAGGCCGTATAAAGCTACGTTCCAAGTTTTGATGAATTTGTTTGCTTAAGTTATAGATGGATCGATGGTAGTTTAAAGATGAACGAGTGGTGGAAGAATACTTCTGGGCATGCTCGAGTCATGGGATGGTTCACTTTGAGTCTTGGAGGAATTACTTTAGGTCGCGAATGACAATGGATAGATCGCTTGGATGTATGGGGAGAAATTTCAAGTGATGTATCGGTAGCTTCCTTGCTTTGAGTTTATTGTGTGTTGCTTTGGGTTAGGGGTTACTACTTTGAGTCATGAGTAGGTTCACCTGGAAGCATAGGCTAATAGAGTAAAAGGAGTTGAACATTGGCTAACGCATGGTTCAGTGACAACAAATTGGTACCAGTCCATGAGGCATTGACATGTGATTATGATGGATCACTGAAAGAGGACTTCATGTGGAGGAGCATAGCTTAGTTATGTTGAATTACGGGATCGATGGTTATGGATTGGTGGGGATGGTTCAGGGTTGCATGGTTCGGCAACTGAAGTTTGTGAGGTAGCTTTGAGCCTTCCTATTCTTGCTTCGAGACATAATGAGGATTATTTCGTGTTGGAAGTGCGCACACTCCAAGGTTAAACTAACCCAACAACATAGCCAAATATGGCCAAGTGTTGGATCAATACTGAGCCATAGGGTTCTATGGCAATTCTGATGACTAGGATGCATGATGCAATGATGATGATTACATAATAGGAAGTGATGGCTTCAACGACGGATAACTATACTTCGAGATGCAAAGTAGAGGACTATCAGTTGGATTGAGGAGACTATTGGGGGGAAGGGGTTACAGGATGAATGATGATATCCACTAATGATGATTGATGATTGTAGAAGCTTTTCCCAACGACGGCGACTTCATGATGGGAGTTGAAAGATCAATTCCAAGATGAGCTCTACTATGGATGACAAGTGCAAATGGATCATTGAAACTTGATGTTTCTTAGAGTACTCATAAAATAGGGTAATATGAGGTACCCATTGGACAATGATGGGTCATGATCTTTATGGCGGGCGTTCTGATCTCTATGGTGGGCGATCTTTACCCTAGATCAGTCATGATGGGAGATCTAGTTCCTGGCCAATTGAGTGCCATGGATTTGAGTCCCAAGGAACTAGGATATTGATTAGTCTTTAATCGTGATAGATCTCACGTATCCAATGCACTAAGTTAGTAAATATGAGGATGGATGATAGATTCTATGTTTTCTTTGATTGGTTATCACCTTAGGGATTCCATATGATGCCGATGTTGTCGATAGACACTTAGACACCCTTCGTACTTTGATGTACAATACACCCATGATGACTATGATGTAAAGTATCATATATCTTGTATATATGCTAACCTGTGGATGTAAGGATAGGTCAAGTATGATTCCTCATATTATTTGTCCTATTATAGTGGTTTATTTGTATTTAGAGATTTTCTACTGCTTATACTAGGATGTTGTCGGACTCGGGGTTTTATGCTTTGCTTCCTATTACTTTGGGTGCCCTTATCAGGTCTAGTGAGCATGTGGAGCTGGATAGAGAACAAGTAAAAGATCACACCCTTGTGTTACCAGATTTACTTATTATGATTTTCTATTATGCTGCAAGCATTATGGAGCTTACTAGTGCCTTAATTATTTAGAGATAGTTTGTTATGAGTTATTATTTGATGTATAACTCTATCACTTATGCCATACACTATATAGTTGCATTTACTATCATTTTTGAGATTCATTCAGTTATTACTGTTCCGCCTGTTCAAAATTTAATATGTTTATTATTATATTTTATTCGATGAACTGCGACATATACGGCAGATTCTTTGTTTATCTTACCACCCTGATGATTATCCTGCATCGACCAAGCATAATGTAGCACACTATAAAGGTATGATTAGGTGTCGGTGGTGTAGGGTAGTCATCAAAGATATAATTAATTAAATTAATTTAAAATATATAAATAAGAAAATCCTTAAATGAAATTTTATGTGATTGTAGTTACAAATAGTTGCAATTTTTAGTAACTAACCATAATATAAAGTAACATTTTATTTTAAATATTACTGGTTGAGATGTTTCTAGGAAGGATATCGATACATCCATTGAGCCCAGAGTACATAATGCTCTCCAAATGTTGGGCAGTGTATTAGACATGGCTATTGAGGGAATGAAGGCATTACGACTGATGGTTCTGAGAACTTTGGAATGATTCATTCGAGAGGTTCATGTTTGTTAACAATAACTAAGGTCAAACAAGAAATCCTAAAGCGATGATATTACACAATTCACTCAACTTGAGAATATTGTTGAACTTCAATGTGGACACACCACTTTGGTTATAGTTAAATTATGGTATGGTGATCATCGAACGAATATTGTTGGGACTGAAGTTAAGCACTGGAAGTGAAACACTATTCACTAGAGAGTTCATCTCACTTATATGAGGTTAGCATCGTGGTCAATTATAGTAAATTTAAAGTCAAAATCTCTAGTACGTACGTGAGTACACGTCAATCCATGGGGAAAGCACTAATTCAAAGATAAATCAATCAAATTAGCCTAAAGTTGAATGAAGATTTTTAATTAAAAATTGTCTGAAATTATAACTTGAGTGAATATGATTAAGGAGCAATTTAGAGATGAATCCACTTCTAAACATTCATATAAATGAACGCTAAATTAATCAATAATCTCTCATTTTAATTTTGAGTAGAAATTATTGATGTGTTTATTATTAGTTTATATGGTTTATTTGTGCTATTAATTAGCACAACTTAAACATCAAACTCTAACACGCAATTCAAACCTACTTCCAAAATCTCACGAAAATGAACATGTAAGTAAAAATAAAATCTAAAGAAAGCATGATCTATTTATTATTTTGAGATTAATAATATATAACATCAAATATTGATTTCTCTTCTAATTCCATGAAACAAATCACTTAATCAAACGATCAAATAGTTTATGTTTATATTGGATTAAGCATAGCCTATTTGAGATGTCAACATAGGCCATCAAATTCACTAAAAAACATAAGCTACAATCGTTATTAATTTATATTAAGCACCAAACAAGACATTACCGATGAAACCATTCTATATTGATTTAGTATGATTCATGAGAGCTTCATTACCCTAGTTTCTCATAATTGAAATTATCTCAACACAATATGATTTAAACATAAAAGCAAGGAAAATGAGAGCTAATCAACAGAAAGGAGAGTTAACTGCTTGCACGAAATGAAACTAAACTAGTTGCATAAATTAAAACTAACTGCTAACATGAAATAAAGAAGCATAAACAAAATAAAAGAGCATGAAAATAACATAAAATAAAAGAGCATAAAAGAAAGTTGCATTAAAAAAAGAACAAGGCTAAGAAGCCGTTAATAGGATATTTTACTTAACATTCATTTTTGTGCTACAACCATGCATAAGAAGAAGAACATTACATGAAACATAAAGGCATATTTATACATGCCTTAACCCTAATTCCTTTTTTAGGGAGCTACCCAAAATGCCCTTTAGTTTGTGTAGCCTTCAAGTAATCATTAACTAACTAACATGTGCATTTGCTTTTAATTGTGGTCCATAAGTAAGTGGGCATGTGGGCTCCTCCATGTTGCATTATTGCCATCCACTTCTCATTCTTTTGATTTCTCATGTATATGCATGCATAAGCCTCATCCATTTTGGGTCCAAAATTTCTATAAAACAAAATAGAAATGTACAAGTAAATTTACTTTAAATTAATTTACATAAAAATTTCCATTTTGCCCAAATGTTAATGTATGAATGACGACTTGAAAATCCCTTTGTATTTTTGGTTTACACATGTAAAATCACCCTAATATGCCTTTTATTTTAACAAAAGACGATTAAATATGAGAGTATAAATACACATTTTTACATGCAGTCAATAATCCCACACTTATCTTTTTATTCATGCTAATAAACTAAAATTAGGATAAATTCATTTTGATAGGAAACACGATTGCATCGAGCATATGCAACAAGCCATTAAACCTCTAGGTTTCTCTAGTTGGATGAGTGTTGTCTCGTGAGAGTTTTCAACAGATACTATCCACAAAATCCAAATGTGATGTGCAAATTCTAATGCAACCATATGATGCAAATTTTCGAAAAAATTTACAAATGAAAATTTTACTTTTAAATTGATACGAGTAAGTTAGAAATAATTTTTGTTACTATCAAGAAATTTTAGTCTTTTTACTCATCAAAACATCCAACAAAAATTAAGTTATCATCACGATTGGACTCTAGTTTGGCTAGTTGTTTCAGTTGATAACATAATGCAACTATGAAATGAATTTTTTAGTTGATTATAAAAAGTTTTGCAAAGTGACATTTTTATTTCTTTCGAATAACAAGTCAAGTAAATTAAGGATAGTGCTTGGGTTTCAATTGCTTGCACTCTCTATTTTGAATTTTTTTTTACGCACGTAACTTTGATATACTGAGGCCAGACATACCGATTATGCACTGCCTTTTGGGCTTACATGAGAAGAGTACAGAGCGATGCGAGTGTAAACGCTTGTGTATGAACACATGACTTTACGTGTTTATTGTTATTATTTTGATTTTATTTACATACACCTAAGTCAGATATATCGAGGTCAGATATACCGATCATGCACTGCCTTGCGAGCCGACGTGAGAAGGGTATGGAGCATGGTAAGTGTACACACTTACGAGTGAACACATGACTCTAAGTGTTTCTTATTATTATGATTTTTTTTTCTTTTGAAAAAGAGGTTATGCAAAATCATTTTAGCACCACTTAACTTAGGAAATAAAAAATGTTATCGCTTTTACTTTAAACTAACCTCTCTTTTAAACAGAGATTACAATTAGGACATACTTCACAATTATCACCTATGAACCTTTCTATATACTAGTTACACCATAGGTACTTATAATTAGAATTTTCTTCTTATTTTTGTTAAGACAAGTAATTTTTCAATAATTTCAGTTTAATAACCAAAAACATATAATATTTCTATTGTGTTTTCTCAAAAATAAATCAATATGGTAAAAAACATTTGATTTTTTTTTCTTTCTTTTTTGTTTTTGGAAGAAAATGCAAAAAAAAAAAAAACCATGAAAAATCAAAATAAACAGTAGACTTCCGCCCCCACACTTGATTTTAACTGTGTCCACACGGTCAATGCATGATATAATGAGTGTAATGGAGAAAAATATGTACATATTTACAAGAGAGGGTTAAAATTCCATACTAGATGTAGTGTGGCTCATGAAGAATCATAAGCTCCTCCTCTCGATCACTCGCCAACTCTAAGTAATGTTTTAAACGATGACCATTGACTTTAAAAATTGATCCATCTCTAGGGTTTTCTATTTCTATGGCACCGTGTGGAAAAACAGTACGTACCATGTATGGTTTTGTCCACCTTGATTTTAATTTCCCAAGGAACAAATGAAGTGGAGAATCATATAAAAGAACTCTTTGTTTTGGAGAAAATGTTCTTAGGATTAAATTATTATGAAAAAATTTGTTTTTTCTTTGTAAATTTTCTCATTTTCATACGCGAAGTTCCAAATTTCCTCTAACTCATTGATTTGTAATTTCCCGCTTTCGCCGGCTTTTTCAAGATCAAAATTTATATTCTTAATCACCCACAATGCTTTATGTTCAAGTTCAACAGGCAAATGGCATGCTTTACGATATACTAACCTAAAAGGAGACATCCCCATTTAGTTTTATACATAGTTCTATAAGCTAATTTTTGTAACCAATCTTTTTGAGTCTTATTTACAGTTTTCTCCAGAATTTGCTTGATTTAGCGATTTGAAACTTCAACTTGACCACAATTTTGAGGATGATAAGGAGTGGATAACTTGTGCGTTATCGAGTATTTCGTCATTAGAGTTTCAAATGATTGATTACGGAAATGGATTCCATTATCGCTTATTACCGTGTGTGGTGTTCCAAACCTCAAAATGATGTTTTCTTTTACGAATTTCACAATAACTTTGTGGCTGTTTGTTTTACATGAAATGGCTTCAACCTATTTAGAGACGTAATCAATAATAAGAAGAGTGTACAAATTTCCGAAAGAATTGGAAAACGGTCCCATAAAGTCAATACCCCAAACGTCAAAGATTTCGATCATCCAAATGGGGTTCAATGGCCTCATGTTTCACTAAGAGATTTTTCCTAACATCTGGCAGTGATCACAAGTTTTATAAAACTCGAATGCATCTTTGAAAAGTGCAGGCCAGTAAAAACCTCATTGGAGCACCTTTTCCGCTGTTTTCTTAGGACAGAAATGACCACCACAAGCTTGGTCATGACAAAATAAAAGGACACTCTTAGTTCTGAAATTTGGGATGTAACGTCGAAGGATTTAGTCGGAACGGTACTTAAACAAGTATGGTTTGTTCGAATAGAAATATTTCACTTGGGAATGAAATTTGTATTTATCTTGTTTCGACAAAAATGAAGGAGTTTCCTTAGTGACTAAATAGTTTACTATATTAGAATACCATGGATCGATGGAAACGGAAAGGAGTTGTTTAACAGTAAAGTTCTCATCTATGCAGTTAAAGCGCTCGGCAAATTCAATGCGACGAAGGTGCAAAAAGTCACAATGGGGATAAAGCTAGGATATAGCGGGATATATCGGATAATTTTAAAATAGCATATAAAACTCATACTTAACGTTTTTACAAATATATAAATGGTATTTAAATGAAAATTTAACATTCAGTTGAATTATAATTAATACATAAATAATTTTATATAAAAACATGTGCGAATATATTGTAAATAAACATAAAACTGTTATACAACATAATTGAATTTAGTAGAATAGTAGAGTATTTTCATTTATGAAAATATATTAAAAATAAATTAAATTAATTAATTTCATAATTTTATAATTATAAATATTATTTCACTTCATTTCTTTTAAGGAAGATATAGCGGAAATAGAGGAATATAATGGGAATAACGAGACATAGCAGAAACGGCGGGGCTTAAAGCGGATAGGCTATATTTGGGGTTATATGGGAAAATCGTAGTGGTAGAAATCCATGACGAAGTATAACAAGGTAATAGCGGGATGGTAGCGGGGCATTAACTACACGGGTTCTCATTGATTGGTAAAGAAGGTTGTGCGTTTGGAAGACGCGATAAACGATCAGCAATGACGTTGTTGGATCCTTCTTGTCTTTGGTCGTAAGGTCAAATTCTTAGAGTAAAGGATCCAACAGATCAAGCAAGCCCTAGCATCCTTTTTAGTGAAAATGTATCTAAGAGCGGAGTGGCTAATATAAACTGTAATGCATGAGCCAATCAAATGAGGTTGGAACTTTTCGAGTGCAAAGACTACTGCTAGAAGCTCTTTTTCAATGGTCATGTAATTGAGTTAAGCATTGTTTAAATTCATACTAGCATACTAGATGACATGAAAATTTTTGTTGACGAGTTGTCCTAAGACAGCACCAACTGCGAAGTTAGAGCCATCGCACATTATTTCAAAAGGAATATCCTAGTTTGGTGAGAAAATGATGGGAGCGGAAACGAGTACATTTTAGAGACGTTCGAAAGCAGAAACACAATCATAATTAACGTAAAACGGAACATCTTTTCCAAAAAGAGCAGTTAGAGGTCGAGTGATTTTACCGAAATCCTTTATAAAAAGTTGATAGAAGCCAGCATGCCTAAGGAATGAACGAATGTCCTTGATAGATTTGGAAATGGGTTAATTCACTATTACATCAAATTTCACCTTATTAACCTCAATGCCTTTGTATGAAATGACATGTCCTAGGACAATGCCATGTTTGACAATTAAACAAATTTTTTCCTAATTTAACGTTAAGTGTTTTTATTTGCATCGACTTAGAACTATCTTGAGATGGTGTAAGCACTTAGAAAAGGAGTTTCCATAGATGGAAAAATCATTCATAAACACTTCAAGAACGCATTCGATCATGTCAAGAAAGATGCCGATCATGCATCGTTGGAAAGTCGCAGGGGAATTACAAAGACCGAATGGCATATATCAATAAGCAAAGGTTCCGAAAGGATACGTGAAAGTCATTTTTTCTTGATCTTTGGGGGTGATTGGAACTTGGTTATAACCAGAATAACCATAAAAAACAATAGAATTCATGCCCGGCTAATTGTTTAAGCATTTGATCAATAAAAGGAAGAGGGAAATGATCTTTACATATTGCAGCATTTAATTTTCGATAATCAATGCAAACACGCCAACCCGTTTGAGTACGAGTTGGAATGAGTTCTTTAGCGTCATTCGTAATAACGATGATACCGGACGTTTTAGGCATGACATGAATTTGGCTAGCCCATAAACTATCAGAGATGGGATACATGATTCTATTATCGAGGAGCTTAAAATTTTTTCCTCAAACTGCATCCATCTTTTTTGGTTTAAGCCTTCGTAGTGCATCACGAATAGGCTTGGCTTCGTCAACTAAGTGGATGCGATGTTGAACAAGAGTGGGACTAATTCCTTAAATATTGGTAATTGAACATCTAATTGCCTCTTTAATTTTCGATAGAATTGAAAGAAGGGAGGCTTCTTGATCAAAAGAAATATTTGAGGAGGTAATGATAGGAAACATTTCATTATCACCTGTATGCGTACTTAAGGTGATCAGGAAGAGGTTTAGTTCCAACCTAGGAGGTTGCTCAATCAGAAAATTTGGTTCGAGTTTTGACTCAACCGTGAGGGGTTCAAATGGAAGCGCTTTTTTTGATCTTTTTAGGTTCATCTTGAAATAGTTGTCCATATTCGATTTTGCATTCATTGTTAAGGTCAACTGTTTGATTATCAAAATTTTCTTAAATGGAGCTAATTTCCAACATTTGGTCAAGTGGTTCATTCGATTGACTTTTGAGATTAAGATGTTATGATCCAATTCATGTTACCAAAATAAATTTTCATTGAGCCATTTCGATAATTGATTAGGGCACTCGAAATGGATAAGAAAGGTCGTCCTAGAACAAAAGAAATTTGACTCATTGGATTATTCATATGTTGTGTCTCTAGGACGATGAAATTGACGGGGAAATATGAATTTATCGATTTATATGCATATGCCCTTGGTTTCTTCCATGGTTTCTTTAACGAACGATCGACTAACTAAAGAGTTACTTTCATAGATTTTAGTTCACCATAGCCAAGTTGTTGGTAAACTAAATAAGGAATCAAATTGACACCTCCACCAAGTATAATAAGCAATTATTAATCGTTTTATCTCCTATCGTGCACGAGATTGTCAGGCATCTAGGATCTTTTTATTTTATGGGAATTGACTGAGACAGGACTTCGCTAAGTTCGGTAGCTTGTAAAACCTCCTGAATATACGAATGTGTCGTTTTTGAGTACACAAGTATAAATGTTGAGTTGTAGACTGCCAATGATCATGCAGCTTTTGTTGTAACTGAAGGTCAAGTGCTAGCAATTCATTGTCGACTGTTCTGGCTGTCACTAGCTAAGTATTCAATTCCTGTTAATTTTGAGGTTCAAATGTTAGTGTATCATGCATGCACGTATTTCAAGCTGACTCCCGTTCATGCTTGTACATTCATGGGTTGTTGTCAAGTTCTCTTTTTTTGTTTAAAATAGATCTTGGTGAAAAGAGGTTCTTGCCATCAATTGATGCTTTCTTTAGAATCGAGTTTCGTATCGATCCTCTCCTAATCCGAGTTGTAACAATGATCGATGGTTGTTTTGATCCTTTCTTCGTATCGATCCTCTCCTGGATCGATCTGGGGTGTATCAAGGCTGATTTCATATCAATGAGGATCGATACAAGATGGATTTATAAAAGGTGTATCCATAATGATGGATAAGGCTTGGCTTAGGTTGCTGTACGATGGGCTCTTCGTATCAATGATTCAAGATTTTTTCTTCGTATCAATGGATATGAAATGCTGGACTTCATATACGTATCGTATCGATGGATACGAACGATACAGACCAAGCATGCGGTGTTCTTCATATCAGTGGGCATATTGATCGTTTCAATCGCTAATGTAACCGGGTAAGAATCATTTTTTGCTTCGGATACGAAAAAGTATAAATACGTTTTGTACTTAGAATATTTTTCACCTTGCTCCTGTTGCCATTTCGTATCCATCGGGGAAGAAAAAGAAATTACAGATCTTTCGTCTTTAATTATCAAACCAATAATCCCTAACTTTGATTCTTCGAGCTAGGTAATCAATTGATAGAATTGTGCTTAAAATGATGAGACTCGACTTTCGTGCCATTTCGTTCATGGCAACGGCCATCTCCGGTGTCGTTGGCACTGAAGTGTGGCTGGGGTAAGGTCAAGAGCATGGTCAATGGCTATTTAAAGAAGAAGGAGAGTAGCCGAAGGAATTGATGGACTTGGAGTTTTAGAGTTAGTGGATGCCGTAGGAAACTATTTCCACGATCGATCTTGCCGTAATGATCGATCTAAAGTGGAGCAGTTCATATCGATGTGGATGAGATGTGGCATGATAGATCCGAGACCAAAGTCCTTGGACCGATACGAAGTGGTCGATATGCACAAGTGATCGATACAAGGGTTTTATCAATACAAAAAGGTTATCGGTCTAAGTCATTGATTGATACGAACGTTTGCTTCGAGGGAACGATCCAAAGTGAACCATGATGGATACAAATTTCATTGCTTCTTACATGCTCGAACACTTAACCCTGACAAGCATTAGCCTTGCATATTTGGACTTAGTCGTAAAACTACATATATGTCTATCCTTCAAAGCTCGTCTATGGAACTGTAACTTGTCAAACACAACAAATTTTAACACGGATCGTTCTCCGAAGTCAGAATGACACGGTTTAGATGGTCAGCGATGATTGTTCACTATGGTCGAATCTCAAAGTCTTGTCTTTTTACCATCTTCTAACCTTGTAGATATTTAGAGTATTGTGCAGTACTTCACTACACACCATGATCACTCACTTTGCACCGGAGGGATACAGGTCTTTTTTACCATCTAATGATAGTTTTTGCTGAGTTCGATAACTATGGATCCCGAAAGTTCGGAACAACAAGAAGTTCAATGTCCTCCATTCCCTAGAATAGAAAGGCCGGATATCCCTGTAGATATAGTACTGCTTCGAACGAACTGCCACATGTAGTGGTGATATTGAATCTAGAAGATTCAATCTAATCCAAGATTATAGAAGAAATCTAGGAAGAATTTTCCTTAGACATGGGGTGTCTTTGATGAAGTTTGGTTGCCAGGACCGGAAGACAGGGCACACAATCCCCCGAAAGGTTTTACCGCATGCAACAGATTCATGTGCTGGACTGGAACAATGCCCCCTTTCAACCAACCAATTAGGGATGTGCTATGTTTTCTGAGGACCGCACCCTCTCAATTTCACCCTAACGGGTAAGCTCTACTCAACAGCCTAAATATTATATTTATGGAACATCTCTTTCGTCCCTCGACTGTGGACAAGGTTATATATTTATTTATTATTAAGAGTCGGTCAGATAATCCATCGTTCACTTTCCTAGAAGTTGTTAGGAACTGCCAAGTTGTGGCAGGCACATGGGGCAAGTTGGGCTACTTCAAAACAGAGTGGTTTTATTTGAGGTGCCCACCAGGATTCGCTAGGCGGTGGCTAGTCAGACGTAAGTTTCATTACTCATTTCATCGTTAATTATAACTAGACAATAGAGATTGATGCTTGTCGTGTTTCTTTTATAGCTACTATTGCATGGCCCAAAGGAGCCAAATATAAAGAGCTAGTTAGGACGCTCCAGGCGGTGCCTACTGGACTACAAGAAATAAACGAAGTTCTCACCGATGATAACTTGATATCCATCGGACTTTTAGAGAGAGGACAATGCATAGGGCTCATGGGGGTACCATGAGTGGTCCCACTAAGACAACGTGGAAGATGGGCTCTTGTCATGCCCCCAGTCGAGGGAGCTCAGGCTGTGCATGGCATAATAATCATCAGACCTCGCAACAATGAGGGTACAGAAGTTGGTCGAGAGTCCACAGTCGTGTTTCCACAGGGCTTTCAATTATCCGTGTTAAAGAGAAAAGGAAAAACTCTTGTCCACAAAATCAAGAGGCAAAAGAGCACTGAAGCAATCCAACTTGTTGCTACTTCTATGGGTCCGGAGACCTATACAAAAAGTTCATTGAAACGGCTCTTGGATATCCCTATCCTAGAGGAGATGTCATCATTCTATGATCTTGGGCTAGAGGGTTTCACTCCCCTTCAAGAACCAGTGTTGACCTAACCTTAATAGACATAGTGGAGCCGACTCCAATAAGCAAAGCTGCTACAACCGAACGGTTGGGGGATTGCACATATATATACACACTTCACGATACCACATGGCATTACATCACATGCTACTTAATCTTTGGCGATTACTAACTGTATCCCTCTTTTCGTTTTGTAGATACAATGGTGAAGCATTGCTCCATGCTTAGCAAACTCAGCTCTTCATGCTACTTATCTAGATCGCATTATGAATCACATAGCCGTGAAAGCGAGAGAGATTATGTTTGTGGTTATCATTCTAGGCAGGAGTGTGAGTGCCACAATAGAGAAAAAGAGATCATACCAAAGCTGGGGCCGTTCTAGGTCACGATCTCCGCATCTAAAGAACTTTCAAAACCTTCTAGCCTAGCAGGCCCCTTCTGAATCCTCGCACCAAACAGTGCCATCTAATGCTCCAAAAACAGGCGATCAGTGCCTCAGAATTGAGACAGAAGCTCCTATCATGGTATAACAAATTGCCATAGAGCCATCGGGTGAAGGAGCCATCCATATTGCTAAACTAAAGAAAGATTTTTAGAACATTTGCTTCGATGGTTTTTACTTTCCTCCCAACTTAAAGAGAATCCCAAAAGACATAGAAAACTTGTGCAAGATTACGTGCATGACGTGTACAACCAGTATCGAAAGTGGGCCAAAATGGCAGAACGAGTCTCGGCTGCGTCCTTCGAAAGAGCCAAAACGATTGAAAAACTGGTGGGCGACCTTTCTTAAAAAGTCAAAATAATAGTGCTGCTCACCAATGAGCTCGAGTCTTCAAGGAAAACTGAGATGGAGGCTGGCCAGAGAGCCGATGAAACTAGGAAGTCCATGGAAGAAATGAGAAAAGCTCACATGGACTTAGTGTAGGAGATGGTTACTGCAACACCGTTATTATACGAGAAAGGGATGTTGCGTTGAAAGAAGTTGATAAGCTATAGGCAAAACTAACTAAGGCCATCAAAGAAAAAGTTGAAGCCAACAAAGTTGCCCAAGAAGCAAGCCAGGAGGCAATGAAACTTAGAGAAGAAAGGGATATTACAGATAAAAAGGCCAAAGAAGCCGACACCAGGGTCGAGAGGGGAATAAAGGCCGTTGAGGCCAAGATGGAAAGCGAGTTTGAAGATCTCCTTGTCACTTATAATGCAAATGTCCTGAAAAATCGCAACTTGAACTAGCTCGGCGAGGACTATCGCTTTCAACTGTATGAGGCCTAGAACCGCCTGATTGAGGATGAAAAGGCGATCCGTGAAGTTACATCTATCGATGAGTTTGAACTGGAAACTCAAGTGTTGATCGGAGATGAGCCTAAAGTCCTCCATGACATAGCTATCACGCTTCAAAGAGAAGATCTAGATGCTGAATACCCAAGGGCCGGGAAGGATCTGGTGGTGAACACCATATCTTGCTTCTAAATACTCCCAACGTCTCAAACTGCGCCTACATCTTTTGTCAACCTCCAATCATCTCAAAGTATGATCTTGACAGGCTACATCTCTCTCCAGTCATCGAGCATAGCTCGGAAGGCACATCGTTCCAACTCGGGAGCCAAACTGAGGAAGGTATTCTAGAGACTTCTCTCATTCTTCAAAATGCAGGCACTTTATCAAAGGGCATTACTAATATATTCTCCTACCTTTATTCAGCTTTAGATTCTTCATCGGCCACCCTCCTGCAACTCAATAAGCCAACCACGAGCAGGAGGAATTAACAAAGGAGACCACAACTGTGTCAATTACTACTTCGGCCGAGGAGATGCATGATAGCGGCTATGTGTTTGATGACCAATTGATGGAAGCACTTCTCAGCTACCAAAGCGACCCAAGCATTGAGATACCCTTTGATGTTGATGAAGATGTTATTATCACGGGCCCCTCGTGTCCAACCGGCAGTATCCCAATGGGCGAGAGTGTGGACCGAGAGGAACAAATAATGAGGGAAATTATGGCTGAGATGGAACATGATCTTAGAGCTGTCGAAGGTATGGCGGGTCCTGGCCTGCCCCAATTCTCATGATTTCTCCAAGGTGGCACCATGATTGAGATTAGCGTGCTTTATTCTTCTGGTATCGAAAGTGTCACTATTCCACTAGCTTCAACACACAGGGGATACTTCAATCCCCGCATGCTCCCTGGGGGAGACTGCTTCGATTTCCCAGCTGGAGACAAGCCAACTGAAGTGATCCGGGGAGGAAAGGGTTCTAAAAGGGGTCCAAACGGTAGCTCGAGCGTGTCTACGTCAAAGAAAACTAGAAAGACAGAAAATCAAAGGCGTAGATTTGCATTTTGACTTCCTCTTTTGTAGGTGGTTAGAAAGAGCTTCTTTTCTTTTGCTTTTATAGGCCATGTACAGAAGCGAGTCCCTTCCTGCTTATAGGAATTCTTCGGATAGATTTTGTACTTCTAGTTTGAAGAATAGTATGAATAAAATTCCTTTTTTGATTTTGGTATAACTTTGTCTTTATTTATTCAAGTACTTAAGCATTCACATTTTCACTCAATGTACTCATGAAGCTTAAGTCTCTGAGTCGAAATTGAGCTCGGTCTTTAAATCCTGAGGTCATGGCCTTAGGTCATAATCAAACGTTGACTCGAGTTCCAACGTTGCGTCGTCTCAGTCAGCGGCTAGTACTTGAATTATGCCCTTAGTGCTGGGGATAATTGACATAGTTAGTTGCCAGTCATCCTCCACATTTACTAACTTCAATTTAACTTAGTTGGAACCAAGTTAAAGTAACATGAGTTTGAGTGGTTTGATCACACTCTCTCATTTGTTGGCATTTGCATTCACACTCTGGGGATTAGATTTGTAAGGCAATGGTCGATCACGCCTGCTTATTATTTAGGATTACGTCCACACTCCAAGGAAATAAGTTATTTTATGGATGGTTGATCACAGCCGTTTAATGTTTATACTCTAGTTCAAACTCTAGGAATCTAGAGTTAGTTGATTGACGGTCGATCGCATCTTTGTAAGGATTAAGGTCTTATTTACACTCTGGGAATAAGGAGTTGGTTAAGGTCATGGATGGTAGATCGCATCCCCCTTAATCTAGTAAGCGAAGTCATAGATGGATGGATCCATCCTCTTCGAGCTTGGAAAGAAGTGAGGTCGTAGATGGACGGATCCATCCTCCTAGAGCTTAAAAAGAAGTGAAGTCGTGAATGGACGAATCCATCCTTCTTGAATTTGGAAAGAACCGAGGTCGTGGATAGATGGATCCATCCTCCTCGAGCTTTGAAAAGAAGCAAGGTCATGGATGAATGGATCTATCGTCCTTGAGATTTGGAAAGAAGTGAGGTCATGGATAAATGGATCCATCCTCCTCGAGATGGACGGTCGATTCACATCCTAATTTCAGAGTTTTCACTTTTAGCTCGCACTGTGCGAGCCGGAGTTTTTTGGAGAATTGTCGTGTTTCAATTCTCTTTTAATTAATTGTTATTTTCCCTTTGGGATTGGGGATTTATCTAGCAAGTGACCGGTCAGATCACGATCACTCTCTATCTGAATGAGTCCGTAGATGTAACTCGGCTCTTTGTACATCATGGTGGTTACATGATACATTTAGGAATCACTAATTTGGCTTTATGAGTCTGTGCTTTATTGCTGGAATAAGAAATTATTGCAAAATCCGTTGCCTTATTACAAACTTAAATTCTTGAATTGCGTAAACATAGTTGAAAAAGAAAGCAGACTAAATGAATGAAGGCCAGTTATATGTAATAAAGACAGAGACTTCGTTGTTCCATGCTCTTGTTCGAGTGAGTCCATCAACGGTCGATGGCTTGAATGTGCCATCGCCAAGCCTTCGCTCGACGACGTACGGTCCTTCCTATGTCGGTTTCTTATGCGAAGGGACAGGATAGATCTGCTTAAGTATGAGATCGCCAACTTCAAAGGTTCTAGGTCAAACCTTGGCATTGTATAATCGGGCGACTCAGTGGCGATGCACAACCATCCTCAAATCTTCCTCTTCACATATAAATCCAGAGACTCTATAAGTTGGATGGCATTCATCTTCGGATCATAATAAGTCAAAAGGTGAGAAGGTAATTCTAGCTCAACTGGAATAATGGCTTCAGAGCCGTAAGAAAGTGCGAACGGAGTATGGTCGGTCGCAAACTTGTGGGCAGTTCGATATGCCCATAAGGCCATGTGAAGCTCATCAATCCACTTACCTCCAATCTTCTCTAGTTGTTTCTTCAAGATGGACTTAATGACATTGTTGACAGCTTCGACTTATCCATACATTTGAGGGTGCGCTACCGTCGAGAATTTCTTCTGGATGCGGTAGCCTTGGAAGAAATTCTTAAACTCGACACTATCGAATTGGGCCCCAACTTTAGTTACAATCGCCCTTGGGAGGCCAAAGCGACAGAAGATGTTGTGCACAACAAAGTTGATTACTTTCTTCGTCGTGATAGTAGCAAGGGGCTCAGATTCTGCCCATTTAGTAAAGTAAACAATTGCAACTACGACATACTTCGCACCACCCTTAGCTAGAGGTAAGGACCCTACTATATCAATACCCTTTTGGCAAATGGCCATGGACCAACCATTTGAGTAATCTCAGTTGGAGGGGCTCTCGAAATTCTGGCATGTTTCTGGCACCTATCACATCTCTTAGTATAATATGATGCGTGTTGGTTTGCGGTTGGCCACTAATACCCGTATCTGAGCATTTTCTTTGCAAGGGCTTGCCCCCGATGCGATCTCCATACTCTCCATCATGCACTTCCTGTAATATTCATTTGAATTCATTGTGGGTGATACATCGGAGTAAACAGAAAATCCCATTCGATACAGGGCTCCATCTTGGATAACAAACCGTGAAGCCTTTTAGAGAACCTGTCTATTCTCACTCCTACGCCTGGGCAACGATCAGTGTTCAAGATAGTTTCTAATTGGAGTCATCCATGACTCTCTCTCGGATGTTGCCTCATGAACCCGGTCTGCTTCTACCTGATCAATACTTGGAGCAGTAAGTGTTCCATGGGGACGAGTCCCTTCTACAGTGCTTCGCCGGTGCTTGCCAGTTTTGCTAAAGAACCGACTTTCTGATTTTGCTCACGGGATATACAGTGATAGTATAATAGTCAAACTATTTCAATACTTTCGGGACCCGCATGAGGTAGGAGGCCAATCTTTAATCTCTAGCCTGATACTCTTCTCGAACCTGGTACACTACCAGTTGTGAATCGCAGTAAATTTCCATAGCGACGACTCCTAAATCCTTGGCAAGCCTTAGTTTAGTGAGTAAAGCTTCGACTCTTTGCTGTTAGTTGCACATGGAAGTCTAATTTCAAAGAATAGCATATAGATCGCCCTTCTGGGGTTTCGATCACCACTCCAGCGCCTGCGCACCGGTCGTTTGACGTGCCATCGGTGTATAGCTTCCATATATAGTTGGGAGGTTCACTGATTTTAGATAAGTCCTTCGGTATAGTGATCTCAGCTATGAAATCCGCCAGAAATTGTCCTTGAATAGCTCACCTTGGGGCGTAAGTGATATCAAATTGACTCAGCTCGATGTTCCACTTGAGCAAACAATCAGACGTCTCAAGACGTGCCAGGATTTTTCATAACAGCTGGTCGGTGTAAATAGTGATTGCTTAGGCATGGAAATATGGGCAGAGCTTTCTTGAGGCTACAACAAGACAATGAGCCAGCTTCTCTATCATCGGGTAGTTTCTCTCTGCTCCCGTCAATCTTTTGCTGACATAATAGACCGGTTGTTGGATCCGATCCTCTTGTCGAACTAGCACAACAATAATTGCGCTTCTCGAAACCGCCAGATAGACATATAACTTCTCGTGATGAACTGGCTTTGACAAGATGGGAGGTGTCACTAGATGTTGTACATGTGCTTGGAATGCGCCCTAGCACCCCTTTGTCCATTCAAAATTCTATTTCCCTTTTCTAATCAAATCGAAGAGGGAATGCACTTGTCTATGGATCTGGAAATGAACCTGCTCAAGACTGTCGTCTTCCTATTAAGACTTTGCACTTGCTTCATGGTTCTGGGAGTTTTGGATTTCAAATCGCCTTGATCTTTTCAAGATTGGCTTTAATTACTCTAGCATTGACAATAAACCGAAGGAATTTTCCAGATGCAACTCTGAAATGACACTTCAGTGGATTGAGCTTCATTTTGAATTGTCGGATTATGTTGAACATCGCCTCCAAATCACCATTATGGTCACTAGACAACCGTGCTTTCATGAGCATATCATCTATGTACACCTCCATAGTTTTCTCGTTCTGGTTTGCAAACATCTGGTTTACGAGCCCTTTGATAGGTTGCTACAGCATTATTGAGTCCAAATGGCACCTTGAAACAATAAAGTCTTAGATAAGTGATAAAGCTAGTGTGCTCCTAGTCAAGAGGGTGCATGAGGATTTGATTATAGCCAGAGTATACGTCCATGAAAGATAATAGCTCATGTACGGCTATTGAATCCACTATTTGATCGATTCTTGAAAGCGAGAAACAGTGTATGGGGCAGGCTTTATTCAGATTTGAGTAGTCTACACATGTCTGCTACTTTGCATTCAACTTTTTGACAAACATTAGATTCGATACCCACTCCATGTGTAAAGCATCATAGATAAACCCATTAGCCTTGAGTTTATCCACTTCCTTCAGGGCAGCAGATCTCTCTGGATCCATACCATTCCTTTTATGTTTCACGGGAATATGCCGCGAGTTGATATTTAATTCATGGCTCGGGATATTCGACGAGATCCCACACAAGTCTGAATGAGTCCAGGAAAACATATCGAGATTTTCCCAAAGAGAATCATCCAGTTCCTGTCCCATCTAGGGGTTGAGCTAAGTTTCGATTTTTACCATTCTAGGATTATCATCACCATCGACCGGGACGTCAGTTGTCAACTCTATCGGGGAGGCTTGGTATTCTCTGACTTCTCCTTCATCATCGTTGTCTCGAGGATCAATATCTTTAGGAAACTGGTCATGGCGCCCGAGCTTCAACTCAGGCATTTGTTGTCAATCCTCCATAGAGCAGTCATAGAGAGATTCCTCCATGCCCTTACCTTTCTCCTTTCGTTGCGCATCCCATGGCTCCACTATATAACAGGCGTATCTGGCTGCCTGATCACCATGCACTACCCTGACTCCATTATCAGCAGGTAACTTCAGAGTCAAACATCAAGGAGAAATCATTGCCCTGAACTCCGCAAGTGCCCGTCGGCCCAGGAAATCATTGTACGGAGAATGAATATCCAACACAATAAACTGTAATATCTCGACTCTCCAGCGATCACCAACACCCAACTCAACATGTAATTCCACCATCCCAGTTGGTGTGGTTGCACTACCAATTAAACCATGTATATGTGACTGACACGGTTTTAGATCCTTCGCTTCCATCAGCATTTGTCGTAAGGACGTTTAAAAAGTATGTTTATAGAACTTCCACTATCAACTAAGATCCTCTTCATCCAAGCATGACTTATTTAGGTAGAAATATCCAATGGCTCAATAATGGGGGCCTCAACCCTATCAGTATAATGGTTTCTGAAAACGACGTTGTCTGTCATCGTCCTCTGTTGCTTTGCTAGGGCCTCTTCATTGGTACAACTGCAACATTTAAAGTCCATATGCCTAATCGAGCTAGCATATGACTCCATTTCCTTCCAGCTTCGATTAGGCAGATGAGGACCAGCACTCACAGTATTAATCCCCAGCCTCCCACCAGAACATGTGGGTTCTTCAGGCCTAGCCTGGCCTTGGCCCTGATTGGGATTAGATGGGCTAGCTCTGCCATCTTGTAGAGCCCGGACAAACTGCTCTAACTTTCTCTAATAAAATTTTCAATTATATCATACAGATGACGGCATTCATTAGTGTTATGGCCGTAACAATCATGGACTCTACAAAAATTCCCAGTTTCTACCGACGTGTTCAAGGGAGTATATCGATCGAACATAGGAGCTCTAGGTCTCCCACGATGAGGGTCTTTCTTCTTTCCTTGACCTCCATTACCCTTCAACTGACTTTGTTTGTTTTGAATATTTAACTATACTTTACTGGAGCTCTCCTCGGCCTGCTTCACTGCAACATTAGTTTGGATACTTTCACTACTAGGCCCTACGATGTCCTTCTTCCTAGACCATTTAGCGTCTTTTCTTCTCAAAACTATGCTACCTTTGCATAGAAATGGTCCCACGAAGCAGGCGTTTTCCCAGCCAATCACTCACCAAATTCGAAATCAGATCGATCCCTTTAGTCAATGCCATCAGAATAGAGTTGTCATTGGAATTGCTGACTTCAACACAAGCAACATAGAAACTTTCCAAATAATGCCTTAGAGTTTCTCCTGGAGCTTGAGTAACACTGGATATGGTGTTTACATCCTTAGATCTAGCAGCATGCATACGAAACTACTCAACAAATTTAGTAGCTAACTAGTCAAAACATGAAATAGATCTTGGCGGTAGACGGATGAACCATATAGTTGCAATGCCTCCTCAAGGAGATAAGGAAGCCTCTACACTTAACCGCATCGTCATCATGAGCGGCATTCATAACCCATTCGTATTTAAAAATATATTGGTTGGGATTCGAATTACCTTCACATATCAGCAAAGTCAGCATCCTGAATCAACGGGGCGGTTCCGCATGTAAGATATAGTTGGTGAATGAGATGTGAATTCTAGAAATCCCCCAGTCATTATTAGTGAGCCCTTGACTTTCTCTTATCATTTAGCAAATCATAGTCGGAATATCAGGCATCTAGGGATTCGGGGCCAACGCATGGTTGGATTCCATGTCATGAGGACGGTCCGGCTGCTGTCTACCATCCGTTCCATGCTTTCTTGGCTCCCAGGCTTCGTGGAAGTGAGGGTCCTGAGCATGAATGTGGCGGCGAGGGGCTAAATCTGGTTAGATTTGGATCTCGGGATCCAGATCTATAGCAATAGCTGCGTTGTCATGTGCAATGTTGTGAGGAAGCATCCTCCTCCAGGAGGAGGGTGCGGCTTCATGCCATGTGAAAGGGCCTATACCGGCATGTCTAAGGTCTACATTATGCAGGTGCTTGGAGGCCTCTGCATAGTTCCATTCTAATCGATGGCATGTAGATATGTGATAGGATTCAAATGACGCTGAGATTTCAGACAAGGAATAAGACGTATGCTCCCTTCTAGATCTCCCTCGCCTTGCTTCATTCAACTAGTTCACAAATTCCATGTTGCACGGATCCGTTGAGTAAGCTCTTGATGGCTTTGAGTGAGCTCATGCATGAAGGTCAGGAATTCCTCTCTAGTTACACGATCGACTAGATTTGGGGCTCCAAATGACATTTGTCCTGTGGTAGTCAACTGCATGGGACTTTGCCAATCCCTTCCTTTTAGATTAGAAGCATTAGAAGCAGTTCTGGTATTGCACACCATGTTGGATGTAGTCCTTCTTAGATATGAAACAATCTGAATAGGATAGAAGAAACCACTAGAAGATAGATTTTGATCTCCTCCTTAGATTTTAGCAATCTGACACAAGCAGGGGATCCGCAGAGTAAGAGAAAAGGCAGAGTTTTTCTTCTTAGTGAAAGCACCAAAGTATTTGTACCAAAAATGGGCACAGCACCCTTCGGATGTAATTGAAGAGATTAGATTGAAGAAATAAAATGAAATATAAGGCTAACCTAACAATCATACCATGAAATTAAGTAGTAACAAAAAGAAAACAAAAATTTATAGTGGTTTGAAGCTATGGCCTACATCCACTTTGAAGGATCTGCTGTTTATTTCTGATTAAAAACTGAATTACAATAGTATAATGGCTAACACTCAAATTACAGTGGAGTTTAACTCGAGTAGCAGCATCAAAAGTCCGTTTTAAGTTCCAATGGGGGTACTATTCGTAGGTGTGAAGCTGCAAATATCTTCCTTGAATCTCATAATACATTTTCTCATGCATAGGTGGGCCTACTTGATCGATCTGGAGACATTTGGGATCAATCCACACAGCCATCGTATCGAACGAAAACTGCTTCAATTGGGCTGCAATCAATGAGGGATATTCCTGAGATGATATGAAACCATATGTGAAAATTTCATGGTAATTGGATTTGTGGTTTGAGCGATATGATAGATCCAAGATTGAGTTTTCTAGTGAAGTTGAAGCCTTCGTATTGATAGATTCGTATTGATCCTCTCATATCGATGTGGCGTGCGTGCTTTGTGGAGATCCAAAATTCATGCATAAGGACCTCTTCCTTTGGGTTAAATGCTCTCCTCATATCCAATCGATGCTCTGCTTTTCGTATCGATGCTTTATTCCCTCCTTCGTATCGATCACCAACTCTACTCTTTGTATCGATTAAGTTTGTGATCGATACGAAACCTGTAGCTGCCAGTCAAATAGAGTATGATCGATCCGGGAAGTGTTGAAGTCCATCGATATTAGTTCGAACCTTATGGATACGAATGATGGATGCCGAGTGATGGAGTCATGTTCACTTCATATCGATGGTGATGGATATGAAATGATGGTACGAAATAATGGATACTGATGGATTGATACGAAATGGACAGTTTTACATGGATCTCGATCGATTCATAACTTGAGTATACGAACTCCGATTGACCTGAAATTTGGATGTTTCCTTTCATAGCTTTGCTTGTCATACCATGCTAATTGTAGCTCTATCGGGACTCGGACCAAGTTTGCCTGTATCCATCGTGAACTTGTAGACAATCGATCTTTGGAGCGGATTGTCTTCATCTCTTGTCAAGTCCTTTATATCATGGCCTTGCCAAAAGGTGGGATAACATACAACAAATGAAACCATTCTATGTTGATTTAGTATGATTTATGAGAGCTTCATTATCCCTGAATTGAAGGGGTTTAGCTTCTCATAATTGAAATCATTTCAACACAAAATGATTTAAACATAATAAGCAAGGAAAATGAGAGGTAGAAAAAAGAAAAATGAGTTAACTAGTAGTATGAAATAAAACTAAATGCATAATAAAACTAACTAATAACATGAAATAAAGAAGCATAAACTAAATAAAAGAGCATGAAATGAAACTAAACTAATTATATAATTAAAATTAACTACGAACATGATATAAAGAATAATAAACTAAATAAAAGAGCATGAAAATGACATGAAGTAAAAGAGCATAAAAGAAAGTTGCATTAAAAAAAAGAACAAGGCTATGAAGCCATTGAAGAGACATTTTATTTAACAACGATTTTGTGCTACAACATGGATAAAAAGAAGAAGATTACAAGAAACATAAAAGGGGTATTTACGAATGCCTAAACCCCAATTATATTTTTAAAGAGCTACCCAAAATACTCTTTAATTTGTGTAGCCTCCAAGTAATCATTAAGGAATTAACTAATCCCCACCACAATGTGCATTTGCTTTTAATTGTGTTCCATAAGTAAGTGGGCTTGTAGGCTCTGTTGCATTATTTCAATCCTCTTCTCCTTCTTTTGATTTCCCATGTATATGCATGCATAAGCCTCTTCCGTTTTGAGTCCAACATTCCTATAAAACAAAATAGAAATGTGCAAGTAAATTTTCTTTAAATGAATTTACATAAAAATTATCATTTTTCTCATGTGTTAACGTATGAATGATAATTTGAAAATCCCTTTGTATTTTTGGTTTAGATATGTAAAATCGTCCTAATATGCCTTTTATTTTTACAAAAGAACATTAAATATGAGAGTACAAATATGAAATTTTGCATACACATCATTTCTTAACCATAGACTTTATTTATGGACTAACCAAATAAAATATGAATGATATTGAAATTTTGACTGAAACCCAATTCAATAAGTCATAATGTGATATTGTTGAAAGTGTGCTATGGACCGTGTAATATGGATATACAAAGATACAAATTATAGAGATGATAATAATACTGTAAATAGCGTGGAATATAAAAGCAATATAGTAAATCGACACCAAAGATTTTTATACTGGTTCGGAGCACCGTCCTACGTCCAGTCCCAGACTCCTTCTGGAATTTCACGAAAACAAAAACCCTCACTTAACCCGGAGGAATGGTCCATACACCCCTGAGCAGCAGAACAGAGATCTGAGCAGCATAACAGGATTTCACCTCAACAGCCGAAGAGGACTTCACCCGCCTGAGCAGCAGAACAGGCCTTCAACAAATACAGAAAATAGTTTTGACTTTTGTGTGTTTTGATAACACGGATTTGTCACTTGTAGTACAACCTTCCTATAATCTTCTCCCTGAGTGTGTGTATATATGTATATATATTTGAAGTTTATGAAGAATAAAAAGGTATAGTTTGCTTTAATGCAGAATAATTGAAAGTATGATAGCAAAATAGATTTTAGAAAGTTAGATCAGAGAAATAAGAGAATTCGATTGTGATTTTTATAATTTGGAATGAAGTTGGAGTTTGTATTTATAAAGGTTAGAAGGTATCGACCGTTGGTGAAGTGTTGCGTCCGAATCTTTTCGTTAGAGGATCGCAACTCTTCACAAAAGTCGTGTCTTTTCGAAATGTGGCTGTTATAGAAATTCAGTCAACTGAGCCTCTGATTCAATCGACTAAATATTCAATGTAATTTTTTAAATTTAAATTCGTATATCTATGTATCAGTGCATGCTGCACAAAATTCCCAGTGTCAATCGACTGGACATCTGGGTCAGTCGAATGATTTGGTTAAATTTGTGCAGTATGCACAATTTACATAGGTATATTAATTTATATAACTTTAAAACACTTCTATAATTTAAATGTATGCTTATATATGTATAAAATATTTGGTAAATATAATGATTAAATATATAAGCTAATATATACGTAATTGAGGAGAGATTTTAAAAATATTGACCTAAGACTTAAAAACAAAATACTATAGTTGATGCACCGGTTTTAAAGTCTCTTCCCCTTGTCTCTATTTAGCGTAGCGGTCGTCAAATCTGTATGTCATAGTGATAGCTTCGTATCATGAATCAGAACCAAGACTCAACATTCTCCCCCTTTTTGATTGATGACAACCTGTAAATAGATATAGATTTTGACTGTGTGTGTGTGTATATATATATGACATAAATACTTACTCCCCCTAAATCTTCGACGCTTTATATCCTGCATTCTTATTATTAGCAATAATATTTCTCCCCCTTTGTCATCGACAAAAAGGAATAAGTAATATGAAGCTATAATGTAAATGATATTACGAGACAAAAACAACCATCCGTACATCAAAATTACATAATCAAGAGTGTTTGAAATAAATAAAACAGAGTGGCCATTTAGTACAAGCCACGAAATGAAAACTAATGTTTTAATAAAAAGACAAACATCTTAAGCCATTGGTTGCTTACCCCTACCACTATCACCTTCATCTCCATCATCATCACTACTACTTGATCGTCGTCAGAAGAAGACCACGTAAAGACGGGTTGCCTACCCGGATCGCCTATAGTAGCCGTAGATGTCCCGAAAGAACATGAGATAGCTTGCCATAATTTAGTGAAAAATCCTTTGACCTTATCAAGCTTCTTATCAACTTTGGTGATATTGGATTATAGAATTTGTTGGTTACGACAAATCATAGAGATGGATTCACATCGTTGAAGACCCAGATTAGGAATCAAAATTTCTTCTTGTTGATGACGAGTCGATCTTTGACGAGTTTGTCCTTGAGATGGCTCGCCATGTTGTTGTGGTTGTTCTTGAGCTAATTGCCTTTGGGTCCATTCTTCAAACGATATGATATGAGGGGGTCTAGCAACCGGTAGTTTCATCAAGGCTAGAGTTCGATAGTTCAAACATCCAATGGTAGAAATTGGTGGATCCGGTTTCGAAATCTCACAAGCCTTTAGAAGACACATAATATATTCACCGTAGTAGATTACATTCATTCAACCGTTGTTGAATCTTAAAAATTCTTCAAGAATTAAATGGAGCCAGTTGACTTTGTTTCCAAAAATAGCATATAAAGCTTTAAAGTTATTCTCGTAGACAAGTTTATAACCCTCGGTTCTAGGAGTTATAGTTTTCATTAGAGCGCGATGAATAATTCGTGTCTTTTGTCGTAGAGACATGGATTTGAGTTGACGCATGTCGTCTTCTAGAAATAAATGACTTATATTGTCACGAACAACCAAGTCACAATCAATAATAGCCAATTCCACACCATCATTTTTTGTTTACAAAATATGAGCCATGCATCTAAAGAGAAAAAGATGGGTTTTCCACACAGTAGACTCCAAACACAATCTTGTTGATTTGGAACAGTTTGGTGACCCAAATTTAGATTTGCATAGAATAGTTTCACCATTATTTGATTAATTTTGTGTCTGTTATCATCAATGTTAAATAACGACTCCAAATTGCTCCTTTGAGCTAACTCTTTGATGCGGTATGGAGAGAAATCAGAGAATTTAACAAAATGAACCTTCGAAAATCCTTGAGTCTTGCATTCATCTCCACCTTCTAATCGCGGTGTCATCAAATAGCCATCTTTGAATTTGTTCGTTTGACGGAGGTTGAGATGATGATGAAGCGTGTCCATTTCATTTAGGAGCCATTAATTTAATTTTTGAGAAGTAAAAATGGAGTTTTTGAAAGGTTAGGGTTTTGAAATCTGAAATGGTAATGGTGAAAGAAGGTAAAGTAGAAGATAAAAGAAGGAAAGTGGGTAGGTAAAAGTAATAAAGGCATACAGATTTACGATTCAGTTGACTGCCTCAGTACGTTAGTCGACTGAATCTGAAGATCGAGATTTTTCATCTTACTGGACCAGTCGACTGAGGCACTGAGACGGTCGACTGGCCATGCGTATTAAAAAAGTTGCCTTCTGTATTAGTCTACTGACCACTGGTCCAGTTGACTGACCTGGAAGTTTTCTACAATGAATTTTATTTTGGTGTTAAATGTTAATATATTATATATGTTGTTAGTTCTATTATAAATAGTTTTCATATTGATGAATGAAACAAAAATAAATTTATTCCAGGAATAAAAACGTATAAACATAGAGAATTTATTTGGAAATATAACAAAGATAATGGCAACTACAATTATTTCGAGGGGCTAGGCATCTTGTATCCTTTTAGTTGTTATTGATGATCATTCGAATTTTTGTTGCGATCCCACGAATTCGGTGAGTATGGTGGTCGCGGTAGAGACGAAGTCGATGGTCGTCTGATAGGTGAAACATCATGTTCGTCTATCGGATGTGACGATGCCCTGCAGAACTTCATAGCGATATGCTCAATGGTTCTTATCCGTCTGGAGTTTATCTTTTGTTCGTAGTATATTTCACATTGTAGCATTAGTGATTCTTGCTGACAATGGTGCAGATCATCTATCTTTTGCTTCGTGTTCGGAGAAATGTCAATCATCTTCTTTCCCTTCTTTTTATCCAGAGTATATCCAATGTGATAGACAGACAATTGTGAAGTTTTATGATACGGAGTTTCTGGAGAATTTTTTGAGGCAATAATTTCGATCGAACCCATGGAAGAGTTTGACATTCTTGAAAAGATAGTTATTGGAAGGAAAACGAATGAAAACTTTTGATTTTAATTCAGTTTGATTGTAAGAAGACGGAGTATGCATCTATTTATAGCCTAAGTCTTGGAAAATAGGATAGAATTGAGTGGATTATATTGAATTTAGCCAAGAAGTAAGGTAATACGTTAGTTTTTTTATTGGCTGATTTATTTTGTGCAATTTTAATGTTTATAAAAATAGTAATGTATATTTATAAAGCTAAATGTGACATGTATTGTAGTATATATTAATGTCACCATATAATAGAATACCCATACTAGACTGTAACAAAAAAATTAGTAGCTCAGGTAGTTAAGACACGTGGGCTATCCATAGCAGGTCATGGGTTCGAGTCTCGGCATGGTTAGAATTTCAAATTTTTTGTGAAAATTTTATTTTTGACTTTTTAGTCAAATTTTTTTGTATTTTATTTATATATCTTCAGTTGACATTATACCAAGCTCATGACGCAATTTTGTAAACATATTTTCTAATAATGGTTTAGTAAAAATATTGGCTAATTGATTTTCTAATGGTACGTAGTCCAGATTTATCACTTCTTTTTCTATATTATTGCGTAAAAAATGATGTCTAATATCTATAAGTTTAGTTCTTGAGTGGTTTACTGTACTTCTAGATAGATTTATAGCACTAGAATTATCGCAGTAAATTGTTGATTTTGATAGATTGATTCTAAAATCTTTAAGTGCCTGTTGCATATAAATTACTTGTGTGCAAGCTAGCACCGTAGAAATATATTCTGCTTCATAAGTTGATTGAGAGACACAGTTTTGTTTCTTGCTAAACCGTGATATTAAAGATTTACCAATGAAATGACACGTACCGCTTGTACTTTTTCTATCTGTTCGTGATCCTCTGAATCAGCATCGCTGTATGATACAAACTCAAATGAACACTCTTTCGGATTGAAAAGTCCGAAATTTGTAGTTTTACTAAGATAGCGTAGTGTATGTTTTATAGCACGTAAATGTGATTCTTTCGGGTCAGCTTGAAATCGTGCACATAAGCACATACTCATCATAATATCTGGTCTACTTTCTGTTAGATAAAGTAGTGGTCCTATCATACTACGATATAGTTTTTGGTCTACACTTTTGCCATTGTCATCTTTATCAACATGTGATGTTGTGCTCATAGTTGATGGTTTGACAGAAGTGTTTCCATTCCAAAACGTTTGATAAGAGTATTACATTATTTTTCTGATTAATAAATATTCCATTTGAAACTTTTTTAATTTGAAGTCCTAGAAAATATGATAATTCGCCCATATGGGACATTTCAAATTCTCTAGTCATTATTTCAAAAAATTCATTACATAATTCATTAGTAGTTGAGCCAAATATGATGTCGTCGACATATATTTGAACTATTAATATATCATTTTTAGAATGTTTTATAAATAAAGTTTGATCTACTTTTCCTATTTCGAATCCAGAATCAATTAGATAGCTTTTAAGGCGTTCATACCAAGCACGTGGTGCTTGCTTTAAACCATATAAAGCTTTCTTAAGTTTTAATACATGATCTGGATATTTTTCATGATTAAATAAAGGCGGTTGTTCAACATAAACATTTTCTTTAATATAGCTATTTAAAAAAGCACTTTTAACATCCATTTGATAAAGTTTAAAGTTATTAAAACATGCATATGCCAATAAAATTCGTATTACTTCTAGTCTAGCAACTGGACCAAACCTGTCTTCGTAGTCTATTCCTTCTTCCTGGTTATATCCTTGTGCTACTAGTCTTGCTTTGTTTCTAGTTATATTTCTTAATTCGTATGCTTTATTTTTATAAACCCATTTAGTTCCTATAAAGTCTGATCGGTCGTTCTGGGTACTGGTTCCCAAACTTTATTTCATTCAAACTGATTTAATTCTTCTTGCATAGCAATAATCCAATTTTTATTGAATGATGCTTCCTTAGTATTTTTTAGGTTCTATAGTAGAGAGAAAAGCTACATTACCTATCAAAATTTAGTTGATTTCTAGTTCGAACATTTGAATTTATTTCTTCAATTATATTCTTCGTAGGACGATTTCGTAAAACTCTTCGAGGAGATCTTATTATATTAGTAGTATTTCAATTTTCTAAATTATAACAATGTTTTCATTTTCCCTAGAATTATAAACTATATCATCATCATCTCTTGAATTGTTTATTATTATATTTGTTTTATTGTTATTAAGTAAGTCATTATTATTATTTGTATTTTCATCAAAAGGTACATGGAGTGATTCTTCGATAGTATTAGTTCGTTTATTAAAAATTTGATAGGCTTTGCTTCGATTCGAATATCCAAGAAATATTCCTTCATCACATTTTGAATCAATTTTTCCAACCTGGTCTTTGGTATTTAACATAAAACATTTTGATCCAAATATTTTAAAATAAGATATGTTTGGTTTTCTACCGTTTAAAAGTTCGTAAGGAGTATCCTTGATGAGAGGTCTAATAGAAACACGATTCAAAACATAACAAGCGGTTGCAACAGCTTCCTCCCAGAATTGTTTTGGTAACGTATTTTAATTTAGTAAAGTTCTTGCACATTCTTGTAGAGTTCGATTCTTTCGTTCTACAACTCCATTTTGTTGTGGAGTTCTAGAAAAGGAAAAGTTATGAAATATTCCTTTCTTTTTATAGTAATTATCAAACTGTATATTTTGAAATTCACCTCCATAATCACTTCTACTATTTCTAATTTTAATACCTTTTAAATTTTGAATTTGTTTAACAAATATTTTGAAATGTTAAAAGGTATCACTTTTATTTCTCATAAAGATAGTCCATGTATATCTATAAAAATCACCAACTATTACAAATACATACTTATTATGATTTATGGATTGAATTTGGGTAGGGCAAAATAAATCCATATGAAGGAATTTGAGCGGTTGTAATGTCGAAATAACTTTCTTAGATTTAAATGAAGATTTAGTTAATTTACCTAATTGACACGAGTCACATATATTATTAACTTTAAAATTCATATTTGGCAATCCTTTTACAAGATTATTTTTAGAAATTTTAATTATATTTTTGAAATTAACATGACAGAATCGTTTGTGCCATATCCACGGATCATTTTCTTCAGCTATTAAACACAAATCTGAGTTATGATTAACTTTCATATTCAAAACGTAAATATTTTTATATCTATTTCCTTCGAAAACAAGATTTTGATTCTAATCATGAATACTACATTTATTTTTAGAAAATGATATTTTAAAACCTTTATCGCATAATTGACTTATACTTAATACACTATGTTCCAAATTCTTAATTAATAAAACATTTGTAATAAGAGGTAAATTAGATATACCGTAATTGCTCACATCGCCTTTGCCGATGATATATGCCTTGGAATTATCTTCAAAAGTGGCAGAACCTCCATCTGAGTATGTAATCTTTATCAGCTTATCTTTATTTCTTGTCATGTGTTTTGAGAAACCACTGTCGGGTATCCATTTTCCTCTTTTCTTGAGGGGGACCTGCAAAAAATATGAGATAACGCTGGTACCCACCTTTTTAATAGGCTCCTAAGAGTTACGTCTTAGGAAACCAAACCCAAGTGGGTTCAATATCCCTTTTAAAAACATAATTTTTATTATTATGAATATTTTCTATAAATGAACTAATATACTTTTTCCTTATTAGTTTAGGTACCCTTATGTCTATAGTTTTAGATACTAATCATTTTGAAGATATGGGTGTTTTATCATATTTAACTTTGTTTAAATTACTTGATTGTGAATCCTTGATTTTCTTCTTATATCCTAAACCATTTTTATTACTAAGGGATTGTGAATTCTCAATAATTCTAGATAAATTTTCTCTTCCTTTATTAAAATTCGAAACATTTTTAGTGATTCCATCTAGTTTGGTATTTAGACTTGAATTTTTTAGTTCTACCATTTTAATATTAGTTTTTAAAACATGATTTTCAGAAACAAGACTATCATTCTTTTATTTTTGAGTTTCAATTTCTTGACTCAATAATATAGTTGAAAACTAACATTTGAAAGAGATTCTAGAGTTTTCTCAAGTTCTTCTTCCAATATTTTCTTCTCGTATTTAAACACATCTCTTTCGAATTCTGCCTTATTCTAATTTTCTACTACCTCTTTATATTTTCCTTTGAGACTTTGTAAAGTATCTAATAATTCAGAATTTATTTCTATCATATCATCAAAAGTTAAATCAAAAAACCTTATTAGTTGTAGCCATAAAAAATACATTAGCTTGTTCATTATCGCTGTCACTTTCACTTCCCCAAGAAGAACGGGAGGAATCTGAATCATCCCATGTGACTAAAAATGCTTTTCTTTTGAATTTGTCCTTCCTTTTATTTCGATATTCTTTCTTTTGATTTGGACGGTCCTTCTGCATATGCCCCTTTTCGTGGCAGTCAAAACATTCCATAACTGATAAAGACGGTGGTTTAATTCTTGAGCTTCTCTTGCCATTATTTCTGTTTCCTTTTCTATATTTCAAGAATTTCTTGAAGTTTTTGGCAACAAAGGCTCGGTCGTATTTGTCTGAACCCGATTCTTCTTATTCTACATGAAATGCTATATTCTTTTTATCTTGAGGTTGAACTCTTTTTGCCTTTAAATTCACTTCATAAGACGTTAGATTTTCTATTAACTCTTCCAGAGTTATTTTGGAAATATCGTTTGCTTCTTCAATAGTGAGAGCATTTCTTTCCCATTCTTTGGTTAAAGAGTTAAGGATTTTGGATACAATATCAAAGTCTGAATATTTTCCTCCTAGTCCTACTAACGAATGATAGTTTTCCTTAAATCTTGAGTACATGTCATTTATAGATTCATTTTCTTTCATTCTAAAGTTTTGAAAATGACTTTTGAGCATGGATATTTTGCTTTGTTTGACCTTGTTGGTTCCTTCATGTGTAACTTTGAGTGTAAGCCATATTCCATATGCAGTATTGTACATGCTAACATGGTTAAACTCATTTTTACTAAGGCATAAAAAAACATATTCATGGCTTTTGCATTAGCTGTGGCATCTAGTTTCTATGTATTTGACCAAGTGGAATATTCTTCAGTAGGAATAGTATATTCTGTCAGAGTTATATTCCATGAATAAAAAACATTTGCTTGCATATATATTCTCATTCATGTGGCCCAATGGTTATAATTCATGTCATTAAATAGTGGTGGACGTGCAGTGGAATGTCCTTCAGTGAAGCTGGTGTTAATGCTAGTGTTGGTGCTAGTGTTATTGTCCATATTATTAGATTATCAGATAACTGTGTTACGGTTATATGATGACCTTGTTTTGATAGCAATTGAAAGTATGCTATGGATCATGTAATATGGATATATGATGATACAAAGTATAGTGATGATAATAATACTGTAAATAGTGCGGAATATAAAAGCAGTATAGTAAAATGACATCAGAGATTTTTATACTGGTTTGGAGCACCGTCCTACGTCCAGTCCTAGACTCCTTCTGGAATTTCACTAAAAAAACAACCCTCACTTAACCTGGAGGAATAGGTCTATACACCCCTGAGTAACTGAACAGGGACCTGAGCAGCAGAAAAAGATTTCGCCTCAATAGCCGAATTTAGGACTTCACTTGCCTGAGCAGCAGAACAGGACTTCAATAAAAAAAAAAAAAGTTTTGACTTTTATGTGTTCTGGTAACACAGATTTGTCACTTGTAGTACATCCTTTCTATAATCTTCTGCTCGAGTATAAATATATATATTTTAAGTATATGAAGAATAGAAAGGTATAATATTGCTTTAATGCAGAATAATAGAAAGTATGATAGCAAATAGATTTCAAAAAGTTAGATCAGAGAAATAAGAGAATTCGATTGTGATTTTTGTGATTTGGAATAAAGTTGGAGTTTGTATTTATAAAGGTTAGAAAGCAGTAAATATTGATGAAGAGTTTCGATTGAAGTGTTGCATCCAAATCTTTTCGTTAGAGGTTCGCAATTCTTCACAAAAGTCGTGTCTTTTCGAAAAGTGGCTGTTATAGAAATTCAGTCAACTAAGCCTCTGGGTCACTCGACTGAATATTCAAAGTAATTTTTTAAATTTAAATTCGTATATCTATGTATTTGTGCATGCTGCACAAAATTCCCAATGGCAATCGACTGGGCATCTGGGTCGGTCGACTGACCTGGTTAAATTTGTGCAGTATGCACAATTTACATAGGTATATCAATTTCTATAACTTTAAAACACTTTTATAATTTAAATGTATGCTTATATATGTATAAAATATTTGGTAAATATAATGATTAAATATATAAGGTAAAAAATACGTAATTGAGGAGAGATTTTAACAATATTGACCTAAGACTTAAAAAAAATACTATAGTTGATGCATCGGTTTTAAAGTCTCTTCTCCTTGTCTCCTTTTGTCGTAGGAGTCTTCAAATCTGTATGTCGTAGTGATAGCTTCGTGCCATGAATCAAAACCAAGTGTCAACAATTGTTGACGAAGAGAATTGTTTTAAATATTCGTTACAAATTATTTTCGCTTAAGAAATTATAAAATGTGATTTTACTTTAAAGGTTTGTAAGCAATGAACTCAACTGTCACGACACTAAGTTACACAACCGTATTTGTGAATTCTTCAAAAGAGCACATGATTTTATTAGTTTAAAAATGTCGTAAATTAGTAAAATTAATTAATATTTGAGAAATATTGATTATTTTTAATTTGTTTGATGTGCTGGTTTTTTAGTAATTATTTGGATGTATATATAAAAGTTATACATGCATGTATGGATATACGTTATTATTAAATATTTAAATGGGTTTTAAATATAGGTAATTGCTTAACAAGCTTTGGGAAGTATTTATCAATATAATGGAATGATGTGGTCTGTCATGCTAGAGAGAGGAAGGGATATGGATAAAATTTAATTGAGGATTAAAAGTGGAAGTATAAAAGAGAGAATAAATTTCTTTTACTCTCTTATTAAAAAATCCTCTTATTAAATAAACCCTCTTATTCATTTTATTTATAGTATCTATAATTTCATTCACTTTTTATTTTTTCTTCTCCTCTGCTTCCCTCCATGGCTGAATTTTCATCATCCCAATTCATAAATATTTTCAACTCCAAATAATTGAACGTCGAACGAAATAAACATAAGTGGTTAATCTATCTCTTGCAAGGATTGGGTATGGATCTTAGAGATCTGAGGAGGAATCTTAAATTAAGTTGTTACGAAAGGATGGATCTATAAGGTAAACATATATTTGATTTACACATTAAAACATGAATGCTCTTGACCTAAATTTATTTATGTGATATATATTTAAATTGTCATCATGTTTTAATTGAATCTTGATATATTACATGTGTTGTTTATAAATTGAATCAAATAAAAGAACACAATAATGAAATATGACCCCTTTATTATGGATTTGTGTATTTGTGAATAATCTCTCTTAGATATTTTATGCAACATCGAATTATATATGTGTGTGTGTGTATCTAATTGATGTAAATATAAAATTGTTACCTTGAATTTTGTTCTGAATCATGATAATTTATTATATATCGGTCGAGGAATAATTTTGAGATTTATTTTGTTGATTATTTTGACTACTATACACATTTATATTTATATTTATATTTACAATAAATTATAATTATGATTTTTTTATATCACACATACAGATATATATTTATGAATGTATGTATATGCATGTGGGAGTTCCTTTTTCTTCTAATAAAATCATCGATAGAGAGTATGTAGAACTAATTCAAAAATTAAAACAAATTACAAAGCTGGAATTCTCGCTTTCTATCATTTGCTGGCAGAATTGAATTACTCTATATGGTGATTCATGCTAAGTTAACTTCTGGCTCCAAACTTTCCAACTACCCGATGTTTCTATTAACAAAATAGTTAGAGTCTACAGTGATTTCATTTGGAAAGAAGGTCCTCACAGAATTAACTACAAGTATCTATGCAGACCGAAAGAGGAAGGAGGAGTTGGGCTCAAAACTTGAGGAACATGAGAGATGTTTTCACCTTGAAACAAGGCTGGAAAATAATTAACTCAAAAGGTTTATGGGCTAGATAGATGAGACCTAGATATTTGAAAGGTGACGTCCAGTAAATGGCTATAGGCAACAACTCTTCCTCCACTTGGAAGATGATTACAAGAATTAAAAACAAGCTGGCTAAAATCTACTTAAGAGAGATAACTCAACGCAAGGAAACATACTTGCGAAAGGACCCATGGATAGATGGAAAGTTTCATATAGACCTTTTGGGATGAGATTCTTATTCAGCTTGCCCTAATGGAAATGTGGAAGTGTTAATTTAAGATAATGCATGGAACTATGAGACTATGCCGCTAACTACAGAACAAAAAAGGCAAATGGAGTACATGCCACTATTTTCTAATAGAGAGAATGATGTGTGGGCATTGAAAACCTCTAGCATAGAATTTACAACCAGATCGCTTGGGAAGCAACCAGAAGGAAAGACGCGAAAAAAAACTTGGCACAAAATCATCTGGAATAAGGTTAAATGGCTTTAACTACCTACAAAGCCATTCTTGGTAGGTTTCGATCAGAGATAGGTTGGCTGGATGGGGTATTACACAAGAAAAGGTGTGTGTGCTATGTAAAAAAACATAAGGAATCTCACATGCATGTCATTTTTGGGTGCGATTTTGCTAAGAAAGCTAGGATAAGTGCAGGGCCAGAGTGAACCTCAACCACTTGAATGCTAATTTGCAAGAAATTATAAATTATGTGAGCACCTCTAGCAATCTTGCATAAGAGAATAACAGGAGTCGGTGCTGTAGTAGGGGACCCATGGAGGGTAGAGGGAGAAATCTGAAGTACAACTATTGATTGTTTCAATCGCCATGATTAATAGGACTGGAGGAAGACGAAGAAATATATGGTAATTTTGTGTTCCGGGAGGTACGGTTGTAACTATGTGGATTCGATCAAGAGGCAATATGTTAATTTTTCCAATTTCAAATAGTTTTTCTTGACTCTAGTGAATCGTTTACGGATGTAATACATTGGTCCCTAGATCTTAGCTTCTTCTCGTACGAGCACGACACTTAATGCTTGAGGCTAGACCACTAAGTAGATAGACAAGTCTTCTTCGTCCACTCGCTTGGACATGATTGGTAGGGTTTCCATATGCCGCAACAGCTCTTCGAACGTAGTTTGACAAGCTTGATTCCATTCAAAGTTCTTCTTTCCTTCTTTAGCGCATCAAAGAAAGGTGTATGTTTGTTGGTTGCTATTAAGTTGAATTGGCTTAGTGCTGCAACTTTTCCGTTCAAGCTTTGTAACTCCTTCATTTTCCCTGGGGCCATGACTTCCTGTAAAGCGGTAATTTTTTCGGGACTTGATTCAATGCCTTTGGCGCTTACAATGAATCCCAAGAACTTTCTCGAGGCTACCCCGAAGTGACATTTAAGTGGATCGAGTAACATTCTGTATTTTCGGAATATTTCAAACATCTCCGCAAGGTTGCTCAAGTGATTTGCAGCTATGCATGATTTAACCAACATATCGTCTACAAAAACTTCCATAGTCTTCCCGGTCTGCCATTTGAACATGGCATTCATCAGTCATTGGTAGACTGCACCATTATTTTTTAAGCTAAATGGCATTATTTGTAGCAGTATAATCTCAGATCAGTAATGAAACTGGTATTTTCCTGGTCGGGTTCATGCATCATGATCTGGTTGTACCCGAGTAAGCATCCGTAAATGTTAGTAGTTCATGCCCTGCTATCCCATCCACAAGTTGGTTGATTCTAGAAAGAGAAAAGTTGTCCTTTGGGCAAGCGTTGTTTAGGTCCAAATAGTCGAAACAGGTTTGCCATTTTCCATTGGACTTTTTGAATAAGACCGTGCTGGATACCCATTGGGAGTATCTTGCATCGCTAATAAAACCGTTCGCCATTATCTTATCCACTTCTCTCATAGCTTTGGACCATTCAACTCCTAGGGTGCATCTCTTCTACTTCACTGGTGTATACTTGGGATCAATATTAAGCGCGTGGCATGCAAACTCTGGCAAAACTCTACATGTACTAGAATGTGTCCAAGCGAATACATCCAGGTTGGTGCGAAACAATTTGACGAGTTCCAGTCGCATCTTATTTCCAAGATGTGAGCTAATCTTCAGGACCCATGTTGGGTCATCCATATCGATCGAGACAAACACCATCAATTCTTCAAGTGCAACCCGTTCCTCCCCTAAACTTTTTTTTCTAGGGTCCAAAGCCTTATTGAATCGGCTATGGTCTATAAGCCAGAGGTGGCTCTATAGTTTCTATTCGATAGGTTCACGAATATGGAGAGATCTTCCCACATTCTTTCCCTTTTCTTTTCTTTTTAGAGTCGCGTAGTTCAACGATGTAGCACTCTCTAGCGGCACTTTGGTCTCGTTTAATCACCCCAACTCCATTCTCTATCGAAAATTTCATGGTTAGACACCACTAGCTTAAGCAATCTTGAAATCTACCAAAGGGGGCCATCCTAAGAAAACTCTGTAGGTGGATATTTCATCTATAATAACAAAGGTTTGGATGAGGATGACTCTTGGACTGCCTTCTTCGAGTTTTACAAGTTAAATCATTATTCCGAAGGGCTATTTAGGTTCACTAGTGAATCCTTGGATCTTTGTTTGGCAAGTGAATACGTCTTTCATATTGATCTTCATTTGATCAAATGTGTGTTTGAAAAGAATATTCACAGAACTGCCACTGTCTACCAATCATCGAACCACAGCTGGTTCGATTCCTACTGTCACGACCATGGGGTCAAGGATTGGTGCTTTTATTCCTTAAGGTATCTCGATTTTGTAATACTATGTCATCGTTTAGGGAGCTCTTCTGCTTGGCAGGAGTTCCATCTTCAAGCACAAAACACGAATCTTTTGAAGCATGTCATAGTGAGCTCGCATATCGCTCTATTTCTCCCCAACTCTTTTGCATGAGATGAAGTCCTCCAGATATTGTTATGATAATAAGTCTCTATTCAATTCGTCTGGATCTCTCTTCGCTGGTTCTAGTCTGGTTTCCTCGACCTCTGGTAGCTTAGAGTGTTGAGGGCTGATTAGTATTTTACGGCTTCCTCACATACTACTAAAGCTTGTTTTCCCGAATCAGTTCTTTAATTAGGTTTTTCAAGTGATCGCACTCGTTCGTGTTATGACCATATGTTTCATGGAAACAGAAGTACTTTCCGTTGTACAATGCCGCGCGAGGTACAATGCCGAACGACATCTAATGCCGAGCGACTTCCAATGCCGAGCGAGGTACGATGCCGAACGACATCCAATATCGAACGACTTCCAATGCCAAGCGAGGTACAATGCCGAACGACATCCAATGCCGAGCGACTTCCAATGCCGAGCGAAGTACGATGCCGAACGACATCCAATGCCAAACCACTTCAAATGCCGAGCGAGATACGATGCCAAACGACATCCAATACCGAACGACTTCCAATGCCGAACGTGGTACGATGCCGAACGGTATCCAATGCCGAACGTCTTCTAATGCCGAGCGAGGTACGATGCCGAACGGTATCCAATGCCGAGCGACTTCCGATGCCGAGCGGCAACGCCGAGCCGCAACCAAACGACCATCCTGAACTTCCATACCCCGACCGAACATTGCCATGCCGAACGGCCGAGCCACAAGGTCGAACTCCAAACACTTCGAACCACTTCATTCCGACCGAACGACCTTCCATCTATCCAAGTGAACATCATCCATTTGAACCGAACCCATCTATTTCAGCCTCGACAGGAGGATTTAACTAAAACAATTTTACGACTATCGAGGCTGAAATATGATGGGTTCGGTTCAAATGGATGATGTTCACTAGGATAGATGGTAGGTCGTTCGGTCGGAATGAAGTGGTTCGAAGTGTTTGGAGTTCGACCTTGTGGCTCGGCCGTTCGGCATGGCAATGTCCAGTCAAGGTATGGAAGTTCAGGATGGTCGTTTGGTTGCGGGTCGGCATTGCCGCTCGGCATTGGAAGTCGTTCGGCATTAGATGTCGTTTGGCATCGTACCTCGCTCAGCATTGGAAGACGTTCAGCATTGGATCCTGTTCGGCATCGTACCTCGCTCGGCATTAGAAGTCGTTCGGCATTGGAAGTCGTTCAGCATTGGATGCCATCCGGCATCGTACCTCGCTCGGCATTGGAAATCGTTCGGCATCGGATGTCGTTCGACATCGTACCTCGCTCGGCATTGAAAGTCGCTTGGCATGGGATGTCGTTCGGCATCAAACCTCACTCGGCATTGAAAGTCGCTCGGTATTAGACATCGATCAGCATACCTCCCCTTGGTCAGCATACCTTCCCTCGATCGGCGCACCTCCCCTCGGACGGCGCACCTCCCCTCGTTCGGCGCACCTCCCCTCGGTCGGCATACATCCCCTTGTTCGGCGCACCTACCCTCGTTCGGCATAGCAACTGCTTAAGGTCGGTCGGCACAATGAAGTAAGGTTCGGCTATGGTGTTGGTGGGCCGAAACTACTTAGGAGGCCCAACAACCTAGTTTTTTCTATCAGTACAACATGTGGGGGGTTCAAAAAAGTGATCTTCTTCTCCTCGGTTCTTTGACTTTCTATTCTCTAAGGGTAAGGCTAGTCTACCACTTTGTAACAGTAATCGATTGTTACGGCAAAAAAAGATACTTCTGGAGTGGACGTAGGCCGGAGTTTGCCGAACCACTATAAAATTTATTGTTCTTTACTGCTTTCATTTTAATTTTGATTGTTCTTCATATTATTACTCACTACATACACTTTATCTATCATCTGTGACTGTTAATCGGTGCTTTCACTTACATTCGGGTGTTAGTGACCAATTTTGGTGCTAACAAACTCGTTTGTTTTATGACCATATGTTTCATGGAAAAAGATATACTTTCCGTAGCACTTTTGTTGTTCAGTCGCTTCCTTTTTAGGCGGCTTTTTATACTCCTCCATCCCTTATGTCTCTAGGTAGATGTTTCTGGAGTATCATTAAGCATGGTGTAGTCTTTATCCTAAAGCCTTTAAGTCGCTTGGTACTTCCGTTTCGCTTGTTTAAATTTTTATTTTTCCTTTTCAGATTCCCATACTTTCTTCGTTTCCTACGGCAGCACTGGAGGTATTTGCATATTGGTTTGCCACCATACCATTCTGCCCAACATTGGTCGGTTTTAGTTTAGCTGGCCTTCCTTCTAGCTCTTCTTCTTCTTCCAATCTCTAGTACTGGATCGCCTTTCGGTTAATGTTTTTCCTAGTGGTAGGTTTGTTCATTTTATCCACTTCCCAAACTCAGTATCGGGGTGGATAGCACATAACAGACCCATAAAGACCATATCTTCATTTGGATTACTTACTTCAGTGTGTTGTTAAACCAACTCATGATGTATTTCAAATATTCATTTCGTCCCTAGAATAGGCCCGATAGAGGCAACATGTTTTTTGGTTGCACCATATGAAACCTAAATTATTCGAGGAACCTCGTTGCTGATTCACCAAAAGTGGAAACAGATTTAGGTGGGAGGTCGGTGAACCATATGGAGATGATTCCTGCCAGAAAGATTGGAAAACATCTACATGAACAGCACCTGAAGCATTCATTCTGCCTATGTACCAGCTATAGTTATACAATTGCAGTTTTAGGTCCCTAGTTCCATCGTAGGATGGGATAGTTAGCATGATGAACTTTTTAGGGTATCGTTCATTTAGAATGTCATCAGTGAAGGGAGTCTGGCTTATGGAAGTTTCCCTATTCACCATCTCTCATTTTCTTACTTTCATCCATTAGATGCTTGACTATGTCCGTGACATATTCCTCGGATTTTCGTTAATCTGTGAGTTGGATGTTAGTGACTATAGTAAGTGTTTGATTTTACAAACGGTCTTTATTAGTGGGCTGAAGCCTAAGCTCTCCTATCTTCAAGAGATCCACTCTCTTAGAGTTTCGTTGGCTTGCGGTTGGTTATATGGGGTAGTTTGGACCTTTCTGCGGGTATTTAGTACGTTAGTGTTCTCTTTCAACTCGTCATCGTCAAGTTGTTCTCCATCTTCTGAATCGGAGAAATCCAATGTAATATATTTCCATGGGTTTTTGTCCCAGATTCAAGTTTACGGTGGGCTGCTTTACAGTTGGTAGAGTTCTTGCATTCTCTTATATAGTGATTCTATCAGCTCCAACTATTACTCCCTTTTGCCGCTGCTTTCCATTTCTCCAGTTTAGGCCGGAAATGGAAGAGTTGTCCTGCTCTATGCCACCAGCAGGATCTTGCATTGTTCTTGAAGAAGTAAGCGATTGCAAGATCAGGAGGGAATTTAATTTTTCCATGAGAGCTTTTTGGTTGTTCCCTGTTTATTGATTAATTTCATCAACCATCTTGTTTAACTCGCCTCTTTTCAAGATGGATAGAAGATCTCGACACCTGATCCCTTATGTTGGAGCCATTGACTTCAAGTTGCTGAGAATTAATTTCCTCTCCAGCTATTACAGCTCATATGATCTTCTGCAAGCGGTTCTCTTTCTTCCTGGTACCATAGATTCTCAATAACAAATTTTCCAAGCTAATGATTAGGGATTTAACTTTTGAACTTTTTTGATCAAAAGTAGAAAGCTAGATCTAAGCCTAAGTTCGATTCGCAATGAAAACGCTGAAATATTAATCCAAAAAATGGATCAACACTCTAGGTTGAGCGTGAAAGCACTAGCCCTGTTCTTGCAGATAATATATAAAATAGTTGTAAAAAGGGCAAAAGTAGTAAAAGACAAGAAGATTTTTATAGTGGTTCGGCTGTTAATTAAGCCTACGTCCACTTTACAACTTTCTATGAACTAATTGCTGCTACAAGTTAAATCAGATTACAATATGATTGAATTTCTTAAGTTAGATCAAGTCACCAGTGCTATATTACAATGGAGAATAATAGTGAATCCCTAAATGACTGTTGTAAGGGAGGAGAAAAGGGAAGAGTAGTTCCCACAAAGTTCCACCAGCTAGTTCAGAATCCTTTATATTGTAGTTAGATTGTCATAATAGGGGTAGGAGAGCTATTAGGTTAGGCCGCATTGCTAGGAGCTCACAATTGAAGGTACAAAGATTCTCCTAAAGTTTCCTAGCAAGACGACCTAATATGATGGTTCGCTAGTGATCCATAGAGCATTGATCGCTTGCGATCCATTAAGTTAGGTTATATTTAGCTCTTTTCAATTGGATCTTATTACTTGCCTTATGTAGGTACTCTCCACACAACTTCATGACCAGATGCCTTGTTTTGATGATGATTCATGTACAAATTGCATTGAACTATTACTGAAATCGAATGAATGCCCAATTCTTGAACTAGGTTGCAGCATTAGGGCAACCTTAGCTATCTGAGTTGTCCTCATGTTGTGGTTTGGCAAGAAGTTCTAGCCTAATTTCAAGAAAACGGCGATGTATAAACCGAGCAAGAGTTGGAGGATGCTTATCCCAATGAAGAATCGAAGAATGCTTTACTAGAGGGCTAAGAGATTATTTGGATTAAAAGGGAGTGAGAGGCCGCAGATGCTACTGAAATTGCAACTGCTAAGGCATTATCAGAGCATTTTAGTTTTGGGAGTTGCGAATCATCAAAGAGCCTCATGGTCGGTCAGGAACTATCTCGGGTTTAACCTGTACTGCTTTGTTGTCCGCCCCTTCAGTAGTTGTTTCAAAAGCCTTGGGTGGTCCTCGAGCTTCACCAAAGATCGTGTAGCTATCCTGTAACTCCCCATATATTTTGGTAACATTATTAGGAACGTTTAATTAGGTAACTTAATTGAAATAATATGAAATAATTATAGGGTTGAGATCTGTGATTAAACTATAGGGTATCTGTAACGACCCAGAATTTTTGAATAATTTAATTTGGAAATATTTAATTAATTTTAAATATTTGAATGATGGTTTGGATTGAATTTTCAATATAACTTTGAATTTGACGATTTAATTATAGAATTTAATCTATTGAGAGTTGAATAAAAATTTGAATCTTCAATTTTAAGCCAATTAAAAATATTTCAAAGGCTTGTAAAATTTGTATTTATAATATTGAAGATAATAGAAGCTTCAGAATTGAAATTGAAAGTGAATCGTTCAGTTTTGAAATTTATATCGTTTGAATCGATATTTAAAATAGCCGTCCGAGGCACAGTCTCGGAATTCGACGAAACCAGTTCCATTGGGTCCGGAATATTGAATTATTCTCGGATTTCAAATTTCGTATCAATCGGAGTTGTTATGTGAGCACACGGTGAGTAAACGCGTCGCAAATTTAAATTGAATTCAATTTAAAATTTAATTTAAATTGATCAACCTCAGCACGTTCTTCCCTAAACTCACGGCTAAAATCGCGCCTAGTATCACGAACAAGATCATGTAACGCGTGCCTCATTCAATTTTAAATACGTTCTCTCCCTCTTCCTTTATTCACAATCGAATCTCAGAGAAAAATCAAAAAAAAAAAAATGGCCGAGCCAATTAAATTAAACAACCGAAGCCGTCTCCCTCCTCTCTACTTCCTCTTCCCCCAAACCAAAATCAAATGGGCGATGGCGTATCGAAGTTTGGGGAGGCCGGCACTCGCGCGCATACGAGCGTCGTCTGGAGGCGATCGAGGCGAAGGTAGTGGGGCTTTCGAGTTTCGCATTGGGCTCAGGAGGCAACGGCCAGGCGTCGCGATTTGTGGGGCGCGCGCGCACGCGATTCGAGGGCAATTCTGGGTAGGCGTGCGCGTGAGGCGGCGGCCGCGTGGAGAGGTGGCTGTCGCGATTCGAGGCAAGGAGACAAGGCGGCAATCGCGATGAGATGGAGGTGAACGGCGGCGGCGACGAGAAGCTCGAGTACGAGCTGTTGATTTTCACAGTGCGGTATATTTTTTTATTTATTATTCGATTTCTAAATTTATATATATATAAAATGTATAAACAGAAAAAAAAAAAGAATGTAATAAATCTGTATATAAAAGATTTTGAGAAAAATAAATTGTTACTGTAAAAAAAAAGGTAGTTTAAATTTAAAATTTTGTTAAGTAGATTTGGTAAAAAGAAAATTAGAATTTAATTAGTCAGGTCACAAGTTCATTATGATAAAATATTTTGTAAAAGAAAAAAAATGGGTTAAAGATAAAATTTAGATTAATTTATTTAAAAGGAAGAATGCTTCGAATTTAATAGTTGGATAATAAAGTTTGTTAAAAGAAATTTAAATTTTAGTTAAATAAATATATTTAAAGAAGAAAAATTGGTTTAAAGCTAATTTACAGCTAAAATTAAGAAATAAAATTTAATGGCTTGGTTTTATATTCGAGTATTAATAAATTGGAGAATTAGTTGTTAAAAGAAAAATATTAGTTCAAATTATTATATTAAGAATAAAATTTTAGTTTAAAATATAATTTTTAGTTAATCAAATTTATTAAAATAAAAAGGAAGTTTAGTTTTAATTCAGTATTTTGTTAAACGAATTTAATTACAGAAAATTAGTTTGAAATTTAGTTTTAAAATTAAATTGTAGTTGAATAGAATTATTTAAAAGGAAAGTTTATTTATAACAAATTTAATAGTTAAAACCAAAATTTGTTAGTTGATTTAATTTATAAAAAGGAAAATTTAGTTCAATTGAGAATTTCTAGTTAGAATTATTTCCAAAGGAAAATTTGTTAACATAAATTTATTAAACGAGAAATTGGTTTAAATAAAACTATCAGTTAATTTAACTATTAAAAACAAAATCGCCGATGAATTGAAATTATTTAATGAAAATTTATTATTCGATTATTTCGAATATTAATAAATTGTGTAAATATTTATACAAGGTATAAATCAAGAAAATCGAGTCAAGATGGAAAATGGATTGCTAATAAAAGCAAAGGTGAGAACTTCTCACTCAAAAGGAATTTTATTGTTATTTGAATTTTAAATAGTTAAATTTAAAAATTTGCTTGACTGTGTTGATTGAATGATTGAATGATGATTGTTATATATATATTGGATATGAATAGACCCTATACGCCGTTAGTAAGCGGAGGTTATTTATTACACACATATACCGCGATATTCCACCTCGAAGTGGAATTGGTATTATATTATATATATAGCAATATATATATATTGGCATATGTATATATTGCAGTTGATTGATTTCCCGCATTTTCTTTTAGCGGATGAGACCCTATACGCCGTTAGTAAGCGGATATATATTTTATAAAATCCCATATACCGCGATATTCCGTCTTGAAACGGAATTGGTATTGTGCTAATGTCTGTGGATGCAGGGAAACAGGTTGGAGGGATCCAACTGGATTCCTCACAAATATTTATTTGATTTCATATATTGTGATATTTGATTGTTTATCATGGATGATATATGATGTTTGAAAATCGTGATTGACTATTGATGTGTTGCATCATCGGATCCAAATTTTGAAAGTTTAAAAATAACGATTTTTATTTATAAAGGATTCTAAAGTGATTTTTGAAAATATACGTTTATAAAATATTTTTGGAATTGATTTATTACAAATAAATAAACGTTATAATTTTTATGTTATAAAAATTATGATTTTTGAGGAATGTAGTTAAAAGTGATTTTTTGAGAATATGGGATTAATGATTTGATAAAATAATTTAAACTGGGATTTTTGAATCTATTATAAAAAGTTTAAAAAAATAGGATTTATGAAATTTGATTATTTTATAAATCAAAGTGATGAAATTATGAAGGACTTTGAAGATGTTTCAAAAGAATAATATAAATTGTTTTATATTAAAAGATTTATAAATCGATATTTATAAATTAAAAACATTAGAATTGTAAAACGAACTTTTCTAAGTGTTAGAATAAATTGTAAATGAATTTCATAAATAGAAATGGAATTATAGAATTATAACGGTGAAGCTATAAATGAAATTTTATAAACAGTAGGTTTATAAAATTTGTTAAGTTATTTAAAAGAATAAGATTTTGGATAAATGGATGAATCTTATAAGTTATAAGATTTATAAAATTTATGAAGTTTAAAGGAATGATTTTGTAAATAAATAAATTATAAGTATTTGACTTATAATATGAATTTTTAATATATCATTGTGATATGAATTGAGATAGGTTAATAAAGGAATTTATAAAAGGAGTTGATATAAAATAAATAGAAATAGAATTTATAAACGTTGTTTATAAATTCGCAAACGACTTACTTTGATAAGTAAATTGTTCTAATTTATTTATGGAGTTATATTCATGTTTAGACAATGGATAATTTCTTAAAATAAAATGAATAGAAGTGATGTAATTTATTAACAAGGTATATTCACGTTTTTGAACAGTGAATAATATGTTAAAGAAATTATTTTGAAAAGCGATGTTTGAAATAGAATTAAACCGATCTAACGATGTTTTAAAATATATTGAGATTCGAAATCATAGATTTCAACATTCATTGTTGAAATAGACGTTTTCGAGAAATAGAAGGAAATAGTAGATTATAACACTGTTGTTATAATAGATGATTTCCGAAAGGATATGTTATATATAGTATTGGGATTTATATATCTATTTTAATTTCGAATCCCTATACTAGTGATTTTGGGTTGCCGTAACGATGTTTTACGCGACATTCGTTTTGGCCCAAATAAATATGGTTAAGTGAATGATTTCCTTAAAGAATGAAATATATACTTAATTTCGATTAGAGTATATTAAATATTTTCTAAGCATAGAAAATAAAAAGACTTGTGAATTACTTATTTAATAAGTATGGAAATGTTTTCCAATATAAAGTGAATATGTTGAGAATTTATCTTTTTGAAGATAAAATTGAAAATGAATATTTGAAATCATATATTCATAAATATTTTGGAAATACAAATTCAATATGGAATTTATAAATGGAATTTGGAAAATGGCTTTAAAAATAAATATTGATTTATTTTTGAAGTATGGAAAGTTTATATCTTCTAAAGATATCTTTGGAAATTAAATAATTTGGAAAATTATTTGGATTTTGGTGATGTTGTGCATATCCATTGATAGTTCAATAACCGACTATCAATATTTACTTTTGAATGGTATTTGTTGTGAATTGCTTGAAATTGAATGCCACACTTATTTTTTTAAAATAAGCGCTCACTATTCGGGTTAACCGGGAAAGGACCTTGGGGTCGTATAACCCATTCCGAATATGTGATACGTCGTTATGAATTGTATTCGAAGACCGGTGTTGATGACCGGATATTTTCGAAAACGAAAGGGTTTCTTGTTGATTGTCTCTGCACTGGCTGATCCCCGGTATAGAGATCTCCATATGTGATGGGAAATCCGAACGTAATTAGAAATTATTCGGATTGCAAGGACTTCTTTGTAGGTGCCTTCGGTTCTGTTCGATCCCGGAACAGACTTGTATGGATAGTATGCCTGACATTACAAATTGAGATATAAAGCCGATTTCTTTCAAATATATTTCTGTTGGTGGCGGAGAATTTATTCTTTTAGCTTAACACCCTTCTCTGAGACGTACGAGCTCAGAGGTTATATAGTTGAAGTTATCAGCAATATATTCCCAATTTGGTAATGTGACATACTGAGTGTTGCTGTGAAATGATCATTGTGTTGATTATTTGTGATAGGATCATTTGTTTGATCGTCTATCTTGGTGATCATCTCTATGATCATTTGTTGACCCAAAGCATGGCTTTTGTATAAAGTATGTTTTTGTGGACGAGACTTCGTCGAGCCTCACACCCCGTAAATGGTCAAAACAGGAAAGATGCGGCAAGGTTATGAGGGGTAGCGCCCTTTAGGATATGTGCATTTCCTTCTGGAAAAGGGTGGTATCATGGTATGGAGCCCAGATACTTACTCATGTTGAAACACTTTTTTTTTATGATTGTGTGAATTGATTAGAGAGCTCTCGGATAAAGGTCCCAAAGGACCGGGGGATGGCATATTCGGTCAGTTGTTACTCAGTTAGGGGTAACCCGGCCTTGTGTTGGTAGAGATCCGGTTTGGTTCTCGGGGATGTCCATCCAGAGGCATTCTCATGTGGCAATGGGAAGTTCCTTGGCCTGACCATTTGTTGGAAATCCAAAGAAACAATACGAAACTTGTACGGTATTAGTTGTAGAACCTATCATTCACTTATGGTGTCGCAACACTGTTTGGATGGTAGCTATAGTAGGCATAGTTCGAAATGTCTATGTTGGCTAAGATTTATATTCTACTTTCGAAATATTTCCTACACTATGCACTAGTAATAATATCAATGTCTTTTAAATGCGTATCAAGCATCTTTGACTATCATAAGGAGAAATCTCCTCCGATTCTACGTTTGCATGTGTGTGTGTGCGGGAGGCCTTATGGTAGTCTCATTTTTAAAAGCATTGCGAATTGAGTTAAAAAATATTCCTAATTTGATTTTAAAGTAAATAAACTGTTTTGAGTTCTCACACCAGTCACATGACTGACTCGGAGTTTATTGTTTTCCTTCCTAAACTCTGGGTGCCCACCAATTTCCCCACGGGCAGTCAAGAGTTAGGTTTATCAGGATATTCTGGATATTCAGGAATTGCAGGAGGCAAGCTGGATGGAATGGCGTATTGCTAGTATATAGTATTTCTTTTCCGCTGTTTAAAATTGTATGATGTTGTACACTCTGATGATGTGATGTAATGTAATGTATAAAATGTAATAACTGATAGTTCTTTATTTAAAGATTATTCATTTATTATTATATGTTGTTCCGCTGCGAATTGTGAGATTCTGATGTTGTTCTGTTGTTTTCTGTTCCGTTCTATTTTCTATCTCTTCTCTATTCTATGTTCTCTATTCTCTTTTCCTTCTATTTTAAAATGTTCTATATTTCTATTTTCTTTCTGTCCTATTCTGTATTTTCTTTCCACTCTCTTCTTCTCTTCTTTCTCTCTTCTTCTATCTTTCTTTCTTAAAAACCATAACATATTCGGTTTTTCGGCAACGAAAAATCCGTAATGTTACATTTGGTATCAAAGCTGTTGGTTAAGCGACAACCATGGCTCTGTTGGGTATTACTCGTTAGAGATAGAGTCAGCAGTGCTCTAGAATGAGTTTGAGGGTAATAATAGATATGAGCGTGTATTTGTTAGTGAATATAAAATTGTTTTTGAATCGGGTAAATAAGATAATTTTACCCAAAACTATTTTTGTATAGAAAAAGAAATAATTTTCTATGAATTATTATAGTATATGGTTGCATGATTGTTAGGAAGTGATAATATTGAATTATTATCATTAGTAATGGAATAAATAAAATGGATTAAATTCAAGTAAACTAACTTGATAAATTATTAATTCATGGACTAATGAATTGGAATTTGAGTAAATTAAAGTTTAGTCGTGAGCTAAATTCGAAGATAAATTTGAATTTGTATATAAGTTCAAGTAAGTAAAAGAAATAAATTAAAATTTCCTTTGTTAGTAATTAAGTAAATTCGTGATGAATTGAATATGGAAATTGAAAATTAAAATGAATTAGTAAATGAAAGTTAATCGATAGAATTCAATATTTAGAATTGAGAATTTAATTCAAATAGATTTGAAATTGTGAATTGAATTCGAATGAAATTTAAATTGTGAATTGAATTGAAAAGTAAAATTGAATGAAATGAATATGTAACTTCAATAGTGAAGTAAAAATATATAAGAAGTATATGTTGGAAATTTTGTAATAGAATTAGCAAATTGGTTTGAATGTTGGAATTGGATTTGGATGCTACAACTAGCAGGTTATACAGGTGTATAATGGAATTGAGATTTTGATTTCAAAGATAAAATTGAATTGCTCGACAAAAAGGTACGTATTTCAATTTCAGTATGAAATTTGATGACTTTCTTCTCTAGCCACTTGGCTTTTCTCTTTTCTTTTTGATTCTGAGGGGCCGTGGTGCCATTTTGTAGTCGTACCGATCGAGCCGCGCAAAGGAAACGCTGGCAAAATTTTTCGAAAATTTAGGGTGTTAGAAAATTTTGAGAAAAAATTTGAAAGTTTGAAATTTGAATTTGAATTTAAATTTGAATTGGAAGTAAACAATGTTGTTTGAAATCTATAATTGAAGTTGGAAAGCTAGTTGAAATGATAGTAAATCTCTAATAAAAAGATTTGTTTTAGAAAGATGATAAAACTATTTGGATTGTGAAAAATGATAGACGGGATAAGGGCATTCTTCTTAACTTGTAATTTCGGGACGAAATTCTTTTAAGGGGGAAAGATTGTAACGACCCAGAATTTTTGAATAATTTAATTTGGAAATATTTAATTAATTTTAAATATTTGAATGATGGTTTGGATTGAATTTTCAATATAACTTTGAATTTGACGATTTAATTATAGAATTTAATCTATTGAGAGTTGAATAAAAATTTGAATCTTCAATTTTAAGCCAATTAAAAATATTTCAAAGGCTTGTAAAATTTGTATTTATAATATTGAAGATAATAGAAGCTTCAGAATTGAAATTGAAAGTGAATCGTTCAGTTTTGAAATTTATATCGTTTGAATCGATATTTAAAATAGCCGTCCGAGGCACAGTCTCGGAATTCGACGAAACCAGTTCCATTGGGTCCGGAATATTGAATTATTCTCGGATTTCAAATTTCGTATCAATCGGAGTTGTTATGTGAGCACACGGTGAGTAAACGCGTCGCAAATTTAAATTGAATTCAATTTAAAATTTAATTTAAATTGATCAACCTCAGCACGTCCTTCCCTAAACTCACGACTAAAATCGCGCCTAGTATCACGAACAAGATCGTGTAACGCGTGCCTCGTTCAATTTTAAATACGTTCTCTCCCTCTTCCTTTATTCACAATCGAATCTCAGAGAAAAATCAAAAAAAAATGGCCGAGCCAATTAAATTAAACAACCGAAGCCGTCTCCCTCCTCTCTACTTCCTCTTCCCCCAAACCAAAATCAAATGGGCGATGGCGTATCGAAGTTTAGGGAGGCCGGCACTCGCGCGCATACGAGCGTCGTCTGGAGGCGATCGAGGCGAAGGTAGTGGGGCTTTCGAGTTTCGCATTGGGCTCAGGAGGCAACGGCCAGGCGTCGCGATTTGTGGGGCGCGCGCGCATGCGATTCGAGGGCAATTCTGGGTAGGCGTGCGCGTGAGGCGGCGGCCGCGTGGAGAGGTGGCTGTCGCGATTCGAGGCAAGGAGGCAAGGCGGCAATCGCGATGAGATGGAGGTGAACGGCGGCGGCGACGAGAAGCTCGAGTACGAGCTGTTGATTTTCACAGTGAGGTATATTTTTTTTATTTATTATTCGATTTCTAAATTTATATATATATATAATGTATAAACAGAAAAAAAAAAGAATGTAATAAATCTGTATATAAAAGATTTTGAGAAAAATAAATTGTTACTGTAAAAAGAAAGGTAGTTTTAATTTTAAAATTTTGTTAAGTAGATTTGGTAAAAAGAAAATTAGAATTTAATTAGTCAGGTCACAAGTTCATTATGATAAAATATTTTGTAAAAGAAAAAAAAATGGTTAAAGATAAAATTTAGATTAATTTATTTAAAAGGAAGAATGCTTCGAATTTAATAGTTGGATAATAAAGTTTGTTAAAAGAAATTTAAATTTTAGTTAAATAAATATATTTAAAGAAGAAAAATTGGTTTAAAGCTAATTTACAGCTAAAATTAAGAAATAAAATTTAATGGCTTGGTTTTATATTCGAGTATTAATAAATTGGAGAATTAGTTGTTAAAAGAAAAATATTAGTTCAAATTATTATATTAAGAATAAAATTTTAGTTTAAAATATAATTTTTAGTTAATCAAATTTATTAAAATAAAAAGGAAGTTTAGTTTTAATTCAATATTTTGTTAAACGAATTTAATTACAGAAAATTAGTTTGAAATTTAGTTTTAAAATTAAATTGTAGTTGAATAGAATTATTTAAAAGGAAAATTTATTTATAATAAATTTAATAGTTAAAACCAAAATTTGTTAGTTGATTTAATTTATAAAAAGGAAAATTTAGTTCAATTGAGAATTTCTAGTTAGAATTATTTCCAAAGGAAAATTTGTTAACATAAATTTATTAAACGAGAAATTGGTTTAAATAAAACTATCAGTTAATTTAACTATTAAAAACAAAATCGCCGATGAATTGAAATTATTTAATGAAAATTTATTATTCGATTATTTCGAATATTAATAAATTGTGTAAATATTTATACAAGGTATAAATCAAGAAAATCGAGTCAAGATGGAAAATGGATTGCTAATAAAAGCAAAGTGAGAACTTCTCACTCAAAAGGAATTTTATTGTTTATTTGAATTTTAAATAGTTAAATTTAAAAATTTGTTTGACTGTGTTGATTGAATGATTGAATGATGATTGTTATATATATATATTGGATATGAATAGACCCTATACGCCGTTAGTAAGCGGAGGTTATTTATTACACACATATACCGCGATATTCCACCTCGAAGTGGAATTGGTATTATATTATATATATAGCAATATATATATATATTGGCATATGTATATATTGCAGTTGATTGATTTCCCGCATTTTCTTTTAGCAGATGAGACCCTATACGCCGTTAGTAAGCGGATATATATTTTATAAAATCCCATATACCGCGATATTCCGTCTTGAAACGGAATTGGTATTGTGCTAATATCTGTGGATGCAGGGAAACAGGTTGGAGGGATCCAACTGGATTCCTCACAAATATTTATTTGATTTCATATATTGTGATATTTGATTGTTTATCATGGATGATATATGATGTTTGAAAATCGTGATTGACTATTGATGTGTTGCATCATCGGATCCAAATTTTGAAAGTTTAAAAATAACGATTTTTATTTATAAAGGATTCTAAAGTGATTTTTGAATATACGTTTATAAAATATTTTTGGAATTGATTTATTACAAATAAATAAACGTTATAATTTTTATGTTATAAAAATTATGATTTTTGAGGAATGTAGTTAAAAGTGATTTTTTGAGAATATGGGATTAATGATTTGATAAAATAATTTAAACTGGGATTTTTGAATCTATTATAAAAAGTTTAAAAAAATAGGATTTATGAAATTTGATTATTTTATAAATCAAAGTGATGAAATTATGAAGGACTTTGAAGATGTTTCAAAAGAATAATATAAATTGTTTTATATTAAAAGATTTATAAATCGATATTTATAAATTAAAAACATTAGAATTGTAAAACGAACTTTTCTAAGTGTTAGAATAAATTGTAAATGAATTTCATAAATAGAAATGGAATTATAGAATTATAACGGTGAAGCTATAAATGAAATTTTATAAACAGTAGGTTTATAAAATTTGTTAAGTTATTTAAAAGAATAAGATTTTGGATAAATGGATGAATCTTATAAGTTATAAGATTTATAAAATTTATGAAGTTTAAAGGAATGATTTTGTAAATAAATAAATTATAAGTATTTGACTTATAATATGAATTTTTAATATATCATTGTGATATGAATTGAGATAGGTTAATAAAGGAATTTATAAAAGGAGTTGATATAAAATAAATAGAAATAGAATTTATAAACGTTGTTTATAAATTCGCAAACGACTTACTTTGATAAGTAAATTGTTCTAATTTATTTATGGAGTTATATTCATGTTTAGACAATGGATAATTTCTTAAAATAAAATGAATAGAAGTGATGTAATTTATTAACAAGGTATATTCACGTTTTTGAACAGTGAATAATATGTTAAAGAAATTATTTTGAAAAGCGATGTTTGAAATAGAATTAAACCGATCTAACGATGTTTTAAAATATATTGAGATTCGAAATCATAGATTTCAACATTCATTGTTGAAATAGACGTTTTCGAGAAATAGAAGGAAATAGTAGATTATAACACTGTTGTTATAATAGATGATTTCCGAAAGGATATGTTATATATAGTATTGGGATTTATATATCTATTTTAATTTCGAATCCCTATACTAGTGATTTTGGGTTGCCGTAACGATGTTTTACGCGACATTCGTTTTGGCCCAAATAAATATGGTTAAGTGAATGATTTCCTTAAAGAATGAAATATATACTTAATTTCGATTAGAGTATATTAAATATTTTCTAAGCATAGAAAATAAAAAGACTTGTGAATTACTTATTTAATAAGTATGGAAATGTTTTCCAATATAAAGTGAATATGTTGAGAATTTATCTTTTTGAAGATAAAATTGAAAATGAATATTTGAAATCATATATTCATAAATATTTTGGAAATACAAATTCAATATGGAATTTATAAATGGAATTTGGAAAATGGCTTTAAAAATAAATATTGATTTATTTTTGAAGTATGGAAAGTTTATATCTTCTAAAGATATCTTTGGAAATTAAATAATTTGGAAAATTATTTGGATTTTGGTGATGTTGTGCATATCCATTGATAGTTCAATAACCGACTATCAATATTTACTTTTGAATGGTATTTGTTGTGAATTGCTTGAAATTGAATGCCACACTTATTTTTTTAAAATAAGCGCTCACTATTCGGGTTAACCGGGAAAGGACCTTGGGGTCGTATAACCCATTCCGAATATGTGATACGTCGTTATGAATTGTATTCGAAGACCGGTGTTGAAGACCGGATATTTTCGAAAACGAAAGGGTTTCTTGTTGATTGTCTCTGCACTGGCTGATCCCCGGTATAGAGATCTCCATATGTGATGGGAAATCCGAACGTAATTAGAAATTATTCGGATTGCAAGGACTTCTTTGTAGGTGCCTTCGGTTCTGTTCGATCCCGGAACAGACTTGTATGGATAGTATGCCTGACATTACAAATTGAGATATAAAGCCGATTTCTTTCAAATATATTTCTGTTGGTGGCGGAGAATTTATTCTTTTAGCTTAACACCCTTCTCTGAGACGTACGAGCTCAGAGGTTATATAGTTGAAGTTATCAGCAATATATTCCCAATTTGGTAATGTGACATACTGAGTGTTGCTGTGAAATGATCATTGTGTTGATTATTTGTGATAGGATCATTTGTTTGATCGTCTATCTTGGTGATCATCTCTATGATCATTTGTTGACCCAAAGCATGGCTTTTGTATAAAGTATGTTTTTGTGGACGAGACTTCGTCGAGCCTCACACCCCGTAAATGGTCAAAACAGGAAAGATGCGGCAAGGTTATGAGGGGTAGCGCCCTTTAGGATATGTGCATTTCCTTCTGGAAAAGGGTGGTATCATGGTATGGAGCCCAGATACTTACTCATGTTGAAACACTTTTTTTTTATGATTGTGTGAATTGATTAGAGAGCTCTCGGATAAAGGTCCCAAAGGACCGGGGGATGGCATATTCGGTCAGTTGTTACTCAGTTAGGGGTAACCCGGCCTTGTGTTGGTAGAGATCCGGTTTGGTTCTCGGGGATGTCCATCCAGAGGCATTCTCATGTGGCAATGGGAAGTTCCTTGGCCTGACCATTTGTTGGAAATCCAAAGAAACAATACGAAACTTGTACGGTATTAGTTGTAGAACCTATCATTCACTTATGGTGTCGCAACACTGTTTGGATGGTAGCTATAGTAGGCATAGTTCGAAATGTCTATGTTGGCTAAGATTTATATTCTACTTTCGAAATATTTCCTACACTATGCACTAGTAATAATATCAATGTCTTTTAAATGCGTATCAAGCATCTTTGACTATCATAAGGAGAAATCTCCTCCGATTCTACGTTTGCATGTGTGTGTGTGCGGGAGGCCTTATGGTAGTCTCATTTTTAAAAGCATTGCGAATTGAGTTAAAAAATATTCCTAATTTGATTTTAAAGTAAATAAACTGTTTTGAGTTCTCACACCAGTCACATGACTGACTCGGAGTTTATTGTTTTCCTTCCTAAACTCTGGGTGCCCACCAATTTCCCCACGGGCAGTCAAGAGTTAGGTTTATCAGGATATTCTGGATATTCAGGAATTGCAGGAGGCAAGCTGGATGGAATGGCGTATTGCTAGTATATAGTATTTCTTTTCCGCTGTTTAAAATTGTATGATGTTGTACACTCTGATGATGTGATGTAATGTAATGTATAAAATGTAATAACTGATAGTTCTTTATTTAAAGATTATTCATTTATTATTATATGTTGTTCCGCTGCGAATTGTGAGATTCTGATGTTGTTCTGTTGTTTTCTGTTCCGTTCTATTTTCTATCTCTTCTCTATTCTATGTTCTCTATTCTCTTTTCCTTCTATTTTAAAATGTTCTATATTTCTATTTTCTTTCTGTCCTATTCTGTATTTTCTTTCCACTCTCTTCTTCTCTTCTTTCTCTCTTCTTCTATCTTTCTTTCTTAAAAACCATAACATATTCGGTTTTTCGGCAACGAAAAATCCGTAATGTTACAGTATCTGTGCCTAAGAGAACATGGACAAAAATGAATTACACTAAACAAGGTTAAAAAAATAGGTGAGGGGCAAAAGTTGAATAAGAGTATTCTAGTAATCTAAACACTTAGGAATTCATTCACGCGTTCATTCATTTGCAAAATTTAATATTGAGGTCGGCCAACAATAGCAAGAACAAGAAGAAGAAAAGCTAAAGGAAGAAGACTAATCAATTCAAATCCATTCAAATCTCAAACTCCTTAATCTCAATGCTAAGGTGAATAATGACTACATCTCATGTTTTCTAATCATTTTTGGTTTTAAGGATAAACCTGATTTATTTTGCAAGATTATGCCATATTTTGAATGATTTAATGTCTATGTATGCTTGCTGATGAATTATGCTTATTCATATAGGTTTTATGATATGTTTTGATGTGAAAACCCTATTAAATGACATCCAAATGTCTTGCAATTTTAGATCTTGATCAGAAATTGTATTTTAGAGATAGGTTTCAATTTTTATTTCCTGAATTAAAGTGGATTTTACATTAATTTTCTTGTGAAGAAAAGTATTATTTAGGTCTAGAATAATTTATGGCTAAATTATTTATGTTATGGGTCTGAAATTAGTATACATTAAAGAACATATTAACAATGATTTTCTGAAATTTTCGTAGAATTTTCCTAAGTGTTTTAATAGATATATAAAATTATTTAAGGTATGTGACTTAAATATTTTACATATTTATAAAAGGAGAAGGGGTATTTTTTAAATATTGGTAGCAAATTTAGAAAAGAAATTAGCAACCAATCATATTCTAACAAACAGGGTAGGTTAATTGAAAAGATTACCGTAAAAAGATAAAATTCAGTTTAAATAGGCTTTTTACTTGTTTTGCTGCTTTCGGCGCCTGGGTTTCAGACCTTATAGTTCTGCCACCATCATCATTGAAACCAAGGCGCATGGCATCAAAGACTTGGTGCACAGCGAATTAGATATTAGGCGGAAGGTATTGGATCGAAACCAAGGGTTTCAAAGGGGTCGACGTGCTACTTTGCTTTTAAATCAAAATGTGCCTGCTTTGCTTTTGAAAGGAACATTTTTTACTTGGTTGGCTTTTGACTGGGTCAGATGTATTTAAGATATGGTTTTGAAGAGGTTGCGCCCTTGTTTTTAGGTAAATGCTTTCGTTGGGGTCAAACCCTAGCTGCCGCTGTTCTACCTTTCAAAGCCAATGGTTTTAGAAGGTACACTTTTTTTTAAAACCCAAGTAGCTTCTCCAATGCTTTCAAAGGATTGGTTTAGACACCATCACTTCTTTACTAAGGTAATTCTTTTAAAATTTCGACTTAAATGTTTTATCACCCTTTTTCTCCGTTGAAGGTAGAACCCAATGGTTTTGAAAGAGATAGTTTTGAATAGTTTCTAAAGGATGTTCCACATGTTTTGTAACATCCCGCATTTCCACACACTTTAAACCGACACACGTGCCAATTCAAAGCATACGTAAGGGCGGATTGTTATGGGGTAAATAAGAAAAACAGAGAAGAAATAAAACAAAACAGAATCTCACAGCGGAAGGATAAAATATAATAATCAAATATACAGTTCATGAAACTGTTTTACAAAATAATTTATTTTTCTTGTGCAATAAATATCAGAGTTACACATACCAATACAACAATGCAGCGGAATAGAATGAGTGTGGTGTAATACTATATATAAAATAATACTGATTCTTCGTCTTCGTCCTCCAAAGCTAAAATCTGCTATCCTGAAACGCTCGGACTGACCCGAGCGAATTTGAAAAGACAAAACACCCGAGTCAGACTAGAATATCTTATGTGAGTTAAATAAACAGAAATAAATATGAGTACAGTAACTCAAGAGATGTTCGGGATTTACATCTCCTAAGGATCCGTTAAACTATTTACTATGTAGTATATTGCGCTATTATAATAGTGTCTATTTATAAAATAAACTTACTTTTAAATAGCGTTAAGGAGTGACCCAATATTCCCCTTAACACAAATAATGCCAATAGTCTATACAGTACCGTAATACCTCCTGATCGGGAGGCTACCAGAGGATACTCCATAGGTACGACACAAATAGAAACTCGTAGTAAAGGCTCGATATGGTAGGTGACACGGCACAACTAGGCAATGCCAGGGTAGATATACCAATTGCTATCCAGGCTGGTGGAAACGCGTAGCCGCAGTTACCGCCCACCTCAGACTAACTCCCCAAAATCAAAATATAGAAGTGGCCACTGAAGCAAATCCAAGTCAAAATATAATATCGAAGAGGAGCGTCCGATCAGAGGAATGACCTCATTGGCCTGAGAATCGCTCCTGTTTTAGCCACCTTATGCCAACTCACGGGAGTTGGGTCCACGTATTTACCTTACAGGAAACGTCGCCACCACCTACTTCATTCTGGAATCTCCACCGCGTACACGGTTAGTCAAAGTGGTTTTCGGTATCGACAGAGAGTATGTCCATATCCGATCCCGGTCTCTTTGCCAACCCATCGTTATTATAACACCGCGGTCATTTTAAAAATAGTTTGTACTTTAAAACCAGAATATAATCCATTTCAAAACCATAATATTACGATATCATTTCTTCTTTAAAACCCAAAAAGATTCATTTTGATATTATTTTTATAAAACCCAAATCAATGATATCATTTCCCAAATAAAATATTCCTTTTCAAAAATTATGTCACTTTTTATTATTTAATATCCCATGTAACCAATATTCTGTTTGTAACTTTCAACATAATTCTTCGAAAATCCATAGTATTTTAAAACCATTATTTTCAAAACTAAATGGTTTGGATATTCAACGGTATGCGAATTAAAAAGGTTTAACTTTACTGTTGCTTTATAAAGAAATAAATTACATGGCTTTCCAAATATTTCTTCTTTTAAAGTTAAACCAAAATCCAAAATATTACTTCAAGTCCCAAAACCATTTCAATTTTATATATATTTATATCCATTTTTGAGCATTAATATTTCAACTAAAGTTGGATTTTTATCCTTTCAAAATCAATATTCTATTAATTAATCTTGACCATTCACATAAAATCCATAATTAATAAGACTTCAATTTCTAGTAAAATATATATATATATATTTCCAAATTCAATTTTTACTAGAATATTCATTTCAAAATATTTTGGGGAAAATCCAATTATAAATATCATATCTTTAAAATTTCCAACTTAATATTTAAATATAGGATATAAATCATCAAACTCCATTTTCTTAATTTTCTTCCATTTTTAATAAAGAAATTTATTCACCTTTTAATTTCAAAATTTCAACTTCATATGCATATAAATATGGAAGAAAACATTTATTCAGTATAAAAATTTAAGATTTTTATAAACCGTATTCCATCCAAACCATAGAAATCACATTAAAAATAGTTATATATAGACCACGGTGCCTGTATATAGTTTTCTATCCTATGGTCAAGTGATACGGATATTTATCATTTCAATCCGCAATTAAAAAAAAAAAGTGCGGTTGTATATCATTTCAAACCGCAATCCCGAATGAAATGTAAATGCATACTAACTTGCAGTTTAATGATATCCAAATAAAACATTCATTCAACAACACACCCATCATCCAATCACAACATCGATCAATATCAATCAATAACAATTATATATATGATCATATATAACAGGTGATAACTGGCAGTTTATTCAAATTAAATTTTATCAACTATTAATCTAACAATTTATATTCAGTGATAATTGTCATAACTGTTAACTAGCAGTTCATATGCAAACAATAATTTCTAACAGCCAATTTACACGCAATAAATCAATTAAATTAACAGTTACATTCAAAAAAATGCAATTCAACAGATATGAATGAAATAACATGCCAAAAGCTCATAAATAAATTTCTATTCATTTCTAAAATTTATTTAACAAACATAAAAGCTTCTAGTAGTTGTGAGTGGGTTAAAACACTCACCTTTTGAATTTAAATCGAATTCAAACCCGATTTAAACCCAAAAATTCGCCCGTCTCAGAATTCGTCCAAACCAGCGTCATCAAGTCCGGAATTTAATTACGATCCTAATAAAAAAAAATTCGCGTGAATCCGACTTCGTATGAGAAAGTTATGGCGAAAAATGGTGATTGAAATCAAAATTAAATATAAACAAAAGTGGCACATATTTCACTCACAATATAATATTTGACACGTCACCCTCTTCTTCCCAGTAACCCACGACCGCGCACTCACGCACATACCAGCAGTCAACGCAGCAGCCGCCTAAACATGAAACCCTATTGAAATTTTTGCCGCAAATCTGACCGTCGAAACGCCAAACTAACCACATAGATGCGATCCCCATCGTCCACTCTACAAAACCCAGAAACAGTTTCTCCATCCGACGAATTTTTGCGCGACGATGATGAACGGTTTTGGGGCTGTTTGAATTTATTCTGGATGTACGACAGCTCCAATTGAAAAACGAATTTCACCAGTATATTACGCGTATCGAATACTTCAACATATATTTTTTCTGGAATTTTCTGAAATTTTTGAGTTTTGAGTTTTGATTTTGAACTGTGGATGGATCTGGAATTGGATCTGAGATGTATACATTTGGGGAAGAGAAAGGAGTGAAGAAATGAACTTACAGCAAAAGAATAGAGACTAGGGTTTTTAGCTGTATATTTATAGATAGGCTAGAGGTAGGGTAGCTAGACTGGATACGCGAACGTGCGTGACAAACCATGGTCCAAAAAGCCCGCTATGCCTCCGGAGCCAAATTTGTTAAAACTATATATCCAAATAGGTGTTTTAAAATATTCTGAACGCGATGGAAAAAGTTTCGCGACCAAATTCGATCGTATGAAGAAGTTATGCTAAAAAAACAAAAATTTCACATTGATTTCAAAATGCGTAAATTTCAAGGCGTTTCGAGTCCGTACGATCAAACGGCAAGTCCGATCGCAACGAAACTTGAAACATTATTATAATTCACCGTTACGGATCCGATGAAACTGGTTTCGTCGAAATCCGAGTCCGTGACAAAAATGGCTATTTTTAATATTTATTAAATAAATTAAAATAAATCATAAAATCCAAATTTTCTTTCAACTTTAAATATTGGCCAAATTTCATTACTTATATAATCCAATCAATTCCAAATAATTTAGCAAGCTTGGATGTGAATTAAAATTTATAAGTATATAAATTTCGCAGTGTTAACCTCTGCGTTTTCTTATTATTTGGGAATTATAAATTTTATTCGCAAAACCCAATTATTAAATCATATACTTATACTCTCATCTTAAATCTAATTATATAAATAACTTGATTTCTATTATCCAACTCAAAATATATCAATTATTCTCCAACTACATAGTTAACGTTTCTTTTATATATCACGGTGGTAATATTTCAAAATGTTCATCTTTTGTTTGCATAAATTACTGTATTTAGATAAAATTGTAATTTTGGTAACTTATCACATAATTAAACTTAAAACCTCAACTAATACATTCCACCTTTGTTTCATCTTATTCATTCACTCATCAATATTCCGTACTAACTACAAAATTTAGTGTATTCCTTTAAATTGATCAAAATAAGACTTATCAACTAATAGAAGATTTACGTACAAAATTTATTGTCATACATCTAATTTACAAGCCTATACTTAATTATTATCCTACAATACGTTTTACGTTACTATAATGTTCATTCTTCCGTTCCTACGTTTCTATAAATTTATTCCTTTATAATTTATTTAACGCAACACTTAATCTACACCTATTGCGATGTTTCAAATTTACTTGAATGAACAATTTCTTTACTCAAAATAGTTGTTGTAAACTCTTAATTCCACATTTATAAGTGTATTATTATTTTCACTCAAATATTATACATATATATAGAGTATTGGGTTTTTATTTAATCATATATATTAATTAATTAAATTCAATATTTAAGTCTGACTAAATTTATTCCCCAAATACACATTTACCTTTCTCAACCAATAAATATAACCAATCAAATTCTCATTTTATTGAACCTTGGTCAATTCCACACGTTAATTTTTCTTAAAGTCTCAATTAATTAATTTACCTCGGTTTCATTACCTTATTACCTTATATGCATAATTGACATTGTTATATCTTCCATTACATCAATAATTTATCATTTCATCTTACCATTTATTTACGTATCCTTTTATTGCACTGATTGAAATAAATTCACTTATTAAATTCCCAATTCCACCCTTCTATTCAAACCAAGTATCATGCTATGATAATATTTTACGTTGGTTACACAAAAAAAATCAACTTTTTATCGTTATCAATTAAACATACATTAATTGCACAAATTAAAGGAATTAATTGTCATTTATCCAATTAAATTTTTCATACATCAATCTATTTCATCTAAATCCTTACCTATGAATATTGCAACCTTTAATTCCATTAAATACCAATTAACCCAAATTATTTCATTTATTCTAAGTCATATCAGTAAAATAATTCATCATAATAAACTTAAAAATCTATACGTTTATTGATTTATTTCTATTTGTCTTATGTTAAATTCTAAATTTAGTAAGACAACCTAAAGTACTCCATTCAATCGACAGTCCCTTTCAATTGTTAATACGTACTTAAATTTCTACAGTTGCCTTCCATCTTCACTTCCGTTACTATGATAAAAATTAGTAACGTTTATGCCATCAATCATCATAATTACTTACCCTTAATTGAGTTTGATTTCCAAATAAATTTGCTGACCCTTACTTAGACAATTTATAAAAGTTTGTCATCATACCTATAGTTCTACGCTTATGCTATGTCTTAAATTTCAATAAATTTATAAATTTTGAGATGTTCATTAGGGTTTACAAATTTATTGACTTGTAATAACAGGGTTTCTTAATCTATTCAATTTATCGTTCACAATCTTTTATTGCATTAAATTGGTTTAATATTCCCATATTAAATTTTATGTCCAGGTAAGAATTTTTCTTTCTTTCTCTACTTAATTCATTTGAATTTTATTCAATGTCTTTAAATAGGTTTCTAAGTCACTCCTATATAATTTATTCTAGCCTTCATTTTAATATTTATCTACCACCTTTATTCTTTCAACTAAAATAAATTACAAAAATCCTATTAAACAAACAATTTTAAATGGTCGAACTTTACGGGTCGTTACATGTTTTACTTGAACCCAAATGCTTTCGAAAGGCTTGATGTTTAATGCTTTCGAGATGTTTTAATGAAGGTTTTGAAGGGGTGGTTCCCCAATGGTTTCGAAAGGCTTGAAAGGAAAGGTTTCCCAATGTGTTCAAAAGGCAATGTTTAAGTGTTTTATAGATAGGATGTCTAAGGTTTTATAGCTTTCGAAGGAAAGGTTTTTCAATGGTTTCGAAAGGTTTATATGAATGGTCGCGAAATGTGTGTTTGGGCTTTCGGCCTAGGAAAAAGAAAGGGGGTTTACTTTGTTTCAAAAGTGTTACTTTCAATGGGATCAAAAGCAGTACTTTCAAAGGTTTAAATATTTTCATCAACAAATATTTGAGAAAAGTATATATAACATGGCAAGGTGAATTTGAGTAAAGCATAAAGTACATATTTTCCTTTGTTTAAGTTTGATTTAAAGATTTTGAATCAATTTGAGATGAAAAGGTTTTGAAGGAAAATTTAAGGGAAGGTTACCCTAAGTAAAATGACTCAGATATTTATATACCGAAGGAGACTAGTATAGGGTCGCGCCCTATACATTTTCTATTAGCCCTAGGTAATTTAGTCCAAAATTCTAGTGTGTAGGGTTTGTCAAAGGTAAGTCTAAAATGATGTTACACACAAAACATAATATATATTTTGTACAGAGGCAGGTTATTAGTGAGCCCGCAAAACCATTAGGATCAGTGGACCTTGGGAGAAATAAGTTAAGGACAGACCGTCCAGAAGAGTAGTGTCTAACAGGTGTTAGATTATTTGTTTATATTGTCAGGTAGGCACGAGTAAGGCAAAGGTTAGTAGTTAGCCAAACAAAACTATAGCGTTCAGATAGATAGTTCATTTGTTACCTGACATATATGTTTACATGATATTGCTTTAGAGTTTTTAACCAGTTTTGGTTGTAGGAAATGATTTACAAAAGATATGTTTTAAAAGGATATCAGTGAGGGGAAACCCATTTCGCTAAGTGACATGGTCTTACTTAATATCAAATAACCGAGATATATAGTATTACTTAAACCGAGCTTTATGTTCGAATCTAAGTTTATGTTTTCCCCTTAAACTCTCGGGTGCTCAAAATTAATTTCAGTAGACTGAGGGTTAAGGATTTTTAGGTTTTAGTAGATTCGTGAATAAAGCTTCCGAAGACGAGTAGGTGGCCGACGGGTAGCAATTTAGGAGTCGCGGTTTTAGTTTGTTTGATTTTGTTGTGTTGTATTATGTCAGTTATGACTATATAGTACTTTGGTCAACCAAAGGGGCATCATTATATGTCGCTCTCGGCGTATTTATGAAATAGTCTTACTTTATCTGAACCTGGAAAAGCAATGGAATTATGTAATTCAAATATGGAATATGTTTTGGAAATGTAATCAAAAATGTTTTTTATGAAATCTATGATTTTTTTCATATTAATGTGCTTCTGATGTTATGGGTACCATTAACATTATCGTATTTGGTCAACGGAAGTAAATACTATGGATGACTCTAGTATCTTTAGCGCTTAGCTTCGGGCCTCCAGATAGGGAATGTTACAACTTGTTATCAGAGCATAGGTTTATGAAAAACTTTTAATTAAAATGATTTTTTTTGAAAACATAATCCTAAGGAATTGGAGATATGATTGGGGTATGGGATAACGCTATAGTAATGTACTTGTTTTTGCTATATATAAGTATACACTCTATATCTATTCTCCTATCTCTCTTAGGCTATTCTTCTATATCTCATGAGGCTTGAATATAGATATGGATGCTAGAAGTGGAAGAGTGAATCTTGGAGGAAGCACCACTACAAATGGAAATGCCAAACCGAATACTAGAAGGGATCAAGGTCAGGCAAAAGCTGGGACTGTTTATGCTGGGTTCCATAAGTGGATATGGGAGCTATGTATTAGTTTTTAGTGAACATGATGCAAGCTAGAATTGCTGCTAGACTGGTTGGAGGAAATGCAGAAGTAGGAGTTCAGATAGCTTCGGTGGTCAATAATTATGCTATCTTGAGCGGAGATTATGTTAGGCTTGGGGGGAAGCCATTTATCGAGACTGAAGATGCTATTGATGTGGAGAATTGGTTGCTGCATTGTGAGAGGATCTTTGCAGAAGATGAGGCTTGCTTCGAGACATCTTCAGAAAGCAGCTTTATTCTGGTGGAATAGTATGACGATTAGAGTGAATGAAAAAACAGTGACATGGGCTGAGTTTAGGAGAAGGTTCCAGGAGAGGTTCATTTTTGGATGGCCCAGTCTGCTTTGCTCAGAAAGTTTATTGAGTTGGAGCAGAGAGAGATGTCTATGTTGGAATATTATAGAAAGTCCGAGGAGTTGTTAAGGTATAGGTATGCTACTGTGGATACCGTGGTGAAGAGGAATGAGAAGTTCATCATCGAGTTGAAGCCTGAGTTAGCCAGGGCCACATTACCTCATATTAGGGATCCTTGTTATGTTGTGGTGGAGGTGACTTTAAGATACAAGGAGATGCTTGCTTCTTTAGAGAAGAATAAGGCAAAGGAGGTCCTGGTGGGGTAGAGTCGAAAAGGAAGTTCTTTCATAAGATGGATGCTCAAAAAGGTAGAGGCGCAAAGAAAGCGAAGTTAGAGGTTGCTTACTTCATGTACGATAAGAAAAGACATTTTGCAAATGAGTGTTGTACTGGAAAGGCGAAGTGATCGGGAAGAAAAATATTAGATGCTTCAACTGCAATTAGATTGGTCATTATAACAACCGGTGCAAAGAGCCTGCTATGGATGGAAGGGGCATGGTATTTGCATTGGAACCTACTATATCAGGACCAACAACGCATGAGAAAGGAAAGGCAGTTTTGGTAGGTACGCTTCAAATTCATTGTATGCCCATTAGCATTATGTTTGGTACAGGTGCATCGCATTATTTTATATCATGTTGTTTGGTAGATAAGCTTAACCTAGAACCCTCATATTTAGTTACTTCCTTAAAGGTTGCAAATCCGATAGGAGGATATGCAACACTTAGGATGAAGTGTGACCACCTAGAGTTCGATTTATTAGGTCATACCTTTGTTTGCAGTTGACATGTATTTGACTTTGTAGTGTTCGAAATTATTTTGGTATGGATTAGTTAAGTAAGTATGATGCGAGGATATTTTACCACGATAGGAAAATATCACTTAGGCAACCTGACTGTAGTGATCAGATTGCATATATCGTAGATACCCTAGTTGTGAGGAGAACGCTTTATTGGGTGTTGTGGAGGTAGAAGATGAATTTAATCGAGTTTTCATGGTTAGAGAATTCGCAGATGTTTTTGAGCCGGTAGTACGATTGCCACTGAAACGAGCCATTGAGTTTCAGTTAAATTTGGTGCCTATAGCAGAACCAGTGAGTAGACCGCCAAGTAGGATGACACCTACAGAGATGAGAAAGCTGAAGAGGCAGTTGGTGGATTTGGAAGGCAAGAATTTTATTAGACCTAGAAGTTCACCCTGAGGAGTAGCCGCAATGTTTGCTAAGAAGATGGATGCATCATTAAGGTTATGTATCGATTATCGTAAGTTGAATGAGAAGATGATAAAGAATCGATATATGTTGCCTAGAATTGATGATTTCTTCGATCAGTTGAGTAGAGCCAAGGGATTTTCTCGATTGGATTTAGCAATAGGTTTCCACCAGCATAGAGTAGCAAATGATAATATACCTTTGACAGCATTTAGAACTAGATATGGATCGTGCGAATGTTTGTTATGTCATTCGGACTAACTAATGCGCTAGCATTCTTTGTGGACTTGATGATTTTTCAAGAGAACTTGGATAGGTTTATATTGGTGTCCATAGATGATATCTTGATGTACTCTAGAGATGAAAGGGAGCATGAAGTTCATCTTAGAGTGGTGCCTGAGATGCTGAGGAAGCATCAGCTGAAGGTGAAGTTTTCGAAGTGTCATTTCTGGAAGATGGAAGTGAAGTTTTTTGGTCATGTAGTTTTAGAGAAATGGTTGTCTGCAGATCCAGCTAAGATTGAAGCGATGAATAATTGGAAGAGACACGAGACAGTGATTGAGATTAAAAAAATTCATGGATTAGCTAGGTAATATCAAAGGTTCATTAAGGATTTTTCACCAATAGCAGCGCCGATGACCAAGCTAACGCAAAAGGATGTGAAGTTTATTTGAACTGATAAGTGTGAGGAAGCATGCCAGAGCTTAAAAAACTCATTGACCCATGCACCCCTATTAGTTGTTTTAGAAGGGAATCAAGATTTGGTAGTGTATACATATATGTATGGAACTAGGTTAGGAGCTGTGTTAAAGCAGAGAGGTAAAGTGATTGCCTATGCTTCTCCACAGCTTAGACCGCATGATGTTAGATATCCAAAGCATGATTTGGAATAATATGCGGTGATATTTGTATTTAAGGTGTGGAGAAATTATGTAACATCTCATATCTAGAAGCGAAAAGCTAAGTGCTACAAATGTTGTAGTCGTATATATATTAACTTCTGGTGACAAAATACGGCAATGCTAATGGTATCTATAATATCAGAAGCACATAAATATGAACAAAATCTCAAATTTCAAAACAACACTTTATTGATTACATTTCAAAACAATAATACATATCCATGTTACATAATCCCACATCTTTTCCCATTAATTATAATCATTGCAAAAATACGCCAAGAACGAGATGCACCCTTGTTTCAAAGCAATATAGTCATATCTGACTTAATACACAGTGGAAAAAAAAGCAGCTGCAAATCCTAATTGACTATCCGTCAACGCCTGCTCGTCTCCGGAAGCTTTATTCGCCAAAAGACACACCTGAAAACCTCAATACTCAGCCTACTCAAATCAATTTTGACTACCTAGAGTTTAAGGGGGAAAAAACTTCGAGTCGGACATAAAGCCTTGTGTGGATAATTCTATTACATCTCTCTTTACTGATATTAAGTGAGATCACGTCAGCGGAACCGGTTTCCCCTCACTTATATCCACTTTTTAAACATATATTTTGCAAATTCTTTCCTACAACCAAACTGGTTAATCAAACTTTCAAAATAGCAATATCCTTTATGCTAATAAATGGACTACCTGTCATTAAAACAGGTAATATGTGAACTATCTGCCCATAATATAATAGCAAGGTCCGTTATGCTACAAATGGACTATCTGTCTATAAAGCTGGGCTGGTTGACCGCAAATTGGACTAACAATCCGAATCAAAATGGACTAACTGTCTGAATTATTTTCATAGGGTTGGCTACAATATTCTTTTTCCTTTGAAACATTTTTCAAAATTATTTAACCTTTTAAATCATACTTACACAAGGAAAATATCTTCTTAGCTTTACTCAAAGCTATTTTGCCATGATATATATACTTTACTAAAAATAACGTTGATGAGATTTAATAAGGATTAACTATCCTTTTAAAACAAGTTAAAACACTTTTTAACTTGAAAATACTTAGTCTACATTGCCTATTTAATACATTCGAAACCTTTATTTAAAACTGTTAAAACAACCCTTTCAAAACCATTGAAGGAAACCCCTTCGAAGCCATTAAATATTGCCTTTCAAAAACATTAGAAAACCCTTTCCTTTATTTTCTTTAAAATCTTCAAAATATCATACAACCTCCTTTAAAACCTTTTTAAATATTACCCTCCGAAAAAAAAGAAAAACACTTCCTTTCAACCCTTCAAAATCCTGGGGTACTGCCCCTTTCGAAACTATTCATTGAAACCTTTCAAAACAGTCAAACTCAATCCTTTCAAAAGCACTTGGGGTTGAATTTAAAATTTGTAGAAACCTTTCGAAACCATTCAAAAATATACCCCTTTTAAATCTTTGAAAAATGTCTCGGTCGAAACCATTTATATTCTGCCTTCAAGTAGGCAAATTGATCAGAAACCCATTAAAGTCGAAAGCATCTGTTTTGAAACCATTTAAAACTATCACTTTCAAAACCAATTTAGATTTTATTTCAATTATATAAAAAGGGTCTTAAAATCATTTAAGCCGAAAGCATCTATTTCAAAACCATTTCCTAAGTAAAGAAAGTGATGGTGTCGAAACCATACCTTAGAAAACATTGAAGAGGTGGCCAAGTTTTTAGAAAACAAAACAACCCTTTCGAAACCATCTGGGTCGAAAGGTAGGAAGGGACAGCTAAAGGCTTCGACTCAATCGAAAGCAACCCTTTAAAAAAAAAGCGCAATCCAATTGAAACCATTTCTTTTAAAACCATTTGACTCAGTCGAAAGCTAAACACGTCAAAATCATCTTAGTCGAACGCAGGCAGGCGAATTTTTAATTTAAAAACAAAGCAATTCCTTAACCCCTTCGAAACCTCTAGTTTTGACTCCATACCTTCCACCTACATCTATGCACTATGTACCAATAAACTGATACCATGTGAATTAGTTTTGACTATGCCGTAAGCGAAGATGAGGAGCTGGAACATGGTGTCGATGGTGTCGAAAAAGTAAAAAACATGTAGCAAATAGTTCTTTTCGCCTAAACAACCTTACGTGTCTAATTGTGATTGGTTGCCTCTTTCTTTACCAAAAAATACCGCACTTTTCAAAACTGCTACCGACTTTCAAGATATTATAATTTAAATTATTTTATAAAAAGTTCATTCTCCTCTTTTAATTATATAAAATATTTAAGTCGCATACATTAAATAATTTGTTGCCTCTTTCTTTACCAAAAAATACCGCACTTTTCAAAACTGCTACCGACTTTCAAGATATTATAATTTAAATTATTTTATAAAAAGTTCATTCTCCTCTTTTAATTATATAAAATATTTAAGTCGCATACATTAAATAATTTTTTATAACCCTTAAACACTTAGTAAAAATCTACAAAAATTCCAGAAAATCTATTTTAATATGTTTTCCAAATATAAAAATTTCAAATCCCAATCTTTTATTACTTAATCGAAAATAATTATTAACACTCATTAACATTTTCTTCACTAGAAAATTCATATAAATTCCATATGATTTCAGAAAATTCCAAAAATTGAAACTCATCTCTAAAATATTATTTATGATCTTCATAAAAATTCTCAAGGCATTTGGATGTCATTTTTTAGGTTTTTCCCCTTAAAACATATCATTAAATCAATATAAACTTATATAAATCATCACCATGTATATATAATCATCCCATCATTCAAAATATTGAAAAATCAATGCAAAATATTCGGCAATCATCTAAAAAACGACAATTACAATCAAAAATGGGATGTAAACATTATTCACCTTAGCATTAGTGATTAAGGAGATTGGGATGTGAATAGATTTGATTTGATTTAGCTTCTTCCTAGCTTTTCTTCCTCTCTTCCTTATTAATGGTGGACGACACCTTATTTTAAAATTTGAGAATGAAAATGAACGTGTAAAATTTACATGGCCATGCATTATAGATATAGGAATGGTCTCTTTTCTATTTTATCCCTCCTCTATTTTAATTTAAGCTCTTCCTTTAGTTCTTTGTTCAAATGGCACGACTACCCCTTAGTTAAATCAATTCTCAATACCTTAATTAACACATTATTTTATTTAATTTTGCTAATTAAATATCCTAAATAATATTACCAAAAATTCAGGGTGTTACAAACTCCCCTCCTTAATGAATTTCATCCTTCGAATTACGATACGGTACGCAACCAATCAAACAAGAAGGTAAAATATACCATCAAAAAAGTCAGGATAAGTATCTCTAATCCTGCTCTCAATCTCCCAAGTACAATCCCTATCAATGTCGCTCCACTGGACTTTGACTAATCTAACCGTCTTGGTTTTAAGCCTATTCTCATCTCTCGCAGCAATACGAATTGGCTTCCGCACTATGGTCAAATCTGGTTCTACCACTATATCATCTAGCACAGTCGGTGCAATAGTTGTTTCTAGGTCACTAACAATTTTTGAGATGAGAAACATGGAAAACATCATGGATTCCATCCAAACTGCTCGGTAACTCGACTCTATATTCGAATTTTCCAATCCTCTCAATAATAGGAATATTTCCAACGAATCTCGGTGCTAACTTCCCCTATTTTCCAAATCTAATTACACCATTCATCGATGATACTTTCATGAAAACCTAGTCTCCAACGGAGAACTCTAGATCTTTCCATCTCTTATGTGCATAACTCTTCTGCCTAGACCGAGCCTCCTTCATTCTAGACCAAATGACCTCAATCTTTTCTGCAGCTTCTCTGACCAAATCTAGACCAATAACTAACTTATCCCCGGTCTCTAACTAACATATGGGAGATTTGCATGGCCTTCCATACAAAGCTTCAGACGGTGTCATCCCAATACTATTCTGATAACTGTTGTTATGTGAAACTCAACTAAATGCAGATGGTCTTCCCATGATCCTCTGAAATCTAATAAACACGCTCTCAAAAAATCTTCCAATACCTCGTTAACACTCTCCGTTTTCCCAACTGTTTCTGGATGGTAAGTGGTACTCATCTTGAGCTTGGTTCCCAAAACTTCCTGTAGACTCTTGCAGAATTCGCTAGTGAACAAAGGATTTTATCACTAATTATGCTACTACGAATGCCATGCAGTCTAACCACATTCTTCACAAGCAACTTTGCCAAAATAGGAGCCATTCTGGTTGACCTAATTGGAATGAAATGGGTATGCTTGGTCAGTCTATCCGCTATGACCTATATACTATCATTTCCCCTGTTCGACCTTGGCAACCGGTCAATAAAATCCATGGTGATAGGATCCCACTTCCTTACCGGAATATCTAATAGCTGAAGCATTCCACTTGGTTTTTGGTGTTCGGCCTTTGCCTATTGGCAAATTATGCACTGCTTCACATACAACCCAATATCCTGCTTCATACCTTCCTAGAAGAAACTCCTCTTCATATCCTGATACATCTTAATACCTTCTGGATGAATACAAAATTTTGAACGATGGCATTCCTCTAAGACTTCCTTCCTTATGTTTCCTACACTCGAAACACATAATCTTCCTTTCTTTCTCAACCTTATATTCTGGTCAAGACTGAAATCTTTCAAGTCATCACTCTCGGTCCCATCTCTTAGTTTCCTGATCTGTTCAAATAATATCTGATCCTCTTCCTATTTAGAAGCAATCCTCTCGATCATCACTGGTCGAACTTCGAAACATGATAACACAACTGTATCTTCACTAGACCCAGCCTTGGATCTCCACTACATTCGACAATATGCTAATGCTTCTAAATCATTCCACTCAGCAATCTTCGCCAACACTACATTCTAATGTTTCCTGCTAAGTGCATCAGCAACCTTGTTGCCTTTCTGGTGTGTACTCAATCTCAAAGGCAAAAGCAGCGATAAACTCTAACCACGTCTGCTGTCTCATGTTCAACTCTTTTTGATAGAACAAATACTTCAGTGACTTATGATCTATATATAACTCAAACCTTTCTCCCAAAAGGTAACGTCTCCACACCTACAATGCAAAATTCACTGCAGCAAATTCCAAATCATGAAGTGGATATATGACCTCATGCGGCCTAAGCTGTCTTGAAGCTTAGGCAATCAATTTACCCATCTACATCAGAACAACTCCTAATCCAGCTCCATATGCATTCGTATAAACCACCATGTCCTGATTCTCTTTTGGAACAACTAACACTGGTGCATGGGTCAATAAGTTTTTCAAACCTTGGAATGTTTCCTCACACTTATCAGCCACACGAACTTCACATCCTTTCTTGTCAGCGTGGTCATCGGTGCTGCTATCCGCGAAAAATCTTTAATGAAACTCCAATGATAACCAGCTAAGCCATGGAAACTCTTTATCTTCGTCACTGTCACTGCTTCAATCTTAGTCGGATCTACTGACAAACCTTCCTCTGAGACTACATGACCAAAAACCTTCACTTCTTTCTTCTAAAAGTGACATTTTGAAAATTTCATCTTCAGTTGATGCTGTCTCAACGTCTCAAGCACCACTCTAAGATGAACTTCATGCTCTCTTTCATCCTTAGAGCATATCAAGATAGCACCTATGAAAACCAATACGAACCTACCCAAATGTTCTCGAAAAACCTGGTTCATCGAATCCACAAAGAAAGCTAACGCATTAGTCAGTCCGAATGGCACAACTAACTATTTGTACGACCCGCACATTGTCCTAAATGACATCAAAGGTATACTATCCACTGCCACTTTGAGCTAATGGAAACCTGTCGCAAAATCTAACCGCTAGAATATCTTGGCTCCACTTAAATGGTTGAACGAATCGTTGATCCTTGGCAATGGATATCGATTCTTTATCGCCCTCTCACTTAACTTATGATAATCTATACATAGCATTAACGATCCGTCCGGCTTCTTAGCAAACACGCGGCTGCTCCCCAAGGCAAACTACTTGGCCTGATAAAATTCTTGCCTTCTGAATCCACCAACTACACCTTGAACTCCCTCATCTATGTAGGGGTCATTCTTCTTGGCGATCTACTCACTAGTTCTACTCATGGAACCAAATCTATCCGAAACTCAATGGCTCGTTTCGACGGCAATCCAACTACAAGCACAAAAACATATGCAAATTCTCTAACCATAAAATTCGACTAAACTCATCATCCAATTCCTTAACACCCAGCAAAGCATTATCTTCACTGCTAGAACCTTTTACGGTATGGATAATCTAATCACTACAATTAGGGTGTCTAAGAGATATTTTCCTATCCTAGAAAAATATCATAGCATCGTACTCACTTAACCAATCCATTCCAAGAATAATACTGAATCCCACAAAATCAAACACATGCAAACTGCAAACTGCAAACAAAAGTATGACCTAACAGGTCAAACTCTAACTGATCACATCCCAACCCTAGAGTTGCATACCCTCTTATTGGATTCGCAACCCGTAAGGAAGTAACTAAATAAGGGGATTCTAAGTTAATCTTATCTATCAAACATCTAGATATAAAAGAATGCGATGCACTAGTATTAAATAAAACGCTAACAGTTATACCATGAATCTGAAGCGTAACTTCGAAGACTGCCTTTCCTTTCTCCTAGGCTATTGGCTTAGAAGCAGTAGTTCCAATGCATGCACCTCGCCCTTTCCATCCTTAGCGGGCTCCTTGCACTGGCTCTTATAATGGCCAATCTAATCACAGTTGAAGCACCTGACATTCTTCCTTCCAGCCATCTCCTTATCCTTCCCAACTCGGCACTCATTAGCAAAGTGCCCATTCTTATCGCATTTGAAACAGACAATCTCAAACTTCCCCTTCTAAGCTGCTCCACCCTTCTGAGCAACTTTCTTAGGAAAGAACTTCCTCTTCTGATTCTGCCCAATCTAGACTTCTTTAGCCCTACTTTTCTCTAGAGAATCAAAAAATCTCCTTGTTCCTTAAGGCCATCTCCATAACAAAGTTTAAAGGATATCTAATATTATGTAATGTGGCCCTAGCTAACTCAGTCATTAGCCCCCTAATAAACTTCTCATTCCTCTTCATGACTGTACCCACTGAACCATACCCATATCGCGCCAACTCCTTGAATTTTCTAGCATACTTCAAGACAGACATCTCCCCCTGCTCTAACTCAGCAGACTTCCTGATCAGAGCTGATACTCTGCCATTGTAGACATAAACCTCTCCTGGAACCTTCCCTCGAAATCTGCCCATAACAAAGTTTCCCCGTCGACATGAGTCGTCACACCATTCCACCAAAACAACGCGGTTCCCTAAAGCTGTCTAGACGCCAACCTCCTCTTCTGCTCATCAATGAGCCACAAGTCTACAAAATTCCTTTCATAGTGAAACAACCAAATTTCCACTTCTATATCATCCTTTGTCCCTAGAAAAGGCTTCCCTCCAAGCTTAGCGTAATCTCCACTCAGTTTTGCATAATGGTTAACTATTTGAACTTCCAAAACACTTACCCCTACAACATCTCCTCCTACCATTCCACCTGCAACTCCATCTTGCATCATATTCGCAAAAAAATGATACATAGCTCCCATGTCCACTTGCGTGACTCCAACACCTACATTTTCTGCTTGTGCCTGACCTTGGGTTCTCCTTGTACTAGGTTTGGCATTTCCTTCTGTGCCCTCCCCTCCTGGGTTAACTCTCCCTCTTCTTCCTTCCATATCTATATTCAAACCGTATGACATACGTAAAAATAACCTAACAAGGATTAGAGATAAGAGATAAAGTGTATACTTATATATAGTAAATACAAGTACGTTACTATAGCGTTATCCTATACCCCAATCTTACTAAAATTCCTTAGGATTATGTTTTAAAAACCATTTTTACTTTAAATTTTTTCATAAACCATGCTCTAATACCAAGTTGTAACATCCCATATATGGAGGCTAAAAGCTTAGCGCTACAAATGCTGTAGTTATCTATAGTATTAACTTCCGATGACAAAATATGGCAACTATAGTGGTATCCATAATATCAGAAGCATATGAATATGAACAAAATCTCATATTTCAAAACAATATTTTGCTGATTACATTTCAAAACCATAATTCATATCCATGTTACAAATCCTGCATTGTTTTCCAGGTAAAGATTAACTATAATCATTACAAAAAAAGCCAGGAGTGACATATGATGATGCCACCTTGGTTGATCAAAGTAATATAGTCATATCTGACTTAATACATAGCGGAACAAAACAATAAGCAGCTGCAAATCCTAATTAAATATTCGTCAGCCACCTGCTCGTCTATGTAAACTTTCTTCGCCAAAAGACTAAAACTTGAAAACCTCAACCCTCGGCCTACTCAAATTAATTTTGAGTACCCGTTAGTTTAAGGGGAAACAAAAACTTCGAGTCAGACATAATGCATGGTGTGAATAATTCTATTACATCTCGGTTTACTAATATTAAATGAGACCACACCGCTTAGCAGAACAGGTTTCCCCTCAGTTATAACCTCTTTTAAACATATTTTGCAAATCCTTTCCTGCAATCAAACTGATTATATCAAAATAGCAATATCCTTTATGCTAATAAATGGACAATCTGTCGGTAAAACTTGTAGTATGTGAACTATCTGCCCACAGTATAATAGCAAGGTCCATTATGATACAAATGGACTTTATGTCCATAAAACTGGGCCAACTGCCCATAAATTGTACTAACTGTCCGAATCAAAATGGACTAATTGTCTGAATTATTTTATAAGGGTTAATTACAAACTATTTATTTTTCCTTAAAAACCTTTTTCAAAATGATTTAAGCTTCTGAATCATACTTATACAAGGAAAATATCTTCTTAGCTTTACTCTAAGCTATTTTTCCATGATATATATACTTTACTCAAAATATTGTAGATGAAATTTAATGAGGACTAGCTATTCTTTTAAAGCTAGTTAAAACCCATTTTAACTTGAAAATACTCAGGCTACATTTCCTATCTAATACATTCGAAACCTTTTTTAAAACCATTAAATAACCTTTTCGGAACCGTTGAAGGTACCTCTTCGAAACCATTAAATATTTCCTTTCAAAAAATTGAAAAACCTTTTCTTTATTTTCTCCGAAAGCTTAAAAACATCGGAAATCCTCCTTTAAGACCCTTTAAATATTATCTTCCGTAAACATAGGAAAACCCTTCCTTTCAACCCTTTCGAAACCTAAGGGAACCGCCCCTTTCGAAACTATTCATTAGAACCTTGCGATACAGTCAAAACTCAATCCTTTCGTGAGCACTTTGGGTTCAATTTCAAACATGTGGAAACCTTTCGAAACCATTCAAAAATTTACCCCTTCGAAACCTTTGAAAAACGTTTCGGTCGAAACCCTTTGGATTATGCTTTCAAATAGAGCAAAAGGATCAGAAACCAATTAAAGTCAAAAGCATCTGTTTTGAAACCATTTAAAACTATCTCTTTCAAAACCAATTTGGGTTTTACTTCATTAATAGGAAAAGAGTCTTAAAAACATTTAAGTCGAAAGCATCTGTTTCGAAACCATTTCCTAACTAAAGAAGTGATGATGTCGAAACCATCCCTTCAGTAGCATTGGAGTGGTGATCAAGTTTTTAGAAAACAAAACAACCGTTTCGAAACCATGTGGGTTGAAAGGTAGGAAGCGACAGCTAAAGGCTTTGACTGTGTCGAAAGCAACCATTTAAAACAAAAGCACAACCCCATCGAAACCATTTCTTTTATAATCATTTGACACATTCGAATGCCAACCAAGTTGAAAGCTCCTTAGTCGAAAGCAAGTAGGTGCATTTTTAATTTAAAAACAAAGCAATGTCTCAACCCCTTCGAAACCCCTGGTTTTGACTCCATACCTTTCGCATACATCCAATTCACTACGTACCCATAAACTAATACCATGTGCATTAGTTTCGACAACGTCGTAAACGAAGATGGGGAGGCAGAACCCGGTGTCGATGGTGCTAAAACAGTGAAAAACATGTAGCAAATAATTCTTGTCACCTAACTTGCCTTACGTGTCTAATTTTTATTGGTTGCCTCCTTTTTTACCAATAAAAAGTACCGCACTTTTCAAAAGTGCTGCCGATTTCTAGATTTTATAATTTAAATTATTTTACAAAAACATCATTCTCCTCTTTTAATTATACAAATCATTTAAGTCCAATACCTTAAATAATTTTATATAACTCTTAAAACACTTAGGGAAAATCTTTAAAAATTTCAGAAAATCTATTTTAATATGTTTTCTATCATATAAAAATTTCAGACCCCGATCTTTTATTATTTAACCAAAAATAATTATTAACCGAAACTAACATTTTTTCACTAGAAAATCCATATAAGTTCCACATGATTTTAGAAAATTACGAAAACATTGAAATCCATCTCTAAAATATTATGTATTATCTTCATAAAAATTCTCAAGGCATTTGGATGTAATTTTATAGGGTTTTCCCCTTAAAAAATATTATAAAATCCTTATAAACATACATGAGTCATCAACATGTATATATAATCATTCCATCATTCAAAATTAATGAAAATCAATGCAAAATATTTGGAAATCATTTAAAACCGAAACTACAATAAAAAATGAGATGTAAACATTATTCAGCTTAGATTTAGTGATTAAGGAGATTGGGATGTGAATAGATTTGATTTAAATTAGCTTCTTCCTATCTTTTCTTCATCTCTTTCTTGTTAATGGTGGTCGACCCCTTATTTTAAACTTTGAGAATGAAAATGAACTTGTAAAATTTATATGGTCATGGGTTATAGATATAGGAATGATCTCTTTTTCATTTTACCCCGCCTCTATTTCAATTTAAACTCTTCCTTTAGTTCGTTGTTTAAATGGCACGGCTCCCCCTTAATTAAATCAAATCTCAATCCCCAAACCAACGCATATTTTATTTAATTTAGCTAATTGAATATTCTAAATAGTGTTACCAAAAATCTAGGTTGTTCCATATTACCTTTTGGGAGACCGATTTGAGTTATATACGGATCATAAGTCGTTGAAGTATTTGTTCTCTCGGAAGGAGCTAAACATGAGACAACAAAGATGGTTAGAGTTTATTGCTACGTATGATTTTGGAATTGAGTATACAACAGGGAAAGGTAATAAGGTTGTAGATGTTCTTGGCAGAAAACATTAGAATTCAGTGTAGGCAATGATGGAAAAGTGGAAAAATTTAGAAGCGTTGTCGACTTGAAGAGTGCAGTGGAGATCCAAGGCTAGGTCTATAGGAGAATCTATTATGTTTTCTTGTTTATAAGTTCAACTGGTGATGATTGAAAAGATTGCATCTAAATAGGAGGAAGATCTAGTGTTAGTTAAACGGATCCAGAAGTTAAGGATTTTAGACTTGACCAGAATGGGTGGTTGATAAAGAAAGGTAGGTTATGTGTTTCGAATGTGGGAGACATAAGGAAGGAAGTTTTGGAGGAATGCAATTGTTTGAAGTTTATTATTCATCCGGAAGGAACTAAGATGTATCAGGATATGAAGTGGAGTTTCTTCTGAGAAGGTATGAAGAGGGATGTAGGCTTATGGGTGAAGCAATGTCTGAACTGCCAATTGGTAAAAGCTTAATATCAGAAGCCAAGTGGTTGCTTCAACCATTGGATATTCCAAGTGGGATTCTATTCCTATGGATTTTATAGATAGGTTGCCAAGATCTAATAGAGAAAATGAATGTATATGGGTCGTAGTGGACAAATTGACCAAGAGTGCCCATTTCATTCCAGTTAAGTCAACTACAACGACACTTATTTTAGGTAAATTATTTGAAGAACATAGTTAGACTTTATGGAATTCCTAGTAGTATGGTAAGTGATAGAGATTCCTTATTCAATAGCGAGTTTTGGATGAGTCTAAAGGAGATTTTAGGAACCAAGCTTAAGATGAGTACCACATACCAACTAAAAACCGATGGACAAACAGAAAGAGTTAAGAGGATTTGTTAAGAGATTATGTATTAGATTTTGGAGGATTATGTGAATACCATCTACACTTAGTCGAGTTTTTGTATAAAAACAGTTATCAGGCAGTATAGGGATGGCACCATTTAAAGATTTGTATGGAAGGCCATGAAAATCACCAGTTCATTGGGTAGAGACCAAGGATAGATTGGTTCTTGGTTCGTATTTAGTTAGAGAAGCGGTAGAAAAGATTGAGTCGATTCGGGCTAGGATGAAAGAAGCTCAATCCAATCAGAAGAATTATTCAGATAAAAGACGGAAAGACTTAGAGTTCTTAGATGGAGATCATGTTTCACTAAGGTATCACCGACGAAGGGTGTGATTCGATTTGGGAAATTAGGGAAGTTGGCATCAAGATTCATAGGACCATTTCCTATTGTAGAGAGGATCGGGAAACTCGCGTATAGAGTAGATTTATAGAATAGCTCGGTAGGAGTCCAAAGTGTTTTTCATGTTTCTCTTTTATGGAAGTGTATTATAGATTGGGAGACTACTACAACACTGACCATGTTTGATGATTTAGTAAAAGAAATAGATTTGACTGTAGTTAGAAAGCCGATTCATATACTCACAAGAGATGAAAGGAGGCTAAGGAACAAGACAGTCAAATTAGTGAAAGTCCAATGGAGCGACGATGAGGGAGACTGTACTTAAGAGACATAGAGCAGGATTAGAGATGCTTATCCTGATTTGCTCAATGGTACGTTTTACCTTTTTGATTATTTTGTTGGGTACCTTATCGTAATAAGGATGAAATTCTTTAATGAGGGGAGGCTGTAACATCCCATATTTTTAGAAATATTATTAGGAACATTTAATTTGGTAAATTAAATGAAATAATGTAAAATGATTAAGAGATTGAGATTTGTGATTAAACAAAGGGGTAGTCGTGCTAAGAGAACAAATGAACTAAAATGAATTAAATAAAATAGTTAAAGGAAATAGGTAAGGGGCAAAGTTGGAATAAAAGTATTCTAATACCCTAAACCCTTACGAATTCATTCACATGTTCACTCATTTGCAAAAATTAAATATTGAGGCCGACTACCATTAGCAAGAACAAGAAGAAGAAAAGCTAAAGGAAGAAGATTAAAAAATTCAAATCCACACAAATCTCAAACTCCTTAATCTCAAAGATATGGTGAATAATGATTACATCTCATGTTTTCTAATTATTTTTAGTTTTAAGGTTAACCCGATTTATTTTGCAAGATTATGTTATGTTTTAAATGATTAAATGTTTATATATGCTTGTTGATGAATTATGTTTATTCATATAGGTCATATGTTATGTTTTAACACGAAAACCCTATTAAATAACATCCAAATGCCTTGCATTTTGAGATTTAGATCAGAAATGATATTTTAGAGATGGTTTCAATTTTCATAATTTTCTGATTTATTGGGTCTGAATTTAATATATGTTAGAAAACATATTAAAAATGATTTTCTGGAATTTTGTAGAATTTTTCTAAGAGTTTTAATAGATATATAAAATTTTAAATGTTTATATATTTATAAAAGGAGAATGGGTATTTTGTAAATTAGTTAAAATGTTAATTTCTGAAATATTGGCAGCAATTTTAGAAAAGAAATTATCAACCAATCATATTCTAACAAACAAGGCACATTAGTTGAAAATATTACTTTAAAAAGATAAATTTTAGTTTAAACAGGCATTTCACCTGTTTCACCACTTTCGGCACATGGATTTTCGACCTAGTAGTTCTACCACCATCACCATCGAAACCAATGTGCATGGCATCAATGACTTGATGCGCATCTAATTGGATATAAGCGGAAGGTATTGGATCGAAACCGGGGGTTACGAAGGAGTTGAAGCACTACTTTTCTTTTAAATGAAAATGCGCCTGCTTTGCTTTCAAAAGGAATACTTTTGACTTGGTTGGCTTTCGACTAGGCGAAATTGATTTAAGGAATGGTTTCGAAGAGGTTGCTCCCTTTTTTTTAAGTAAATGCTTTCGTTGGGGTCGAAACCCATAACTACCGCTTTTCTACCTTTCGAAGCCAATGGTTTCAGAAGGTTTGCTTTGTTTTAAAACCCAAATCACTTCTCCAATGCTTTCGAAAGGTTGATTTGAACTCCATCACTTCCTTACTTAGGTAATGCGTTTGAAAGAGTGCTTTCGACTTAAATGTTTTATGACCTTTTTGCTCTATTGAAGGTAGAACCCAATGGTTTCGAAAAGAGATAGTTTTGAATGGTTTCAAAAGGATGTTCCACATGTTTTACTTGAACCCAAAGGATTTTGAAAGGATTGATGTTTTGATGCTTTCTAAAGGTTGTAATGAAGGTTTCGAAGGATTGATTCCCCAATGGTTTCAAAAGGTTTGAAAGGAAAGGTTTTCCAATGTTTTTGAAAGGCAAAGTTTAAGTGTTTTAAAGATAGGATGTCTATGGCTTTATATCTTTTAAAGGAAAGGTTTTTCAATAGTTCCGAAAGGTTTATATGAATGGTTTCGAAAGGAATGTTTTGGCCTTTCGGTCTAGGTGAAAGAAATGGGGTTTACTTGGTTTCGAAAGAGATACTTTCAATCGGATCGAAAGGGGTAATTTCAAAGGTTTAAATGTTTTTATCAACAAAGATTTGAGTGAAGTTTATATAACATGGCAAGGTGATTTTGAATAAATCATAGAGTATATATTTTCCTTTGTTTAAGTTTGATTTAAAGGTTTTGAATAAATTTGAGATGACATGGTTTTCAAGGAAAATTTAAGGGAAGGTTATCCTAAGTAAAATGACTTAGATATTTATATACCAGACGGGACTGGTATAGGATCGCGCCTTATATGTTAGCTATTAGTCCTAGTTAATTTAGTCCAAAATTCCAGTATGTAGGGATTTGTTACAAGTAAGACTAAAATGATGTTACACATAGAATGGAATATATTTTTGTACAGAGGTAGGTTGTTGGTGTGCCCGCAAAACCATTAGGATCAGTGGACCCTAGGAGAAGATAAGTTAGGGATAGACTGTCTAGAAGAGGAGTATTTAACAGGTGTTAGATTGTTATTTTTATATTGTTTGGTAGGCCCGAGTAAGCCAAAGGTTAGTAGTTAGCCAAATAAAACTATAGTGTTCTGATAGATAGTTCATTTGTTACCTGACATGTATGTTTGCATGATATTACTTTGCAGTTTTTAACCAGTTTGGTTGTAGGAAATGATTTGAAAAAGATATATTATGAAAGGATATTAGTGAGGGGAAACCTATTCAGCTAAGCGGTGTGGTCTCACTTAATACCAAATAACCGAGATGTATAGTATTATTCACACGTGCTTTATGTCTGACTCAAAGTTTATTTTTTCCCCTTAAACACTCGGGTGCTCAAAATTGATTTGAGTAGACTGATGGTTGAGGATTTTCAAGTTTTAGTGTATTGGCGAATAAAGCATTTGGACAGGTGGCTGACAGATAACTATTTAGTAGTTGTTGTTTTACTTTGTTTAATTCCACTATGTTATATTATGTCAGTTATGACTGCATAGTACTCTAGTCAACTAAGGGGGCATCATCATATATTGGTCTTGGTGTATTTTTCTAATAATTATACTTTATCTGAACCTGGGAAAGTGATGGAATTATGTAGTTTGAATATGGAACATGTTATGGAAATGTAATCAAAAATGTTGTTTTTTTGAAATCTGTGATTTTGTTTCATATTCATGTGCTTTTGATATTAAGGATACCAATAAAGTTGTTGTATTTGGTCACTAGAAGTTAATACTATGGTTGGCTATAACATCTGTAGCACTTAGCTTCGGGCTTCCAGATAGAGAATGTTATACATCTAAAAAAGGAGACGGCGGGGAGTATGAGATTGAATTCTCGATCACACTTCTGATGCAGGTAACCTTCTTGTTTCTCCGGAGTTTGGGAATTTTTAGCTCACACTGAAAGAACAAGACGAATTGAATGATTTCATTTTTAATCTTATAGGTCCATCTTCCTTGTTTATCGAGCTACCAATTTCTTTGGTCTCGGGGCCTGGTGCTATTTTGACTGCTTCGATGCTTGTTTTTGAAGCTGCTTCGATCACCACATCCATGTCTGGTTCACAAGTAGGACCAGAATCCGAGAAGATTGGTGCATTGCATGGCCTAGATGACCCTTCTGTATCTCTAGAGTGTGATTTAACTGCAAGTGACACTCGAGAGCAAGGCAACCAAGATGGCCAGCTAATTAAGGTTGAATAGCAAATGGAAGCATTTATAAGGGAAAAGATTAAGGAAAGAAAGGCTTCAAGGGGCTCCCGTAAGTCCTGGAAGCACAAAACCAAGGGGGAGTCTTCCAAGGAGTTCGAAGAACATGGAAGAGACCACGGCATGGAGTCAATAATTGATATTTATGGTAGCGACACAAATCCTAGTGGGGATTGTGAGAAGAAGAAGAAACTATCGTCCAAAGGCAAGAAGGGAAGTGGTGGAAAGAAACACTAACAGGCTCGAGTGGTAGTGAATAGATACTAGAACATTCTGATTTGTTTGACATGTATTTTGTACGAGTGCATAGTCTGCACTTATTACCTTTCTTGTAGCATTTGTATTTTTCCTTTTTTTGTCCGATATTGTATTGGTACAACCCCCACATTTTGACTTTATATAGTAAAATGCTATGCCAATATTGTGTGGGTACCCCCACATTATGACTTTGCACAAAAACTGCTATAAGGAATGAAAAGATTAATGTTTCAATTATCATCTAGTGTTTCGTAGTATATGATGCCTTTATTTTCATGATTTCACGCATATGTACCCATTTTTTTAATTTTATTACTAGATCTATTGTGATTGCCAAAATTCTTTGTTTGGAGAAACTGGTTTGTGGAGTAGTTTTCCTTTCAACTAAATGTTGGTATGTGTTCCCCTACTTTACAAGGTTGTTTTCTCTGAATATTTGACAAATGATCGGTTGATCCTAGCGATTCCGTGGATGTCTACAACCAAATTTACTTTGTGGTTCCAATCTTCGGAAACTTGTGACTCACCCACAACCCCGTTTTCACGGTTTAGCATGCTCCCATTTCGCTCGCCAATTCACGACAGTACTCGAAGTTTACTTCTAGGAACTGGTGACTTCTAGGACTTCTAGTTCCCTATCTTGATTCCAAAGATTGTGTCGGTCAACGATAGAAATTCATTGCCGATTTCTAATTATGCGATACAGTTGAATTCATGTCAGTTACTTCTGATAATGGGAGTGGATTCTTATTAGTCCTGCAATAGATAGGTTTCTCGGTGTTATAAGGGCAACACCGGTACGTATAAGACCTTAATGTTTTGTTGATGGTGCCGGAACAACATCGAGTAGTGCTTGCATGGAATGCGCGACATTTAGGAGTGCGCAGCTCATGAAATGCGTAGCTTTTAAAAGTGTGTGTGGCTTGCAAATTGCATGGCCTAAGTAATTTTATTTTCTTGGGTATGATTCCACAACCCAAGAAGTAGTGTGCGGCTTATGAAATGAACGACTTATGGGATCGACAGGTCCCATCGATCCGTAATGGTTTGGAACTTTTTGATGTTGCCAATCTTTGAGTAACATGAAGAGTTCATGCTTCGAGAGCATGATTCCATGGCTCAAGAAGTAATGCATGGCTTATGGGAGTGCATGACTTTGATTCGGGTCTTCCTGGTGTTGCAGAGCACTGCCAGTTCTTTGAAGGCAGGGATGGAGTTACGTCAATCCAACGGTTTGAGTCGATTTGCTTTCGTCGACTCAACGGGTAGATAGGGAGTACTTAGCGGGATTCCACTATCTCAAGCAACGAGTGGATGTTTTTGAGTCGATTTGATCTCGTTGACTCCGTAGATTGCTTTTGTGAACATAGTTTTATCAGTTTAGAAAACAAAGCAATTTTACTACAAAAAGTTGGGCAAGTTCTACCTATTTACAATGCCTTCGGTATTACGGGATGGCTTAATTGCTGGAAATCGAAAATACGTAAGATAGTCTTAGATAAAGTACCATTGCAGCAATCTGTTATTCCAATATAGGGGAATTTGGATTCCATCAACAATTTTTAGCTTGAATGTGCCATCCCCTAGCTTTTTCACATAGGACCCTTCCTAGTTTTGTCCGTATGTTTCTAGTACAGGATAGACCCGTTTGAGGACAAGATCTCCCACTTCGAAATTACGGTTACAGAATTTGGTATTGAAATATCGTGCGACCATTTTCTAGTGAGTAGTAGTTCTTAACTCTGCTTCTTTCCTCTTCTCATCGATCATATCGAGCGATTCAAGTAGGAGCTGCTCGTTTTTCCTTCGACTGAAGTTTTGCCTTCGATGAGAGGGGACTTCTAGCATGACTAGTATAATTGCTTCTGAACCATATGCAAGGGCAAACGAGGAGTGATCGATTGTAGATTTGTGTGTTGTCCTATAAGACCATGGCTCGAGTAGAAGTTCATCAACCCAATTTCCTTTTCTTTTAGCTAGCCGGACTTAATGATCTTGTTTATTGCTTCCACTTTCCCATTTGCCTAGCGGAAAAGCTTTTATCGATTCAGAAGTGTTTGCAAAAGTCTTTGAACTCAGGACTTTCGAATTGAATCCTGTTATCCATTATGATTTTTTGAGGCACACCAAACCAGCAAATAAATTTTTTAATGAAAAAATAATAACTTTCTTTGTGGTAATAGTGGCCAGCAGTTTCGCTTTGACCCATTTAGTGAAATAGTCAACAGCAACAATATCATATTTGGTTCCTCCTTGGCCATTGGTAATACATCAATCAGATCGATTCTGAGGCCGCGAATGGCCACGGGCTGACTAACTATGTCAGCTCTGTCGAAGGAGTTCTTTTGATCTTGTTGAATCTTTGGCATTGGTTGCATCGTTTGGCATAAACTGCTGCATTGCAGTTTACTGTTGGCCAAAAATACCCATATCGGAGAAATTTCTTCATGAGGGTTTGCCCCCACATTGCGATCTCTGCAGTTGCCTCCATGAATTTCTCTGAGGATTCTTCAGGCTTTGTCGTTGGTCACACACCTAAGCAAGGGCAAAGAATCCCCTTCGGTGGAGCATCCCATCCTGTACTACAAACCATGGTGCCTTTCAAAGGAGCTTTTTTGCTGATTCTTATCTACGGGGAATGTTCCGCTTAGCTAGTAGTCTTCGATCAGTGTTATCTATTTTTTTAGATCTCCGACTGTTTTGAAATTCCGGTCGATATCAATCTCTTTTATGCTTGTAGTGGTCATAGTTTCAACTAGGACTTGCCTCGATGATTGAGCTTCTCCATAACGGGCCAGTTTGGCTAGATAGTTCGTCTTCATGTTTTGTTCCCTCGGGATATGAGTTTTGTGTAATGTTCGATGTCATTAGCAGTTCTTGCACTTTAGATAAATACGAGGTGAGGTTCTCTCCCCGAGCTTGGTATTCACCTTTCACTTAGCAGACAACTAGCTAGGTGTTGCTATAGATGTGTATAGAATTTATCCCGAGTTCCTTCCAAACTTTCACCCCGGTTGTCAATGCTTCGTATTCTGCTTCGTTATTCGTTGCAAGGAATTCCAAGAGTAAGGCATAGCAAATGAATCGTCCTTTGAGAGCTTTGAGAATTATTCCTCGCCCCTAGTAGAAGTTGTTAAATGCACCATCGATGAAAAACTTCCAACGTTTTTTTCATTTCCGGAGTGATTACTTCTTTGTTATCTCGTATCGTAAACTCAACAATGAAGTCTGCCAGCGCTTGCACATTGATTGCCCCTCGAGGGTGGTAAGTAATTTCATATTAACTCAATTCGATGTTTCCATTTGATAAGTCTTCCAGAGGTCTGAGGGTGGTACAACACTTGCTTCATGGGTTGATCTGTTAGTACTTTGTTCGAGTATGCCTAGAAGTATAGTTGTAACTTTCTGGATGTGATTAAGAGGCATTATGCTAATTTTTCCAATTTCGTGTAGTTCTTCTCGACTCTAGTGAATCGTTTACTAATGTAATTATGGGTCGCTAGACCTTAGCTTCTTTTTGTATGATCGTGGCACTTAATGTAAAGGGCGAGACTGCTAGGTAGATAAACAAGTCTTCTCCCTCTACCAATTTTGACAGGATTGAAAGGGTTTCCATATGGCGCAGCAGATCTTCGAACGCAGTTTGACAAGCTTGATTCCATTCAAAGTTCTTTTTTTCCCTTCTTTATCACATTAAAGAATGGTATACTTTGTCGGTTGCTTTTGAGATGAATTGGCTTAGTGTTGGAACTTTTTCGTTCAAGCTTTGTAACTCCTTATTCCTCGGTGCCTCGACCTCCCGTAAAGCGATAATTTGTTCAGGATTTGCTTCGATGTCTTTGGTGCTTACAATGAATTCCAAGAACTTTCCAAAGGCTACCCTGTAGTGATATTTAAGCGGATTGAGTTTCACCCCGTATTTACGAAGTATTTCAAACATTTCGACGAGGTTGTCTAAGCAATTTACGGCTATGCACGACTTAACTAACATATCCTCTACATAAACTTCCATAGTCTTCATGAATTGATGTTTGAACATGGCAATCAATAGTCGTTGGTAGGTTACCCTAACATTCTTTAAACTGAATAGCATCACTTTCTAGCAATATAATCCTAGATCAATACCGAAACCGGTATTTTTTTGGTTAGGTTCTTACATCATGATCTAGTTGTACTTTGAGTAAGCATCCATAAATGATAGTAGTTCATGTTCAGCTGTCCCGTCCACAAGTTGGTCGGTTCTTAGCAGGGTAAAGCTATCATTTGGGCAAGCTTTATTTAGGTCAGAATAGTCAAAAAAAGTTCGCCATTTTCCATTGGAATTCTTGACCAAGACCGGGTTGGATACCCATTTGGGGTAAAGTGCTTCGCAGACAACACCATTCTCTATAAGCATATTCACCTCTTCGCTCAGCGCTTTGGACCATTCAGATCGTATGCTATGTCTCTTCTACTTCATCGGTGTATATTTAGGATCGATATTAAATGAGCGGCATGCAATCTCCATCAAAGCCCCATACATACCAGAATGTGTCCAAGAGAATACGTTTAGGTTGGCGTGTAGAAATTTGATGAGTTCTAGTCGCATTTTGTTTTCAAAACGTGGTCCAATTTTTAGTACCCATGTTGGGTCATCCATATCAAATGGGACAGGCACCGTCAATTTTACAGGTGCTATCTGTTCCTCCCTTGAAATTTTCTTTCTAGGGTCCAAATCTTTGTCAGGTCGATTATGGTCCCGAAGTCGGGGGAAACTTTGTAGTTGCTATTTGGTAGGTTCACGAATATGGAGAGTTCTCCCCAAAATTATTCCCCTTTTCTTTTCTTCTAGACTCACTTAGTTCTGTGACGTGGCATTCTCTAGCGACACTTTGGTCTCTTTTGATCACCCCAACTCCATTTTGTATCGGAAATTTCATGGTTAGAAACCACTAGGTAAAGCAATCCTGAAATTTGCTAAAGTAGACCGACCCAAGAAGGCATTGTAGGTGGATATTTCATCTACAATCACAAAGGTTTGGATGAGGACGACCCTTCTGTCACCTTCTTATGGTTCCACAAGTAAATCGATTATTCCAACAGGTTGCTTAGCTTCAGTAGTAAATCCCTACATCTTTATTTGACAAGCGGATACATCTTTTATACTGATCTTTATCACTTGTATTTGAAAAGGATATTCATAGAGTTGCCACATTCGACCAATACTCGTCGGATCATGGCTGGTTCGATTCCCACCGTCACGACTATGGGATCAAGGGTCAGAGCTTCTAATCCTTCAGCGTCTCGATTTTGGGACACTATGTCATTGTTAGGGTCCTCTACTGCTTGAAAAGAGTTCCATCTTTAATCGAGAAACACGAACCTTTTGGAGCATTTCTTAGTAAGTTGGCATATTGCTCCATCTCTCCCTAACTCTTCTGCACATGATGAGGTCCTTAGATATTATCCTGATAATGTGTCTCTGGTCGGTCCATCTGGAACCCTCTTCGTTGGTTCCGGCTTGGTTTCCCTAGTCTCTAGAAGCTTGGGTGTGCTATAGGCTAGTCAGGATTTTTGTTTCCTCACATACTGCAGAAGCTTATTTTCGTGAATCAGCTCTTCAATCAGGTCTTTTCAGGCGATGGCACTCATTCATACTGTGACCATATGTTTAACGAAAGCGACAGTACTTTTCGGAATGCTTTTGTTGTTCAGTTACTTCCTTTTTAGGCGGCTTTCTACTTTTGTCTACTAGGCGCTTGATCATGTATACGATATATGCTTCGGATGTCCAGTAATCCACGGGTTGGCTATCAATGACCATACTAAGTGTTTGATTTTGCAAACGGTCTTGGTATGTGCCTAAGCTCTCCTGTCTTTGGGAGAGCCGCTCCCTTAGATTTCTGTGGGCTTGCGGTTGGTCATAAAGCGGAACTTTGGACCTCTCTTCCTGTATTGAGTGCATTAATGTTTTTGTTTCAATTCATCATCGTCAAGTTATTAACCATCTTTGGAGTCAGGGAGATCCACTTCTATATCTTCCCATAGGGTTTTCGGCCTTAGATTCCAGTTTATGGCGGGCTGCTATGCATTCGATGGAGTGCTTGTGTTTCCTTCTATGGCGATTCCTGTAGCTCCACCCGCTACTCCTTTTTGCCATGACTTTTCTTTCTCATGTTTAAGACAGACGGAAGAGTTTTCCTGCTCTATGGCTACCGCAGGATCTGGCATGGTTCGCGGAACAACAAGTGATTGCAGGGTCAGGTTGGCATTTAATTTTTCCATAAGATTTTTCTAGTTGTTCTCCATATTTTGATTGATTACATCAAATATCTTGTTTTTTGGCCTCTAGTGAGAACTTCATGCTGGATAGAAGATCCCGATAGCTAATCTCTTGTGTTGGCGCCAGAATTTGCTCTAACTAATGGGTTGTTGGCGACATTGACTTCAACTTGTTGAGGATTGGTTTCCTCTCTAGCTATTACAGCTCTAATGGATCTTTCGAAAGCAATTCTCATTCTTCCTAGTGCTATTGATTTTCAATAGCAAATCTTCTAAGCAAAGTTTAAGGATCTAACTTTGAACCTATCTGATCTAAAGTAGATAGCTAGATCTAAGCCAAACTTGGGTTCTCAGTGAAAGCACCAAAATATTAAGCTAAAAAATGGATCATTACCTTGGATTGAGTGTGAAAGCACCAGCTCTATTCTTAGAAAGCAATAATATAGAAAATAAACGTAAAAAATGTAGAAATAGTAAAGAGACAAGAAGATTTTTATAGTGGTACGAATGTTAGAGAAACCTACGTCCACTTTATGACTTTCTATTAGCTGGCTACTATTACAAGTTGGATCGGATTATAATATGATTGAATCACCTATGATAAATCAAGTCACAAGTGTAAGAGTTCACTAGAGAATCACAATAAACCCCAAATGTGGGAGGAGAAGAGTGAAGAATAATCTCTACAAGGTTTCGACAGCCAGTTCAGAGTATCATCCTTATGTTGCAAATAGGTGTATTTATAGTGATTGGAGAGCTATTGGGCTAGGCCGCTTTGTTAGAGACAAACTTAATGATACAGAGGTGCTTCAAAATCTCACACGATCTAACTTGAACTGATGGATTACCAGCGATCCATAGGGCATGGATCGCTAGCGATCCATGTAGTTAGAATATTCTTAGATCGTTTCTCATGGGTTATGTTCCTTGCCTTACGTAGATGCTTTCCATGTAATTTCATAACTAGTTGCCTTGTTTTGATGGTGATTCATGCGCAGTTGCGTAGAACTATGACTGGAATAAGATGAAACTTGGGATATCATGAAACTTGGCAGACATTCCTAGAAAAGATATTGAATCATGATGCAAGAAGTTTGGAGAGTCCATGAGCAAGCCTTATGGATCACTAGCTATCCATAGGTAATGGATCACTCGTGATCCATCACCTTCACTTATTTTTGCATCTTTCTTCTTGTGTCTTTCTCTTCTTTTTCTTCTAGTCCTTTTGGTTGTTTCTTGAAATGTTTCGACCTATCCTTGATGTTCTAATTACTTTGAATTCTATTGAGTTAAAAACCCTATTAATACTATTTGAATATAATTCTTGTCTAATCTAAGTTAGGATAAAGTAAATCTGTTGAAAGAAAATTAATATCTTTTTTGGTAAATTGAATATAGACCGATATATCAATATTTGTTAATTTTGTACTTGATTTAGTTCATTTGGATAACAAATATGCATATGAAATTGTTAGAAATTGAAATTGAAAAATTAGCGACTGCATATTAATAAAATATGGTTTATTGTAATTAGCAGCTACTATAATACACAATTCATGATTGTTTGAAAACAAGCAATAAACAAAATTTAATTAAAAATAATTACATTCGATTGATGGGCTTATTAGAGCCGGTTGGTAGCAAGCGGTCGACAGCTCCAGTGACCAGCGGTCTACCAGTTAAGTGTTGCAGGCAAGATTAAACCTGGGCCAGTGGCCTAGTTTATAAGTTTATATATTTACACACACACACACACACTATATTATACGATTGTTAGTATACGTAGTGAAATTAGTTCCCTAGGTTTTTGACTCTTGGACGTTTCAGAATAGATAGATGTGTATGCTAGCAACAAGGCCTAGACACTATTTATTTTACGAGCTCGATGTTTGACTGGGGCGATACTATCACAAATCACAATAACAAGAGTTCTACTATGTACACACATATATGATGATGCCGAGAAAAGTGTGTAGTACAATACTAATGGGAGTTTCTTATATGCATGACGGCGTGGACATAAAACTGTGTTGTTGACGGATCCCAACGCAGTGCGATAAGAGGCGTTACGTTACCATTGAGAGGTGGGCACAAATGCAGTGGCCATGAGACATCTTTGGTGTAAGTCGACATTGCGAGCTCCCACTCAATGTGTAGATACAATATGTACAGTCGTAATTTAGGAATGTAGTCCCAAGGTTGATATTATAGTGATCCTATGTTGAAATAGTTCCAATAACTATTCACGGATGCATGGTTGTTTTAAGGATTTAATTACTTGTGCAATCCTGAGTATAAGCCTTCATAATATGTCGGTGTAGGTGTGTTTAGAACTATACCCCTTAGGTTAATAAAATCTATCTTAGTAAGTAGTTCACATACACAAGTAGAACACCCTAGGTCACTTAAAGTATTTCTAAAGTTAATTGCATGTGATCACCATATATATGATGCAACCAATTCACCAGACTTTTATCTAACCCACTCTCTTCCTTTCTTTTTTCGCAAAAAAGGAGGACATGACAGTAGGTGATAGGCCTATATATTAGTACAAGGAGAGATGAGCTTGGTATTGGAGTTGCTTATTTTTTCCATTACTCTCAATGCAACTATTTATCGTACTTAGTATTTATCAGACCATTTGTTGTATTTTTGTAAATTCTGGATTATGACCAAATCTACTTTGAGAACGTGTTTTTTAGGATATTTCTTGAGATAACTATTTTCTGTATTTATAATTTTTTGCCTTTCGCTGTGAGGTCTAAAAGTGTAGAATGTCATACATTTTATCCTTATATATTTAGTCTTTGTAATGTTTAAAAACCCAATAGCACATACTTCATTGCACTATCGCGAGTCCATAGTCACCTTAGACTTTAGATCGATGTGTCAGAAGGCATAAGTTCACACTTTGTATCTAAGCCCAGGTTATAAATTCTGTAGTAGTTAGGTGCGTATTGAGAGAACGTATTTGAGAAATTTTGAATTTTTTTTTCTAAAAAGGTTTTCAAAATGGTTTTTCAAAGTTGATATACATATATGTATGGGTGAAAAAATTCGAAGAATTTACATATAAATATAATATGAGAATGCTTCCACTTATTCTTGCCAATACCATCTGCAAAACGTTGCTAATAGATTCCTAAATCATTGTTTGAGAGGATGAGTGATCCTACTGGTTGCGGCTTAGGTGATGCAGCTAGGATTCTAGACATGAATGTCCCGATTAGGGTTCCATCGGTTCATGCAAACAAGAGGATAAGTTGAGCTTAACCATAATAGAGGATCTATAGAGCAGGTGCTTGGTGTAGTTCCTTCTCATTTACCTACCGTCGATTTTACCAAGCTATGTAAGGACTTTGCGAGTGTCGGATGGAATCCGTATGTGGGGATCAGTCATACATGGACTTGAAGGCATGGATCCGAGCTTGTGTTAGGATTTTTGGATTGACGGGTCTTAGATATGAGGTGGGAGGATAGCTTGCTACTTGGCATTTATAGGGAGAGGCTCTAAATGGGTGGGGTGTGATAGTGTTAGAGAATGATGATGGAAAGATAACTTAGGAAGAGTTTAGGTGGTGTTTTGCGATGAAGTTTCTCTCCATCGCAGTGCAAGGCATACAATTAGAAAAGATCATACACTTGCAACAAGGACAAATGTTAGTGAAGGAATATGCAAATTAGCTCAATGAGTTGGTAGTTTGTTATGGATCTGAAAAGTACCTCCTTACAAGAAAGCTTCAAAGTTTGCAAAAGGGTTGAATCAACCCCTTCTAGATTTGTCCTTTAGTCATCTCCTATGGGTGCGAATTTCAAGGTTTTCGTAGAGATGGCATTTTGAAGGAGGAAGTAAAGAGTGAACAGAAGAAGTCGAGAGGAAAGATACCTCAATGGAATCGGTGGAAGGCTAGAACGGGGGCCAAAGAGAAGATTAAGAAGAAGGAGTTGCAGTGTAAGAGATGTGGTAAGAAGGGGCATTTTGCGAAAAAGTGAAAAATGGAAATCTCAAACATTAAAGGTTACAACTACAATCCATTTGGGCACATATGGAGAGAGTATCAGCATATACATTAGATGCGGTTCCCGGATCGAGCGTGCCTCTAATAGCGGTAAAGAGGAAGTAGGTCATGATTGAAGGTGTGTTAACTTTATTTGATTTAACTATTCGTGCCTTATTTTACACTTGAGCATCACATTCTTTTATTTCAGGTGGACTTGTATATGAGTTACACTTAGACGCTAGCACAGTTACATACTAAGTAGTTGTATCAAACCCTATTGGAGGATTGGCTTATTTATTTATGATGCGTAAGCATTTGACATTATTTATTATGAGGGTTGAGTTCGATTCCATTGCTTTTGTCCTAGGATTTTCTGAGTCTGGGCTGATTTAAGCTACGGATTGAATGAACACGTATAGGGCGATCATAGATTGTAATTGGAAGGTTGTTCATTTGGGTACTTGTAGTGGATGTAGTCTAGAGGTTTTTATTGCGATCCTAACAGTTTAATTACATTGAGTTACCTATATTCATCAGAAATATCACATGATGAGTTAGATTCCATACTAGTAGTTAGGTACTACCCAAATGCCTTTTCTGAGGTCGTTGGTTTTCCACCCCAAAGAGAGATCAAGTTTTAGATTTATCTTATGGAGAACGCTAGACCTGTTGCCTTAACCTTGAGGCACATGGTTCCTAAAAAGAGTCATGAGCCAAATAAGCAAGTGAATGAGCTATTGAAGAAGGGCTTCATTGGAAGGAGTATTTTCAAATTGAGAAGCACCAGTTGTCTTCCCTACCAAGACGGATGGTTCTCTAAGGCTTTGCATCGATTATCATGAGCTAATAAGCTGACAAAGAAGAATCATTAAATGTTACCCCACATAGATGATCTCTTTGATCAATTGGTTAGAGTGAAGTGTTATTGCAGTTCGGCATGGCTATCGGATTCCATTAGTTGCATATGGCTGAGGATAGTATTCAAATGACCACTTTTCGTACACTAAGTGGACTTTATGGGTAGTTAGGCATCCCATTGGATTGACCAATGCACCCGCCTACTTTGTTGATAAGATGGGTCGAGTTTTAAGAGGGTTGTTAATAATTGCATGGTGGAAATTCTTAAAGACATATTAATCTATTTAAAAAACAAGGACAAGCATAAGTTGCATCTAGAAAGAGTGCTTAATACACTCTATGGGAAAAAGTTGAAGGTGAAGTTTTCCAAATGTGACTTTTGGTGTAAGGAGGTAGCTTTTTGGGACACGTTGTCTCTAAGAGTTGGCTGGGGGTCAATCTTAGTAATGTTACTGCAGTAAAAGACTGACATGGTGCTGAAGGATGCCACGAATGTGAGGAGTTTGCTTGGTTTGGTGGGCTACTATAGGAAGTTCACTAAGGAGTTTGCTGAAGTCTCTACCCCTCTGGCCCACCTTACCAAGAAGAATTTGGTTTTCTTGTAGGATTCGAAGTGTGAGGATGCTTTTATCAAGCTAAAGGAGGTGTTGACTAGTGCACTATTCTTGTATTACCCGATAGAATGAAGGCATTCACAGTGCATATCGACGCTTGCATTATTAATTTCATAGTGGAAAAAACAGTTTTTGCGAAGCACTCACTACTTAAGCATGTCATAAGATTTGGTAGTTCAGGAAAGTTAGAACTAAGGTTTAGAGGTCCTGTTTCAATCACTGGTAGAGTATGGAAGTTAGCTTATAGGGTGAAGGTTCTTGAGAAGTTAGCGGAAGTACATGACATTTTCCAAGTCTCACACTTGTAGAAGTGCCTGCATGATACAACAGCCGTAGACGAGCGGAGTCAGCTAAAGGAGGTGGAAGTAGAGAGGAAGTTGCTTGTTCACCTTGCATCCACTCGTATTCTTTAGAATGGCATAAAACGACTCCACAATTAATTCATTAAGCTTGTAAAGATCCAGTCAGGAGATTATCTAGATAGGTGCTGGAGGAGAATGTAACACCTCGGAAATTTACATAAAACTTAACAAGAATTCAATGGAAATTTAGATGGAAATTTAATAAGGAAAGTAAATTTAATTAAAACAAGTACTAAAAGGAAAATTTCCATGAACATCTAAATTTTCCTATAAAACCGGCACCATTACGGTCATAGCGATATTCTGAATGATTTTTATATATAACACTTCAAACTCGGAATTAGTATGGCGAAGTTATGGGAGATGAAATAATTTAAAACAACATAATTTGAAAACTTAATATATACAAAAATATATGTTGTAAGTCGACCAAGGGTGGAGAGGGTCGAACGAGGGTGGAGAGGGTCGACCTACAGGTTCAGCGGTGGAACGTGGGCTTATGAGGGTCAATCTTGGGTTGGGGGTCCAGTAGTCGACCGCGGTTTGATGTGGGTCAACCGTTCGTGTGAAATTTGAAAGAATTTAGCGTATTTTTGAAAAGTTGTGATCATTGCTACTTGGCCAAACATTAGATAAATTTGCATGATTATTAGGGAGACTCTGCAACCCAAATCCATTGGCCCAAACACTTTCCCAACCCATATATAAGCAAGCCTTACCTAACCCTAAAATAAATATGAAAATTACCATAATGGAATGCTGCCAAAATCCAATCTCTTCTCTAACCACTAAAATTCTTAAAAAATAACATAAAAAGAGTGCAAGCAATTGGATCTAGACCGGACAAGCGAAGCAAGCATTGAAAGGAAGTGATTCTTAGGCAAAGAAAATAGGAAGAGCTTACGCTTGAGGTGTGTAGGAATAATTTTAATAAGAAAATTATTATAGTTCAATTCAAATATTTTAATTTATTGAAGGTAATAAAAACCAAATTTAAAACATGTATAACCCACAATTGAAATTCGTAAACTAGACTAGAGTTAAATCATTCTAAATTGCTAAACCTGATTTGATGCTAACATACCCCTTTTATGGTTAAATTGTAAATCTATAAAATTAGTAATTTAAATTTGTAAAACCCTAAATATGAAAAACTGAACTGAAATTGAAAAGAGGGATTGGTCGAATTACTTATTAGGATTCACTGTAAAAAGCTAACAATATGAGTTATGTAGAAATTTATAATTGACATTGAAAAATATGAAAAGCATGAAAAACCTGATTTTTTTTCCCTATGATCGGTCAACCTGAAACCGCAGTGGTCGATCGAAGGGGAATGATGGTCGATCATTCACAATGTAAATTGCGAGAATGAACATCGACCTTAGGCCCAAAGTAAAGAATATAAATTATATAATTTCGTGAAAAATTATATAAATGGAAAATTTATTGTTTGAGCCTATTTTGGGCTAAGTACATTGCTAGGAACAGTAGGGAGGTCAGCTCCCGATCAATGGACAATAGGCCATCGTGATTTGGGTAATAGCTAAATACCCATGTAAGATTTAAGAGTTGATTAGGGTGATGTATTTCATAAATCCTTAGAGGGTGCTCTGTAATGGACATGCAAAATTAGTGAAGACACCAAGTGAGTGAGCCCGGTGTAAACTGGGGATTCTAAAGGACAATTGGGCCTGGCGTAGCACGATAAGAGGCTATCGGATAGAAAGGAGCCCGACACTGATGGGAGTTCTTGTATGCATGGTTTTGACATGACGTGGTGTAGGTGAACGGTGGTGCAGTACGATAAAAGGCATTCTGCACTATGATAGAGAGGTGAATAGTGGGTGCATACGATGAGTCACATAGTAAGTTTGCATTTAATGGTTCTCCCTCTCCAAGCATAGCGATGATCGATAGATATGGGAGAGAAATTCCCACAGTGTTATTAGTGGAAAATGAGTTTCATAGTGGCCTACGAGCAGTGATTTCTTATTAGGTAACTCTCGGAGCATTATCTAATCATTAGTGTAAGGTTCGATTCGTAGTTCGATTCTTATAGTCGTCTACACATGTAATAGTGTAGATATGTATTAAACAAGAAAACTTAAGTAATGGACCTTAGGAATTCACGAACACTTGAAGTAAACCCTATGTCACTTAAAATAGTGTGTGAAATTAACTTCACACGATCATCACATATTAAACATGTACTCGTTCACCAGACTTTTGACTGACCCATCCCATTCTTTTTATTTTCCACACCATAGTATGATAAATTGTAGGTTGATTTGGCATAGTATGAGGAGAAAAGGAGCTCAACAACGGAGTTCTCATATTATTCATTGTTCCTCTTGTAATCACTTATTGTATTAAATGTCTATGAAGATTATATTGTACATTGAAAATAGTGTATATGTAAAACAAGTATTTTGGAGACTCTTTTTCTGATATGTCTATTTTTGTATACTTATATTTTAATTCCTTACGCTATGAGATCTAAAAGTGTAGAGTATCTTAGAACCCACACTTATAATTATGCTATATAATGTTTTAAAATCCCAACAGCTCATATTCTCGGGACGACACGAGGTCGAAAGCCACACTAAGCAATGGATCACTATATTGGGAAGTGTGGATGGTTACAGAGAAGGCCCGAGCTACCTATCCAAAATCTTTTCTGATACGATTCCATTTTAGTTAAACAAGTATAAACTACTTATGTGTTTAGGTTCTAGCTTGGTATATCCTATAAGTAGGGATAATTGCATGCTAAGAATGGTTGTGAACATGTCAATAGGACATGTTTTGGATGATGATTGCTAATAGATGCATTTGTTAGGTTGACCTTTACACACGTAGGCAAATATATTCCCATGTTAGAAGACACCTACACTCACTTGTTTTATTTTACTAAGTTATATGTATATGGTTGACGCATATGGATTGAATGGTTGCGCATACATGTAGAATTGCCAGCATATTTACATAGGATGTTGCACACATTTTGGATACATGGCACTAGCATTTAAAGAGGTTAAGTAGATTAGTATACCACTTAATTTTGCATTAGTATTGGCTCATATGCATTCTATTCCAATATGTACATATTGCATTAGAACTTTTAACTAAGGAAAATGGATGTCGGTGGTTGATGAATGAGTAGATGATTGTAACTATTAATTTTCGTATGCATGAGTTGCATTTCTCCATCTTTAGAGGTTTTGGGAATGAAATCCTTTTAAGGAGGCAAAATACAATACCTCGAAAAATTTAACTGAAAATTTAATAAATGAGTTCAATTTAAATATAACAAAGGTAAAAAAAAAGGAATTTTTATGAAAGCTCGAATTTGGCTACAAAACTTGCACAATTGCATCTATAGTAATTTTCTAGACAATTTTTATATATAATGTTTTGAATTAGAGCTAGTGTGAAACTATTATTAATTTAGAAAATTCAGAATAGAAAATAATTAAATAATTAAATTTGGAAAGGAATATTTAGATAGGAAAACTAAACTGGTCAACACCATTGGTTAGATTGGACTAACACTAGTAGCCGATTGCACTAAACCAAGTAGTCGATCAGCCATCACATCCAGAATAGGGCTACGGTCGGCGGAATAGCCCAGATTTGATAATAGTTCATCAAACATTCAAGTTAATTTTTAACCTCATAAATAGAAATCTAAGATGCATCAGAAACCTAATTAAATATGAACGTAAAAAAATCCATCACTCTAAAATCTGAACTCCCTTTCTCCCCAAAACAAATATCTTCAAAAATAATAACAAAACCAGCAATTAGAATCAAAGGATTGAAGAAGGAGAATCAAATCAAATCAAGGAGAGACCTACACAAAGTAAGGCGATTCCAAGCAAATTAAAAAGGGATAGCTTTATTGAGGTGAGTGGGTTCATAATTAATATAGAAATTTATATGTAATTTGGTTTATTTATATCCCGTTTAATTTGAAATTGGCATAGGTTAAATCAGAAATATCGTTATTATGATAGGCTAAAAATTGAATAAGAATGTAACCTATTTGAATGTGATTTTTTGCTAATCTAAATCATCTAGATAAATTAAATTTGTTGAAAGAAAATGAATACCCTTTTTTTCGAATTGAATATAGGCTGATATATCAATAGTTGTTAAATCTATACCTGATTGAATTCGTTTAGATAATAAGCATGAATATGGAACATTTAGAAACTAAAATTGAAAACATCGGAGATTATATATTAACAAAATAGGGTTTTCTATAATTAGCAGTTAATGTAATAAACAATTATTGATTATCAGAGAACGAACAACAAAACAAACAATTATGGTCGGTCGATAGGCTCACTAGAGCCAATCAATAGCAAGCGCCGACTGCTCCAGTGACCAGTGGTCGACCGGTTAACGTGTTACATGCAAGATTGAACCTCGACCGAAGGCCTGAGTTTATAGTTTATTTATATATATATTTTTAATATATGAATGTTAGTATAAGTAGGGAAATTAGCTCCCTAGGTTTACGATTCTTGGATGCTGCAGACTAGATAGATGTGTACACTAGCAATGAGGCCTAGACTATATTTATTTGATGGGGTCGATATTCGACTGGGGTGATTGTATTGGAAATTACACTCATAGGAGGTTTTATAGTGTATGCGCACACTGATGATGCTTAGAAAAGTGTGCAGCTTGGCCCTAATAGGAGTTCCTTGGTATGCACGGAAGCGCAGACATGATACTATTTTGTTGATGGATCTCGAAGCGGTTTGATAAGAGGCATTACACTACTAGAGAGAGGTGGACACAGATGCAACTACATTGAGACATCTTTCACAAAGTCGGTATAGTGGGCTCCCTCCCCCTCAATGCATAGATATGGTATGTGTAGTCTAAATTTACGAATTTAGTCCCATTGTTGATAAGTAGGTGATCCTTTGTTGGTATAGTTCTAATAGCTATTAGCCGATCCATAGTTACTCTAAGGATTAGATTAGTTGTTCAGTCATATATATAAACCTACACGAAATGTTGATGTAGGTGTGTTTAGAACTGTAACCCGTAGGTTAATGAAACCTACCTTAGTAACAAGTTCATATGCACCGGTAGAACATCCTACATCACATAGTGTATTAATAAATTTAATTACATATGATCACCATATATAATGATATAACTCATTCACCAACTTTTGTCTGACTCGCTCCATTTCTTTCTTTTCCCCCACCATAGGAGGATGGGGCACCAGGTGATAGGCCAAGAGTTCAGTATGTGAAGAGGTAAGCTTGGCATTGGAGTTGCTTATTATTTTTCATGACTCTCCATGTAAATATTTATCGTACTTAGTATTTATCAGACTATTTGTTGTAGTTATGTTTCTGGATTATAACTACGTATGTTTTGAGACTGTTTTTTATGAGATGTTTTTTGTGTTTATATTTTTCTACCTTCCGCTGTGAGAACTGAAGTATAGAATGTCCTAGATTTTATCCTTATATCTTTAATCTCTATAATGCTTAAAAACCTGATGACTCGTACATCTTGGCACCGACACGAGTCCGAGAGTCACCTTAGACTTTAGATCGGTGTGTCGGAAGGTGTGGGTTGTGGCATACATACATACATACATATGCATACATACATACATACATATATACACATGTTCATATATAGCGTTTGTTACCATATCATATCATACATTTGCAGTTTATACCCGATATATTCTTGTGACCATTCCCCTACCAAAATAGTGATAAATGTAGCGCCTTACTAATTACATGTTTGTCATATTTATGACCTACTAAGTCGTTTTTATAATTAACAATTTGACCCTTTGCATGTATAAATGATAGTATACAAACACCCAACCAAATTACACTTGCTTCATATTGACACCAACCTTGAAATATAAGCATATTTGTTATGTTCTTACCTATTCAAATTTCACACCAAATAAACATTAAGTTAATTAATATGATTAGTTACTTAAAATCGATCAATATTAACATAATGCCATTTATTAACATGAAGTAAACAACATTTATAAGACTTTAGATTTCATATGCCAATTATAACCCAAACTGGGAATTAATTTTTTGAAATCCACCCATTTCACTCATTGTAGACCAGCTTGGTTCCTTCAATGGTGTTAAAGCCCTAATGGTATGTGTTTTCTAATCTGCAACTTTAGGATCAACTAACAGACCTACCTATCATTTGGGTGTTTAGAATAGTATTGTCTACACTTAAGGTTGGATAATCAAGTATTCACCCCTACTTGGCTATAGGCCTAGCTTAGTAATGGAGTAAGTCCAAAAATGTTGGCCCAATTCTAAAGGCCCAAGTTGATTTAGGCCATTAGCTAATTTTGATAAGTGTGAAAATTTAAAAATATTTAAATTTAAAGGTGAAGTTTAAAATATAAAATGAAATTTTATAAAAGTTATAAAATAATTTCAAAATTATTTTGAAAATAAATTTACTAATTTTGAAAACTATATTAATTAATTAGATTAATTAATTATTAACTAAAATAAAAGATATATGTATATATGCATTTACATTTAAATTGATTAAGGCAATTAATAAATTAAATTTTCGAATTTATTAAAAATATTCGAATAAAAATATTTTAATTAAATAAATATATTACTTAAATTTTAATTTATATACATACATATTTATATATGTATCTGTGTGCATGTAATGATATATGTATATAAAGCTATAAATGTTATGATTAATATTAAACTTAAAAAAATTTAGGATAAATAAAACAAAACCTTGAATTTTAAGGTGATTTGATTAATCTGTTAATTAAACTAATAAATTTAATTTAATTTAATGATATTTAATTAATTATATACATAAGAGTACTATATGGGTTAATTAAATTATAAAAGGTTATAAATACATTAAACCTATATAATGTGTGTTTGCGCAAAAATTGGTCACAATCACCCGATAGTTGATAATTCACAATCACATATCTCAGATAAATAAAAAGTACGAAGATCACTTAGAAAATCCAAAGCAACGCAATAAACAACATAGAATTTATAGTGGTTCGGCGATCTGGCCTACATCCACCCTGAATTTTATGATTTTATTGATTTACTGGTTTCAGTCAGTTACAGCAGGTTACAGTTGATAATAGCTCTGATGTTCGAATACAATGATGGTAGTGAATTGTAGAATTGAATCCGGTAGAGTCTGGACGTTCCAAAGCTGAAAGATCCCTTTTCCATAGGCTTCAGGGGGCTATTTATAGGTGTAGGAGGCTGATATCGTGCTCAAACTTCGGGAGACTTCTTCTAGCATGTGAGTGGGCCCATACGACCGACCCCACCAGGTTTCGACTCGATCTGTAATCGATACGAATCAATTTCATATCGATTAGAAAACGATCCAATCGAGCTGAAATTTGGCAGGAATGTTCTTTGCTTGTACCTTATCTCCTGTGAAAATTTCGTAGCATTTGGACTTGTGTTTTGTGAGATATGATCGGTGCAAGATTATGGTTTTCAGAATGTTGTTCGGTTCGAATCCATGGTCTCGAATCGATGCCCTTCGAGTCGATGGAGCACGTGACACCGCGGCGACGTGGCGCGCACTTCTCGTATCGATCTGCCTTTTGCTACGAGTTGACCGTGTCGCATCCATGAACTTCACCTCATTTGTATCGACGACCGTTGCCTTGTTTGATTCGATAGCCGTTGCTAATTCGTATTAATGGAAGTGGGTTTTGTTCGTATCGATGTTTGGGGTGCTATTTCATGTCGATCACTAAAGGGATTACTGCTCGTATTGATTGGCTTTGGCTCTATTTCGTATCTATCAGCCGATCGATATTAAATAAAGGCTCCTGTTGATCGATGCGAACAATAATCCATGATTTCTGGTGATCGATACGAAAGGCAAATCTAGGATTGATGCGAGCAAAGCTTCCACACGACACGAACAGATTACTATGATCGATTCGAACATGGGGATACAGACACTCTGATCGATGCGAACCTGATGGATTCGAACAGAGCGAGGTGAAGTCATTTTTATGGGTATGAAGCTGATGGATTCGAATAGTATGGCCAAGGATCGATTCGAGCCCGATCGATTCGAACAGATGCCGATCGAGTCGAATTCAATCGATTCGAAATTCAACCTCCCTCTATGGATACAAACAGTGTGTTTCTTCTAATTTGTTTCGATCATATCTCATTCATACGAACTCCGATTAAGCTGAAATTTGAAACGCTGACTTTTATGACTTGCTTGTCATGTCTGGTCAATTGTGGCCCGATCCGGACTCAGACAAAATTCATCGATATCCATAGCGAAGCAGTCTATAGCCGATCTTCGAGACGAACTGTCTTTGGTTTTCGATTAATCTTTTGGTATCACGGCCTTGCCAAAAGGCGGGATAACACTAGCCCCCCAAAATGTGCCTTGCAATAGGAAGGTGTGTTTTGTAATGCTATAAGATGGATGTTCATATCATGTCGACAACCTGTAAAGAACTTGATAGTTTCATATGACCTCGAATGACGATCGTTCGGGATTGTATGCCATTTGAGGTGAAACGTGACCGCTCGAGGTCGAACGCCGTTCGTGGCAAATGGTGGAATGGGACCGTTCGTGGTCGGATGCCGCTTCAAATGAAGGGCGGATGTTCGAGGTTGGATGTCGTTCTAGACGATTTGCGATCGTTCACAATCGGGCGTCGTTCTTGTCGAATAGTGACCATTCACGGTTGGGTGCCGTTCGTGGCGAATTGTGATCGTTCGCGATCGGGTGCCGCACGAGATAGAATGTGATCACTCGCGATCGGATATCATACTAGGTGAATTGTGACCGTTCGTGGTTGGGTGCCGCACGAGGCAAAGTGTGATCGTTCGCGATCGAAAACCGCATAAGGTAGAATATGATCGTTCACGATCGGACATTGAGGGGGATTGGCATTACTAGAGTCAGATATCACGTTCGGATGAATTTCTGAATTAGCGAATGTGGCGGTTCATCGCCATACAAGGTGTGCTTGTGGACCGTTCGCGATCCAACGGATATGCAAGTAACTTCATTTACAGAATTACAAATATCAAACTAATGCACATGTGAATTCTCTAACTGAAATGCCCAAATAAACCAAATCCAAATGTTCAAATCAAAACTAAACAAAAGCAAGACAAGGATGTCAAGTGCAAATTCCTACTACGATACGGTCAATAGTCGTTCAGAGCATGTATGTGGATCTTTCGCGATCCCGTGCATATGTAAATGGTGTAATCACCTTAGTGAGAAATTTCCAGCTTGTTCATTATTATTTAAATCAATTGATAACCTCTGGCGTCCTGGTTCAGGATCACCCCTAGTTGATGTAGACGGCGGTCGTTCTGGCTCCACTGCTGGAGCTCGCCTCCTCACATACTGAAGTAGCCTACCGTTCCTGATATGCTCTTCCACCTCATCCTTCAGATGTCTACAGTCGTTTGTATTATGACCGTTCAGTTCATGGAATAAGCAATATTTGTTTGATTTCCTCTCGTCAATAGTTGGATCCCTTCGCATTGGTCTACGTAGGGAACTTGCTCTTTGGTATCCTGATAGATTCGCTCCACACTCTCATTCAGCTCTGAATAAGTGGTGAATCGCGGCTCCCTCCGCGGTCGCTTCGACCTGTCATCATTATCCTCAGTCTTTCGTTTCCCTTTACCAATCTCTGCACCTTTTCCAGATGGGTTTCCACTCTTGACAGCATAAACATCGATTCCCTCTTCTCTTTCTACACTAGCATCCTCCAATCGTAAAAACTTTTTGGCTCATGATAGAATTCTCCCAGATCCATAGGCGGATCTTTAGTTAACGAATTTTTGAACTCTGTGCCATCGGCTATTCTAGGTAAAGCTGCCATCATTACCATGGATGGGTCTGGTCGATTCACCGATGTTGCTGCCGCATTGAATCGTGTCTGAAAACTCCTCAAAGACTTTCCAGCTTTCTGCTTTAAAGTTGCCAAACTCATCACTTCATGGATCTCGTGATGTGAACCCTGAATTGCCTCATGAATTTCTTGGTTAAATCAGCCCATGTTCCTATGGAGCCGCTCTCCAACTGCCTAAACCATAGTGCCGCGATATCTGTCAGATATAATGGAAAGCACCGGGCCATGACTTTCTGTGATGCCCCCCAGCACTTCCATGTGCCTCATATACTTTGTCAGATGGACCACGGGGTCGTCCTCCTATCGTACATCTCCACTGATGGTAATTTGAATTCTGTAATCGAAGGAGAAAAGGGACTCCTGTTCACATCTTCAAGATCTCTATTTACTAATCCACCCCTCATGGCTCGTCTGACCATCTCTGCCAATCTATCATTGTCTCTAAGCTGTGGTCCTCGTTCACTGCCTTCGATATGCCCCCTGAGTCCGGGTGAGCCTTCAGGAATCTGTCTCCCTGGTTGAGCGTTCATCCCTCTACCACCATAAGGTTGCTCGGATTCCCCTATCTCTCTCCCCGGGATTGGATCAACATGCTCTAAGTGAATGCCCCCTAGTCCTGTTGCTATTCCGAATGGTCCTGCTCTATTCTGAACTCCGTCTGTTCCTCGATTTTGCGCTCCAAGTAGTTCAATCTGTTGAAACAAATTATGGATCATCTCTTCTTGCCTTCTCATCATTGTCTCCATCTCATCCCTGGTGATGAAGACTGAAGCTTGGTTCGCTCCTAAGGAAGCCTCTTGACTCCCTTCATGTTGACTTCTCTCTGGTCTCTGCCTTCTACTTGATTGCCTTGTCATAGCTCTTCAGATCAGAATCTCTAAGTCTTCAAACTTAACTTCCAAATGATAGAATCCCTGAGTTGGCCCTCTTAGTGAAAGCACCAAAATATTTGCGCCAAAATTGGTCACAAGCACCCGATAGTTGATAATTCACAATCACGGATCTCAGATAAATAACAAGTATGAAGTTCACTTAGAAAATTCAAAGCAACGCAGTAAACAACACAGAATTTATAGTGGTTCGACGATCTGGCCTACGTTCACTCTGAATTTTATGATTTTATTGACTTACTTGATGGTTTCAATCAGTTACAGCATGTTACAGTTGATAATAGCTCTGATGTTCGAATACAATGATGGTAGTGAATTGCAGAAATGAATCCGGCAGAGTCTGGACGTTCCAAAGCTGAAAGATCCCTTTTCCGTAGGCTTGAGGGGGCTATTTATAGGTGTAGGGGGCTAATATCATGCTCAAACTTCGAGGGACTTCTTCTGGCACATGAGTGGGCCCACGTGACCGACCCCACCACGACCACGTGGTTGATACGAATCAATTTCGTATCGATCAGAAAATGACCCGATCGAGCTGAAACTTGGCAGGAATGTTCTTTTTCTTGTACGTAATCTCCTATGAAAATTTCGTAGCATTTGGACTTGTGGTTTGTGAGATATGATCAATGCAAGATTATGATTTTCAGAACGTTATCCGGTTTGAATCCATGGTCTCGAATCGATGGAGCACGCAACACCACGGCGACATGTGCGCACTTCTCGCATCGATCCGCCTTTTGCTCCAAGTTGACCGTGTCGCATCCACGAACTTTGCCTCGTTTGTATCGATGACCGTTACCTTGTTTGATTCGATACCATGCCAATTCATATTAACGGAAGTGGGTTTTGTTCGTATCGATGTTTGGGGTGCTATTTTGCATCGATCACTAAAGGAAGTACTACTCGTATCTATTGGCTTTGGCTCTATTTCATATCTATCAGCCGATCGATACTAAATAAAGGCTCCTATTGATCGATGCGAACAATAATCCATGATTTCTGGGGATCAATACGAAAGTCGAATCTAGGAACGATGCGAGCAATGCTTCCACAAGATCGACACGAACATATTACTATGATCGATTCGAACATGGGGATACAGACACTCTGATCAATGCGAACCTGATGGATTCAAACAGAGCGAGGCGTAGTCATTCTGATGGGTATGAAGCTGATGGATTCGAATAGTACGACCAAGGATCGATTCGATCTCGATCGATTCAAAAAGATGCCGATCGAGTCGAATTCGATCGATTCTGAATTCAACCTCCTTATATGGATACGAACAGTGTGTTTCTTGTAACTTGTATCGATCATATCTCATTCATACGAACTCCGATTAACCTAAAATTTGAAACACTGGCTTTTATGGCTTTGCTTGTCATGTCTGGTCAATTGTGGCCCGATCCGAACTCGGACAAAATTCATCGATATCCATAGCGAAGTAGTGTATAACCGATCTTCGGGACGAACTGTCTTTGGTTTTCGATTAATCTTTTCGTATCATGGCCTTGCCAAAAGGTGGGATAACAATGTGAATGTATAATATAAGTGGTACTATTAGAAACCGAACTTACATTTAAGAAATGATTACATACGTATTGTACGCATAGTGTGATTTCAGATATATCAAACACTTAAATCGTGTGGGTATTTCATAAGAAATACATTATTCCATAAATCGATATCACTCATTGTGTGTGTTAAAGGGTATAAATCCTTAAATATAAGTTGTCTCTACCATTTATATATTAATATATTACTGCACACTTTAGTTATTGATATTCCTTAAGCTACAGATGTTATGTGTAGTGCTATTAATACATTAGATACACGATGTAAGATATATGCACGTATTTATTAATATTCCTCAAGGTAAGTACATAATACTTAGGCCGTAGTGGATAATCTCTTTAGATTTATTGATATTCTTGAAGGTTGAGATGAGGTTGGAGAAAGACCATGAGTTAGGAGTCAAATATGTTGTAGTCGATAAAGGGTTATCCATCGCTTTAGGGCCTATGATCCATTGACACTTCTTAAGGTTAGAATCTCAAGGTAAGCAAGTCGTAAAGCCCATTAGAGAAATCAAAAGATTTCTATGATTACCTTAGGGTTTAAGGAACATAAAAAACCAGTGAGAGCCTTATTATAAAAATGAAATAAGTACATTTAACCTTTCTAATATTGTAAGAATATATGCTATACTAGTTAAAACAATCTATTACAATAAATTTGTGCAACCAATATAACTGATAAAATGTCCGTTAGTTCAAATATAAAAAGGAATTAAATTAAGATAATCATAGAAACAAAAAATATACTTACTAATTAGTCTTTTGGCATGTTATCACTTTTAGACCTATGAAAGAGCCAATTTACACAACACTAAAACATTTAGTCACTTAAGGGTTTACTTGTCCGAGTGCATTGTTTTATGAGTTTTGAACTTTCAAGCAATGCTAGAACATGCATATTTGATCCATATTCGATCACATATAAATGTGATTTATAGGCAGTTGCGATTCATAATGTACGAAAATTCAATAATTCTAGTCCATTCGAAATAAGAAATTAAGCGATGATGTGAGATCGCGCATTCAATATGATTGATTTCCATAAGGATTTAGCTACGTTAAATGTACCAATAATCTAAAGGATACAATATCTACCAAGGAATTTGATCATTGAAATGTCAATTTGATCAATTTACGTAAAGTGCAATTTATTCGACATCCTTAAATGTTAAGGATAACCGAAAGTATTTTTATAAAATGTTCGTTACGATCTTGTAGCAAGGATTCCATATTAATGGTTTGACCATTTTTAAAAGAAAGTGACTGTACAAGAGTAGTTTAAATTTAGGCACAGTTAGGATGATGGGAGTGAATGACTACCTCTGCCTCATGAAGAGACACTAAAAACAAGATTTGTATAAAATACTAAAGAATACTAAAATCATGTAACTGAAAATTTTAGTAATTAGATTGGTTAGTAATTTGAAACGGTTCATAATAAATCGTGTATATGACATGGTAAATAAGTGATGATCACTTAGTAATTTCAAAGATAATTTAAAATCTTTTGGAAAGTTAGTGAGTAAGGAAATTATTTTTGATTAAACAAGGCTTGTCCTAAGATGTTTGTGATAGAAATGGGTTTAAATATGTGTATACTACGTGGGATAATTTGAGACATAGCAAATTGATTCATTTAGCTAAGAATGATTTTGTTGTGAAAGAATGAGATTTTTAAATAATTTTTAGAAGAGGCTTGATTTTTGTTAGTAGCATAAACGTGAGGGTATATTCAAAAATGAGAGTTATTTAAATGTATAAAAAAGGAATCATGTTATTTGGTTTTAAATATTTACATGAAATTTATATATATGCATACTAGGCTAGTTCTAAACAGAAATGAAGAACAATATACTACTGATGCATATATGACGTCGAAAGTGTTTATAAATAAATAGGAATGGTAATATTTATTTTGATGCACACTAAGAGGCCTGATTTAATAAATCAAGAGTTATTTTTTTAAAAGCATTTTATATTGCAAGTTTTTATGTGTGGAGATATATATGTATATGAGCATGACTATTAATGCTTCTACACATGATGATTTCTAGTTGTACGAAAATGGATTCACAAAAATGCATATATATATATATATATATATATATATGTACATACATGTTTAGAAGTGCAATTTTATGGAATTAAATAAAGAAGCAAACTTAGAGTTAACATGTTCGTATGAAGTAGCTTTATTGACGTACATTGTATGTTAAAATTTTGGTTGAATTTTAGTATGAACTTGTATGTTTCTTAATAAAGTATGAGACACATTCGCAATACCACATATTGAGTTAATGCTAACTATATGAAAGCAATGGTGTGGCAATATGGAAGTTTGCTTGCTTTAAATCGCATCTAAATGGTATGGTGGCGGCTATTAATTTGAATAAAGAGGTAAGCATGACAGATATGTTATATGTTTTGATGTGCATTTGATATATATAATGTTTGATATGATATAAATTGTTGGCTATGCCATATGCTAAAAATTAAGGAGTGATGGAAAGCACATCATATAAAGGAAATGTTGCCAAATATTTCCATCGTTAAAGTTGATTTGTTATGGATTGAAGCATTTATAGCTAAGCATGGTAGTATATGACTTGCCTTGCACACGTCCTAGTGACTGATTTCTTGGTTACTTACGGATATATGTGGTGTACTATCATATGGTAAGCTGTTTATCACTATGTTGGATGCTTGAATGCTAGTGTTGATGGATGTTATTATTCAGTTAGGTTTGTGGGTACTAGGCTAGCCAGGTTATGTTGCTCTATGCTATAGTTATTTTGGGGATAAAATTCTTAAGTGGGAGAGAATGTGACAATCAAATTTTCTTAACGCCTCATTAGTAATTAATTTAAGTCAAACGTACAAAAAGCTTACTTTTGAAGATGAAGGAATTAGATTTCAAGACATCTTCTCTTGTGTCAAGAATATTTATTTTGGAGAGTTTTGATTACAAACAAAGATAAGTTTGATTTTACATCATTTTCATGATTTATTTGTAGCTATACATACTACATGGATATGTATGCATAGTCGGGCCCTATGAAATCTTGGTAGATAATTCATGTTCTTGGAAAGAGAAAAACAATTTGAATTGCATGGTCAAAGAATTCTATGAATAGAATGATATAATGCTCAAGATAACTTCAAATATGCGAAAATGAAATCTTGAGACTCTTTCAAGAATTATGTCATATAATATACCATCGCGAAGAGAAAAATGAGATGATGTATGACATAGAAGAATCATCGCGATATGATGAATCTGTAAGTCGTTCGAGCTTGACACGTATATGGAAATTAATTAAGTTTATTAATTTAAAAAATAACAAACCTAATTCCCTCTCCTTCCCCGTACAAAATTATTACCCACATCATAACCTTCTGCCACCACAACAACAAAACACTCTCTTACTTATGCAGTTAAACATGCAACTCCAGTCGTTGAGAGGCGAAAGCGAGGACGATAATGCGTTAAGGAGTTAAGGTGGAGCTTGCGCTGCTAGAGGGTGGTGGTATAAATTTGGCTCAACATAATTGGTTGGTAGTTCATTTTCTTATATGGGAGGTTGGAGGCAGAGACAGCGGTGCGGTTGGACTCATCTTTGGGAGAGGATGAAGACGTGGCAGGTCGATGGCGGTCCAGGTAGCTGTAGTGGTGGTGGTAGGTGAACCAGGGTTTGCCTACTTTATTGTTATTGGTGGTGGCATATACAACAAGAGAAGATGTGGATGATTCTATTGGACAATGAATGCGGAGGCTGCCTAAATAGAGGCGGTGGCAGCCAACTCAGTGGGTGGAGGTGGCAATGGTTGCGACCCAAAGGAGAGGGGATCGGGTAAGAGTTTGAAGTGAAAGATTTTGATTTAGGAAGAATGTTACTTTTATCAAAACCCCCCAGCCTCTGTTTATTTGGAAAAGAGGGTATAAAGAATTATATTATTTTGTCATATAATTGCTAAAAGCCCCAAATTCTTATATGCTTTGTATCTTCCGCATAAAAGGTCCAATTTGGATGTGGTTTTTACCAGTGCGATCATACACAAATTTTCTATGTTATGGAATAGTTTTGGTTAAACTCTAGACCATCGGGAAATATGGTTAAAGTGAGTAGGAATAATTCCTTACTTTTTAAATATGTGTGTAAATACTCCAGTTCATCGATATTATTTTATAAGACTACGATGATAACAAAACAATTCTTTGGATTAATTTGACATAAGCTAGTTTCTTAAAATCCTATGTACATGTATGGTCCCGACCCAATAACCATGCTATCAGAAGGAGTTAATCACCTGAAAGCATGAAGTTAAGGACATTGTAGGAGAGCTCTATCGTATACACTCCTTTAGGATAAGACATATATATTTCATTATTAAAATATAGTTCAACGCTACGATCTAGCTTTAACATAAAGCAACGTACATGAGGATTTTCTAGGATTGAATAGATCAAAAAAATGTACATGTACACATTTATATACATCTCAGAATAACAACATCAAAAGTCATCAAATGATAATATACACATAATTGATGTCAAAGCAACAAAAATATCAAAAATTAATGCATAACATGGCCATACAAAATGATATATGACATCATCCATAACAAGTACAATACACTATGAGCATGACATCGTCATTGACACTATCAATAGGTACAAAACATCTAACATCACCATCATCCACTGCACCATCACGAAAACGTGCCCTAAAAGATATGTAAATCAATGAAATAAATCTAGTCAAAAACAACCCCAGTCTAACACAAGGTTCTTAACTGAATATAACACTTCAGGTTAGGCAAGAATCTAGCTGTGAGTGAAGTAGTGTATATATAATGACAAACACAAGGTTGTTAAATGAAAATGCACCACAGGTCAGGCTAGAACTGTAGGTGAAGTAGTGTACACATAGTAATAAATGAGAGCAATAAATGGAAGATGTGATATTATATATAAAGTAAGTATTCTACATAATCACTATCAACCCTAATCCTACACATATATCATGCAAAAGGTGACAATATACGTGTCATGTTTCTTAATAACATGACCACAATCGCAATTCTACTCAATTATGATTCACTCTAATCATATTTACTTAGTTCCATCTTTATTTTTTTATTTCCTCATTTTGAATTAGTCATTGTATCTTAACTCATTGAATGTATAATGCACTCTACCAGATGTTGAGTTGACACCAAGCAATGCCACCTAGAATCCCACATCCCTTTTCACACAAAATTGTAGGTGCCCTTACTAGACCTATTTGATATACAATTCTATTTTACATGGACCATATCATCTCCATCAAATATACTGTGTGTCTGACATTATTATTGTGCTCATAAACTAGATCGCCAGACTTGTAACAGAAGGACCAAAATGCCATGACTCAGGGTGCAACCCTGCAGTCATTCCAAATAGGATGGATGCTGGTCTATTTGTTATCCTATCTCGTTTGATCAATTCATTATTTTTACGTGCCCTCATTTACTATAGCAAGCCTCTAAACTATCATTTACCTGGTGTCGCTAATGGTATTTTTACATGATTGATCATCCTCGTAACATTAAATAGTGCACACAGCAAAATGATCGCATATGGTTCATAAATAAATAAACAATGTTGAGAGGATACTCATCATATCATGAGTAATACATGGATTTATCAACAATTCTGCACAACACAATATATAACCATAAATACAATCATGACAAGCACCAAATGTCATTTCAACTTCACCCATAGCATAACATGACTTTTGATTGATTGATTTGCAAAATAAATATTCCTAATAAAGAGAGAATTTATTTACAAAGGAATTGTTTGCATAATAATATCCAAAACTCAAAATTTCCAAAATTCATTTACATAAATTTCAAAAATATAACATAAAATTTCCTTTAATCCATTGAAGCTATGATAGGCACAATTTTGCATATTTGATATAGGAATAACTCCTTCAAAAATAAAATTTTGTCTTTAATGATAAAGAATAATGTTATAAAAATTCATAAATATATTTTCCTATATATATTCCAAAATTCATTTGAATAAAATAAATGAAATTTTCATATTTCCAAAATAAACTTTTATATGTAATTTACATCGTAAACTTTTTTCTCCCTTTCTTCAAACATAATGTCTTGGTGCATCAACTCCAGGCTAAAACACGACCACTTGTGCAAACATCGATGCTCAATCGATGAGATGCCTAAAATGTAAATTCTAGGTTTTTCACCGGTATTGTGCTTTTCCTTTCTTAATTCATGCGGTTCTGGCATCATTTCTGGCCAGTTTCAAACATAAATAGGACATGTTTCCAAGCAATTACAACATATAAAAACTCGATAGAAATTTAGGTAGATTTTCCTTTGCATTTGTAACTTTTTCGATGTAGCACTAATCGTAATTTTACATTATTCATCAATCAACCAAAACATCACTAGCAAAGCATAAATATGACTATAATTTCGCGTTATAACATGCATGTAAGGATTATTACTGTTATATAAGTGACTATTAAATCTTAGCTTATCTTAGTTCCTTGTAAAAAAAACCTTATATAGCCACTTCTAGTCACCAAAGCCCTCAACTTCTCTGCTTCAATTTCTGGTCTGATTAGAAATTACAAGCATATGGAAGAATTTCATCTCCTAATTACTATTTGGAAGATTAGAAGAGGTATAGGAGCCTTTAGCTTTGATTTGAACCAAAATTAGTGAATTTATTTTCTAATTTTATGAAGATAGGTGAGCTTTAGTGTTCCATAAGTAAACCATTTTTGTTTCTTTTTTATTTTTCGAGCTTAGGTGAGAAAATTAGTATGTTCTACACTTTGGTTACTGAATTAGATATTTAAATGGGCTAAATACACATTAGTCCCAACCTTTATGTCTTGTAAGTTTAAACTTTTCATTTACTTACTTAGTATATACAATTTCTCATTTTTAAATTCAAATTCACACTTTAAATTTTCAAACTTTCACTTTCATATTATTTTCACATTTATAAAATAATTTAAAACATATAATTGTATTTCAAAAAAATTAATTTATATATAACTTAAATCTTATATAAAATTTATTAATCAATATTCTATTCAACCATTACTTATTTCCCTAAACAAATAAATTTTCTACTTAATTTTCCAAAATAAATCAATTTTACATAAAAGAATTTATTATATTTTCACTAAATAAGCAAGTTTACCTTTTTATTTCACTCAAAATAATTTCAAAATACTTATAAAATGTTACTATGTGCCAAACCATACGGTAGCTTCAAATCAAGTTGTTATAGGCTCCTCCTTATAAAAATTGCTTCCTTGAATTTCAATTTTTGAAAACATGTAAAGACTGCATCTAACTAACTAAAATATTTATACAATCACACTACTTACTTACACACATGTACACTCACTACATATGCACGCATACACTAATGACATATGAAAACACCAAACAACCATAAAAAATTACAAGATACACTCACACCTGACTTAAGCATGACTTGAGAACAACTCAAGTGTCTCCATTCCATAAGATCATTGATCTACCTTATGTAGTCTCTCTAATTATCTGACCATTGAAATTTCACTAACTGAACGCACATATTTTCCACCTACATCACTTCAAACTATAGTCAGAGTAGGCTCTATGGTGAAAGTGGGTTCAGCTTAATTTCCAGATCCCTAAGTTTTCTAAGCTCTATAACAACATTGGGTTCTTGTATACACTAGAAGATGCGGAAGGTAACTATGAAATCCAGATAAATAGGCATTTAAATTGATCTGGTAAGCCGAACTCCTAGTGCACTCCATATAGGATAAGGACCGATAAACCTAGGAGCTAGCTTGCAAACCTTCCTAATTCTCATTACCCTTTTCATTAGTGATACTTCACAAATACATGATCACTGACTAAAAGCTATATATCCTCTATGTGCTTACCAGTGTAGCTCTTCCCCAAGACTAAGCGACCTTCGATTTCTCTATACTAAGGATCAATCTTCTTGGTCGTCACTCTCACCATACCAGGTCCCAATAACATGCGGTCTCCAAATTCCATCCAACACGCTGGAGACCGACATGGTCTTCTATATAATGCTTCAAAAGGCTCCATGCCGATGTTAGCCTAAAAATTATCATCATATGAGAACCCAACAAGATGTAGACAATTGTCCCAAGGGCCTCCAAATGATAGAAAATAAGCTCTTAAAAGATATTCCACTATTAACGTGTTCTATCTACCCATCAATATGTTGATGGTATGTTGTACTAAGGTTAAGTGGAATTCTCAAGTCATTTTATGAACTTCGAAAAATGTGACTAGCGAAGAGAGCATCTCGATCAGATACTATATTGGTAGGCAATCCATGTAATATGACAATGTGCTTAATGAACAGCTTAGCTAGGCTCTCCACTATTCTATTCGGATGTATAGAAATAAAACAAGAAATGCCGGTGAGTTAGACGACCATCACCCAAAACCGTTCTTTCCTTGCCTTGATTATATAAGTCCGTATATGAAATTTGAGGCAAACCCACCACAAAAAAAATCATTACATCGATCTATTTAGAATAATTACTACTACTAATACAAGAAGCTATTATAAAAATGAAAGTTTGCATATACCTAGACCCAATTCCTTTGCGGTACTTTTAGAGCTTTTGATGTTCACATTTAATAAGCTTGGAAGTGATGCACTTCTTCACATACTCTCCTACATCATGCGTCATGCCTTCCAAGAAGAAAATCCTCTTTATATCTTTGTATATTTTCATCACCTCTATGGATGGTGAACATATGTCGATGGCATTCATCAAGTGCTTCCTTTCTATCATAGCTATATTAAGAACACACATCCTTCCCTTCGATTATAAAAAATATATTCGGGTGAAATTCTTTAAATCATCTTCAACCTCTCTATTTTATAATTAGTGAATAGCATCAACTAATGTTGGATCATTATTTCTAACTAGCCTGAATTCTAGCGATCAAGCTCAATCGTATTTTTGAGCTACCCAACATAGAAGAAATTCAATATTGAATATTACAAGAACCCAACTACTCTAAATAATTACACTCAGCAATCATTGATATGACTGCTTGATGCTTACTGATAAAAGCATTTGCAACTCAGTTTTCTGCACCAGGAGTGTACTGGATCTCAAAATCATAATGCAAGCCATCTCTACTGATGCATACTTTTCACTCTCTAAGAAAATATGTACTTCAAAGACTTATAATCTATATAAAGAAATAATCGTCAACCAAAAGATAGTTTTGCCAAATTTTCAAAGCAAATACCACTTCAGTTGATTCCAAACTTTGAGTAGCATATTTAACTACTTTAGGCCTTAATGACCTTAAAGGAAAAGCTATTACTCTACCACACTTCATCATTACATCGCCTAGGCTTGTCCTGCATGCGTCGACGTAGACTTTTAAATTTTTGTATCCATCTTATACTGTGAGAATGTGTGGATTAGATGATAACTTCTTCAATTTCATAAATGCCACTTCACGTTTCTCAAAGCAGATGAACCTAACTCCTTTCTTTATGATACGAGGAAGTCATTTGATCAATTCATTATTTTTACATGTTCTCATTTACGATAGTAAACCTCCATTATCTTTTAACACGGTGTCATTAAGGGTTATTAACATGATTCATCATTCGCATAACATTACATAGAGCATATAGTAGCATCATTACATATGGTGAATGAATCAATAAATTATTTCAAGAGGATGATTAACATAGCATGAGCAATACATGGCTTTCACCAACAGCTTTGGACTCCATGGTGTCCAACAATAAACACATTCATAACAAGCATCAAATGTCAATAACTTCAACCATATCATAGCATGACTTTTATTTAATTGATTTGGAAAATAAAAAATTCCAAATAAAGGGAGAACTTTTTTTACAAAGGAATTATTTAATTAATAATCCAAAATTAAAAATTCCAAATTTCCCTCATTCAAAAATCATTAAATGTAACAGAGAAATTTCCTTTAATATATTAAGCTAGTGCAAACACATTTTGAAAAGTTGGTTTAGAAACAATTCCTTTAAAAATAAATTTTTATCCGTAATAAAAAATAATAACTACAAAACTATTTTTCTATATAAATTTAAAATTTCATTCACATAAAATAAATGATATTTCATATTTCCAATATACATAACTTTTTTTTCCTTTTTTTTCAAAATAGAATGGCCTGGAACATAAGCTTTAGGCTAAAACACAACTGCTGGTGGCACCCACCAATATTCCAATGGGCCCACCGGTGCATCGATGGAGGTCCCGTTGATACATCGGTGGAATAAATGAAATGTCTCTTTTAAAAGTCTATAGGATCTTTATAAATAATGCAACTTATATATATATATATATATATATATATATATATATATACGTGACTATGTTAAGTAGAGAATAATAATTGAATATAAGATAAATAATGGAAATGATCACACCAGATATTTTTTATTGGTTTGGACTTCCTGTCCTACGTCCAATCTCGAAGCTCCACTCTGGTATTTCTTTTAACTAACTAACCCTTGCTTTGTTCGGAGTAATAGGCTAATACAAAAGTATATCTCTGAAAATCTTGTGTTCCAAATAACACGGCTATTGAATGGTAGTACAAATCTTCCTATGATCTCCTTTGAGTACGTGAATGTGAGTGCTTTGAGTTATATGAAGTGGTTTAACCAAAATTATATTTTGGTTATAATAGATTGAGAGTATGTAAGAAATGTATGCACAAGAAAGTGATAAGAAAGTGAGAATAGATTTAATTAATTCAATTTAGTTTTTCCTCCTCATCCCAATCATGGTAGTATTTATAGATTTAAAAGGATGCACACGAAGCATTGTACTGTTAGATAGGTTCTATTCATTTTAATGGCTGAAACCTTTCAATGAAAGGTAATTTCCTTTTGTCTCAACATTAGCGTCTTTTCAAAAAAAATTAGTTTTTCAAATGATAAATATCTATGGTAAAGCCACATACTTCTATCACTTCAAAAAATAATTTCCCGAGGATTGTCACTGACGTCTATGATTTTACCTCGGATGTGTGTGAGTAGATAATGTAGTTTTTCACCTTAAGTTCAGTGTATTTAAAATTTTGTATGATCATGTATGCATATATACTCAAGAAGACCTTAATAATATTTTATCTAAGACTCTTTTACAGTAGAATACCCTAATTAACTATAGTATGGTCGATAGATCATCATTTGTCTTTGGGTCTCAATTTCTTTGAGCATGATGCCTTCTTGTAGTATGTACCTATGATCTTAAAATGTACACACACACATATATAAATGATTGTATAGTTACTATCACATGAACTGGAGGTTCTAATATTATATCCCCTTTTTGATGATAATAACTACATAATCAAAATGGAAGAATTATTATATTTGTCTCCTTCTATGTATACACATAAATTCCTCCCCCTTTGTAATTATCAAAATGGGAGGAATGATATAAGATATAAACATAAATGTTAAATAGACATTTAACACCATATTATATATAAGATCATGAATATTTAAAACTAAATAAGGAAGTTCAAATAGGAACAGAAACCAATGTAGCATGAGTTAAATAGTTAAACAAATGAGCATAAGCAAAAATGTTGGAAGAATAGTAAAAAGATAGCTAAAATAAAATGTTAATTGTACTGGTTTGAGGAGTAAGATATGACTTCATAATTTTCATATCATTCCTAGAAGGATTTAGTGCGTATGTGTTGGCCACTATGTTTGGTCATTGTACTCCTCATCTTCTTGAATGGAGAGCCTTTGGAATGCCATGTACGATTGATGTTGGAAATGCGGAGTATCAATAATTAAATATCATCACTATCTTCTTACTTCTTAATTTGTTCTTGCATAGGAGTCTTTCCTCTGTCGCGATAAGATCCCTTAGGAGAAGTATGAGCACGATAAACTGGTGTCTATGCTCAAAAGGGTAGTGTGGGTGATGGTGAAGATGACGAGCGAGAAGACGATCTGCCACGTACTTTTAGCATAAACATTCCTAAAATGGAAGCAAGTTTGTCCAAAGTCTTTTCCATTTTTGTCATTTTTGTCGGAAATAATGTTCCAATCTAGTCATCTTTTTGTTTAAAGCCCACTGGTTTGTCATGATTAGCTTTTGATTTCAAATGCTAAATCACGAAGAGATTCGTTTTGCATTGGTTCAATGTGAGCTTCTTGTATTTTAGAATATGAATAATATTCGATAGCATGAGTTGAGGCTGTAGGTTGTTGTGAAGGATGAGGTGAGTATATCTGCTGAGAAGCAGTAGTGGGGGGAAGGACCATGAATCTCTTGTTGTTGTTGTTGGAGGGACCATTTTTCAAGGGAGATTATTGGGGGTGGTCATAGGGGAAGATGAACTAACAATAAAAACCATATACTGCTTTCTTTAACGGGGATTTCTTCAAAATAAGATATATAAGAGGGTACCCCAAAAACATTTAAGAGATGCATAATGTATGGAGCATAGATAATGGTGCTTCAATGATGAGACCAAAAACTTTTAATCTCAACATGAATGAATTTAGCCTAATTTATTTGTATTCCACCAAAGATAGCATAAAGGGATTTGTGATCATTATCATAGATTTGTTCATGACCATGTTGATGTGGGATTATCATATTTATTATCATATGATTTAACAATCTAGCTGTTGGATGTAAGTAGATGGATTACCAATTAGGCATCCTATCTTCCCAAAATAATGAGTTATTTCGTCTTGAGGTAAGTTTCCATAGTCGGGAATTTCATCCAAATCGATCCCGATTGAAGAACAATAACCAATGATGTTGATACTAATCTTTAAACATGCCCGTAAACACTTGTCCATAACCAACCATCATCATTTTTAGGATTTCGAATATCAATACTACATAAATTAGCATAGAAAAGAAAGATAGCTAATTGGTCGATTTGTACCTCATTTGCGTCGAAATTAATTAAATCCTAACATTCGGAGGCGACAGTAAGTTCCTGAATGCTATATTCTTCAAACTTATATAATCTATAGAAAGGCTCAAAACAAAGCATCTTTTTTTAGCTTGTCAAATCGATTGTTGGCAATCGTGCTATTGTAAAGCCATTCTTGAATGAGAGCATAAAAAACTATGGGATTGTAAGAAGAGGATGATTGAATTTTCTTGGCTCATTTTTTAAATGGATTTTTTGGTTTGGGATCAATTAATAAGCAAATAGAGATTGGATGGAGTCTAGGATTTTAGATTTTGGATGTAAATTTGAGGTAGGAGCTAAATTTGGGGAAATTTTATTTATATATGACTACTGGAGGTAGGGTTTCGGACAACGAAAGACGTCTGTGGATAAGGCACATGCATCTGTGCTTTTAGTTAGAAACAAACAAAATGATATGATAGATGTCTATGGTTTTAGAAAAATAAATAGAGGGATAAGACAGAGGTTTGTGATTTCCCAAAAACGTCTAAGGTTACAGGAAAATGTTTTCCCGTAACTTTTGATAGACGTATGTGGTATTTTCTCTGACATCCAGTATGTACTTTTTGAAATTATGAACATAATTTAAATAGCAATTAAAATATTAATACAATAATACAATACACATATCAAAAATAAACTTATTTTAAATGACGCGTAGCATAAGTTTTGTTTTTCTATGGAATTTAGAATTTTTTATTTGTTGTACACCCTATGAATTTGGTTCTGCCTTTGTGTGGTCAATTAATGACTTTAGTAGAGACCAAATCTCATGAGCTATAGTGTCAACCTATGCTTGGTTTGATGGTCTAGGTTTGCATAGATTTCTCGAAGTAGTGTTATAAGATTTTATAGGAGTTTCTTGTAATCAAGGAGATTTTTGATGTATGCATTTTTTTGTTAGTAAATGACCATAAATTACTAGAATACATTTTTCGAGAGAATTTAGATGAGATCCTTGATGTCGTTGCTCGTAATACATTTCACATTGAACTCCCATCATTTCTTGTTAATAGTGAGATATTTCATCGACTTTGTTGATGAGAGATGTTGATTGCATATCAATTGACCTTTTAGCTATCTTTTCCTTAGGGGAATAGCCAGTGCAATATATGGTTATGCAACAATGCTTAGAGAGGCCAAGCAAATTGACGTTGGTGTGGATTTAGTTGGTGAAACGTAAGTGCTATATGATGTGGATGATTTATAATCAATAGTTGAATAGGTGGTGTCATGAGCGAAAGACATTTTTTTGAGTAATATTTGTTATAATAAATTATTTATATTTAGAAAGAAAATAAACTGATTTATAAGAGAATTTTTTTACTGTACTTATAAGTTTGGTTGAGGAAAATAAGTTAACCGTATAACTTTTAACAGAGGGTAGTTAAGTTTTTTGTTGTCTATATTAATCTAAGTGACTAAATTTTATCCCGTGTAGTTTTATATAAGCATTTCTTCGAAAAAATTAAGTGTACAAACCTAATTCTACAACTTTAGTTAACCAATTCATAGATGACATCTTAATTTAATAAAAATTAGTTCGCTTAATAGTTTAGTAAAAATATCGGCTATTTGATTTTTGGTACTTATAAATTTTAATGATAAAATTCCTTTTTCCACGTTATCTCGTAGGAAATGGTGACGAATATCAATATGTTTTGTTCGAGAATGGTTAATAGGATTTTTTTGATAAATTTATAGCACTTGTATTATCATAATATATTGGAGGTTTTTGTAACGACCCGCCTTTCATTCCATAGAAAGACGCATCATTAAGAAGAAAGAAAAGGATAGAAAAGAGAAAAGAAAGGAAAGAAAGAAACAGACAACATCAGAATCTCACAGCGGAACGAATAAATTATATTATATTACATAAAACTTTACATAGTATCATATACATCAGAGTTATATAGCTAATACAACATAAACTAGACAGTTATAAACATCTGTCTAGCAATTACAATTCAAGTATATCAGAGAAAACAGATACAACTCAAACACAGTGGAACCACTACATATATCTACACGCAGAAGCCTCCTGCTCCATTATCTCCTCCAGAAACTCGTCAAAGCAATCCTGAAACACTTGACTACTCATACGTAATATGAGTACCCAAGAATTTAATAAAACAGAAAATAAACACTCAGGTCAGACATGGGTCTGGTGTGAGTAAACGGGGATAAAAGTTGCTTAACTTTAGAAAATCCTTTGAAACAAAAAGTATCACGTAATACTTTCCACACATAAACATGGAAAAGTTTTTACCTTACGCTAACCAAAACATTTGACAGGAAATCCAGTGATATTATATTAGTGTCTAGGGTTTTCAAATAAATAAGAATAGCCGAAATTGTTACATGATTAAATTCCAGCTACTAGCCACAAAAGTGGGTAATACAATCAAAACCGTAGGGTCTCGTAGGAAGAATGGGTTTCCATCAATGGCAGGGCTACTGGGGTACCGCCCGTCACAGTAGGTGGCCTATATCACCGTACCGAGGAGTACGCCCACTCCCCTGCAACACAAAGCCGGAACCATTCCTTACTAAACAGTTCCGAACAAGACCACCCCGCAGATTGGCCGTCGCCAACTGCCACACAACCGAAATATAAAGGGACCTCTAGACAGGGGTAAATCTTGCTCTCCAGCGGGAGCTACCCACGAAGCCTTGCTGCACCTCCCCTGTTTTAGCCATTCCCGATTGATGAGGCTTGAGGCTACGATTACCTTTATAGGACACATCAATCTTAGAATGCTCATTGTCCACCTGACGATGTTCTGAAAGCATTCAATCCATACAAGTTCGTTCCGGGTTTGAACGAAACCGAAGGCACTATCTCGTTGCACTCATTTTGGAATCACCCTCAGAGTCAACGACCATAGCCCTTGCACTCTAAATCACCATCTCGAATCTATAAGCACTATTCCGTCAACTCATTACGGAATCACCCACAGAGTTATACTGACGTATAGCCCTTACACCTCGAGTCTTCACTTGTTCCACTTGGATTAACGACCTAACGTTTAATTTGGAATCGATGTGGTTTTCGGATATCCAAATATGGAAATCCGATCCCGTCTCATCAAAACCAAACGCCATTTTAATGTCCAAGTTGTACTTAAGGGTTTTAAACAATCAACTCATTTTATTGTTATCTACTTCACACAGATAGATAAACTTCATATCACAATAGATAATCATATTCATATCATAAATGGATAATCTATATTATCATCACAAACAGATAATCATCGCAACCAAATAATCCATCACAAACCATCATACTTAAACCAAGCATTCATATCTTACAAATACAACTCATCTTATTAATGAGATCACAACCATTCAATCAATAACATCCATAAGCAATGATTTATTAACCATCAATTATAATTAATTTAAAATGAATTAAATTAATTACTTCTATCTCTAATTAATTTAAAATAAATTTAATTAATTAACACTTCTATAAATCCTGCGTAATATCCATTAATTAGTTAACCCGGATAATTAATTACTTCCTAAGTATTCAACTTGATTAAACATCTTTGATTAATCATCCTCTAATTACAATAAGTAATTAGTCTTTAATAAATTTCATAAATTAATTAACCTTAATCATAAGTAATTAACATTTAATTACTCATTTATTAATTAATTATAATTAATTGCATTTCTCCTTAATTAATTACAATTAATTAATCACTTAATTAATTATTATTATTTAATTAAACAATCATTAATTACATCATTAATTATAATAATTAATGATCTCTAATTAATATTCAAATTAATTACTTAACTAAAAAAATAATTACTTTTAGTAATTTTTAATCACCTTGATTAATATTAAATTCAATAATTAACTATCTTTAATTACTTATTAATAAATTAATTATCCAATAATTAATTATCTTCATTAATTAATTCCTTAATTAACTGCAAAGTAATTATCCAAATTACTTAATTAAAATAAATCACCTTTCACTAATTTCATTCCAGTAATCTATCACTCATTACTTCATAAAGTAATCCTGCTCCATTAATTACATTAAGTAATTACTTCCATTAAATCATCAAATGGTTTACTTAAATTAATTAAAATAAATTGATTAACTTAAACAAATCACAATGTCAAAATTAATTACAATAAGTAATTAATTCCTTATTTATTTTTATCAAGTAATTATACTTAACAAATTATAATTGATTATATTTAATTAATTAATCTAGTTAATTATCAAAATTACATTAATTAATTACTTAATTATCCTTAGATAATTATTTTTATTAATTAATAACATTTCAAATGATTACTTACTTAAGAAAAATTATCTTAGATTAATTATCGACAAATCATTTCTAATTAAAAATTATTCTAGACCATTATTTAAAACCAAATAATTAAGTAAATTCTCAATTATCTTAATTATTTCCAAAATAATTTAATTACTTATCAAATGACTCATTTACATTCAAAATGTATTAAAACAATATAGTTCTAAAATTAAATTCAAATTCCATTTAAAGAGTTAATATTTAAAATGTTTTACTATTTAAACATTAATCCAAATTTAAATAAATATAAACCTTAAAATAAAATGAATGTTAAAGAACGTTACTTAAATATAAAAGAAAAGGTTAAAACAAAATTACTTGATTAAAATAAATCAAGCTTTGAAAATAGATTGATTATTTCAACTTTCAATTTTTAAATTAACACTTCATATCATAATTCAAATACTAAAGGAAATAAATTCTTTCCAGTTTAAAACTTATTTGAAATCAAATTCATTTTTAAATCTTCTTTTAAAACATTTGAATCTGTTCATTTTTTTTTTGATTTACAAACTGTTTTGGATTCAAAACAGGTTTCCAAAGTAAACCTGGAACTGTTTTTAACTTGATTTCAAAACAAATTTAAATCTTGCTTAGAAACATTTAAATTTGTTCATAATTTGAAAACTGTTTTGAATTAAAGTCTGGTTTTTAAAAGTAACCTAAAAAATGTTTTAAATCTTGATTTAAAAGTAAATTTAAATCTTGTTTAAATTTTAAAATTTTCATTTTTAAAAACCTTGAATTCAAAACTTCATTTGAATTCAGATTCAAGTTACACTTGAATCAAGTTTCAACTTTAAAAATATGAATTTCATTTAAATTTTAAAAAAAAAACTCCAAAACTACAGGATTTTAAACCTGTAACTATACTAACCCGAGAAACCCCATTCCCACCTCGAGTTTCAAATCTACTTGCTTCGAGACTAAATCACAAAAACCCGAGTTCATCTCCGAGTCAAAAACCCTGCATACCTCCAAATGTTCACCAGAAAAATTATATGCACGGTGCATATGCACCAACACTCTGATGATCTCCAGCCTCTCAAAACCACCTCACCATGACGCCGACCATCACCCCACAACGATCACGGCCTCCGTCAATTCACTACCGCTCAAAAAAAAAACAATTCAAGAAAGTTGAACCAAACCTGGAAACATCTCAACACCATATACACCAAACCTGTCAACACCACGCTACCTCTCCTATGATCACCTGAGACACTGCGACACCGGCCAATGCTCCAACTACGCCTCCTCTTCCTAATCCCAAAGGCTTGCATCGCTCGATGCAACAGAGAACCCAAAAATCTACAAAAAAAACCCAACTTCATAAACTAGGGCTCGAAACCTGAAATGGTCCACTACTGTCGCCATCACCCTCTGACAGTCCATCTGAAATTTTTTCCCCACTCATCTCACTGCCCTTCACCTCCCTGAAACACCATAACCACCCTAAATCTCTAGCCAAACAGATAATACCAAAAATTCCCAATTTTGCTTCACCCAGAAAAGCACCCTCATCAGTTTGTTTAAAAATGTAATATTTGTCTTAAAATTCCTGATTTCAAACATGTATTCTAGATATAAACTTGTTCTAATAATTCCAGAGGTTTGATTTTTCTTATTTGAAATAAATACTGTTATTATATTATTATTTTTAACAGAGACAAACAGTATTTTAATATAGCTAAATTTTGATTTATAACCATCATTTCATTCTAAACAACAAAGTTTGTTTATATTTTAAATTCTAGTTGATATCAAATCAGGTGATAATGGATTCCAAATAAAATCATAGTTTTTTTTAAAAAAAAACAGGTTTGCAAATACCTGCAGCAGCAACACATATATATACATATTTATGTATATGTATACACAGAATATTTATCAATATGAATCACACAAACATACATATTTCTACCCATTTCACATGCACAGAAACTTAAGCTTTTAGATTGTGAAGTTATTCACCAAATAAAGGCACTGCAGTTTTGATTTTTTTTTAAAACAGTATGCATTAGTCTTTAGTTCTTATTCTTGCTTAAGCATTTATTTTAAAATAGGAACTGTTTTTAAAAATAAAGGTTTACTCTCTTGATTATTGAAGATGCAGAGCACAAATTCGAGAGATGCAATTGCACATTCCAGGACCTGATTAGAAACTGCGTGTTGAAATCTGGGCTTGCATTTTGATTACTGAAGTTGATCTTCTGGTTGATGTTGATTTTAGATTTTGCAACAGTTGAATTTGATAATTTGATTGCTTCCAATTTGATTTCAAAATTATTGCATGTAGACCCATCTTCATATTCTCAGATTTGAAGTTGATCATACAGATTGCAGATTGGCTTTGCAGGTTTTGATTTAAATTTTGATTTTACAGATTTTTAACATGCATTGTTTTGGGTTTTGATTTTGTTTAAATCTGATTTCAGACTTCCTTTTTGAAGAGAATTTTTTTAACAAAATATATTGCTATGTTTTCTTATCAAAATAAATTAAAATAAAAAGTTTTAAAACAATGCCACTTGTTGTATTAAGGTGTAATAAATTTACAAGTGTCTACATTATGTATTAAGAGTCTCACACATGTTCATTTTTAATATAAAAAGAAATTTATAAATTTATAAATGTATTTAAATTTATCTAAAACCATTTCTAATTTGTTTTAGCATGTTTTAAATATTTTATTAACATTAGCCTTGAAAATGATTACATGTTTACTTCTTTTATAAGATTACACACAATTTTAAATGTTTGTTTGAATGTTTTAAAATAATATTCTTTTAAAACTAATTTTCAAACGAGAAGTTTTTAAAAAGAAAAGAAATGTTGAATTCAATTTTATTCAAGAGTTTTAAATCAAAATATTATATTCTAATATGAATCAATTAAATTTATTTCAAATAAAAACTATTTTCTTTAAAATAAACAAAATAAACTTTTATTATAAAACAAAATTTGAACTATATTTATTTTTATAAACAAAATAAATACTTACATTTCTATGACAATATAAGATTGATTTTTAAAACAAAATTTTTGAAAAGTTTTCAATACTAATTTAAATCAATTTAATCAATTTACAATTTATACACTTATATATAATAATTAGAAAATATCCTTTATAAAATTTAAATTAGAATTAAATCAAATCTTCTATTTACAATGTATAAACATTTATACATTATAAATAAATATCTTTAATCGGTTTAGAAAGTTGATTTTATTACTTAAATTTTTTAACATTTGAAAACAATAAGATTTTCAAATTAAATTATCATTATTAAGATTTTTGAAAAGAATATCATTTGAAAAATTAAATAATTATTAATTTTCAAAAGATAAATTCATGTTTGAATCAAATTATTAAATCAATATTTCATTATTTTAAAACAATTATAAATGAAATTATTAAATAAATATTGCTTAAATTTCCGGGACATCACATTCCTCCCCCGTTAAAAGAATTTCGTCCCCGAAATTTAAAAGCAAAGGTAATTTAATAATCCCATACAGATTTTAAAATTAAAAGAGCAAATATATGTTATCAACCAATTACTAGCAACCATAGCAACCAATTCAAACAACAATTCTAATTATCCAGATAAAATTCTGGATAGAATTCCCTAGAGTTTCTCAGGTTCAAACACCTGAACACTCGTTCTACAGAATCTGAACTAGCTACACCACTCAGATCTAGAGCTTCTATATATCTAGATCTACAAATCTAAACAGGATACTAGACTACAGACAAGTCCTGAACAACTTCCAAATCTCCCAGAACTATTGATCCAAAAACCAGTGATAAACCATAGACGTACTCCCTCAGAGATACGTGAAAAACAAAACAAATTCCAGCCATCCGAACTGGAAATTTAATCCTATAGACCAAACACTTAATCTTTAAGAGAAGACAAAAAGTTCCAATCTCTTATCCACACATCTCTCAAGTCGATCCTGGGCTGCCTTCAACTTCTAGACCAAACAAATCTTCACAGATGCTTCACAGAACAAATTTGGACAAGAAAATAAACGATCTCCCGATCTTACTCCTATTCTGAAAACAGAACAGATGCACACGACATTCAAGCCTTCAGATTAAAACGAATTTCATAGAAATCCTTTGATCCAAGACAAAGCTCAAATTCCCAAAGAATCGGGTGTTGCTTCTATCCTGGAATAGCTGCCACCATGCTTCCACTGCGCAACTCTGATTTGAGAATGCTGTTGATGAACACAAGTACAAACTCGATCAACTAATCCCGGAAACATTGTTCATCAAATTCCATAAAATCTCAGTAACCTATCTGATTCAGTCACAACACGACAACAAAAATTCAACCAGAAAACTGGATCCAATAAATCCTACCAACTTAAACAGATTTCTCTCAAAGAACCTCTTACTATGTTGAACCATCGGTAAAGCTCCAAGAATCAAGTCGGAACAGAACTCAATCTCTCGATGGATGCAAATCTTAACTCATTCGAAGATATCTAGAAAATACCAAACCACTTCGATAACTCAAACATCCACTAGAGCTCCTTCAATCCAAACAAAGATTACTCAGAGAACTTCCGAACCATCGCAAGTCACTTTTGCGATTCCACCTAGTTCAGATCCCAAGAAATCGTTCTCACTGCACAAACAGAACAGCTAAAGCCTTCTATCCAAAAGAAGAACTAGTGGTCCACCTCTTAACCACTAACATCACTCCTATCTGGGATTCCAGAAGAAATGGACAGGCTCCACCATCATCCCGGCCTACTGACAGAAGAATCACAGAGATTTCTGAACCATCGAACAAACAAGCCACCCACTACTGCTACTGCTGCAAATGACTTCCTTATCCAAAAGCTCATCGAATCACAAAGCTATACCAGTCTCTTCACAATAGAGCTTTCAAAAGACAGATATCTCTCAGGAAACTCGCTCCCAAACCAAGCACAAAACACTCTGCCAAACTGAGTCTCAACTCAAATATGGACAGAACTCCTTCCTAAGGTTTCCAAGAACCAACTCTGGCTTCAGCACTCCCAACTAATACAAACTCAAGAAAAACCACTCACACGAGTGCTATCAAACTTATATTCCAAAAATGAACTCCGAATCTTGGAAAGATTTCCTTCAGAGATCAGTAGAAATCCTTCACCAACTGCAGAACTACTCAAGATGCCCAATACTGCTCTAGCAGATCCACTTCCAACTTCAAACACTCGAACTCCAACCATTGGTAGTTGTGTTACACACACCACTACCCTATCTAACTTTATTATTTATATTGGAAAACCTGAACAGGTAACCTAATCTAATAGGCAGAAATATATATATATATATATATATATATATATATATATATTCAAAATTACAAATACGCTCTCTCAGGAAGGACACCACTCCAGACTCTAGGTATTCGTTCAACTTAGAGCACTAATACCACAATGTAATGACCCGCCTTTCATTCCATAGAAAGACGCATCATTAAGAAGAAAGAAAGGGATAGAAAAGAGAAAAGAAAGGAAAGAAAGAAACAAACAACATCAGAATCTCACAGCGGAACGAATAAATTATATTATATTACGTAAAAATTTACATAGTATCATATACATCAGAGTTATACAGCTAATACAACATAAACTAGACAGTTATAAACATCTGTCTAGCAATTACAATTCAAGTATATCAGAGACAACAGATACAACTCAAACACAGCGGAACCACTACATATATCTACACGCAGAAGCCTCTTGATCCATTATCTCCTCCAGAAACTCGTCAAAGCAATCCTGAAACACTTGACTACTCATACGTAATATGTGTACCCAAGAGTTTAATAAAACAGAAAATAAACACTCAGGTCAGACATGGGTCTGGTGTGAGTAAACGAGGATAAAAGTTGCTTAACTTTAGAACACCCTTTGAAACAAAAAGTATCACGTAAGACTTCCCACAAATAAACATGGAAAAGTTTTTACCTTACGCTAAACAAAACATTCGATAGGAAATCCATTGATATTATAATAATGTCTAGGGTTTTCAAATAAATAAGAAATAGACGAAATTGTTACATGATTAAATTCCAGCTACTAGCCACAAAAGTGGGCAATATAATCTAAAACCGTAGGGTCGCGTAGGAAGAATGGGTTTCCATCAATGGCAGGGCTACTGGGGAACCGCCCGTCACAGTACGTGGCCTAGATCACCATACCGAGGAGTACGCCCGCTCCCCTGCAACACAAAGCCGGAACCATTCCTTACTGAACAGTTCGATAAGACCACCCCGCAGATTGGCCGTCGCCAACTACCACACAACCGAAATATAAAGGGACCTCTAGACAGGGGTAAATCTTGCTCTCCAGTGGGAGCTACCCACGAAGCCTTGCTGCACCTCCCCTGTTTTAGCCATTCTCGGTTGATGAGGCTTGAGGCTACGATTACCTTTATAGGACACATCAATCTTAGAATGCTCATTGTCCACCTGACGATGTTCTGAAAGCATTCAATCCATACAAGTTCGTTCCAGGTTCGAACGAAACCGAAGGCACTATCTCATTGCACTCATTTTGGAATCACCCTCAGAGTCAACGACCATATCCCTTGCACTCTAAATCACCATCTCGAATCTATAAGCACTATTCCGTCAACTCATTACGGAATCACCCACAGAGTTATACTGACGTATAGCCCTTACACCTCGAGTCTTCACTTGTTCCACTTGGATTAACGACCTAACGTTTAATTTGGAATCGATGTGGTTTTCGGATATCCAAATATGGAAATCCGATCCCCGTCTCATCAAAACCAAACACCATTTTAATGTCCAAGTTGTACTTAAGGGTTTTAAACAATCGATTCATTTTATTGTTATCTACTTCACACAGATAGATAAACTTCATATCACAATAGATAATCATATTCATATCATAAATGGATAATCTATACCATCATCACAAACAGATAATCATCGCAACCAAATAATCCATCACAAACCATCATACTTAAACCAAGCATTCATATCATATAAATACAACTCATCTCATTAATGAGATCACAACCATTCAATCAATAACATCCATAAGCAATGATTTATTAACCATCAATTATAATTAATTTAAAATGAATTAAATTAATTAGTTCTATCTCTAATTAATTTAAAATAAATTAAATTAATTAACACTTCTATAAATCCTGCTTAATATCCATTAATTAGTTAACCCGGATAATTAATTACTTCCTAAGTATTCAACTTGATTAAACATCTTTGATTAATCATCCTCTAATTACAATAAGTAATTAGTCTTTAATGAGTTTCATAAATTAATTAACCTTAATCATAAGTAATTAACATTTAATTACTCATTTATTAATTAATTGCATTTGTCCTTAATTATTTACAATTAATTAATCACTTAATTAATTATTATTATTTAATTAAACAATCATTAATTACATCATTAATTATAATAATTAATGATCTCTAATTAATATTCAAATTAATTACTTAACTAAAAAAAAATTACTTTTAGTAATTTTTGATCACCTTGATTAATATAAAATTCAATAATTAACTATCTTTATTTACTTATTAATAAATTAATTATCCAATAATTAATTATCTTCATTAATTAATTCCTTAATTAACTGCAAAGTAATTATCCAAATTACTTAATTAAAATAAATCACCTTTCACTAATTTCATTCCAGTAATTTATCACTCATTACTTCATAAAGTAATCCTGCTCCATTAATTACATTAAGTAATTACTTCCGTTAAATCATCAAATGATTTACTTAAATTAATTAAAATAAATTGATTAACTTAAACAAATCACAATATCAAAATTAATTACAATAAGTAGTTAATTCCTTATTTATTTTTATCAAGTAATTATACTTAACAAATTATAATTGATTATATTCAATTAATTAATCTAGTTAATTATCAAAATTACATTAATTAATTACTTAATTATCCTTAGATAATTATTTTTATTAATTAACAACATTTCCAATGATTACTTACTTAAGAAAAATTATCTTATATTAATTATCAACAAATCATTTCTAGTTAAAAATTATTCTAGATCATTATTTACAACCAAATAATTAAGTAAATTCTCGATTATCTTAATTATTTCCAAAATAATTTAATTACTTATCAAATGACTCATTTATAGTCAAAATGTATTAAAACAATACAGTTCTAAAATTAAATTCAAATTCCATTTAAAGATTTAATATTTAAAATGTTTTACTATTTAAACATTAATCCAAATTTAAATAAATATAAACCTTAAAATAAAATGAATGTTAAAGAACATTACTTAAATATAAAAGAAAAGGTTAAAACAAAATTACTTGATTAAAATAAATCAAACTTTGAAAATAGATTGATTATTTTAACTTTTAATTTTTAAATTAACACTTCATATCATAATTCAAATACTAAAGGAAATAAATTCTTTCCAGTTTAAAACTTATTTGAAATCAAATTCATTTTTAAATCTTCTTTTAAAACATTTGAATCTGTTCAATTTTTTTTAAATTTACAAACTATTTTGAATTCAAAACTGGTTTCCAAAGTAAACCTGAAACTGTTTTTAACATGATTTCAAAACAAATTTAAATCTTGCTTAGAAACATTTAAATCTGTTCATAATTTAAAAACTTACAAAAACTGTTTTGAATTAAAATCTGGTTTTTAAAAGTAACCTGAAAACTGTTTTAAATCTTGATTTAAAACTAAATTTAAATCTTGTTTAAATTTTAAAATTTTCATTTTTAAAAACCTTGAATTCAAAACTTCATTTGAATTCAGATTCAAGTTACACTTGAATCAAGTTTCAACTTTAAAAATATGAATTTCATTTAAATTAAAAAAAACTGCAAAACTACAGGATTTTAAACCTGTAACTATACTAACCCGAGAAACCCCATTCCCACTTCGAGTTTCAAACCTACTTGCTTCGAGACTAAATCACAAAAACCCGAGGTCATCTCCGAGTCAAAATCCCTGCATACCTTCAAATGTTCACCAGAAAAATTATGTGCACGGTGCATATGCACCGGCACTTTGATGATCTCCAGCCTCTCAAAACCACCTCACCATGACGCCGACCATCACCCCACAACGATCACGGCCTTTATCAATTCACTGCAGCTCAATAAAAAACAATTCAAGACAGTTGAACCAAACCTGGAAACATCTCAACACAATATACACCAAACCTGTCAACACCACGCTACCTCTCCTCTGATCACGTGAGACACCGCGACTCCGGCCGATGCTCCACCTAAGCCTCCTCTTCCTAATCCCAAAGGCTTGCATCACTCGATGCAACAGAGAACCCAAAAATCTACAAAAACCTCCAACTTCATAAACTAGGGCTCGAAACCTGAAATGGTCCACTACTGTCGCCATCACCCTCTGACAGTCCATCTGAAATTTTTTCCCCACTCATCTCACTGCCCTTCACCTCCCTGAAACACCATAACCACCCTAAATCTCTAACCAAACAGATAATCCCAAAAATTCCCAATTTTGCTTCACCCAGTAAAGCACCCTCATCAGTTTGTTTAAAAATGTAATATTTGTCTTAAAATTCCTGATTTCAAACATGTATTCTAGATATAAACTTGTTCTAATAATTCCAGAGGTTTGATTTTTCTTATTTGAAATAAATATTGTTATTATATATATATTTTTTTTAACAGAGACAAACAGAATTTTAATATAGCTAAAATTTGATTTATAACCATCATTTCATTCTAAACAACAAAGTTTGTTTATATTTTAAATTCTAGTTGATACCAAATCAGGTGATAATGGATTCCAAATAAAATCATAGTTTAAAAAAAAAAACAGGTTTGCAGATACCTGCAGCAGCAACACATATATATACATATTTATGTATATGTATAGACAGAATATTTATCAATATGAATCACACAAACATACATATTTCTACCCATTTCACATGCACAGAAACTTAAGCTTTTAAATTATGAAGTTATTCACCAAATAAAGGCACTGCAGTTTTGATTTTTTTTTAAAACAGTATGCATTAGTCTTTTGTTCTTATTCTTGCTTAAGCATTTACTTTAAAAGAGGAACTGTTTTTAAAAATAAAGGTGTACTCACTTGATTATTGAAGATGCAGAGCACAAATTCGAGAGATGCAATTGCACATTCCAGGACCTGATTAGAAACTGCATGTTGAAATCTGGGCTTGCATTTTGATTACTGAAGTTGATCTTCTGGTTGATGTTGATTTTAGATTTTGCAACAGTTGAATCTGATAAATTGATTGCTTCCAATTTGATTTCAAAATTATTGCATGTAGACCTATCTTCATATTCTCAAATTTGAAGTTGATCATACAGATTGCAGATTGGCTTTGTAGGTTTTGATTTAAATTTTGATTTTACAGATTTTCAACATGCATTGTTTTGGGTTTTGATTTTGTTTAAATCTGATTTCAGACTTCCTTTTTGAAGAGAATGTTTTTAACAAAATATATTGCTACGTTTTCTTGTCAAAATAAATTAAAATAAAAGGTTTTAAAACAATGCCACTTGTTGTATTAAGGTGTAATAAATTTACAAGTGTCTACATTATGTATTAAGAGTCTCACACATGTTCATTTTTAATATAAAAAGAAATTTCTAAATTTCTAAATGTATTTAAATTTATATAAAACCATTTCTAATTTGTTTTAGCATGTTTTAAATATTTATTAACATTAGCCTTGAAAATGATTACATGTTTACTTCTTTTATAAGATTACACACAATTTTAAATGTTTATTTGAATGTTTTAAAATAATATTCTTTTAAAACTAATTTTCAAAAGAGAAGATTTTTAAAAAGAAAAGAAATGTTGAATTCAATTTTATTCAAGAGTTTTAAATCAAAATATTATATTCTAATATGAATGAATTAAATTTATTTCAAAGAAAAACTATTTTCTTTAAAATAAACAAAATAAACTTTTATTATAAAACAAAATTTGAACTATATTTATTTTTATAAACAAAACAAATACTTACTTACATTTCTATGAAAATATAAGATAGATTTTTAAAACAAACTTTGTGAAAAGTTTTCAATACTAATTTAAATCAATTTAATCAATTTACAATTTATACACTTATATATAATAATTAGAAAATATCCTTTATAAAATTAAAATTAAAATTAAAATCAAATCTTCTATTTACAATGTATAAACATCTATACATTATAAATAAATATCTTTAATCAGTTTAGAAAGTTGAATTTTATTACTTAAATATTTTTAACATTTGAAAACAATAAGATTTTCAAATTAAATTATCATTATTAATATTTTTGAAAAGAATATTGTTTGAAAAATTAAACAATTATTAATTTTCAAAAGATAAATTCCTGTTTGAATCAAATTATTAAATCAATATTTCATTATTTTAAAACAATTATAAATGAAATTATTAAATAAATATTGCTTAAATTTCTGGGACATCACAGTTTTGTTATGATTTTACCGAAATCTAGAAGAGTTTGTTGCATATAGCTTACTTGTGCATATGATAAAGCCGCTGAGATGTATTCAGCTTCACATGTCGAGATCGAAACATATTTTTGATTTTTACTAAACCATGAAACTAAAGACTGACCATTAAAATGCCATGTGCCACATGTGCTTTTTCTATCTATTTACAACCGCCGAAATCAGCATCACTATATGACACGAGTTTGAACGAGCTTCCATTTGGTTAAAAAAGTCAATACTCTTTAGTTTTTGTTAAATATCTTAAGATTCGTTTTACTGCTCGATGATGTGAATTCTTTTGGCTGCCTTGAAGCCGGGCACATAAACATACACTCGTTATAATATCTGGTCTAGTAATTACTAAGTATAACAAAGATCCTATCATACTTCAATATAATTTTTGGTCGAAATCTTTTCCAATTTCATCTTTATCTAAATGTATATTAGTATTCATTGGAGTTAGTTTACTTGATATATTTTCCATTCCAAAAGGTTTCAATAACTCTTGACTGTTTTTTCTTGATTAAATTCCATTTTTTGATGTCTTATTTGCAATCGTAAGAAATAGTGTAATTCATCCATTTGTGATATTTCAAATTCATTTTTCATTGTTTTAGAAAAATCAATGCATAATTTTTCGTTAGTGGATCCAAATATAACGTCGTCAAAATATATTTATACGGCTAAAAATTATTATTTTCTTATTTTATGAATAAAGTGGAATCAATTTTACTAATTTGAAATTGGAACTTTGTAAATGAGCTTTTAATCTTCCATACTAAGCATGAGGGCTTGTTTTAATCCATACAAGGCCTTTTTAAGTTTAGATACATGATCGGGGTAAGAAAGTAGGTTGTTCAACATACACTTCTACTTTTATAAATCCATTTAAAAATGCAATTTTTACGTCCATTTGATAAAGTTTAAAATTATGACGACATGCAAAAGCCAGTAATGTTTGTATTGCTTCGAGATGTTCTACAGGAGAAAATGTTTGGTCATAACCAATTCCTTCTTCTTGATTATATCCTTAAGCTGCTAGTCTTGCTTTATTTCATACAATATTTCCGTTTTCTTCTACTTTATTTTTTTAAACGCATTACGTTCCAATTACCGATTATTTTTCTGGTCTTGGTCCAAGTTCTCGAACATTATTTCTTTCAAATTGATTCAGTTCTTCTTGCATTGCAATCATCCAAAAATCATCTTTTGATGCTTCTTTATAATTTTTCGGTTCAAAATTTGATATAGATGCAACATGACTCATTTAATTTAACTGTTTTCTGGCCGATACTTGTATTTAAATCTCCAATAATATTATTAATAGGATGGTCTCCTAATATTCTAGGCGATGATGTTATCATATTATCATTATTTTTATTGACATTATTATTATTATTATTATTATTATTATTATTATTATTATTATTATTATTATTATTTTCATGTATAGGTATATTGGTTTTATTTATAATTTCTTCATCATCGTCATTATTTTATTAAAGTTTTCATCAAATGAGACATGATGACTTTCTTAAATAATACTTGTTCACTTATTAAAATTTTATATGCTTTGCTTCGATCTGAGTAGCCAATAAAATTCCTTCATAAGCTTTAGAATCAAATTTTCCTAGATAATCTTTAGTGTTAATATAAAGCATTTTGACCCAAGTATACGAAAATATGTTACTTTTGGTTTCTTATGAATAAATATTTCAAAGCATATGTTTTTAGTCATTGGTCTAGGTGTTACATGATTTAATACATAGCAAGCAGTAACAACGCCATAGGCCCAAAAATTCATTGGTAAGTAGTAGAGTTCATGCACATTCTTGTAAAGTTCGATTTTTCCTTTCTACAACACTATTTTGTTGTGGTGTTTGAGGAATCGAAAAATTATAATTACCCTTTTTGTTACACAAATTTGTAAATAGTTCATTTTCGAATTCATCTCCATGATCACTTCGTATATTTTTTATTTTTAAATTCATTAAAAAAATTATTCATTTAGCAAAAAATTTGAACATTTCAAAAGTGTCACTTCTATGTTTTAAAAGTAATATCCAAGTATATCTTGAAAAATCATCAATAATTACAAAAATGTATTTATAATGATTTATTGAATGTACTTAAGTTGGTCCGAATAAATCTAGATGGAGTAATTCGAGAGGTAGTTTTATGGAAATTTCCTTCTTAGATTTAAAGGAGCTTTTCTTTAATTTACCAAATTGATAAGCATCACACACATTTTTAAATTTATAGTTGATTTTAGGTAATCCATTAACTAAATCATTTGTATCAAGTTTGTTGATATTCTGAAAATTTATATGACAAAAACGTTTTTGTCATAACCATGGATCATCATGATTCGCGGCTAAGCATAAATTGTATTATATTTGACATTCATGTCTAAAACATATATGTTTCGGTTTCTAAATCCTTTAAAATTAAAGTTTTATTTTGATCAAAAATATTACATTTATTTTTCTCGACATCAATTTTAAATCCTTTATCACATAATTGACTTATACTTAATAATTATGTTTTAAATTTTCTACCAATAAAACATTAGTAATTATAGGAGAGTTAGAAATACCAACAATAACGACTTCTCCAATGCCAATGACAAATCCTTTTGAGTTATCTTTGAATGTTAAAGTAGCACCATCGATATATGTTATATTCATAACATATTAGCATTTCTAGTCATGTGCTTAGAACAACCGTTATCGAGTATCCATTTATCTTTATTCTTTATTCTTTATTTTAATTTTGGGTATTTGCAAAATAGAAAAAAATTAATTGGTACCCACCTTCTTTGATTGGGGTCCTACATGTTAATGGTGAAAGGTAGCCATATTCATGAGGATTTGGTACAGAAATGTAATTCTTATTATATACTATTTTTTTAAATATTCATAGATATATTTTTGTCTAATTAGTTTATTATTTGTTTTTGGAATCCATATTTTGACCACATTTGTATATGAATTTTTAAAATTAATTTCTAACTTTGGCTTTCTGAATTTTGTGTATAATATGCTATATTTCTTTGGCTTTTGTTTATTTTTAAAACCTAATCCATTTTGAATTCCAAATGGTTTAGACATCATGATTAAATTTTCTAAATTTTGTTTTCTTTTGCTGAATTTTGTCACATTATATATTATTCTATCTAATTTACTTTTAAGATCACAAATTTCAATATTCCTAGAATCTAAATTTGCTTGTAATTCTAGCCTTTCATTTTCTAGTTTAACTTTATCTAACTTATAATTCTCTAGAAAATAATGTTGCAATTTTTTTTAACAATTTCTAATTCTTCTTCTAAGATGATTATTTTCAACTTTTAATAATTTGATTTCTATTTCTAATTTAGTTCACTTTCCTATATATTCTTTATTTTTTTATTCTCTATATTTATCATCTAATTCAATATTTATTTCTATTATTTCATCATAAGTAAGTTCAGGATGTACCTTATCGGTGTTAGCTATAAAACACATATTTACTTATTTCTAGTTGCTTTCACTTTCACTATTTAAAGAAGAAGACGAATTTGAATCGTCCCAAGTTTCTTGAAATGCTCTTTTCTTTTTCTTGATTTTCTCGAATTGGCTTTTCTTTTTATCATTATTGAGCCGTGGACAATCCTTCTTCATATGGCCAAAGTTTTCACATTCATAGCATTTAATCGATGTTTAATTTAAAGAGTTTGGTTTTCTGCCATTTTGAAATTTGGTCATCTTCTTGAACTTCTTGAGTTTATTGTAGCTTTTGGCAATAAAGACAATATCCACTTCATCTAAGTCTGAATCTTCATTATTTACTTGAAACGCTATGTTTTTCTTTTCATGATTTTAATCTTTTATAGCCAGCAAATTAGCTTCGTACGACATCAATTTCAAATTAGCACTTCAACTTTAAGTTAATAAAGATCATTAGCTTCTTCAATGGCTAAAATTTTTCTTTCCTAGTCATTTGTCAAAGATTTTAAAATTTGCATGACTGAATCAAAATCTAGAATTTGACTCCAAGTGCCATGAGATCATATTGAATGCTCTGAAATCTTGCATACACATCAATAGTTGATTCACTTATTCTCATTTTGAAAGATGAGAATTAGTTTTGTATAATAAAAAAATTACTTTACTTTACTTTATTTGTACCTTCATGTGTGACTTGTAAAGTGCGCCATATATTGTATGCATTCTTGTAGAGTATGACACATGAAAACTCATCATCAAGTGAGTAAAACAATACATTCATAATTTTGGCATCGTTAGATGCCTTTGCTTTTTGTGCATCGGTCCATGTGCAAATATTAGTGTCATATGCTTCTAATTTGTTTTTAGTAACTAGCCATATTTCTCACCCATTGGCTACCATAAAAATTCGCATACATGTTGACCAATAAGCATAATTAGTACCAGTAAATAGTGGAGGATGAGCAGTTAATGGATCTTCTTGAAATGTGCTTGCCATTCAATGTTTTTTTCAATTATGTGTTACTGTAGATTGAAATAACTTTGTTGTGATACCAACTGAAAGTCTATAGGATCTATATAAATAATGCATCTTATATATATATACGTGTATATATTACTAACTATGTTAAGCAGAGAATAATAATTGAATATAAGATAAATAATAGAAATGATTACACTAGATATTTTATACTGGTTTGGACTTCCCATCCTACGTCTAGTCTCAAAGCTTCCCTTTGGTATTTCCTTTAACCGATTAACCTTCGCTTCCCAAGAAGAATAGGCTATACAAAAGTATATCTATGACTATGTTTCAAATAACACGGTTTTTGATCGATAGTACGAATCTTTCTATGATCTCCTTCGAGTATGTGAATATGAGTGCTTTGAGTTTTATACATTAGTCTAAATAAAATTAAATTTTGGTTATAATAGATTGAGAGTGTTACGAAATGTAAAAAATGTATGCATAAGAGAGTAATAAGGAATCAATGGTGAATAGATTTAGTTAATGCAGTCTAATTTTTTCTCTACATCTCAATCATCGTAGTATTTATAGATTCAAAAGGATGCACATGAAGAGTTATTATTATTAGATAAGTTCTGTTTATTTTAATGGTTGCAACCTTTCAATGAAGGGTAATTTCTTTTTGTCTCAACAGAGGTGTCTTTTCAAAAATTTGTAGTTTCTCAAATGTCAGATGTCTATAATAAAACCTCAAATGTCTGTGACTTCGGAAAATAATTTCCCGAGGATTGTCGCAGACGTTTATGGTTTTACCTCAGATGCCTATGAGTAGTAAATGCAGTTTTTCACCTTAAGTTCAGTGTATATGAAATCGTGGGTGATTGTGTATGCATATGTACTCAAAGAGACTTTAACAATATTTTATCTAGGACCCTTTTACAATATAATAACCATACTAACTATAAAATGGTCGATAGCTCATCGTTTGTGTGCATATATGGTTGTATAGCCGTTTTCATTGAAACATAAACTGTAAGTTCTAATATCTTTTAGGCTTCTAACATTATGCGTTTCTTCTATGATGCAATTCTAGCATTGTTTAATTCAAATTTCAAATGTTTCAAGCGAATGTAACATACAAATATTCAATAGAAATTTGGCTAGAGTTTCCTTTGAATTTAGGACTTTTTAGTTCAATGGCAATGATTTTACATTAATAATCATTTAACCAAATATCCCAAAGAAAACTTAAATATGACTATAATTCCATATTATAATAGATATGCGAGGATTATTACTGTTATACAAGTGAGAATTAATTCTTCACTCGCCTTAGCTCCTTGCAAACAACTTGCCATAGCCAATTCTAGTCACTAAAGCACTCAACTTCTCTCCTTCAATTTCTATTTTGACTGAAACTATAACCATTTAGGTGAATTCCAGCTTCTAAATTACTACTTATAAAATTAGAAGAGATATAGCAGCCTTTACCTTTGCTTTGGAACTTAAATTAGTGAATTTATTAGCTAACTTGATGAAGATAGGTGAGCCATAAGATTTATAGGGATACCATTTTTATTTCCTTTTGTTTCTTTTAGCTTAGGGGAGAAAATGAGATGAAAACGAGTTCATCTCTACATTTTGTTTGCTGAAGTGAATACCTAAATGGGCTAAAGGCCTAGTAGTACTAACCTTTAAGCCTTTTAAGCTAAAATTTTCATCTACTTATGTATATTCTTCAGTATATACAATTTCTCATTGTTAAACTCAAATTCTCACTTTAGAATTTTCATACTTTCACTTTCATATCATTTTCGTATTTACAAAATATTTACAAACATATATTTGTATTTAAAAACATTGATTTATACATAATTCAAATTTTGTAATAGTTTTATCCAATATTTAATTTAAACATTTATATTAATTTTATAAATTAAAATTTAATTAACCATTACTTATTTTTCCAAATAAATGAAATTTCCACTTAATTTCCTAAGATAAATTAATTTCTCCCAAATGGGTTTATTATATTCTCATCAAATAAGCAAGTTCACCTTTTTATTTCACCCAAAATAGTTTCAAAATATTTATAGAATATTATTTTGTGCCATTTCATGCAGTTGCTCCAAATAAGGTGGTTATAGGCTTCCCTTAGTAAAATTGCAACATCGCAATTTCTACTATAGCAATTTGTAAGATCTACATCTAACCAATGCCAAAATTAGCACATATTCACAAATGCATACCAAAATATTCATACACATGAACATTTACAAATACATACACAATATAAATGACATTTCAAAACACAAAGTAACCATGAACATTAGAAGGCACACATATAGTTGACTTAAGCATGAGCTAGGTATAACTCAAGATTTTTCCCTCTCCTAGGCTCCTTTGTCTCCTATGTGCAATCTCTCGGTTTTTAAACTATTGAAATTTCGAATCTTTTTTTCTCAACTGCTTCACCATCAAATCTATAATCCAAGTAGGCTCTGTGGTTAAAGTTAATTTTGCTTAATCTCCAGATCTTTAAGCTTTCTAGGCTCCATAACATCATCAGGGACTTGAATACACTTTATCAACTAGGAGATGTGGAAGAAATTATAAAATCCAAATAAATAGACGGGTTAATTTATCAGATAATCTAAACTCCCAATATGACATAGGAGATTTAACCTTGTTTTATAAATTGAAGTATAACCCAAAGCTTTTGAAAGAGTTATTTTAAAGGATATGTTTACATTCGAAGCAGAGCTTTCGACTTAGTTCCAATAGAGTTAAAAGATTTTAAAAGAAGATTTCTATTTGTTGTAAATTGAATCCATAATTATTTCGAAAGGTTTTGATTTCGAAAGATTTTAGTTGAATGAATTCAAAAGGCTTAAGTGATTGATTTCGAAAGGTTTATATTGAATAGATTTGAAAGGTTTATATTGCGTGGTTCAAAAATTTGTTTGTTGAATGGTTTCGAAAGGTTTGTTTTGAATGATTTCGAAAGGTTTAGTTCAATGGATTTGAAAGGTTTAAAATGGAAGGTTTTTCAAGGTTTTCCTAAAGCAATGTTTTAAAGTGATGTCCAAAGTTTTATAGCTTTTGAAAGGTTTGCTTTTCAATGGATTCAAAAGGTTTGGAGAATGATTTCATAAGATTTGATGTATGATTTAAAAAGATTTAAGAAATGATTTCGAAAATTTTGACATTGGTTTTTGGAAGAGATGATTTCAAGGTATAGAAAGAGGTTCTATCAAATGGTTAAATGTTTTCATCATTTAAAGTTTGAGTAAAGATTTTATATATACACAGTGATATGATTTTGAGTAAAGTATAAAGACCACATACTTTTCCTTGTTAAAGATTGATTTAAAGGTTTTAAATCATTTTGATAATGTATTCAAGAAAATTAGAGGAGGGGATGCTTAAGTGAAAATGACTCAGATATTAGAAAACTACATGGTACTAGTGTGGGGTCGCGCCCTATACATTAGCTAATAGCCCTAACTATGTTGTCCAAAATTCTAGTGTGTAGGGCTTTGTCATAGGTATACTAAAATTATGATTACGTACCGAAAGGAATATATGTTTGTATACAGATAGGCTATATGTGAGTACGAAAAACCATTAGGATCGGGAAGACCTGGGAGATGACTAAGTTAGGGACAGACCATCCAGAGGTGAAGTATTTAATAGATAGTTAAGGACAGGCCATCCAAATGGAAAATGTTTAATAGATAGTTATGGATAGGTAATAGAGAATAAGAATATCTAACGGTTGTTAAGTTAATTTTGATTATATTGTTTGGTAGTCCCAAGTCAGCTAAAGTTTAAAAGTTATCCAAACAAAACTTGTGTGTTTGAATAGATAGTTCATTATCACCAGATATTTATGTATGTTTACATAATGATTGCTTTGCAGTATTTTACCATTGTGGATTTAGGAGAAATTAACAAAACTTATGTGTTTTAAAAGGATGTTGGTGAGGGAAAACCCGTTCCGCTAAGCGACGTCGTCACACTTAACATAATTATTCCGAGATGTATAATATTATTCACACCAGGCTTTATGTCTGACTCAAAGTTTATGTTTTCCCCTTAAACTCTCGGTTTCTCAAAATTAATTTGAGAAGGTTGAGGGATTAAAGCCTTTTTCAGGTTTAATAGGATGAAAAATAAGCTATCGGAGGCATACAGAGGAAAACAGATAACTATTAAGGGGTTACATTTCTTGTTATGTTTTGATGGATTTTCCATTGTGTTGTTTTGGATTAGGTCTATTATGACCATATGACGCTGATCAACCAAGAGGTATCTTCATATACCGCTCTTGGCATATTTTCCAATAATTATTTTTTATCCGTGCTTGGAACGATTTGGGAATGTGTGTTATGAATGTGAAACTATTGGTCTTGAAATGTAATGAAGTAAAAATTGTTTCCGGAATACGTTCTTTGTTTCATATTCAAGTGTTTTTGATATTATTGATATCATTAACATAGCCATATTTAGTCGCCGAAAGCTAATACTATAGATAACTGCAGCATCTGTAGCATTTAGTTTTGGGCCTCTAGATAGGGGATGTTATAGCTTGGGGTCAGAGCATGGTTTATGAAATACTCTAATTAAAAATGATTTTTGAAAACATAATCCTTAGAAATTAAAGTTGAGATCGGGATATGGTATAATGTTATAATGACGTACTTATATATGCTATATATGTAAGTATATGCTATCTTTCTAGACTCATATCTTAATAAGGCTATTCATCTGTATCTCACGATGTTTGTAAAGGTACGGGATTTTCGACTCACGAATGTCGACATTAATACGTCCAATGTATCAACTGCCGAGCAATCGAAGGCCGGAAAACCGAATCGTTAGGGTTAAAGAAGAGGTAGAATATAGAAAAAGAAAAGGAAAGAAAGATGGAGCAACAGAAACAATATCAGAATCACACAATTCGTCGCGGAACAACATATAATATATCGATGAATAATCTTTAAAACAAAGAATCATATCAGTTATTACATTACATCACATTACATTACATTATCAGAGTTTACAACAACAAATAGCGGAAAAGAAATACTATATACTAGTTGATACGCCACGCCATCCAGATCCCTACAGCAACTCCTGAATTCCAGAATAACCTGATAACCTGACTCTAGGTTGCCCGTGTTAAAATTGGTGGGCACCCAGAGTTTAGGAAGGAAACAATAAACTCCAAGTCAGTCATGAGACCGGTGTGAGAACTTAAAACACTTTATCTTTTAAAAACAAACAAAGAAATATTTTAAAATAGATCCGCAATGCTTTTGAAAATGTAACTACCATAAGGCCTCCTGCCACACACACAATGCAAATGCAGAATTAGAGGAGATTTCTCCTTATGATAGTCAAACATGCTTGATACGCAAATTTCTTTGATATTATTACTATAACTGCAAAGTGCAGGAAAAACACGTCGAAAGTACATTATTAATCTTAGCCAGCATAGGTGCCATTATAGTATGCCTACTATAGCTACCATATTAAATGGCAGGTTCTACAACTAAAACCGTACAAGGCTCGTATTGTTTCTTTGGATTTCCAACAAATGGTCAGGTCAAGGAACTTCCCATTGCCACATGGAAACGCCTCTGGAAAGACATCCAGAGAACCTAACCGGATCTCTACCAACACAAGGTCGGGTTACCCCTAGCTGGGTAACAACTGACACGAATATACCATCCCCCAGTCGTAACCGACCTAAATACCGGGATTCACCAACAACCACAAAATAATAAGTTTGCAGCACCAACATAGGTTAAGTGTCTGGGCTCCATACCATGATACCACCTCTATCAAGAAGGAATGACATAAACTAACGCGGCGTGATCCCCTAATAACCTTGCTGCATCTTTCCTATTTTGACCATCTTTGGGGTGTGAGGTCCGACGAAGTCTCGCCCACAAAGCTATGCTTTTCATAAAAGCCACGATTTGATCAACAAATGCTCAGCAGCACTTCGTATGCCACATTACCATATTGGGAATGTATCGCTAGTAACCATCAACTACATAACCTCTGAGCTCGTACGTCTCGGAGAAGGGTGTTAAGCTAAGAGAATAAATTCTCCACCACCAACAGAAATATATTTGATAGAAACCAGCTTTACATCTCAAATTGTAACGTCAGACACACATCCATACAAGTCCATTCCGGGATCGAACGGAATCGAATGCACTTCCAAAGAAGCCCTTGCAATCCGGATATTAACAAATCACGTCCGGAATTCCCATCACAAAGCGTGATAAAATCTCTATATCGGAGATCAGCCAATGCAAAGACATTCGACGGTAATCCTTCCGTTTTCGAAAATATCCGGTCTTCAACACCGGTCTTCAAATGCTATCCATTACGACATATCATTATTCAGAATGGGATTTATGACACAAAGGTCCTCTCCCGGCTAAACCAAATAACGAGCGCTTATTTTAAAAATAAGTGTGGCATTCAAATTCAAGCAAATCACACAAATACCCATTTAAAGGTAAATATTGATAGTCGGTTATTTAACTATCAATAGATATGCACAACATCACCAGATTCCAAATAATTTCCCAAATTATTTATTTTCCAAAAATATCTTTATAAGATATATTTTCCACACTTCAGCCATTTGAAAATAATTTCAAATCACTTTTCACCTTTACAACTTTTGAAAACAAATGTCAAATCATTTTCCTTACGCGGTAACATTTCCAAATATTTATTCATTTTCACTAGAAATCATTTCCAAATACTTCTTTAACAATAAGTAATTCGCAAATCTATTTATTTTCAATACTTAGAAAATATTCAATTTACTTAAAACACGATTAAGTATATATTTTATTCTTTTAGGAAAACGTTCTCTTAAACACATTCATTTGAGTCAAAACGAATGTTGCGTAAAACATCGTTACGACAACCCAAAATCACTAGTATAGGGATTCGAAATTAAGATAGATATAAAAACCCCAATACTACACAAAAACATTTCCTTTCAAATATCATTTACTATAACAACAGTGTTATAGTCCGCCATTTCCTTATTTCTCGAAAACATCTATTTCAACAATGAATGTTGAAATCTATGGTTTTGACACTTAACACATTTTAAAACAACTTCAAATCGTTTTAGTTCTATTTAAAATATCACTTCCCCAAAACATTTCTTTAATATATTATTCACTATTAAAAATCGTGAATATACTTCTTTAACCAAATTCAGCACTTCCACGCATTTTATTTTAAAGGATTATCCACTGTCCCAAAATCGTGAAGATACTACTTTAATAAGCTATAAAAAATTAACTTATCAAAATAAGTCGATTTCGTATTTATAAAATAATGTTTATAAATCCACATCTATATAATTTTATAAAAACTTCAACTTATAAAATCCCTTAATTAACAAATTCTATTTAAATCTCATTTAAATTCCAAAATCCAACTTATAAGTAAATTACTTATAAATCTTTTATTTTACTAAATTTATTCATTATAACTTCACAATTTATAAATCTATAAATTTCATTCACTTATGAAATCCGTTTATACTTCATTTTAACACTTATAAAAATTCATTTTATAGTTCCAATATTTTAATTTATAAATATCAATTTCATAAATCATTTATAGTAATTCAAAAATCCCAATTTAAACCATTTTACAAATTAATCAACCACTTATTTCAAAAATCACATTTCAACTATATTTCTCAAAAATCATAAATTTTATAACATTAAAATTATAACGTTTATTTAATTAAAATGAATCAATTCCAAAATTTAATAAAATGTATTCTTTCAAAAATCACTTGAAAATCCTTTTAAATTCAAAATCGTTACTTTAACATTTTTAAAACTCTAAAAATAGGCCCAATGCCGAAACAACACTAAATATAACAATCACGGCATCTAAAACATCATATATCATATGATAACAGAATATATCACCAATATCTGTAAATAAATCCATATTGGTGAGGAATCCAGTTGGATTCCTCCAACCTGTTTCCCTACATTCACAGATGTTAGTACAATACCAATCCCGTTCCAATACGGGGATATCGCGGTACATTGGTTTATATAAAATATTATCCGCTATTATGCGGCGCAATAGGGTCTCATCCGCTATATAATGCAGGAAAATCAACTCCAAGTACATATATAATACCAATTCCATATCAAGATGGAATATCGCGGTATATGTGTTTAATAAATAACATCCGCTTAATATACGGTACATAGGGTCTATTTCAATACAACATATAGCAATTTATCATTCAATCACACAATCAAGCTATTTTAAATCAAACTATTTAAAATTTAAATCGAAACGGATTCGATTGAGTGAGAAGTTCTCACCTTGTTTCCAATAATAGTTTCAGCGTTTTATTTCGAATAAAATTAAACGTGTGTTTAATTTTACCCTAAATTCACACTAGCTCCAATCAACTCCAATCCAATTCCATCGCGTAGTATTCGACAATATGATTCCAACGCAAGTTGTTTCGTCAAATTTGGACCTCGTATGACAAAGTTACGCTATATTAAAGATCGTATGATTTGATATATATAATCAATTTAAATTTTCCTTATTATTTTCTAACCCTAAAACATCCAGGTCGTTCATTTCCTTTCGATGAGATCGTGGCCGTGGTCTTCTTCTTCCCCCCTTCCAGGTTTGAACGCACGAAAGAAACCCATAGCCGTCGTTCATTCCATAAATTATACTCCCTCCACGCTTGACTATTTGACGATTAGCGACTACCATTAGAAAGCTCATGACGCGCCCTACTCTCAGCCAGAGGCACTTGAAGCTCGGCCCTCCCCTTTACTAGAAAACCGTACGCGACTTCCTGATGAACGCGAGCAGATAACTCCTCGATCATTGCGTCATTCACGATCATCACCATATAGATTCGAAACTCTTACTTAGATCTACAACTCTCGTGTTGAAGATTTCTCGAATTAATCGATGGATTAAAAGAGATTAAGGGAAGAGTTTTGGCAATTTTTGGCCATTGATACTGTTGAAAGTGGCGGCCTGAATTAGAAACCCTAATTTTGTGAAAATAATGAATTTTGGTGGCCTTTTATAGAAAATTACGCGACACTATTCACCCAAATTTAAATTCAAAATTCACTCAAATCGATTTCTACGCGTTTTAGCTTGCCCCGAACAAACCGTAAGTCCGATTGACACGAAATTTGAAAACGTATAGTAATATAACATTACGGATCCGATGAAACTAGTTTTGTTGAAATCTGAGACTGTTTGAAAAATGGCTATTTTAACTCGGCAATAAAATATTAAAATATTCAATTTTCACAATTTAACTTTTAATTCAATTTTAAAAGTTCTATAGCATCATTCTAACTCCAATATGATTTAATACAACTTTACAAATCAATTTTAATCGCCTTAAACCAATTTTCCAATTCTTTCTATAAATTCAAATATTAAATTATCGATTTAATTATCCAATTAAATTTAGATTTCAAAATAAATTTATTCGACTTACAAATTTTACTTGTTAATATTTGAAAATCAATTAAATATATGAATTTCAGATGACAGAAATTCTTGGTCGTTACAAACTTCCCCCCTTAAAAGAATTTTGTCCTTGAAAATTCCATTCAAATTAGATTTCAAATTCACTTAAGTGTTTAACTTTCCCAAAATCCATAGTTAAACTTCTTACAATAAATTTACTAAGCTTTCAAATCATACTTAGTTATCTTTTCAAAACCAACTATATCGTTTAACTTTTAACTTCAAATCAAAACTTAGTTTTCTCAAATTTTCCCAAAATTCCCAAATTTTTATAACGCCTTAAATTTTCAGAAAATTCCGCCATAGTCTCCTTTATGCGGCTCGATCTGAAAAAAATGGCAATATATATCACAAATATACATCTCATCAAAGTAATGAGGCATCTCGCAGGGAAAAAAGTGTAAAAGTACGATATGTAATCCGAGATATGTACCTTATATTTTATTAGCGAGCATATACCGCTAATATAGCGTTAAAGCGAGCTCCAAATGCGAAGCAAGCGCAATCATCACCTACTAAACACTCAACAAACAATGAGAAACATGCATATATGAAAGTAATATCAATATGCAACATATACCAACAACTATATATGCCAATATAGCAAATGCAACAGAAGGCAATAAATCCAACCATCAAACAACTAGCATTCAACTAACATCCATTACCGAATCAATATTCATTCACTTCTCATTAATATTCAATTTCAATTTCATTTACTTGCAATTGTAAATTTATTCATTCACAATTTTATTTTCATAATTCAAACTCACTTATAATTCATTTGTTACTAACCCAAATTTATTTTTAACTTAATAAATTTTCTTTAAGTAATCATTTCTCTTTGCCTCCTTAGACCTTTCTTTAAATTCACTTTATTTAATCGATTCACTTATACTTACTTTAATTTAACTCCATCCTTTAAGTTAAATTTATTCTATCAAAATTCAAATTGTATAAGTTATCAACTCATTTATTATTGCCATAAATATTTTAAATAGGATTCCAGAGTCTTTTCAACATTTCAAAAATCATCTTTGAAATCAATTCAAATTATCTTTTGAATTCAAAAATCCAAACCAGTTTTGCAAACAACTTTCATTTAAAATAATTTGTCAGTAATACTTCTCTTGGAAACTCAAAAATGAACACCGATGATGTCGCGATCGTCATCGGAATTATTTTCCAACGACCTGAAAGAGTTTAGAGCTTTCATCCCTTCAAAACACTTTTCCAAATCCTTTGAAATTCATTTTCAAAATCAAAAGGGATTTAAAATTTTCAAATCTCCATAATTTTCAAATTTGTTTATCACAACCAAACTTAAATTTTCAATTTACTATGGTAGCAAATCCATCACACAAAAACTTGAAAATGATACCGATGATGCTGCAGTCATCACCCTTGTTATTTCCTAGTAACAGTAGTGAATCCAGTGCTTTAAATTCTTTCAAAAAAAATTCTTTTTACTCATAAATCACATTTACAAATTATTTACTTATATAATTTCACTATTTTCTCTTTACTTATATAAGATCATTTCACAATTGTAAATCATATTAATTATAATTCCATACTTATAATTCTTCGCTTACACAGTTTATTCTTTTAATTAACTTATATATATTCTAACATTTTCAACAACCAAACAATCAATTTATAAACACTTTAATAATTCTGAAAAATTATTCCTTTATATATAAAATATAATGGAGGTAAAATATTTCATTTGCCCTATTTTAAAACGATATCGTGTCGAATTTGTTCTATACAAGTGTTTAGAGATTCCTATCAATAACGTTAATTACTCGTATTGACCAGAGTCCATATACCACTCAACAAACCAATCAACAAAATATAAAACACATTTTTATATTCACTAACAAATACGCATTCATATCTATTATTACATTCAAACTCATTCTAGAGTACTACTGACTCTATCTCTAATGAGTAATTCCCAACAGAGCTAAGGTTGCCACTTAACCATATGCTCTGATACCAAATGTAAAGGTACGGGATTTTCGACTCACGAACATCGACATTAATACGTCCACTGTATCAACTGCAGAGCAATCGAAGGCGGGAAAACCGAACCGTTTGGGTTAAAGAAGAGGTAGAAGATAGAAAAAGAAAGAAAGAAGGAGCAACAGAAACAATATCAGAATCTCACAATTCGCAGCGAAACAACATATAATATGTCAATGAATAATCTTTAAAACAAAGAATCATATCAGTTATTACATTACATCACATTACAATATATTATCAGAGTTTACAACAACAAACAGCGGAAAAGAAATACTATATACTAGTTGATACGCCACGCCATCCAGATCTCTACAGCAACTCCTGAATTCCAGAATAACCTGATAACCTGACTCTAGGCTGCCCGTGTTAAAATTGGTGGGCACCTAGGGTTTAGGAAGGAAGCAATAAACTCTAGGTCAGTTATGGGACTGGTGTGAGAACTTAAAACACTTTATCTTTTAAAAACAAACAAAGAAATATTTTAAAATAGATCCGCGATGCTTTTGAAAATGTAACTACCATAAGGCCTCCTGCCACACACACAACGTAAACGCAGAATTTGGGGAGATTTCTCCTTATGATAGTCAAACATGCTTGATACGCAATTTTCTTTGATGATATTACTATAACTGCAAAGTGCAGGAAAAACACTTCGAAGGTACATTATTAATCATAGCCAGCATAGGTGCTATTATAGTATGCCTACTATAGCTACCATATTAAATGGCAGGTTCTACAACTAAAACCGTACAAGGCTCGTATTGTTTCTTTGGATTTCCAACAAATGGTCATGCCAATGAACTTCCCATTGCCACATGAAAATGCCTCTGGAAAGACGCCCCGAAAACCTAACCGGATCTCTGCCAACACAGGGCCAGGTTACCCCTAGCTGGTAACAACTGACACGAATATGCCATCCCCCGGTCGTAACCGACCTAAATCCCGGGATTCACCAACAACCACAAAATAATAAGTTTGCAGCACCAACATAGGTTAAGTATCTGGGCTCCATACCATGATACCACCTCTATCCAGAAGGAATGACATACACTAAGGGGGCGCGATCCCCTAATAACCTTGACGCATCTTTCCTGTTTTGACCATTTTCGGATTGTGAGATCCGACGAAGTATCGCCCACAAAGCTACGCTTTTCATAAAAGCCACGCTTTGATCAACAAATGCTCAACAGCACTTCGTATGCCACATTACCAAATTGGGAATGTATCACTAGTAACCATCAACTACATAGCCTCTGAGCTCGTACGTCTCAGAGAAGGGTGTTAAGCTAAGAGAATAAATTCTCCGCCACCAACAGAAATATATTTGATAGAAACCAGCTTTATAGCTCAAATTGTAACGTCAGACACACACCCATACAAGTCCGTTCCAGGACCGAATGGAACCGAAGGCACTTCCAAAGAAGCCCTTGCAATCCAGATATTCACTAATCACGTCCGGAATTCCCATCACAATGGGTGATAAAATCTCTATATCGGAGATCAGCCGATGCAGAGACATTCGATGGTAATCCTTCTGTTTTCGAAAATATTCGGTCTTCAACACCGGTCTTCAAATGCTATCGATTACGACATTTCATTATTCGGAACGGGTTTTATGACACAAAGGTCCTCTCCCGGCTAAACCGAATAATGTGCGCTTATTTTAAAAATAAGTGTAGCATTCAAATTAAAGCAAATCACACAAATACCCATTTAAAGGTAAATATTGATAGTCGGTTATTTAACTATCAATAGATATGCACAACATCACCAGATTCCAAATAATTTCCCAATTTATTTATTTTCCAAAAATATCGTTAAAAGATATATTTTCCACATTTCAACCATTTGAAAACATTTCAAATCACTTTTCACCTTTACAACTTTTGAAAACAAATTTCAAATCATTTTCCTTACGCGGAAACATTTCCAAATATTTATTCATTTTCACCGGAAATCGTTTCCAAATTCTTATTTAACAATAAGTAATTCATAAATCTATTTATTTTCAATACTTAGAAAATATTCAATATACTTAAAACACGATTAAGTATATATTTTATTCTTTTAGGAAAACATTCTCTTAAACACATTCAGTTGAGTCAAAACAAATGTTGCGTAAAACATCGTTACGACAACCCAAAATCACTAGTATATGGATTCGAAATTAAGATAGATATAAAAATCCCATACTATACAAAAACATTTCCTTTCAAAAATCATTTACTATAACAACAGTGTTATAGTCCACCATTTCCTTATTTCTCGAAAACATCTATTTCAACAAAGAATATTGAAATCTATTGTTTCGATACTTAACATATTTTAAAACAACTTCAAATCGTTTTAATTCTATTTAAAATATCACTTCCCCAAACATTTCTTTAATATATTATTCACTATCCAAAACATGAATATACTTCGTTAACCAAATTCAGCACTTCTACACATTTTATTTTAAAGGATTATCCACTGTCCCAAAATCGTGAATATACTACTTTAATAAGCTATAAAAAATTAACTTATCAAAATAAGTCGATTTCGGATTTATAAAACAATGTTTATAAATCCACATCTATATAATTTTATAAAAACTTCAACTTATAAAATCCCTTAATTAACAAATTCTATTTAAATCTCATTTAAATGCCAAAATCCTACTTATAAGTTAATTACTTATAAATCTTTTATTTTACTAAATCTATTCATTTTATAACTTCACAATTTATAAATCTATAAATTTCATTCACTTATGAAATCCGTTTATACTTCATTTTAACACTTATAAAATTCGTTTATAATTCCAATATTTTAATTTATAAATATCAATTTCATAAATCTTTTATATAAACCGTTTATAATAATTCAAAAATCCCAATTTAAACCATTTTACAAATTAATCAACCACTTATTTCAAAAATCACATTTCAACTATATTTCTCAAAAATCATAAATTTTATAACATTAAAATTATAACGTTTATTTAATTAAAATGAATCAATTCCGAAATTTAATAAAATCTATTCTTTCAAAAATCACTTGAAAATCCTTTTAAATTCAAAATCGTTACTTTAACATTTTTAAAACTCTAAAAATAGGCCCAATGCCGAAACAACACTAAAATATAACAATCACGGCATCCAAAACATCATATATCATATGATAACAGAATATATCACCAATATCTGTAAATAAATCCATACTATTGAGGAATCCAGTTGGATCCCTCCAACCTTTTTCCCTGCATCCACAGATGTTAGCACAATACCTATCCCGTTCCAATACGGGATATCGTGGTACATGGGTTTATATAAAATATTATCCGCTATTATGCGGCGCAATAGGGTCTCATCCGCTATATAATGCGGGAAAATCAACTCCAAGTACATATATAATACCAATTCCACATCAAGATGGAATATCGCGGTATATGTGTTTAATAAATAACATCCGCTTAATATACGGCGCGTAGGGTCTATTTCAATACAACATATAGCAATTTATCATTCAATCACACAATCACACAATCAAGCAATTTTAAATCTAACTATTTAAAATTTAAATCGAAACAGATTCGATTGAGTGAGAAGTTCTCACCTTGTTTCCAATAATAGTTTCAGCGTTTTATTTCGAATAAAACTAAACGTGCGTTTCATTTTACCCAAAATTCACACTATCTCCAGTCAACTCCAATCCAGGCTATCGCGTAGTATTCGACAATACGATTCCAACGCAAGTCGTTTCGTCATCGGACCTCGTGTGACAAAGTTACGCTATATTAAAGATCGTACGATTTAATATATATAATCAATGTAAATTTTCCTTATTATTTTCTAACCCTAAAACATCCAGGCCGTTCATTTCCTTTGATGAGATCGTGGTCGTGGTCTTCTTCCTCCCCCCTTCCAGGTTCGAACGCACGAAAGAAACCCATAGCCGCCGTTCGTTCCTTAAATTATACTCCCTCCACGCTTGACTATTTGACGATCAGCGAATACCATTAGAAATCTCGTGACGCGCCCTACTCTCGGCCAGAGGCACTTGAAGCCCGGCCCTCAACTTTACTAGAAAACCGTGCGCGACTTCCTGATGAATGCGAGCAGATATCTCCTCAATCGTTGCGTCGTTCACGATCATCACCATATAGATTCGAAGCTCTCACTTAGATCTACAACTCTCGTGTTGAAGATTTCTCGAATTAGTTGATGGATTAAAAGAGATTAAGGGAAGAGTTTTGGCAATTTTCGGCCATTGATACTGTTGAAAGTGGCGGCCTGAATTAGAAACCCTAATTTTGTGAAAATAATGAATTTTGGTGGCCTTTTATAGAAAATTACGCGACACTATTCACCCGAAATTTTTCCGAACTCCAAACGAAGCGTGCCGCCTGGCGTTTATAATGTTTTACCCCCATTCCGAATGCAATGGAATATATATCGGGAGCTAATTCGATCATATTTAAAAGATAAGTTTTTGGATCGACTATTTAAATTCAAAATTCACTCAAATCGATTTCTACGCGTTTTAGCTTGCCCCAGACAGACCGTAAGTCCGATTGACACGAAATTTGAAACTGTACAATAATACAACATTACGGATCCGATGAAACTAGTTTCATCGAAATCCGAGACTGTTTGAAAAATGGCTATTTTAACTCGTCAATTAAATATTAAAATATTCAATTTTCACAATTTAACTTTTAATTCAATTTTACAAGTTCTATAGCATCATTCTAACTCTAGTATGATTTAATACAACTTTACAAATCAATTTTAATCACCTTAAACCAATTTTCAATTCTTTCTATAATTTCAAATATTAAATTATCGATTTAATTATCCAATTAAATCCAGATATTCAAAACAAATTTATTCGACTTACAAATTTTACTTGTTAATATTTAAAAATCAATTAAATATACGAATTTCAAATGACAGAAATTCTGGGTCGTTACAATGTTGGAATACAGATATGCAAGGAAGAATAGGCAAAGTAAATCTTGAAGGAGATAGCACCACCACTAATGGAAATGCTTGACCAAACACTAGGAAAGGGCCCGGTCAAGCTCAAGCTGAAACTGTTGGGGAAGAAGTTCCCCAGATGGACATGGGGGCAATGTATCAGTTCTTTGTAAACATGATGCAAGTTGGAATAGCAGCCGAAGTTGTCAGAGGTAATGTTGCTGGAGGTGGAGCTTAGGAAGTTCCGATGGTCAAGTAGGGTGCTAACTAGAGTAAGGATTACATCAGGCGTGGAAGGAAGCCATTTATTGGTACTAAAGATGCGATTAAGGTGGAAAATTGGCATCTGCGTTGCGAGCGAATTTTTGCTGACTTTGGTTTGAATGATGCACAAAAGAAGAGATTTGTCACGACCCTCCCCTCTTGTCCCTCGAAAATCGGCCTAAATACCCACTGCATAGTATATCTACGATCAAGTGCCAAAAAAGACAGATAGTTTAGAGAAAAGAAAGAAGATAGAAGAACTAAACAAATAACAGAATTTCACAATCGCACCAGAACAAAATATAATAGATAATAACAAATCTTTACACAAAAATGATAACTATATCTGTTTTACAGATTACATAATCAAAGTATCACAAACAAAACAACAATTATCAACCTGGCAATTTCAAATAATCACAATAGCGGATATAAACCTCTTTGGATCATACATCTCGGTCTCCAACTCCTCTCCTGAGATCCCAAGCATCATATCCTATATTTTATGATACTCGGTCTGACGCGAGCATTATAATAAAATAACACCCGAGTCAGTATGGAATACCAGCATGATAAAAATACACCCAAATTGATTATTAAAGTTTCAAAAATCCTTTGAAAATCAAAACATCTCGTAAGACCACGCCACAAATTAACATGTCGGGTTTTTACCTTACGATAGCCAAACATTTCTTATCAAAATTTTCTGATATTATAATATTGTCCAAATAAAAATACTTATTCAAAATAGCTGAAATTGTTACATGATTAAATTCCAACATATTAGCTACAAAGTGGATTATATAATCAAAACCGTAAACACGTAGGGAGAATGGATTTCCAACTAATGACTAGGCACTGGGGTACCACCTGTCATAGTACTTGGTCTAGATCAGTGTACCAAGGATCCATCCTAAATCCCCTGCAACATAAGACCGGGACTACCCCTTATTGGATAATCCCGAGTAAGATCACCCCGTGGTTGGGATCAACAACCGCCCACTAAGCCGAATAAAAAGGAACATCTAGACAGGGATGACCCTATCCTAATGGGCACGATCCACTTAGCCTTGCTACATATCCTCTGATTTCAGTCATTCCCGATTGATGAGGCTCAAGGATAAGCATTACCTTTTTAGAACATTTCACTTAGAATGCTCACCGCCCTCCTGATGATGTTCTGAAAGCATTCATCCATACAAGTCCGTTTTGAGTTCGAACGGAACCGAAGGCACTATTCCTACTACATCCATTTTGGAATCACCCTCATTAGTAGCGATTAGCTCTTGCACTTCACTGCTCCAACTTTGACATCAAGCTCTTGCCTTCATCACGAAAACATACTTGTGGGATCGAAGTGGTTTTCGGATCCCAAATCCAATCATGGTATCTTCGAAACAACATTCGCTATTTCTCGGTAAACTCAACCCCGGTTCTTTTGGAAATACACAGACGAAGATAAGATCGGAGTTCACCTCCCACTGTTAGTGGATGGATTTTCTTACCAACATCCTAGAAAAACAAACGAGTTTATTCGTACAGTATAGCATCTCGAACAGTAACTGTACCATAATTCTCATACCTCTTCTAGATATTTCCAAAGTTATATTTGGGTCCAGATTTGATACTCGGTTATTTAACAATCAAATAAACCAACAATTCAACCAATTATTTCATTTCCTCTGAAAACACCAAGTCTCATAAAACTTAGATTCTTAAAATTTAAATCATTTTTCTTTAATATATATACTAAAGATATTTAAAAACAAACTACTTAATCCCTTTACCCAAATAATAGTTATGAAATTCTATAATAAATATCCAAATAAAATTTTAAGCCACAAACTATATTTTTAAAATAAAAGTTTATATAAAGTATAAATATAATAAAATTTGTTTTAAAAACATAATGTTAATTAACCTTTAAAATAATTACTACTAAAATTAATTTGAATAGAATTACTTTAAAATTATAAAACAATCAAAAATAATAAATTTCTCTAAAACATTCTTTTTAAAGAAATTTTTAAAACTTAAACTTATACTAATAAATTCCTTTGAAAAATATACTTGGCTTTCAAGTAAATACACTTCTATTCCAGAATAAACCAAAGAACCCTTTTATAAATCCTGCTTGATTTATCTCAATTCAAATTTACATCTCAATAACGTAAAGTTATTCCCACATTTCAAAAAAATAAAGCACCTTTTTATTTTTAAACACATTTCCCATCCCCTCGAAATCACTTTCAAAATATATACTTAAGTTATTTAAAATAAGGCTGCTAAAATTACTTAAATAAAAATAATACTTAAGAAATTCCTTAAGGGTTTTTGAGTAATTTAAACCAAAATTACCTTTTAAAATAAAGTTATTATATGTTATGTTAAAATTTTCTTTTAAAAAATATAATACTAATTTACCTTTAAAATAATTAAATACCCTAATTACTTAAATAAATATTTACTTATACTTAAACATAATTAAAAATAATACTTTTATAAAACATTATAAAAACACATTTCTTATAAACTTACAGATTATACTTTGAAAGCTTTCCTTTGAAAACATATTTAGTTTTTTAGGAAAAATACACTTCCCATCTTTTAAAAATAACTCACTTTTATTTTTAAAACGATTTGTACCTTCTTATAGAAATTCCCATCGGAAATCTATCTTTCAAATATATCCATCGATAAGTATTCCACTTCATTTATAAACCCCGTTTATAAATTTTCATTCCTCCTTTCCTTTTAAATCACATTGTAACGACCCAGAATTTCAGTTATTTGAAATTCATATATTTAATTGATTTTAAATACTCACTAGTAAATTTTATAAGCTGAATAAATTTTATTTCGAATATTTGGATTTAATTGGATAATTAAATCGATAATTTAATATTTGAAATTGCTGAAATAATTGAGATTTAGATTTAAAATGAATAAAAATGATTTATAAGGTTGAATTAAATTATATTTGAATTTAAATGATGTTAGAGAACTTTTAAAATCAAATTAAAAGTTAATTTACAAAAATTGAATATTTTAATATTTAATTGACGAGTGAAGATAGCTATTTTCAAACAGTCTTGGATTTTGACGAAACTAGTTTCATCGGATCCGTAATATTATATTATTGTAAGATTTCAAATTTCGTGTCAATCAGATTTAAGGTTTGTCCGGAGCAAGCTAAAACGCGTAGAAATTGGTTTAAGTGAATTTTAAATTTAAACAGTCGATGTGAAAACCTATCTTTCAAATACGATCGAATTGGCTCCCGATATATATTCCATTGCGTTCGGAATAGGGGGAAAATATTATAAACGCCAGGCGGCACGTTCCGTTTCGAGTTTGAAAATTTTGGTGATGAATAGTGCATGTTAATTTTCTATTAAAGGACCTTAATTCTTCATTTTCCACAAAACCCTAACCTTCTAGGGCTAGCCGCTACTTTCACTTTAATGGCCAGAAAATTCCCTCGTTCTTACTCGTTTTTCTCAAGATCCATCAACAATTATAAAAAAGTTTCGACTACGATATTGTAGACAATATCGAGAACTACAAATCCAACGGTCGTGATTTGGAACGAAGCATCGTGGAGGCCAAAAATTGACTGCGTTCGTCACAGGGTCACACACGTTTTATAGGGAGATGGCACAACCGAGATGGCCATGCTCATTGCCGATGGTGGTACTCTCGATGAGCTTCATGATGGAGGTGACCGACTGTCATTGAAGTCGTCGAGAAGGTCGCGATAATTGACGAACAAGGTAGGCTTCATGGGTTACTTCGGCCGGATGTTTGAACGTGAGTGGGAAGAAGGAATAGTGGCTTAGATCTGATGAGGAGAAAACATGTGGCCTGGATTTGTTTAAGGGTTAGGAAATAAAATTAAAATTGAAATTAATTTATATTAATTCGTTCAATCTTTAAAAATTGAAACTTTTTCATACGAGGTCCGTTTCGCACGAAACGATGCGTTGGGTTCGTATTCTTGAATGCTACGCGATGGAGATGGATTGGAGCTAGTGTGAATTTTGGGTAAAATTAAACGCGTTTTGTTTATTTGGAATAAAATACTGCAACTACTATTGGATGCAATGTGAGTACAACTCACTCTTTTTGACTCACTGATATTTTTATATAAGTGAGAATAAATAATTTATTGTATGATGATTGATGATTGTTCGGATGATATATGATATATTGATTGATATTTGGATATATACCTGCCTAGTGGAGCAGATGACCCTATACGTTCCCGTGTATATGAGCGGAGGACCTTTTGCACGTGCGTCTGCGGACATTGTACACATATTCTAATATGTATATTTGTTACAGGTGACTGGTTGGAGGGATCCAACTGGATTCCTCACCCGTATTGATTTATTTACAGATATTGTGATATATGTTGTTATCATATTATATATGATGTTTTGGATGTCGTGATTGATGTATTTAGTGCTGTTGCAGCACTGGGCCTATTTTTGGAAATTTTAAAAATGTTAAAGTGATGATTTCCAAATTTAAAAGGATTTTAAAGTGATTTTGGAAATATAGGTTTTATTGAATTTTTGAATTGTTAAGAATGAATTTATTTTGAATAAATAAATATTATAATTTTTATTGTTATAAAAATTATGATTTTTGTGAAATAACACTTAAGTATGATTTTTGGAGTTATATAAGTTTTAATAATGATTTGTAAATTATTAAAAGAATAAGTTTATATAAATGGATATTTTATAAATCAAAATGATGGGATTATAAAGGAATTTTGTAAGAGTTAAAATGAGGTTATAAATGGATGTATAAGTCAATATGATTTATAGATTTGTAACGGAAGCAGTTATAAAAAGAATGACTTTGGAAATAAATGAGTTATAAGTTATTAACTTATAATTTGGCTTTTTGGTATATAATTGTGTTATAAATGGAATTGGTTAGTAAAGGAATTTTGTAAATTGAAGGTTTTAGAAAATACAAATGGAATTTATAAACATTGTTTTATAAATTCGAAATAAATTGAATTTGATAAGTTAAATATAGAAGTTTATTCAAGAAGATATATCCACGATTTTGGGACAGTGGATAATTCTTTAATTAAAATGTGAAATAGTAATGAATTTGGTATAGAAGATATATTCACGTTTTTGGACCATGAATTATCTTTTGAAATAAATGTGTAGAAGTGTTGGAATTTGTTAGAGAATTTATATTTACGATTTTGGATAGTGAATTATCTTTTGAAATAAATTTGTAGAAGTGTTGGAGTTTGTTAGAGAATTTATATTCACGATTTTGGACAGTGAATAATATATTAAAGAAATGTTTTGGGAAGTAATCTTTTAAATGGAATAAAATGGTTTAAAGTTGTTTTAAAATGTGTTAAGTATTGAAACCATAGATTTCAACATTCATTGTTGAAATAGACGTTCTCGAGATGTAAGGAAATGATGGACAATAGCATTGTTGTTGTAGTAAATGATTTTCGAAAGGAAACGTTTTGTATATATTGGGATTTATATATTTATATTATTTTCGAATCCCTATACTAGTGATTTTGGGTTGTCGTAATGTTGTTTTACGCAACATTCGTTTTGACCCAAATAAATATGTTTAAAGAGAATGTTTTCCTTGAAGAATAAAATATATACTTAATCGTGATTTAAATATATGTAGTATTTTCTAAGTGTTGAAAATAAATTGAGTTGTGAATTACTAATTATTAAATAAGTATTTGGAAATGTTTTCCAATGTTGAAATGTTTTGAGATTATAACTTTTAAAGATATATTGAAGTGAATATTTGGAAAGCAATTTAATTAATAAAAGATTAATTAAAAGGGCCTATGATTGTTATAGTGCTGAATATTTGTTTGTTTGCTTTGATAGTTAAATAACGGACTATCAGACTTGGCCAAATTTTAGTTCCTCAACTTGATGTGGGAACTATTTAGTCGTACACTTAGTGGGAACTATCAGACTTGATGTGGGAACTATTTAGTCATACACTTGATGTGGGAACTATCAGACTTTGCCAAATTTTTGCTTTCTGTGTAGGCTTGATTATCATTGTTGTTGAGGATATTGATTCGTGTAGTGCGGAGTATTACTCCAATCTATCGAGCTTCCTTCTTGGCCCGAAGGATAGCAAGTTGAAAGTTGGAAACATGATAAGTCTATGAGACTTAGTTTCTATGTGAGGTCGAGAAACGCTTTTGTGTTGTTGGTGCGAAGAGACCGGGATCGGTTTATCCGAAAACCACTTCGGACCAATGTATATGCGACGATTGTGCAAGTTGCTTGTGATGATATTGATATTCTGGATTTTCATAGTGGGGGACTGCTTGTTGATCGTTTGGGGTTAAAATCCCAATATACATCCAGTAGCAGTGGTCTCTTCATTTATGAAATATCCAATGCAAGGACTATTCGCTACTAATCCTAGGGATTTTCCGACAGGATGTGGTAGGAAAGTACCTTCGGTTTGTCCTGTTCCTGGACAACTTGTATGGATGTTTGTCTGACATTGCATTTATAAAGATTACGTATATTGGTTTTTACAAACGTACATCAATGGTGGTGGAGAAGGCAACTTCTCTTAACTTAACACTCTTCTTGAGAAGTATGAGCTTAAGGGTTGAATTTTTGTGGAAGACAATTAGTAGTCAACGGAAATGGCCGTGTGGCATTTAAAGTGATTGTGATTGTAAAAGGTAATCGTTACCTCATCAGGCCTCATCAATCGGAAATGACCAAAACAGGGCTAGATGCAGCAGGGCTAAGTGGGTCATTTCCATTAGGGTATGATCATCCTCTTCTAGATACGCTATGACGTTGTGTATCTGATTATTGTGGTTTGTATGCTATGAGGGCCCTTGGTAAGGTCGGTAACGACCAGAGGATGATATATTCGGTACCATCTAGTTATAGAGGTGGGCCGGTCTTGTGTTGGTAGAGGATCCTTAGTGATAGTCCTTGGTACATTTTTCTAGAGATGTACTGCTGGAAGATAGTCCCTTCACCCGGTCATTTGTATGGAAATCCAAACCCCACTACGTGTTTGCCATTTTGATTGTATTATCCAATTGGGTTATATGCTGGAATTTAATCAATGTAACAATTTCGGCTATGATTAATATTATTTGTATATAGTGGACGCTACTATAATATAAGAGGATTTGATATGAGATGTTTTAGTTATCGTAAGGTAAAAACATGTCCGTGTTTATGTGTGGACTTGTCTTACGAGATACTTTTGTTTTGATAAAGGAAAAGTTTTGGTAATTTAATAAATTTAGTTGAGTGTGTTTCTCACGCTGGTTTACCAGACTAATATGGGCGTTCTTCCCTTTCAATGCTCGGGTCAGACCGAGTATATTTACAGGTTTAGATTGGTGCTTTTGGAGCTTCAGCAGGAGAGCTGAAGATGTTCATTTATGTATACGCGTATCTGTTTTGATTATTGATTATCCGTTGTGCTTAGTTGTTTTATATTATCGGCATTTGTAGGGAGAGGTTATTATAACTGTTCAAGCTGATAACTATTGATTGATTGTTGAACTCTGATTGATGTGTATATATATACAGTTTCTGTTTTGTAAAGATCATTGATATGATATTATATATTATCCACTGTGATGTGAGATTCTGTGTTGATCTGTTTGGTTCTATCTTCTTTCTTTATTCTCTTCTCTTCTTCTCTCTTCTTTTCTTTCTCTTGACTTTCCATCAATCTTTTCTTTTTGGATCGTACATGTGTGGATTATTGTCGATTCAGAGAGTACGGATTTGCAGGTCGTCACATCGGTTTTGCTTGATTATGTTCAGCCTGATAGGGGTTCTCGCTTCTTGTTAGGTAGCGAACGGAAGACTCTTGCCCCTACATGTTCCTAGAGTTCAAGGGTTGGTTGTAGTCGAGAGGCAGGCCATAAAAGGAAAGCACGAGGTATCAATGTGAGCTACGGTGGGTATTACCCACTGGTTGCGTCCCGTCACATCTGGTATCAGAGCTTAGATTTCGTATATTCCTAAGCTTTGATGTGTACTCAATATAGATAGGGACAGTTGCACCCTAGATTGAGTTTAAGTGTATTATATATATGAGCGCGTATTTGTTAGTGATATAAAATATTTTATATTCTATTTGCTGATCCGTTGAGTTGTTTGTGAATTCTGGTCGGTATGTGGGATGCCATATTATCGATAGGGATTTCCAAACGCTTAAACGAGGTAAGTCGACATAGTATTATTTTAAATTGGGTAAATGAAGTAATTTTACCTCGATTATATTTTATATATAAAGGAACAATAATTTTTTCAGAATTATTATAGTGAATTAATTGTTTGGTTGTTCGGAAATGTAAATATATATAAGATAAATAAATGATGTTTGAATAATCTTAATCGAAGACAACAATTGTAAAAGAATAAATTATATAAGCAAATGAATTATGAAGTATGTGATTATAATTAATATGATTTACAATTGTGAAATAATCTTATATATAAGAAATGAAACAATATGAGTTATAATAAAAATGGTTTTAACTAAGAAATTGAAAATTTGAATTCCATTGATTTTGAAAGATATTTTTCAAAGTAAAAAGAGGTTATATTATAATAACTCTAAGTAAGATAAATAAATTTGATATGATCTTATATAAGTAAAAAGGTTTATAAATGTGAATCGTAAATATAAAAAAAGAATAAAGCATTGAATTCACTATCGTTGCTGGGAAATAGTAAGGGTGATGACTGCAGCATCATTAGTATCATTTTTGAGTTTCTATGTGATGGATTTTCTACCAAAGTAAATTGAAATTGAAGTTTTGTTATGATAAACAAATTTGATTAAAAATCAAAATTGTGATTTATGAATATAAGTGAAACGAGTTTAAGACTTATAATATGAAATAATAAAATTTTAGCTTTGGTAAAGTTGAAATAAATTTGAGATAGCATATTAGATATATGATTTGAAATTTAAGGAAGGTTAAATTGAGTTGAATTTTAGTTGGATTAGATAAGTGATTATATAGCTGTGATTTGAAATTATAAAGAATGAGTTTAGTGAATGGAAGAGAACTTAGGTAGATGTTCACGGAATTATAAATAAATAAGTTGTATAACTTATAAAATGAGATAAGGTAAGAAAAACGATTGTTAAAATGGTTAGGCAAAACAAAATCTGAATTTGAATGGTGATATGATTTTGACTTAAGTTAAATCAAATGATTTTAAAGATGAAATAGAATTTGAAATAAATTAGAAGTGAACTTAAGTTGTATAGTGAAAGTGAAGGCAAATGAAATTGAAATGAAAGATAACTTAAGTAAGGTTAAATGAAGTTGATTTTAATATCAAAGTTAATAAAGTGAATTAATAAAATGAAGTAATGCATGTGAATTTGAGTTATACAAAAATTCAACTTTAGTTGTAAGAATGAATTAGCAATTGAATTAACGAATGAATTGAATGTTAATCAATCGAATGTAAGTAAATTGATATGGAATAGTGGATGCAAGTGTTAATTCATTAAAAGCTAACGAAATTGGATGTAACGATCCGTAAATTTAAGGGTTTGTTTATTTATTAATTGAAATTTTCGTGAAATTTTAAAAATAAAATTTTTAAATAAAAATTTAATATTTAAAATGCGTATAATTAAACTTAGAAAACTGTAAATTTCATCCGAAAATATGAAAGTTTATTTCGCATGTAATTTTATTTCAATTTAATCAGTTAGAAATTGATGAAAATAAGATGTTTTCGAAACCTGAATATTTTTACATAGATAAATTTTAAATCATCTTCTAAGCAAGTCATCGTTTTTCGTTTTTCCAAATTCGGACTTCTTTGGCTCTGTCGATCTTATTTTTCTGTGTTTTTCTTGCATTTTCCGCTAGTAGAAAATTCGAATTTTTATAATTCAATCGTACCACTGACATCTATATACCGTTTTGATCGTCTCGTCGTGTTGATCACTGTGGTATATTCACTTCTGTGTTTCGGTATTGTGTATGCAGCGGAACCCGCGTAACGGATATCTGTATCGGTGCACGTTTGAGTCTTTTGGCTGTCTACCCATTCATTTCCTACCGTGAAAATTCAATAGCCATGAATATTCCTTGAAATCAATGCTCGTGACTTTACATTTTCAAGCGTTTTATATTCTTTTGCATCTGTTCAAGCGTGCTTTACATATTTTCATTTTTGTACCTTATGTTTCATTTCTAGATGCTTCCTCTCTTTTCTTTTTCCCCTCACGTTTGTTACAAAAAAAATGTTCCACCTTAGCAACATCCATTCCCTTCCCCTCCATCTGCAATTCCAGCACAAAACGAGAGAAAAAAAGGATGTGAACGTTTGCATGTTGAAACCCAATGCAACAGTTTGCATGATGACGTGCACCCTTCATATCCAAACTTTCCTCCTCCTTCCCTCTGTTCGAAGCATAATAGCCGCACCTTTCAACCACCGTCGACCTTGGCCTCATCACCAACCCACTCGGCCTCACCACTGGAAGCCGACCCACCAATGTTCGCCACCACCTAGTGCTTTCGACCAACACCTAAGCACGCAACTGCTGCCTTGGTCCGCCTGCCTCGCTTTAGATCTCCATCCCACCACCTTCCCTTCGTACTCCACTTCCAGACAGCAGCCGAGCACAAATCCACGCACCGACCTATGCCAGGGTCGAACCTCTTGAGCCTGCCGCTTTGCTCTCTCCTCCCTTCAATTACACGAGTAAGCATATATTTATAAAGATGTAAAAAAAATTCGTTAGTTATAATATTAACCGTCGATCTTATGTGTATATGCTTTTACTTGTTATATATGTACTTCTAACAGAGGTAATATATAGGTATATAAAATATGGATTGTATTTGTGTTAAGTTGTTATGATAAGTTGTTTAAGTATTATATAGATTACTATGTTTTATTGCAGTGACATATATTGGGACAAAGTACTTTTATAAATGATTTCTGCATTGTTTATGTATATAAGTAAAGTATGTATATTTTTGCAGTGTGCTTACGTTATATTATCATACTTTGAGTTATATATATATATATATATATATATGTTTACGGTTTATATGTATACATTTGATTTGAAAATGTTTATGAGTTCATACAAATTTACGTATGATAGTTTATATATGTATATTTGTTTATAAATCAAAGTTTATAATATAAATTATAACAGTACATATACGTCAGTTTCAAAAATAGGTGGTTATTATATGTTCTATAGTATAAATTTTTTAATGATGTAAGTATGGCTTCAGTTATAGTTTATATTTATGTTACTGTGTACTAGTTGTGAAAGGGAAGTACTGTATAGGCTATTTTAATAATGTAAGTAAGTATGGTTCCAATGCATTTAACGAAAGGAAGTAATGCATATATAATATAAGGGTATATTTAGTGGGCTTGTTGTCTATATGAATTATACAGGTTCATATCATTATGTTGTTTGCATATATATGTATATATGAACGGGGTGTAGTGTTTGCATATACATATATTTAATATAAAATGTGTTTAATTGAAATATATATTTATATTTATTTAATAATAGTGTTTAAAATAAAGTATTTTTTAATAATAATAAAATATATATAATATATCTTGTTCTCAGCGATTCCTATTTACCAGCTCTATTCGTCGAATTCGTGCCAATCTTACTATGCTTCTGAACTCGTGCTTGGATTCGTAACTCGTTTCATCTGTCAAATCTCCTTTAGGCTCGAAAGGTGAGTAATCACTCAGATTAACATTCTTTTATTTATTAAATTTGATTTCAATTGAAACGACAATTGAAATATGCTGCTGTTAGTTATTTACACTGTTATATATATGTTATTACCTGTATCAGTTCACCTGTGACATCTGACACCATTATTTGTTATTTATACAATGATATCCAATTTGGTTGATAAATGATTGATTGTTTGATGTTTACGTTGGACGTTAAATTGTTAATGTTTAAAGTGATAAATAATAGGTAATTGAATTTGATATAAGATAGTTAACAATTTAAAATAGATTTATCTGTTGAATATTGATTAGTTAAATTTGACCCCTTTTAAATGTTAAATAAATCGACACGTAGAAATAGTGTTAACTACACCTTGAACCATCGAATGTACGTTATATAAGTTGATGTATATAAATTGAATAATGAATATCAAGTGAAGAACTGTATAGATATTAATGTAATAATCTTTAATCTACATGAAATGATAGTGTAGATTCTAGAAATAATTATATTAATTTGCACAAACAATAAATGTAAATTAATACGGTCATTTCGGGATCATTTAAATAAATTATTGGATTGTTATTTATGTTTGTTATTGCTTGTTTATTTACTTTGACACCATCTCAGTTATCGCACTGCAAGTTTCCTTTGCTATGCTTTGATTTTTGAATTGAAATGGAATCGGGTTGAAGTGATAAATACCCAAATTAAACTTTGACTTAGGATAGAGAAGTAAATAAAATCTGATTGGTCAATAATTTGATTTAAAAATAAAATAAAGATTTTATTAAATAAATAATAAGGTTTTTAAATGAAGTTAGAATTTGAATTTTTATGGAACGAAAATGTTAATATTTAATAATCTGAATCAAAATAGTAACATAGTGGTTGATGAAAGAACGTTGTTTTAGAATTTGAAATGATTAATGATTAAATTTGGAATTTTTAATAATTAATTTTGAAATTATTCAATAATTAAGTTTTCAAATTATTTAATAATAAAATAAGATTGAATTATTTAATAATTAAATAAAATTGAATTCTTTAATAAGTGAAATTGAACTTCTTGAATAAGTGAAATTAAGTTCTTTATTAATCGAGTTTTGAAATTGTAACTAAGTAAATAAATAAGTAAAATTGAATTTTCTTTAACAAGAAATAAAAATGTGATTTATTGAAATTAATGTAAGACTTGTAATTTAAAGAATGATTTGACGAATCTAATTTAATTCAATTTGAAGTTTTGATATAATGAAGTTGAACTTAAGTAATTAGTTTAATGAATTGGAAATTAAATAGAAATTGTTTTGAATGACAAATTTACTTAGTAAATATTGAATACAATTAATCAATGAATTTAAATTGATTTGAATGTTAAATTAAATTAATTTAAATGATTACGGAATGAAATTTATATACGAACTTGAATCAATATTTGAGTTGTTTTAAATAAAAAATTGAAATTGAATTATAAGATTTTGAAATAGTAATTTGGAAGTTTTGAAGCATAAATTATGGAAATTGACATAGAAAGACAAATGAAATGTTGGTTCCCAAATTTTAATTGAAATTGAATTTGATTTGGTTTTGAAATTTATTAAACGACCAATCGGTGTAATAATTACGAAAGTTATTAAAGAAACCAGAATCGGTTATGGACATACTCTCTGTCTAAACCGAAAATCACTTTAATAACTATACGCGGAGTGTGATCCAGAATGAAGTGGTTGGAATGATGTACATGATGAATGAAGAAAGAGAACGATAATAGATAGCCTTGATACTTGTGTCAAATTGGAAATGACAAAAACAGGAGCTGTGCCAGGCGTAATGGGGTTAGCTACTTCGAGCGAACACACTTCTTCGTAAACTACTCATTACTTGTTATTGATTGGTGTGCACCCTCGAAATTTTTGGGAGTGTTGTTTTGCGGTGTTGCGATCGTTGCGGCGATGCGTTCTCACCTGTCCAGATCAGGCAAATGGTAGTTTCACTACCTTGGGTATTGCCTCATGTGCCTTGTCATACTTGTATCCCCATATACGCGACCACTACGAATTTGTTTTGCGTTATGCCTATGGGGTACTCACTGATAGCCCACTAGTTTACGGTGGAGTTTCCAGTGCTGTATAGACTAGGACGCTTATATAAAATGTGTTAAGAGGATAATGGTAACACCTTAACACTATTTTGATACTTTATATTACTGATAGGCATTATCTACTTAGCGTACATATAAATGTTTAATGGATCCTTAGAGGATGGTTATCCCAAACATCCTTTGAGTTACTTGTATTTCAATCGTTATTTCACTTGAGTTGGATTTATTAATATAAGAATGTTAACCCTGACTTGAGTGTTTTGTATTTTGCTTTACGCTTGGGTCAGACTGAGTGTACCAGTATTCGAGTCTCACCTTTGGAGTTGGAGCTTCGCTTGGAGATCCAGCTATTTATCCAGCTTTCAGATATTCAGTTGATTCCAGTGATGTATTCTGATATTGTATTTGACTATTGTATTCGAGACTTCTATTGTACCTTATTTTACTCTGATATGTATATAGTAGCTTCATGAACTACTATCTTTTATTTCCACTGCATTTATTACTCTGTGTCTGTGATCTCTGATTATTTATTTACTATATATGTTCAGTTTTGCCAAATTTAAATTAATAATTCGGTATTTTGAATTATTCAAGTCCGACATGTGTGGATGCGAATAGTCCAAAATAGCGGGTCATTACAGTTGGTATCAGAGCTTTGGTAGCTCTAGGAAAAACTTAGCATATAAGGTAAATGTATTTACAGAATCACTTTCATTCGAGTTTGAATCTCTTTCTTTTTTGACTCGATTCCTTTGAATTTTGGAACGTTTCCTCGGTTTCGAAATTCATTCTTGTCCCTCACTATTCGTATTCTTCTAAATTCCGGAGTATCCCATAACTCCACTTTGAATGATCTTTATAATGAATCGACGGTCTCGCCAATCTTCGAATTATTTGTAACTGGGTGAAACTCTTTTACAATAGGCATTGATTTACCGAAGATTTCTGTATCCTCAGTTTGCGATGCTATCTATCTCCTGATATGTCTGAATTTTATTCCTCGAGATCGAATGTCGATTTGCCTCAGAATTCTGCATCGATCTTATTCTTTAAGTCACGATCGACCCGGTTAAGTTTGCCCGTAAACTAAATAAGCTTATCCATCTCCCGATTCTGTTAATTGAATCATTTTATCTTTTCTTTCGAATTTGAATTCGAATCAGAATTTTCTTTAATTTGAGTCCATCAAATTTGAATCTCTGTCCTTGCTTTGAAAATCCATTCATGTATCGTCGAGCGAGAAAGTATATTTGTAAATTAATATTTGAAATGGTTTATATATATCGTGTTGTTTGAGTTGTTGATGTTGATTTGGGTTTCTGATCGATTCGTCTGATCAATGCTATCGATAGGATTTCCAAAACACTTGAACAGAACAAACTGACACAATATTGTTTTCAAAGTTGGTAAACAAAATGATTTTGTATGATTATATTATATATAAGTATATTTTTTTTTGAAATTAAATTGTTAATGAAATTGTTGTCAGAAACGATAATACTTTATTTTCATTTATCGTTTTGTAAACCATTGATTTTACCAACATATAAATAAGTGAATTTATAAACTTAGTTATAATTTGATTTGGAATTTGAAAGAATTTAAATTTAGAATCGAGAATTTAATTTCCGGTGATTTTAAGCTTTGATTTTAAAGTATAAAAGTGTATAGTGTTTAAAATACTTTTAAATAGAAATCATTTCAAAGAATTTAAAATGTTTAAATCAGTGCTCTTCTCTTTGACGCTGGAAAATAACCTCGGTATTGGCGACCGCATCATCGACATTAATTTTCGAGTTTCGAAGTGGAGATACTATTTTGTAGCCTGGCAACATTTTTGTTTGGAAATAAATTGATTTGAATTTCTAAACATGACTTGATTTATAATATATATTGAAGATTTTAAATTGATTTGATATATTATGTGTGTGTGTGTGTATATATTATCTCTATATGGTTTGAAGTTAATTGGAAATTTAATTATTAATCTTTATGTTTAAGGGAGATTCCAAATTTTTAAATGAAAACAAAATTTTGAATAAATATTTAAACTTGAATAATTGAAATAGAAATTACTTGTATAATACTCAATTGCATTTAATATAACTTTCCTAAATTGCTCAAAAAGTTAACTATGTAATTGGATAGTATAAAATATAAATTGTCTTTATAAATAAAATTTGAGTGCGTATAAAAAAGTTATACACTTAAAGTTTAATTATAAAATGGTTAATAGAGATAAATAGAATACTAGGTTAGTTGAATAATAAATGGATTGATAAAATAAATTGTTGTTTGAAATAAATTTTGTAACAGACAATGATAAATTGAAAATAAACCAAGTTAATGAAATTCCTTGAGTTCAAAGTCAATGGTTGAATATAAATTAATTTAAATTGAAATTTATATGGTTTAAATTAATTGTTTTATTTTGTAATTCAAGCCTATTTTCTTCTGGTTGTTTCTATTTGTTGATACACGAAGATTTTTGATCAATGACAATGTATAAAGGAAGAAATATATGCAAGATAGAGGAAGATCAATAAAATATAAACTTGAGTATGATTTTTATATATATAGGTGTATTTGCTAAAATCTATCCTCAAGAGTTGCACAAACACAAGAACACATTCATTATACTTCAATTTTTCACTAAGCATACTTCAATTCTTCATAATGCATAAATTCATATGTCAGTCGACTGAACTAAATTTACCAGTCGACTGAACTGGCAAACATGTACAAATATGCACAGTTTCAGTCGACTAAATTTTCTGCACAGTCGACTGAAAATTTTCCAGAAAGATTCCTACTATAATTTCAGTCGACTGAAATTCCTGCACAGTCGACTGAATTTGAACCTGAGAATTTTGCATGAAAGGACACCTTCTTCTTCCCAAGAGTTGCGACCATTCCTCAATAGAAATGGAAGCTTCTCTTATCTACAACCCTTGGCAATACATGCATCCTTTTTACAACTATAAATACATGATTCAAACATCATTCAAGACATCGAATTCTCTTACTCTAATCTATCTATTTCTTGATCATATTTTCTAAACATTATCAAAGCAATCACTACTCTCTTTGCTTGAATTACTGTTTATATTTAATATATTTGATTCATAGCAAATTCATAATTCCTTAATCTTCACAAACATATTTCATATTCTTGAGGATAAGATTATAGGAACATTGTACTATATTAGACTCATTCGTGTTATAAAGAACACAACTAGTCAAAACTTGTTTAGCATTGAGGTTTGAAGTCCTCTTAGGTAGTTTGAGGCAAAGAAATCCCGTTCGGTTGTTCGGGTAAGTTGTGAACCTATTCCTCCGGGTTAAGAGAGGGTTTTGTAGTTAGTGAATACCTAAGTGAAGCTTAGGGACTGGACGTAGGACAAGTGATCCGAACCAGTATAAAATCTTGGTGCGATTTTTACTTACTATATATATATATATCAACCATATAGCTATTCCATATTACACGATCCTATCAATTACTCCCGACTTTCAATTGGTATCAGAGCCTGGTCGTCCTATAACCATAACACCGTTATTAGACATATTGATAATATGGAAAATAACGCAAGTACAAGTACAACTTCTGCCTATAACTCTACATTTGCCGAAGGACAATCTACTCAAAGACCCCCTCTTTTCAATGGACTTAACTATAACTATTGGGCTACAAGGATGAGGATTTATATGCAAGCAACTAGCTTCGAAGCATGGAACGCCACTCAAGTAGAGTTCGTTGTACCCACAACCGACTATCCTACATGGACACAAACTCAGAAGAATGAAGCTAGTGCAAATGCCAAAGCAATGAATATGCTATTTCGCGCCTTGGATAGAAATGAATTCAACCGAGTTAGCATATGTACTACTGCACATCAGATATGGGAGACACTTAGAACCATACACGAAGGCACTAACAAGGTCAAACAAACAAAGATTCCATGCTAAAGAATCAATTCCAAAACTTTAGAATGCGACAAAATGAATCCATCAATGACATGTATTCAAGATTTCAAGACATTCATCATGCCTTAATCGGATTGGGAGAAAAATTTACGGATTTCGATATTGTATCTAAAGTTCTAAATTCACTCAATGATGAATGGGAAAGAAAGGTGCTAGCAATCGAGGAAGAAAACGATCTATCTTCAATGAAACCAGAATAATTAATTGGAAATCTCATGTCATATGAAGTTAATATGCAAGCTAAGAAAGATCAAGCTCAAGAAAGAAAGAATGTTGCTTTTCACGCGGAAAAAGAAGATTCAGAATCGGAAGATGAGGATTTAGCATTCATAGCCAAGAATTTCAAAAAATTCTTAAAATTTAGAAAAGGGAACAAAAACGGATTCAAAAAGAATTTCATGAGTAAACCTCCTTCCTCAAATATAGAATGCTTTAATTGTCACAAGAAAGGACACATGCAAAAGGATTGCCAAAAACAAAAGAAGGAAAATCAGAAAAGTTTCAACAACAAAAACAAAAAGGATAAATTCAAAAAGAAGGCATTCTCTGTAACATGGGACGATTCAGATTCATCTTCATCTGAAAGTGATAGTGATAGCGACAATGAACAAGCAAATGTATGCTTCATGGCTCAAGAGTCTGAGGTAAGCAATTTAACTTTCGATGATTTAATTGAAGTAAACACTGAACTTTTAAGCACAATAAAAAGTATTAAAAAGAAAATTAAGGAAATTCGTGAAAATCAAAACAAAGCTGAGTTTGAAAGAGATATGTTACATGATGAAAAGAAAATTCTTGAAGAAGAACTTGAAAAAGTTCAAGAATCTTATTCAAACTCAGAAACTCAATTATCACTTTTAAGTCAAGAAATTGTAACTCAAAAGACTAAGAATGATATAATTACTTCTGAAAATCATGAGTTAAAAACAAAAATTAGACAAGTTGAGTTAGAAAACAATGGTCTTCAAGCTAGATTAGATAACATTACTAAAAATGTTTCTAACTTTAATAAAGGAAGAGAAAATTTATCTAAAATTTTAGAAAATTCTCAATCCTCTTCAAACAAACATGGATTAGGATATAAAAAGGAAGTAAAAATTTCTAAAAATAAAAATTTTAAAAATTCAAAACAACAAATATTACTTCAAGAATCTATTCAAACAAAAGTAGAAACCGAGATAATCAAAATTTGGACTACAAAGACTAACAATATTTTAATTAGGAATAAATATATTAAAACATTTATAGATAATGTTCACCATAATAAAAACTATATTTATAAAAAGGATACTAAACCAAATTGGGTTTGGTTTCCTAAACTCTAATTTTTCTTTAGGACCCTATTAAAAGGTGGGTACCAATAATTTCATATCTATTTTCAGGTCCCACTCAAAAAGAAAAAATGGATATTAGATGGTGGTTGTTCAAAACACATGACCGGAGACAAAGATATGCTTACAAACATAACATACTTTGATGGTGGCTCGGTTACCTTCGGAGACAATTCAAAAGGCTATATCATTGGCAAAGGAGATGTGAACAATTACGGTACATCAAAATTACCTTCTATAACAAATGTTTCATTAGTTAAAAATTTAAAACATAATTTACTTAGCATAAGTCAACTATGTGACAAAGGCTTTAAAATAATTTTTTCGGATAATAAATGTAGTATTTTTGATCAAAACCAAAATCTTGTTTTTGAAGGAAATAGAGATAGAAATATTTACGTTTTAAATATGAATATTAATCATAATACAAGTATGTGTCTACTTGCCAAAGACAATGATCCTTGGTTATGGCACAAAAGATTTTGTCATATAAATTTTAAAACTATTAGAAAACTTTCTAAAAATGATTTAGTAAGAGGTCTACCCAAGATAAACTTTAAAATAAATAATCTTTGTGATGATTGCCAAAAAGGTAAATTAACAAAATCATCTTTCAAATCTAAGAAAATTATTTCGACTTCACAACCATTAGAATTACTACATATGGATTTATTTGGACCAACACAAGTTCAATCCATTAATCATAATCGATACGTATTTGTAATAGTTGATGATTTCTTAAGATATACATGGACTATTTTTATGAAAAATAAAAGTGATACTTTTGAAAATTTTAAAACATTTGTCAAAAGAATTCAAAATGCTAAAGACTTAAAAATTAAAAATATTCGAAGCGATCATGGAGGAGAATTCGAAAACGAGGATTTTGAAACTTTTTGTAAAAAGAAAGGAATAAATCATAATTTTTCATTTCCTAGAACTCCTCAACAAAATGGAGTTGTAGAAAGAAAGAATAGAACATTACAAGAATGCGCAAGAACATTATTAAATGGAAGTTCCTTACCAAAACATTTTTGGGCAGAAGCCGTTGCTACTGCATGTTACGTATTAAATAGAATATCAATTAGACCACTAACTAAAAATACTTCTTATGAACTATTTAATAACAAAAAGCCAAATATATCATATTTTAAAGTATTTGGATCAAAATGTTTCATTTTAAATACAAAAGATCAATTAGGAAAATTCGATCCAAAAGCTAACGAAGGAGTTTTCGTAGGATACTCAGAACGAAGTAAAGCATATCGAGTATTTAATAAACATACAAACATAATTGAAGAAACTTTACATATATCTTTTGATGAAAATTTCAATAGAAATTTAAGTATAAAAGATGATGAAGAATTAATAAATATAGAAGAAACAAATCTTGAAAATAATAATTTAAGATCCCCTCCTAGAATATTACGAGATCATCCAACTCAAAATATTATAGGAGAAATAAATTCTCAAGTTAGAACAAGAAATCAACTAAATCAAATGGGTCATGTAGCGTTCATTTCATCAACAGAACCTAAAAATCCTAAAGAAGCATCAACAGATGATTATTGGATTATTGCTATGCAAGAAGAATTAAATCAATTTGAACGTAACGACGTTTGGAAATTAGTTCCCCGTCCTAATAATCAATCAGTAATAGGAACAAAATGGATTTACAAAAATAAAGTAGATGAATTAGGTAATATAACAAGAAATAAAGCTAGACTAGTAGCACAAGGATATAATCAAGAGGAAGGTATTGATTTTGAAGAAACATTTGCTCCCGTCGCAAGACTTGAAGCAATTCGTATACTTTTAGCTTTTGCATGTTTTCACAATTTCAAACTCTATCAGATGGATGTGAAAAGTGCATTTTTAAATGGTTTTATTAAAGAAAATGTATATGTAGAACAACCTCCTTTATTTATACACGAAAAATATCCAGATCATGTCTATAAATTAAAGAAAGCACTATATGGTCTTAAACAAGCACCTCGTGCTTGGTATGAAAGACTTAAAAGTTATTTATTAAATTCGGGATTTAAAATTGGAAAAGTCGATCAAACTCTCTTTATTAAAAATACTTCAAAAGACATTTTAATAATTCAAATATATGTAGATGATATTATATTTGGGTCAACAAATGAAAATTTATGCAAAGAATTTTCAAATATAATGACTAAAGAGTTTGAGATGTCTCATATGGGAGAATTATCATACTTTCTTGGACTTCAAATAAAACAATTATCAAATGGAATTTTTATAAACCAAGAGAAATATTGTACAAACTTAATTAAACGTTTTGGAATGGAAAACACTTCAGCTAAACCTACTCCTATGAGTACTACTACTCATCTCGATCGAGATGACAATGGCAAAAGTGTAGATCAAAAATTATATAGAAGTATGATAGGCTCCTTACTTTACTTAACCGCAAGTAGACCAGACATAATAATGAGTGTATGCTTATGCGCACGTTTTCAATCTAATCCTAAAGAATCACATTTAAGAGCAGTTAAATGAATTATACGATATCTTAACTACACTAAAGACTTTGGACTTTTTTATCCAAAAGAGTGTACATTTGAATTAGTATCATTCAGTGATGCTGATTTTGGTGGATCTCGAACAGATAGAAAAAGTACAAGTGGTACATGTCATTTTATTGGAAAATCACTTGTATCATGGTTTAGTAAGAAACAAAATTGCGTCTCTCTTTCCACCTGCGAAGCAGAATATATATCAGCCGCATTAGCTTGTACTCAAGTTATATACATGCAACAAACACTCAAAGATTTTAATATAAATTTAACAAATTCTACAATATATTGTGATAACACTAGTACAATAAACTTATCTAAAAATCCAGTTAATCACTCTCGTACAAAACATATAGATATTCGTCACCATTTTTTACGTGACAATATCGAAAAAGGTATAATTAATCTAGAACATATTTCTACCGAAAATCAAATTGCCGATATATTTACTAAACCCTTATTAGAAAATTCCTTCATAAAACTTCGAGGAGAATTAGGGATAATATCCTTTAAAGATATAAATTAAATTTACAATAGATATATAACATATTTCAGTCGACTAATTTTTTTTTCTTCAGTCGACTGAATATAAATCAAGAGTTATTTTCAGCTATATTATAATCCTCACATTTTTTAACTGATTTATTAATAACATCCTTACATTTTTAACAAAGTTTTCCTTAATCATTGAATATTTATGTGGTTACAAATCTTAGCTAAACAATAACCATTAATTGTTTACTCAAAATCTATTATAAATTCTTAAACAAATTTAGTTTTTAAAACATCTAAATTTTACAATTAAAAACTTAAACAAACTCAAAATGTCGTCTAACAACTCCTACTCTCCAATCAACATCACATCGTCAAGCAAAAACTCTCCAACATCACCAAAATTTCCCACACCAACACCACCACATGAGCCGATGTATAATTGGAAAAATTATCATACTGGTTACACTCCAGAAACCAAGAAGGCTAAGCGCGGACTTTTTATTTCTCCGGACACGAAAAGAAAGATTGATGAGATTCATCACTTTCAACAACAACAGATTGACCTTCAATGAGAACTATACTTCGAGCAAAAGATTACAGCTAGACGTTTGAACTTCCTAGAGCAAATTGGCTTACGTTTCTGTGGATCAAAGAAGAACGAAGTGGCTGAGCCCTACCTCGACCCGTCAGTTCATTGGATCCATCTTTATCTTATCGTACACCAAATGATCCCGTCAATCCATGGATGTCTCCTAAGACACCACAATATAGTCCGAATTCATGGGATAGAAATTACATGAAGAATGAAGGAAAGAAAAATCCAAGTCCTTCTCAAAAGAAATAATTCAATTTGAAATATATTATTTGTAACTATTTTTCTTAAAATAAATTGTTTAAATTCAAAAAGAACCTGAAACAACAAAAGTACATGACTCAGTCGACTGAACTTATTAGCCCAGTCGACTGAATGTACACAGAAAACATTTTTTTCATATTTTCAGTCGACTAAATATTTCTGCACAGTCGACTGAAACTTAACAGAAACTCTCGGGAAAATATTCAGTCGACTAAAATCTCTGTTCAGTCGACTGAATTCAAACCTACAAACTTTCGGTCTACAATTCAGTCGACTGAACAGACATTTTCAGTCGACTGAACGGCCTTTTCCAGGTAAAATTCCCTTTATTTACATCAATTTTTCACTTCCAAAATCACTTTTTACATCTTCTTCCCCAAATTTCCCCAAAACCCTAGATCTCAAATACTTCCAATCTCCCTCAAATCAAAAGCAAATGGCACCAAAACGATCTAGAGCTTCATCCTCTTCATCCTTCGAGCCCATTGATGCTTAAATTGCTCAATGGCTATATGATGAAGTCACGATAACCCGATGGAACAAGATGAAGAACTCAAGAATTTTCGAGCATTCATTTGTAGATTTCCAAAGTCTTCACACCTACAATTTCCAAGAGCTCACTGATCGAGCAGGCTTAACTCCTCTTCTTGATTTGAAATGGAATGACATTGCCATAAATCATATTATGGTCAAATTGTTCTACGCAAATCTCAATCTTGGTCACCAAACTCCAAGGAATCCAAACGACAGTATTTGGAGCATGGTCTGCGGAAAGAAGGTTTGGTTTTCTTTGGATCGAATTGCTCACATTTTAGGGTCAACTAATATCGGAAGGAAACTAGAAGAAATAGAATTCAATCCACAAATTCGTGATAACATAAATCACCATTTTATGGATGATAATATAAATTTCCAAGATTTGAAATCTACTTCTCTTCGTCCTCAAGCAAGAATTCTACATAAAACTCTAATGAGAACGATCACTCCTCGCACGGGCTCATATGAAATCGTTTACCCAATTAACTATCGAGCTTTATATGCCATCTTTGGCAATATTAAAGTCAATTGGGTACAACTAATCCTTGATGAGTTTCTCTCGTTTCATAATGGTAAAATGCGCACAATTTACTTTGGAGAATATATCATGCGCCTTCTCCTCAATGTTGATACACCATTACCGGATTCAGAAAACACAATGGTCCATCAAATAAACCATCGGACCATAAGCCTTATGCAACTCCCTACTCGACCTCCTCGATTTATATCACTTGCCGAATGGGAAGCTAGGCGTCAAGAGCAACAACAACAACCTCCGCCACCTCAACCCGAAGAACATTTTGAACAAGAAGATGAAATTCGTCTTGTTGACCCGACCTACTCTACCAACCAATCCTTAGGAATATTATCAAGAAATCAACAAATTCTTGATAATCGTCTTAAAAAGGTGGATAAAAAGCTTGACAAAATCAAAGGATTTTTTAATAAGCTTTGGGACGCTATCTCATGCTCAAGCACTACTACCGCTTCAACATCTCGTGGCAAGCGTCCTGCACCAACATTTACATGGACGTCATCCGAGGAGCATACCAGTAGCAGCACAAGCGGAGCTAGTGGTGGACAAGGAGGAAGACCTTATCGACCATCATCAGGAGGACCAGTCATTAGAGAACCAGGAGACAGAGAAGGTTCTTACGATTGGGATAAGGATCAGTAATTTATTTGAGTTATTGTTCTATTAAGTTTCTTGCAACTATGACATTTGAACTATTATATTTTATGCATTTTTTTATGCAATTCTAAGATTCATTCTTGCTTAAACTGATTGTTTTAATTCCATGCAACTGCGGTTATTACTTCCTTTTTGTCGATGACAAAGGGGGAGAAAATCTATGGTACTAACTTTGTTTTTTTAGGAAAGATAGGTGTACACATTCAGGAGGAGAAAGTTTAAATATCTTTAGAAAATCAAGTATTGTCATCAATCAAAAAGGGGGAGAATGTTGATACACGAAGATTTTTGATCAATGACAATGTATAAAGGAAGAAATATATGCAAGATAGAGGAAGATCAATAAAATATAAACTTGAGTATGATTTTTATATATATAGGTGTATTTGTTAAAATCTATCCTCAAGAGTTGCACAAACACAAGAACACATTCATTATACTTCAATTTTTCACTAAGCATACTTCAATTCTTCATAATGCATAAATTCATATGTCAGTCGACTGAACTAAATTTACCAGTCGACTGAACTGGCAAACATGTACAAATATGCACAGTTTCAGTCGACTAAATTTTCTGCACAGTCGACTGAAAATTTTCCAGAAAGATTCCTACTATAATTTCAGTCGACTGAAATTCCTGCACAGTCGACTGAATTTGAACCTGAGAATTTTGCATGAAAGGACACCTTCTTCTTCCCAAGAGTTGCGACCATTCCTCAATAGAAATGGAAGCTTCTCTTATCTACAACCCTTGGCAATACATGCATCCTTTTTACAACTATAAATACATGATTCAAACATCATTCAAGACATCGAATTCTCTTACTCTAATCTATCTATTTCTTGATCATATTTTCTAAACATTATCAAAGCAATCACTACTCTCTTTGCTTGAATTACTGTTTATATTTAATATATTTGATTCATAGCAAATTCATAATTCCTTAATCTTCACAAACATATTTCATATTCTTGAGGATAAGATTATAGGAACATTGTACTATATTAGACTCATTCGTGTTATAAAGAACACAACTAGTCAAAACTTGTTTAGCATTGAGGTTTGAAGTCCTCTTAGGTAGTTTGAGGCAAAGAAATCCCGTTCGGTTGTTCGGGTAAGTTGTGAACCTATTCCTCCGGGTTAAGAGAGGGTTTTGTAGTTAGTGAATACCTAAGTGAAGCTTAGGGACTGGACGTAGGACAAGTGATCCGAACCAGTATAAAATCTTGGTGCGATTTTTACTTACTATATATATATATATCAACCATATAGCTATTCCATATTACACGATCCTATCAATTACTCCCGACTTTCACTATTCTCCTACCTCCTTCCTTTTCGGGGATGAAAAGTTTTGAGCGGGGGAGAGTGTAACGACCGGTGAATTTTAAGGGTTTGTTTATTTAATTAAGTGAAATTTTCGTGAAATCCCAAAAATAAAAATTTGAAATAAAAATTTAATATTTGAAATGCGTATAATTAAACATAGAAAACTGTAAATTTTCATCCGAAAATATGAAAGTTTATTTCGCGTGTAATTTTATTTCAATTCAATCAGTTAGGAATTGATGAAAATAAAATGTTTTCGAAACCTGAATATTTTTACATAGAAAGATTTTAAATCATCTTCTGAGCAAGACATCATTTTTCGTTTTTTCAAATTCGGACTTCTTTAGCTCCATCGATCTTATTTTTCTGCGTTTTTCTTGCATTTTCCACTAGTACAAAATTCGAATTTTTATGATTCAATCGTACCACTGACATCTATATACCGTTTTGATTGTCTCGTCATGCTGATCACTGTGGTATATTCACTTCTGTGTTTCGGTATTCTGTACGCGGTGGAACCCGCGTAACGGATATCCGTATCGGTACACACTATAGTCTTTTGGCTGTCTACCCTCTCATTTCCTACCGTGAAAATTCAGTAGCCATGAATATTCCTTGAAATCAATGCTCGTGGCTTTACATTTTCAAGTTTTTTATATTCTTTTGCGTCTGTTCAAGCGTGCTTTACATATTTTCATTTTTGTACCTTATGTTTCATTTCCAGATGCTTCCTCTCATTTCCTTTTCCCTCACGTTTGTTATAAAAAAAATGTTCCACCTTAGCAACATCCATTCCCTTCCTCTCCATCTGCAATTCAAGCATGAAAAGAGAGAAAAAAAAGGGTGCAGCTGTTTACATGTTGAAACCTAATGCAACAGTTTGCATGATGACATGCACCCTTCATATCCAAACTTTCCTCCTCCTTCCCTCTGTTCGAAGCATAGTAGCCGCACCTTTCAACCACCGTCGACCTTGGCCTCATCACCAACCCACTCGGCCTCACCACTGGAAGCCGACCCACCAATGTTCGCCACCGTCTAGTGCTTTGGACCAACACCTAAGCATGCAACTGCTGCCTTGGTCCGCCTGCCTTGCCTTAGATCTCCATCCCACCACCTTCCCTTCATGCTCCACTTCCAGACAGCAGCCGAGCGCACATCCACGCACCGACCTATGCCAGGGTCGAACCTCCTGAGCCTGTGGCTTTTCTCTCTCCTCCCTTCAATTACACGAGTAAGCATATATTTATAAAGATGTAAAAAAAATTCTTTAGTTATAATATTAACTGTCGATCTTATGTGTATATGCTTTTACTTGTTATATATGTACTTCTAACAGAGGTAATATATAGGTATATAATATATGGGTTGTATTTGTGTTAAGTCATTATGATATGTTGTTTAAGTATTATATAGATTACTGTGTTTTATTGCAGTGACATATATTGGGATAAAGTACTTTTATAAATGGTTTCTGCATTGTTTACGTATACAAGTAAAGTATGTATATTTTTGCAGTGTGCTTACGTTATATTATCATACTTTGAGTTATATATGTTATCCCGCTTTTTGGCAAAGCCGCGATACCAAAAGATCGATCAGAAACGGAGGACAGTCCGCCTCAGAGGTCGGTCGTGTTTCGTTTCTCTATGGATATCATTGAATTTTGTCCAAGTCCAGATTGAGCTACAACCGATAGGACACGGCAAGAAAGACCATAGGAGTCAACATCTCAAGTTCCAAGTCAATCCGAGTTCATACGCTCGGGTTATGATCGATTCAAATTGAAGGGGAAAGCTTGAGTCTCGAAGCCATCACAAACCAATGTTTCGAAACCATCAAGCTCGAATCCATGAGCTTCGAATCCACAGGTCCATTTCGGGTTTGCCTACGTCGCCTTCGAATCCATCGTGTTCGAACCGATGGGCCTCGCATCCATGAAGAAGCGGCGTAGTTCGTATCCATCACAAGAGTCACACTTCGAACCCACCACAAAGCCTAGTTCGACTCCAAGCGAGAGTCACAGCTCGAACCCAAACATGGAGCCTGGTTCGAACCCATCCACAAAGTCATGCTCGAAACCATCCATGATGCCAAGTTCGAATCCACCTGTGTAGCCTCATTCGAATCCACCGGGTCAACCAACCATGATGACGTGTCCCCCTTCGATTCGAATTCGCCGAGATCCATGGAGTCGAAGCGGTCAATCTGGAATAAAGACCGGGTTGGTTCGAATTTTGTGCTCCACGTCGCCATGAAGTCACGTGCCATGATGGGTTCGAAACCATCGGTTCGAAAGCATGGTTTCGAACCAAACATCCAGGCAATGAACTCCATTTCGAACCCATCATATCTCCCAATCTACTGAGCCAAATGCCATGAATTTTTCACAGAAGCTTGCCTACATGTTGAAGAATGTCTACGCCAAATTTCACCTCGATTGGATGAATTCTTGATCGGTTCGAATGGAGTTCGAACCGATGCCAAAGTGGGCCCAAACTTCCTGAGACCGTGTGTGAAGGCCCCTTCACGTGCAAGAAGTGGTCTCCCGAGTTTTCAGCGGAATATCAGCAGCCTACGCCTATAAATAGAGCCCCAGGGCTAACAGAAAAGGGACTTTTGGATTCTGAAGCACCCAGACCCTGCCGGATTGAGATCTCCATCATCTTACATCATAATTTGGTTGTTGATTTCGAGTTTCCAGTTATAATTTACTGTTGATTGCTGTACCGAGTTGTAATCATCAAAAGAAAGTCAATAAAAGCATAAAAACTTCACAGTGGACATAGGCAATACGCGAACCACTATAAATTGCTTGTCTACGTGCTTATTTACATGTTATTTGGAGTTGTTGTTAGATAATCCTCAGTTTTAATTTGCACTCTTCATTTATTATCTCTTCAATAACTTCCGACGAGTGTTGTGCCCAATTCCGGTGCAAACACTTTGGTGCTTTCACTGAGAGAACCCAGATTTTCTCTCGCTCCATGGATCTGTCATCAATACCGGATTGCATAAATCTAAGAGAGAGATCCGGATTTCAAGCTTAGGTTCCTTCCGTTCTATTCAGACTTGCTAAAGGTCTATGAAAGAATCTCGCTATTCACAATGGTGAGTACTAGAACCACCTCTAATCTTGGTAACCAAGAGGGCCAGATCCTGCGCAATTACCGTCTACTCAGGACATCGCCGGACCTTCGGAGTCGTCCGGACCGGTAACAAGACAAGAGTTTCAAGCGTTGCTCCAAGAGCTGACCCAAAGTCGGCAGCAGTTGACGGAGCAACTACGTGCCAACGCCGAATTAACTCGCCAGCTACACAGTCATAAGCGACGGCGGTCTAGGAGGGATTATGCATCCCAGTCTTCCACGGAGAGTTCGGCCTCCACCGACTATCATCACCGACCTTCATGACCCCGAATGGATGGGAATCATGCGCAGGCCACCGGAGACCTTCCTGCATTGACGGTTGGGCAACTACGAGTCGGTCCTTCTGCGAGCTTCCATACAGGGCCTTCTTCTCGGGGAGGCACTGCTCCTCAACACACTACCGACAACCGTCCTGCAACTGTTGCCACGGAGCCAGGGGTTGACATCCGTACGTTGTCGGACCAGAACCACCACCGACGACGGCAGTCTCCTGAACCGTATGTACCGGAAGATGCCGAGCCAAGGAGGCGAGATCCGGACCGTCGACAGCATCCGGTCCAATCCCGCATTGTGGAGCCCGACCACACCTTGGCTCGACATGCCCAGAACGCAGCTATAACGGATCTTCCAGAAATGATCAGGCAGATGATCCGTGAAAGTCAGGGGTTTACCAACGACGACTGGGGAATTTCCCGGAGTCACACCCCATTCACCGACGAGATCCTGTATGCCGAACCCCCTCGGCGATTTAGGATGCCCACGTTACCGATGTACGAGGGAAACTCGGACCCTAATCAACACATATTGAAGTATGAATGGTCCATGAGCGCCGCTAGGGCAGATGACGCGGTCAAGTGTAGGAGCTTCCCTATCTCTTTGGGGGGCATTGCTACGATGTGGTTCACGCGATTGCCGCCCCACTCTACCTCCTCGTTCAATCAGCTGGCCAGGAAGTTCGTGGAACAATTCTGCATGCATGTTGCGAGGCCTAGGGACGTCAACACTTTGTCTAGTGTTACCCAAGCTCCAGGAGAAACCCTTAGACACTACTTGGAGAGATTCCATAAGGCCTGTGTAGAAATCACCAATCCTAATGATAACTCGATTCTGATGGCATTAATGAAAGGAATTGACCCTGATTCGGATTTTGGAAATTGGTTGGCAGGAAAACCTCCTGCGTCGTTGGATCGCTTCTACTCCAAAGCCGCCCAGTTCTTGAGGCGTGAGGACGCGAAGCAGTCTAGGAAACAGGACGACGCGGGGCCCAGTGGAGAGGGGATCCAAAGCAATGTGGCTGTTAAACAATCGGGAGAGAGTTCCGGGAAAGTACAGCTAAATATCCAGAACAAGCAATCACGACCGAAGGATAATGGAAATCAGAGCAGGAAGCGAGATCAGAACCGTAGGCCGAGGCGTAGGGCCCCTATGTTCGATAATTACACTCCGCTGAATACATCATTGGAGAACGTATACCTACAAACTTGTAACGCCATGCAGTACAAGAAGCCTACTCCGAAGCCGTCGTCGGAGAGGCAGATTCAAACGGGCAAGTTTTGCAGATTTCACGACAGTTACGGCCACAATACCAACGAATGCAGACACTTGTAGGATTTAATTGAGAAGTTGATCAGGGAAAGGATGCTGGACCAGTTCGTACGGGCGCCGTAGCCTGGCAATGCGGGTCCGTCGAACCAGAACAATCGGCAAAATCAGCCAAGGCAGGAAGAACCCGCCCGAGCGGGCGGGAGGTTAGTGATAAACACCGTAAGTGGTGGTCCTCATCCGGCAGATAGGAGTTGGAAAGAAATGGAGTCATATGCTAGCTCGGTTAGGCATATGGACTTCGAATGTTGCAGTAGTTATGACGAAGGGGCTCCGGCGAAACAGCTAAAAACGATGGCAGATGACATCGTGTTCCGGAACCGTGACGCAGACAAGGTCGAAGCCCCGACTATCGACCCGCTTGTGATATCCGCCCAGGTTGGTCCTGCTTGGATGAAGAGGATACTGGTGGATAGTGGGAGTTCAGTCAACATTTTGTTCAGGAGAGCTTACGACCAGATGAAGATGGAAGCCAAAGATCTGAAGCCCTGCCAGTCCAGGATTCATGGCTTCGATGGAAGCGCTAATATACCCACAGGGGTTGTGGAGTTACCCGTGGAGCTGGGGATCGGTGAGTGCAGAAGAGTACGCATGTTACAGTTTGTTGTTTTGGACATACATTCACCGTACAACGCGTTTCTGGGCTGACCGACCCTTGTTGAATTTCGGGCGGCAATCGCCCCGTGGTGTTTGACTTTGAAATTTCCTACCGATTTTGGTATTGGTGTGATTCATGGAGATCAGGCTGCTGGAAGAGCCTGTTATGTTGCCGAGCTGCGAGAGGCGCAGCGAAGGGAGAAAGGGAAGGGCGTAGAGGAATCTCTCTGCGTCCGTTCTGCCGATGATTGACAATTGGTGCTTGGGCCTCAGCCCGGGCACCACAACCAATTCCAGAAAGTCCTTGACCCAAGGGACAACGACAACAATGGGGAGTCTACAGAAAGTCAGGCCTCTCCGGCCGAGCTAACTATCAATGTCCCAATCGATGATGATGGTGATGATGCGAGAGTGTTAAAAATTGGGTCTCAATTGAGCCAGGGGGCACAACAGGAATTGGTTGAATTTCTCCGGGCGAATCTTGACGTGTTCGCCTGGACGCACTCTGACATGTGTGGGATCTCGCCGGATATCGCGAGCCACACTTTAAACATCGACCCACGGTATATCCCAGTCAAGCAGAAAAGGCGTGGTATGGATCCAGAGAGATCTGCCGCCCTTAAGGAGGAGGTCGGTAAGTTGAAAACAAACGGGTTCATTAGAGATGCTTTATACCCGGAGTGGGTGTCAAACCCGGTACTTGTCCGGAAACCGGACGGGAAATGGAGAACGTGTATCGATTATTCTAACTTGAACAAGGCTTGCCCGAAGGACAGTTTTCCACTTCCTCGAATCGATCGGCTCGTTGATTCAACCGCCGGACACGAATTGTTATCCTTTATGGATGCTTACTCGGGCTACAACCAAATACCTATGCATGTGCCCGACCAAGAACATACGAGTTTTGTGACTGATCTGGGATTATACTGCTACAAAGTCATGCCTTTTGGGTTAAAGAATGCCGGCGCAACCTATCAACGCTTGGTTAACCGGATGTTCTCCGACCAGATCGGGGAGACCATGGAAGTTTATGTAGATGACATGCTAGTAAAGTCAAGGCATTCAGTTGATCATGTAAAGGACTTGGGATCAATGTTTGATATCCTCCGGAGATATGGGATGAAGCTCAACCCGCTAAAATGCCATTTTGGGGTTGCATCCGAAAAATTCCTTGGGTTCATCGTCAACGCCCGAGGGATAGAGGCCAACCCTGAAAAGATTTGGGCCATCAGGAATCTTCAAACTCCAAGGACCATAAAGCAAGTCCAGAGTCTCAATGGGAAAGTCGCAGCATTGAGTAGGTTCATCTCAAAGTCAACTGACAAATGCATCCCTTTCTTCGACCTGATCCGAAAAGGGAAACGAAACTTCGAATGGACCGCAGAATGTGAAGGTGCATTTCAGTCACTGGTTCAACATCTTTCTACACCACCGATTCTTTCGAAGCCTGTTGATCACGAGCAACTATATCTTTACTTGGCGGTATCAGAAAGCGCAATCAGTGCAGCATTAGTCCGGGAAGAAGACCGAGTGCAAAAGCCGGTATATTATATGAGCAAACGGTTGACCGGAGCCGAGAGGAACTATCCCAAGCTAGAAAAATTGGCGTATTGTCTAGTCATTGCCTCGAGAAAGCTCCGCCCATATTTTCAGGCTTATCCTGTCACCGTGTACACCGACCAGCCGTTGCGACAGGTCCTCACGCGGCCCAAGACGTCTGGTAGGCTGCTAAAATGGAACATTGAATTAAGTCAGTTTGACATTGCCTATACTCCGAGAAGGGCCATACATGGCCAAGTTCTGGCAGATTTCGTCGCTGAATTCACTATACCCGAGGAATTACATGAAGATAGCCAACCTCCTAAACACGTGTGGAAGTTATATACTGACGGTGCCTCCAATGAGCGATGTTCGGGAGCGGGGGTAGTGCTTGAAACCCCCGAAGGCCGATCTGTATGCTACGCCCTAAAGTTCGAGTTCCGCGCGACTAATAATGAGGCTGAATATGAAGCTTTGCTCACTGGGTTGAAGCTGGCCCACGACCTGAGAATTGTCGCTGTAGAGATTTATTGTGACTCCCAATTAATCGTATGTCAGGTCCGAGGTGAATATCAAGCTAAGGATCGAAGACTAGCTGCTTACCTGTCTCGAGTCAGGGAAACCCTGGGTCGCTTCGATTACTATGCCATTTTCTATATCCCCCGGGAGCACAATCAAAAAGCCGATTCATTGGCAAAGTTGGCGAGTACGGGCGAAGCTCAACAGTTGGGGCTTGTCCCCGTTGAAACCCTACCTTCTCCGAGCATTGATCAAAGTGAGGTCAGCCAGGCATTCGAGGCTACCACAAGTAGGGAGTCGTGGATGACCCCCTATCGAAATTACATTGAACATGGAGTGCTGCCTGAGCGTAGGAGTGAAAAAAGGCAGGTCCTTCGTAAAGCCCCACGGTTCGTCGTCCAAAACGGAGTTATGTATAGAAGGGGGTATTCCGTCCCCCTACTCCGATGTATCGCACACGATGAAATCAGGCGAGTGTTGCACGATGTACACGAGGGAGAGTGTGGCAATCACACTGGGGGGCAGGCACTCGCCAAGAAAGTACTCCGATACGGATATTACTGGCCCACCGTTAATCGAGATGCATCGGACTACGCCAAAAAATGCGACAAATGCCAAAAACACGCTCGGATTCTCAGGGCTCCACCTACCGAAATAACCCAAATGGTCAGCCCCTGGCCATTCGCGGTATGGGGAATCGATATAATTGGAACATTGCCTCTGGCCAAAGGTGGCGCGAAGTACGCCATCGTCGCGGTTGATTACTTCACCAAATGGGCCGAAGCTGAGCCTCTGGCAACGATTACGACGAAGAAAGTGATCAACTTCGTAGTGCGCAACATCATCTGTCGATTCGGCCTCCCGCACACTATCATCACCGATAACGGAGCCCAATTCGACAGTGTCGAGTTCAGAAATTTCTGTCAGCGATTTCGTATACATAAGAAGTTTTCCGCAGTGGCACACCCACATGCAAATGGTCAGGTCGAAGCTGTCAATAAAGTTACAAAGTCCATTCTGAAGAAGCGACTGGAAAAGGCCGGGGGCAAGTGGGTCGATGAAATCCCCATGGCGTTATGGGCCTATCGAACAACTCACAAAACTGCAACCGGTCACACTCCGTTTTCTCTATCGTACGGCTCAGAGGCCGTTATTCCAGTCGAATTGGAAATGCGTTCTCATCGCACGACGTATTACGATCCGAAGACAAATGCCATATTACTTGCTCAATCTCTGGATTTACTGGATGAGAGGCGTGAAGAGGCTGATTTGAGGGCAGCCGCATATCGGAGTCGAGTCGCCCGAATATTCAATGCCAAGGTCCATCCGCGAACCTTTGAACCCGGCGATCTCGTGCTCAAAAGGATTTACCCGGTCCCTTTGCACATGAAGCCAACTTGGGAAGGACCGTACATGATTTCACAAAAGCTCGGAGACGGCACGTTCAAATTATCGACAGTTGACGGTCTCACCTTGCCGAGGGCCTGGAATAGCGAGAGTCTTCGTCGCTACTACACATGAAAGACTTTGCTTTTTCTGCCAATTTGTCCTTTTGCATTTTATTTTAGCATTCCGAGACTTGAATTTGTAATAAGGCAGCTGACTCCGCCATATTTTCTCGTTTCAGCAATAAAATGCCATCTCTTCGAGCCAGAGCTGTGGTTTATTAAGTGTAACGCACGATATCACAACACACAGAGAGCTAAGTCCCATCATGCGGTGGGATTTATTCAAATGGAGAGTGGCTGCAATATGAACGGTCACTCGCTAAGTGAAACCCGAGCTCGGGGACAGGACACCACGTGAACACTTTACAGGGATTGATACACGACAATCCCTCGCTTAACTCCAAATGCCCGGAGTGCGAATTGGAGTATAAACATTCGATAATTCGTTCCCAGAATGCGAACGAACTCCAACTTCCCAGAGTGCGAACTGGAGTATAAACATTTAATAATTCGCTCCCAGAGCGCGAGCGGACTCCAAGTTCCCAGAGTGCGAATTGGAGTATAAACATTCGATAATTCGCTCCCAGAGCGCGAGCGGACTCCAAATTCCCAGAGTGCGAATTGGAGTATAAACATTCGATAATTCGCTCCCAGAGCGCGAGTGGACTCCAAATTCCCAAAGTGCGAATTGGAGTATAAACATTCGATAATTCGTTCCCAGAGCGCGAACGAACTCCAAGTTCCCAGAGTGCGAACTAGAGTATAAACATTTAATAATTCGCTCCCAGAGCGCGAGCGGACTCCAAGTTCCCAGAGTGCGAATTGGAGTATAAACATTCGATAATTCGTTCCCAGAATGCGAACGGACCCCAACTTCCCAAAGCGTGAACTGGAGTATACACGTAAGTTACAGGCTCCCGGAGCGCGAACCGTAACATCCGTACTAGCTCCAGATTCCTGAAGCGCGAGTTGGAGTACGAACATTAATTTAGGGTTCTTGAAGTGCGAACCCAAACATACATGCTTTACCCAAGTTCCCGGCGTGTGAATTGGAGCATGAACACTAAGTAAAAATTCCCGTAGTGCGAACCAAAATGTTAATATTAGCTCCAAGTTCGTAGAGTGCGAGTTGGAATGCGAGCACTGATAACTCTCGAACTCCCGGAATGCAAACCAGGTTATCAATCTCAAATTATTCTAAGTTCCCGGGATGCGGACGTGTGCTCAAGACTTGCTACAAGTGCGATCAACCACCAAAAATACCAGTGTAGTTCCCCAAAACTGGAGGGCACGAAAGCTAGATATAAATCACTAACCGAAGTGATACAACGTCCGAAGTTCGACTCATTCGTCAATCACAATGTATGACCAAGATCTTCAGGCTTGGCAAACGAGACGAACTCTACTTAAACGGTAAAAACACCACAAGTACACCGGACCGAAAATAAGACATTGCAAGTACTTAAGCACAAATAAAACGAGAGTTGGAACGAAGAAACTAAATTTTATTTCAACTAACTTAAAACAAGGACTTACACGCAGATAAGTTCTTCCAAAAAAAATGCCTACTAGCAGGGTCCGAACCTGCATCTATACACGGCCTACTAACAAAAAAAAACAAAGATAAGCCCCTATCTACCAAAAAATCTGCATGGTGGGCCGCTCTACTCTTTCTTTCTCGACTTCCTTATCAGCGGTTCGTCGTCAGAATCGCTAGGAACGGAAATCCTTCGCTTTGACGACCTCCTCTCCGGTGGCTGTTCTCCAGCCGGGGGCATAATATCTACATCTTCCTCGAAACTTGAATCCAAATGAGGACTCCCCGCCGGAGAAATAGGAGGGATCGGATCCGCAACAGAAGGTGGGATAACGTCGCCACCGGCGCAACCGCTCTGCCCCTCGGCTTCCAATTCAGCATGGATTTCGGCCAAGATTTCTTCTTCTCGAGCTGATGGGGCCTGGCTGGGAACAACTCCGGTATCAACAAGGGGGCCAGAAGCTGGTGGTAACTCACTAATGATAAATGGCAAGTCTGTAGAGAAGTCACCCTGGTGACCGAGCAATTCACTCACCATTTGCTCGTCAAGAGACAAAGAGCTTCCCTGTGCCGCTCCGGTAGACGCTGCCATTGTCACAACAGTCGTTTCAGTAGTAATAGCCTTCTGCCCTTGGCTCGGCTCCTGGGTAGAAGACACCGGGGTAATCCTGGTCACTGGATAAAGAAGAGAAGGGGTTAAGAGCAATCACTTCAAAACGAGGGTCATAGCGAAAGTGCACTTGAAATTTGTTCAGAATACCTTCCTCAGTTCGGTTTGTTGGTGGTGGAACAACTTCAGAGATGTGCTCACGAATGGGTGATAACCGCGGTTGCTCTGGGTCGTAAGCTGGAACGGTCTGTGAGCTGACCACAGATACAAACTCGGACGAAAGCGGGGCAGTGATTTCAAGAGCGGTGTCACAATGCTCAACACCTGACCCTTCTCCAGCCTCCAAAGATCGACCGCCAACCATCTCCTTCTCGTGAGCGATCATAGCATCATGAAGGACCCTTTTTTCCTCATCCGTTAGCAGTCGGTTTTCGAGCTCGAACCGGTCGACCGATTCGTCGGGGTGCGCTTCCTCTTCCCCTTCAACCATTCGTTCCCAAGCACTGCGGAGATGCACTGGGTAGTCCTGAAGCCAGGCCAAATTTCTGTACTTCAATACATTGGCATTGTATGTAATAAGCAGATCTTCAATGTCAGCCTCTAGCCTGGCCTCGGCTTGCTGAACTCTCTCCCCAATCTCCGCCTCAACCGCTTGAACTCTGGCCATTGCTTCATCCCGTTCAGTCCGGAGTATCACCGCCTGTTCGCACGCCTCCTGTGCTGCATTATTTGCGTCGTCCCTATCTTTGACGATTTCGGCAAATTTGGATTTGAGCTCATTTAGTTCCTTTAGTGCCGCATCCCTCTCGGCAGTGACCAGAGTATTCCGATGGCCCATGTCCTCGACCGTGGCGTAATGCTCACGCTTCATTCTGCCCATCGTGAGTTGGGCTACATCGGCCTTTTTGATGGCTTCCATCTCTGATTTTCTGGAAGATTCGGCCTCGGTGTTCAGCATATCGATAATGTGACTCTTCTGTGCCAACTCCGCCTGCAACTTTTCGTTGGCGGCCCCACGCTCAAAGGCCAACTCCGACGCCTTCTCCGCCGCCTTAAACCAGACTTTATACTGAGCATAAAAATCGTGCACATAGTCGTGCACCACCTGCTTCGCCGACGGAGGAATCCTTTTCAAGTGCGGGGGAAAAATGTAGTTGTCAAAGCAAATAGTTGGGAAGTCTTTTTTCAATTGAGCGAGCCTGAGCGCCCCTTCTCCCGAAATCCCCATGGGGGGTTGTTCCGCAACTACGGCAGTCGATGCCTCGCTTCTCGAACGGTGATATTCGTGCCTGGAAGATTGGGAAGTGGACGTATGACGTGAAGGCTCAGAGGGGCGAGAAATATGGGCTGGAGGTGGAACGGAATCTCTGGGAGGAGGAGGGGTGCGCGATCGGGATCGATGCTTATAACCCCTCTCTGTGTCGTATCTTTCACGGCTCGAATATCCGGAGTATTCCTGGTCATAGTCCCTATCTCCTTCCCGCCTGCGCGAGTCACGATATGATGATTTTCGAGCATGTCGCAGATTCCCTAGCATCGAACCGCGCCTGGACATGGTACCTGCAAAGCAAAGAGAAGAACAAAGTTAGTGGTTTCTCGAAACTGATGACCCGAAACTCAGAACTATGTAGTGTCGTGAAATGTGTGTGAATATGCATTTCCCCCGACCAACCCAAAGTGTCGACTGAGCTAGTAATAAAAGGCTCGCTCAGTTCAAGAGTATGATGAAACTCCTCCAACCCGGCATCATGCTGAAAGGATACATCGTCCGAGATTGGAAGATCTGTAAGCCCTTCGAAAAGACTTTCGGTTCGCGGAGGAGACGTCTCGGGAATTATAACTCCGGGGGATGATCGGGCCGTGACAACCGACTTCCATCTCCCCTTCTTGGTTGAAGTGGCGACGGCCGCCTTGCCTTTTCTTTGTTCTTCAACATCCTGAGCCACGTCTGCAGGCTCCAGCAACGGCTCGTCGTCAGTATGAGTTTTTTCGGAATCAACTTCCTCGGCCATAATGACTTTGGGTTTCTTGTGCTTGGCGTGTTTTTTCGGAACAATTCTCTGCACCCCGTCGAATATTATACTCTGTCATCGTTCGATTAACCCACAGGCCCGGAGATTCCTATTCGTCAACAACACATCAATATCCCTGTCGGCGCTCGGGATCTCTCGGAGAACACGTACTATCTCCTTGAAGCTTTCACCGTCGGGGCGCTGGATCATCGCTGTACAGAAGAAAAATATATAAGTCACACTTCGACTGCAATCACCTTAATAACAGTTTGGAAACTCAGCTATACTCACGTCTAAATAACCATCGCCTAGCGAAGCCCGGAGGACATCTGACGTAGAACCATTCCGTCCTGTAATAGCTTAACCTAGTCCAGGACCCGGTAACCACTTGACAATTTCATACTGCCTCCAAGAATGTGAAAGATGGGTAATCGCTTCGGGTTTTGAAGTTAAACAAATATCTGATTTCGATCGGGGCCGGTGGTCTATGAAGATATTCCATAAAGACGATGAACAGGCTGTTCACCGAAGCGTACCCGTTCGGGTGAAGTTGGGATGGTGCGACTCCCAAAAAAGACAGCACTTCTCTTATATATTCATTGAACGGAGGAAGCGTCCCGGCCGCGCACGCATGGCGATTGAATGCGGTATACCCCTCCGGCGGGTTGTGTGGCCTATCGCTTGGCCCAGGCAATAACACGTCGTCTAATGACAAACCGTGCCTCAAACATATCCTCCCCAGCATATCTTCGGAAATATGAGATGGGACAGAATCTGATGGATTAGCAATGAATGACGCGTCAGGAAGTTCGTCCGGCGCCGGTCCGATAACTTCAGGATCGATGTTTGGGACCTCTAACCTCGGAGGTACTATACCCTGTATATCTTGTGGGGTTTCCTGCTGACGCGAACTCGAAGGCTCCATAACTGACTAACTCATGAGAAACCATCGTTAGATGATAAGGGGCCCGTGAATTCCCCAGTGCATAGTGTACAAGTGTGTGTCGTGCGGTGCTATGCGTTACTTGGATGAATATCGCAGAATTAAAGAAAACACGCAAACGACAAAGCTACAAAGCCCGGTTGTGATGGCCGTTATCGCTAAACCCTTCACATAAAGAAAGTTGAGACACACAAAGATTGTTATTGTTCCGTCGACGAGCTTCGAAAGGTGGTCAAGTATGCAGTTTAACGTGTCCAAATATGCAGGAGTGAAGCTCGTCGGAATTATTCTCAGAAAATATCAAACCTTGGTATCCACTATATGAAGTTTCGAACCAATCACGAGTGACTTGCTCGAACCCATCATCGCACCACTTCGAATCCATTCAAAGGGGCGAGCTTCGAATCGATGATTAGTGTGCCAAGCTCGAATCGATCAGTGAAGGGTGACTTTGAATCGATACGGGACGACACACTTCGAATCCATCGAAACGCCGAGCTCGAATCGATCGGTGAAGAACGACTTCGAACCCATCGAAACGCCGAGCTCGAATCGATCAGTGGGGGATAACTTCGAATCGACCCTTGATTGAGTAGTTCGCACCGATCAGGGAAGCCTCAACTAAGCATCGCACGCTTTCGACTCGATACCCTTCGTGTCGTTCGTAAAGGGATGTTTCATGACGGTGCGAAGTTGAGGGCCTCTTTCCAATCAACTCGACACCATGGTCAGCTAGGTGCAAACTGCATCCCCTCCAAGGGAATCGCAAGGGTCGACTCAAAGTCCAAGAGAGATTGGTGCTGCCCCCCCATCGATTCATACGCGAATCCCTGGATCAATTCGAGATTCTTCCAAAGGCCAAATCTGGATCTACAAAAGCCCGAGAAAGGCCGATCGATGATAAAGTGATGGGTTCGAGGTAGCTTTGCCGTGCAAACTCAAGATTAGTTACCTAGTTTGAATGATGATTTCGAGAAAGTAAAGGTTCGGATCTTGAAAGATTCAAAGGCGCGGTGCAGTGTTTTTTCTCTTTTGAAGCTTCGAGACGATGCACTGCACAGTAAGAAGCAAGCGAGAATAAAAGTAAAAAGTGAAAGAATGCCGAGGTCACTGTTATTAATTTGGGGGGTTGGAGGTGACTGGGTCGACTCGCGTTCCGGTAGGTTTGACCGATTACAACAGGTCAGAATGAAGGCTCGGTTCGAAACCCGCTCTCGAACCCATACGCTTGAGGCTCCATCGTGTGAAGCGCACGGGCCACAGCCACAAACAAAGGTCCCGAAACCATCCTTTCACATCGGTTCGAACGTCGGTTTCGAACCCATCGCAACACAAGTATACTCCATCTTTCCAGACCGGTTCGAACGTCAATTTCGAATCCATCATAGCAGCAAGCGTACCGCGTCCATACAAACATGGATTTCGAACCCATCAAAGCTCGAATGCATCGTTTCGAAACATCACGCTCGCACAATACAAATTCGATTCCTTTAACTTCCTACATCGGTTCAGGAGAGCATCGATACGAAGGAACCTTTCAAAACAACCACCAAGCGTTGTCTCAATTCAAATTTCAAAATCGGTTCAGGAGAGAATCGATACGAAATTCTATAGCAAACCAAACTGACAACGACTCGTGGACGCACGACGCTAACAAGGGTCAAATTAGCATATACACATACATGTCAGACTAACATTCGATTTTGAATATTTGCAGGGGTCAAACACTCATCCTGTTATGAATGCAACAGCCAACGGCTAAGCACTATTATACAACAATCAATCATATCAACGCAAGGTTACAGCAGTACAGCATACGAGTTTCAATGAGAAAGAAAGCAATGATTGCTCAGAGAAATTGCAGCAGTTCAAAGCACGTCATGTTCCCACAAGACGTACTTTGGGGGGCAGAATGTTATCCCGCTTTTTGGCAAAGCCGCGATACCAAAAGATCGATCAGAAACGGAGGACAGTCCGCCTCAGAGGTCGGTCGTGTTTCGTTTCGCTATGGATATCATTGAATTTTGTCCAAGTCCAGATTGAGCTACAACCGATAGGACACGGCAAGAAAGACCATAGGAGTCAACATCTCAAGTTCCAAGTCAATCCGAGTTCATACGCTCGGGTTATGATAGATTCAAATTGAAGGGGAAAGCTTGAGTCTCGAAGCCATCACAAACCAATGTTTCGAAACCATCAAGCTCGAATCCATTAGCTTCGAATCCACAGGTCCATTTCGGGTTCGCCTACATCGCCTTCGAATCCATCGTATTCGAACCCATCGTGTTCGAACCGATGGGCCTCGCATCCATGAAGAAGCGACGTAGTTCGTATCCATCACAAGAGTCACACTTCGAACCCACCACAAAGCCTAGTTCGACTCCAAGCGAGAGTCACAGCTCGAACCCAAACATGGAGCCTGGTTCGAACCCATCCACAAAGTCATGCTCGAAACCATCCATGATGCCAAGTTCGAATCCACCTGTGTAGCCTCATTCGAATCCACCGGGTCAACCAACCACGATGACGTGTCCCCCTTCGATTTGAATTCGCCGAGATCCATGGAGTCGAAGCGGTCAATCTGGAGTAAAGACCGGGTTGGTTCGAATTTTGCGCTCCACGTCGCCATGAAGTCACGTGCCATGATGGGTTCGAAACCATCGGTTCGAAAGCATGGTTTCGAACCAAACAGCCAGGCAATGAACTCCATTTCGAACCCATCATATCTCCCAATCTACTGAGCCAAATGCCATGAATTTTTCATAGAAGCTTGCCTACATGTTGAAGAATGTCTACGCCAAATTTCACCTCGATTGGATGAATTCTTGATCGGTTCGAATGGAGTTCGAACCGATGCCAAAGTGGGCCCAAACTTCCTGAGACCGTGCGTGAAGGCCCCCTCACGTGCAAGAAGTGGTCTCCCGAGTTTTCAGCGGAATATCAACAGCCTACGCCTATAAATAGAGCCCCAAAGCCAACAGAAAAGGGACTTTTGGATTCTGAAGCACCCAGACCCTGCCGGATTGAGATCTCCATCATCTTACATCATAATTTGGTTGTTGATTTCGAGTTTCCAGTTATAATTTACTGCTGATTGTTGTACCGAGTTGTAATCATCAAAAGAAAGTCAATAAAAGCATAAAAACTTCACAGTGGACGTAGGCAATACGCCGAACCACTATAAATTGCTTGTCTACGTGCTTATTTACATGTTATTTGGAGTTGTTGTTAGATAATCCTCAGTTTTAATTTGCACTCTTCATTTATTATCTCTTCAATAACTTCCGACGAGTGTTGTGCCCAATTCCGGTGCAAACAATATATATATATATATATGTATATATATATATATATATTTACGGTTTATATGTATACAGATTGTGATTTGAAAACGTGTATGAGTTTATACAAATTTACGTATGATAGTTTATATACATATATTTGTTTATAAATCAAAGTTTATAGTGTAAGTTATAACAGTACATATACGTCAGTTTCAAAAATAGGTGGTTATTATATGTAGTATAGTATAAAATTTTAATGATGTAAGTATGGTTTCAGCTATAGTTTATATTTATGTTACTGTGTACTAGTTGTGAAAGGGAAGTACTGTATAGGCTATTTTAATAATGTAAGTAAGTATGGTTCCAATGCATTTAATGAAAGGAAGTAATGCATATATAACATAAAGGTATATTTAATGGGCCTATTGTTTATATGAATTATACGGGTTCATATCATTATATTGTCTACATATATAGGTATATATGAACGGGGTGTAGTGTTTGCATATACATATATTTAATATAAAATATGTTTAGTTTAGATATATATATATATATACTTATTTAATAATAGTGTTTAAAATTAAGTATTGTTTAATAATATTAAAAAATATAATATATCTTGTTCTCATCGATTCCTATTTACCAGCTCTATCCGTCGAATTCGTGCCAATCTTACTTTGCTTCTGAACTCGTGCTTGGATTCGTAACTCGTTTCATCTGTCAAATCTCCTTTAGGCTCGAAAGGTGAGTTATCACTCAGATTAACATTCTTTTATTTATTAAATTTGATTTCAATTGAAATGAAAATTGAAATATGCTGCTATTAGTTATTTACACTGTTATATATATATATATATATATATATATATATATATATATATTATTACCTGTATCAGTTCATCTGTGACATCTGACACCATTATTTGTTATTTATACAATGATAATCCAGTTTGGTTGATAAATGATTGATGTTTGATGTTTACATTGGACATTTAATTGTTAATGTTTAAAGTGATAAATAATAAGAAATTGAATTTGATATAGGATAGTTAACAATTTAAAATGGATTTATCTGTTGAATATTGATTAGTTAAATTTGACCCCTTTTAAATGTTAAATAAATCGACACGTAGAAATAGTGTTAACTACACCTTGAACCATCAAATGTATGTTACATAAATTGATGTAGTATAAATTGAATAATGAATATCAAGTGAAGAACCGTATAGATACTAATGTAATAATCTTTAATCTACATGAAATGATAGTGTAGAATCTAGAAATAATTATATTAATTTGCACAAACAACAAATGTAAATTAATACGATTATTTCGGGATAAAATGACGGTAATAACCCGCCAATCCAAGGAAACTACGAATGTATTTAACACCTTTCTTAGTTAATCTAGCGAGAGGCACGGCAATTTTTGAAAAGTCCTTGATAAAACGACGGTAATAACCCGCTAATCCAAGGAAACTACGAATTTCCGTTACACTCTGCGGTCTCTTCCAACTTTGAATCGCTTCAATCTTTGAAGGATCCACTGATATTCCGGATTCAGAAATAATATGACCGAGAAACTTCACACGAGATTGCCAAAAGTGGCATTTAGAAAATTTTTGCTTTCAATTGATTACTCCTAAGAGTTTCCAACACAATCCGAAGATGCTTTTCATGCTCCTCCTCGGTTTTAGAATACACAAGAATATCATCAATAAAGATGAGAACAAATCGATTGAGGAAGTCTTTGAAAACTCGATTTATTTGGTCAACGAAATAAGCTGGAGCATTCGTCAACCCAAATGGCATAACAAGCCACTCATAAGATCCATACCGAGTACGGAACGATGTCAAAGGAATGCTATCCTCTGCAATACGAAGCTGATGAAAACCAGTAGCTAAGTCTAATTGTGAAAAGACTTTAGCACCACTAAGTTGATCGAATAGATCATCAATCCGAGGTAAAGGATATTTATTCTTGATAGTAAGATCATTAAGCTTGCGGTAGTCAACGCAAAGCCTAAGTGTGCCATCAGATTTCTTCACAAAAATAGTCGAAGCTCCCCAAGGCGAGGAACTAGAGCGAATAAATTGCTTCGTTTCCAAATCGGATAATTGTATGCGCATCTCCTCATTTTCTTTATTGGATATGCGATAAAGAGGACGAGTAATAGGTTGAGCTCCAGGGGAAATATTAATTCTGAACTCAATTGCTCGCTTAGGTGGTAATCCTAATACGGGCTCAAATATGTCGGAAAATTCACGAACAACGTGAATAAGAGAAATGACGTCTTCCACATCATCATTATCATCATCACGAGGATTTAAAGAATATAAAGATGCAGATAAAGTGGAATCCGAATCTTTGAGAATAATAGAAATCTGCTTAACAGATTGAGGATGTAACGACCCGTAAATTTTCGATAATTAAAATAGCTAATTTAAATAAGATTTCGTGATTTAGTGTTAGAAAAAAATTTGTAATTCGTTTAGAATAATAATAACTGGAATGAATTGCAACAATAATTATCCAAGTAATGAAAAATAAAAGCTACTTAGTGAATGCCTTTCAATCAAAAGTTGAATAGGATAATAAATGTTGAATTCGTTGGGTATAATAGAGTAATTGATTGATAAGTAAAATCTATTTAAAATCAAATATTGAATATTGAACTGGTAAATTGTTTAAATTAAATATTTGAAACTTATCGAATAACTGTAAAACGAAAATAGTGTTCTAAATTGTGAATTGGTTTTAAAAGTTGATTCTTATAAGTTCAATTTCAATATTTCAAAAGATAATGAATTATTGGATAATCGAAATTGTTTAAATTTAATATTTGGAATTTATTGAATAATTTAATAATGGGAGTTAAATAACCGTATAATGAAGATAGTTGTTTTATAATTTTAATTCATTTCAAAAGTTAAATTTTATAAGTTCGTTTTTAATATTTCAAAAGATAGTGATTTAAGAATAATCAAATTTGTTAAATTTAATATTACAAATGTTTGAATAATTAAATTCCGAAGTTGATATGATTAATTTGATATTGAAATTTAATATATGAAAATAGAGTGAATAATTTAAATTTGATTTAATATGATTCAAATGGGTTTTCAAAGTGAATGTAAGTTATAACGGGATTTTAATAGAGTTAATAAAATTTTAAAAATTGGAATTTATTGGATAAATTGAATAATGGGTTTAGTATGATTAAAAATGATTTGTAAAATTTTATTTTATCATATGAAAGTTAGAATGATGTTGTAGAACTTCTAAAATTGAATTAAAAGTAAATCTGTGAAAATTGAATATTTTAATATTTAATTATCGACTGAAAAATAGCCAATTTTCGAACAGTCTCAGAATTGGACGAAACAAGTTCCATTGGATCCGTAATAGTTAGTTATTATCGGATTTCAATTTTCGTAGCAATCGGAGTTTTCGTTTGACCGTGGCAGCTCGAAACACGTTGAAATTGTTTTAATATTAATTTGGCGAGTTAAAATAGTCATTTTTCAAACGGTCTCGGATTTCGACGAAACCAGTTTCATCGGATCTGTAATGTGATATTATTGTAAGGTTTCAAATTTCAAGTCAAACGGATTTACCGTCTATCTGGGGCAAGCCAAAACGCATAGAAATTCGTTTAATCGGTTTAATTTAAAATCAATCGTTTATTTCCGTAACTCGCACAGATGATCGAATTAGCTTCCGAAACCCATTCCATTGTATCCGGAACGCGGGATAAACCCTAGGAACGTCAGTTACCGTGCGTAAATCGGAGTTCGAAAATCCGGAATGAAGAGAATTCGCCGTTTCCTTTAAATAGCCCCTTGTCTTCATAATTTAGAAAAAAAAAAGGCTAGGGTTTTTATAGCCGGCCGCCTCCATTAACCATCAATGGCCAGAAAGCACCCATCTTCTTCCCTTAATCTCTTCTTATCCAAGCATCGATTCGAGAAACATTCTAAACGTAAAGCGTAGAGCATTGGGAGATCTTCGATTTCATACGGCTATGATGGGCTATCGTCATCATTTGGAAGCACGAGAGGGCCGCGTTCTCCACCAGTTGCGCACGAATTTCGAGGGTCTAAGGTAAGCCGAGTGCCACGTGGCTGGGCGCGGGGGTGCACGGCGGCGAGGCCTTCGATATGGCATCGCCTGATCAACGTCCGGTGGTGGTGGTAGGTTGCGTGCATTAGGGTTTGATGGCGGCGAGTGGGTTTCGTGAACTGGAGAGTACGAACGAGTGGAAGAAGGAGAAGTTACTGCGTGCGGCCCAAATGCAAATTGCAGTAAAGAATGGCTCTGATTTGAGATGGTATAAAAAAAAATGAAATGTGAATTAATTTTATTTAAATTCGTATTAACTTTAAAACTGTGTAACTTTTTCATACGAGGTCGAAAACGCACGAAACAAATTGCGTTGCGTTCGTATTGTCAAATACTACGCTATGGAGCTGGATTGGAACCGTTTGGAGCTAGAGAAAATTTTGGGTTAAATCGAATGTCGTTCGATTTGATTTAAAATCGTAAAAATCAAGGTGAGTGTTTTATAACGCTCACAACGTACTAAATATCTTTATGCTAGTTAAATTGGATATTATGAAGTGTTATGATTTTATTTGTCGTTGTTGATAAAATTTAATTGTCATATAGATTGTCATTTGAATTAATCGTTGAAATTAAATTGACAGTTAAATTTAAATTGAAATTGAAATTGAATTGCGATTAAATTACCTGACATTGATAACTATGAAATTTCCATGAATTGTATTGTTTATTGGATGATGTATTTCGATGGATGTTATTGGTTGATATTTAAATGTTTGGATGTTTATTTGCTTATATATATCCTGTTATGCATACATATGATACCGTGATTTAATTTTGGTGATATATATTCATCCCTGACATTTAATTGAAATAAATAATTACTTGGCCATAGGATAGAAAATTATATACGAACACCGAATTGGCTAAATTAATAATTTTGGATTCGTCGATTTGAATTTTTTTTAAATGTTTTGATTTAAAAGTTATAAATAGAAATCGATTTATAGAAATTGAATTCATCGAAAAATTGAGTTTGGATTGTTGAAATAAATTTTGGTTAAAGGAATTTTGTTAAATAATTAAGTTGAGACTTTGAAATTTGAAATTGGATATGATTGAATGTTGAAAATTGATTTGTTGAAAGATTTAACCTTAATTCGAGCTTTGAATATTACTAAGTAAAAGTGATAAAAAAAATAAAATGATATTTTGAAATCGAGTTTGGAATTGAATCATATTTGGAATTTGGATTTAAACTTGAATATTGTTGGAAATTTTGTTAAGGGTTATAAATTGATATTTTGAGAAATCAAGCTCCAAATCAATATAAATTGAAATTGAATAAATTAAAGGTGAATGAAAAATTGAATTAATTCGAAGTAAAAATTGACGTTGATTGAATTGAAATCGAAATTGAATCGGTAGAATGGAAATTGGAATTGATTTGAATTGGGAAGTTATAATTGAAATGGATTGATTTTGAAGCTGTTTTAAATTTGTTTTCCAAAATTACTCTGTTATATAAACCATTTTGAATACTTAAACTATTTTAATCTATTTTTAATCTACTTAACCCAATTTAAATTATTTTAAACTAATTTATCTATTTTAAATCCATTTTAAACATTTTAAGTATTTTTAACTATTTTAATTATTTAAACTACTTAAAACTATTTTCTAAAAATTTTCAAGATGGTTAATAAGGTGAAATGTTTATATTTAAATCTTGAATTTAAATACGAATTGAGTTAAATGAAGTTGCAACCTAAAGTGAAATTCGGAATGATTTTGAAATCGAAATGAGATATTGATGCGAAAATTGATTTTGAAACGGAATCTGATATTTTGAAAGATACGATGATATTTGAAATGGATTTGATTTTTTGAAGCGAATATGATATTTTGATATCAATTATGAATCGATTTGAAATATAAAGAGCCAAAGGTGTAATAATACGTAGTTATTAAAGAGACCGGGATTGGATATGGACATACTCTCTGTCGATACCGAAAACCACTTTAATAACTATTATACGCGGAGTGATGATCCAGAATGAAGTGGATGGTTTGGTGAACGCGTTGACTGAAGAAAGAGAACGATTATTGGATGACCCCTGACATGACTAAAACAGGAGCCGCGCCGGGCCATTGAGGTTCGCCACCTCTAGCGGACACACTTCTTCGATACCATATCCATTACATTTGTGATGCGATTTGGGTGCACCCCTTGATTTCGGAGTGTTGTTTCGCGGTGTTGGGGTAGCTGCTGGCTATGCCCAACATCAGTCCGGATCACGCAACTACTAGTATCCTGGTTGGTATCGCCTCATGTACCTTGTCATATTGATTATCCTATTCGCGACCACTACGTTTTGATTTGTACCTTGAGTATATGGATTGCCTTCTGATGACTTCCGGTTTTGGGGAAACTACGGTCTTGTATATGCTTTTGGGAATATAAAAATGTGTTAAGGGGGATTATGGTAACGCCTTAACGCTATTTTGATACTTTATATTACTGATAGGCATTATCTACTTAGCGTATATTACTACATCGTAGATAGTTTCACGGATCCTTGAGAGATGGAAAATCCCGTAACATCTCTTGAGTTATTGCACGCACGTTGACACTGGATAGGAGATGTCAAACCCCGTAAACATCTCCGACGCCGTTACACTCATATTTATTTACGATTGATTTAACTTTCACAAGGATATTTTAGTCCTGACTCGAGTGTTTTGTCTTTTCATTACGCTCGGGTCAGTACTGAGTTTTCAGATTTTTGAAGATCTATTCTGGAGGATGAAGACGAAGATTTGGTATACTATTACTATTATTACCCTTGCATCATGCTATCTGCTGCATTATTTTAATTGTTCTGTTGTATATGTATAACTCTGATAAATGTTGTATAAATAATTGTCAAAGTATAGTAGACAGCTTCATGAACTGTTTATTTGACTATTATATTTTATCGTTCCGCTGTGAGATTCTGTGTTGTTTCATTTCCTTTATTTCTTTTCTTTTCTTTTCTTATTTACCCCCAATAACTATCTGCCATTTTGAACGGTTTGGAATCGACATGTGTATTTGATCGTGGGTTTAAACTGTCCAAAAAGGCGGGTCGTTACAGAGGATGTCGAAGATGAATAGTCCGTTCAGGACATAGGATATGAGCTTCATAACGGTTAAGCCAATCCATTCCCAAAATCATTCCAAAGCCTAAGTAGCAAATCAGCTAGGAAAGAAAAATCACACAAAATAATCTCGACATCTTTACAAAGCAAACTAAGAGTTGAGGATCCACCAACTGGATTCGAAATTCTCAAAGAAGTCATTAAAGCAACAACACTTAAAGAAAAAGTATCAACAAGTTCTTTTGAAATAAAAGAATGGGATGCACCCGTATCAAAAGAACTCGAATAGGCTGTTCACGAAATATAATAATGCCATCAAGGATAGAATGAGACATACCTTGATTACGAGATGTGTTGCCAGGGGCTTGAGCAACATTTAACTTTCCCTCCTTCTTCCCCTCAAGCTTGGGGCATGAAGATATAACATGACCGGGGCTTTTGCATTAGCGACAAGAGAGGGGCTTCGAACACTTATTTGAATAATGGTCCTTTAAACCACAATTATAGCATTCTCCATGACCAAAGGAAGAAGTCTTTGCCGCAGGGGTTGCTTACTTCCCCTTTTTGTTGGGACAAGGACCTTTGAATTTGTTAGGCCTTTTCTTGTTCTTGTTGAAGTTTGGTTTGGAACCCACCACTTCAACATCACTTTCCCTATCTGCCTCTTCAACACGAAGAGCGATATCAATGAGTTGGTCGAAAGAAACTTCTAATTTTAGAAGTAATGGCTTCTTGAGATTTTTGTTTAAGCCATAGAAAAATCTCTGGTTCTTCTTCAATGGGGTGTTGATGTACTCAACTCCATATTTAGAGAGAGATTCAAAAGACGCGACATAGACAGTCACGGAAGATTCACCTTGAACAAGGTTAATAAAACGGCGAGCCAAAGTCACCGTCTCATCTTCTGGCACAAACTTTAATTCGAAACGTGTCCGGAATTGCTCCCAGGTGAGATCTTCATTTCAGAAATAAGAAGTTCGTACCAGTCCAATGCTCTTTCTTGGAGCATACTAGAAGCCACCTGAACTCGGTGAAGATCAATAAGATTAATGCGAGAAAAGATTCGATCGCATGATCTCAGCCAAACCTGGACTTCAATAATAGTTTCAGAACCCTTGAAGGTTTCCCACCCAAGTTGGTATAATTGTTGCACAAGCGTACAAATCCAGACTTAGGATGAGTTGGTTCCGAACTAGAACCAGCTGCTTGATCATTCTTAACTAAATCAAGAAGCTGCTGGGCAGACATAAAAACTCCATCTTGGGGAGTAGCACTAGATTGACCGGCGCTGGGATGACCTGGTATAACCATTTCCCTTCCTTAAGAAAGAAAGAAAGAAAGAAGAAAAAGATTATTCACCAAATGAATATCAAGCAACCTTGAAAAACAAACAAGGAATCATAAAAGAAAATATGATAGAATGGTACGAAGACACGGATTAAATCCTAAGGAACGACTCCTAAGACGGACTAAGGACGGTGATCCTTGTTAAATTATTCTACATTGTTCCAAAGTTTGGCTTTGATACCAAGCTGTGATGCCCTACCTCTATACCCACGCTAGCCAAGAACACTACGGAGTAATGCTGTCAACTAGCACGGAGAATAAGGCTGCTGAGGAGCGACCATCTGTATAATTGCTTTGTGCGAGTACCGGTATGACAGATAAAAATATAACTTTTCATCTCAAGAGGAAATCCGACATGCCGATACAAACTCAAAGCTACTACACAATGGCTATATGTAATCTTCGGAAACAAATATAGAAATAAACATAACACAAATCAGTCACAGATAATTCATATCACAAAGGAGGAAATAGATATGAATATATATAACACATAAAATTGTTCATCAGAATAGTGGTCAACAAGATCCACACTATCACAAAGGAAATAGCTACCAGTGCTATATAAAAGAATATGGATACAACCATGAGTCTATATCTCAAGTGTATACAACAAAAACTACTAATCTAAGTAGTTAGCCAAAAGTCAAGGTAATGATCCTGGATGAGAAGTCAAGCAGAAGCACCTGAAACATCTCGGTCTGACCCGAGTATTATTTAATAAGAAAATAATAAACGGATCAGTCTAGCTATAAATATCAGATGAAACGATATAGAATAAGATATATGACTAAACGTACAATAATCACAATGCCAAGCTGTGATAAATAAGTAACTGAAAATCAACAAAAGATTAATCAATATCGCGAAAATCTTCTCAAAGATAAAAAGGAATGTCATACTCCTTATTTCTTTCACCAAACTATAAATATTGACAATTATATCAATGTCAATCACAAAAGTCAATGACACACAAATTCACCAATGCACAAATATTGATAAAACTTATCAATGAAAATCACGAAAATTGGTGAAGCACAAATCCCAGAAATCATCAATAGAAATCCAGAAATCACAAAAAGGGGGAAGGCCTATCACAAACGGGAGCATAAAGCTCACCAACACGTGTATCACAAACGAAACGCTAATTCCATGGTTTCTAACCATCACAAATTGAGCTGAAGCTCCACAAACGGCCCGGAGACTAAGGGTTGCTACCCCACCAATTTGAGTCGAAACTCCGCAAAACGGGGTTTAGTCTCCCTCGTAGACAAAGTGACATCGCACATTGCTAGTCTAAATCACCAAAAATGATCGTCATGATTATCAAGAAGTGTTAATTACAGTAAGCTAGTAAATATATGAGCTTAGCATCATGTCCCATAACCACTAGCTTAACTTAAATATTTACGAACAAATTGTAGATCTCCACTAGAAAATTGTCACAAGAGATTCAATCGAACAAGTCCAAGAATTAACCGACGAAATAAATGCAAGTGTTTCATACCACTCGTTTTACCAAGCCGTTTAATTAGATTTCTCATACGAGTGAGGTAAATGCTTGTATATACTAATAGGTTGGAAAACGGTTTTATAAACGAGTTTGATATTTAGAGTTTAAATAATCTTTGATAAAGAGTTGGAATGTTTACTACTAGTATAGAAACCTTTGTATTTTAAAGTGACAAAGCACAAAAATGATTGTAGAAACAATCAATCACCAAAATTCACATACAAAGACGTGAATTAATTCCAAAGAAATCGATATCAAATCCACCAAAATGGATATTTCCAAGAATTGCATATTAGAAGTCATCAAAGTTGAAAATTTGATAGCATCAATTAGGAATCAAAACAAATCGATAAAAACTGGAATCACAACCCAAATAGGCAAAATAGGCCTTTAAGAGCAGGTCAGTCGACTGGCTCAATGAGTTCAGTCGACTGATCACAGTCCCTGAAAATATGTGGGATACTGGTCAGTCGACTGAACTCAGAGAGTCAGTCGACTGACTACAGGGAAACAGAGCCCCATGGCTCTGCAGATGGCCCTCGGAATGCATAATAGCTACAGCCAATGTCAGTCGACTAACTGCAGCTTGGGCAATTTTCCGGCCTATATGATTGCTATGCAATCTCATCCAATTCGCAAACGAACGAGCAATGGCGCTAGGGATTTATTCCAAACGGCAACCCGGCATTATAGGCTCTTCGATGCATCACCAAAAACCAGTTCAAATAATAAAGCTATGATTTTTGAAGATTTGAACTCAAAACACTAAAATTTGGAATATTCACAAAACCAATGCAAATCAAAATCAAATGCACATGAATAAGTGCTAGGAATTCATACCTAACAATCAAAGATAATCATAGACTTAGATGCGAGATAAAAATCTCACCTTTACACAAAATCAATGTAGAAGAGGCTTGAAAGCAAAGGGAGAATCAACCACTCTTCAACACAACCCAAATGAGCTTGAATCTATGCTGAAAAGAAGAACATTCCCAAAGTTAGGTTTAGGAATTTCTGAAATTCAAGAGAGAAGGAATTGGAGAAGGTGAAGGGAAGGTTTACCAATGGGTTCTCTTGAATTTGGAGCTAGAAGTTGGTTTGCAAATAGAAAACTAGGGCTTGATTTTTAATTTCCCATTCCACTCACCATTAATCTCTTTAGAACTGAAAAGTAGAGGAAGAGGGAGTGAATGAAGAGGGGGTTTCAGTTTGGGGTATTAAGTTAGAACATTGGGCTGAACCCAAACCCAAATCCAAAGTGAAAAGGTCAAATTTTTAGCTAGCTCCAAACATATCAATGTTTATACTCAAAAAGGTTGCAAATGGCATTTTGAACTCAATGGAATGGGTCTCGAGTCCCAATTTGACCGTATGCAAAAAGCAGCTTTTCGGATTAAAATCCGACTAATGATGAAATATTTAAATAAAATATTTAAGTATAAAATCGATAAATATGCGGGTTGTTACAGACTCCTCTCCTTAAAGAAATTGCGTCCTCGCAATATATAAGATGGAAACATAAAGTAACAACCATAAAAGCATATTAACACAAAAGAAATTTGAAATAAGAAGTTCACCTCAAAGAGCATGAGTAAGTAAGTCCAGATGTGTTCGCTCGATGAATTCTCTAGATTCCCAAGAGCAATCCTTAGGATTCGCGGACCATTGAACCTTAACAAGCGAAACATCTTTATTTCGAAGGCGCTTGACCTCCGAAGCAATAATACGAATAGGATGTTGCTCATAAGTCAAATTAGGTGAAACTTCAATTTCTTCCACAATACCGGGCTCAAGAATGGAATCGGAATCTCGAAGGCATTTCCGTAATTGAGAAACGTGAAACACGTCATGAATAGCAGAAAATTGAGCTGGAAATAAAAGGCGATATGCCACGGAACCAATACGTTCGGTGATAGAAAACGGACCAATATATCAAGGTGCTAATTTTTTCGATCGACTGAAACGTACAACACCCTTCATAGGTGAAACACGAACAAACACAAAGTCTCAAATAGAAAATTCTAATTTCCTTCTTCGGTTATCGGCATAGGATCTTTGTCTACTCTGGGCTTCTTTCATCCTATGACGAATAAGGTCAATCTTTTCTGTGGAATCACGAATAAAATCTGGACCTAAAACCAGCTTCTCACCGGCCTCAAGCCAACAAGAAGGAGATCGGCATGGCCTTCCATAGAGTGCCTCGAAAGGTGCCATACCAATACTAGATTGGAAGCTACTGTTATAGGAAAACTCAACAAGAGAAATATGATCTTCCCAACTTCCACCAAAATCAAGGACACATGCTCGAAGAAGATCTTCAAGAGTTTGATTCACACGCTCAGTTTGTCCATCGGACTGGGGGTGATAAGCGGTGCTAAAATTAAGCTTCGTTCCTAAAGCTTTTTGAAGACTCTTCCAAAATCCACTGGTAAACAATGGATCACGATCACTAACAATAGAAGTAGGAACTCCATGTAATTTTACAATTTCTTTGATAAAAAGCTTGGCCAAGAGAGGAACGGTTCGATTGGACTGAACGGGAATAAAATGGGCGGATTTAGTGAGTCTATCAACTATAAACCATAAGCTATCGTGCCTCGAACGAGAACGTGGAAGGTCGTCAATAAAATCCATAGAAATTTGGTCCCACTTCCAAATTGGAATTTATAAAGGTTGCAATAACCCACCAGGCCTTTGATGTTCGGCCTTGACAAGTTGGCAAGTCATGCAACACTTAACAAAGTTAGCAATATCAGATTTCATTCCCTCCCAATAATAAAGCCGCCTCATATCCGCGTATATTTTACTACTACCGGGATGAATGGTAAATTTAGAACGATGAGAATCTTCTAAAATATCTTTACGAAGATCACTAATATTTGGCACGATAAGTCTACCAAATTTCCGAATGCCGCCACGAGAATCGATATCAAAGTCTTTCAAACCTTCAATATCAATTTTATCCTTAATATTTTGGCCAGGAAGAGCCAATTCAGGATCTAGCCTTTGAGCTCCAAGAACGCGATCTAAAAGAGAAGGATGAGCCTCAAGGCTACACAAAACAAGAGACGAACACAATTCGGAAACACGACCTCGAATTTCACAAGTGGACAAAACCTCGAGATCATTCCATTCGGATATCATCATGGGAACAACCGCTTGTTGCTTGCGACTAAGTGCATTGGCAACTCGATTTCCCTTTCCGGGAGTATAAAGAATATCAAGATCACAAGGTGCAAGAAATTGCAGCCAACGCAGTTGACGCAAATTAAGTTCTTTTTGAGAAAATAGATATTTCAAAGATTTATGGTCGGTATAAAGAATAAGCTTTTCTCCCAAAAGATAATGACGCCAAATACGAAGGGCGAAAACAATAGCTGCGAGTTCTAAATCATGAGTGGCATATCTAGTCTCAACTGGCTTAAATTGCCTAGAAGCATAAGCAATAACACATTCTTTTTGCATAAGAACGACACTTAAACCAACGCGACTAGCATCAGTATAAACAATAAAATCTTGATCCCTCTCGGGAATAACAAGAATAGGAGCATTAGAAAGGAGTGATTTTTAGTTTCTGAAAAGAAGTCTCACATTTTTCCGACCAAATGTATTTAACACCTTTCTTAGTTAAGCTAGTGAGAGGCACGACAATTTTTGAAAAGTCCTTGATAAAATGACGGTAATAACCCGCCAATCCAAGGAAACTACGAATTTCCGTTACACTCTCCGGTCTCTTCCAACTTTGAATCGCTTCAATCTTTGAAGGATCCACTGATATTCCGGATTCAGAAATAATATGACCGAGAAACTTCACACGAGATTGCCAAAAGTGGCATTTAGAAATTTTTTCTTTCAATTGATTACTCCTAAGAGTTTCCAACACAACCCGAAGATGCTTTTCATGTTCCTCCTCAGTTTTATAATACACAAGAATATCATCAATAAAGATGAGAACAAATCGATCGAGGAAGTCTTTGAAAACTCGATTCATTAGGTCAACGAAATAAGCCAAGGCATTCGTCAACCCAAATGGCATAATAAGCCATTCATAAGATCCATACCGAGTACGGAACGATGTCAAAGGAATGCTATCCTCTGCAATACGAAGCTGATGAAAACCAGTAGCTAAGTCTAATTGTGAAAAGACTTTAGCACCACTAAGTTGATCGAATAGATCATCAATCCGAGGTAAAGGATATTTACTCTTGATAGTAAGATCATAAAGCTTGCGGTAGTCAATGCAAAGCCTAAGTGTGCTATCGGATTTCTTCACAAAAATAGCCGAAGTTCCCCAAGGCGAGGAATTAGGGCGAATAAATTGCTTCGTTTCCAAATCGGATAATTGTATGCGCATCTCCTTATTTTCTTTATTGGACATGCGATAAGGAGGACGAGTAATAGGTTGAGCTCCAGGGGTAAGATTAATTCTGAACTCAATTGCTCGCATAGGTGGTAATCCTAATACGGGCTCAAATATGTCGGAGAATTCACGAACAATGTGAATAAGAGAAATGACGTCTTCCTCATCATCATTATCATCATCACGAGGATTTAAAGAATATAAAGATGCAGATAAGGTGGAATCCGAATCTTTGAGAATAATAGAAATCTGCTTAACAGATTGAGGATGTTGAAGATGAATAGTCTGCTCAGGACATAGGATATGAGCTTCATAACGGTTAAGCCAATCCATTCCCAAAATCATTCCAAAGCCTAAGTAACGCATGACATGCAAATCGGCTAGGAAAGAAAAATCACACAAAATAATCTCGACATCTTTACAAAGCAAACTAAGAGTGGCGGATCCACCAACTGGATTCAAAATTCTCAAAGAAGTCATTAAAGCCACAACACTTAAAGAAAAAGTATCAACAAGTTCTTTTGAAATAAAAGAATGGGAGGTACCCGTATCAAAAAGAACTCGAATAGGCTGTTCATGAAATATAATAATTCCATCAAGGATAGAATGAGACATACCTTGATTACGGGATGTGTTGCCAGGGGCTTGAGCAACATTTAACTTTCCCTCCTTCTTCCCCTCAAGCTTGGGGCATGAAGATATAACATGATCGGGACTTTTGCAGTAGCGACAAGAGGGGCTTCGAACACTTATTTGAATAATGGTCCTTTGAACCACAATTATAGCATTCTACATGACCAAAGGAAGAAGTCTTTGCCACAGGGGTTGTTCGCTTCCCCTTTTTGTTGGGACAAGGACCTTTGAATTTGTTAGGCCTTTTCTTGTTGTTGTTGAAGTTTGGTTTGGAACCCACCACTTCAACATCACTTTCCTTATCCGCCTCTTCAAGACGAAGAGGGACATCAATGAGTTGGTCTAAAGAAACTTCTAATTTTAGAAGTAATGGCTTCTTGAGATTTTTGTTTAAGCCATAGACAAATCTCTGGTTCTTCTTCAATGGTGTGTTGATGTACAACCCCATATTTAGAGAGAGATTCAAAAGACGCAACAAAGACAGTCATGGAAGATTCACCTTGAACAAGGTCAATAAAACGGCGAGCCAAAGTCACCTTCTCAGCTTCTGGCACAAACTTTAATTTGAAACGTGCCCGGAATTGCTCCCAGGTGAGATCCGTTTCATTCATTTCAGAAATAAGAAGTTCGTACCAGTCCAATGCTCTTTCTTGGAGCATACTAGAAGCCACCTGAACTCGGTGAAGATCAATAAGATTAATGCGAGAAAAGATTCGATCGCATGATCTCAGCCAAACCTGGACTTCAATAATAGTTTCAGAACCCTTGAAGGTTTCCCACCCAAGTTGGTATAATTGTTGCACAAGCGTGCAAATCCAGACTTAGGATGAGTTGGTTCCGAACTAGAACCAGCTGCTTGATCATTCTTAACTAAATCAAGAAGCTGCTGGGCAGACATAAAAACTCCATCTTGGGGAGTAGCACTAGATTGACCGGCGCTGGGATGACCTGGTATAACCATTTCCCTTCCTTAAGAAAGAAAGAAAGAAAGAAGAAAAAGATTATTCACCAAATGAATATCAAGCAACCTTGATAAATAAACAAGGAATCATAAAAGAAAATAGGATAGAATGGTACGAAGTCACAAATTAAATCCTAAGGCACGACTCCTAAGATAGATTTAGGACGGTGATCCTTGTTAAATTATTCTACATTGTTCCGAAGTTTGGCTTTGATACCAAGCTATGACGCCTCTCCTCTGTACCCAAGCTAGCCAAGAACACTACGGAGTAATGCTGTCAACTAGCACGGAGAATAAGGCGGTTGAGGAGCGACCATCTGTATAATTGCTTTGTGTGAGTACTGGTATGCCAGATAAAAATATAACTTTTCATCTCAAGAGGAAATCCGACATGCCGATACAAACTCAAAGCTACTACACAATGGCTATAAGTAATCATCGGAAACAAATATAGAAATAAACATAACACAAATCAGTCACAGATAATTCATATCACAAAGGCGGAAATAGATATGAATATATATAACACATAAAAGTGTTCATCAGAGTAGTGGTCAACAAGATCCACACTATCACAAAAGAAATAGCAACCAGTGCTATATAAAAGAATATGGATACAACCATGAGTCTATATCTCAAGTGTATACAACAAAAACTACTAATCTAAGTAGTTAGCCAAAAGTCAAGGTAATGATCCTGGATGAGAAGTCAAGCAGAAGCACCTGAAACATATCGGTCTAACCCGAGTATTATTTAATAAGAAAATAATAAACGTATCAGTCTAGCTATAAATATCAGATGAAATGATATAGAATAAGAGATATGACTAAACGTACAATAATCACAATGCCAAGCTGTGATAAATAAGTAATTGAAAATCAACAAAAGATTAATCAATATCGCAAAAATCTTCTCAAAGATCAAAAGGAATGTCATACTCCTTATTTCATTCACCAAACCATAAATATTGACAATTATATCAACGCCAATCACAAAAGTCAATGACACACAAATTCACCAATGCACAAATATTGATAAAACATATCAATGAAAATCACAAAAATTGTTGAAGCACAAATCCCAGAAATCATCAATAGAAATCCAGAAATCACAAAAAGGGGGAAGGCCTATCACAAACGGGAGCATAAAGCTCACCAACACGTGTATCACAAACGAAACGCTAATTCCATGGTTTCTAACCATCACAAATTGAGCCGAAGCGCCACAAACGGCCCGGAGACCATGGGTTGCTACCCCACCAATTTGAGTCGAAACTCCACAAAACGGGGTTTAGTCTCCCTCGCAGACAAAGAGACGTCGCACATTGTTAGTCTAAATCACCAAAAATGATCTACATGATCACCAAGAAGTGTCAATTACAGTAAGCTAGTAAATATATGAGCTTAGCATCATGTCCCATTACCACTAGCTTAACTTAAATATTTACGAACAAATTGTAGATCTCCACTAGAAAATTGTCACAAGAGATTCAATCGAACAATTCCAAGAATTAACCGACGAAGTAAACGCAAGCGTTTCATACCACTCGTTTTACCAAGCCGTTTAATTAGATTTCTCATACGAGTGGGGTAAAGGCTTGTATATACCAATAGGTTGGAAAACGGTTTTATAAACGAGTTTGATATTGAAAATAGAGTTTAAATAATCTTTGATAAAGAGTTTGAATATTTACTACTAGTAGAAACCTTCGTATTTTAAAGTGACAAAGCACAAAAATGATTGTAGAAACAATCAATCACCAAAATTCACATACGAAGACGTGAATTAATTCCAAAGAAATCGATATCAAATCCACCAAAATGGATATTTCCAAGAATTCCATATTAGAAGTCATCAAAGTCGAAAAATTGATAGCATCAATTAGGAATCAAAACGAATCGATAAAAACTGGAATCACAACCCAAATAGGCAAAATAGGCATAATAGGCCTTTAAGAGCAGGTCAGTTGACTGGCTCAATGAGTTCAGTCGACTGATCACAGTCCCTGAAAATATGCGGGATACTGGTCAGTCGACTGAACTCAGAGAGTCAGTCGACTGACTGCAGGGAAACAGAGCCCCATGGCTCTGTAGATGGCCCTCGAAATGCATAATAGCTACAGGCAGTCGACTGACTTGAAAACCGATTGGAGCTTGGGCAATTTTCCGGCCTATATGATTGCTATGAAATCTCGTCCAATTCGCAAACGAACGAGCAATGGCACTAGGGATTTATGCCAAACGACAACCCGGCCCTATAGGCTCTTCGATGCATCACCAAAAACAAGTTCAAACAACAAAGCTATGATTTTTGATGATTTGAACTCAAAACACTAAAATTTGGAATATTCACAAAACCAATCAAAATCAAAATCAAATGCACATGAATAAGTGCTGGGAATTCATACCTAACAATCAAAGATAATCATAGACTTAGATGTGAGATAAAAATCTCACCTTTTCACCAAATCAATGTAGAAGAGGCTTGAAAGCAAAGGGAGAATCAACCACTCTTCAACACAACCAAAATGAGCTTGAATCTATGCTCAAAAGAAGAACATTCCCAAAGTTAGGTTTAGGAATTTCTGAAATTCAAGAGTGAAGGAGTTGGAGAAGATGAAGAGAAGGCTTACCAATGGGTTCTCTTGAATTTGGAGCTAGAAGTTGATTTGCAAATAGAAAACTAGGTCTTGAGTTTTAATTTCCCATTCCACTCACCATTAATCTCTTTAGAACTGAAAAGTAGAGGAAGAGGCAGTGAATGAAGAGGGGGTTTCAGTTTGGGGTATTAAGTTAGAACATTGGGCTGAACCCAAACCCAAACCCCAAGTGAAAAAGGTCAAATTTTTAGCTAGCTCCAAACATATCAATGTTTATACTCAAAAAGGTTGCAAATGGCATTTTGAACTCAATGAAAGGGGTCTCGAGTCCCAATTTGACCGTATGCAAAAAGCAGCTTTTCGGACTAAAATCCGACTAATGATGAAATATTTAAATAAAATATTTAAGTATAAAATCGATAAATATGCGGGTTGTTACAATTAATATAAGAATGTTGATCCTGACTCGAGTGTTTTGTATTTTGCTTTACGCTTGGGTTAGACTGAGTGTACCAGTATTCGAGACTCACCTTTGGGGTTGGAGCTTCGCTTGGAGATCCAGATATTTATCCAGCTTTCAGATATTTAGTTGATTCCAATGATGTATCCTGATATTGTATTTGACTATTGTATTCGAGACTTCCACTGTACCTTATTTTACTCTGATATGTATATAGTAGCTTCATGAACTACTATCTTTTATTTCCGCTGCATTTATTACTCTATGTCTGTGAACTATGATTATTTATTTACTATATATGTCCAGTTTTTTCAAATTTAAATTAACAATTTGGTATTTTGAATTATTCATGTTCGACATGTGCGGATGCGAATAGTCCAAAATAGCGGGTCGTTACATTGGAAATTGAATAATTGAGTGGAATCAATTAGTTGTTGAACCAAATTGAATGAATGTAAAGTAAATAAATTTGGTAATGATTGGATATGCATTGGTTGATAGATAGTTGATTGTAAATAGATTTCATTAAGTATCAATGAAATTGAATTAGTGAAATTGAATGTTAAATAATTGAATTCAAATTGAAAGTGTAGTAAGAATAAATAGAATTGAATTTGATTTGAATTGAAAGTGAACAAACTTAAATATGAATTGGTGAATGTAAACTAATTGAATTTGAATATGAATGAATGTTAGAAAAATCCAATGTTAATGAATCAAATGTGATTTAAATTGAAAATCAATTCAATGAATATTAGTGAGAAATGAATGAATATTAATTTGGTTATGGATGGATTGGATAGATTTGGATTGTTGGATGGTTGGATTTGTTGTTTTTGACTGCATTTGCTATATTGGCATATATAATTGTTGGTATATGTTGTATATTGATATTACTTTCATATATACATGTTTCTCATGGTTTGTTGAGTGTTTAGTAGGTGCGTATGGTGCTTGTTTCGCTTTTGAGCTCGCTTTCGCGCTATATTAGCCGTATATGCTCGCTAATAATATATAAGGTACATATCTCAGGTTACATATCGTACTTGTACACTTTTTTCCTCTTCGGGATGCCTCATCCTTGATGATGAGATGTATATTTGTGATATATATATATATATTGCTATTTTTTTCGGATCGAACCGCGCAAAGGAGACTATGGCGAATTTTTTATAAAATTTAAGGCGTAAGAATTTTTTTGGAAAAATTAGAAAAATTTGTGAAAAGTAAAGTTTGATTTTTGAATTAAAAGTTAAACGATAGTAGTTGGTTTTGAAAAGATAACTATATATAGATTTGAAAACTTAGAAATGTTTTACAAGAAGTTTAACTAATGGTTGGGAAAGTTAAAAGTTGAAGTGATTTTTGTAAATCTAGTTTGAACGATTTGTTTTGAAAAGTTAATGGATTTTGTAACTTTTTCTCACTTGGTAATTTCGAGGACGAAATTCTTTTAAGTAGGCGAGAGTACAACGACCCATATTTTCAGTCATTTGAAATTCATATATTTAATTGATTTTAAATATTCATGAGTAAATTTTATAAGCTGAATAAATTTTATTTCGAATGTTTGGATTTAATTGGATAATTAAATCGATAATTTGATATTTGAAATTGCTGAAATAATTGAGATTTAGATTTAAAATGAATAAAAATGATTTATAAAGTTGAATTAAATTATATTTGAATTTAAATGATGTTAGAGAACTTTTAAAATCAAACTAAAAGTTAATTTACAAAAATTGAATATTTTAATATTTAATTGACGAGTGAAAATAGCTATTTTCAAACAGTCTCGGATTTCGACGAAACTAGTTTCATCGGATCCGTAGTATTATATTTTTGTAAGATTTCAAATTTCGTGTCAATCGGATTTATGGTTTGTCTGAGGCAAGCTAAAACGCGTAGAAACCAGTTTAAATGAATTTACGCAACATTCGTTTTGACCCAAATAAATGTGTTTAAAGAGAATGTTTTCCTTGAAGAATAAAATATTTACTTAATCATGATTTATGTATATGCAGTATTTTCTAAGTGTTGAAAATAAATTGAGTTGTGAATTACTTATTATTAAATAAGTATTAGGAAATGTTTTCTAATGTTGAAATGTTTTGAGATTATAACTTTTAAAGATAAATTGAAGAGAATATTTGGCAAGCAATTTAATTAATAAAAGATTAATTAAAAGGGCCTAGAGATTGTTATAGTGCTGAATATTTGTTTGTTTTCTTTGATAGTTAAATAACGGACTATCAGACTTGGCCAAATTTTAGGTCCTCGACTTAATGTGGGAACTATTTAGTCGTACACTTAGTACGTAGCCGACTGTGTAGGCTTGATTATCATTTGTGTTGAGGATGTTGATTCGTGTAGCATAGAGTATTACTCCAATCTATTGAGCTTCCTTCTTGGTCCGGAGGATAGCAAGTTGAAAGTTTGAAACGTGATAAGTCTATGAGACTTAGTTTCTATGTGAGATTGAGAAACGCTTTTGCGTTGTTGGTGCGAAGAGACCGGGATCGGTTTATCCGAAAACCACTTCGGACCAACGTATATGTGACGATTGTGCAGGTTTCTTGTGATGATATTGATATTCCTGAGTTTCATAGTGGGGGACTGCTTGTTGATCGTTTGGGGTTAAAATCCCAATATACATCCAGTAGCAATGGTCTCTTCATTTATGAAATATCCAATGCAAGAATTATTCGCTACTAATCCTAGGGATTTTCCGACAAGATGTGGTAGGAAAATACCTTCGGTTTGACCTGTTCCTAGACAACTTGTATGGATGTTTGTCTGACATTGCATTTCTAAAGATTACATACATTGGTTTTTACAAACGTACATCAGTGGTGGCGGAGAAGGCAACTTCTCTTAGCTTAACACCCTTCTTGAGACGTATGACCTTAAGGGTTGTATTTTTGTGGAAGGCAATTAGTAGTCGACGGAAATGGCCGTATGGCATTCAAAGTGATTGTGATAGTGAAAGATAATCGTTATATCATTAGGCCTCATCAATCGAAAATGACCAAAACAGGGTTAGACGCAGCAGGGCTAAGTGGGTCATTCCCATTAGGATATGATCATCCTCTTTTAGATATATCTTTACACGATATGACGTCGTGTATCTGATTATTGTGGTTTGTATGCTATGAGGGCCCCCGGTAAGGTTGGTAACGACCGAAGGATGATATATTCAGTACCATCTAGTTATAGAGGTGGGCCGGTCTTGTGTTGGTAGAGGATCCTTAGTGATGGTCGTCGGTGTATTTTTCTAGAGATGTACTGCCGGAAGGTAGTCCCTTTACTTGGTCATTTGTATGGAAATCCAAACCCCACTACATGTTTGCCATTTTGATTGTATTACCAATTGGGTTATATGTTGGAATTTAATCAATGTTACAATTTCGGCTATTATTAATATTATTTATATATAGTAGACGCTACTATAATATAAGAGGATTTGATATGAGATGTTTTAGTTACCGTAAGGTAAAATCATGTCTATGTTTATGTGTGGACTTGTCTTAAGAGATACTTTTGTTTTGATAAAGGAAAAGTTTTGGTAATTTAATAAATTCAGTTGAGTATGTTTTTCATGCTGGTTTACCAGACTGATCCGGGCGTTCTTCCCTTTCAATGCTCAGGTTAGATCGAGTATATTTACAGGTTTAGATTAGTGCTTTTGGAGCTTCAACAGGAGAGCTGAAGATCTTCATTTACGTATACATGTATCTGTTTTGATTATTGATTATCCGCTATGGTTAGTTGTTTTATATTATCGTCATTTGTAAGGACAGGTTATTATAACTGTTCAAGCTGATAACTATTGATTGATTGTTGAACTCTGATTGATGTGTATATATACACAGTTTCTGTTTTGTAAAGATCATTGATATGATATTATATATTATCCGCAGCGATGTGAGATTCTATATTGTTCTATTTGGTTTTATCTTCTCTCTTTCTTCTCTTCTCTTCTTCTCTCTTCTTTTCTTTCTCTTGACTTTCCGTCAATCTTTTCTTTTTGGATCGTACATGTGTGGATTATTTTCGATTCAGAGGGTATCGATTTGCGGGTCGTCACACGCAGTTTCAAAAACACTTAACAAATTCCAAACCAATTTCCTGAATTTAATTTCCTTAAATTCTTTACTTAAAAATTCCTTTTCATTTCCCCTTTAACACCAATTCATTTTATTTATATTCTAAAATACCATATTATACTTATCCAACCACAACGCAGCACAACAAAATTCCCAAATTAATCTATCATAGGATATCAATAAAATACATCACAGATTATGAAGATAATTTCTATATTGTGAGAAATCTAGTTGGATCCCTCCAACCTGTTTTCCTGCATCCACAGATGTTAGCACAACAAATAAAATATCGATCTAATTTGATAATAATTTTGACATTCAACCAATCAATCAGTCATTTTAATATTAACTATTTAAATTAAATGGCATCCAGATGTAAGTGAGATTAACTCACCTTGCGTCGGCTTTTCAAGTTTAAATTAAATCGAGCCCGTTCGTTTTAATCCAAAATTTTCACTCGCTTGTTCCAAATGCCTCCGGATCTGCTACAACATGTAGATTGCGTCGCTGCAATTTCGACGCTTCTTGTTTCATTGAATTTTAATAATGCATGCATGAGATATTCAAGTTTAAATATTTGAATATAAAATTTAAAACAAATTTTCTTTAAATTTTTAATTTTATTTCAAACCTAAGATCAGACCGTCGATCAAAAACAAGGCCGAAGCCACCTTCTTCTCTCACGCAACATCAACTCGAACAAAACCTATTTCCACCGGCTCCTAGGGTTCAAAACCACTCCGCCTCTGGTCGACCGGAGATCGATCGATCACCACCATTCGGTAGCCCTTCGTCGTCTATTCCTCCACCACAACCACCATGGAGCTCGGCACCCCAGATATCTCGAATTGCATGCACGAACGCACAGCTTTCGTGGCATAATCTCTGAAAATTCGTTCAACGATCTATGATCACCACCGTTCGAATTGGAGTGCTCAGCCAGCTCTCCATCATTCCAGTTAGAAGAATTAACTAAATCCCGATCGATCATTCAAAAATTTATATTGAAAATCGATGTTTCTCGGCCATAGAATTGTTTTAGTGGCGGTTGAGAAAGGAAATAGGGTTTCGGCCCTAAAAACGTTTATATAAACATTTTATAATTATTATTTTAATATTAAATTTACCAATTTACAAGATTTTAAATGAACTCCGAATTAGACATGCCGCCTGGTGTTCATAAGGTTTTACCCGCATTCCGAACACAATGGAATGTGTTTCGGAAGCTAATTCAAGATTTTCGATTTAAATTTCAACGCATTTCTCATCCGCACGAACAAATGACAACTCCAAACGCTACGAAATTTGAAATTCGATAATAATACACTATTATGGATCCAATGGAACTGGGTTCAACGCATTCCGCGATTGTGCCCTAGAAGGCTATTTAAACTCATCGATTAATTCCAACGATTTTCAAAAATGTCGAAATCACTTAAAATTTTATTTTTAAAACTTTACTAACTCTATATAGATCATATAGAATTTATAATCACATTAGAAATCGTTCTGATTCATTTCGAATCAAAATCTGATTATTTGCATTATTACTATATATTATGTTCTATTATTAAATTAATATAAAAATTCCAATTTTAACTTATCAACTTTTGATTCCATACAAAAGTCCAATATTATAATTCTAATCCAACTAGACTTAAAATAAATTTTAGAAACCATTTTCATATCCATTTACACCAAGATTCACCAACTGTCCCAATTCCAAATATTAAATTATAATAATCCAAATCCAATTAAATAGTCATATTTGAAATTATAACTAATTTTATTGATTTAACCAAAATCTTCTTATTTCATAACTCAAAATATAATTAACATTCAACATTCAAAATGAATTAAATGTTCAAAATCTAAAAACCAAAATTCCGGGTTGTTACATTCATCTCCCCTTATAGAAATTTCGTCCCCGAAATTTGTTAAGGTAGGAAAATGCTTCCACCTCATTACTTACCCAAACTAACTTAGATAAAAACTCGCATTCATTTCATCGAAACTTTTAGCTCAATCCCTAAATCAGTCGCTTTATTTTATCTCAAAAGCTTTATTTACAACATCATTTCAAAAACCAACTTTTCTAGTTAACCCAAAATCCCAAAAAAATTCTAACTACCAAAATTTTCGAAAATTTTTGACAGCGTCTCCTTTGTACGGAGAGCGTTTCACAATATCACAATAGACATAAATATATATACATCGACCCACACGATCGAAAAACAAAATATACCACAATATATTATCATTTACCAATTTTATTGCATAGGCGTACTTTTTGATTAGCATTTTAAAAGCAAGCGGCTAATTAATATTGCATTTACACGCACCAACTCTATCGATTGCCTCCCGTACATGTACTTACTCAAACAAGTACATAAGTTTTCAATAATATGAGATTTTAACAACCTTCCATTCATTAATCTTAGCCAAACACATCAATTGCATTGCCCAAACAACAAGTTTTCATAATTCTACATGTTAACCATCTTTATAAGCAACCGGTAGTTTCAATACTATTTTAATCTCCTTTACAAATCCATATTTCATTGTACTTTACTCAAAAGGATTTACAACCAAGTTTGCTACATTCAATTCATATTTACCATGACCAACTCAAAATCACTTCAATATGATCAACATGTGCCTACTTATATAAATTTACTTCTATACAATTCCAAATTGATCCACAATCAATTTTATCTCTAGTTTGATTTATTTGCATCATATTCATAATTCACTTCCATTTCTATGCAAATCCACTTAATTAAATTCCAAACCATTCCAATATATTCAAAAACCAACTTTATTTACTTCTTTTAATTCACTTGCTTTCTTTTATGCCCAATGACAAATTTCTATGCACATTTCGATATAATTCATGCAAATAACCATGACTTAAACTTAAAGTCATTTTAAATTAATTCCAACTTAAATTTATATTAATTTCGTTCCATTCTGAATTATTTATAACCCATACATTCTTACTTCACCATAGTTATTAAATTAAATCCTCACTCTTACATTTCAATATCATTATCCGTACAAGTTCATTCAAGTCTATTACATAAGCTCGACAATAACCATTTCACAATTTTCTTAAGTTATCACAACTCTATTACATCCCCTTTTTTTACATCAAATTTATTTCATTTTAATTTGATTCTCATCTAATAAATATTCCAATTCATTACAAATTTTAATTCAACTAGTTTACTTACAATTCATTTACTTTTTATTCCCCTTCTCAATTCATTTCCGAATTTATTAATAACATGACCATTCCATTTATTCAGTACCAAAACTAGGTTTTATTTTGCTTTTCAAATTTTTAACAAGCTACCAAAATTTTATTCATCCCATAACCCTTTTATTTAATTTAGCTTACGCTAAATTCATCTTCAAACAATTCTTTTGAAATTTTTAAGTAAGAATTTAATTATTCAATATCATTTCAGCTTTATTAAATTCTCTTTTAATTCAAATTCTTTTCCAAATTTAATTCAAGTTCAACTAAATTTTATTTAGCCATCTTAAATTCATACCATTTCCTTTACTATTTTAAATAAGAATTTAATTCCATTCAATATTATTTATAACACAACTGAATTTTGATTTTTTACTTCAATCCATATTTAACTCAATTCCTTTAATTTAAGTTGAATCCAATTCGATCCAATTTTATTTCTCCATTCAATTTAAATTTTTATTTTCCAATATATAAATCCAAAAACTTATTTACTAACCTAAGTCCATTCACCTTTTATATTTTACTTTGCCTTACCTCGCCTTACATTTCATTTAGGATTTAAATTTTGTATTTCGTATATAATGCCAACCGTTTTATTTAGGTTTAAAATTCCATTTCCTATCCATAAGTTCATCAACTTATTTATTAAAATCTTATATTGTTCATTTGTGTCCATTTACATCTTATAATCACAATCCCAGATTATAAATATAACGCTTAATAGCTTAAGGGTATAAATTTTCATTACACAATTATAACCCACAATTATAATCGTTTTCCATTTCAACTTTATACCCAATTAAATTCAATTCCTATTTCAATTTATTTTAACTTATCTTGAATTAAATTCAAATATATCTTATTCACTTCCCTTTACTCAAGTTAAATTTTAATTCCAAGATTAAAATTTTCATTTCCTTTCTTATTTACATCAACTTCACTTTATAAGTTCAATAGTTGATTCATCTTAACTTTCCACATTATTTAAATAGAATTCCCAAAATTTAATTACCCGGTTTTATTTCAAACCATTTTGAAATAATAACTTATACCCACCTGGTATATCAAATCAAACTTTTGGATTTTCAAACAACTAGGTTTACCAAAACAAATTTCCCTTTTGAAATTTCTAAAACAACTTGTATCTCAAACAAGTCTAAACAAGTATCATAACCAATCACCCTGGTAGCAATCCATTACTTAGAAACTTGAAAATGAATTCTAATGACATGGCCATCATCATCAGGATTATTTTCCAACGACTGAAGTGAGTTCAGTGCTTCCATACTTCCTCAAATTCATTTCAAATCAATTTCCTAAAATAATACCCTTACTATTTCCTTCAAATACTTTGGAAAACATTTCTAAGATCTTAAATTCCCAAACTTTATGTTCAAACACTTTTCAAAATTTCCAGGATTTATATTCGGGCTAAATTCAAATTTTAGTTATACTTCTTTTGGATAAGTCATACTTACAGAATTTTATTTGGTTATAACCCATTTCAAATTTTAAATTCTTATTTGATTATAGTATTATCAACCAAACATCCAAATAAATATACTAATTTTATAAAATTATTTCTTTTGTATCAAAATATGATTTTGGGTAAAATTATTCCATTTGCCCACTTTAAAAAAAATACCATGTCGGGTTATCTTGTTTAAGAGTTTATAAACCCCTATCGATACGGTTGTACTTCCCGTACCGATCAGAATTCATAAACACTCAACTGATAAGTCAACAGAGTATAAAAACAGTTTCATATTCACTAACAAATATGCTCTCATATCTATTATTACACTCAACTCATTCTAGAGTACTTCTGACTCTATTTCTAATGATTAATTTTCTTCACCAAAGCTAAGTTATCGCTGACCTAAGCTCTGATACCAAAATGTCCGACTTGCCCCTCTCGACCCTTGAAAATCGACACTAATACGCCACTGTATAATATGTCGATGATCAAGTGCCGAAAAATACAGATAGTTGAGAGAAAAGAAAGAAGATAGAAGAAAGAAGAACTAAACAAATAAGAGAATCTCACAATCACAGCGGAACAAAATATAATAGATAATAACAGATCTTTACATAAAAATGAAAAGTATATCTGTTTTATAGATTACATCATCAGAGTATCACAAACAAACAATAATTATCATCCCGACAATTTCAAACAATCAAAGCAGTGGATATAAACATATACGGATACTACGTCTCGGTCTCCAGCTCCTCTCCTGAGCTGCCAAGCAACCTATCCTATATTTTATAATACTCGGTCTGACCCGAGCATTATAATGAAATAACACCCGAGTTAGTCTGGAATACCAAGATGATAAAATTACTCCCAAATTGATTATTAAAGTTTCAAAAATCCTTTGAAAATCAAAAGCATCTCATAAGATCACGCCATAAATAAACATGTCGGGTTTTTAACTTACGATAGCCAAAACATTTCTTATCAAAATTCTCTGATATTATAATAATGTCTAAATACAAATACTTATTCAAAATAGCTGAAACTGTTACATAATTAAATTTCAGCATACTAGCCACAAAGTGGGTTATACAATCAAAAGCATAAAAGGCACGTAGGGAGAATGGATTTCCAACTAATGACTAGGCACTAGGTTACCACCTATCACAGTACCTGGTCTAGATCAGCGTATCAAGGATCCACCCAAAATCCCCTGCAACGCAAGACCAGAATTACCCTTTACTAGATAATCCAGAGTAAAATCACCCCATGGTTGGGATCAACAACACTCACTAATCCAAATAAAAAGAAACATCTACAGAGGGATGACCTTATCCTAATGGGCGCGACCCACTTAGCCTTGCTGCATATCCCCTGATTTTCAGTCATTCCTGGTTGATGAGGCTCAAGGCTAAGCGTTATCTTTTTATATGTAACGACCCGTAGATTTTAATAGTTTTAAATGGTTTTATTTAACGTAATTAATTGAAACTTTTGAGAAATTTTATATAATAATATTTTGAAATAAAAATTTAATATTTGGGTTACGTCCAATTAAACATAGCAGATTTTAAATTTTCAATTTATTTTATCAAAGCTGATTCCATTGTGAAATTCTATTTCATTCAAGCTAGCTAATAAATTGCTTTAATAAATATTGCAGAATCAATTTCTTTAATAAATATTGTAGAATCAATGCACAGATGTTATCAATTTCATTTTATGGTGGTACGTTCCTTTACGTTTCCTACTGGTTAAATTATAAATAATTTTCTTTGATGGGTCAGCTAAATCAAAGCAACGTGACCATTGCTATTTATTTCTTTTATTAATTGCTACAATTATTTTCACCAAATCAAGGGTTGACCGTTACTTGGCTTTCAAATTTTGGACTCTACATTCAAAAAGAAATGATAATATAATAAGTACTTCATATTTATTTTCAGTACGTTTCACAAAATTTTCTCTGTTCGTTCTTTTCTATTAAATATATACTTGCAGGTGTTATCAATCCATTGTTTCAATTTATTATATGGTCCGTTACTCTGCCTTTTCAGATTTGAACGTGCAGCCGGTGGCATTAAAAGTTGCTTTAATTATCCACTGAATTATCGTGACTGTCCCGTTACTCTATATTTATTCTGTACGTTTTATCTTTACTTAAATTTCTCTGTCCATTCCTTGTTCCATTTTAAATATCATTGCCTTTCCAAACTTATTACGTACTATCCAAACAAAAAAAAAGTTATTGCTTTAAATGTAGCTAAATCAACTCATGACCGTTGTGAAAGAGGGGGATATGCGGTAGGATCGTGTAATATGGAATAATGAAATAGTCTAGGTAGATAAAGTAGGTAAATGAAAGGAGACACCATGATTTTATACTGGTTCAGACCTCTCGTCCTACGTCCAGTCCCTAAGCTTCTCTTAGGAATTTCACTAACTAACACCCTCACTTCACCCGGAGGAATAGGTTTACAACTTACCCGAACAACCGAACGGGATTTCTTGCCTCAACTACCGAAGAGGACTTCAACTCAATTACTAAAATACAATATTCGACTTGTTGTGTTCTTGTCAACACTAATGAGTCTAATGTAGTACAATATTCCTATAATCTTATCCTCGAGAATATGCAATGTGTTTGTGAAGATTTAGGAAATGTGAATTGCTATGAATCAAAAGAATGTTATAAACAAAAACAGTGATTCAAGCAATAGATTAGTGATTGCTTTGAGAATATCTAGAGAATATGAACAAGAGAATAGTAAAATTAAAGCAAGAGAATTCGGTGAATTAAATGATGTTAGAATCATGAATTTATACTTGCAGAAGAGATGCATATGTTGTCAAAGGTTGCAAATAAGAGATGCTTCCATTTCCATTGATGAATGGTCGCAACTCTTGGGAAGAAGAAGGTGTCTTTTCAGAGAAAATTCACAGGATTAAATTCAGTCGACTAAGCAGGATATTCGGTCGACTGAAAATACAAAGAAAAATTTTCAGGAACAATTTCAGTCGACTGCGCAGGTAATTCAGTCGACTGAAACTGTGTAATTTTGTATATGTGTACAGTTTCAGTCGACTGGCCATGTCTGTTCAGTCGACTGAAGTATAAAAGTATGCACAGTGAACATGTGAATGAAGTTTTTATGAATTGTGTTCTAATGTTCGTGCAAATCTCTTGAGGATAGATTTTAACAAATAATCTAGACTAAGACACATAGAAAAATCATATTAATGTTTATACTTTGGTCTTCATCTATCTTCTTCTAGTTCTTGCATTCTCTTTCTAGTTGTTGAAGCTTATTGTCATCGATCAAAATCTTCGTGTATCAACATTCTCCCCCTTTTTGATTGATGACAATACTATTCTAGAAATTTATATACTTACTTTCTCCCCCGAATGTATGCACTGTCTTTTCTACAAAACAAAGTTAGTACCATAGATTTTCTCCCCCTTTGTCATCGACAAAAAGGAAGAACTAATAGCAGTAATAATATATCAAAACAATCACTAAATCATAGAGAATATAAGCATGAATTAAGAGAAATAAAAATGTTATGACAGACAAGCATAAAATAGCTATTTATACAAGCCATTAGAAAGTTTAAAAATAGACATCAAAACAACAAAATCACTCATCCTTATCCCAGTCATATGAACCTTCCCTTCCAGTTGGTTCACGTATGACGGGTCCTCCTATTGGTGGTCTAGGTGCTCTTCCTCCTTGGCCACAACTAGCTCCGCTTGCGCTGCTACTTGTATGCTCTTCGGATGTCGTCCATGTAAACGTGGGTGCCGGACGTTTGCCGCGAGATGTTGAAGCAGTAGTGGTGCTTGAGCATGAGATTGCATCCCAAAGCTTGTTGAAGAATCCTTTGATTTTATCAAGCTTATGATCTACCTTTTTAAGACGAGTGTCAAGAATTTGTTGATTTCTTGACAATATCCCCAAGGATTGGTTGGTAGTGAAGCTTGGGTCAACAAGACGAATTTCATCATCTTGCTCGAGATGTTCTTCGTGGCGAGGTTGTGGAGGTTGTTGTTGTTCTTGATGCCTTGCTTCCCATTCGGCAAGTGATATTATGCGAGGAGGTCGAGATGGGAGTTGCATTAGGCTTATGGTCCGATGGTTAATCTGATGGACCATTGTATTCTCTGATTCAGGTAATGGCATATCGACATTTAGGAGAAGTCGCATGATGTACTCTCCAAAGTAAATAGTGCGCATTTTGCCATTGTTGAAAGTGAGAAACTCATCAAGAATAAGCTGTACCCAATTAACTTGTATATTGCCAAAAATAGCATATAGTGCTCGATAGTTATTTGGTAGACAATTTCGTACGATCCCGTACGAGGTGTAATTGTTCTCATTAGGGCTTTATGGAGAATTCTCGCCATAGGTCGAAGGGAGGTGGACTTAAAATCCCTAAAGTTGATATTATCCTCCATAAATCGATGGTTGATGTTGTCACGAATGTGTGGATTGAATTCTATCTCCTCGAGCTTTCTTCCAACATTTGGCGACTCTAAAATGTGTGCTATTCTATCCAAGGAGAACCAAACTTTCTTTCCACACACCATACTCCAAACACTATTGTTTGGATTTCTTGGAGTTTGGTGTCCAAGATTAAGATTAGCGTAAAATAATTTTACCATTACATGATTAATGGCATGATCATTTCTTTTTAAGTCTAGAAGTGGAGTCAAACCTGTCGGATCTGTTAATGCTTGAAGGTTGTAGGTTTGAAAGCTATGAAAATCAACGAAAGAATTCTCAAAGATTCGAGAATTCTTCATCTTGTTCCATCGGGTGACAGCAGTTCCATCATAAAGCCATTGTGCTATTTGAGCATCAATTGGCTCGGAGGATGAAGAAGATGAGGCTCTTGATCTTTTTGGTTCCATTTTGGTGAGAATTGATTTGATTTTGAGGAATTTGAGAGCTAGGGTTTCGAATAGATTTGGGGAAGAAGGTTTGTAGGAGGTAAAAATGAATAGGTATGGTAAATTTTGGTGGTTAAAAGGGGAAATTTTGCCTGGGAAGCAGCGTTCAGTCGACTGAATGTTCTGTTCAGTCGACTAAATCAAAGGCCGAAGTGTTCTGTGATAGATTCAGTCGACTGAGTAGTACATTCAGTCGACTGAATTTTGTTGCTGAAATTTTCTGTTGAATATTCAGTCGACTGTGCAGATGTTTCCAGTCGATTGAACTTTGCACATATTATTTTCTGTCATATTTTCAGTCGACTAAGCAGAGGAATCCAGTCACTGAAACATGCAATGTTGTTGTTTCAGTTAATTTTTGAAATTAAACAATTTATTTAAAGGAATAGTTACAAAAATATTGATATAAATATTTCAAAATTCAACTATTTCTTGGGGATGGACTTGGAGTCTTCTTTCCTTCATTCTTCATGTAATTTATATCCCATGAATTCGGACTATATTGAGGAGTCTTAGGAGACGCCCAAGGATTCATAGGATCGACTGGTGTACGATAAGATGAAGATGGATCAAGTGAGCTAACAGGGCGAGGTAGGGGTTCAGCCACTTCGTTCTTCTTTGATCCACAGAAGCGTAAACCGATTTGTTCTAGAAAACTCAAACGTCTTGCCGTAACTTTTTGCTCGAAGTATAGCTCTCGTTGAAGATCTATTTATTGTTGTTGAAAGTGATGAATTTCATCAATCTTTCTTTTTGTGTCAGGGGAAATAAATAGTCCTCTTTTCGCCTTTTTCGATTCTGGTGTGAAACCAGTATGATAATTTTCCCATTTGTAAACCGGCTCATGTGCTGGTGTTGGTGTGGGAAGTTTTGGCGATGTTGGAGTGCTATCAACTGACGAGGTGATATTGATCGGAGAGAAGGAGTTGTTTGACGACATTTTATATTGAATTTGTTTAAGCTTTTAATCGTAAAATCGAGATGAATAATAAAAATTTTAGAATTTATTTATAGTAGAATTTTACTAAACAACTAATGGTTATAATTTATTTATATTTTTAACCGCATAATGATTTAATGGTTAGGAGAATTTTGTTAGAAAAGTAGGGTTCTTATTAAAAATTCAGTTTTTAAAATGAGTGGTCTACAAATTATATAATGTAGCATATAACATTTCCGAAAAATATTTGATATGTTCATTCAGTCGACTGAACAGATTATTTTAGTCGACTGAAATGAGTGAATATTTCAAATGCATCTCTAATTGATATCTTTAAAGGATATTATACCTAATTCTCGTCAAAGTTTTATAAAGGAGTTTTCTAATAGAGGTTTAGTAAATATATCGGCAATTTGATTTTCGGTAGAAATATGTTCTAAATTAATTATTCCTTTTTCGATATTGTCACGTAAAAAATGGTGACGAATATCTATATGTTTTGTACGAGAGTGATTAACAGGATTTTTAGATAAGTTTATTGTACTTGTATTATCACAATATATTGTAGAATTTGTTAAATTTATATTAAAATCTTTAAGTGTTTGTTGCATGTATATAACTTGAGTGCAAGCTAAAGCAGCTGATATATATTCGGCTTCGCATGTGGAGAGGGAGACGCAATTTTGTTTTTTACTAAACCAAGATACAAGTGATTTTCCAATGAAATGGCAAGTACCACTTGTACTTTTTTTATCTGTTCGGGATCCACCAAAATCAGCATCACTGAATGATACTAACTCAAATGAACATTCTTTTGGATAGAAAAGACCGAAATCTTTAGTTTGATTAAGATATCGCATTATACGTTTTACCGCTCTTAAGTGTGAATCTTTAGGATCGGATTGAAAACGTGCACACAAACAAACACTCATCATTATGTCAGGTCTACTAGCGATTAAGTAAAGCAAAGAACCTATCATACTTCTAAACAATTTTTGATCAACACTTTTGCCATTTTCATCTCGCTCGAGATGTGTAGTAGTACTCATAGGAGTAGGTTTAGCAGAAGTGTTTTCCATGCCGAATCGTTTTATTAAATTATCACAATATTTTTCTTGGTTTATAAAAATTCCATTTGTTAATTGTTTGATTTGAAGTCCGAGAAAATAAGATAGTTCTCCCATATGAGACATTTCGAACTCATTAGTCATTATTTTTGAAAATTCTTTACACAAATTTTCATTTGTTGAACCAAAAATAATATCATCTACATAAATTTGAATTATTAAAATATCTTTGGCAGTATTTTTAATAAACAGTGTTTGATCTACTTTTCCAATTTTAAATCCTGAGTTTAATAAATAACTTTTAAGTCTTTCATACCAAGCACGAGGAGCTTGTTTAAGACCATATAGTGCTTTTTTCAATTTAAATACATGATCCAAATATTTTTCATGTATAAATAACGGAGGTTGTTCTACATATACATTCTCTTTAATAAAACCATTTAAAAATGCACTTTTAACATCCATTTGGTAAAGTTTAAAATTGTGATAACAAGCAAAGGCTAATAGTATACGTATTGCTTCCAATCTTGCAACAGGAGCAAATGTTTCTTCAAAATCAATACCTTCTTCTTGATTATACCCTTCTGCTACTAGTCTTGCTTTATTCCTTGTTATATTACCTTGTTCATCTACTTTATTTTTGTAAATCCATTTTGTTCCAATTGCAGATTGATTATTCGGACGGGGAACTAATTCCCAAACATCGTTACGTTCAAATTGATTTAATTCTTCTTGCATTGCGATAATCCAATAATCATCTGTTGATGCTTCTTTTGGATTTTTAGGTTCTATAGATGAAATGAAAGCTACATGACCCATTTGATTTAGTTGATTTCTTGTTCTAACTTGAGAATTTATTTCTCCTATTATATTTTTAGTTGAATGATCTCGTAATATTCTAGGAGGAGATCTTAGTTCATTATTATTTTCAAGGTTTATTTCTTCTATATTTATCAATTCTTCATCATCTTTTATATTTAAATTTTTATTAAAGTTTTCATCAAAAGATATATGTAAAGATTCTTCAAGTAAGTTTGTTCGTTTATTAAATACTCGATATGCTTTACTTCGTTCAGAATATCCTACGAAAATTCCTTCATCAGCTTTTGAATCGAATTTTCCTAGTTGATCTTTTGTATTTAAAATAAAACATTTTGACCCAAATATTTTAAAATAAGATATATTTGGTTTTTTATTATTGAATAGTTCATAAGAAGTATTTTTAGTTAAAGGTCTAATTGAAATTCTATTTAATACATAACATGCAGTAGCAACTGCTTCTGCCCAAAAATGTTTTGGTAGAGAACATCCATTTAACAATGTTCTCGCGCATTCTTGTAATGTTCTATTCTTTCTTTCTACAACTCCATTCTGTTGAGGAGTTCTAGGAAAAGAAAAATTATGATTAATTCCTTTCTTTTTACAAAATGTTTCAAAATCTTCATTTTCGAATTCGCCTCCATGATCACTTCGAATACTTTTAATTTTCAAGTTTTTAATATTTTGGATTCTTTTGACAAATGTTTTAAAATGCTCAAAAGTGTCGGTTTTATTTTTCATAAAAATAGTCCATGTATATCTTGAAAAATCATCAACAATTACAAATACGTATCGACTATGATTAATGGATTGAACTTGTGTTGGTCCGAATAAGTCCATATGTAGTAATTCTAATGGTTGTAAAGTTGAAATAGTTTTCTTAGATTTAAAAGATGATTTCGTTAATTTCCCTTTGTGACAATCATCGCAAAAATTATTTATTTTAAAATTTATTTTGGGTAATCCTCTTACTAATTCGTTTTTAGAAAGTTTTCTAATAGTTTTAACATTTATGTGACAAAATCTTTTGTGCCATAACCAAGGATCATTGTCTTTGTCAAGTAAACACATACTTGAATTATGATTAATACTCATATTTAGAACATAAATATTTCTATCTCTTTTTCCTTAAAATATAAGATTTTGGTCTTGATCAAAAATACTACAATTATTATTTGAGAAAGTTATTTTAAAACCTTTGTCACATGATTGACTTATGCTAAGTAGATTATGTTTTAAATTTTCAACTAATGAAACATTTGTTATAAAAGGTAAATTTGATGTACCGTAATTTTTCACATCTCCTTTGCCAATGATATAGCCTTTTGAATTGTCTCCGAAGGTAACCGAGCCACCATCAAAGTATGTGATGTTTGTAAGCATATCTTTGTCTCCGGTCATGTGTTTTGAACAACCACTGTCTAATATCCATTTCTTCTTTTTAAGTGGGACCTGAAAATAAATATGAGATTATTGGTACCCACTTTTTAATAGGGTCCTAAGAAGTTAGAGTTTTAGGAAACCAAACCCAGTTTGGTTTAGTGTCTTTTTTATAAATATAGTTTTTATTATGATGAACATTATCCATAAATGTTTTAATATATTTATTTCTTATTAATACATTGTTAGTTTTTGGTACCCAAATTGTAACTACTTTGTTTTGTACTTTTGTTTTAATAGATTTCTTAATTTTTTGTTGTTTTGAATCCATATTCCTTTTAAAATTTGTATTTTTCTTTTTAGGAATTTTTGACTCCTTATTATATCCTAATCCATGTTTATTTGAAGAGAATTGAGAATTTTCTAAAATCTTAGATAAATTTTCTCTTCCTTTGTTAAAGTTAGAAACATTTTTAGTGATGTTCTCTAATCTAGTTCGAAGACTATTATTTTCTAACTCAACTTGTCTAATTTTAGTTTTTAAATCATGATTTTCAGAAATAATTATATCATTCTTTAATTTTTGAGTTTCAATTTCTTGACTTAAAAGTGATAATTGAGTTTCCGAATTTGAATAAAATTCTTGAACTTTTTCAAGTTCTTCTTCAAGAATTTTCTTTTCATCATTTAACATATCTCTCTCAAACTCAGCTTTGTTTTGATTTTCACGAATTTCCTTAATTTTCTTTTTAAGAATTTTTATTGTGCTCAAGATTTCGGTGTTTACTTCAATTAAATCGTCGAAAGTTAAATTATTTACCTCAGATTCTTGAGCCATGAAGCATACATTTGCTTGTTCATTGTCGCTATCACTATTACTTTCGGATGATGATGAATCTAAATCGTCCCATGTTACAGAAAATGCCTTCTTTTTGAATTTATCCTTCTTGTTTTTGTTGTTGAAGTTTTTTTGATTTTCCTTCATTTGTTCTTGACAATCTTTTTGCATATGTCCTTTCTTATGACAATTGAAGCATTCTATATTTGAGGATGATGGTTTGTTCAAGAAATTCTTTTTGAATCCGTTTTTGTTTCCTTTTCTATACTTTAGGAATTTCTTGAAATTTTTGGCTATAAATGCTAGATCCTCATCTTCAGACTCTGATTCTTCCTTTTCCGCATGAAAAGCAATATTCTTTCTTTCTTGAGCTTGATCCTTTTTGGCTTGCATATTTACTTCATACGACATAAGATTTCCAATCAATTCTTCTGGTTTCATTGTAGATAAATCATTTGCTTCCTCGATTGCTTGTACTTTTCTCTCCCATTCATCAGTGAGTGAATTTAGAACTTTAGACACAATGTCAAAGTCCGTGTATCTTTCTCCTAGTCTGATTAGAGCATGATGAATGTCTTGAAATCTTGAGTACATGTCATTGATGGATTCATTTTGTCGCATTCTAAAGTTTTGGAATTGATTCTTCAGCATGGATATCTTTGTTTGTTTAACCTTATTTGTGCCTTCATGTATGACTTTAAGAGTTTCCCATATCTGATATGCAGTAGTACATATGCTCACACGGTTGAATTCATTTCTATCCAGGGCGCAAAATAGCATATTCATAGCTTTGGCATTTGCACTAGCTTCATTCTTTTTAATTTGTGTCCATGTAGGATAATCGGTTGTGGGTACAACGAACTCTGCTTGAGTAGCATTCCAGGCTTCAAAGCTTGTTGCTTGCATATAAATCCTCATCCTTGTAGCCCAATAGTTATAATTTAGTCCATTGAATAGAGGAGGTCTTTGGGTAGATTGTCCTTCCGCAAATGTAGAACTATAGGCAGATGCTGTGCTTGTACTTGCGTTATTTTCCATATTATCAATATGTCTAATAACAGTGTTATGGTTATAGGACAACCTTGCTATGATACCAATTGAAAGAGGGGGATATGCGGTAGGATCGTGTAATATGGAATAATGAAATAGTCTAGGTAGATAAAGTAGGTAAATGAAAGGAGACACCAGGATTTTATACTGGTTCGGACCTCTCGTCCTACGTCCAGTCCCTAAGCTTCCCTTAGGAATTTCACTAACTAACACCCTCACTTCACCCGGAGGAATAGGTTTACAACTTACCCGAACAACCGAACGGGATTTCTTGCCTCAACTACCGAAGAGGACTTCAACTCAATTACTAAAATACAATATTCGACTTGTTGTGTTCTTGTCAACACTAATGAGTCTAATGTAGTACAATATTCCTATAATCTTATCCTCGAGAATATGCAATGTGTTTGTGAAGATTTAGGAAATGTGAATCGCTATGAATCAAAAGAATGTTATAAACAAAAACAGTGATTCAAGCAATAGATTGGTGATTTCTTTGAGAATATCTAGAGAATATGAACAAGAGAATAGTAAGATTAAAGCAAGAGAATTCGGTGAATTGAATGATGTTAGAATCATGAATTTATACTTGCAGAAGAGATGCATATGTTGTCAAAGGTTGCAAACAAGAGATGCTTCCATTTCCATTGATGAATGGTTGCAACTCTTGGGAAGAAGAAGGTGTCTTTTCAGAGAAAATTCGCAGGATTAAATTCAGTCGACTGAGCAGGAGATTCAGTCGACTGAAAATACAAAGAAAAATTTTCAGGAACAATTTCAGTCGACTGCGCAGGTAATTCAGTCGACTGAAACTGTGTAATTTTGTATATGTGTACAGTTTCAGTCGACTGGCCATGTCTGTTCAGTCGACTGAAGTATAAAAGTATGCACAGTGAACATGTGAATGAAGTTTTTATGAATTGTGTTCTAATGTTCGTGCAAATCTCTTGAGGATAGATTTTAACAAATAATCTAGACTAAGACACATAGAAAAATCATACTAATGTTTATACTTTGGTCTTCATCTATCTTCTTCTAGTTTTTGCATTATCTTTCTAGTTGTTGAAGCTTATTGTCATTGATCAAAATCTTCTTGTATCAACACATTGCCATTTCAAAGTTTGAAACGTATAAAATACTATACGTTATTTCGCATTCATTGATTTCTTTTCTTTCTTTCTTTCTTTCTTTACATTTTCATTCCAATCTGATTTATAACCTTCCTTGTTCTCTTCGTACATTCTATTTATTCAAGCCTGCTCCTCCTTTCTTTTACCTAGTACATCTGCATTCTTTTCATCCTCTCTCTGCAAATTTTCTTTCCACCAAGCGCCTGTCCCCTCCTTCTCCCCTCCTCTTCTCTTAAGAAACACACTGCCTTCCACCCGAACCTATTCATCTTCCCTATCCACATTGGCAGCCTCATCATAGCCGAGTGTATAGCCTAGAGGTAATAACTTCTGACAGCACATAGGTGACATCAACATTTTCCCCATTGTCTGTAGTTTCTTATTTATTCCTTTTCCCACCCATCAGCGACTCGAGTTTACACAGGGTATGTATATACATTGTATTATATTATATATTTGCTAGTAGTATACTGCCTTAAATTTACATATTTTAGTGTATATATGTATTACAGCTTATGTTATTTATATACATAAAGTAAGCTATATGTACAAACTCAGTGCAACCGCAATTTTCTTTATAAAAGGCAAATAATACAAATTGTAGTACCCAAAGATATATATATATATATGTATGGCTGTACTTAATAAAAAAATTCTCGATATAACTGTATAAGCTTATATATCAATTTTTGAGTTTATATATATTTTGTTATATTGTTTTTTTTTAATTTTGATTTTTATATAATAAGTATGTAAGCTTATTTATATTCATATATTAGTATACATAAGTTGCAATATATTGTTTAATAAGCCTAAAGCATTGTATATCTTCATACTGTTATGATGTGCGTGCTTTAATAATAAAGCTATTGATCGGGTACAGATAGGTTAAGTAACGTGTATATTTGGTTAATTTATATAAAAGAATATGCAACCGTTTCGATTATAGTTATAATGAATATATAAGAGAGTTATATAAATGAATTTTATACTATGTGTTAACTAAATACATTGTTATTTATATGATCCAGTTTTTGAATATATGTTTGAAAAATTTTGATTTTTATATATACAAATATTTTATTTTATACATATATTTTGTTATATATGAAGGTTTTATAAATAAAAAAAATTCTTATAAACTGTACTGCATATATACTCTTTAAAAAAAAGGGAAAAAAGGAGTAAGTTAACAATGTATTACAAAGAATATTGTTTATCTGCATATATATGTGCATAAGTTTGTTTGATTTCCTGCTGGATATTTTGAAAAGGAAAGTAATAAACTATAATAATTATATATATACATAAGTATTCATTTCAAAAGATATTATATATGTGTGTGTTGATCTTTAATATATGTGTTTTATGTTAGAACATTGATTTTTAACTATACATATATATTATTTTAATAATGGTTTAAAATGAATATTTATTACATGGAAACGACAACCATAAAATGAATATCTATATATGTGACATTTTGAATAATTATATATTTGTTATTTAACATTAATATGAAATGGAAGCGTTTTAAAGTTATATGGTTTTCATGGGTGTGCATATATATATACTTCATTTTTTAAATGCGTGTTTTGATTTAACGACATTTTGAAAGAAAGTAATAAATTAATCATATAATCTTCGTTTCAATTTTATCAAGCTATTTTGATTTCCTGCTGGATATTTTGAAAAGGAAAGTAATAAACTACAATAATTATATATATACATAAGTATTCATTTCAAAAGATATTATATATGTGTGTGTTGATCTTTAGTATATGTGTTTTATGTTAGAACATTGATTTTTAACTATACATATATATTATTTTAATATTGGTTTAAAATGAATATTATTACATGGAAACGACAACAATAAAATGAATATACTATATATGTGACATTTTGAATAATTATATATTTGTTATTTAACATTATATGAAATGGAAGCGTTTTAAAGTTATATGGTTTTCATGAGTATGCATATATATATATATATATATATTTTTTATTTTTTAAAATGCGTGTTTTGATTTAACGTTCATTTTGAAAGAAAGTAATAAATTAATCATATAATCTTCGTTTCAATTTTATCAAGCTATTTTGATCCGTTCTCATCAATTTCTATCTATCAGCTTTTCCGTCGAAATCGTACCTTCTAACTTTGCTTTGGAAGTCGTGCTTGCATTTCGTAACTCAACTTCATTGTCTATCTCTCTAAACTCGAAAGGTGAGAAATCACTCACGATTAACATTTTTTATTCATTAAATTTGATTTCAATTGAAACGACAATTGAAATATGATGTTGTAGTTATTTAAATTTGTTATACATGCTATTATCTGTAACAGTTCACCTACGGGATATGACTCCATATCCTGTTGTTTATATTACATTGTTATTGATGATATATGCCTGTTATTTTATTTTATTTTCTGTTATCACTCTGCAAGTTCCCTGTAGTTTAGAAATCACTATGGGTTGAAACGATACATACCCGAATAGACTTTAGAATAGGAGAAAATCGTTATGGGTTGAAATGATAAACCCAAGCGATTTTCATTTAATTAAATTTGGGATTACGGGTTGAAATAATATCCACCCGTATATATTTAGTATACGGATTGAAATGGTAAATATCCGTAGCACTTGACTATATGATAAGAAATATATACACACGCCGTTGGTCCATATAAATATCTTGAAAATAATTTCTATAATTTTGGAAAGAAATATATGGTTTAATAAATTTGATTCTTAAGATATTATATAAATAAAAATTGTATATATAGATTTACTAGTAATATTTGATTTAAATTAGATTTATTTAATACATATAATATGGTTAAGTATTTATGTAAATCTATATTTCAAATAGATTCTCTTGTAATAAATTGAATAATTAAGATTGGGAGATAAATTTGGGTTTATAAAAATGGTATTTAAATAAGGATTTATTTAATTAAATCGATTTGAAATTTTTGAATGGGAAATTTAAAGGGTATGATTTTATAACTGGATTTTTGATTTAAGTGATTTAATGAATATTTAACGTTTAAATAAATTAAAGAAAATATTGAGTAAAATGTAATTTAAGGTTAATTAAATGATGTTGAATCTAATAAGGGAGTATTTCAAGACTAAATAATAATGAGGTTAAATCGAGATCTATATGAAACTGTTATATAGAACATTTAAATATTAAAGCCTTGAACTATATTGGAATTTAAATGGTTTATGTTGAGATTCGGATCTGTATTTGAAATCAACGTAGTTGAATTTGTTATTTAGCAACTAAATTGAATTGAAATGAAAATTTAGGTTGAACTAAATTTGAATTTATTATTTAGAAAACTAAATTGAATGAAAATTTAGATGAAACGCTGAATACTTAAAGTTTTGAAATATATGGAAATATAAAGGCGTATTTGTGATTATAAATCCGAATTTGAGATCGATAAAATTTAAGTGGTTATTTTAGAAATTGAGTTGAATTTAAATTGATAAATTGAGATTGAATTTAATTTGAATGGGAAGGTCGGGTTGATGTTGGAACGTTTTGTTAAGTTGAGGAAATTGAAAATACTTTACTGTATAAATTATTTAATATATATAAATACTATTTTGGGAAATATAGAGATATTTGAAGTGAAAATGAGATTTGGTTTTGAAGTATAAATTAAGCTGAAATGACCACGGTGTTATATTGTATATTTCTACCTTGTAGAAAGTTCCATGGACCCTTAGAGGATGGTTATCCCAAACACCCTTTAAGTTATTTGTATTTCAGTTGATATTTCACTTGCGTTGGATTTATTGATATAAGAATGTTAATCCTGACTCGAGTGTTTTGTGTTTTGCTTTACGCTTGGGTCAGACTGAGTGATACAACATTTGAGACTCACCTTTGGAGTTCGGAGCTTCGTTTGGAAATCCAACTATCGATTCAGACTCCAGCCTTTCCAGATGATTGGTTCAGAGAAGTCATCTGTTGCATTGGAGACTTCACTGCATTTGAACTATTCGGTTGTATTTTTCTAACTCTGATATATATAGTAGCTTCATGAACTACGACTCTTTATCTATTCCGCAGCACTATATTACTCTGTGATTGATTTATTTAATGTATATTTTAAGTTTTGCCAAATTTAAATTAATAATTCGGTATTTTGAATTATTCAAGTCGGATATGTATGGTTTTATTGTCGATTTGAATGGTCCAAAATAGCAGGTCGTTACAGTTGGTATCAGAGCTTGGCTCTAGGCAAAACTTAGCATATATGGTAAATTTATTTACAGAATCACTTTCGCTCGAGTTGAATCTCTTCCTTTTGACTCGATTTCCTTTGAATTTTGGAATGTCCCCCGGTTTCGAAATTCATTTTGTCTCTCCCTATTTATATTCGTTTGATTCTGGAGTATCCCATAACGCCAATGAATGATTTGTGAAGGGGGTGAAAACTCCTTTCCAATTGGCATTGACTGACCGAAGATTTCTATATCCTCAGTTTACGATGCTGCTACATCTTGTTATGCCGAATTCTGTATCTCTGGCGATCGAATGTCGAATTGCCTAAGAATTCTACACCGATCTAATTTTGGAATCACGGTTGACCGGTAAAGGTCGCCCGCGATTTATAGAAGTTTATCCATCTTCTATTTTGTAATTTAATTATCTCATCTTCGATCGAGTCTATCTTCGAATCAGGATTCTATTGATTGGAGTTCCTCTAAATTAAATCGCTATCTTTGTTTTGAAATCCATTCTTGAATCATCCTTTGAAAATCGGGTTTTGTTTGTATTTTTGAAATTGTTTATACCGAAATTTTATTTTGATAACTATGATTATTTTTTTATATATAAAAGTGAAAATGTTTTCGATAAGGATTATATACCTATATATATAAAGCAAATAAGAAATGTTATTCGATATAAAAAGTTTTTGAAAGGATTTGAAATTTTGAAAAATTATAAGAAATTGATTTATATAAAAATGATTTATAACTATAGAGTTAAATTTGAAATTCGAGAATTGAATTCCGGTATTTTGAAATTGGTTTTAAGATTTTGGAAAATATATAAATAATACGATTTAAAAGTATTTTCCGAATAAGAAATGTTTCAAATGAGTTCAAATGAATTCCAATAATTTTGAAGAAATTTCAAAGAAGTTTTTAAGAAAATAGAAGCCCAGAACTCACTTATGTTGCTGGAAAATAATTTCGGTGATGAGTGCACGCATCATCGACATTGAATTTCGAGTTTCAGAGTGGGGGAGAGGCCACTTTAATAGCTTCGTTATGCAAGTGATTTTGTAAAACCGTTTTTGATTTCAGATTCCGAAGTATAATTTGATATTTTAGAAAGATATAAGTATATATTTGAAACAATTTAGAATGAGACCGGTGTTCAGTCCTCGAGTTTCGGATTTAATAATTGATTTATTGATTTATTGTTGATTTTCAACTCTTGAATTGAAAATTTGATTTTCCTAACTATTTTGAAAGTTCGAACACTTCCAAATCGAGTTAAATTTTCAAAGCTAAGAAATTTCGAAGAGTATAAAATGTTTGATAAAGAATATAAATTTAGTTTTGAAATGTTTTGAAGAAAAAAATAGTTGAATAATTCAGAAAGGTAAATTGGATATTTCACATAGAAATAGATAGTTTAAAAGTTTTAAAAAAAAGGGATAATTATAAATTTGGAAACCATTTTGAGTATAATTGATTTTGGGAAAATATTTGGTTTTGAAATTAAAATGGAATTAAAGACTAGTACTTATATGGTGATTTTTGGAAATGAATTTGTTTGACTTGAATTATTTTGTTTTGGAAAATGGGATAATTTTCTAAACCTATTATTTTGGGAACTTTGAAATTTAGATATTTAATTTGGAAGAAAATTTGGTGAAATCATATATGATTTTGAAACTGAATTGATATTGAAATGATTTGAAATTTGAGAACCTTATATTACTAAGCACTTGATTTGGGAGTGGTCAAACTTATATAAAATGGATCGTATAAGTATGAAGTTGATTTGAAATCTATTGATTTGAAAGGTACTCAATTTGGAAAGAGATTTTATATAATCGAAGTCTATATAAGTATGATTTGATCTACTATTGATTTTGGAAAGTATTCGATTTGGGAAAAATGAAATCCTATATATATGGACTTTATATAAGTACGATATTTGAAAGTGATTTGAAAAGGTACTATATGATATATATTTTCGAAGTAAAGATATGGAAAGTGCCTTCTGCTTGATATCCGCTTTGTGGCCACATCGTGGATTCATTCTATCGATATTATTCTCTTTGATTTTTGGTTTTCCGGATGTAATACTCGAGTGTTCCCACTGTGGCGTAACCCATGGTTTTTTCTCTCTCGCGACTGCATAGCGCAATTGCCCGGCTGAGTCTGGCCTAGGGGTACGGATTGTTTCCTGGGGGATCCAGGCGTAACCATTGAGTATCTTGCAATCTGTGCAGGTCGCGAATAGTAGCGAATCTGCCTGGCTGAGACAGCCTAGGGGTGCGGATTGTTTCCTGGGGGACCCAGGCGTAACCATTGTGTATCCTGCACTCTACTAGTCATCATGGCGTAACTCGCAGGGCTAAGAAAGCTTACGGATACGGATTGTTTCCTAGGGGATCCAGGCGTAACCATTGTGTATCTACGAACAATGGTCGGACAAAGGTTTTGGTTTGGTTGTTTTGTTTGGATTGTACTTTCCATATCAGTTTTAAAGGTTTTTCAAGTATTTTCATTGGGTTTTGAAACAAGTCTACTAAGTACTTGAAGAATTCTATCTTTGCGCCTGATCAACGCATGGCCAGAGTCTGCAAGAACGAGGATAAACTTGTTGAAACATCGAGTTATAAAAGTATTTTCGAAAGGAAAATTTATTTGGATATAATAGTATTTTATTATAAAAGTATTATTATAAAGGTATTTATTATAAAAGTATTTTTCCCAACAAAGAAATGTTGAATTAATAGTTGAAATTTAAAATCTTATGGTTCTAGATTAATTATTCGTGCCCGATACTATTCCTTGCATCTACCTTATCTGCTCTGTTTAGTTATTCACCTTGATTCTGTTTTTCAAATCTAACTTCCTTCCTTGTTGGATATATACTTTTTAAATATTGCTTATTTGTATACTACATGGTTTAATAGAAATTTTAGTGTTATAAATATTTTAGAAGTTATTTATCTAAAATAAAACATATATTTTAAAAAAAAAATGATTTGTGATCTAATAATAATATTTGGAAGGTATCTTGAAACAAAATAAAAATTAATGAATTTTGGATTTAATATTTCAATAGCTTCTTTGTAAATATAAGTAATAATGTAAATAATTGTTTTCAAAGGAGTTTGAAAAGTATTAAAGTATTATAGAAAATTAAATTTCAAATGAAGTTATCAAATAAATATTTCAAATAAAATTTAGTTTTAAATTAATTGTTTATCTTGTCTTTCAATCTGTTTTATTTCTGGTTGTTCTATTCTCCTACCTCCTACCTTTTCGGGGACGAAAAGTTTTGAGTGTGGGAGAGTGTAACGACCCATAGATTTTAATAGTTTTAAATGGTTTTATTTAACGTAATTAATTGAAACTTTTGAGAAATTTTATATAATAATATTTTTAAATAAAAATTTAATATTTGGGTTACGTCCAATTAAACATAGCAGATTTTAAATTTTCAATTTATTTTATCAAAGTTTATTCCATTATGAAATTCTGTTTAATTCAAGGTAGCTAATAAATTGCTTTAATAAATATTGCAGAATCAATTTCTTTAATAAATATTGTAGAATCAATGCACAGATGTTATCAATTTCATTTTATGGTGGTACGTTCCTTTACGTTTCCTACCGGTTAAATTATAAATAATTTTCTTTGATGGGTCAGCTAAATCACAGCAACGTGACCATTGCTATTTATTTCTTTTATTAGTTGCTACAATTATTTTCACCAAATCAAGGGTTGACCGTTACTTGGCTTTCAAATTTTGGACTCTGCATTCAAAAAGAAATGTATAATATAATAAGTACTTCATATTTATTTTCAGTACGTTTCACAAAATTTTCTCTGTCCGTTCTTTTCTATTAAATATATACTTGTAGCTGTTATCAATCCATCGTTTCAATTTATTATATGGTCCGTTACTCTGCCTTTTCAGATTTGAACGTGCAGCCGGTGGCTTTAAAAGTTGCTTTAATTATCCACTGAATTATCGTGACTGTCCCGTTACTCTATATTTATTCTGTACGTTTTATCTTTGCTTAAATTTCTCTGTCCATTCCTTGTTCCATTTTAAATATCATTGCCTTTCCAAACTTATTATGTACTATCCAAACAAACAAAAAAGTTATTGCTTTTAATGTAGCTAAATCAACTCATGACCGTTGCCATTTCAAAGTATGAAACGTATAAAATACTATACGTTATTTCGCATTCATTGATTTCTTTTATTTCTTTCTTTCTTTCTTTCTTTACGTTTTCATTCCAATCTGATTTATAACCTTCCTTGTTCTCTTCGTACATTTTATTTATTCTAGCCTGCTCCTCCTTTCTTTTACCTAGTACATCTGCATTCTTTTCATCCTCTCTCTGCAAATTTTCTTTCCACCAAGCACATGTCCCCTCCTTCTCTCCTCCTCTTCTCTTAAGAAACACCCTGCCTTCCAGCCGAACCCAACATCTTCCCTATCCACATCGGCAGCCTCATCGTAGCCGAGTGTATAGCCTAGAGGTAATAACTTCTGACAGCACATAGGTGGCATCAACATTTTCTCCATTGTCTGTAGTTTCTTATTTATTCCTTTTGCCCACCCATCAGCGACTCGAGTTTACACAGGGTATGTATATACATTGTATTATATTATATATTTGCTAGTAGTATACTGCCTTAAATTTACATATTTTAGTGTATATATGTATTACAGCTTATGTTATTTATATACATAAAGTAAGCTATATGTACAAACTCAGTGCAACCGCAATTTTCTTTATAAAAGGAAAATAATACAAATTGTAGTACCCAAAGATATATATATATATATATATATATATATATATGTATGGCTGTACTTAATAAAAAAATTCTTGATATAACTGTATAAGCTTATATATCAATTTCTGAGTTTATATATATTTTGTTATATTGTTTTTTTTTTAATTTTGATTTTTATATAATAAGTATGTAAGCTTATTTATATTCATATATTAGTATACATAAGTTGCAATATATTGTTTAATAAGCCTAAAGCATTGTATATCTTCGTACCGTTATGATGTGCGTGCTTTAATAATAAAGCTATTGATCGGGTACAGATAGGTTAAGTAACGTGTATATTTGGTTAATTTATATAAAAGAATATGTAACCGTTTCGATTATAGTTATAATGAATATATAAGAAAGTTATATAAATGAATTTTATACTATGTGTTAACTAAATACATTGTTATTTATATGATCCAGTTTTTGAATATATGTTTGAAAAATTTTGATTTTTATATATACAAATATTTTATTTTATACATATATTTTGTTATATATGAAGGTTTTATAAATAAAAAAAATTCTTATAAACTGTACTGCATATATACTCTTTAAAAAAAAGGGAAAAAAGGAGTAAGTTAACAATGTATTACAAAGAATATTGTTTATCTGCATATATAAGTGCATAAGTTTGTTTGATTTCCTGCTGGATATTTTGAAAAGGAAAGTAATAAACTATAATAATTATATATATACATAAGTATTCATTTCAAAAGATATTATATATGTGTGTGTTGATCTTTAATATATGTGTTTTATGTTAGAACATTGATTTTTAACTATACATATATATTATTTTAATAATGGTTTAAAATGAATATTTATTACATGGAAACGACAACCATAAAATGATTATCTATATATGTGACATTTTGAATAATTATATATTTGTTATTTAACATTAATATGAAATGGAAGCGTTTTAAAGTTATATGGTTTTCATGGGTGTGCATATATATATATTTCATTTTTTAAATGTGTGTTTTGATTTAACGACATTTTGAAAGAAAGTAATAAATTAATCATATAATCTTCGTTTCAATTTTATCAAGCTATTTTGATCCGTTCTCACCAATTTCTATCTATCAGCTTTTCCAACGAAATCGTACCATCTAACTTTGCTTTGGAAGTCGTTCTTGCATTTCGTAACTCAACTTCATTGTCTATCTCTCTAACCTCGAAAGGTGAGCAATCACTCACGATTAACATTCTTCTATTCATTAAATTTGATTTCAATTGAAACGACAATTGAAACATGCTGCTGCAGTTATTTAAATTTGTTATATATGCTATTATATATAACTGTTCACCTGCGGGATATGACACCATATCCTGTTGTTTATATTATATTGTTATTGATGATATATGCCTGTTATTTTATTGTATTTTCTGTCATCACTCTGCAAGTTCCCTGTAGTTTAGAAATCACTATGGGTTGAAATGATACATAGCCGAATAGACTTTAGAATAGGAAAAAATCGTTATGGGTTGAAATGATAAACCCAGCCGATTTTCATTTAATTAAATTTGGGATTACGGGTTGAAATGATATCCACCCGTATATATTTAGTATACGGATTGAAATGATAAATATCCGTAGCACTTGACTATATGATAGGAAATATATACAGACGCCGTTGGTCCATATAAATATTTTGAAAATAATTTCTATAATTTTGGAAAGAAATATATGGTTTAATAAATTTGATTCATAAGATATTATATAAATGAAAATTGTATATATAGATTTAGTAGTAATAGTTGATTTAAATTAGATTGATTTAATACATATAATATGGTTAAGTATTTATGTAAATCTATATTTCAAATAGATTCACTTGTAATAAATTGAATAATTAAGATTGGGAGATGAATTTGGGTTCATAAAAATGGTATTTAAATAAGGATTTATTTAATTAAATTGATTTGAAATTTTTGAACGGGAAATTTAAAGGGTATGATTTTATAACTGGATTTTTGATTTAAGTGATTTAATGAATATTTCACGTTTAAATAAATTAAAGAAAATATTGAGTAAAATGTAATTTAAGGTTACTTAAATGATGTTGAATCTAATAAGGGAGTATTTCCAGACTAAATAATAATGAGGTTAAATCGAGATCTATATGAAACTGTTATATAGAACATTTAAATATTAAAGCCTTGAACTATATTGGAATTTAAATGGTTTATGTTGAGATTTGGATCTGTATTTGAAATCAACGTAGTTGAATTTGTTATTTAGCAACTAAATTGAATTGTAATGAAAATTTAGGTTGAACTAAATTTGAACTTATTATTTAGAAAACTAAATTGAATGAAAATTTAGATGAAACGTTGAATACTTAAAGTTTTGAAATATATGGAAATATAAAGGGGTATTTGTGATTATAAATCCGAATTTGAGATCGATAAAATTTAAGTGGTTATTTTAGAAATTGAGTTGAATTTAAATTGATAAATTGAGATTGAATTTAATTTGAATGAGAATGTCGGGTTGATGATGGAACGTTTTGTTAAGTTGAGGAAACTGAAAATACTTTACTGTATAAATTATTTAATATATATAAATATATTTTGGGGAATATAGAGATATCTGAAGTGAAAATGAGATTTGGTTTTGAAGTATAAATTAAGCTGAAATGACCACGGTGTTATAGTGTATATTTCTAACTTGTAGAAAGTTCCATGGACCCTTAGAGGATGGTTATCCCAAACATCCTTTAAGTTATTTGTATTTCAGTTGATATTTCACTTGAGTTGGATTTATTGATATAAGAATGTTAATCCTGACTCGAGTGTTTTGTATTTTGCTTTACGCTCAGGTCAGACTGGGTGATACAGCATTTGAGACTCACCTTTGGAGTTCGGAGCTTCGTTTGGAAATCCAACTATCGATTAAGATTCCAGCCTTTCCAGTTGATTGGTTCAGAGAAGCCATCTGTTGCATTGGAGACTTCACTGCATTTGAACTATTCGGTTGTATTTTTCTAACTCTGATATACATAGTAGCTTCATGAACTACGATTCTTTATCTATTCGGCTGCACTATATTACTCTGTGATCTGTGATTGATTTATTTAATGTATATTTTAAGTTTTGCCAAATTTAGATTAACAATTCGGTATTTTGAATTATTCAAGTCAGATATGTAAGGTTTTATTGTCGATTTGAATGGTCCAAAATAGCGGGTCGTTACATTATAACATTTCACTTAGAACGCTCAACATCCTCCTCATGGTATTCTGAAAGCATTCATCCATATAAGTCCGTTCCGGGTTCGAACGGAACCGAATGCACTACTCCTACTACATCCATTTTGGAATCACCTCAGGATTAGTAGTGATTAACCCTTGCACTTCACTGCTCCATCTTCGACTTTAAGCTCTTGTCTTCATCACGAAAACATACTCGTTGGATCGAAGTGGTTTTCGGATCACAAATCTGATCCCGGTCTCTTCGAAAAACATTCGCTATTTCCCGGTAAACTCAACCCCGGTTCTTTAGGAAATACACAGACGAAGATAAGATCGGAGTTTACCTCCTAATCGTTGTGGACGGATTTCCTTACGAACGTCCTAGAAGAACAAACGAGTTTATTCGTATTATATAGCACCTCAAACGGTAACTATACCATATAATTCTCATGTCTCTTCTAGATATTTCCAAAGTTATATTGGATCCAGATTTGATAGTCGGTTATTTAACTATCAAATAAACAAACAATTCAACCAATTATTTCATTTCTTCTGAAATCACCAAGTCTCATAAAACTTAGATTCTTAAAATTTAAATCATTTTTCTTTAAAATATATACTTAAAATATTTAAAAGAAACTACTTAAATCCCTTTACCCAAATAATAGTTATGAAATTCTATAATAAATTTCCAAATAAAATTTTAAGCTACAAACTATATTTTTAAAATAAAATTTTATATAAAGTATAAATATTAGAAAATTTCTTTTAAAAACATAATGCTAGTTAACCTTTAAAATAATTACTATTAAAATTAATTTGAATAGAGTTACTTTAAAATTCTATAACAATCAAAAAATAATAAATTTCTCTAAAACATTCTTTTTAAATAAAATTTTAAAACTTAAACTTATAATAATAAATTCCTCTGAAAAATATACTTGGCTTTCAAGTAAATACACTTCCATTACAGAATAAACCAAAGAACCTTTCTATAAATCCTGCTTGATTTATCTCAATTCAAATTTACGTTTCAATCCTGTAAATTTCTTCCCACGCTTAAAAAAATAAAACACCTTTTTATTTTTAAGCACATTCCCATCCCTTGGAAATCACTTTCAAAATTTATACTTAAATTATTTAGAATAAGGCTGTTAAAATTACTTAAATAAAAATAATATTTAATAAATTCCTTAATGGTTTCTGAGTAATTTAAACCAAAATTACCTTTTAAAACAAAGTTATTATATCAAATATTTATGTTAAAATTTTCTTCTAAAAAACATAATATTAATTTACCTTTAAAATAATTAAATACCCTAATTACTTAAATAAATATTTACTTATACTCAAAAATAATTAAAAATAATACTTTTATAAAACATTCTAAAAAAACATTTGTTATAAACTTCTAGATTATACTTTGAAAGCTTTCCTTTGTAAACATACTTAGTTTTCCAAGAAAAATACATTTCCCATCTTTTAAAATAACCTCACTTTTATTTTTAAAACGATTTGCACTTTCTTATAGAAATTCCCACCGGAAATCTATCCACTGATAAGTATTCCATTTCATTATAAACCTAGTTTATAAATTTTCATTCCTCCTTTCCTTTTAAAACATAATTTCAAAAACACTTAACAAATTCCAAACCAATGTCCTGAATTTTATTTCCTTAAATTCATTACTTAAAAATTCCTTTTCATTTCCTCTTTAACCCTATTTTATTTTATTTATATTCTTAAATACCAGATTATACTTATCCAACCATAACACAGCACAACAAAATTCCCAAACTAATCTATCACAGGATATCAATAAAATACATCACAGATTGTGAAGATAATTTCCATATTATGAGGAATCCAGTCGGATCCCTCTAACATGTTACCCTGCATCCATAGATGTTAGCACAACAAATAAAATATCAATCCAAACTGATGATAATTTTCACATTCAACCAATCAATCTATCATTTAAATATTAACTATTTAAATTAAATGGCATCCAGATGTGAGTGGGATTAACTCACCTTACGTCGGGTTTCAATTTTAAATTCAATCGAGCCTGTTCGATTTAATCCAAAATTTTCACTGGCTTGCTCCAAACGCCTTCGGATCTACTGCAGCGCGTAGATTGCGTCACTGCAATTTCATTGCTCCTTGTTTCACTGAATACTGATAATGCATGCATGAGATATTCAGGTTTAAAGATTTGAATATAAAATTTAACACAAATTTTCTTTAAATTTTTTATTTTATCTCAAACCTAAGATCATACCATCGATCAAAAACAAGGCCGAAGCCAACTCTTCTCTCACGTAACATCAGTTCGAATAAAACCCATTACCGCCGCCTCCTGGGGTTTAAAATCGTTCAGCTTCTGGTCAGTCGGAGATCGATCGAGCACCACCATCCGGTAGCCCTTCATCGACTCTTCCTCCACCACAACCACTAAGGAGCTCGGTGCCCCAGATATCTCGAATTGCATGCACAAACGCGCATCTTTCGTTGCACAATCTCTGAAAATCCATTCAATGATTTATGATCACCACTATTCGAATCGAAGTGCTCAGCGAGCTCTCCATCATTCCAGTTGGAAGAATTAACTAAAACCCGATGGATCGTTCGAAAATTTGAGTTGAAAAGCGAAGTCTCTCGACTATAGTATTGTTTTAATGGAGGCTGAGAAAGGAAATAGGGTTTCGGCCCTATAAACTTTTGTATAAACATTTTATAATTATTATTTTAATATTAAACTTACCAATTTACAAGATTTCGAACAAACTCCGAATTAGACATGCCACCGGGCGATTATAAGGTTTTACCCTCATTCCAAACACAATGGAATATGTATCGGAAGCTAATTCAATCGTATGTGGAAGATAGCTTTTTGAATCAAGTTTAAATATTAATTTTCGATTTAAATTTCAATGCGTTTTTCACCTATACGAACAAACGGAAACTTCAAATGCTACAAAATTTGAAATCCGATAATAATACACTATTACAGATCCATTGGAACTGTTTTCATCGCATTCCGAGACTGTTCCCCAAAAGGCTATTTTAACTCGTCATTTAATTCGAACGATTTCCAAAGTCGTCGAAATCACTTAAAATTATTTTTAAACTTTACTAACTCTATTATAAATCATATAGAATTTATAATCATAATAGAAATCATTCTGATTCATTTCGAATCAAAATTTGATTATTTGCATCCAAAAGTCCAATATTATAGTTCTAATCCAACTAGACTTAAAATAAATTTTTGAAAACAGTTTCATATCTATTTACACCCAGATTCACCAATTATCCCAATTCTAAATATTAAATTATAATAATCCAAATCCAATTAAATTATCATATTTGAAAGTATAACTAATTTTATTGATTTAACCAATATCTTCTTATTTCAAAAATCAAATTATAATTCACATTCAACATTTAAAATGAATTAAATGTTCAAAATCTAACGACCAAAATTTCGGGTCGTTACAAGATTGTATTCAAGGCAGCTACAGGGAGTTTCTCTGTTCTAGTGGAATACTGTTACGCTGGTGTTGATGAGGATACCATAACTTGGGCCAAGTTTAGGAGAAGGTTTTCAAAAAGATTAATGTTTGTAATGGTGCAGTCAACGTTGGTGAGGAAGTTTGCAAAGTTAGAACAAGGAGATATGTCTATCCTTGAGCATGCAAGGAAGCTTGAGGAGTTGGCCCAATACGAGTATGCTTTGGTAGATACCATGATTAGGAGGAATGAAAAGTTTATAAAAGGCTTAAGGCCAGAGTTGGTAAGTGCCACTATGCCACATTTGAGAGATCCCGGTGATGTAGTGGTTGTAATGACATTAAGACAGGAAGAGGCATTGGCTTGCTTAAGGAAGAAGATGAAGGAGGCCCAGATGGGACAAGGCCAAAAAAGAAAGTTTTTCCAAAAAAAAAGAATGCTCGGAAGGGATTAGCACAGAAGAAAGGAAAGGATGAAGTGGTTTGCTACAAATACGATAAAAAGGGACACTATGCTAATTAGTATCGTACTGGGAATGGAAAAGGAAAAGGGAAAGAAACTATTGGAAAGAAGAATATCATATGTTTTAATTATGATCAGATTGGCCATTATAAGAACAAATGCCATGAGCCTACTAGAGTTGGGAGGGGATAGATGTATTCACTAGAACCCGCAATTCCAAGGCCATTGTTCAGGAAAAAGGAAAGGATGTTCTGGGAGGCTTGCTATAGATTCACGGTTTGTCGGTTAGCGCTCTATTTGATATTGGAGCATCTTATTCTTTTATTTCTCGATGTTTGGTATATAGCCTTAACCTAGAACCCTCATACTTAGTTACTCCCATAAGTGTTGTAAATCCGATAGGAGGTTATGCAATGCTTGGGTTGAGGTGTGACCATTTAGAATTTGATTTGCTAGGCCATACTTTTGATTGTTGTTTGCATCTGTTTGACTTTGTGGGATTTGGGATTATCCTTGGATGGATTAGTTAAGTAAATATGATGCTAGGTATTTTTCCATGGTAGGAAAATATCACTTGGTCACCCAGATTGTAGTGATCGGATAGTTTATATCGTTGAGAACCCTAGTTGTGAAATGAATGCTTTATTGGGTATTATGGAGTTGGAAGATGAGTTACATGGAGTCTTTATTGTTATATAGTTTGCTAATGTATTTGAGCCGGTAGTTGGACTGCCACCGAAACTAACCGTATAGTTTTGGATTGATTTGGTGCCTGGAGAAAAGCCGAGGAGTAGGCAGCCAAGTAGGATGACACCCACTCAGATGAGAGAGTTGAAGGCTCGGTTGGTGGATTTGGAAGGCAAGAATTTTATCCGACCAAGTAGTTCACCATGGGGGGCTGTCATAGTGTTTGCTAAGAAGCCAGACGGATCGTTAAGGCTGTGTATCGTTATCGTAATTTGAATGAGAAGACGATAAAGAACTGACATCCGTTGTCGAGAATTGATGATTTGTTCGATTAATTAAGTGGAGCCAAGGTATTTTCTCAACTGGATTTGTTGATGGGATTTCATTAGCTTAGAGTGATAGAGGATACCATTCCTTTGATGGCATTTAGAATAAGATATGATCGTACGAATGGTTAGTTATGCCGTTCGGACTAACTAATGTGCCAGCATTCTTTGTGGATGTGATGAATAGAATTCTCCGAGAGCACTTGGATAGATTTGTGTTGTCTTCATAGATGACACTTTGATATACTCTAAGGATGAGAAGGAGCATGAAGTTCATCTTAGAATTGTGCTCGAAACATTGAGGAAGCATCAGTTGAAGCCTATGCTTTCGAAGTGCCAATTTTGGAAGAAGGAAGTGAAGTTCCTTAGTCATGTCATCTCAGAGAAAGGGTTATTTGTAGATCCGACTAAGAGCTTTCTTAGATTGGCTGGATATTATCGGAGGTTTATAATGGATTTTTCATAGATAGCGGCACGATGACTAAGCTTATACAAAAATTGTGAAGTTTGTATAGACTGATAAGTGTGAGGAAGCATTTCAGAACTTGAAACACTTATTGACCCATGCACCGACATTAGTGGTTTCAAAGGGGAATAAAATTTAGTTGTTTATACTGATGAGCGTGGAACTAGTTTTGGGAATTGTGTTGATGCAAAGTGGTAAAGTGATTGTTTATGCTTCTAGAAAGCTTAGACCACATGAAGTTAGGTATCCTACGCATGATTTGGAGTTAGCTACCGTTATATTTGCTTTGTAGGTGTGGAGGCATTATCTTTTGGGAGAGCGATTTGAGCTTTGTATTGATCATAAGTCGTTGAAGTACTTGTTCTCTCATAAGGAGCTGAACATGAGACAACAGAGATGGTTGTAGTTTATCACTACTTATGATTTTGGAATTGAGTACACACCCAGAAAAGGAAATAAGGTGGCGGATGCACTCAGCCAGAAACATCAGAATGTAGTATTGGCTATGATTGCTGAGAGGAAAGATTTGGAAGCGTTATCTACTTGTAGTGTGCAGTTTAGATCCGAGGTAGGTTCAAGTGCACGAAGTGATATGTTGTCTTGTTTAGAAGTTCGACCAGTAATGACTGAGAAGATAGCTTCTAAACATGAGAAGGATCCAGTTTTGGCTGAACGGATCAGAAAGTTGAGGGAAGAAATGGAGAGCGATGACCTAAAGGATTTCATTCTTGTGGGTGGTTGAGGAAGAAAGGAAGATTGTGTATTCTGAATGTAAGAGACATGAGGAAGGAAGTTTTGGATGAGTGTCATAGTTCGAAGTTCACTATCCATTCAGGAGGAACGAAGATCTATCAGGATATGATGAGAAGTTTCTTCTGGGAAGGTATGAAACGGGACATTGGTTTGTGTGTTATACGGTGCTTAAATTGCTAACAGGGAAAGGCCAAACACTTTTTTTTGAACATGTAATTAAAAAGAAACAATAATTAACATTGCAAAAAATGTAAAGAAAATTACATAAAATAAAAATGACCAAGTAGCCATGAAAAGAGAAAGAGAGCTTTCTTTTATTTTGAGCCTAAACTAATGAAGAGGAAGAGGAGGCTAAGCGATGAGAGATTACATGAAACATATGGGTATTTATATATGTATGAAACCCTAATTCATATTTTTGAGGAATACCCAAAATGCCATTGAGGTAGTGTGGCCACCAAATAATCATTAGCATGTCATAATCCACATTAAAGTGTACATGAAGCCATTAATTCCATAAGCATGTGCATTAGCCTCTAGTTTGTACATTAAGGGGTGGGTAGGTGGGGTCCTCCATGATCTTCACTTTGAATGATTTCCATCTTCATTCCTTTATATTCATGTTGTGCATGCATGTGTCTTCATGAAACCACTCATATTTGAGATTAAATTCCTACACACACACATACATATATATATATATATATATGTATGTATGTATGTATATAAATTTCCGGTTAATTTTTCTCAAAGAAATATATACACACAAATGACCGATTTGCCCCTATATAAAGATGGATATGTGACAATTTTGAATTAATATGGATTTTGGTTAAAAAATGTTAAAATACCCAATATGACCATTTATTTAATTTAATTAGATTAAATATGGTGGTAAAAATATGACATTTACGTGCACATCAAACACCATAAGCCCAGTGGATTACTTCAACTTTTAGAAGTTCCATTGTGGAAATGAGATTCCATCTCTATGGATTTTATTGATGGGTTGCCAAGGTCTAGAAGAGGAAATGAAAGCATATCGGCCATAGTAGATAGATTGACTAATAGTTGCCATTTCATTCCGGTAAAGTCAACTAGGACGGAACCTATTTTGGTAAAATTATTTATGAAGAATGTAATTAGACTGCACAGGATTCCTAGTAGTATTATCTGTGATAGAGATTCTTTGTTTACTAGTGAGTTCTGGAAAAGTATACAGGAAGCATTAGGAACCAAGCTCAACATGACTACCGCTTACTATCCACGGACCGATGGGCAAACGGAAAGAGTTAACAAAATCTTGAAGGATTCGTTAAAAGCTTATGTATTGGATTTCAAAGGATTATGAGAGGACCATATTCATCTAGTCGAGTTCTCGTATAACAATAGTTATCAGACTAGCATTGGGACGACACTATTTGAAGCCTTATATGTAAGATCATGTAAGTCTCTCGTATGTTGGTTAGAGACCAGGGATAGATTTGTTCTTGGTCAGGATTTGGTGAAGTATGCTACAGAGAAGATTAAGTTGATCCGAGTTAGAATGAAGGAAGCTCAATCTAGGTAGAAAAGTTATGCTGATAGAAGAAGGAAAGATTTGGAATTTTCTATCGATGTGTTCATTAAGGTTTCATCAGTGAAGGGTGCAATTAGATTTGAAAAGTTAGGAAACTTAGCACCTAGATTCGTTGGACCTTCCTGTATCATTGGTAGGATCGGAAAACTCTCTTATAGAGTAGAGTTACCGAGTATTTTGGATGAAGTCCATGATGTTTTCTATGTTTCTAATATTAGGAAATGTGTTAGAGACCCGGAGACTACCATAGCGCCTACAGTCTTAGGGGATTTAGTAGTAGAATTGGATTTGACCATAGTCAGAAAGCCGATTCAGATTTTGTCGCTGGAGATGAGAAGAAGTTAAGGAACAAGATAGTCAAGTTAATAAAGGTTCGGTGGAGTGATTATGCTAGAGACTATACTTGGGTGACGGAGGGCAGGATTAGGGACTTTTACCTTGATCTGTTTGATGGTATGTTTTACCTTTGGTTGTTTTGACTGTGCACTTTATCGCAATTTCGAGGATGAAATTCTTTATGGTGGGGAGTCTGCAACACCAAAAATTTTTATAACATTATTTAGGATAATTAATTGGGTAAATTATATAATTAAAGTGAAGATTCAAAGGTTGAGATTTGATTAACAAAGGGTAGACGTGCCATGTTAATGTGTTAATTAAAATGAAATAACTTAAATTAGTGTGTTAGGATATAAGAAGGGCAATATGTGAAATAGGTAATGTGACGCCCCACCTCTATACCCACGCTAGCCAAGGACACTACGGTGTAATGCCGTCAACTAGCACGGAGAATAAGGCTGTTGAGGAGCGACCATCTGTATAATTGCTTTGTGCGAGTACCGATATGCCAGATAAGATGTAACTTGCATTTATTTTCAAGAGGACATCCGACATACCGACACAAACTCAAAGCTACTACACAGTGGCTATTATGTCTTCGGAAACAAATATAGAAATAAACATAACACAAATCAGTCACAGATAATTCATATCACAAAAGCGGAAATAGATATGAATATATATAAGACATAAAAGTGTTCATCAGAGTAGTAGTCAAGAAGATCCACAATAATACAAAAGAATAGCAACACGTGCTATACAAAAGAATACAACTATGAGTCCATATCTCAAGTGTATACAACAAAATAAAATACTAGTCTAAGTAGTTAGCCAAAAATCAAAGAAATCAATCCCAAGTGAGAAGTCAAGCTGAAGCACCTGTAACATCTCGGTCTGACCCGAGTATTATTTAATAATAAAATAATAAACAGATCAGTCTAGCTATAAATATCAGATGAGACGATATAGAATAAGAGGTATGACTAAACGCATAATAATCACAATGCCCAGCTGTGATATATAAGTAATTGAAAATCAACAAGAGATTAATCAATATCACAAAAATCTACGCAAGGATCAAAAGAAATGTCATACTCTTTATTTCGTTCACCAAACCATAAATATTGACGATTATGTCAATATCAATCACAAAAGTCAATGACGCACAAATTCACCAATGCACAAATATTGATAAAACTTATCAATGAAAATCACGAAAATTGGTGAAGCACAAATTCTAGGAATCATCTCAAGAAATCCAGAAATCACAAAAGGGGGAAAGGCCTATCACAAACGGGAGCATAAAGCTCACCAACACGTGTATCACAAACGGAACGCTAATTCCACGGTTGCTAACCATCACAAATTGAGCCGAAGCTCCACAAATGGCCCGAAGACCATGGGTTGCTACCCCACCAATTTGAGTCGAAACTACACAAAACGGGGTTTAGTCTCCCTCGCAGACAAAGAGACATCGCACATTGCTAGTCTAAATCACAAAAATGATCGTCGTGATCATCAAGAAGTGTCAATTACAGTAAGCTAGTAAATATATGAGCTTAGCTTCATGTCCCATAACCACTAGCTTAACTTAAATATTTACGAACAAATTGTAGATCTCCACTAGAAAATTGTCACAAGAGGTTCAATCGAACAAGTTCAAGAATTAACCGACGAAGTAAACGCAAGCGTTTCATACCACTTGTTTTACTAAGTCGTTTAATTAGATTTTTCATACGAGTGAGGTAAAGGTTTGTATATACTAATAGATTGGAAAACGGCTTAAGAAACGAGCTTTGTAATAAAATAGTGTTGAAATCGTTTTGATGAAAGAGTTTTAATATTTACTACTAGTATAGAAAACCTTTATATTTTTAAAGTGACAAATCATAAAGAAAGATTGTAGGAACAATCAATCACTAAAATTCACATTCGAAGACGTGAATAAAATCCAAAGAAATCGATACCGAATCCATCAAAAATGGATATTCCCAAAATTACGAAGAAAATGTCATCAAAGTTGATAATAAGTGATAATAACAAAAGGGAATCAACACGAATCGATTAAGGTTGGAAATTCAACAAAATAGACAAAGTAGGCAAAATAGCATCAGGTCGGTCGGCCGGCTACAGAGCTCGGTCGGCTGGCCAGAAGCAGAAAACTTGCATGGAGTAGCAGGTCGGTCGACCGGCCACAGGGCTCGGTCGGCCGAACTGCAAATTTCTACAGTTCCTGCCCTTTTTCAATGAAGCGCAAATTCCACCAAAACGCGACCGTTCGAGCAATGGACCTAAGGAGCCTTAGCCAATTGATATCCCAGCTCAATTAGCTCTCCGATCCGCCACCAAAAACATGCTCAAACACCAAAGTTAGGATCTTTAAAGAATTGAACCCAAACACTAAAAATTTGGATATTCACCAATTCAACTCAAACCAAAAGCAATTGCACAAAAATAAGTGTTAGGAATTCATACCTAACAATCAAAGATAAATATAGACTAAGATGTGAGATAAAAATCTCACCTTTGAACGCAAATCAATGAAGAAGAAGCTTGAAAACAAAGGAGGACCAACCACTCTTCAATCCCAACTCAAGAAGCTTGATTCTAAGCTTAAAAGAGAAATATTTCCCAAATTAGGTTTAGGAAATTTCTGAAATTGGAGGGAGAATGAGTTGAAGAAGAAGAAGGAGATGCTTACCAATGGGTTCTCTTGAATTTGGAGCTAGAAGTTGGATTTGCAAAGAAAGATAGGGCTTAGGAATTTCCATTTCCAATCTCTTCCACCATTTTTACTTTAGCTTGAAGTGTTAGGAATATGAAATGAAGTAATGAAGAGTTGGAGTGGAGCTAGAGTCTTAAGGTGGAACATTGGGCTGAAACCCAAACTCAAACCCAAAGTGAAAAAGTAGCAAAACTCGACTAACTCCAAACATATCGAAGCTTATACTCAAAAAGGTTGCAAACGGCATTTTGAACTCAATGGGAGGGGTCTCGAGTCCTAATTCGACTGTTTGCAAAAAGTAGGTTTTCAGACCAAAATCCGACGAGCGATGAAATATTTAAATAAAAATATTTAAATACTCAATCGTAAAATATGCGGGTTGTTACAGACTCCCCTCCTTAAAGAAATTGCATCCTCGCAATATTTAAGAAGAAAATATATAGTAACAACCATGAAAGTATATTCAACACAAAAGAAATTTGAAATAAGAAATTCACCTCAAAGAGCACGGGAAAGTAAGTCCGGATGTTTTCGCTCGATGAACTCTCTAGATTCCCAAGTACAATCCTTAGGATTCGAAGACCATTGAACTTTCACAAGCGGGACATCTTTATTTCGAAGGCGTTTGACCTCCGAAGCAATAATTCGAATAGGATGCTGCTCATAAGTTAAATTAGGCGAAACTTCAATTTCTTCCACAGCACCGGGCTCATGAATAGAATCGGAATCTCGAAGGCACTTCCTTAGTTGAGAAATGTGAAACACGTCATGAATAGAAGAAAATTGAGCCGGTAATAAAAAGCGATAAGCCACGGAACCAATACGTTCGGCGATAGGAAATGGCCCAATATATCGAGGCGCTAATTTTCCCGATCGACTGAAACGTACAACACCTTTCATAGGTGAAACACGAATAAACACAAGATCTCCCACAGAAAATTCTAATTTCCTTCTCCGGTTATCGGCATAGGATCTTTGTCTACTTTGGGCTGCTTTCATCCTATGACGAATAAGATCAATCTTTTCTGTGGAATCACGAATAAAATCTGGACCTAAAACCATCTTCTCACCAGCCTCAAGCCAACAAGAAGGAGATCAGCATGGCCTTCCATAGAGTGCCTCGAAAGGTTCCATAGTAGATTGGAAGCTATTATTATAGGAAAATTCAACAAGAGGAATATGATCTTCCCAGCTTCCACCGAAATCAAGTACACAAGCACGAAGAAGATCTTCATGAGTTTGATTCACACGCTCGGTTTGTCCATCGGACTGGGGGTGATAAGCGGTGCTAAAATTAAGCTTCGTTCCTAAAGCTTTGTGAAGACTCTTCCAAAATCCACTAGTAAACAATGGATCACGATCACTAACTATAGAAGTAGGAACTCCATGTAATTTAACAATCTCTTTAACAAAGAGTTTGGCCAAAAGAGGAACGGTTCGGTTAGACCGAACGGGAATAAAATGGGTAGATTTAGTAAGTCTATCAACAATCACCCATAAGCTATCATGACCCGAACGAGAACGGGGAAGGCCATCAATAAAATCCATGGAAATTTGGTCCCACTTCCAAATTGGAATCTCTAAAGGTTGCAATAACCCACTGGGCCTTTGATGTTCGGCCTTAACGAGTTGGCAAGTCATGCAACGCTTAACGAAGTTAGCAATATCAGATTTCATTCCCTCCCAATAATAAAGTCGCTTCATATCCGCGTACATTTTACTACTACCGGGATGAATGGTAAATTTAGAATGATGAGAATCTTCTAAAATATCTTTACGAAGATCACTAATATTTGGCACGATAAGTCTACCAAATTTTCGAATGCCACCACGAGAATCGATATCAAAGTCTTTCATACCTTCAGTATCGATTTTATCCTTAATATTTTGGCCAAACAGAGCCAATTCAGGATCTAGCCATTGAGCTTCAAGAATGCGGTCTAAAAGAGAAGGATGAGCCTCAATGCTACATAAAACAAGAGATGAACATAAATCGGAAACACGGTATCGAATTTCGCAAGTGGATAAAATCTCGAGATCGTTCCATTCGGATATCATCATAGAAACAACAGCTTGTTGTTTACGGCTAAGAGCATCGGCGACACGATTACCCTTACCGGGTGTATAAAGAATATCAAGATCATAGGGAGCAAGGAACTCGAGCCAACGTTGTTGACGCAAATTAAGTTCCTTTTGAGAAAATAAATACCTCAAAGACTTATGATCGGTACAAAGAACAAATTTCTCTCCTAAAAGATAATGATGCCAAATCCGAAGAGCAAAAACAATAGCCGCGAGTTCTAAATCATGTGTGGCATATCTAGTCTCGGCCGGGTTTAATTGCCTAGAAGCATAAGCAATAACACATTCTTTTTGCATAAGAACGGCACCCAAACCAACGCGACTAGCATTGGTATAAACAACGGAATCTTGATTCCCCTCGGGAATAACAAGAATAGGAGCATTAGAAAGAAGTTCCTTTAGTTTCTGAAAAGAAGTTTCACATTTGTCCGACCAAATGTACTTAACATGTTTCTTTGTTAAGCTAGTGAGAGGCACGACAATCGTAGAAAAGTCTTTGATAAAACGACGGTAATGACACGCCAATCCAAGAAAATTACGAATCTCCGTCACACTCTCCGGTCTCTTCCAATCGTGAATCGCTTCAATCTTTGAAGGATCCATGGAAATTCTGGATTCGAAAATAATATGACCGAGGAACTTCACACGAGATTGCCAAAAGTGGCATTTAGAAAACTTTTATTTTAATTGATTACTCCTAAGAGTTTCCAATACAATCCGAAGAAGCTTTTCATGCTCCTCCTTGGTTTTTGAATACACAAGAATATCATCAATAAAGATGAGAACAAATCGATCGAGAAAATCTTTGAAAACTCGATTCATAAGGTCAACGAAATAAGCCGGAGCATTCGTTAGACCAAATGACATAACAAGCCATTCATAAGATCCATATTGAGTATGGAACGATGTCAAAGGAATGCTATCCTCTGCAATACGAAGCTGATGAAATCCAGTAGCTAAGTCTAATTGTGAAAAGACTCTAGCACCACTAAGTTGATCGAATAGATCATTAATCCGAGGTAAAGGATTATTATTTTTGATAGTAAGATCATTAAGCTTGCGGCTGTCAACGCAAAGCCTAAGTGTACCATCGGATTTCTTCACAAAAATAGCCGAAGCTCCCCAAGGCGAGGAACTTGAGCGAGTAAATTGCTTCGTTTCCAAATCGGATAATTGTATGCGCATCTCCTCATTTTCTTTATTGGACATGCGATAAGGAGGACGAGTAATAGGTTGAGCTCCAGGGATAAGACTAATTCTGAACTCAGTTGCTCGCTTAGGCGGTAATCCTGAAACAGGCTCAAATGTCGGAAAATTCACGAACAATGTGAATAAGAGAAATAATATCTTCCTCATCATCATTATCATCATCACGAGGATTTAAAGAATATAAAGTTGCAACCAAGCTGGAATCCAAATCTTTAAGATTAATAGAAATCTGCTTAACAGATTGAGGATCTCGATGATGAATAGTCCGCTCAGGACATAGATATGAGCTTCATAACGGTTAAGCCAATCCATTCCCAAAATCATTCCAAAGCCTAAATAACGCATGACATGCAAATCGGTTAGGAAAGAAAAATCACATAAAATAATCTCGACATCTTTACAAAGAAAACTAAGAGTTGCAGATCCGCCAACTAGATTCGAAATTCTCAAAGAAGTCATTAAAGCAACAACACTTAAAAAAAGTATCGACAAGTTCTTTTGATATAAAAGAATGGGATGCACTCGTGTCAAAAAGAACTCGAATAGGTTGATCACGAAATATGATAATGCTATCAAGGATGGAATGAGACATACCTTGATCACGAGATGTGTTGTCAGGGGCTTGAGCAACATTTAACTTTCCCTCCTTCTTGCCCAGAAGCTTGGGGCATGAAGATATAACATGACCGGGAACTTTGCCATAGCGACAAGAGAAAGACCTTGGACACTTGTTCGCGTAATGGTCCTTCGAACCACAATTATAGCATTTCCCATGACCAAAGGAAGAAGTCTTTGCCACTGGGGTTGCTTGCTTCCCTTTCTTATTGGGATAAGGACCTTTGAATTTATTAGGCCTTTTCTTGTTGTTGTTAAAGTTTGGTTTGGAACCCACTACTTCAACATCACTTTCCCTATCCGCCTCTTCAAGTCGAAGAGCGATATCAATGAGTTGGTCGAAAGAAACTTCTAATTTTAGCAGTAATGGCTTCTTGAGATTTTTGTTTAAGCCATAGACAAATCTCTGATTTTTCTTCAATGGGGTGTTAATATATTCAACCCCGTATTTAGAGAGAGATTCAAAAGACGCGGTATAATCTGCCACGGAAGATTCATCTTGAACAAGGTCAATAAAATGGCGAGCCAAAGTCACCTTCTCAGCTTCTGGTACGAATTCTAACTCGAAGCGCTCTCGGAATTTCTCCCAAGTGAGATCCGCTTCATTTATTTCAGAAATCAGAAGCTCGTACCAGTCTAATGCTCTTTCTTGGAGCATACTAGAAGCCATCTGAACTCGATGAAGATCAATGAGGTTCATGCGAGAAAAGATTCGATCGCATGTCCTTAACCAAGCCTGAACTTCAATAATAGTTTCAGAACCTTTAAATGGCTTCCCACCCAGGTTGGTGTAATCATTGCACAAACGTGCAAACCCAGATTTAGGGTGAGTAGGTTCTGGATTAGAACCAGCTGCTTGAGCATTCGTAACAAGGTCAAGAAGTTGCTGGGCAGTCATAAAAACTCCATCTTGGGGAGTAGCACTAGATTGACCGGCGCTGGGACGGCCAGGTCTAACCATTTCTCTTCCTTTAGAAAGAAATAAAGAAGAAGAAAAAGGTTATTCACAAAAGGAATATCAAGCAATCTTGATAGATAAAACAAGGAATCATAAAGAAAATAGGATGAATCGGTACGAAGACTGGAATTAAATCCTAAGGCACGACTCCTAAGAAGGACTTAGGACTATGATCCTTGTTAAATTATTCTACTTTGTTCCGAAATTTGGCTCCGATACCAAGCTGTGACGCCCCACCTCTATACCCACGCTACCCAAGGACACTACAGTGTAATGCCGTCAACTAGCACAGAGAATAAGGCTGTTGAGGAGCGACCATCTGTATAATTGCTTTGTGCGAGTATCGATATGCCAGATAAGATGTAACTTGCATTTCTTTTCAAGAGGACATCCGACATACCAACACAAACTCAAAGCTACTACACAGTGGCTATTATGTCTTCGGAAACAAATATAGAAATAAACATAACACAAATCAGTCACAGATAATTCATATCACAAAGGCGGAAATAGATATGAATGTATATAACACATAAAAATGTTCATCAGAGTAGTAGTCAAGAAGATCCACAATAATACAAAAGAATAGCAACACGTGCTATACAAAAGAATACAACTATGAGTCCATATCTCAAGTGTATACAACAAAATAAACTACTAGTCTAAGTAGTTAGCCAAAAATCAAAGAAATCAATCCCAAGTGAGAAGTCAAGCTGAAGCACCTGTAACGTCTCGGTCTGACCCGAGTATTATTTAATAAGAAAGTAATAAACGGATCGGTCTAGCTATAAATATCAGATGAGACGATATAGAATAAGAGGTATGACTAAACACATAATAATCACAATGCCTAGCTGTGATATATAAGTAATTGAAAATCAACAAGTGATTAATCAATATCACAAAAATCTACTCAAGGATCAAAAGAAATGTCATACTCTTTATTTCGTTCACCAAACCATAAATATTGACGATTATATCAATATCAATCACAAAAGTCAATGACGCACAAATTCACCAATGCACAAATATTGATAAAACTTATCAATGAAAATCACGAAAATTGGTGAAGCACAAATTCTAGGAATCATCTCAAGAAATCCAGAAATCACAAAAGGGGGAAAGGCCTATCACAAACGGGAGCATAAAGCTCACCAACACGTGTATCACAAACGGAACGCTAATTCCACGGTTGCTAACCATCACAAATTGAGCCGAAGCTCCACAAATGGCCCGAAGACCATGGGTTGCTACCCCACCAACTTGAGTCGAAACTCCACAAAATGGGGTTTAGTCTCCCTCGCAGACAAAGAGACATCGCACATTGCTAGTCTAAATCACAAAAATGATCGTCATGATCATCAAGAAGTGTCAATTACAGTAAGCTAGTAAATATATGAGCTTAGCTTCATGTCCCATAACCACTAGCTTAACTTAAATATTTACGAACAAATTGTAGATCTCCACTAGAAAATTGTCACAAGAGGTTCAATCGAACAAGTCCAAGAATTAACCGACGAAGTAAACGCAAGCGTTTCATACCATTTGTTTTACTAAGTCGTTTAATTAGATTTCTCATACGAGTGAGGTAAAGGTTTGTATATACTAATAGATTGGAAAACGGCTTAAGAAACGAGCTTTGTAATAAAATAGTGTTGAAATCGTTTTGATGAAAGAGTTTTGATATTCACTACTAGTATAGAAAACCTTTATATTTTTGAAGTGACAAATCACAAAGAAAGATTGTAGGAACAATCAATCACTAAAATTCACATTCGAAGACGTGAATAAAATCCAAAGAAATCGATACTGAATCCATCAAAAATGGATATTCCCAAAATTACGAAGAAAATGTCATCAAAGTCGATAATAAGTGATAATAACAAATGGGAATCAACATGAATCGATTAAGGTTGGAAATTCAACAAAATAGACAAAGTAGGAAAAATAGCATCAGGTCGGTCGGCCGGCTACAGAGCTCGGTCGGCTGGCCAGAAGCAGAAAACTTGCACGGAGTAGCAGGTCGGTCGACCGGCCACAGGGCTCGGTCGGTCGAACTGCAAATTTCTGCAGTTCCTGCCCTTTTTCAATGAAGCACAAATTCCACCAAAACGCGACCGTTCGAGCAATGGACCTAAGGAGCCTTAGCCAATTGATACCCCAGCTCCATTAGCTCTCCGATCCGCCACCAAAAACATGCTCAAACACCAAAGTTAGGATCTTTAAAGAATTGAACCCAAACACTAAAAATTTGGATATTCACCAATTCAACCCAAACCAAAAGCAATTGCACAAAAATAAGTGTTAGGAATTCATACCTAACAATCAAAGATAAATATAGACTAAGATGTGAGATAAAAATCTCACCTTTGAACCCAAATCAATGAAGAAGAAGCTTGAAAACAAAGGAGGATCAACCACTCTTCAATCCCAACTCAAGAAGCTTGATTCTAAGCTTAAAAGAGAAATATTTCCCAAATTAGGTTTAGGAAATTTCTGAAATTGGAGAGAGAATGAGTTGGAGAAGAAGAAGGAGATGCTTACCAATGGGTTCTCTTGAATTTGGAGCTAGAAGTTGGATTTGCAAAGAAAGATAGGGCTTAGGAATTTCCATTTCCAATCTCTTCCACCATTTTTACTTTAGCTTGAAGTGTTAGGAATATGAAATGAAGTAATGAAGAGTTGGAGTGGAGCTAGAGTCTTAAGGTGGAACATTGGGCTGAAACCCAAACTCAAACCCAAAGTGAAAAAGTAGCAAAACTCGACTAACTCCAAACATATCGAAGCTTATACTCAAAAAGGTTGCAAACGGCATTTTGAACTCAATGGGAAGGGTCTCGAGTCCTAATTCGACTGTTTGCAAAAAGTAGGTTTTCGGATCAAAATCCGACGAGTGATGAAATATTTAAATAAAAATATTTAAATACTCAATCGTAAAATATGCGGGTTGTTACAGGTAAGGTTTATATCCTAAACCTTTAGGAATGTAACTTACATTCATTTTCATTTTACTCAAACCAAAATTTCCTAAGGCCTGCCATCATTATTATTCTCAAGAAGAAGATTAAAGCTAGGATTCAAAAGAAGGAAGAAAATCAACAAAATCAACTTCCAATCTCACATCTATAATCTCAAAGCTAAGATGAATAATTACTACCTCCCAATTTCGTTTAGTTTTCAATTTTAAAATTATATCCGAAATAATTTTGCAAGTATATGCAAGTTTTGATGATTAAAGTTATATATATATATTGTTGATGGATTATACATGTTCATATTATTTTTTATGATATGTTTGACAAGAAAAAGTTATTAAATGACATCCTAATGCTTTGGAAATCAAAATATAGGTCAGAAATGATATTTTAGAAATGTGTTTCGATTTTCAAAATTTTCTAAACTAATATGGATTTTGTATTAATTTTCTAGTGAAGGAAATTATTTATTGGGTTATATATTATTTTCGGCTAAAAATAGTAATTATTTGGGGTTGAAATTTTTTATGTGTTAAGCAACATGTTAAAATAGATTTTCTGAAATTTTTCCTAAGTTTTTTTTTTTTTTTTGAAACTTGGTTAATATCTTTATTGCTCACAAAATAGGCCGCAGCCCAATATTTTACAATGAATGTTTAATTGTGAACTACAGAACTCGAACTGGAACATTCCATTTCTGAACCTCTTTATCTTCTACATCGCAGAAACTTGATCATGGCGGCTCCTGAATCTCTAATAGATTTCCTTCATCGTCTACCCTCCTCTTCCACTTCTCCAGTAGTAATTTTCCTTGTTCCTTTAGGCTGGTAAGTACTCTCTTGTTTATTCTCATCATCACCAATTTCACGTCTCTATCAATTTGAGCATTCACTGACTCAGTGTTTTTCTCTTTTCCGTTGAAAGCCCTGTTGTTCCTTTCACGCCAGATGTGCCAAATGGTAGCTGCGAAGCAAATTTTGAATATTTCCTTCAGAAGGTTCGCACTGTTTCTCCGATTGTTCAGGTAAAAGATTTCATCTTTTAGTGTTTCAGCTGTTGCCAATCCAGTACATTTCATTTTTTTGAATACCCCAGACTTCTTTAGTGAATTTGCATTCAAAAAATAAGTGTTCATGACTTTCATTCCGTTCCTTGCATAAGATGCATGTGGTCTCATCTATTATCCCCCATTTGTTTAAACGATCTTTAGTGGGAAGTCGGCCAAGTACTGCTTTGTATGTTGTGTGTGCCATTTTAGGGGTGACCGATTTGCTCCATATAAGACTGTACCACTCAACCTTTTGATGTTTAAATCTAATTTCCTCCATCACTTTACTGAATTGAAATTTCCCTGTTTTTGAATTCTTCATGATCCACTCATCACATTCTCTTTGTGAATAGATTGGAATATTTTGAATTTCATGAACAAAATTTCTTGTAACAACTTGTTTTTCACATTTCCAAATCCCTCCTTCAATAATGTCTGAAACAGCAATGTTCGGTTGTCCATAGTCTGAATATCCTTCCAAACCTAATCTGTCAATTAAACTTCTATTTTCAAACCAGGGATCTTTCCATAGATCAGTAGATTTTCCATTAGCTATTTTCCTTTCTATCAGAGTTTTCAACATACCTCTTTGCTGCATGATACTTTTCCATACCACTGATGCATTATTATCCAAGGAATCTGTCCAGAAATTTGCCTTGATGTATTTAGTTCTCATCCATTTTGGCCATAAGTTATCTGATGATATTATGTTCCATGCCAATTTGATCCCATAAACTTTTTTGAGTTCAAATAAATTTTTAAGACCTACTCCACCTTCTTTTTTAGGTCTGCACAAGTCATTATAAATGATTTTGTGAAATTTTCCCCTCCATATAAAGTCTGCACATATGGAATTTATTTTCCCAAGAGAGCAATCCGGAATCTGGAATGTTTGGAGCCAATATCTGACTTTTGGATGTTATTACTGTGTGTACTAACTCCACTCTCCCAGCAAATGATAACAACTTAGATCTCCATCCTTGTAGTTGTTCTCTAATTTTATCTAGGAGTTTCGCACATTCTTTATCTGTAATTGAGTTTGTAGATAAAGGAACACCCAAGTATTTAACTGGGAGAATTCCTTCTGTCACTCCAATTCTGTCTATCATATTCTGTTTGTTCCTGCAGTACTTGTTAAAATAGCATTTGGTTTTACCTTCATTGAGTTTTAGCCCTTCATATTTTTCTAATTCATAGAATATTTTTTTGAGTTCATCAACTGCATGTGTAGTAGCTTTCATGACTACTAGCAAATCATCAGCGTATATAAGGTGATTTACCTTTGGTGATATTTTGTGGACAGGGATGATCTTATTATTATGACATGCTATTTCCATTTGTAGGGAAAACCACTCCATTGCTACTGCAAATAGGTAAGGGGATAGAGGGTCCCCTTGCCTAATTCCTCTATTGCTAGAGATGTGTCCTTTAGGAATTCCGTTTATCAGAATTGAGAAAGTTGGGGAGAAAATACAACACTTTATCAGCTTTAAAAGATTCTCTGGAACCCCCATTTCCTTGAGCATATGAATAATAAAGTATCTGTTCACTTTGTCATAAGCTTTGTGCAAGTCAATTTTGAGGCACATTTTGTCTGCTCCAGGTTTGTTAAAGTCTCTAACAAGTTCATGAGCTAACAGAGAGTTTTCAGAAATCAATCTTCCTTTTATAAAAGCATTTTGATTTTGTGCAATCAGGTTTGGGAGGACTTTGTTCAATCTATTACATATAATTTTGCTCAAAATTTTGTAAGAAACATTACAGCATGATATGGGTCTGTAGTCTTCTATTTTGTTTGGTTTTTTGATTTTTGGAATAAGAGATATAAAAGTGTGATTAATTTCTTGTATAAACTCACCACTGTCCATAGCTTCCTGATAGGCCTCTAACATGTGTTCTTTCAGGTATATCCAGTGCATTTTGAAAGCAGCTTCCCCCATACCATCTGGTCCCGGACTGGCATCAATATGGATGGACTGAATAGCTCTCTTCGGTTCCCTTTCCGTAATCCTAGCTGTGAGCATGGCGCAGCCCTCTTGAGAGATTTTCCTTCTGCATTGAACTTCAGGTAAGTTTTGAAGAGACTCCCCATTGTATAATTCCCTGAAATAGGTAATAGCCTTGTATTCCATTTCTTTCAAATTATTTACTACATTTCCTTCTTCATTTAGATAGTTCAGGATGTTATTATGTTGGGCTCTTTGTGACATTTTAGTATAGAAATATTTAGTGCATTCATCCCCCTGTGTCATCCATTTTTCTTTTGCTTTTTGCTTGATTTCCATTGATTGTTTTTGAAGTTCTTCTTTAAGTCTGCTCTTTGACTGATAGAATTGTTTGTTAAGCTCTTCATTCAATGGGTCTTTATCTAAGGAATCTTGGATGTTCTGAAGCTGATTTTGTGTTTTTATAATGATATCCCGATTTTTTGGCCTTTTCTTGTTCCATTCTTTGAGTCTTTGCTTCATTGTCTTGAGTATCATTATATATATGTACATTTTATTACCTGGGGGATGTGTTATATTTTCTATGTTTAAAGCTTCATTATATCCCTCTAGTAGATGCCAATTATTTGAATTTCTGAAAGGCTTGCCTTTACCAACTTTATAGTCATTATTAAACCTTACTAGTAGAGGACAATGGTCACTAGTTGAACTAGGAAGAACTATTGTTTGTAACCCCGGGATAGTGTTCATTAGCTCTGAATTGCATAAACATCTGTCAATTCTGGAAGATATATTTTTCCCTTCACCACTCTTCCATGTAAAATGCAGGCATGTGTGGGATGTTTCCATGAGTCCACTTTCCAGTACACATTCATTGAACTCTGCTAATTGGGCTACGGTTAGAGTATTACCTCCTACTCTTTCTTTTGCTTTTAAAACTGCATTAAATTCTCCCAATACTAACCATGGTTTTATAATATGACTGGAAAGCTTTTTTATTTGATGCCATAGTTCTATTCTTTCAGATGCTTTATTTTTTGCATATAGAAAAGTAATACATATTTCCAGACCTCCTTCATTTTTAACATGTATAGTCATCTGTTGCTCTTTATTGTCAATAACCGTACCTGTCCATATATTCTTTTCCCATAATACTAGGATTCTCCCTTTCATAAGATGGGAAATATTATGTTCTATCTGCCATTGAACACCTATTTGATTTTTAAAGCTTTCCTAACCATTATCTGAAAATTTATTTTCCAGTAAACCAACTATGGATGGCTTATGATAAGCCATAATATTGTGGAGGTCTAACTGACGCGTGTCATTGTTTAGACCTCTCACATTCCAACAAATAACTGTCATTTAATCTTATTGGATTTGCTCCTAGTAATTGGAGCATCTCCAACTTTAACCCTTTTGAAGGTTTCTGTACTTGCTTTGGTATTAAATATATCGTTGAACTTCTCATTTGCTTCAGTGTATTTACTAATGTCTTCTATATCATCTTCACTCTCTTCTGCAGACGACTCAATCTGGATATTCATCTTCTGAATTTCCTCCAGAGATTCTGGCAACTTATCATCCTCAAGAGATTCTGGCAGATTATCATCCTTCTGGAGTAGGTCCTCCCCAATATGAGCATGCTGATTTGTCTCTGGACTCTGAGCTGGATGAGTTACTTGCAATGTTGCAGAGCCCTCAACACTGACTGACCTCTGACTAGTATCTTTATTTTGTGTATCTTTTGTAATTATATCATTTTTTGGGCAACTGGGTGGAGACTTTTCTATTTTGTTTTTCACTACCCATACTTGTTCTAGCTTATTCTTGTTAATATTACAGTATGTAGTAGCATGGCCAAAACACTTGCACTCAGTACACCTAGGGGGAACAAACTCATACTCTATATCCTGTGTGTATACCACACCACTATTATTTTTTGCTTTGACACTTGCTGGTAGCTAACAATCTGCCTTTATTTCAACAAGTACTCTGGCATAATTGATTCTTTTCACTTTCCTTGTATTCTCATCAATCGCCAATGGTTTCCCAATCATGCTAGCCAATTTACTAATGCATCTTGTATTCCATAATGTTAAATCTAGGCTCTGCATTTTAATCCATATTGGATACGATGATAACATATCTTTCTCAAAATTGAAATCTGCTTCCCATCTTTTCATAATGATTAATTTACTATCCATAAACCATGGTCCCCCTTTCAGGATTCTTTCAAAATCCTCTTGTTTTTCAAATTTTATCAGATAGAAACCATTGTCTCTGTGAAAAACATCCCATGAACCGGTGGGGTTCCAGACACGTTTTATGTAAGCATTCAAGTGAACAATATAAGGTCTCTTTCCTGACATATATATGTATATAGAGTTTTCCCAAATCTTCTGAGCTTCGGCATAATCTTCTTCATCAATTAATTGATAGATCTCTTCTCCTTCCACAATTGGTTCTATGTAATTCAGATCTCCTTTGATTTTGATTTGTTTCCCCATCGCCTCAACCCAAGATCTAGGGTTTGGTCTTTGTTTTCTTTGGATAACTTCCGCAAATGTTTCCTAAGTTGTTTGATGAATATATTAAATTATTTAAAGTATGGGACTTAAATGTTCTATATATTTAATTAAGGAGAAGGAGCATTTTATAAAATGAAATTATTATTCAATTTTGAAAATAGTGGCAGCACATTTTGAAAAGAATTTGTTAACCAATGAAAATTTGACAACAAAAGTAGTTTAGTTGAAAAGTTGTCTTTTTAAGTTAAAAACAAAGAAAACATACTTTTAGCATGTTTCAGTCTTTGTGGCAACAAACCTTCCAACCCAGACCTTTCGATAAAATCGAGAGGTCCTAATCTTTCAACAAGGTCATACCAATGCATATGGTATCAAACTACTTGGTACGTAATGAATTGGACAGAGTCGAAGGGTTCTAAGTCGAAAGGTTGAGGGCCAAAGAGGTTGGGATATGTTTGTTTTATAAACCAAAAGCTTCCACCGGCTTTGCTTTCGAATAAGAGCTTTCGACTTGGTTTCTTTCGACCAGGTCAAAATGTTTAAAAGAAAGGTTTTAAACCCTTTGACACAGTTGAAAGGTTACTACCACTTTATAAATGTTTTGTTTTGAACCTTTTGACAAAGATGAAAGGTTTACTTGTTTTTAGAACTAGCTGATTCTCCATGCTTCCGAAGGGATGCTTTCGACTTAGGTGATCTACCATTGTTTTATAAATTGAAGTATAACCCAAAGATTTCGAAAGAGTTGATTTAAAAAATATGGTTAAAGCATTCGAAGCAGAGCATTCGAGTTAGTTGAATGTTTGCTTCCAATAGAGTCAAAAGGTTTAAAAGAAGATTTCTATTTGTTTTAAATTTAAACCAGAATGATTTCAAAAGGTTTTAGTTAAATGAATTCGAAAGGCTTAAGTAAATGATTTCGAAAGGTTTATACTGAATAGATTTGAAAGGTTTATATTGCATGGATTCAAAAGATTTGTTTATCGAATGGTTTCGAAAGGTTTGTTTAGAATGATTTCGAAAAGTTTAGTTCAATGGATTCGAAAGGTTTAAAATGGAAGGTTTTCCAAGGTTTTCCTAAGGCAATGTTTTAAAGTGATGTCTAAAGTTTTATAGCTTTTGAAAGGTTTGCTTTTAAATCAGTTCGAAAGGTTTCGAGAATGATTTAGAAAGGTTGGTTGTATGATTCTAAAGTTTTAAGGAACGATTTAGAAAGGTTGATATTGGTTTTAAAAGAGATGATTTCAAAGTATAGAAAGCGGTTCTGTCAAATGGTTAAATGTTTTCATCAGCTAAAGTTTGAGTAAAGATTATATATATAACATGGTGATATGATTTTAAGCAAAGTATAGAGACTATATACTATTCCATGTTAAAGATTGATTAAAGGTTTTAAATCATTCTAAAAATGTTTTCAAGGAAAATTATAAGAGGGGATCCTCAAGTGAAAATGACTTAGATATTAGAAAATCAGATGGGACTACTATGGGGTCGCGCCCTATAAATTAGCTAATATCCCCAGTTAATTGTTGTCCAAAATTCCAATATATAAGGCTTTGTCATAGGTAGACTAAAATTATGATTACATACCGAAAGGAATATATGTTTATATACAGATAGGCAATTCCTGAGCTCGAAAAACCATAGGATCAGGAAGACATAGGAGATGATTAAGTTAGGGATTAACGGTCTATAAGTGAAGTATTTAACAGGTAGCTAAGGGCAGACCGTCCAGATGGAAAATGTTTAACGGATAATTAAGAATAGATAATCCTGAAGAATAATATCTAACAGGTATTTGGTTAATTTTGATTATATTGTCTGGTAGGCCCGAGTAAGCCAAAGGTTAAAAGTTATCCAAACAAAATTTATGTGTTTGAACAGATAGTTCATTATTACCTGATGTTTATGTATTTTTACATAATGATTACTTTACATTATTTAACCATTGTGGTTGCAAGAGCACAATAATGGTTTTATAAAAGGTTTTGCAAAGATATGTTTTATAAGGACGTTAGTGAGGGGAAAACCATTCCGCTAAGCGGCATGGTCTCACTTAGCATAATTATTCCGAGATGTATAATATTACTCACACTAGGCTTTATGTCTGACTCAAAGTTTATGTTTTCCCCTTAAAATCTTGTGTGCTCAAAATAATTTGAGTCGGCTGAGGGATTATGGCCTTTTCATTTTTAGTAATATGACAATTAAGCTACCGGAGGCATGCAAGAGGCAAACAGATAGCTATTTAGGAGTTACGGTTCTTGTTATTTTTCGATGGATTTTCCGTTGTGTTGTTTTGCATTAGGTATATTATGACCATATTTCTCTGATCAACCAAGGAGGTATCTTCATATACCGTTCTTGGCGTACTTTGTAATAATAAGATTTGATCTGTGCCTGGGAACGATTTGGGATTGTGTGTTGTGAATGTGAAACAATTGGTTTTGAAATGTAATGAAGTAAAAGTTGATTTTTCAATTTGTGCTTTCTTTCATATTCATGTGCTTCTGATATTATTGATACCATTAACATACTCGTATTTAGTCGCCGAAAGCTAATATTATAGATGACTGCAACATTTGTAACACTTAGTTTTGGGCCCCTAGATAGGATATGTTACAAGTAAGCTTGCAAAGCTTCCCAAATCTCACAACCTCCTTCATCAATGATACTTCCACAAATACACAATCACTAACTAAAAATTATGAATCCTCTCTACGCTTACTAGCGTAGCTCTTTTTCAACGACCGAGTAACCTCTAACCGCTCTTTAATAAGGTTGATCTTCTTAATCATCTCTCTCACCATAATAGGACCCAATACCAAGTGGTCTCTAAATTCCATCTAACATGCTAGAGAGCGAAAAGGCCTTCTTTACGATACTTCAAAGGCGCCATGTCGATGCCAGCTTGAAAACTATTATTATATGGGACCTCAACAAGGTAGAGATAATCCTCCCAAGAACTTGAGATCACAAACTCTTTTAAGATCTTCCACTACTTTGTCAACATGATTTATGTGCATAACCATCTGTGGATGATATGTTCACTGAGATTGAGTCTAATTCCAATGGCATTCTGTAAACTTGGCCAAAAGTGACTAGGTAAAAGAGGATCTTCATCACATTCTATATTGTTAGGTACTCCGTGCAATGTGATAATGTGCTTAATGAACAAATTAGCCAGGCCTTTTGCCATTCGATTCTAACATAGCGGAATAAAATAATCACTCTTGCTATGCTGGTTAACTGTCACCCAAATATTTTCATTGCCTTGCCTTGATCTTGGAAGTTCATCTATGAAATCCATCGTAATTTGAAATAAACCCACAACAGAATACAAAATCATTACTTGGCATTCGTAGAATAATTACAACTATTTATACAAGCAAACTAATAAAAAATTGGAAGTTCACATGGACTTAGTCCCACTTCGATTGAGATACTTTTAGAGGCTAAAGCAAACCACTAGGATTTTGTTATTCACCTTTAATAAGCTGGAAAATAGTGCTCTTCTTCAGATACACTACTACATAATTCTTCATGCCTTCCTAGAAGAACATATGCTTCGTATCTTTATTCATTTTTGTTCCAACTGGATGGATGGTAACCATAGATCAGTGATATTCGTCAAGTACTTTCTTTATAAGATCGGCTAGGTTAGGAACAACTATCCTTCATTTCAATTGTAGAAAACATTTCGAGTCGGGCTCGAAATTCTTCAAATCATCATTGATCTCTCTATTCTGCATATGGTGAATATAGTCAACTAATACTGGACCATTTTTTGACTAGATTGAAGTCTACCTATCAATCTCGGTCATTCTTCTAAGCTAGCAAACATATTATAACAATCATCCATTCTCCTATACTTAATATCATAAGAACCCAACCACTCCAAATCATTACAATCAGTAATCATCATCAATACAACTGCTAGATGCTTACGGTATAGAGCATCTACAATCGGTTCCCTTTACCTAGAATCTACTAAATCTCAAAACCTTAAGCTGTTAGAAACTTGGTCCATCTTTGCTAATGCATATTTAGATCTCTCTGAGGAAACATATACTTTAAAGGCTTATGATCCGTATAAAGAAAGAATCGTTCATCCAAAAGATGGTGCTATACTAAAATTTCAAAGCAATTACCACCATGATTAATTCCAGATCATGAGTACTATATCTAACTTCTTTAGGACTTAATGACCTTATTGCATAAGCTACTTCTCTGCTACACTACAACAATACGACACACATGCTTCTCCCACATGCGTTAGTGTAGACTTCTAAATATTTGTTTCCATCTGACACTACAAGAATACGAGCATTAGATAATAACTCTTATAAATGTCTCTTCACACTTCTTAAACTAGATGAACATAACACCTTTCTTTCGTGGGATGAGTAGGTGAAGTGGCCATCTTCGAGAAATATTTAATGAAACTCCTATAATAATCTGCTAACTCTAAGAACCTACAAATCTATGCCATTATTTCTGGCCTTTTCCACTGCTATACAACCTCTATTTTAGGTGGATCAATAGAACTGCCTTCTTCAGAAATAGTATAACCCAAAAAATTTACATCTTTTCACCAAAATATTATTTACATAACCTAGCTTTGAGATGATGAATTTTAGAATTTCTAAAAGAATTCGCAAGTATATGGCATGCTCCTCTTTATTCTTAGATTACACGTGTGTATTATCAATGAACACAAGAATAAACCTTTCTAGATAGCTATGGAAAACCCAATTTATCAGGGCGATGAAATATGCGAGAGAATTCATCAACCCAAATGGCATAACAAACCAATTAAATGTGCCATAGTAGTTTTGAATATGGTTAATTGAATGCTATCTTTTGCTACTCATAATTGATGGACCCCGTAGCTAAGTTAAGTAGTGAGAAAAATCGTTACACCGCTTAATCGATCAAAAAGATTAGTGATCCTTGGAAATGAATATCGATTCTTAATAGTGAGTTCATTCAATTTCCTATAATGTAAAGATCCATTGGCTTTTTCACAAAAATCGCTGATGCAGCCTAAGGTGAGCTACTTGGTCTTATAAAGCTCTACTACGCAAGCTCTTCTTTTTGCCTCCTAAACTCTTCCATCACTTTAAGCCTCATATTGATAGGATGCCTATTGATCGGTTGAGCTCCAAGAATTTGATCGGTTCTAAATTCTATATCACATTGAGGTGGTAATCCCATAACAACCTAGAACACATCCAGAAAATCTCTAACAATTGGAATCTTATCGACTTCAACTTCTTGAGATTCAATAATATATAAAGAAATACTAAATCTAGCTTTATAAGCATTAAGTGCAATAAGAATATGTTCTTGATGATTGGGATGCTTAAGAGTTATAGGTTGATAAGCGTAGAAAAAATGAGCTTCATATCGCTCGTTTCAGACATTCCTAAGAATTATTCCAAATCCGAAATTGTCTATAACATGCAAATCTCACACCAAAGATTATCTCTATAAATCAAAAGCTACATTACAATACTTTAATCCTAAAGTAGCATAACCATCTATAAGCTTCGCTACTCAAAGAGATGTCACTAGCAGTTAGTATTCGAGATTCGGTTTCTCTACGAGCTCTCTTGATAAAAATTAATGTGAACCACCTTTATCAAAGAGATTCATATAGAAATATCTTTTAAATTAACCAGGCACCAAATATAATTGCTCGTTTCCTTTATCCTGCTCGATTTATGGTTTAGAGCCTCAATAGCGAATAACTTTCCCTAACCCTTCATCCTTAACTTCGAACAATTTCTAGCAAGACACCCAAGCTCATTACAATTAAAGCACTTTCATTTCTCTCCTTTACTAGTATTTCAACACACATTAGCGAAATGTCCCTTAAATACATGGGATATCACTTAATCTGTGACTTGTCATATGGCTTTGTCCGATTTTCTAGCTTTAGCATGATGTTCTTCTTCTTAAACTTATGCTCTTTCTTATGAAATTAAAATTTACACTTTTGCCCTTGGTTTATAGGAATCGGATGTTCTTTCTCTTCCAAATCATCTTCATACACACTCTTAAATCTTATACCTATGTTAACAATATCTTCAAATGATTGATGGAGCAGTGTCAAAAGCTTTTCATGAAGGTTCTTCTTCAAACCCATCATAAACTTCTCATTCTTTTCTATTGGTGAGCTAACCAATGCGGGACCATACTTAGACAAGGCATAAATTGGTTGACATAATATTAGATGGTCATCTCGCCATGCTTAAGTTCTATGAACTTTCATAGTAGAGCGTCTTTCTTAGAATTTGGGAAGAAATGGGTCTTGAACAACTCTTTAAACTATAACAATGTCATTGTTTTTTGCTAATCAAGGGCAATAGATTGTAGCTGTCATGATGCAAGCTTCACATTCGGCTGATTAGAAATTACAATTTACTCAAATACCCACTAGCGTCCACAAAGCCATGAATGTACTCTTATAGCATCTTCATTCCCTAGGAATGGCATACCTCCCCAAGCAGTATAGTCATTACACATCTTCATAAGTTATGAACAAGGAACAAGATTTTATACATTGGTTAAACCAAAACCCTTCACATTCTGCATAAGTTCCATCCATTGATCCATTATCATCATCCTTTAGACCTAGCTATGCTTCTTAATTAAACGTTATTAGATCTGGTTACATCACTAGCCCGATCACCCATGGGCTCAGCCATATTCATTACCACATAGACTAATACACCACTTTGTTAGAAGTAGATGAGGAGTATAGTTATATTCCTAATATACATTAACGAATATTGTGATGACCGCCAGAACACTCTAAGTACCCTTGCTTTGAACACAACTAGAACACTCTAAGTCATCAACAGTTTCTTGGCACTACAAAATCTTCAGAGCTTTCAGAACTCCAATCCATTATTTTACAGCCTCGTTCCATCTCAAGTTGTCAATCTACTCCTTCGATCTTTCTCCTATCCGAGTTTCCAATCGAAGAGCTAAAAGTTTATCATGTTATAACTACAAAGCATAGAAGCAATCAGCGAGCCACAACTTCCAACAAAATCCACTATAACTTCAGAGTTGCCACCTTGGATCTCACATCAATTGGAGCTAATAATTTGGATCGTTACTGATCCAATTGGATCGGATCGGTACCGTTTCGAATACTTGGCCAATTTTGGCTCCCTCTCACTTCCAGCCTCTAGTGTATTTCCGCTAGATGCCATAGACCCCTTGCTTTCCCACTTAGCCTCTTGGTCCTTCCATCCATGCTTCATATCTGTTCCAACATAGATGATCCATAAAATCTTCAATACATGGCATGTCCTCCAATCCAATTTCATAAAACATCATTGGAACCCATTCTCTACCATCTCCCTGGATCTCACATCGATTGGTGCACAAAATTCGGATCGATACCAATCTAAATACTTTGATCCAATTGTCATCAAATTTTCAAGGCATCTTCCTTGCATGCTCCAGAGTCTATACTTCGAGTTTTGTATGATTCTGACGAACTTTCTTTCGATATGCTCCAATCACCAATCTAAGTCCTAAACATGCACAACACTAGTAAACAAATCAAGCATAACAAGCAATTCAATCACAACAACGAATCAAACATAGAAAATCATTCAATCACATCCACTCATAATCATTAAGGTCATCCAATTCAATCAATGATCATAAACAAGCATAGATCTAATTTTAATCATAGAATTACATAGCCGTATATGCACAAATGACACTAGGCAACGTATTACATGTTTAATTAGGTTTGTCTAGGGTTTCTACATCTAAAATTACCTATGTCTAATCATTTTATAATATAATTTGATAATCCTAGCTTATAATCACGTAATTACAACATATTATCCATCATAGACGGGTGAAAGATCATAACCACTCTCCAAACCAATCAAACAATGAAATACAGAGAAGATCCGACCCATACAGTAGCAAATTGGATATAGATGTGATCCAATCAAAAAGATCAAGCCCCTCGACTAAGATCTAGCCTCTAATTTGAGATTAGGGACGATTTGTGATGAAATCTTTGCAAAGAACAGAGAATTAGAGAGGAGGTAGGTTTTGAGGCTGATATAAAATGAGAAACAAAGGTTTCAAGTGGTCTCTCTTACCTCATATTTACAGCCGAACCAAATAAGACTAATGGGCTTGCTAATTGACCCATTAATCCTCTTTTCTAATTCCGGCCAGTAGTTTACAAAACTTAAAACTGCTATAACTTCTAAACTACTTATTTGATTTTTTTTGTATGACCGCTCTATGGCATGGAAAACTACCATCCCGAAGCAATAAACCAGGTTAGAAAATCTAATTTGGCTCCTATCAAAAGTTATGGCAAAAAAAAGATCTTCAAAGGCTAAATGGTCACATAGAAATTCGGGAAAAAAATCATCGACGTGTAAAACATACCTAAGAATTATATTTCAAAATATTAGAATGATATGACCTTAAGTGAATTAAACAGAATTATTTTATGATTCTCTAATACGTAAAATACTGATCGTTACAAATATGCATATATACGGGAAACGGTGTAGTACTAATGTAAATGGATCTCAATGTGAATAGTTGTTATGGAACTTTTTCTAAGTTATTTCAAGATTTGAGTAAAACACGGATAATCAACTACAGATATACTAACATACAATCAAAGATATATATATATATATATATATATGTATATGTATGTATGTATGTGTATATATATAAATGCAGTAAAAGCAAAGTAAAAGTAGGAGAGATGATGGTAGGAGTTTTTATATTAGCTCGAATTAACCAATCCTACGTCCAGTCCTGTACAGTGTATGTATAGATTTCCTTCCCTGTGCCTACTTTAAATTGGTAGCAAGCAGACCAGAATATAATCTCGATTTTAAGGAAACAACATACACCCTCCTAATTTTTGAGTTTAGCCTAGACTCTCTTGATTTAATTCGACAACAAGATCACCCACTTGATTTGACTAGGCAACAAGCACACATACTTGATTTGAATGGGTAATAAGCACAAATACTTGATTTGACTGGGCAATAAACATAATAAAATAGATAATAGTAGAGAGTTGTTTTGTCCAAATGCAAAAAGTTATACTCTGGATACAAAATATCCTATACCTCTTTTGATAGCACTTTGATCATTGAATTGATGAGAGGATTCTTTCAAATCAGCGAGTAAATTGTAGAGAATGAATGTTGTAAAGTAGAGGTTGAATTTGAATGAATCTGAAGAGTATCCAAAATGGATTTGTGAAAAATATAATGATAATTTGGAGTGAGAAGAAAGTATAGAAAGTAGTTATTAAAATTCATTTCCTAGTTCCCTTTATATAATGTTTAATGGTACATATCTATTGGCGAAGATATGTAACCAAAAATCTCAACTATTCAAAGTTCAAAAGGCATCTCTCCAATGGTCTATATGTCGACATACTTAGGAAGGATATGTCGACATACCCTTGTTAATTTTGAAATCAATATTTATTTGAAGTGTTTATAAGGTTCTAATAATTTGTAAAACTTCTAAACATAGTTTTTACATATTTTTAATATATAAAATTCTTATAAAATATTTGTAAAATCATACTTTTAAAAATATATATTTTGATAATATGTATTTTGACAAGAGGGTATTAAAAGAACAGAAGGTTGCTATCTAAGGACTTTGACAAATTATTCTAATGTTTATTCTATACGATCTATAGTCGTGAACTCTTCTTGTCTTTGTCCCTAAACTAGTGAGTCTTCAATTATCTTGATCATCTCTAAATCTTGATCTCTAGTCTTTTTACCAATCATTCTTAATACTTCATTATCCTATACTTGCATAAACCTATATAAGATCCTGCAAAATATTCTATAAAATTAGGAAAATCATCGGTACCTATATTTATATGGTTGTCATCAAAATCAATATCCGTGGTACTAACAATCTCCCTATTTTTGATGATGACAACCATGTAAACATATTTATTACAAAATATAATGTAACTCCCCCTAAATTGGGTTACTTCCCTTATTTTAAATAACACCCCCTTAGTATATGAATATGTTATAATTTATATTTTTCTCCCCTTTTATCATCAACAGAATAGGGTAAAGAAAATAAAATCCTCCTTAATATGACATGTTTATACGGTAATGCTATAAATTTAATCAAAATCAATAATAATATTTTTGAGAAAGACTATATATATGATCATATTTTTTCAACCATACTTTCAAGATATATCAATCATATTAATCAATCACACAAAACTATGTTAATAATTCAAGTCAAACATTTAAACACACAAGTTACATAAGTTTTAATACAAACTACATTATACAATCAAACTTAATCAAACCTATAAATTCAAACTAAACAACGAATCAAACCTAAAATCAATACAAACCTAAATCATTTATTATTTTTACAATTTTAATGTTTTGATTTAATTATAGGACACTTATGGATGAGGCAATTTAGATAGTGAAGACATACATTCCATTTCTGTTCTACCAAATTACCATTAGCATCGTAATGGACCTTTCCTACGCAACGAACTCCGTCTTCATCCTCATTCGCATCAACATTCTCTTCTTCATCTTCCTCTTCATTATCTTGATTCAAAGGATTGTGAACTCCAACATTCACTTGAGAATCCTTTAGATGATGATTGGATTTGCTTTATTATCTAAAAAATGCTTTTGTTGTGAACAATTTAAAATGTGATAATCCTCTTTATTTATTATTTAAAATTGGTAAAATTGTTATTTCAAACAATAAACAATAATGTGTTGTTTATATATATAAATTTAAATAGATTTTTAGAATGATTATTTATAAATTTAATAACGTGTTTGTTTAAAATTAATATATATATTTATTTAAGTTGATTTTAAATTGGATTTTTAAATTTGAATCTGAATTTGAAATTTGGATTTAAATTTGAAATTTAAAAGATATATATCTTAAATATATTTAGAATTAAATAAATTATATATGATTTTATTTAGGATATAATTGGCTTTTATTTTATTTAAAGGATTTTATCTATATAAATTAAGAAATGTACTTATTAATTAGCAAAATTAAATACAAAAGCTTTTAAATCATTTTAAAATAATTAAAAATGTATAATGACAAGTGTTAGCTTTTAAATCCTGCTAAGTACATGTGTAATGTGATTAAATATTGTAAATGACAAATGTTAGTAATTGAACAAGCGTCATTTCCTTTTATTTTCATTTTCTTTAAATTTTAATACATCATAATTTAGTTTATATAAACATACATCTCCTCTTCTCCATTTCTTTTCCTATCTTCTCCTTTCAAAAGCAAGAAAACTCAAACCTGTAAACATTCTCAAAACAGATCAAACCAAAAAAAATCTATAAAACATTATTCAGTCCATAAGAAAATCAAAACAAACTCAAGTTCAAAACCCTATAAACCATTTATCAAAGCCTGTAATAAAAGATAATCATAACAAAGCAACCATCTCAGATTTAAAGCAACACCAATTTAGTTTTAAAAGCTTGATCATTTCAACATCAATATTTCCAGTTTCAAAGCATTTCAATTTTCAAAATCTAGAGGCAATTCAAGTTTTAAAATCCCAGTTTTCAAGCTCTATTCATCTTTTAATCTAGAGAGTAAACATTTTATTTTAAATAGTTTAAGTAAATATAAATATGTGCTTGTGAATTTCTGAGGTGAATGATGCTCTACATATGTATGTATAATCTGTATATGAATGTGTTCAAGTGTGCATGTCTGATGTATTCATGTTCTTTTTCGTTCTTGTTATAGAATTTTAAAATTTAGATCAAAAATCCATTATCTCATCTTCTGATCTGTGATAGGGCTTAGTTTTCAAAGAAGATAAGTTAATCTAAACATAATCTAGGTGCTAAAAATATGTTCAAGTATTTTAAGTTTGAAAACCTGCTAGAATCAGGAAAATACAGCAGCAATTTTAATAACTTGTTAAAACCAAACATTTTAATTTGCTGTTTCAAGAATATAACTTGAATCGACTTTGTGAAATATGATTTTTAAAATGAAAATCAAAATTTTTAGTTGGATTTCTAGTGAGTAATTGGGGTTTGACCAAGAAATATGATTTGGGGTTTTTCTGGTGATGGGTGAACCTGGGAAGGTCGGGGCTTTTGCTGAAGCAAAGTTGGTGATCGTGGATGTTGGAAAAAAAGGTGGAAGGAGGTTTAAGCCACTTTGGCGGTGGCGGTGGGTCGAACTAGGTTTTAACCCTAGGTGGTGTCGAAGATGGAATTTTAGGGAGCTACAACATCTCTGGTGATTCGAGTTGCTCGAGACTTTGGGAAATGGTAGCGTGGAAGGTCGACAAGAGGTGGCCGGAGTTGTAGGGGTGCCGGTGGTCGGCATCGGGAGTTCTACGCGATTTTCTGGCGATGGTTGCTGTGCCTATTTGATCGAGGTAACTCGATTTCATTTTAGAGTTTGATGTGTGCTTCTGGGTGATCGGATGACTACAGTGGGTCGAAGGCGATCTGCGGACAGAGGTCTTGGAGGTCGGAGCTCTAGCGATCGGTGTTGCATGTGCACGGTGAAGTTTTGTGTCAATGTATTTGGGTAGTGAGTGATCTCGAAGGAGTACTCGGGTAAATGAGAAGAAGGCTCGGGTAGTTGTCGTGAGTGTTTTCATGTAGTTGGGTTTTAAAAACTTAAACTAAAATCTAAGTTAAAATAAAATAACAGAAAGGAAGTGGTTTTACTCGGGGCAAGCCCCGAGTGATCTTCGGGTAGAACCCAAAGCAAGGGTTAAACCAAGTTTTAAAAAGTTTTTAAAAAGCAAGTTTTGAAATTTAAATAAATTTAGTTTAAAAACTTTTCTTAAATAAAATTCTTTTATAAATGTTTTCTTTAACATTTGATTTAAGAAGTTATATAATTGGTTAACTTAAATTTGTAAAGTTAAAATTATTTTCATGTTATTTTAAACTAAATTTAGTAATAAAATTAAGTGTTAATCAAGATAAAATGTTTTTTTAAATCTAGTTAAACTATTTTATGATAAATGTTTTTTTAATTATTTGATTTAAAGAAGTTATATGAATTGCTAACTTAAATTTGTTAAATGCTTAAGTATATTTAAAACAAAAATTTTAAATAAAATTAAGTGTTAATTAAAGATAAAATGTTTTAAATATGTAAATAATAATTAAGTCATTAATAAAGATAATGTTTTATCTTAAGGTTAATTAAGGTTTTAATGAGTTGAGATTAATTAAGATTATTTAAGAAATTTAAGAGTAATTAATTAATTTTATTAACTAATGATTAAGGATTAATTAATTTATAATTAAGTGATATAATTAATTAATTGGAGGTTAATTAATTTGTAATTAAGAATTATTAATTAGATAATAGAGATTATTAACTAATGATTATAGATTAATTAATTAAGCAGTTAGAGATTAATTAACTGGTAATTAAGAAGTATTAAATTTTTAATTAAGTTTTATTAATTAATAATCAGGGTTTATAAATTATTAATTAAAGGATAATTTATTTGTAAATAAAGATTAATTAACTGATTAACCAACTGGTAATTAAGGATTAATTAACTAATAATTAAGGTTTGATTAACTGATAATTAAGGATTAATTAATTTTTAATTAAGGAACATCAATTAATAATTAGGTTTATTAATTAATAATTAAAGGATAATTAATCTGTGATTAAATATTAATTAATTGATTGATAAGGTATTTAAGGAATGATTAATTAATTCTAATGATTGTAATTAATTTATTAATGATTGATTAAGCAGGGAATTGGTGATTAATTCTTAATTGATTTATTTAATTTAAGTTAATTAACTTAATTATAGTATGGATTAATAATTCTTGCTTGTGGGTGATTGTTTGAGTAGAATGTCTGGATTGATTGATATCTATTGTATGATGATCTGTGATATTATGTGATGTGATATTAGAGATATCAGTGATAAATGTGTAATATTTACCTGTGATGAATGTCGTGTGAATTCAATGTTTTGAATTAAATTAGATTGTTTAACCTTAAACAACTTGACCTTCAAGAAACGTTTGGATTTCGATGAGATCAGAATCGGATATCAAATTTGATTATCCGAGAACCACATCGATTCAAGTTAAACGATAGGTCGTGGAATATTAAAGTGAAGATCGACATGGAGATTCAGAGTGCAAGGGTTATTGTCGTTGACTCTAAGGGTGATTCCAAAATGAGTGTAACGAGATAATGCCTATGGTTTCGTTCGAACCCGGAATGAATTTGTATGGATGAATGCTATCAGACCATCGTTAATGGAGGACGATGAGCATTCCAAGATGTGTTCTTTAAAGGTAATCGTAGCCTCAAGCCTCATCAACCGAGAATGGCTAAAATAGGTGAGATACAGCAAGGCTATGTGGGTAGCACCCAAGTAGGTTAAGGTTTTTCCCTGTCTAGAGTCCCTTTTATTTGGCTGTGGGGGCGGTTGCTAGCTACAACCGTGGGGTTGTCTTATTCGGACTATCTAGTATGGGGCAGCTCCGGCTTTTTGTTGCACGGAATCGGGAGGGATCCTCGGTACGTTGATCTAGGCCACATACTGTGACGGGTGATAGCCCAGTAACCCTGCTATTGTATGGAATCCAATTTCTAATGAGTGTCCTCAAACTTGATTGTGAACTAATGTATGCTGGAATTTAATGAATGTAACAATTTCGGCTATGTGAATATTTATCTGAAAACCCTAGACCCTATCATAATATAGTTGGATTTCCTATCAAATGTTTTGGTTATCGTAAGGGAAAAACTTGACCGTATTTATTGGCGGAGAGTCTTATGAGATACCTTTTATTTTCATAGGTTTTCAAGTTAGACAACTTAACCGTTTACTCACACCAGACCCATGTCTAACCCGGAGTTTATTTCTATTTTTCTTAAACTCTTAGATACTCAAATTTTTACGAGTAGCCAAGTGATCAGGTTTGGCTTGACGAATTTTAGAAAGCTTGGAGCAGGAGTCCAGACGTAGCTATATATATCTTTTTCGCTGTGTTGAACCTTTTTGTCTGTTGTATTTTGAAATGTAATGGATAGACAGGTCTTTATAATGGTCTAATGTAGATGATGTTGTTGTATCTATGTAACCCTGATGTAAAGACTATGTAATAGTTATGTGATATATTATATTTTGTTCCGTTTCCGCTGAGATTCTGAAATTATTTCGTTCTTTCTTCTATCTATTCTATTTCTACCTCTTTCTTTCTTTTTGATGATAGGTCTTTCTGTGGAATGAAAGGGGGGTCGTCACATTTGGTATAAGAGCATAAGTTAAGATAATACCTAGGCTCTGGAGTGGTGTCTATCTTGAGAGCGCGTATTTGTAATTTATATATAACTGTACTTACCTAAATTTGTTGGCTACCTGTTCAGGTTTCCAACATGAGTTCTGGAGAAGTTTCATCTTTTCCTTTGTTTGGTTGACCGTCCTATCTTTGTATCTAATCCTATAGGCGGGGTAACCAAGTTAGATAAGAACTATAGAGACTTAAGGCTTTCTTATCCGTCTCATAGTTTTCTGGTGACCCATTTGTATTGGATTTCAAAGGGTTTTGATCTTATTCTGGGTATGGGTTGGTTGGATATGTATAAGGCTATCTTGATTTGTGAAGAGAGGATTGTGTCTTTGGAGACTGAGTCGGGAAGAATCGCAAAAGTGACTTGCGATAATTTTGGAGTTCACTGGACTAATCTTTTGCATAGAAGTAAGGCCTCTCCGAAAGGTGTAGAGTCCATCGATGTGGTTAGAGATTTTTCAGATGTTTTTGAAGAAGTTAAAGGTTTGCCCCTCATTGGGAGATAGAGTTTCAGATCGATTTGGTTCCGGAAGCAGTACCGGTTGTTCAGCCTAGTAGAAGGATGGCACCGAAGGAGAAATAAGAGTTGGTAAGCAGACCTAAGATTTTTTAGAGAAAGGTTTGATCTGGCCTAGTTTTTCCAGCTGAGGTTCTGTTGTAGTCTTTGTGACCAAGTCAGATAGGTCTTTGAGATTCTGAGGGGATTATCGAAGTTGAATAAGGTTACTATTAGGAATAAGTATCCATTGCCCTGTATAGACGATCTTTTTGATAAACTCCATGGAGCTTCTGTTTTCTCCTAGTTAGATTTAGCTTCGAGTTTCCATCAGTTAAGGGTAGATGAGGACAGTATCCCCTTGACTGCGTTTAGAGAACCCAATTGTTTTTGAGTGGTTGGTTATGCCTTTCGGGATGACCAATGCTCCTACCTATTTTGTGGATTTGATGAACTGAGTTTTTTAGGATGTGCTGAATAAGTTTGTTCTTGTGTTCATCGATGATATTCTGGTCTACTTCAAGTCTAAAAAGGAGCACAAGCAGCATTTGGGGATGGTGTTAGAGACTTTGAGGAGGCATGTTCTTAAGGTTAAGTTTTTGAAATGTCAATTTGGAAGTCGGAAGTCAGATTTTTAGGGCATATTGTATCTGGTGAGGGTATTTCTGTAGATCTATCCAATGTAGCTACTATTCAGGAATGGAAGCAGCCGCAGACCGATAGAAGTCTGCATTTTTCTTGGTTTGGTAGGGTACTACAGGAAGTTTATTGAGGACTATTCTAAGATTTTTTCGCACTTAACCAAGTTAACTTGGAAAGGAGCAAAGTTTAAATGGACCCATGAGTGTGAAGAGGCTTTCTTGGATTTGAAGGCAAGGCTGACCAGTGCTCCCGTTTTAGCTATTCCTGATGGCAAGAGTAAGTTTGAGGTCCACACGAATGTTTATATGAGCAAAAGGTGGACGGAATGAGTCAAGAATGGTCAGTATTCTAGTTTTGAGATTGATGACCAAGGAGCATCGAGGATCAACGGAAGGATATGAGTTTCGCATTTCAAGGATTTGAGGCAAGAAGTTCTATCAGAGAGTCATCACTCCAGGCTGAGTATCCACCTAGAGATTTCAAAGATGTATAAGGATGTAAAGAGAGTCTTCTGGTGGAAAGGCATGAAGAAGGATGTAGCTTCTTTCGTCAATGGATGTGCGATCTGTCAGCAGGTGAAGGTGATCAGCAGAAGACCGTAGGATTGTTGCAGCTTTTGGAAGTTCCAAAGTGGAAGTGGGAAATGATTTCTATGGATTTCATCGACGGTTTGCCAAGGACTAAAACGGGAAATGAAGGAATATGGGTAATTATGGACCGTTATCCAAGAGCGCCCATTTTATTATGGTTAAGGCAACCCGTACTGTAGCATCTTTGGCTGAGGTTTTCTTGAGAGAGATTGTCCGACTGTAGGGTGTTCCAATCAGCATTGTCAGTAACCTTGATCCTATCCTCACTAGCAAATTTTCGGAGGCTTTGCAATCAGCTTTGGGTACGAGTTTGAGTTTGAGTATAGCCTATCATCCCTAGACCGACAGACAGATGGAAAGGCTAAATAGATTTCTTAAGGATATGCTAAGGGCTTGTGTTTTAGATTTTGGTGGATCTTAGGAGGACCATCTGCACTTAGTGGAATTCTCATACTATAATAGTTATCAGGCGAGTATCAAGATGGCATCCTATGAAGCTTTATTTGGAAGACCTTGTAGATCCATCATGTTGGGTAGAGTCGGGAGATCATCTTGTTCTTGGTCCAGATTTGATCCGAGAGGCATCTGCAAAGGTGGAGCTTATCAAGAAAAGATTGAGAGCAGCGCAGGATCGCCATAAGACTATGCAGACAAGAGACGAAGATAATTGGAATTTGAGATTGGAGATTTGGTCTTTGTCAAAGTTTCCCCGATTTAAAGGAGAGAAAGACGAGAAAACTTGCCCCAAGGTATATTGGTCCCCAAGTACTCGAAAGGATTAGTGTTGTGGCCTACAGGATTGAATTTCTAGTCCGGATGGCTGTAATTCACAATGTTTTTCACATATCTCATCTGAGGAAATACGTGAACGATCCATCTCTTGTTGTGGAGCCAGCAGTGCAGGAAGATTTAGAGATTGATCCAGACTTATATGTTGTCAGATATCCAGTCTAGATCATTGATCAAGATGAGAGGCAACTCAGAAGTAAGGTGGTGTAGCTAGCAAAGGTGTAGTGGAGCGAGGATTCTAGAGTTTTTCTTGGGAAACTCTGGATAGTTTGGGAAAGCTTATCTGAAATTGTGTCCGGATAGCTAGTGATGTTTGTTTAAATAAATTGTTTACTGAATGAAATTGTTTGTTTGGATGAATTGTTGTTTGGTTGATAGTGTAAGGTTGATATGTATGCTTGGATTGTTGAATAAAAATAAAAGTTTTGGATTATCTTTTGTTTTAAATTTCGGGGACGAAATTCTTTTAAAGGGGAAGGAATGTGATATCTTGGAATTTCAAACAATTTAAAATGTGATAATCCCCTTTATTTACTATTGAAAATTGGTAAAATTTTTATCTCAAACAATAATAATAATGCGTTGTTTATATATAAAAATTTAAATAGATTTTAAATAGAATAATTATTTACAAATTTAATAATGCATTTGTTTATATACAAATTAATGCATTCGGGAAGAAATGAATCTCTTTCTATTATATTTAAGTTTCTTAGGGAGAAGAGAGTGTAAAGAAAGGGGAATAGGAGCGACTTGAGGAAGGTTCCAACATGCCCCTGGATGAGGATCAGTTTATGCTCATCCAAGTATCTACAATAATGGCGCCTTAGCAAACCTTTGCTGTTATTATGTAAGTATAAGAAGTCAAAAATTAAACCCCTACAATAAACCTTAATGAGAAATTCTACTAGGGTGTCCTTTTTCATCGATTAACATCCGAAACAGGATCATTAGTTTAGCATTCTCTTTCAAGAGTGCATCCCGACGATGACGAGTTTCTTTATCCAAAGATTAACTTCTTTCTCCTTGCAGTAACTTAATCTTGTTGAATATACGCTTATATGATTTTTGTTTGATGATAATAAACATATATACATTCGTTTAAATGTATTTGTTAATGTACTATTTTATTTTTCACAGGTTAAATAAATATTTGCTGAATAAAATTAAATAACACAGAATTTGAATTCAAATGAATATTTTATTCAAACAAATATTTATTACAATTTTGAATAGTACAAATTCAAGCTCTCACTATAACTGTACAACTTTGATTACAATTACGTCACATTTCATATTTACAATTCACCTCACTACATATCACTCACACTCGTATTTTATCTTCAACTGCATTCCAGTTTGAATCCAGCATCTGAGAAATCTGCAAAAATATACACTAACGCAGTAAAATTGAAAAGGAAATATTTTTGCAATATAAAATAAAATATGATTTTTGAAAATATGATTTGCCTCGGTTATTTGGGTTGTTCGTCATCATTTAAATTTGAATTCATCATACACGAACAACTTGTGACATACACAGTGTATCACTGTATATGTCACAAGGCCGTGCACACCGATATACACTTGATTGATTTACAGGGACAGGTGAGCACAAGTCAAACCCAAATGAAAAGCCGGGTTCAACTCACGTGCAGTATATTCAAAATTACGACACGAGCACAAGGTCAAACCTGAGTTTTGAAACTGGATTCAACATAAGGTGACATGACATGAATGCAACGAAGACCAACATCAAAATGGACTGCAACAATCTTGTATGCAGATCAGGTCCAGTGCCAACAAATAACAAGTCTCGACCAAAACAGTTGCAACATGGATATCACAAAACAAAACTCACTGGAATGAACAAGCATGCACATCAACCAACAGCTACATGAAGAAAACATGCATGCAACATGGACTGCAGACAACTCAAATGAACCGAATGCACATGTCAACAGCAACTGCATAGGAATGCAGTAACAAACAGAAGGAATGACCAAGTGGAGCATCTGTGTCAAAGCGTAGCAAATGTCAACATGAAGTGTGCAATTCGAAGTGAGATTATAGCAAAATGACAGTACAAACAGTGGCACATTGATACATGTTCAGTACATAAACAACAAGCTGCAGTAAAGCATGAACATGTGTGGACAATGAAAACCAAAGCCATCAGGTTAGAGACAACATTCAAGCCAAATGAAGTGCAGTATGCAACAACAATTCCAAATGTCCAGACCACTGTAATAAAGCAACATGACAACAGACCAATTCCAAATGCATTAGTGAAGTAGTAATGAAACTGCAGTGACCATACACATATACGTATACAAATGATCAGCCAACAAAGTGCAGTACAACTACAAAGAACACAGTGACAACGTCAAGTTCAGACCAAATAGCAATGATGGTAATGCAACACAGTGCAGACACCAATAATACAAGAGGCACAGCAACTACAAAGTGTCCAAACAACAACATGAATGCAACATGGTGAACAACCAGAGTGCAACTTGACTATCAAAACTCAAATGAACACCACTGACCAAAATACAAAGACAGAACAACAACAAGTTCATGTATGCATCAGTAATCACAAGTACAAGATCAACACGGCAGTCTCAAGTGACACGGTTGCAAACGACAGTATAGTTCAATGTCACAAGCATGAACAACCCAGTATGGAAAATGAATGGAGAAATGTACACAATGTCAACCAAAACGGATGAAAACAATGACGATCGACTTAATGCAGAGTCGTGGAGTGAATATGATACGAGAAATCAATGCAGCACAAAAATATACAGAATTCAAGTGATAAAAATTCAAGTACGCATCTTTGAGAAAGTCAAAGCCGTGACATTATCCAGAAATCAAAACAATTTCAAGATGAACAAATCATGGCCGAAGTCACAATTGAACAAGTCAAGACGTGGTGGTAAAGAAACGAACAAGTCAGTGAAATCCCAAGCATCAATACAAGATCAAGCGGCCAGAGCAAGTAAATTGACGAATTCAAATATATTTAGACGAACGTAATTCAAGGAATTCGAATGCATATAAAAGCCCAATCATCATTGGCAATCAATTCTGTTATTTATATTCTGCGATATCTGTGCTGCTATTCTGTGATCTGAATTGAATATTTTATAAGCTTCCGCGATTAATTTTTATAATTAACACTATCACCCTATTCACCCCCCCTCTAGGGTGAAATCGATCCTACAAATCTCGATGTGCTCTCGGCCAGTTTCTTATACTTTTCAAATAACTTGTTATAATCCTTTGTTTGTTTTTCCAACTCCCTATTAAGACTATCCATGTTTGTTTTCTTCTTCCCAAGCATAACGTCGTAATGGTATTTTGACTTTCTCTTTAACTAAAGTAGGTAATATGTTAACTAAAGATTAATTGATAATTGAAAATATTTGTGTAATGAGATCTATACTTGAGAAAACAACGCAGCAGACGATGAGATTTTCTCTTTGTTTTTTGGCTTTAAGCCTGGGGGAGCGTTGTCTTCCTCGAGAGAACTTGCCCTAGGAAGTTCAGGAATTTCGGCAGCCTCTACATCTTGGATCTAGGTTATCATCTCCTGATCCATCTTTGTCAACGGATGTTCCAAAAATGCCACTTCCACCACCTCCACCAACATTGTCATTATTATCATCGCTATTGTCATTAGGACCATTATTGTCATCACCACCCTCATCCTTATCCCATTCATCATCCTTCTCCTACTCATCTGAATCAGTCTCTTCATCAACTGGAGGATCATCAAAGGTTAATAACTTGGCGGCATCAACTTCCTCCTCTTCCTCAGGAATATAAGATCCCATTGACATCTTTTTAAATTTTCTCATGAACTTGTCATTCCATTCTGAAGGAAGAGAGGGAAAACCAAAGTACAAGCACTTGTAAGCATTATCAGCATAAGCGATGGAGATTGCCTTCTTGTAGGACCTCTCAATGATATTGTCAAAAGATATGCCAAGAAAATGGAACACTTTGTGTTTTGCGTCTTTAATCACTGCAGCTAACTTGTCTATAAGATCCTCTTTCCTTTTTAGCTTTTTATTAAGAGATGTGTTCTTTGCCTCAAGCCCGGCTTTTTTCATTTCAGTTCCATAAAAGTAAGTTCTAAAGCCATCACCTTATCGTTTGATGTTTGAAGTAGGGTTTTCATTTCTTCAAGAAAGGCAACCAGCTTGCTTTTCTTTTTCATGGCTTCATCTCATTCGATAGTCAAGTCAATAATATGATTGTTAACGAGGAGTTTTCCTCCTTTACTTTATAAATTTCACTTGATGACTCCGAAGCCTCATCTTAGAGTGAAAGAAGATGCTTGGCAACATGGAATGGATAATGAAACTTGGATATGTAAGATATTAAGAGTTTGAAGCAATTTGACAAAAAGGTTGCGTACCAAAAAGTATTGTTTGAGGAAAGTAAACCGATTTGGGTGTATGAAGAATGTTTTAATGGCTAGAAAGTAGCAAAAGAAGGAGATTGAATAACCAATTGATAAGGTCATTGAATTCACTAGTAGGAGCTGACAATTCAGACTTACAAGGGAATGAGTCTTTTAGAGTGAAAGAGAACCCAAGCTCTTCATAAATATAGTATAATATTTCAGGGAAGCTTGAGATAGTAATACGGTGAAGTTGGTCCTGAGGAGATTCTGCCTCGACCATCTCTTATGTCTTGTCCCTAGCAACATTAAAATCAGACTCGTCTCCAGTTGTAGAATCAAGATCAGGAAACTTAAGATTTGTGTCAACGTCGACTAGTTCCCCCACTCCAATAACAATTAGAGTCTTTACATCTCTAATCTTAGACATTTTGCCGGAGATGGGAGTAGTGACAGAACCATCAATTGTTTTTTTAGCATAAGAGAATGAATTAAAGATGGCATCCTTGAGGATTGAGATTTAGTTAGAAGCCGGAACTATAGCAGAAGTCTTTCTTCAATTTTATCTTTGGAAGTATCCATAATAAATTCCTTCCTAGCGGGAGCAACAACTAAAGAAGACACGTTGAGTCAAAAAGATAAGCTTATGAGATGACATTATGATAAATTTTTTAATGATTATAGTGATATCATACATGTATCCCGGGTAGATCAGAAGAGCTAAAAGGGAAGAGTTCGGGTTTACCCATTACTAATGAGCCCCTGGCCTTGGAGTTACATTTTACCCATGGGGTTTCATTCAAGATCTTGTGTCCATCTGAGATAGCAAAGTGTTGATGAGCTTAGACGGAGCAAGTAGATTGAGCCTGTTTCCTTTCGTAACCGTTGCTATGATCAGCAACTGTACCAATCCTTTATCTTCTACATTAGTTTTTTGGAATATAATCTGAAAATGAGGTAATGGTTAGCAAAGAATGATGAACTAATATAAATAAGTAAAAATTAGAAGCTCACCAACAGTAGAAAAGGTTCCTCTAAGACTAGAAAAGCATTTTATGAAGAAAAAATCGAGTCTCCCATACTTTGGCTTTATTGGGAGTTCTAGAAATTAGGCCTTTTGGATGAGGATGAATTTAGTATAATTGGTGGTCTAGTTGTTCACCAACCTTAGCAAGGCCAGAATATGGTGGAGGATGTCAGTACTATGAGAGGAAGACCAGCTTATTAAGCCAAGACTTCCAGACAAATCGGGTATGTAAAAGAGTTTTATAGGATCTGGATTGGTTCGATATCCAAATGCTTCAAATAATTAAGAAGAATTATGGAAGGGAAGATAACCCATATGCTGCATATAGATAGTGGATAAAGAAAAATATCCTTTTGGAAGTTTGTAGATTCTGTCTGAAGATCCTATTGGGATAGCCTCCACCTCACTTATTCCAAATTGGGTAAGGATGGAATCGACTTCAGCTTGAGAAGTGATATATGATGGCTTGGAAATAATGTCTTCTTCCTTATTGCCTGAAGGTGAAAAATTGGACTATTTGGCCCCTAACTTTGAAGATTTCTTTTTGGACTGTTTACCTTTCATTTTCCTGTCAGGTGATATTATTCTAATCTTGAAATTGCCATAATTTATTAAGTTTTTTCTTAAATGGTCTACAATTGATGAAGTAACAAAGTAACTACTAATCACAAAGCAACAAACTTTCAATAACATATGATAAGTATCTTAGAGCACAAAAATTATGATCATAATAAGGGACCTTATGAAAAGAGCAATAGGACATGGGTTTGCATGTGGCATTCGTAAATGTGTAAGTTAAAAGTTTACAATCTATTAGAATGGTAACGCTATGAGTAGTGATGTAAAATAGAACCCTCTTGATATTGTAACGTATAACAAATGATTTTATAACCGTGTTTATTTCCAAAATGATAAGGATGTCGACACTAATGAGCAGTGGAAATGTGGATCAAAAATACAATAATTAGTTAAACAATTCATAACAAATGGCAACAATAGTGTCAAAGTCATATAGAACCCTACTTACAATGTTTAGCATAATTGTGAAAAAATGATGGAAAATGATAAGGTCATTTGTTATCAAGTTATGTTTATAACCAAACGTCGAAGATATATAGCTTTGCACTTGATTGACATCGAATTCATTTACATCACGCCTAATCGAAGCGAACACCATCGAAAATCTCTAAGTTCTCAGTTAAAAGGTATTTCACTTTGACTTACTTAACAAGATATGAGAGGGTTTTGCTTCTGTTAGCCTTGATTAACTAGTACAAAAGACTACCAGAAAATGACTATGTGCATGACTTTAAATGGGATACTTCACCCACTAAAATTATTAATTAATGAACCAACAAGTAACAAGGTATATTAATCTCGAATGCCATGATAAAACTATAAGCGTTGTCGAGGCAATTCGTTAACAGGTTATGGGGCAAATAATTTGTCTCCCTCACTACTTGGTGTCGAACATGTTGATGAAATGCCAACTTCAATTAATAATGAAAAAGCTACAAATAATCCCACTTAGATTCATCTTCGTCAAAACTGATGAACATTAAGTGTTTAAAGATTTAATCAAACCTTAATATGGGACCGATAAGGTTCAAATCAAACTGAGACAAATAACGAAGTTAATAAATAGAATTTAGTAAAGAAATCTTAAGATTGAAACTAAACGATTAAGCACGATTCAAAAGTCTCTACCAAAATCTAATTTTAATTTCAAATGCGAAAGCCAGACAAGCTAGATTGTGATTTAAAGAAATCATACCTTGACTAAGAGTTATGGTTGGAAAATTTGAATTTGCTGATAATTTTTTAAAGTTTGATTCTTTCTTGATTATTTGAATTACAGATAGGAAGGGATGGAAGCGGAAGTTCACGTATTTATATAGGGAGATGAGCTTATTGGAACCATTGGATTGATTTTAAATGAACATTCAAGATCGACGCAAGAAGAGTAAAAGGCGAGAATGGTCATCGTCGATATTTTTGGCTTGAAAAGCCAAGGACTCCTCTACACTAGGGGGAAAAGGTAACTACAATAAATCTCATAGAAGGAGTTTGAGGTGTTGCTAATAATCAGTATTAAGGTGACAACGTCAGTGTTAGTAATTGCTTCTTGATCACTTTTCATGCTGTGACCATTGTCGAAGATATAGAGCCGTCGGTTTATTTGTGGGATGGTTTCGAAGAGGTAGAATTTCGCACCTCAGCTGCAATAGAGTGAATAAATGCCGCATATGATGAAACAAGCGAAGTGGTCAAATGTAACACACTTTGCAAGATATTAAAAGGTGCCGAAGTGATCATGACATGTTCCATTGAAGCGAGGCCTTGCCCATCTTGCACCATGCAAGTACTTCGAAGACATTGCATAGTTCTACACCAGCACCGTCGATGACATCGATATCCATGAAGCACATTAAAGTAGTTGTTGCCGAAACCAGTGTTGAAGTGTGACAAAGAACCCAAAGAACTGCAATGAGCCCATCACCATCCATCATGAAGACCTTAAGGCAACTTCGCATATCATAGCAATTCGGGGATACAAGCCTATACCAGCACTAAGTGACGACAACATCAAAGATATTAAGTATGAGACAATGTTGCCTCTTACACATGAAATCCAAATGCAAAGACTAAGGCCTACCTAACATAGTCGAAGATAAGTCCTACCGAGATTAATCCCGCCAAGAGCATACTAGTGAAGAGTGCAGTATTAAGCATTGCCGAAATCAGTCCTAGTTGAAGACATGGAGGCAGAGTAGTGGGCGCCGACCTCTATAAATATGGCCATAAGGTTGCCATTTGAGGGGTGGGTTTTCTCTTCTCTTATTTCTTATATTGTAAACGTTAAATCGATTTTGGAATTTTAGAGCATATTGTAATTCAAGAACACTGTACACATACAATCTTGAATATTAAGCAAGGACATAACATATCATATATGTAATTGATTCGACTTATGAATTAAACATACTTGTGACTTTGGATATTACATATTTGAATTGTTGGGACTTCGTGATTAGCATAACACAATTTAGTTCGAACATAATCAAATCTTGCATATACTACTTAAACTGCCCATATGAATTCGATTATGACCATAACATCAAAAGATACAATAAAGGTTCTTATTGACTCAATGACTTCGTCAAGCCTTGACAAAGCTTCTTTTAGGCAACCCAATTTCCAAGCACTTTCGGGGTTAGCAAATTTATTTGCTAATACTATGTTTGTTATGGTTACTTCACTAGCCACTTGCCACCTTAGGATGGTCACACAAGGTAAGTATAGTGCATAGGAAGTGCCTAGACACCCCCACTTTATTTAGTATGGAATAGGTATTGTGGATGGAGATACCTAGGTACACCGATAGTTTACTGAGGATGGAGTACCTTTTTATGATGTTGTAGAGTAGCATATTATCGATGTTATGTGCTAACTCTTTGGTTGCAGTGATATGTCAAGTATGATTTGTATACCTTCTATTCTTAGTATATACTGACTTTTATAGTATTTTGAGATCATTTATCGTTCACACAAGACTATCGTATGACCCAAGGTTTTATGTTTTGCTTCTTATTTTCTAGGGTAGTCTTAAATGAATAGGCTAGAGAGTTGGATATCATATGGATTCTGTAGGACTAGCAGGAGGTGATGTTTACTCATAGTTATATTTGAGTTTGTTATTATATATTCCACTATAAGACACTGTGAAGCCTTGAAAGTGTTTGTTACTATTAATAGAGACAGTGTATAAGTTGAGTGTATTTATCCGTTGCATAAATTATATTACTGTGTTGTATAACTCTGTGGACCTTATAGTCTGATGATTAGTTCACACTGGTGTTACTGTCTCAACCGCCTTATATCGATGTGAGACAGATGACGATTTGTTTAATTATTTGATGTTTTCTTTTTCTTATTTTCCATTCTCTTCTACTTTTTATTCTTTACTTCTTTTCCTTCCTTTCACAACCATTATGCATCATAAGTATAGGGCGGTCGTTACATTTGGTATCAGAGCTTAAGTTACATAATTAACTTGAGTTGATATCGTGATCCAGTAGCGATAGGTTAGGAGTTACCACCTTAAACTGGATCTAGAGTGTATGTATATACGAGAAAGTTCGTATTTGTTATATATTTGGTTTTGAAAACTATATAATAGTATATATAGTATACACGAGCACTATTGATGCAATTTTCTTTATGGGAGACAGTTTATCCTTATTATAGAGTGGGAATGATCTGGCATATGAGAAATAATGCTATTGACTCTATTTCTAAAGTTGAGGATTAGGCAAGATCAGGGTTACTAACAATGATTGATAGGATATGTGTGCAGAGATGGTGCAAATCATTTCCTGTAATGCCTACGTTGTTCTAAATTATTACGGTGCTCAAGTGCAAATGTTAGAGTCGACTTTTCCAAGCCGTGTAAAGACTATATGAGTCTAAAAGGTAGACCGTTTCTTGGAATGAGGTCAGCTATTAAAAGGCAAGATTAAACAGTTACATATAAGAGGATCTTCGATGACTTGGAGTTAGATGACACAATGAGGTAGAAATTGACTCTACATAACTCTAGGGATGAACGATAAACAAGTGGAATGCTTCTACAGCTTCGATTCCTAATGATCAATTTACTTAAGATTAGTTTATAGTTCGCTTCAAAGAAGATTTGTCTCGACTTTTCTGAAATAGGTGTTGCTTAGCGAGCTCGCTGATTTAAAGTAAAGTGATATGCTATCGGAGTATTTGACCGAATTAGATGTGCTTCGAAGTACGGTATATTTTCCATTGATACCATATACAGAAAGAATGGAAAGTTTAACATTGAGTTGAACAATTATTTTGGGAAGCAATTGAGTGGTTATATTGACGAGAGCTTCGAGAAGATGATCGAGAAGGCTTTATGATGTGAGAGCCTGTATCCAGTGTTGAAGTGTCATTCCAAACCTGTTGAGTGGGGATAAACCATGGAAGCATATGTGTTGATTGTCATTTCGATTTCATCGAGTTCTCCATCGACAAAAAAGAAGGGAAATTGCATTACCATTTAAGGTATGCTTTCCACTTATGGCATTTCCATACATGTTTTATTTGAAATCGAGGTTTCATATTCCTTTATATCTAGATTTGATAAGATATTTGGATTGAGACATGAGATAGTTAACTGACCTTTAATTTTAATGGACCAAGTTAAAGGCTCAGTTAACCTATACATAGTTTGTCGAGACTTTGTCTAATTGAGTCATGGATGTTTGTTTGTTTATTTGTTATTCATTTTTTTGGGTTTAGTTGGGCTCAAAATCATAGTTCGGGTATAGACTGGCTAAAGGGGGTACATATTAGTGATGGATCGTGGAAGGTTGTTGGTGACGATTTGGATTGTGGAGGAGCGAACAATAGCAATAGTCTGGCTGTAGAGGATGGTGTTATGGTTAGCTTTCTATATTCGCTCGATATTCCACATGACAAGTTGTCGTCTGTGCTTGTAGCTAGAGAGAATCCGAGCATATTAGACGAGGTGACTGGATTACCACCATATAAGGATTAAGTTCCTTAGCAATCTAGTCATTGGAGCTAGACCAGTAGTTAAGCCTTTGAGGAATATAATGCCTAAAGAATAGAGGAAGTTAAAGGAGCTAGCAGACGATCTTTTAAGACGATGGTTCATTTGAAGGAGCATATTTGGGTAGGATGCACCAAAAGTGTTCGCCACTAAGGCGGATGGCTTTTTGAGGTTGTTTGTTGGTCGTGAGCTAAATGAGATGACGAACAAGTTTCTACTATTGTTTATTGATAGCTTGTTTGATCGGCTCTATAGCACAAGGATGTTCTCTCAATTGGACCTTGCGATGAATTTTCACCAACTAAGACTATTTAGGGAGAGTGTGTCGATTATGGCATTTCATATGCTACTTTGATTTTTGATTATTTGGTAATGCCGTTCGGGCTAATCAACGTGTTGACATGCCTTGTTGATCTCACGGACCATGGTTCAAGGGGTCATTTGAGTTAGTTGCACTTGTGCTTATTGATGATATTTTCGTCTGCAATGGATGAAAAAGAGAGCACAAGACACGATTGAGGATTGTATTGTAGATGTTGAGAAGACACCGATTGATGAGATTTTGGAGTATTGCTTCTCAAGGAGGGAAGTGGATGCTAGGGTCATGTCATTTCAAAGTAGGACACCGCTGTAGATTATGCATAGATTATGATAGTCCAAAATTTGAATTGACATAAGGTAGCAGCATTGTTAACCTATTGGATGGGAGAGGATCATGCTTTTATATGAGACGCGAGGTGTAGACACGCGTTAGTCAGTCTGATCGAGAGGTTGACAAGTGCACTGATGTAACTCACTCTTAGTGGGAATGAGGAGATGATAGTACGTACATGATTGTGGTACTTAATTAGGTGCGGTATTGATACTGAAAGGTAAAGATTTTACGCGTTAGTTGACAACTGAAACCGCACAAGTGGAAGTATCTGATTCTTTTTTGGAATTGGCGGCTATAGAGTTTTCTTTGGAAATTTGGAGGTATTATCATTTAGGAGAGAAATTAGAGATGATCGATGATACCACATCACTGGAGTATCTCTTCTTTGAGAAGGATCTTGACCTTTGTCAACAGCGATGGTTAAAGTTCTTAGCCTTCCATGGATTTGACTTTTCCTATAATTCATAAGGGAAATGCAGTTGTTGATGCTTTGAGTGGAAGACATATCAGTTTGGGAGAAATATTCCTAGAGTGGGAATTTTTCAAGCTTATCACTTATTATGGCTTAAGAACTCGATGAGCTATGACCAAAGGTTATGGCTAGTTTGATCGTTAGACCTACTTTGATTTAGCAGATCGATACTAGTATGAGGCACGAAGCTAGACCCGCAAAGATCATGGCTAAGTTAGAAGAACAAGTAGTGTCTCTAGAGGTGATACAATGCGAACCTTACAGAGACTGTTGGTTCCGTAGAGATGAGAGATTGTTTATTCTCGAGTAGTAGGTACAGATATCTATAGATTGCATCGATGGATTGCCAATGGCTAAGGATAATGTGGTGGCATTTAAGTCACAGTCGATTGATTGATGAAGAATGCTAGATTTATATTCCTTAAGTCCAGTAGAATGGCCTTCAAATTTATCGGGTTATATGTAGGATGGATAATGTAATTCCATTGTGTGCCAAAGGCATTATAAGTGGTCGGAACTCATTGTTCAATAGTACGTTTTGGGATAACTTTCAAGAGGTATTTGGATATTTGGCATTGAATTGATTGTATGATATTGGGAATGAACTGAGGACTTCAAGACCTTGTAGGCCTATTTGTACCGATGGATGGGATATGAACAGGTTATGAGAATAATGGAGTAGTAAAGGTTTAGTGGAACGAAAGTGGAGACGATGGAATATGGAGACCAAGCAGAGAATAAAGACCGGTTGTCCACGCTATTCAGATGGCAAGATTTCATTTTATCATCGGCTTTCATATTGGATATCATATTCGATGTTTTGTAATAGATAATTCAGTATCCTGCATACTAAGATAGGTATATTATAACGACCCACCTTTTTAGATGGTTCAAATCGACATAAACCACATATGTCAAACTCAAACCATTTAAAAGGGAGGATTGTTATGGGGTAAATAAGAAAAGCAAAGAAAGAAAGAAAACAAACGCGGAATCTCATAGCGGAATGACAAAATATAACAATCAAACAAACAATTCATGAAGCTATTTTATAAATAACATTTGATTACTCTTTTATAATATAGAATCTGAGTTACATACAATAAAATAAATAACAATGCAGTGGAACACCATGATGTAGTGGAATAAATAAAATAAATAATAATAGTACTAAATCTTCGTCTTCGTCTTTCAATGCAGTCTTCGATACACTAAAAATCTCAGACTGACCCGAGCATAATGAAATGACAAACAATCGGGTCATAACTAAAAGATTTTATTTAAGTTAAATCAATAGTAAATAAATATGAGTGTAATGGCGTCAGAGACAATTACAGTGTTTGACATCTCTTATCCAGTGTCTAAGGTGAGTGCAATAACTTAAGAGATGTTTGGATTCCATCTCCTAAGAATCCAATAAACTATCTACATATATAGTACAATACGCTATTATAATAGTGTCTATAGTAAAGTAAAGTATTAAAATAGCGTTTAGACATTACCCATATCCCCCTTAACACATTTTTATATATTCCTGTAGTCTATACACTACCGTGATTCCCCCGTAAACTAAGGGCTATCAGAGGGCACTCCATAGATATGGTACAAACCAAACTCGTAGAAGGCGCGATAAGACATGTGACAAGGCATGCGAGGTAATGCCAGGGTAGGATACTACCATTTTGCAGATCCAGACTGGTGGTAAATCATAGCAGCTACTACCGCCCACCTCGGAACACACTCTTAAATTAAATCGAGGGGCGGCCACCAAATCAATCACAAAGTCATAATATGGTATCGAAGAAGTGTGTCTGATCGGAGGTGCGACCTCACTTGGCCTGACATGGCTCCATTTTTAGCCACATCAAACTGACTCACGGGAGTCAGGGCTACGTAATACCAGAATCGTTCGCCAAACTATCCTACTTCATTCTGGAATCTCCACCATGTACACAGTTGTTAAAGTGTTTTCGGTATTGGCAGAGAGTATGACAATATCCAATCTCGGTCTCCTTAACAACCAAACGCTTATTTCACATCGGATGTTTCGTTTAAATTTCCAAAACCGTTTCATTATTGACATCAAAATACATATTCAATTCAAACATATCACTTCCAAAAATCATATTTACTTTCAAAATCGTATCGGCAAAAAAGGTTAAATATCAATTCAAAATCATCATATTCAATCAAATATATCATTTCATCAGAAAATATCATTTAAATCCCAATTTAGGCTATAACATCATTTAACTATATTCTCTTTTAAATCAAGGATTTAAATATAAACACTTCTACTTTACAAAAATTTGAAATTCAGAAAATAATTTAGATAGTTATAAATAGTTTAATTAGTTTGGCATAGTTAAAAATAAATCTTTAAATACTTAGAATACTTTAAAAAAGAAAAAAAAAATAGATTAAAGTAATTTAAATGGATTTAAGATAGTTTTCATAGGTTTAAAATAGTTTAAATAGATTTAAAATAGATTAAATAGATTTAAAATAGATTAAATAAATTTAAAATAGATTAAATGTATTGAAATTATATTAAATAGATTTAAAATATATTAAATAAATTTAAAATAAATTAAATAGATTTAAATTATACTAAATAGATTTAAAATAGATTAAATAAATTTAAAATACATTTAATAGATTTTAATTATATTAAACAGATTTAAAATAGATTAAACAAATTTAAAATAGATTAAATAGTTTTAAATTATATCAAACAGATTTAAAATAGATTAAACAAATTTAAAATAGATTAAATAGATTTAAATTATATTAAATATATTTAAAATAGATTAAATATGTTTAAAACAGATTAAATAGAATTAAAATAGATTAAATAAGTTTAAAATAGATTAAAATGGATTACTTAGTTTCAAATAGATAAAACAGATTAAATTGGATTAAACAGATTATAATAGATTAATAAATTAAAATAATTTAAATTGAATAAAATAATTTATAATAGTTTAAAATTATTAAATTATTTTAATAGTTGAAAATCTTAACAGTCGGGATTTTTCACAAAAAAATTAAACAGCTTATATTAAATTAATAGATTTTAAATTAACATCAAATTTAACTATTTCTTCCATTTCAACAAATTTGGACCATATCTAGATTTCAAATCAAAACCCAATTTCAAATCTTGAAATATCAATTTAGGCTATTCCAATTCCAATAGATTTCAAAGTTACAATTTCAAACGTTTTAATAACTCAATTTCTCTGAATTTCGTTTATACTTCATATTCGACTTTAAAATTTTAATTTAAACTAATTTCCAATTCCAGCATTTAAACTTGGATTCTCAAAATGGTTTAGTTTATATAAATCAATTTCCTTCCAAAATATTATTTAACCAAATTCAAGATTTAAGGGTTTAAAATCGTTTAATTCAACTAATCTGGTGTTCGTATATAACTTTCTACTCTATGATCAAGTGATATGCATATTTATCATTTCAATCCGCAAATTTTTTAAATTTTACGGGTATATATTATTTCAACACGCAATCCTAAATTTTACTTCAAATCCATGAAATCGCTCGAGTCTATTATTTCAACCCAAAACGATTTCTCCCTAATCTAACAGATCGTTCGGGCATGTATCAGTTCAACCATAGGGACTTGCAGCGTTATAACAATATGAAATATAACATTTAGTCATTCAATATCAACACTCAACATCCATCACAATCACCATTCAAACCAATCAATAAACAATAACAAATGACTTACTATCAATAACGGGTATTAATTGAAAATTTAGAATTTAATAATAAATAATCGACGATAATATTCAATAAAGTCAGATTTAACTAGAATGACAATTTAAGTATATAAAACATCAACCAATCAATTTCTAATTGCATCGTAAATTCAATTTAACTAACAAAAGATAATCTAGAAATTGTGAGTGGGTCAAAACACCCACCTTTGATTTATCGTCGATTTAAAATCCAAAATTAGTCCAAAATTTAACAGTCTCAGAATGTAGCCAAACAAGTTCCAAAATGTACAAAATTTCGATACGATCGCAACAGAGAAAACCACGCTTGTATTCGAGCTTGTATGCAAAAGTTATTAACATTAGAACATTGGAAAATTTCGACTTTGGGTCGCCGCCTCAATTACCCGGTACTTGCTTTGAGTTTTTTTCAAAATCACCCGAGACTCGAGTCATTTGGCTCCGACCCGAAGTCGCTGCAGGGTTTTCGCGTTTAGGACTCGAAGCGCGACTAGATCTGCCTTGTTTGGCATGGAATTCTCTCTAACCCGAAGTCGCTGTAGGTTTTCGCCTCCGGAACCCAAAGCGAACCTCTTCCTGACTAGAAGTAAACCTGGAGCAACCAATTTTATTGTTTTGAAATCAGGTTTTGGAATTTTGGAAATTAGGTTTGATGTACTAACGTTTAAGAAGAAGGAAGAAGATGTACGTACAAAAGTAATAAAATGAGAAAAAAATAGGGTTTATAACAGCCTATATATAGGCAGGGTGGGGTCGCAACAATAACAACGACCCGTAAAGCCCGTTTCGTTCCCGATGCGAAAATGGGTCATCAAATTTATAGAAATATAGGTTTTCAATATTTTTAAACTCAATGGAATAAGTTTCAAGTCCTAATTCCATTGTATACAGAAGTTAGCTTTCAAAATCACCTTATTTCAAGTTGATTTCAATTAAATTGATTTCTACCCATTTCGAGCCCGAACAATCAAACGACATGTCTGATCGCTACGAAACTTGAAACCCTACTATAATTCACTGTTACAAATTCGATAAAACTAGTTTCGTCGAAATCTGAAACAGTGGCCAAAATGGCTATTTTCACGTTAATTAAATAAATTATTATTAAATTTAATTTATCACTTTTCAAATTCAAATTTTATAACTGACAAATTTTTATCACTTTTGATTAACTAGTAATTATAATCTTTTAAAACAAAATTACCATGTCAAATTCAACTATTAATATTGTGCTAATTACAACGTTCCAATTCCAATTGCAATAAATTCATTAATTATAATTTAAAACCCAACAAATTGATTCATTTTTTATTTCAATCTTTTTATTCAACCAATCATTACTTTATGGACATAGTTAATATTGGTTTACCATTTATTACATAAATATTCTATAGTTACCATCTTAATTCACATTAACTACAGTATTTAAATAGAATAGTTGCAATTGATTTCCAATTAAAGTTCAGCGGATCAAATAGTTAAACGATAATTAAACAATTATTACAACTTATGATTTCAAACACATTTCTATGTTTATTGTTAACAAACAAAACTAATAAATTCACATACGTATTGATTATTCTATTTTATTCAATTCCAGTTAATTACATACAATTTCACCATTTAGTACAACTTTTGGTTTACTTACCATTTACACTTTATGACCGATTATAACTTTCCAATCATTCCAATTAATTAAGACTGCATTAAAATAGTTATCAATTGCCTTAAATTAACATTATTAACATTACATTATTGTTACTTTTCTTACTAATAAATCCTAATTTTTATTTCTACCAATATTAACACCAACATCGTATTAAATTAAATATTATTTTTCTTTTCATCGAAAATTACAGGTCGTTACACTCTCCCCCGCTCAAACCTTTTCGTCCTTGAAAAGGAAAAAGAAGGAAAAAAGGAATTAAGGAATTAATATATTATATTCAAAGTATTCAATCTATAAAAAATAAATTTATGTAATTAAATAATTTAAATAAAATATATCAATTTAAAACAATTAAATCCTTTTATATTCAAGTCCAATAAAAGCTTTAAAAACATTTTTACTTTCCCAAAAATTTTCTAAGCCAAAATTCATGGAAAATTTCGACAGAGTCTCCTTTGTACAGAGAGGTCTGGGTGAAATAATATTATCAATAATAACAATATATATATATATATATATCGTATTGCAAAAATAAATATCTCAAACAATGGGAGGACAATATAATAACGCTATAAAACCATAATCCGAGGATGTACCTATTTGTCGGGCCAAAAATGCTTATTTATGAAACCAAAAGTAGTACCTTTTTCTTCCATAAACCTGTATTACAATTATATAATCCAAAAGAGTTAGATTTATGCAAAAGAGAAATATTTACGTTGTTTCAATTAATAATAACAGATCAACACAACATAAAAATAGTCACTTGCAACCAAACCATGCAATCATCACATGAAATCATGGAAATAACCCATCCATCTATAACAACCAACAATGGTTTGTTTGAGTTCAAAACCTTTAATCGTATAAAATGATAACTAAACCACTAAGTATACTATACACTCAACAGTGTTAGATAAAACTTAATAGATTGCCCGTGCATCCTAAACAATTTAAAGTATCACTTCCCAATCATCCCATAAGCCAAACAACCAATAAATTCAAATGTCATGTAAGTTTTGCTTATTAATCTCCTTTCATATTATTTACTATTATTCAGTTTCATTCATTCATACAATGCTTATTTTCATAAATTTACGTTCATTATTACAAAAATTTCATTTCTCATTTTTACACACAATGCTATTTTTCTCTTTTCATTACCTTACATTCATTGCGTACACCAATTATTTCCATTCAATTATTTAGATTATCCATTAATATGTAAGTCTCTTTACAATTTAATTCATCATTAATAGACTATTTTTTTTTCACATTCGTTTCTTTCATATATAATATTATTAAACATTTTAATCTATTTTTGAATCATTTCACATTTTCTAAAGTTATAATCATTCAATCAATTTAGTATTCACTTTAATTTTTAGATGGCTTCAAAATTAACTTAAGTTTATAATCCATTACTTACCGTATTAACCTTTACTATTCAATCTGATTATAAATAGCTTAAAATGTTAACTTAAGTTTATTATCATTTTTCTTACAGTATTCACTTTTCTATTACATTTAATTAGTAGCATTTCAAACTATTAACTTAAGTTTATAATAATTTATAATATTAGAATTCTTATTTACAGAAGAAATTCCATTGAACACTTTCATTATTAAGTTTACTTGTATAATAAAATTTCAACTTTTAATATTTTGGTAAGTTATATATATATGTGTTTGTGTGTTTGTATGTGTCTTTTAGAATGTAATTAAATGTTACCCAAGTTTATCTTTATTCATTTAGTTAACAAATAGTTTAATAGTTACATTTTCTTATCTTTCTTATCTACTAGTTACGAATTTTCAATTTCTTATATATTCCATTAATCACTTAGCATCTAATTTCTTATTTTTTTCTGTTTAGAAGATTCGAACTACTAAAATAGTTAAGATTTCGTTCATTACAATAATTGAAAACTACTAATTTCAGAAAGTTTAAGAACTAAATCCCGAATTCATTTAAGTCATTTTGAAAATAATATATATATTTATATCCTTTATAGATCAAATCAAATTTAGGAATTCAAAATTAAGATTTATTCATCAAAACGGATTTGTAGTAAAACTACTACAATAGTTTTTCCACTTTGAAACTCGAAAATGAATGTTGATGATGCGTGCACTCATCATCGAAATTATTTTCCAATGACAGAGAGGGGAGTACAGAACTTATTTCCTTTAAAAATATTATTTTTAAAAATTTCATTCAAATCACATTGAAAATATTTTTATTTTCAAAAATTCTTCTAAATAATACTAATACTATATTCCAAAAACCTTTGAAAACAAATTCCAAAACCCTGAAACTTAAGTTCTCAATTTCCAAATTTATATTCATTTTATTTACAATCGCATTTGACTACCTAACAAACAACCAAACATATCACATACAATTATATACGTTTATAAGGATTATTCTTTTATATACAAAATACAATATTTGTTAAAATTATTTCATTTACCTATATTTTAAAACAATATTATGTCGGTCTCCCCTATTTAGTGTTTAGAAATCGCTATCGGTGCCATAGCGTCCCATGAACCGACCAGAATTTTATACTAAACAAAACAAATTAACACAATAAAAATACAGTCTATTGTATTTATGCACTCAACGCCTCATTCTAGGGTGTTACTACCCTATTCCTAATGAGTCAGACCTCACAAAGCTAAGTATCGCCAAATTGAAGCTCTAATACCAACTGTAACGACCTACCTTTTTGGACGATTCAGATCGACAATAAACCACACATGTCATACACAAACCATTCAAAAGGGAGGATTTTTATGGGATAAATAAGAAAAAGCAGAGAAAGAAAGAAAACAAACACAGAATCTCACAACGGAATGACAAAATATAATAATCAAATAAACAGTTCATGAAGCTGTTTTACAAATAACATCTGATTACTCTTTTATAATATAGAATCAGAGTTACATACAACAAAAATAAATAACAATGCATTGGAACATTTAGTAGAATAAATAGAATAAATAATAATCATACTAAATCATCGTCTTCGTCCTCCAAGCAACCTTCTACACATTGAAAAAGCTTAGACTGACCTGACCGTAATGAAAAGACAAAAAACTCAAGTCAGAACTAAAAGATCTTATGTAAGTTAAATGAAAAGTAAACAAATATGAGTGTAACGGTGTCGGAGATGTATACGGGGTTTGACATCTCCTATCCAGTCTCTAATGTGAGTGCAATAACTTAAGCGATGTACGAGATTCCATCTCCTAAGGATCCGTTAAACTATTTACATATACGCTATTGTAATAGTGTCTGCAGTAAAGTAAAGTATTAAAATAGTACTAAGTCTTTACCCATATTCCCCTAAGCATATTTTTATATATTCCCGTAATCCATACAATACCTTAATTCTTTCGTAAACAAAAGGGCCATCAGAGGGTACTTCATAGATACGGTACAAACCAAACTCGTAGAAGGCGCGATAAGGCATGTGGCAAGGCATGGGAGACAATGCCCAGGGTAGGATACTACCGTTTTGCGGATCTGGACTGGTGGTAATGCATAGTAGGTACTACTGCCCACCTAGGAACACACTCTCAAATTAAATCGAGGGGTGACTACCAAATCAATCACAAAGTCATAATATAGTATCGAAGAAATGTATCTCATCGGAGGTGCAACCTCACTTAGCCAGCATAGCTCCTATTTTTGCCACATCTAGCTGACTTACGTGGGTCAGGGCTATGTAAATACCTCATACAGAATCGTTCTCCAACCCATCCTACTTCATTCTGGAATCTCCACCATGTAAACAGTTGTTAAAGTGATTTGCGGTATTGGCAGAGAGTATGACAATATCTGATCCCGGTTCCTTTAACAACTAAATGCTTATTTCACACCAGATGGTTCTTTTCAATTTCCAAAACTGTTTCATAATTGATATCAAAATATCATATTCAATTCAAACACATCACTTTCAACAATCATATTCACTTTCGAAATCATATCGAAAAAATAGGTTAAATCTCATTTCAAAATGATCATATTCAATCAAATGTGTCATTTCACCAGAAATTATCATTTAAATCCCAACTTAAGTTATCACATCATTTAACCATATTAACTTTTAAATCTAGGATTTATCCACTTTACACAAATCTTAAATTCAGAAAATAATTTAGATAGTTATAAGTAGTTTAATTAGTTTGACATAATTTAAAAATAAATCTTTAAATACTAATAATACTCTAAAATAGAAAAAAATAGATTAATATAATTTAAATGTATTCAAGAAAGTTCTAATATGTTTAAAATAGTTTAAATATATTTATAATAGATTAAATAGATTTAAATTATTGTAACGACCCAACTTCCACACTCCAGAAAGTTGCATCGTTAAGAAGAAAGAAAGGGATAGAAAAGAGAAAAGAAAGGAAAGAAAGAACAGACAACATCAGAATCTCACAGCGGAATCGAATAAATTATAATATATCACATAAAACTTTACATAGTATCATATACATCAGAGTTAAATTGCTAATACAACACAAAACTAGACAGTTATAAACATCTGTCTAGTAATTACAATTCAAATACATCAGAGAAACAGACAAAACTCAAACACAGCGGAACCACTACATATATCTACACGCTGAAGCCTCCTGCTCAATTATCTCCTCCAGAACTCGTCAAAGCAATCCTGAAACACTTGACTACTCATACGTAATATGAGTACCCAAGAGTTTAATAAAACAGAAAATAAACACTCAGGTCAGACAGGGGTCTAGTGTGAGTAAACGGGGATAAAAGTTGCTTAACTTTAGAAAATCCTTTGAAAACAAAAGGTATCACGTAAGACTTTCCACACATAAACATGGAAAAGTTTTTACCTTACGCTAATCAAAACATTTGATAGGAAATCCAGTGATATTATAATAGTGTCTAGGGTTTTCAAAATAAAATATAGAAATAGCTGGAATGCTTACATCTCACGTTCCAACATAGTTGGGCACAATCAAAACCGTACAGGCACTTATTGGATTATGGATTCCATCAATGGCAGGGCTACTGGGGTACCGCCCGTCACAGTACGTGGCCTAGATCAACGTACCGAGGATTACTCCCAATCCCCTGCTACACAAGGCCGGACCCATTCCTTACTGAATAGTTCCGAACAAGACAACCCCGCGGTTGGTGCGCAATTCCAACTGCCCACTAAGCCGAATAAAAAGGGACCTCTAGACAGGGATCAATCTTGCTCTCCAGTGGGTGCTACCCACGAAGCCTTGCTGCACCTCCCCTGTTTTAGCCATTCCCGATTGATGAGGCTTGAGGCTACGATTACCTTTAGAGGACACATTATCTTAGAATGCTCATCGTCCACCTAACGATGTTCTGAAAGCATTCAATCCATACAAGTTCGTTCCGGGTTCGAACGAAACCGAAGGCATTATCTCGTTACACTCGTTTTGGAATCACCCTCAGAGTTAACGACGATAACCCTTGCATTCTGAATCTCCATCTCGAATCTATAAGTACTATTCTGTCAAACTCATTACGGAATCACCCACAGAGTTATACTGACGTATAGCCCTTACACCTCGAGTCTTCACTCGCTCCACTTGGATTAACGTCCTAACGCTTAATTGGAATCGATGTGGTTTTCGGATATCCAAATATGGAAACCCGATCCCAGTCTCATCGAAACCAAACGCCATTTTAATGTCCAAGTTGTACTTAAGGGTTTCAAACAATTAACTTATTTCATTGTTATCTAATTCACATAGATAGATAAACTATATATTACAATAGATAACCACATTCATAACATAAACAGATAATCTGTATCATCCATAAAAAGATAATCATCACAACCAAATAATCCATCACAAATTATCATACTTAATCAATCATTCATATCATACAGATACGACTCATCTCATTCCTGAGATCACATCCATTCAACCAATAACATCCATAAGCAATGATTTACTAACCAACAGCTATAATTAATTTAAAATGAATTAAATTAATTACAATCGTATCTAATTAATTTAAAATAAATTAAATTAATTACCATATTTAAATCCTGCTTAACATTCATTAATTAATTAACCCAGTTAATTAATTAATCCTAAGTATTTAACTTGATTAAACAACTTTGATTAATCATTTACTAATTTCAATAAGTAATTAATTCTTAATTAATTTCATAATTTAATTAACCCTAATCATAAGTAATTAACCTTTAATTACCCATTTATTAATTAATTATAATCAATTATATTTGTCCATAATTAATTTCATAATTAATTAATCACTTATTTAATTATTACTTAATCAAACAATCCTTAATTACATCATTAATATTAATTAATGATCTTTAATATTTAAATAAATTACTTAATTTAAATTAATTACATTTAGAAATTAATCTAATTATTAATCACCTTGATTAATATCCAATTAAGTAATTAACTATCTTAATTACTTATTTATAAATTAATTAACCAATAATTAATCATTAATTAATTCCTTAATTAATTACAAAAGTAATTAACCAAATTACTAATTACATTCCAGTAATTATCATTATTACTTTACTGCGTAATCCTGCTCCATTAATTACATTAAGTAATTACACTCTTAAAATCATCAAACGATTTATTTAATTTAATTAAACTAAATTAATTAACTTAAATAAATCACAATCCAAATTAATTACAATAAGTAATTAATTTCTTAATTACCTAACAAATTACAATTAATTAGATTCAATTAATTAATCTTGTTAATTATCAAAATTAGTTTCCTTAATTAATTACTAAATTATCCTTAGATAATTGTCACCATTTATTTATTAACATTTCATTAATTATGTACTTAAGAAAATTTAAATTAGATTAATAAATCATTTCTAATTAAAAATTAATCTAAACCATTAACTTTAAAATCAAATAATTAAGTACATCCTTAATTATCTTAATTATTCTCCAAATAATTTAGATTACTTAACAAATGACTCATTTAAATTCAAAATGTATTAAAACAATACATTTCTAAAAAATTAAATTCAAATTCCAATTTATTTAAAGATTCAAATGTTTAATTATTTAAACATTAATTCCAAAAATAATTATAAACCTTAAAATAAAATAAAATTAAATGAATGTTTAACAACATTCATTACTTAGATATAAGAGAAAGATTTACATAATTTACTTGATTAAAATAAATTGAGTTTTGTAACTTGATTGATTTTTTTCAATTTCCAAATTTAAATTAACACTTCATATTTCAAATATTAAAAGAAATAATTCTTCTAAGTTTAAAACTCACTTGAAACCAAATTTCATCTTCAAATTCACCTTGTAAACATTTGAATATGTTTATTCATTTTAAATTTAAAAACTGTTTGAAATTAAAATCCGTGTTTCAAAGAAACCTGGAAACAATTTTTAAATTGATTTCAAACTGATTTTAAAACTTACTTAAAACATTCAAATCTGTTCAAAAATTTAAAACATATAAAAACTGTTTAAATTCAAACTCTGGTTTTAAAAGATAACCTGAAACAGTTTTAAAATCTTGACTTAAACCCATATTTAAATCTTGTTTAAAGTTAAGATTTTCATTTTTAAAATTTTTGAATTTCAACTACACTTGAATTCAGTTTCAACCCATATTTGAATCAAGTTGCGATTTAAAAAAAAAATGAATTTCATTTAAAACTACAAACTGCAGGATTAAATCCTGAAACAGTTTTATAATCTTGATTTAACATAATTTAAAACTTTGTTTAAAATTAAAAAGTTTCATTTTCCAAAACTTGAATCAAAACTTCATTTAAATTCAGTTTTAATTTATACTTGAATCAAGTTGAAATTTTAAAATATGAGTTTCATTAAAATTCAAAAAAAACTGCAAAATCACAGAACTAAAACCTGAAACTGTTTTTCAATCTTGATTTAAACCAGAACTTAAAACTTATTTGAATTTAAAAGTTTCATTTTAAACCTTGAACTCAAAACTCCATTTGAATTCAGACTTAACTTATATTTAAATCAAATTAAGATCTTTAAATTATAAATTTTATTCAAACTCTAAAAAAAAACTACAAACTACAGGTATATAAACCTGTAAAACAACATACATGAGAAACCATGTTTTTACTTCGAGTTCTCATCCCAGCTACTTCGAGTCAAAAACATAACTACCCGAAAAATACCCGAGTAAAAATACCCTGCACACTACCAAATAACCACCAGACTCCAAACCCTATCACAACCTGTCATCATCTCGAAATCAACTCATCGATCACCAGTCCACTTACAACTCCGGCTATAGCTCCCTCTACACCCCCTCTACAACCTCTCAAACCCTTACCCCACTCGATGCAACAGAGTGAATGTGGAGACCTTCACAACTTCAATGCTGCAATACTGACAACAGTGGTTTTGAAAACCTGGAACACTCAATTCAAATCACCACCTCCACTGTCATAAACTACTGACAGTTCCCCTACATACTTACATAAAAACTCCACTACAGTAGGCACCTTAACCTCCAAATACACTAGCCTACCGACAAATTTCAAATCTTCCTATTTCTGTTTGAAACAGAAACGCCTTTGTTTAGCGGAGAACGATGGTTCTCGGGGCGTCCTTCCAGAGGCGTTTCCATGTGGCAATGGGAAGTTCCTTGGCCTGACCATTTGTTGGAAAATCCATTCTTCAAATACGAGACTTGTACGGTTTTAGTTGTATTGCCTGTCATGGAATATGGCGGTAACCCGTTATTGAACATGGTAGCTATAGTAGGCATAAGTGCGAAATGTCTATGCTGGCTAAGATTTATATCTTTATTTTCGAAATGAATTTTCTCTACACTATGCACTAGTAATAATATCAAATGTTCTTTTTAATGCGTATCAAGCATCTTTGACTATCATAAGGAGAAATCTCCTCCGATTCTGCGTTTGCATGTGTGTGTGTGCGGCAGGCCTTATGGTAGTCTCATTCTTAAAAGCATTGCGAATTGATTTTTAAAATATTCCTCTATTTTTATTTTAAAAAGAAAAATAAACTGTTTTAGTTCTCGCACTAGTCACATGACTTACTCGGAGTTTATTGTTTTCCTTCCTAAACTCTGGGTGCCCACCAATTTCCACACGGGCAGTCAAGAGTTAGGTTTATCAGGATATTCTGGAATTCAGGAGTTGCTGGAGGCAAGCTGGATGGCGTATTACTAGTATATAGAATTTCTTTTCCGCTGTTTAAAATTGTTTGTTGTTGTACACTCTGATGATTGGATGTAATGTAATATAATGTGATGTAATAACTGATATAGTTCTTTGTTTAAAGATTATTCATTTAATTATTATATGTTGTTCCGCTGCGAATTGTGAGATTCTGATGTTGTTCTGTTATTTCTGTTCCGTTCTATTTTCTGTTTTCTTTTCTCTCTATTTTCTCTCTTCTACCTCTTTCTTCTTCTTCCTTCTTTCTTAAACCAATAACATTTCGTGTTTCCGGCCTTCGATTTCTCGGCAGTCGATAAAGTGAGTATCGATGTTGAATTTTCGAAAGTCGAAAATTTTCGGGACGTTACATTTGGTATCAGATCTTATGGTTAAGCGACAACCATGGTTCTGTTGGGTGTTACTCGTTAGAGATAGAGTCAGCAGTACTCTAGAATGAGTTTGAGTGTAATAATAGATATGAGCGCATATTTGTTAGTGAATATAAAATTGTTTTTAAATCGGGTAAATAAGATAATTTTGCCCAAAACTATTTTTGTATAGAAAAGAAATGATTTTCTATGAATTATTATAGTATATGGTTACATGATTGTTAGGAAGTAATAATATTAAATTGTTATCATTAGTATATGGAATTAAATAAGAGATAAAATGGATTGAATTCAAGTAAACTAACTTGATAAATTATTAATTCATGGACTAATGAATTGGAATTTGAATTGGTTAAATTAAAGTTTAGTCGTGTGCTAAATTTGAAAATAAATTGAATTTGTATATAAATTCAAGTAAGTAAAGGAAATAAATTGAAATTTCAAATGAATTAGTAAATGAAACTAATTTAGAGTAGTAATATGAATTACTAAATTAAAGTTAATCGTTAGAATTCAATGTTTGGAATTAAGAATTGAATTCGAATGGAATTGAAATTGTGAATTGAATTGAAATGTAAAATTTAATGAAATGGATATGTAACTTCATCAGTGAAGTGAAAAACGTATAAGAAACATATATTGAAAATTTTGTAATAAATTGGCAAAATGGTTTGAATGTTGGAATTGGATTTGGATGCTACTACTAGCAGGTTATACAGGTGTATAAAGGAATTGAGATTTTGATTTCAAAGATAAAAAATTGAATTGCTCAACAAAAAGGTACGTATTTCAATTTCAGTATGAGATTTGATGACCTTCTTCTCTAGCCACTTGGCTTTTCTCTTTTCTTTTTGATTCTGACGGGCCGTGGCGCCATTTTGTAGTCGTACCGAGCTAGCCGCGCAAAGGAGACGCTGGCGAATTTTTTCGAAAATTTAGGGTGTTAGAAAATTTTTGAGAAATTTTGAAAGTTTGAAATTTGAATTTGAATTTAAATTTGAATTGTTAGGAAAACAATGTTGGTTGAAACTTATATTTGAAGTTGGAAAGTTAGTTGAAATGATAATGAATCTCTAATAAAAAAAAATTTGTTTTAGAAAGTTGATAAAACTATTTGAATTGTGAAAAATAGTAGACGGGATAAGGGCATTCTTCTTAACTTGTAATTTCGGGACGAAATTCTTTTAAGGGGGGAAGATTGTAACGACCCAGAATTTTTAACGATTTAATTTGAGAATATTTAATTTTAAATATTTGAATGATGGTTTGAATTGAATTTCAAATTATCAGAATGAAATTAGCGATTAAATTATAAAATTTAATCTATTGAAAGTTGAATAAAAATTTGAATCTTCAATTTTAAGCCAATTAAAAATATTTCAAAGGCTTGTAAAATTTATATAGATAATACTGAAGGTTACAGAAGCTTCAGAATTTAATTTGAAAGTGAATGGTTCAGTTTTGAAATTATATCGTTTGAATCAATATTTAAAAATAGCCGTCCGAGGCACAGTCTCGGAATTCGACGAAACCAGTTCCATTGGGTCCGTAATATTGAATTATTGCCGGGTTTCAAATTTCGTATTTTTTGGAGTTGATATGTGGTCACACGGCTTGTAAACGCATTGAAATAAAATCGAATTCAATTTAAATTTAAATTTAAATTTTAGTCAAACAGAACACGTTCTCCCCTTCAATTACGCCTAGAATCGCGATAACGTGCTTGCACGATTCTTCTCTGATAAACCACGTTCTTTTGCCTCCTCCATCCCTCTTCAAATAATCACGCAACTTCATTTTGAAGTTTCTCAGAAGAAAATGGCCGCGACTTTAAAATCCCTCTCTCCCCTCTTCAATTCAATTCTACAAATCAGAAAAAAAAATAAAAATTATCATGGCCGAAGCCATAAATCGTGCGCGAGTAAGGGGGAGGCGCGACACGGCCTGCATGATGAAGGCGACAAGGGGGTATCGGCGACGTCAATTGGAGAGCTCGACTTCGAGCGCGGCGATCGATGGAGAAGGGGAGGGCATCGCGATGTTGGTGGTTGCGGCACACTCGCGTACGCGTGGATGGTGGCGTTGTGATGGGGACGCGCGCGATTGGAGATGGTGGCGAACGGCGGCGCTAGGGCTCGCGTGCGCGCGAGATGATGGGGGGGGCTCGGCAAGTTGAGGCAAGCGACGATGTCGCGTGGAAATAGGGCAGGCGATCGAGTTTTGGAGCAAGCTCGAAGCTAGTAACGGCGGCGCGCGCGCGAGAGGACGCGGCGGCAGTGAGGAGCTGGGTTCTCCAATTTGCAGTGAGGTGATTCGATTTTTAGTTTTATTTATTTTATTTTAATAGTTTATACATTTAATAGTTTATACACAGATTAGTTTTAAAAGCAGTGAAGAAAAATGACTGTCTGAGTTATTATAAAGAAAAAAAATATATAATAAGATGTGTAAAAAAAATTTAAATCACTAGTTAGAAATTAAATTTATTAGTTTGAATTAAAACCATTGGTTAATTTGAATTATTTTTAAGTTACTAAACGATATTTGTTAATAAAGGAATTTGTAAAGAAAATTAGTTAGAAAATTTTACCTATTTGATAAAATGATTTATCAAAAGAAAATATTATTTTTTTTGGGTAGAAATGTATAAAAGGAAATAAATGAGGAAATAAGTTTGATTAATTTACTTGTATAATTTATTTTAGAAATAGTTAAAAAGAATCTGTTTAAAATGAAACGAATTGGTTTTAAAATAAAATCACTAGTTAATTTAAAGTTATTTTACAAGGAAAATTTGTAAAAGGAAAATTTGTTAAGTGAAATGATTTATGTAAAAGGAATCAATTCGAATTTTAAATTTTTAGTTGAAAAGAAAAAAAAATCATTGGTTAAAATTAAATGGTTAGTTAATTAAATTTACCCATTTAAAGGAAATTTAATTTTTAGATTTTTAGTTAAATAAATTTGTTAAAGAAAATTAGTTTAAAATTAATCCTTTGATATCATTAATTTAAAGTGTATCGTTGGTTAAAATTAAATTGTTTAGTTAACTTAGGGAATTATTTTTATTGCTAAATATTTTTAAGGAGAAAATTGGTTTAAAATTTAATCATTGGAAAATTAAATTTATTTAAGAAGAGATTGGTTTAAATAAAACTATTGATTAATTAAACAATCAAGAACGAAATTTATTATTCAATCTGTTTGAATATTAATGAATTGTGTAAATAATTTAAAATAGGTATAAAACAAGGAAATCGAGTCAAGATGGCAAACGGGAATAAAGGTGAGAACTTCTTACTCAAAAGGAATTTTATTGTTTATTTAAATTTTAAATAGTTAGATTTAAAATTTGCTTGACTGTGTTGATTGAATGATTGAATGATGATTGATACATATATTGGATGTGAATAGACCCTATACGCCGTTAGTAAGCGGAGGTTATTTATTACACACATATACCGCGATATTCCACCTCGAAGTGGAATTGGTATTATATTATATATATAGCAATATATATATATATTGGCATATGTATATATTGCAGTTGATTGATTTCCCGCATTTGTATAGCGGATGAGACCCTATGCGCCGTTAGTAAGCGGATATATTTTATAAAAACCCATATACCGCGATATTCCACCTCGAAGTGGAATGGGTATTGTGCTAATGTCTATGGATGCAGGGAAACAGGTTGGAGGGATCCAACTGGATTCCTCACAAATATTTATTTGATTTCATATATTGTGATGTTTGGTTGTTTATCATGAATGATATATGATATTTGAAAGGCGTGATTGACTATTGATGTGTTGCATCATCGGATCCAATTTTTTTGAAGTTTAAAAATAACGATTTTGATTTCTAAAGTGATTTTTGGAAATATACGTTTATAAAATATATATTTTTGGAATTGATTCATCTTAAATAAATGAACGTTATAATTTTAATATTATAAAAATTATGGTTTTTGAGAAATTCAGTTAAAAGTTGATTTTTGAAAAATATGAGATTAATGATTTTATAAAATAGTTTAAACTGGGACTTCTGAATTTATTATAAGAAGTTTAAAAAAAATAGGATTTATAAAAATTTTATTTTATAAATCAGAATGATGAAACTATAAAAGAGTTTGAATATGTTTAAAGTAATAATATAAATTGATTTATATTAAAAGATTTATAAGTTGATATTTATAAATTTAGAATATCTTGAATTATAAAACGAGCTTTTATAAGTGATAGAATGATTTGTAAATGAATTTCATAAAGGAATGAAATCTATAGAATTTATGAAATTTGATTATTTTATAAATTAAAATGATGAAATTATAAGGAGTTGAAAGACGTTTTAAAATAGTAATACAAATTGTTTTATATTAAAAAGATTTATAAATTGATATTTATAAATTAAAAATATTGGAATTATAAAACGAGCTTTTATAAGAGTTAGAATGAATTGTGAATGAATTTCATAAATGAATGAAAATTATAGAATTATAACGGTGAAGTTATAAATGGAAATTTTTAAACAGTAAGTTTATAAAATTTGTAAAGTTACTAAAAGAATAAATTTTGGATAAACAAATGAATCTTATAAGTTATAAGATTTATAAATCTGGGAAGTTTAAAGAAACAATTTTGTAAACAAATAAATTATAAGTGTTTGACTTATAATATGAATTTTTAGTATATCATTGTGATATGAATTGAGATAGGTTAATAAAGGAATTTATAAAAAGGAGTTGATATAAAATAAATAGAAATGGAATTTATAAATATTATTTTATAAATCCGCAACGACTTATTTTGATAAGTGAATTGTTGTAATTTATTAATGGAGTTATATTCACGTTTTAAACAGTGAATAATTCTTTAAAATAAAATGAATAGAAGTGATGAAATTTATTAACAAGGTATATTCACGTTTTTGAATAGTGAATATTATGTTAAAGAAATTATTTTGGATGTGATGTTTTAAAAGGAATTAAAACGATCTAAAGATGTTTTAAAATATATTGAGATTCGAAACCATAGATTTCGACATTCATTGTTGAAATAGACGTTTTCGAGAAATAAAAGGAAATGATAGACTATAACACTGTTGTTATAGTAAATGATTTCCGAAAGGAAATGTTTTGTATAGTATTGGGATTTATATATCTATTTTAATTTTGAATCCCTATACTAGTGATTTTGGGTTGTCGTAACGATGTTTTACGCAACATTCGTTTTGGCCCAAATAAATATGGTTAAGTGAATGATTTCCTTAAAGAATGAAATATATACTTAATTTCGATTAGGGTATATTAAATATTTTCTAAGTATAGAAAATAAAAAGATCTGTGAATTACTTATTTTTAATAAGTATAGAAATGCTTTTCCAATATTAAGTGAATATTTGGAATTTATCCTTTTGAAGATAAATTGAAATGAATATTTGAAAACGAATGGAAATCGTATCTTCATAAATATTTTGGAATGTAAATTCAATATAGAATTTATAAATGAAATTGGAAATTGGGTTTTTAAAATAAATATTGATTTATTTTTGAAGTATGGAAAATATCTATATCTTGTAAAGATATTTTTGGGAAATAAATAATTTGGAAAATTATTTGGAATCTGGTGATGTTGGCATATCTATTGATAGTTCAATAACCGACTATCAATATTTACCTTTAAATAGGTATTTGTTGTGATTTGTTTGAAATTGAATGCCACACTTATTTTTTTTTTAAAAATAAGCGCTCACTATTCGGGTTAACCGGGAAAGGACCATGGGGTCGTATAACCCATTCCGAATATGTGATACGTCGTTATGAATTGCATTCGAAGATCGGTGTTGAAGACCGGATATTTTCGAAAACGAAAGGGTTTCTTGTCGAATGTCTTTGCATCGACTGGTCCCCGGTATAGAGACTCCATATGTGATGGGAAGTCCGAACGTGATTAGTGAATATTCGGATTGCAAGGACTTCTTTGTAAGTGCCTTCGGTTCTGTTCGAGCCCGGAACAGACTTGTATGGATTGTGTGTCTGACATTACAAATTGAGATATAAAGCCGATTTCTTTCAAATATATTTCTGTTGGTGGCTGAGAATTTATTCTCTTAGCTTAACACCCTTCTCTGAGACGTACGAGCTCAGAGGTTATATAGTTGAAGTTATCAGCGATATATTCCCAATTTGGTAATGTGACATGCTGAGTGTAGCTGTAAATGATCATTGTGTTGGTTATTTGTGATAGGATCATTTGTTTGATCGTCTATCTTGGTGATCATTTCTATGATCATTTGTAGACCCAAATCATGGCTTTTGTATAAAGTATGTTTTTATGGACGTGACTTCGTCGAGCCTCACAAACCGGTAATGGTCGAAACAGGAATTGTGCGGCAAGGTTTTCAGGGATCGCTTCCCTAGGGTATAGCCATTCCTTCTGGAAAAGGGTAGTATCATGGTATGGAGCCCAGATACTTACTCATGTTGAAAACACTTTATGATTGTGTGATGATGGTGACGAGCGCTCGGTAAAAGGTTCCAAAGGACCGGGGGTGGCATATCTGAGGGTTTGTAATATTCCTTGGGAAAAGGGATACCCGGCTTTGTTTAGCGGAGAACGGTGGTTCTCGGGGCGTCCTTCCAGAGGCGTTTCCATGTGGCAATGGGAAGTTCCTTGGCCTGTCCATTTGTTGGAAAATCCATTCTTCAAATATGAGACTTGTACGGTTTTAGTTGTATTACCTGTCATGGAATATGGCGGTAACCCGTTATTGAACATGGTAGCTATAGTAGGCATAAGTGCGAAATGTCTATGCTGGCTAAGATTTATATCTTTATTTTCGAAATGAATTTTCTCTACGCTATGCACTAGTAATAATATCAAATGTTCTTTTTAATGCGTATCAAGCATCTTTGACTATCATAAGGAGAAATCTCCTCCGATTCTGCGTTTGCATGTGTGTGTGTGCGGGAGGCCTTATGGTAGTCTCATTCTTAAAAGCATTGCGAATTGATTTTTAAAATATTCCTCTATTTTTATTTTAAAAAGAAAAATAAACTGTTTTAGTTCTCGCACCAGTCACATGACTGACTCGGAGTTTATTGTTTTCCTTCCTAAACTCTGGGTGCCCACCAATTTCCACACGGGCAGTCAAGAGTTAGGTTTATCAGGATATTCTGGAATTCAGGAGTTGCTGGAGGCAAGCTGGATGGCGTATTACTAGTATATAGAATTTCTTTTCCGCTGTTTAAAATTGTTTGTTGTTGTACACTCTGATGATTGGATGTAATGTAATATAATGTGATGTAATAACTGATATAGTTCTTTGTTTAAAGATTATTCATTTAATTATTATATGTTGTTCCGCTGCGAATTGTGAGATTCTGGTGTTGTTCTGTTATTTCTGTTCCGTTCTATTTTCTGTTTTCTTTTCTCTCTATTTTCTCTCTTCTACCTCTTTCTTCTTCTTCCTTCTTTCTTAAACCCATAGCATTTCGTGTTTCCGGCCTTCGATTTCTCGGCAGTCGATAAAGTGAGTATCGATGTTGAATTTTCGAAAGTCGAAAATTTTCGGGACGTTACAAAATGCTTGTTTAATTATTTTTAAAATAGCATTCTAACTAAATTTCAAAAGAAAAGAAGATTTTTAAAAGAAAAGAAAAGTTGAATTCAATTTTATTAATGTTATACTTTAACAAAAATGAACTAATTCTTATTTCAAAGAAAAACAATTTTAAAATAAAACAAATCAAACTTTTATTATAAAATAAAATTAAACTATTTTTATTCTTATAAACAAAATAAATACTCATTTACTTTTCTACAAAGATATAAGAAAGATTTTTTTAAAACAAACTTTTTTTGAAACGTTTACAATATTACTTAAATCAAATTAATCAATTTACAAATTATTCATTCATATAAAAATTAGAAAATATTCTTTATTAAATATAAATTAAAATTAAAACCAAAATGCTCTATTTACAATGTATAAACATTTATACATTATAAATAAAATATTTTTAAAACAGCATAGAAAGATAAATTTATTACTTAAATATTTTTAACTTTGAAAACAATATCATTAATCAAACTAAATAATCAAAATTTTCAAAAGAGAATTCCAGTTTGAATTAAATTACTAAAACAATATTTCACATTTTAAAACAATTATCAAAGAAATTATTAAATAATTATTGCCTAAATTTCCGGGACATCACATTCCTTCCCCCTTAAAAGAATTTCGTCCCCGAAATTTAAAAGCAAAGGTAATTTAATAATCCCATACAGATTTTAAATTTTAAAAATAGCAAACATATGCTATCAAGCAAATTTTAGCAACCATAGCAACCAATTCAAACAAACAATTCTAATTATCCAGACAAAATTCTGGATAAGATTCTCTAGAGTTTCCCAGGTACAAACACCGGGACACTCGCCCTATAAAATCTAAATTAGCCACACCACTCAGATCTAGAGCTCCTATATATCTAGATCTACAAATCTAAACAGAATACAGGACCACAGACACATATTGATCAATTCCTAAACCTATCAGAACTACTAATACTAAAACCAGAGATAAACCATACACGTACTCCCTCAGAGATACGTGAAAAACAAAATAAATTCCAGCCATCCAAACTGGAAATTCAATCCTGTAGATCAAATACTTAATCCTCAAGAGAAAACAGAAAGACCCAATCTCTTATCCACAAATCTCTCATATCGATCCTGGGCTGCCCTCAATTCCTAGATCAATCAAAATCCACCACACAAACTCCACTACAGATGTTAGGAGTCTTCAGACAAACTACTCTATCTGGAACAAACAGATACAAAACAATCAAGTTTCCAGATCCAAAATAAATTTCCTGTAGAAATCCTTTGATCCAAGACAAAACTCAAATTCCCAAAGAATCGGGTGCTCCTATTCTGGAATAGCTGCCACCATGCTTCCACTGCGCAACTCTGATTCGAGAATGCTGTTGATGAACACAAGTATAAACTTGATCAACTTATCCCGGAATATTGTTCATCAAATTCCATAAAATCTCATTGACCTATCCGGTTCAGTCACAAATACCACAGCAAAAATTCAACCGGAAACCAGATCCGATAAATCCTGCCAACTTAAACAGATCACACTCAAAGAATCTCCTGCAATGCTGAACCATCGGTACAGCTCCAAGAACCAAGTCGATATAGAACTCAATCTCTTGATACGGATTTCAAATCTTAATTCCTTCAAAGATATCCAGAAAATACCGCTTCGATATCTTAAATTTCAATCCAAATAGAGATCACTTAGAGAACTTCCGAACCATCGCAAGTCACTTTTGCGGTTCCACCTAGTTCAGATCCCAAGAAATCGTTCTCATTTCAAAAATCAGAACATCTAAAGCCTTCAAAAGAAGAAACTAGTGGTCCACCTCTAACCACTAACATCACACCCAGCTGAGCTTCCAGAAGAAATGGACAATCTCCACCATCTGCCCGGACTTCTGACTGAAGTATCACAGAGATTTCTGAACCATCAAAGAATAAGTCACCATTGCTGCTGCTGCTGCCAAAACTTCCGTATCCAAAAGCTCATCCAACCTCAAAGATACACCAGCCTCTTCACAATAGGGCATTCCAGATAGACAGATATCTCTCAAGAATCTCGCTCCCAAACCAAACTGAAAACACTCTGTCAAACTGAGTCTCAAACTCAAATATAGACAGAACTCCTTCCTAAGGTTACCAAAATACTAATGCAGGCTTCAGAACTCCCAACTGATCCAAACTCAAGAAAAACAACTTACATGAGTGCAACCAAGCTTACAATCCAAAATAAACTCCGAATCTTAAAAAGATTTCCTTCATAGATTAGTGAAATCTTTCTCACCAAACTGCAAAACTACTCAAGATACCCAATACTGCCCTAAGAAGATCACTTCCAACCACAAACACTCGAACTCTAACCATTGGTAGTTGTGTTACACACACCACTACCCTATCTACCTTTATTACTTATATTGGAAAACCTGAACAGGTAACCCAATCAAATAGGCAGAAATAAATAATATATATATTAAAAATTACAAATACGCTCTCTCAGGAAAACATCACTACAGAGCCTAGGTATTCACTCAACCTAATGCTCTGATACCACAATGTAACGACCCAACTTCCACACTCCAGAAAGTTGCATCGTTAAGAAGAAAGAAAGGGATGGAAAAGAGAAAAGAAAGGAAAGAAAGAACAGACAACATCATAATCTCAGAGCGGAATCGAATAAATTATAATATATCACATAAAACTTTACATAGTATCATATACATCAGAGTTAAACTGCTAATACAACACAAAACTAGACAGTTATAAACATCTGTCTAGCAATTACAATTCAAATACATCAGAGAAACAGACAAAACTCAAACACAGCGGAACCACTACATATATCTACACGCTGAAGCCTCCTGCTCCATTATCTCCTCCAGAACTCGTCAAAGCAATCCTGAAACACTTGACTACTCATACGTAATATGAGTACCCAAGAGTTTGATAAAACAGAAAATAAACACTCAGGTCAGACAGGGGTCTAGTGTGAGTAAACGGGGATAAAAGTTGCTTAACTTTAGAAAATCCTTTGAAAACAAAAGGTATCACGTAAGACTTTCCACACATAAACATGGAAAAGTTTTTACCTTACGCTAATCAAAACATTTGATAGGAAATCCAGTGATATTATAATAGTGTCTAGGGTTTTCAAATAAAATATAGAAATAGCTGGAATGCTTACATCTCACGTTCCAACATAGTTGGGCACAATTAAAACCGTACAGGCACTTATTGGAATATGGATTCCATCAATGGCAGGGCTACTGGGGTACCGCCCGTCACAGTATGTGGCCTAGAACAACGTACCGAGGATTACTCCCAATCCCCTGCTACACAAGGCCGGACCCATTCCTTACTGAATAGTTCCGAACAAGACAACCCCGCGGTTGGTGCGCAATTCCAACTGCCCACTAAGCCGAATAAAAAGGGACCTCTAGAGAGGGATCAATCTTGCTCTCCAGTGGGTGCTACCCACGAAGCCTTGCTGCACCTCCCCTGTTTTAGCCATTCCCGGTTGATGAGGCTTGAGGCTACGATTACCTTTAGAGGACACATTATCTTAGAATGCTCATCGTCCACCTAACGATGTTCTGAAAGCATTCAATCCATACAAGTTCGTTCCGGGTTCGAACGAAACCGAAGGCATTATCTCGTTACACTCGTTTTGGAATCACCCTCAGAGTTAACGACGATAACCCTTGCATTCTGAATCTCCATCTCGAATCTATAAGTACTATTCTGTCAAACTCATTACGGAATCACCCACAGAGTTATACTGACGTATAGCCCTTACACCTCGAGTCTTCACTCGCTCCACTTGGATTAACGTCCTAACGCTTAATTGGAATCGATGTGGTTTTCGGATATCCAAATATGGAAACCCGATCCCGGTCTCATCGAAACCAAACGCCATTTTAATGTCCAAGTTGTACTTAAGGGTTTCAAACAATTAACTTATTTCATTGTTATCTAATTCACATAGATAGATAAACTATATATTACAATAGATAACCACATTCATAACATAAACAGATAATCTGTATCATCCATAAAAAGATAATCATCACAACCAAATAATCCATCACAAATTATCATACTTAATCAATCATTCATATCATACAGATACGACTCATCTCATTCCTGAGATCACATCCATTCAACCAATAACATCCATAAGCAATGATTTACTAACCAACAACTATAATTAATTTAAAATGAATTAAATTAATTACAATCGTCTCTAATTAATTTAAAATAAATTAAATTAATTACCATATTTAAATCCTGCTTAACATTCATTAATTAATTAACCCAGTTAATTGATTAATCCTAAGTATTTAACTTGATTAAACAACTTTGATTAATCATTTACTAATTTCAATAAGTAATTAATTCTTAATTAATTTCATAATTTAATTAACCCTAATCATAAGTAATTAACCTTTAATTACCCATTATTAATTAATTATAATCAATTATATTTGTCCTTAATTAATTTCATAATTAAGTAATCACTTATTTAATTATTACTTAATCAAACAATCCTTAATTACATCATTAATATTAATTAATGATCTTTAATATTTAAATAAACTACTTAATTTAAATTAATTACATTTAGAAATTAATCTAATTATTAATCACCTTGATTAATATCCAATTAAGTAATTAACTATCTTAATTACTTATTTATAAATTAATTAACCAATAATTAATCATTAATTAATTCCTTAATTAATTACAAAAGTAATTATCCAAATTACTAATTACATTCCAGTAATTATCATTATTACTTTACTGAGTAATCCTGCTCCATTAATTACATTAAGTAATTACACTCTTAAAATCATCAAACGATTTATTTAATTTAATTAAACTAAATTAATTAACTTAAATAAATCACAATCCAAATTAATTACAATAAGCAATTAATTTCTTAATTACCTAACAAATTACAATTAATTAGATTCAATTAATTAATCTTGTTAATTATCAAAATTAATTTCCTTAATTAATTACTAAATTATCCTTAGATAATTGTCACCATTTATTTATTAACATTTCATTAATTATATACTTAAGAAAATTTAAATTAGATTAATAAATCATTTCTAATTAAAAATTAATCTAAACCATTAACTTTAAAATCAAATAATTATGTAGATCCTTAATTATCTTAATTATTCTCCAAATAATTTAGATTACTTAACAAATGACTCATTTAAATTCAAAATGTATTAAAACAATACATTTCTAAAAAAATAAATTCAAATTCCAATTTATTTAAAGATTCAAATGTTTAATTATTTAAACATTAATTCCAAAAATAATTATAAACCTTAAAATAAAATAAAATTAAATGAATGTTTAACAACATTCATTACTTAGATATAAGAGAAAGATTTACATAATTTACTTGATTAAAATAAATTGAGTTTTGTAACTTGATTGATTTTTTTCAATTTCCAAATTTAAATTAACACTTCATATTTCAAATATTAAAAGAAATAATTCTTCGAAGTTTAAAACTCACTTGAAACCAAATTTCATCTTCAAATTCACCTTGTAAACATTTGAATATGTTTATTCATTTTAAATTTAAAAACTGTTTAAAATTAAAAACCGTGTTTCAAAGAAACCTGGAAACAATTTTTAAATTGATTTCAAACTGATTTTAAAACTTACTTAAAACATTCAAATCTGTTCAAAAATTTAAAACATATAAAAACTGTTTAAATTCAAACTCTGGTTTTAAAAGATAACCTGAAACAGTTTTAAAATCTTGACTTAAACCCATATTTAAATCTTGTTTAAAGTTAAGATTTTCATTTTTAAAATTTTTGAATTTCAACTACACTTGAATTCAGTTTCAACTCATATTTGAATCAAGTTGCAATTTAAAAAAAAAATGAATTTCATTTAAAACTACAAACTGCAGGATTAAATCCTGAAACAGTTTTATAATCTTGATTTAACATAATTTAAAACTTTGTTTAAAATTAAAAAGTTTCATTTTCCAAAACTTGAATCAAAACTTCATTTAAATTCAGTTTTAATTTATACTTGAATCAAGTTGAAATTTTAAAATATGAGTTTCATTAAAATTCAAAAAAAACTGCAAAATCACAGAACTAAAACCTGAAACTATTTTTCAATCTTGATTTAAACCAGAACTTAAAACTTATTTGAATTTAAAAGTTTCATTTTAAACCTTGAACTCAAAACTCCATTTGAATTCAGACTTAACTTATATTTAAATCAAATTAAGATCTTTAAATTATAAATTTTATTCAAACTCTAAAAAAAAAACTGCAAACTACAGGTATATAAACCTGTAAAACAACATACCCGAGAAACCATGTTTTTACTTCGAGTTCTCATCCCAGCTACTTCGAGTCAAAAACATAACTACCCGAAGAATACCCGAGTAAAAATACCCTGCACACTACCAAATAACCACCAGACTCCAAACCCTATCACAACCTGTCATCATCTCGAAATCAACTCACCGATCACCAGTCCACTTACTACTCCGGCTATAGCTCCCTCTACACCCCCTCTACAACCTCTCAAACCCTTACCCCACTCGATGCAACAGAGTGAATGTGGAGACCTTCACAACTTCAATGCTGCAATACTGACAACAGTGGTTTTGAAAACCTGGAACACTCAATTCAAATCACCACCTCCACTGTCATGAACTACTGACAGTTCCCCTACATACTTACATAAAAACTCCACTACAGTAGGCACCTTAACCTCCAAATACACTAGCCTACCGACAAATTTCAAATCTTCCTATTTCTGTTTGAAACAGAAACGCCTTTCCCCTATAGTTTATTTAAAACTGTAATCTAAATTTTTACAGTCCATTTGTTAAACAATGCTATCTTAAACTATTTTTAAAACAAAGAACATGATGTTATTGGCCAATTTTCTTCAGTGATCATTGTCAAATTTCCATTGTACAGGAAATTATCAGTTTATCTAGTGAAAAAGGGGGCTATTATCAACCACAGAGCAACAAATATATATAATACTCAGAAACAGATATGCAGGCATTATCATACTTATAAACACACATTTATATTCAATCTCAAACAAATCATTAGAGGCTATAGTTCACACATGCAATAAGATTCATTCAGACAGAAAGGACTGCATTTTGAAAAAAACAGAAGGTTTACTTATTATTTTATTTTTATGAAAACAGTTTGCATTTGAACTTAAGTTCTAGTTTTTACATTAGCCCTGATTTTAGGAAGAAGAACTGTTTTTAAAATAAAGGTTTACTCACCTTTAAGAAGAATGCAGAAACAAATCTTAAGTGCAGACTTCATTTCCAGAAACTGCATATTGAAATGCACTTGAAATCTGGGTTTCATTTGATTACTGGAAGTGTTCTCCTGGTCTTAAATGCATGCAGACCCATTTCTCATATGCTCAGGTTTTATATTGTAGACTTGTTGTTTGCAGATCCATTTTATTTGCACAGATTTGAAGTTGAACAGATCTTCATTTTGAAGATTTGATTGAAGTTGTTTGTTTGCAGCAATTGATTTGTTTTGAGGATTGGTTTTCTGGATATGATTTGTTATGAAGAAATTGAATTGCAGATTTATAGTTGATAGGTTTGCAGATTTTAACATGCTTTGTTTTGAGGGGTTTTGATTTACTGAAATTTTATTTTCAGGTTTTCAATTTGAAGAAAAAAAATGTTTTTATCCAATGCATTTGTGACATTCTCTTATCAATATAGTTTAAATTATGAGATTTAAAACAATTGCCACATGTTAACTTATTATGCTAATTGTTTTACAAGTGTCTACTTAATAGTTTAAATGACTAACACATATATATATCAATGTTTAAAAGCAAATTTTAAATTTATAAATGTATTTGAATTATCTTAAACTATTTCAAATTATTTAAGCATATTTCAAATGTTTATTAACATTAGTTTTTAAGTAAATACATATAAACTTTTTATAAAACTATACTCTTACATTTAAATGCTTGTTTAATTATTTTTAAAATAACATTCTAACTAAATTTCAAAAGAAAAGAAGATTTTTAAAAGAAAAGAAAAGTTGAATTCAATTTTATCAATGTTATACTTTAACAAAAATGAACTAATTCTTATTTCAAAGAAAAACAATTTTAAAATAAAACAAATCAAACTTTTATTATAAAATAAAATTAAACTATTTTTATTCTTATAAACAAAATAAATACTCATTTACTTTTCTACAAAGATATAAGAAAGATTTTTTTAAAACAAACTTTTTTTGAAAGGTTTACAATATAACTTAAATCAAATTAATCAATTTACAAATTATTCATTCATATAAAATTTAGAAAATATTCTTTATTAAACATAAATTAAAATTAAAACCAAAATGCTCTATTTACAATGTATAAACTTTATACATTATAAATAAAATATTTTTAAAACAGAATAGAAAGATAAATTTATTACTTAAATATTTTTAACTTTGAAAACAATATCATTAATCAAACTAAATAATCAAAATTTTCAAAAGAGAATTCCAGTTTGAATTAAATTACTAAAATAATATTTCACATTTTAAAACAATTATCAAAGAAATTATTAAATAATTATTGCCTAAATTCTCGGGACATCACAATTATATTAAACAGATTTAAATAAATTAAATGAATTTAAAATAGATAAACATGTTTAAATTATATTAAATAGATTTAAAATAGATTAAATAAATTTAAAATAGATTAAATAGGTTTAAATTATATTAAATAGATTTAAAATAGATTAAATAAATTTAAAATTTGTTAAATAGATTTAAATTATATTAATAGATTTAAAATAGATTGAATAGATTAAAAAGATTTAAAATATGTTAAATACATTTAAAATATATTAAATACATTTAAAATATATTAAATACATTTAGAATATATTAAATATATTAAATACATTTAAAATATATTAAATAAATTTAAAATAGATTAAATAGATTTAAATTATATTAAATAGATTTAAAATAGATTAAACAAATTTAAAATAGATTAAATAGATTTAAATTATATTAAATAGATTTAAAATAGATTAAACAAATTTAAAATAGATTAAATAGATTTAAGATATATTAAATGGATTAAATAAATTTAAAATAGACTAAATAGATTTAAATTATATTAAATAGTTTAAAATAGGTAAAATTGGTTAAATTGGATTAAATAGATTATAATAGATTAAAATAAATTAAATATTTTTAATTGATTAAAATAGTCTAATTTGATTAAAATAGTTTATAATTGTTTAAAATGGATTAAATTAGTTGAATAGTTGAAAATCCTAACAGTAGGGATTTTTCAAAATAATATATTTTAAAAAGTTTATATTAAAATAATAGATCATCAAGTTTAACTATTTCTTCCATTTCAAATCAAAACCCAATTTCAAATCTTGAAATATCAATTTAGGCTATTCCAATTCCAATAGATTTTAAAGTTACAATTTTAAACGTTTCAATAACTCAATTTCGTATATACTTTAAATTCAACTTTAAAATTTTAATTTAAAACAATTCCCATTTCCAACATTTAAACTTGGATTCTCAAAATGATTCAGTTTATATGAATCGATTTCCTTCAAAATATCATTTAACCTAATTCAAGATTTAAGGGTTTAAAATCATTTAATTTAACCAATCTGGTGTCGGTATATAATTTTCTATACTATGGTCAAGTGATAGGGATATTTATCATTTCAATCCATGAATATTTTGAATTTCACGGATGTATATTATTTCAACCCACAATCCCAAATTTTACTTCAAATCCATGAAATTACTAATCTAACAGATCATTCGGGTACGTATCATTTCAACCCATAGGGAACTTGTAGTGTTATGATAATATGAAACATAACATCCAGTCATCTAATATCAACAATCAACATCCATCACAATCACCATCCAAACCAACCAATGAAAAATAACAAATGACCGATTATCAATAACAGGTATTAACTGGCAATTTAAAATTTAATATTAAATTAATGGCGATAATATTCAATAAAAGTCAGATTTAACTGGATGACAATTTAAATGTACCAAATATCAACTGATCAATTTCTATTCACATCGTAAATTCAATTTAACTAACATAAGATAATGTAGTAGTTGTGAGTGGGTCAAAACACTCACCTTCGATTTGTCATCGATTTAAAATCCAAAACCAGTCCGAAAAATTAACAGTCTCAGAATATAGCCAAACAAGTTCCATAATGTTGGAATTTCGATACGATCGAATGGAAAAAACTACGTATGAATCCAAGCATGCATGCAAAAGTTATTAAAGTTAGAAGAATGAAAATTTTTGACTTCGGGTCTTACTTTGGATCGTCGCCTCAATTACCCAGTGCTTACTTTGAATTTTTCCAAAATCACCCGAGACCCGAGTCATTTGGCTCCTGACCCGAAGTCTTTGTAGGATTTTCGCCTCTGGGACACGAAGCATGACCAGATCTGCCTTGTTTGGCATGGAACTCTCTCGGACCCGAAGTCGTTGCAAGGTTTTCGCCTCTGCAACCCGAAGCGAATCTCTTCGCGACTTGTACCAAACCTGGAGCAACGAATTTTTTATTTGAAATTAATTTTTGAATTTTGAGAATTAGGTTTGATGTTGTGACATTTGAGAAGGAGAAAGAAGATGTACGTACAGAAATAATAAAATGAGAAACAACTAGGGTTTATAACAGCCTATATATAGGTAGGGTTGGATCGAAACGATAACAACGACCCAAAAAGACCGTTTCGTTCTTGGAACAAAAGTGGTTCATCCAATATATTAAAGTATAGGTTTTCGATATTTTAAACTCAATGGAACAAGTTTCAAGTCCTAATTCCATTGTATACAGAAATTAGCTTTCAAAATCACCTTATTTCAAATTTATTTCAATTAAATTGGTTTCTATGCGTTTCGAGCCCGAACGATCAAACGATAAATCTGCTCGCTATGAAACTTGAAACCCTACAATGATTCGCTTTTACGAATCCGATGAAACTAGTTTTGTCGAAATCTGAGACAGTGGCCAAAATGGCTATTTTCACGTTAATCAAATAAATTATTATTAAATTAAATTTATCACTTTTCAAATTCAAATTTTATAACTAACAAATTTTTATCACTTTTGATTAACTAGTAATTATAATCTTTTGAAAAGAATTTCCATGTCAAATTCAACTATTAATATTGCACTAGTTACAGCGTTCCAATTCCAATTGCAACAAATTCATTAATTATAGTTTACAACCCAATAAATTGACTCATTTTGATTTCAATCATTTTATTCAATCAATCATTACTTTATAGACAAAGTTAACATTGGTTTACCATTTATTACATCAGTATTCTACAGTTACCATCTTAATTCACTTTAACTGCAGTATTTAAATAGATCAATTGCAATTGATTTCCAATTAAATTTTAACGTATTAAATAATGAAACGATAGTTAAACAATTATTGAAACTTATGATTTGAAACACATTTCTATGTTTATTGTTAACAAACAAAACTAATAAATTCACATAGGGATTAATTATTCTATTTTAATCAATTCCGATTAATTACATACAATTTCACTGTTTAATACAACTTTTGGTTTATTTACCATTTACACTTTATGACTTTATATCTTCCAATTGTGACTCATGTTGGGAGTAGGTACCGAAGAGGCCCGTGTAGGGAACCATGGAGTGGAGGAACATGGTGGGTTCTTAGATAGTGGAAATTGGGTTGAGCGAGTGAGCTTAGATCTGTATTGAGCGAGTAGGGCTCGGATTGATGTATATATGCTAAGGGATCGTTGATGACTTAGAGTGTTTTCTATTGTACTCAAAGCAGGGGTATTTTATAGTGGGGATGCCCATGGATTGGTAGCGAGCATCCGTATATCCTGGACCATTGGATTTGGGTCTAGTGTCTGTCTTTGGGCTACGAGGCATGCATCAAAGTTTGGGCTGCATGATACGAGACTACAATAAAAATCAGCATTTTTTCCAATAGCCTCTGGCAGTATGGAGGTCATACAAGTTATCATATATCTATAGCACATGAGGAGGTAGTCGGTATTGTTTGATGGATGCTATGTTTGTTACGGTTTCTTCACTAGTCACCTGTCATCCTAGGGATGTCATATGAGCTAGTTATTGTGCACAAGGATACCTAGACACCTCGACTTTATTTAGCATGGAGTAGGTATTCTGTATTGAGATACCTAGGCATCTCGATAGTTTACTGAGTGTGGAGTACCCTTTTATGATGTTGTATTTTGGCAAATTATCAATGTTATATGTTGACTCTTTGGTTACAAGAACAAGTCAGGTATAATTCGTATACCTTCTATTTCGTATGCTATATCGACTTTTATAGTACGATTGTTTATTGCTCACACTAGAGTGTTGTCTGACTCGAGATTTTATGCTTTTCTTCTTATTATCTCGGGTACCTTTAATTCAGTAGGCTAGAGAAGGTGTAGATAGCATGCGGTGTTCTATAGACAGATTAGCAGGAGGTAACGTTTACTTATACATATATTTGAGTTTATTATTGTATATTATGTTGTGGGACTCTGTAGAGCCTTAACAGTGTTTGACTTACTGTTATTAGAGACATTTATTAGTTGAGTTTATTCATCCATTGTATGAACTCTAACACTGTGTTTTGTGGACCTTATACTCTAATTATTAGTTTACATTGTTATTACTGTCTCGACTATCTTATATATATGTTGACTATTATATTTTATCTGATGTGATGTGAAATATACGATAGATTATTTGATGTTTCCTTTTTCTTCTTTTCCATTCTCTTTTTTTCTATTTCCTCTTCTTCACTCATTTTCTTCCCTTTGACAACCATTCTGCATTGTTTGTATAGGGCGGTTGTTACATATTCAATCCTAGAAACTCCCCTATACGTTGCTTTATTTATAAATGGAATACATACTGTTAGGTTGTATTATTATATCAAAACATGTCTTTGTTGGAAAGTGTACACGATAGAGAGATCCTATCATATCCTTTACTTTGTGCATTCGAACGACTAACTCCCTCTGATCGCATATGTACTAGTCTAGGGCATTACATATACTGAGCTCAATTTAGAATAGTTTAAAAATATGGACATATTTTGTTCTTAGAGGAACAGGACCTAAGATGTATACTGTGACTGCCGACCTTTGTAACCCCTGGGAACGACACTTAATACATCCACGATGTTCATGTGCCGTTGCCCAAGCATTCGAAAGACGAGTTATCATGAAGTAAAATAAAAGAACAAAAATCTTATAACAAAATTGTTAAATATAATATAACATTAAGATAGTACATCGGGTTACTCCCCAACATGAAGTCATCAGAGTTACAAAAAAATTACTACTATCAACCTAGGTAGTTATAATAACTTGCCTTTACAATTACTAATACAAAATATACATACATAAAACCAGCATCTCTTGATAGCGAAAATATAGCTAGATAGACAAGGAACCTCCTGCTTATCCACCATCTTCAAAAGAGCCAAAAGAAACCTTTCACTCCCACAATATACAAATATAAATGAGTTCCTGAGAGTTTAAGAAAACAAACAACTCGGGTCAGTCAATAAGTCCACTATGAATAAACTCGAAAAAAATTGATATACTAAACAACTTGTGGGACCATGCCACAAAACACAAAATGGATTTCCCCTCACAAGAAAGACATCAAAGCATAAAAGAATGGATACAAATAATTAAACATCACGAAGACTACAATACACTTTCAATGCAATTAAGAAAGAAACAATCTAATGGTTTGAATCAAAGACAAGGAATTTTTTTTCCTCCAACAATGACTAGGAGGGTGTGCCCCCTTATCGAAAACATACCTCTAGAAAGTATACTTGAGAACTATGATGGCTTTCAAAGAGCTCTAAGCCATACCTTGCCATCCTTATCGAATATCTGAGTATTTCAAATCACCATGCGCATAAACCAAATTTAATCTAGAGTATATGTGATAGTACCTTAATGGGAGAAAGCCCACATAGCTTGACCCCACTCGTATTTTATTCATTCATTCCCATTAAAGGATATCAATGCTCCAAACGATCAATAAGTCATCTTAAATTGATGAAAAAAAGGGTGCGAAATCAATAGTCAAGATATCAACTATCGGGATAACAAAAAAGACATATATGGAAATTAAATCTCATACTCTTTCCACCACTTATCGACTTCAAACTGGCACTATCCTTTGGCTAAAAAACAAAGCTAGGTCCTTAAAGTGGGTGGTATTTCACAATAATTAGTTCTCCCATCTCAAATCATATGAACAAGTGGAACTTTCATGTATTCCTAAGTCAAAATAGGTCAAGTTATCGATAATGGATAAACCATTATATGGTGTAATCTTATAGTTTGCACATGGGAAATAGGACATTATATACTTATTTAATCATGGTCTATTTATAGTAATTAAACCGGTTACACTTATAACGTTTTCGACATTTCGCCTTCTTTATCCCTCACCTAGAATCGAAGCTAGGTAAGTCAGGCCACTAGTTACTCCTGACCTTGCCTTAGTTAAAACACTATGACTCTAAATCTTACAGATAAAGGAAAGTCTATTCATCAGCTTTTAGTTCTGAATATAAAACAACTTACCTTCTACAAACGTGCCAACATTTTGGCACTATTTATCATATTTGTTTTGTGTTACTTAACGGCATAGATAAGAAATCCCTTTTTTAAAACAAAGACCAACTCCATAAACTTATTTCTAGTCTTCAATTTCAAACAAGTACCTTTCGTTAGTTAGAAATGAAGTCATTCATGCTGAGGTATTATTATTGACTAATATCATACTTACTTTAGACCAAAGAGTAATTAACTTGCTATAAAATAATTAAATTGTAATAACAGAATAAGTTATACCCACTTCCTAATTTCTTTATTTGGGACTTGGAATGTCAAGCCTTTGATAATGAAGATGAAATTTGGTTTCTTTCTTTAGTTTATGAGTGGATTAAAATGAGTATGAACTTAGGTATTTATAAGTGAAGAGAATGGTACTTTAGTAATAACCAACCTCCTATAGCTTAACATGATTCGACCATATTTTGCTCCAATGGCAACCATCCGTTTGGCATAACCTGATTCGACCATATTATGATCCACTAAAACCAACTGCTTGGCATTACCAAATATGACTATCTTTTAGTCCAATAAGAGGGTAGAAAAATTCAGCTTTTCTTCTTGCATGTTTAAGTATAATATTACATGGATAAGTATAAAGGTGTGGTCCAATCAGAGAGTAGAAAGGTTCAACATCTCTTCTTATATGTTTAATAGGAATCATTTTGCTATTTTATTTTATTGGACAAATCACTATGCTATTCTATTTTATTATGCAAGGTTGATAATTCTTTCTTCTTTTAGTAGGAAAATTCTTTTATTAATTCCTAAGAAGTAATCATTCTCATTTAGTTTATTAGGCAAAGATAATAATAGTCTTCTTATTCTTAAATAAATTGATACTCCAAACCACCTTATAACTTAAACCATCTTTAAACTAACATTTTACTTCCGTTTTAAAAATCCATTCAAGACGTTTTATCCAAATTTTATTTTAGTTATAAAGTATGTTATTTAATCATTCAAATATATGTTAAATACTCATATTTATAGTAACTAAATTACAGATCGTTAAATTCTCCCCACTTAAAAGAAATTTAGTTCTCAAAATTAATCACACAAACTCAAGATATCAAAGAAACCCAAATGATATCATATATACTACAAAAAGGTAGAAGGAAAGTGACCTCATCACAACTGGTGAGTACACTAAAAAGAAATAACAAAATGCAAACAACAACTATATCAACTTGGGATAAAAATTCCTAATACAGTCCTTGGTTTTTCAAGTACAATCTTTAACATCCCCACTCCACTGAACCTTAACAAGATTCACAACCTTCCTCCTTAATTGCTTTATATCTCGAGCAACGATATGAATTGGCCACCTAAGAATGGTTAAGTTGGGTTAAACCTCTAAACCAACATGTTGTGCCTGCTCAACTATCAATTGAGAGGCCGTGTACATACTTACATAAATGAGGCATGTGAAGTACATTATGCACATCTGACAGCCCATCTGGTAACTCCACTTTATACACAACTCTGCCAGTCCACTCTAGAATGGAAAACGGGCTAATATATTGAGGAGCTAACTTCCCTGTTTTCCCAAACCTCACAAAACTTCTCAAAGGAGAGACGTTTACAAATACCACATCCCTGACTGAGAACTCTTGATCCCTGCACCCTCAATCTGCATAGTTTTTCCGATCTTACGCTTTCTTTATCCTTCTTCTAATATCAGCTACCTTCTTTTTGGATTGACCATGTTGGATCCAAGAACAGGTCTATCTGCAACTTCAACCCAACACAAAGAAGAATGGCATGGACAGCCATAAAGAGCTTCTAAATGTGCAATACAAATGCTTGCTTGATAGTTGTTGTTGTAACTGAATTCAGCTAATGGTAAATGATCTTCCAAGAACCCCCAAAGTTTAGAATGCATTCTTGTAATATATCCTCTAAGATACAGTTCACTTCTCCGTCTTCCAATCTATCCAAGGATGGTAAGCTATACTCAAACTTATCTCAGTCCCTAAAGCAGTATGTAGTCCTTCCTAGAACCTGCTAGTGAATTTTGGGTCTTGGTCACTTATAATAATACAAGGAATCTCATGGAGTTTCACGATCTCCTTCACATACAAAGTCACCAGACTCATAGTACGCCTAGTCAGCTTAACAGGAATGAATGGGCACTCTTTGTGAGTCGATCGACTATAACCCAAATGCATTCTTTACCTCTTCTTGACCTAAGAAGCCCATCAATAAAGTCCATAGACATCTACTCCCATTTCCACTTCGGGACCTCAACTAGATGAAACAATCCAGCAGTGTTCTGCTAGTCACACTTAATATGCTAGCAATTTGCATAAAGACTCAAAAAGATTGAAATATCTTGATTTATCCCTTTCCACCAGATTATCATCTTCATATCCTTGAACATCTTGGTCACTACTGGATGAAAAGATAGCTTTGAATGGTGATATTAGATTAGCACTTCTTGCCTAAGTCCATCAATATCTAGAATAAAAATACGCCCGTTCATTTTCAATATGCCTCGGAGATCAATCTCAAAGCTAGAAATAACACCTTCTTCAACATCCTTCTTAGGTTGAGCCAAAATAGGATCCACTTTTTGGCTGGATGCAATCCTCTCTAACAATACTGTCTTAGCTTCTAGGTTTGTAATCATTGCTACATTCCTACTTAGTGCATCAACAATTGCTTTGCTTTCCTAGAAGCATAAAAAATCTCTAGATCATAAGAGGAAAGAAACTCCAGCCATCTATGTTGCCTCAAATTCAAATATTTCTAGGTAAAGAGTTATTTTAAGGATTTGTGGTCTGTGTATAATTTGAACCTTTCATCCACAAGATAATGAATCCACATCTTTATTACGAAGACAACAGCGAAACCCAAATCGTGTGTAGCATAATTTTTCTCATGCGACTTTAGCTGCTAACTTGCATAGGAAATAACTATCACATGCTGCATCAGAACCGCTCCAATGCAGTTCCACAAGCATCTGTACACATGGTTAAACCTTTGCGCCCATCTATAATGGTTAAAACATGAGCGCTAGTCAACTTCTCTTTCAATTCATTGAATGCTCAATCACACTTGGAGGTCCAAACAAACTTAACACCTTTTTTTTAACTTCGTCGTATAAAAAGAAATCTTCGAGAATCCCTTGATAAAACTTTGAAGAAAATCCCGCCAATATCAAGCAAATTCTAACTTCCATCATAGTTTGGGCTTCTTCTAATCTTGAACCATAATAACTTTAGCTGCTCCCACTGATATGCCTTCCCCCAAAGCAACATGCCTTAGAAATCTAACTTTTAATTTCTAGAAATGGCACTTAGAAAACTTATCTTTCAATACATGGCTTCTTAAGGTACCGAGCACGACACAGAGATGATATTTATTATCCTCCTCGGCCTTTGAATTGATAAGAATGCCATCAATAAAGACAAGAAAAAGTTTATTTAAGAATATCTCAAAATACTCTATTCATTGAATCCATAAAATATGTGGGTGCATTAGTGAGCCAAAAAGGCATAACAAACCACTCCTAGAAATGTTGTTGAGTCTAAAAAGCTGTTAAGGAAACACTCTCCTCCGTCATCCTTAAGTGGTGGAAACCGGTGGCAAGATTCAATTGAGAAATATCTGAAAGTCCTAGAGTCTGTCGAACATATCGTCGATCCATAACAAAGGATATTTGTTCTTGATAGTCCTTTTGTTCAACTCTTAGTAGTCACACATAACCTTGAGAACCATCTGCCTTTGTAAAAAAGACAACTACTATGTTGGATCAAGCCCTATTGCAATAAGTCATAAGTCTGCCTTTATAAATCTGTCTTCTATTTCGGTGCCATCCATCATAAGGGTTGTACAATAGATCCGGTTCCCGGAACCAAATCAATACAGAACTCCACTTCAAGGTGATAAGGTAAACCTTGTGCCTCGTTAAAAATAACAGTAAAATCCTGAGCAACTGGTACATCACCTAGCTTCTCTTTTGCCAGCGCGAGTGAATCGAGAAAACTGCTCATTAACTTGTTAGGCTCCTCACAACTAATATCAACACCATCATCTCTAGCATCACTAACTCTGACGAGCCTTCTACCATAGTCCAAGATAGCTTTAAACTTAGATAACCAATCCGTTCCCAGCAATGCTCCAAAACCCATGAATCCAAGCACGAACAAGTCAAAAGGAAAGAGACAATTTCGGCAAGAATTGTGCACATTTAGACACATAGTGTCAAGATTTGTAAGACCCCCAACTAGGTTCGACACACAAAGAGGATTACTTACAATAAAGTATTTAAGGTTTATTTTTTTCATTAAATCATAATAAATAAAACTAAAGGAAGCCCCTGAATAAAATAACACCTTTACATGAATACCACATATGGATAGTGTACCTTGCAATACATGCTTTCCATTTTGGCTTAAAAAAGTAGATGGCATCTCTTTAATGGTAAAAGTCATTCCTTGAGACCCCTTCTTGAGAAAACAACACTCATTCTTCATGTGTTCTTGCTTGCCGTAATTGAAACATGTGGCAATTGGGCATTGATTTGCAAAGTGGCTCGTCGTGTTGCTCCTGAAACAAAGAATATTGGCCATGTCGATTTGCTTCTTCTCTACTAGAGCCCTATCTTCGGGTTTCTTCCCTACCCACTTCTTCTTTCCCTTAGACTTATGCCTGAAATTTATCTTGCCTTCAGTTGGTATAACTGATAAAGGCTTGGCACTTACTGTTGGTACTATATCCTTTTGGACTCCTTCCTTAATATCAAGAGCCTCAAACCTTGATGTCATGCCGATAATGTTGGTGAATGTACCCATCAGATGATTGGTCATTTCACGATGGAACTCTTGTTGCATCCCATTCAAAAACGTTTCATTTTTCTTAAGCAGCTGGTTTATCATTCCAAGTCCAAAATGGGACAAATCATTGAACTTATGCTCATACCGCAACACTGTCTATCACCCTACTTTAAGTTAATGAAACTTCAAAACAACTGAGTTTTTCTAGCTTCTAGAATAAACCATGATTTAAAAACTTCCTTGAACTAGGCCTAAGAAAACTTCTCCTCCGAAGTATTAGCTGTTACTGAATCCCACCAATCCGTTACCGACTTTTGAAATTGTCATGATGCCAATAGCCATTTTTTCGTATCCTTCAACTGAAGATCTCCAAATATTCTTCCACAAGATGGAAGCTATATTTGCACTTCAAGAATATTTTCAATCTCATAGAACGGTTTCCCACCCAAAGTGGTAAATTATTACATAAAGTGCAAAGTTGACAAGGGGCTGAACTTCCACCACCACTTCCTCCACTGGATCTATAGTTGGCATAGTAGCATTTCTAGGTTCCCTGCTGTTGGAAGCCGTGCTAGTTTTAGATCCTCTCATTCCTTCTCTTCTTGTATTCAGTTTCTATTACTTGAAGAAATAACAATTATCTTTAGAATACAAAAATATGATTAAAATGGTTTAAGGAAACAACACCAAATGATCCAAAACAAGACTTTAGAGGATAGATATTATTATTATAAAAATTACAAATACGCTCTCCCAAGATTAACTTATTCTAAGGCATTACTTACCCTATCTCTAATGAGTTATAAACTAATCAGGCTAAGGTGTTCGCTCAACCAAAGCTCTGATACTAAGTATGATGACCCACCTTTTCGAACCTTAGGAAAGACACTTCATACATCCAAAATATTCATGTACCATTGACTAAGCATCTGAAAGACGAGTTACATGGGTAAAGTAAAAGAACAGGATAAAAATCTTACAATGGAATTGTTAATTATAATACAACAATAAGATAACACACTAAGTTACTCCTAACATGAAGTTCTTAGAGTTACAACAACAGTACTATTGTCAACCTAGGCAGTTATAATACCTTGCTTTTACCCTTGCTGATACAAAATGTTAACAAGAAATCTTATTAAAACCCCAAAGCAAGGTTAGAGGAGTGATGAGACCTTTAAAACTTCTTTTGAATTTGTTGAAGTAATCTAAGGTCGTAATCTAGTGGGAACAAAAGGTATTAACCGAGTCGAAAGGATCATATTTCTTCGAAAGGAAACCCTTCAAAAGGTATATATGTACGTGTTCAATAAATGAAACCATATATAAGCAGGAATCACACTGCATGCATTCGATAGTGCCATGTATTTACTTTATTGACAACTTTTATGAATATAAGGGCCTAGGTATTACAATAAAGTAAAATACCCAATTTGATTTAGAAATTAGGGCTTACAAACTCAAGAAAAGTACAAGTGCGGAAGGAATGAAATCGACCCCTAAAAAGGGCACCCCTAGGGTCTTATTTATAGGCATAGTTTGGACCCCATACACATCAGTCCTTTCGACTTAATCGAAAGGATGCCTTCATGACCTTCCATCGCCAAAGTGCCTCTCTAATGTTGCTATCAAATATGACTTGGCTGCCTTCGACTCCGTTAGAAGGTATAAGAGCGACTCTTATGCTATTGTAGATGTGTTGGATAAGCATAAAAGGATGTCGCAACGTGTGCAGAAGGTGCATATCCAATACTTACGAAAGGTGATGATACTTTCGAATGCTTTCATTCTGATGGCTGTGGAAAGCATTCATTGAGGATGGAATGGCAAGTGGTGTTGATTCCTGTGGAAGGGTCAATTGCTTCGAAAGTAGTTACTTGGTTGGTTACAGAAGGCATTCTTGTTGACTCCTTTGGAAGCATTGGACTTCTTCAATACTTGTGGAAGGTAGCTTTTGCTAAAGTAGTTGTTTCTTATGGAAGGTATCGGGCTTCAATTATTATGGAGGCATAATATTTGATGCCTTCGAAAGGCACTTTTAACCATGCAAAACTCTTTAATGATGCAGAACTAACTATTGTGGAAGGTATAAACTGAAGCGGAAGGGTAGTCTTGATCCCTTCAACCCCTTCGAAAGCCCATAACTCGTTTAATACTTGCAGAAGCATCCCTCAGACTCTTTCGAAAGGCCTTGCTGTCACTATTTTTATTCATGGATCTCTCCTTCATATTCTTTTAGGCCCCGGCAGGGTAGAAGTGATTCTTGGTAATAACATAAAATATACATACATAGAACCAACGACTCATAACAGTGGAAATAGATAGCTAGATACATAAAGAGCCTCTTTCTCTTCCACCATCTTCAAAAGAGCCCAAAGAAACTTGCCACTCTCGGACTACCCAAATATATATGAGTACCCGAGAGTTTAGGGAAAACAAACAAATCAAGTTAGACAATAAGACTGGTATGAGTAGACTCAAAAAAAAATGAAACATGCTAAATAACTTATGAGACTATGTCACAAAACTTGGAATGGGTTACCCTCATAAGAACAACATCCAAGCATAAAAGAATGGAAACAAATAATTAAACGTTGCAAAGAGTGCAAGATTCTTCTTAATGCAATTAAAAAAGAATCAATCCAAAGGTTTGAATCAAAAACAAGAAAGAGGAATTTTTTCAACAATGACTAGGAGGGTGCACCCCCTTACTGAAAAATATAATGTTAGAAAATATAGTTGAGAACTACAACGGTTCTTGAAAACCTCCAAGCCGGATCCCACTGACCTTACTGAGTATCCAAGTATTCACATCTCCATGCTCCTACAACTCGAAACCAATCAAGAGTAGATGTGACAATCCCTAATGGAAGTAACCTAATTTAGCTTGACTCCTCCTCGCTCTTTATTCAGTCATTTTCAATGAAGGATGTCAATGCCCCAAACGAGCAACATATCATCTTAGATTCACAAAACAACAAGAAAAGAAGGGTATCAAAATCGATAGTCAAGATATCAACTATCAGGGATAACAAAAAAGATTGTATAAGGAAATTAATTCTCATACTCTTACCACCACTCATCGATTTCAAACTAGCAGTATTCCTTAGTTAAAAATGAATCCAGGTTATTAAAGAGACAGGCGTTTCATCAGTATGAGTTCTCCTAAGTGAATATCACATCATATGAACATGTGAAGCTTTCATATACTTCCTAAGTCAAAATAGGTCAATTTCTAGATAGTGGATAAATCATTATCTGGTGTATGTATATACTTTGCATATAAAAATTGGACATGGTATACTTAATTAATCATGATCTATTTATAGAACATAAACCTCTTACACTTATCATGTTTCCGACATTTCAACTTCTCTATCCCTTGCCAAGAATCAAAGGCAGGTATGTTAGAGCATTGGTTATTTCAAGCCTTGCCTTAGTTAAAACACTACAATTCTAAATCTCATAGGTAAAGGAAAATCTACTCATCAGGTATTGTGCTAAATACAAGATGACTTACTTTCCATAAATGTGTCAACATTCAAGAACTATTTATTAAATTTGTTTTACGTTACTTAATGGTATAGATAAGATATCCCTTGTTTAAAACAAAGTATTTTTAAACAAATCGAAAAACCAACACCATAAACTTATATCTAGTTTTCGATTTCAAATAAATACTTTCCATCGATCAGAAATGACTTCGTTTAAGTTGAGGTACTATTATCAACTAAAGTAACTTGAATTAATATCGTAGTTCCTTCAAATCAAAGAATAATTAACTCAATATAAAATATATTCACTTCCTAATTTCTTTTTGGATACTTGGAATACCAAGCCTTTGATAATGAAGATGAAATTTGGTTTCTTTCTTTAGTCTATTAATTGATTGTAATGAGATATGGACTCAGTTATTTATAGGTAAAGAGAAGGGTACGTTAGTACTTACCTAATCCCCTATAGCCTAACATGAATCGACTAAATTTTGGTCTAATGGAAACCATCTACATGAAATAACCATATTCGACGATATTTTGGTCCGATGGCAACCATCCACATCACATAATCGGATTCAACCATATTTTGGTCCAATGGCAATCATTCGAATGACATAACCTAATTTGACCATATTTTGGTCCATTAAGAGAGTAGGAAAATTCATTTTTTCTTCTTATATATTTAAATATAATATTATATAAATAGTTATAAAGATGTGATCCAATCAGAGAGTAGAAAGATTCAACTTTTATTCTTACAAGTTTAATGAGAATCATTATACTATTTTATTTTATACTATTGTTTTATCAGGGCGGTAATTATACTATTCTGCTTTATTGGGAAAGATTAATAATTATTTGTTATTTTATTAGGCAAATTATTTTCTTAATTCCTAAGAAGTAACCATTTTTCCTTTGTTATTAGGCAAAAATAATAATACTCTTCTTATTCTTAAATACACCCTAACTGATTTATAACACCGTCTTTAAACCAATATTTTACATCCATTTTAAAAATCCATTTGAGTTGTTTTATCTGAATTTTATTTTATTTATAAAATCCATCAATTTAATCATTTAAAATTATATTAAACACTCATATTTAAAGTGACTGAATTACAGGTCGTTACATATACACCTATAATTTTATGACTCAAATATGCGATATGCAGGTCAAGTAGATGGTCGAGGGGTCGATAATCAGGGTTTTATATATATCTATATAATGTGAATATATTGTTAATGCCATAGATATTAATTTTGATGTAACAACCATATAAATATAGGAATTTACAATTTTCCAAGTTGTATAGAATATTCTGCTGGATATTATGCAGGTTTATCAAGTGTAGGATAATGAAGTTTGAAGACAAATTAGTAAAAAGACTGGAGATCAGGATTTACAGATGATCAAGACGTTTGAAGACTCGTGAGCTTAGATACAAAGACAAGAAAAATTCAAGACTAGAGATCATAGAAAATAAGCATAAGAATAATTGGTCAAAGTCCTCGGATAGCAGCCATATGTTCTTTGAATACCATTTTATCAAAATACTTATTTTTCAAAGTATAATTTTACAAATATTTTATATTAATTTTTTATGTCAAAAGTATTCAAAAACTATGTTTAATTTTTTTACAAATCATTAGAATTTTATAGACACTTTAAATAAATTATTGATTTCCAAAACTAATAAGGGTATGTTGATATACCCCACCTATTTATGTCGATATATAGACCGTTGGAAATTTGCCTTTTGAATTTTGAATAGTTGTAATTTTTGGTTACATCTCGTCGTAAAGAAACATATCCCTTCAAATTCTATATGAAGGGGACTAGAAAGCAAATTTTAGTAAATAATTTCTATACTTTCTTCTCACTCTAAATTCTTAATATATATTTCGCAAAATCCACTTTCTATACTACTCACATTCAATTTCTATTTTACTATATTCATCCCATGCAGCTTAATCACTGGGTTGGAAGTATTCTCTCATCAATTCAAAGATCAAAGTGCCATCGAAAGGGCTATAGGATACTCTATATCCAAAGTACAATTGTTTGTATTTAGAATCAAAAACTCTCTATTATTATTTGTTTGAATGTGATTGTTGCCCATTCAAATCAAGTGGGTGTGCTTGTTGTTCGTTCAAATCAAGTGGGTGTTCTTGTTACCAGATCAAATCAAGTAGGTGATCCTGTTGTTGGATTAAACCAAGAGAGTATACCCTAAACTCATAAATTGAAAGTGTGTATCTCATTGCCTTAAAATCAAGACTATATTTTGGTTAGCTTGCTACCTGTTTAAAGTAGGTGCTCGAAAGAATATCTGTACATACACTGTACAGGACTGGACCTAGGATTGGTTGATCCAAATTAATATACAGACTCATGGCATCATCTCCCTTACTTTTACTTCACTATTACCACGATTATATATATGTGTGTGTGATTACGTGTTAGTATATAACTATGATTGATTTTCTGTGTTTTATTAAAATCTTGAAATAATTTAGAAAAAGTTTCATAAAAGTTATAAAATACTATTTATCTCCTTCAATTGTTAAAGTATCCTTAAGATCCATTCACATTAGTACTACATCATTTTCCATATTTGGTATAAGAGCATTAGGTTTTCAAAAACTCTTTATTTGATTTTGGAAAGTATATATGGCCAGTAACACCGATAGTACATCTTCTAACATTTTTGAATAAAAACAAAGTTGTAAACTCCTTATGATTCCCTCAAATAGATTAGTAACTAATAATATTGAAAAGCTACTTGATCATTTTGGAAGTGTATAAAGTAAATTGGGAGGAACAAGTATGTTATATTAGAGATTTTGAGGAGACACCTAATAACCGTACATCATAAATCAAGGATAAATGGATACTTGAAAGTGGATGCTTAAAAACATGATTAGAAATCTGAAGATCTTAAAGGACATCGTTTACAAAGTTGGTGGAACAGTTAGCTTCAAATATAACTCAAAAAAATAAGTCATCGGCACTGGCAATGTTAGTAACTCTAAAACTCCTATCGTTTCTAATGTTTTTCTAGTTAAGAAGTTAAAACATAATCTCCTTAATATTAGTTAATTATTAATATGTATTTCAACATTAATTTTAAAAAAGACATTTTCCATATCGAGGACAATGAGTCTAGAATCGTTTTTGAATGAGTTAGAAAATGTAACACTTACATTTTGAGTATGGAAGTGTCTAATGGTCATCTTTATCTTTTGGCCAAATTTAGTGACCCTTGGATTTGCCATGATTGATTTGGTCATTTAAATTTAAACATTTATCCAAAGTAGTCAGATATGTACTTGTTAGTGGTCTTCAAAAATGAGTTTTACTATTGATAACCTATGTGATGCTTGTCAACTCGAAAATTCATAGAAGTTCATTTAAATTGAAAGACATGATTTTGACTACACATCCTTTAGAACTTCTTCACTTAGACTTTTTTGGACCAACTCAAGTTCAATCAATGAATCATAATAGATATGGTTTTATAATAATAGATGTTTTTTGAAGATATAGTTAGATATTATGTCTTAATATCATATAGTTATGCTGATTATGATGGATGCAAATCTGACTGGATAATTATGACTAGAACCTGCCACTTTTTAGGATACTCACTTGTATCTTGAAAATTATGTACAAAGAAAAATTGTGTATCTATATCCACAATGTAGGTAATATATATGTGTATATATATAGGATTAGCTTGTTCACATGTTATGGATATGCAACAAATTCTAAGAGATTTCAGTTTAAATTTAAAACAATCACCAATATATTATGGTAATACTGATGTAATAAATTTATCGAAAAATCCAAAACATCATGCTAGGATAAAAACATATAGATATAAGACATCATTTCCTAAGAGATAAAGTAAATAAAGAAATTATTACACAAGAATATAAAATTACAAAAAATAAATAGTCGGTATTTTAACAAAATCATTAGCATAAAATACATTCATTAAATTAAGAAGAGAGCTTGGAATTTGTTCATTTACAAAAATTTAAAAATAACTCCTTCAATTGTTTAAAATATAAATAAATATGAAAAAAATAAAATATCATGTATATGTCGACATATCTAAGTAGCCTACGTTGACATAGCCGTTTTTAGAAAAACTACTTTTCCCTTATTTCAAAATTTAAAGTCCAACTATATAACCACCATATTCGATTCCAAACCCAACTTCCTGTCTTTTTCCTTTTGAAAACACTGAATTAATTAATGGAAAATGGATTCATCCAATTCAAAATGCCGTATAGAAGAATCAACTACCTTTCTTGACTTCACATTCTCCAAACTCAACAAAATTGAAGGAGAATAAAAGAATGTCCTCCCCATTCTTACTGAAATTGAAGGCTTGCAACTTTATTTCAATAATGAGTAAGAAATGCAAAGGAGGATATTAAGGTATCTACAAATGTGACGAACCGCATTTCATTCCATAGAAAGACGTATCATCAAAAAGAAAGAAAGAGGTAGAAATAAAATAGATAGAAGAAAGAACTAAACAATATCAGAATCTCACAGCGGAAATGGAACAAAACATAATATATCACATAACTATTACATAGTCTTTACATCAGAGTTACACAGATACAATAACATCATCTACATTAGACAGTTATAAAGACCTGTCTATCCATTACATTTCAAAATACAACAGACAAAAAGGTTGAACACAGTGGAAATAGATATATATATAGCCTCGTCTGGACTCCTGCTCCAAGCTTCCAAAATTCGTCAAGCCAAACCTGATAACTTGGCTACTCATAAAAATTTGACTATCCAAGAGTTTAAGAAAAATAGATATAAACTCCGTGCCAGACATGGGTCTGGTGTGAGTAAACGGTTAAGTTGTTTAACTTGAAAACCTTTGAAAATAAAAGGTATCTCGTAAGACTCTCTGCCCATAAATACGGACAAGTTTTTCCCTTATGATAACCAAAACATTTGATAGGAAATCCGGTTATATTATAATAGGGTCTAGGGTTTTCAAATAAATATTCACATAGCTGAAATTATTACATTCATTAAATTCTAGCATACATAGGTTTACAATCAAGTTCGAGGGCACTTATTGGAAATTGAATTCCATATAATGGCGGGGATACTGGGTACCGTCCGTCACAGTACGTGGCCTAGATCAATGTACCGATGATACCCCTCGATCCCCTACAACACAAAGCCGGAGCTATCCCTTACTGGATAGTTCGAATAAGACAACGCTCTGGTTGTAGCTAGCAACCGCCCACATAGCCGAATAAAAGGGACTCTAGACAGGGGAAAATCATATCCTACTTGGGTGCTATCCACTTATTCTTGCTGCATCTCCCCTGTTTTCGCCATTCCCGGTTGATGAGGCTTGAGGCTAAGATTACCTTTAAAGAACATATCTTGGAATGCCCATCGTCCTCCATTGACGATGGTCTGATAGCATTCATCTATAAAAGTTCGTTCCGGGTTCGAACGAAACTGAAGGCATTATCTCGTTGCACTCATTTTGGAATCACCCTCGGAGTTAACGACAATAACCCTTGCGCTCTTAATTCCATCTCGGCCTTTACTTTGTGATTCCACGATCTATCATTTAACTTGGATCGATGTGGTTTACGGATACTCAAATTTAATACCCGATCCCCGTCTCATCGAAATCCAAACGTTTCTTAAAGGTCAAGTTGTTTAAGGTTAAACAATCTAATTCAATTCAAAACATTGAATTCACACAACATTCATCACATGTAAATATTTCACATTTATCACTGATATCTCTAATATCACATCATAGAATATCCAAGATCATCATACAATAGATATTAATTAATCCGGACATTCTACTCAAACAATCACCCACAAGCAGAATTGTTAATCCATATTATAATTAATTTAATTAACTTAAATTAAATTAATTACTTAAGAATTAATCACCAATTCCCTACTTAATCAATCATTAATTAATTAATACAATCATTTGAATTAATTAACCATTACTTAAATACCTTATCAATCAATCAATTAATCTTTAATCGTTGATTAATTATCCTTTAATTATTAAATAATAAACCGTAATTATTAATTAATATTCCTTAATTACAAATTAATTAATCTTAATTATCAGTTAATCAATCCTTAATTAACAGTTTATTAATTCTTAATTACCAGTTCGTTAATCAATTAATTAATCTTTATTTATAGATTAATTATCCTTTAATTAATAATTAATAAAACCTAATTATTAATTAATAAACTTAATTACAAATTAAGTACTTCTTAATTAACAGTTAATTAATCTCTAACTACTTAATTAATTATTCTCTAATCATTAATTAATAATCTCTAATTATCTACTTAATAATTTTTTATTACAAATTAATTAACCTCTAATTAATTAATTATATCCTTTAATTATCAATTAATTAATCCTTAATCATTAGTTAATAAAATTAATTAATTACTCTTAAATTTCGTAAATTATCTTAATTAATCTCAATAATTAAAATCTTAATTAACCTTAAGATAAAACATTATCTTTATTAATGACTTAATTATCATTTACATATGTAAAACATTTTATCCTTAATTAACACTTAATTTTATTTAAAAATAAGTTTCAAAAATACTTAAGCATTTAAAAAATTTAAGTTAACAATTCATATAACTTCTTTAAATCAAATAATTCAAAAAAACATTTATCATAAAATAGTTTAACTAGATTTAAAAAACATCTTATCTTGATTAACACTTAATTTTATTACTAAATTTTGTTTAAAATAACATAAAGATAATATTAACTTAACAAATTTAAGTTAACCAATTATATAACTTCTTAAATCAAATGTTAAAGAAAACATTTATAAAAGAATTTTATTTAGGAAAAGTTTTTAAACTAAATTTATTTAAATTTCAAAACCTGCTTTCTAAAAACTTTTTAAAACTTGGTTTAACCCTTGCTTCGGGTTCTACCCGAAGATCACTCGGGTCTTGCCCCAAGTAAAACCACTTCCTTTCTGTTATTTTATTTTAACTTAGATTTTAGTTTAAGTTTTTAAAACTCGACTGCATGAAAACACTCACGGCAATTACCCGAGCCTTCTTCTCATTCACCCGAGTACTCCATCGAGAGCACGCACTACCCAAATACACTAACACAAAACTTCACCGTGCACATGCACCGCCGATCGACAGAGCTCTGACCTCCAAGACCTCTGCCGACAGATCTCTTTCAACTCATCCGATCACCCAGAAGCACACATCAAACTCGAAAATGAAATCGAGTTACCTCGATCAAATAGGCATAGCAGCCATCGCTAGACAATCGCCTAGAACTCCTGATGCCTACCATCGGCACCCCTACAACTCTGGCCACCTCTTGCCGACCTTCCACGCTGCCATTTCCCAAAGTCTCGAACAACTCGAATCACCAGAGATGTTGTTGTGCCCTAAAATTCCAACTTCGACACCACCTAGGGTTAAAACCTTGTTCGACCCACCGTCGCCGCCATGGTGGCTTAAACCTCCTTCCACCATTTTTGCCAACATCCTAGATCACCAACCCTACTTCTGCAAAAGCCATGACCTTCCCAGGTTCACCCATCACCAAAAAACCCCAAATCTTATTTCTTGGTCAAACCTTAATTACTCACTCTAAATCCAACTAAAAATTTTGATTTTCATTTTAAAAATCATATTTCACAAAGTCGATTCAAGTTATATTCTTGAAATAGCAAATTAAAATGTTTGATTTTAAGAAGTTATTAAAATTGTTGCTGTATTTTCCAGACTCTAGCAGGTTTTCAAGCTTAAAATACTTGAACATATTTTTAGCACCTAGATTATGTTTAGATTAACTTATCTTATATGAAAACTAAACCCTATCAGAGATCAGAAGGTGAGATAATGGATTTTTAATCTAAACTTTAAAACTCTGTTACAGAGAAGAACATGAATACATCAGACATGCACACCTGTACGCATTCATACACACACACACACACTTATATATACACATGCAACATCATTCACCTCAGAAATTCACAAGCATAGATTTATATTTACATAAACTTTTTAAAATAAAATGTTTATTCACTTGATTAAAAGATGAACAGAGCTTGAAACTGGGATTTGAAAACTTGAATTGCCTCTAGATTTTGAAAAATGGAATGTTTAAAACTGGAAATCTTGATGTTGAAATGATCAAGCTTTAAAATAGAATTGATGTCGCTTTGAATCTGAGAAGGTTGCTTTGTTATGGTGATCTATTGTTGCAGGCTTTGATAAATGGTTTACAGGGTTTTGAACTTGAGTTTGTTTTGATTTTCTTATGGATTGAATAATATTTTACAGATTTTTTTTTGGTTTGATCAGTTTTGAGAATGTTTATAGGTTTGAGTTTTCTTGCTTTTGAAATGAGAAGATAGGAAAAGAAATGGAAAAGAGGAGATGTATGTTTATATAAACTAAATATTAATTTATTAAAATTTAAAGAAAATGAAAATAAAAGGAAAAAACAGTTGTTCAATTACTAACATTTGTCATTTACAATATTTAATCACATTACACATGTACTTAGCATGATTTAAAAGCTAACACTTGTCATTTTACATTTTAATTATTTTAAAATGATTTAAAAGCTTTTGTATTCAATTTTCAGAATTAGTAAGTACATTTCTTAATTTATATAAGTAAAATCCTTTAAAGAAAATAAAATAAAACCAATTATATCCTAAATAGAATCATATACAATATATTTAAGATATATATCTTTTAAATTTCAAATTGAAATCCAAATTTCAAATTCAAATTCAAATTTAAAAATCCAATTTAAAATCAACTTAAGTAAATATATATATATATATATATATATATATATATTAATTTAAACAAATGCATTATTAAATTTGTAAATAATTATTCTATTTAAAATCTATTTAAATTTTTATATATAAACAATCTCCCTAAGAAACTTAAATATAATAGAAAGAGATTCATTTCTGAAATGTATAAGAAATTTTTTTGCATGAACCTGAATGATTGTACAATGATGATATGTTACTTGGTTTATGTATTTCATTGTATTAGTTTTCTATGTTGCATAAATAAAAGACTTCTCGTGTAGTCGGGTACCTAAGGATCTCTTTGATAAATTTGTTGAGTTGAGAAAGGATTTTAAAGAGAAATATTCAATTCTCAAATCATCACAATTGGCAAGATAATTTTTCCTCTGAGATTTACAAGAAATTTACATGCGGTTTCCATGTTTTTGCTTTGACTTTTTGGGTGATGAGAAGGATAAATTACTTAGCGAAATCCGATCCTTGCATACAAAATTAATATGTGATCGTGATAGCCCTCTTGCCGAGGAATAGAATTATCATCGTTTCCTTCTAATTTATACTGCAGATAGGATCAAGGCTTCTTTTGATTCTATACTTATTTTTCTGCTGGGTCGTTCGAAAAGACTAAGGCCGTGGTTTCAAAATTTGAACATTAATTAAATGTTATTGAAATGAAATTGTAATATAACCTTGACTCTTGTAATTATTTGTAAACTTCATTCCTTATTAATAAAAGAGTTTGTCCTACTTGTATTGATTTTTGTCTTCTTTATTTTTAATAGGATGCCTAGTTAGCATGTGAATATGATTCTTTAGACACCTCATGAATTATTGAAGTTAAAGATCTACTACTTGCATATACGAAGGAGAAACGATCATCTCAAGATGACTCGGCTTTACAATTCCTAAATAACCCCGAGGAACAAGAGTGGCATAAGAACTATTTCCTATTAAAATCATCTTTTAGTGCTTACAAAGAAATGACCGCTCTCATGGAGGACAAATATAAAGAAACAAAGAATGAGTTTCAGTAGCTGAAATAGAGAAAAGACATAGCTTATAGATCTAACTTCTCCATAGAAACTGACATTGAGATAACTAAGCTTCATTAGAAAATATGTGATCACGAATTAATGCTAACAAAAAGTAAAGTATCGTGCTAATCTTTGGAACTTACTGTAAGCGGGGGTTCTTCTAGCCTTCCCACTCCCACATTGAGATAAAGAACAAGATCCACATTCTCGACTAAACATGAGTTTTCTACTTTACTATACCCTCATCCAGGTTCGAATAACGCAGCGATCTCTAAGTGGGATAATCAAGTCAAATTCGAAATGACATAGTATTTCAATAAGAAGTGGGAGGAAAAGATACCCGAATACATCAGTGCATACAGACTTGGGCTGTAACAGGAGCCAGCCTTGATTAGATTTTCTTTCTTTTATCTCTTTGTGCTTGCGACAATGTGAATAATGTATCGAATTGTAAAAAATTTGTAATTAAATGAATATTACCTCATATATGTAATCAAGAACTGACTTTTGATTCTGACTTGAAACTGTGTGATGCTTCTAATTTCACTTTTTCATATTTCGAGCTCACTTTCTGCTTGTTTGCAAAATTGAGATTGCTGTTGATTGAGCCTATTATAACTCAATGCGAACGTTTAATAACGAAGATTCCTGTTCAAATAATATTAGATCCTATAACAATATAAAATATCAACAATCTCCATTTAGAAGGTCATAAACCTATATTTGAAAAAATAGAAGCCAAGAAATCCATATACAGGACAATAGAAAACTGAAAATCTATGTCGGGTAATAGCATAAAATCAGAAACTTATATCTGACAATGGAATACTTAAAGATCTTTTCTTCTTGGAGGTTAGATAGATTTAAAGCACTACTTGGCTTGAATTTTGTTGGATCTTCTTCTAGAAGACTGATCGTTGAGAGTACAACTTGGCTCAAACTTTATATGACTCGAAAGTACTGCTTAGCTGTAATTTCGATTGATCTAGGAGTGCTTCTTTGGTCCAAATTTTGGTAGGTTTGAGAGCACTACTTGGCTCTGATTTTGATTGATTTGGGCTCGCTTCTTTGGCTCAAATTTTGGTAGGTTTGAGAGCACTACTTGGTTCTGATTTAGATTGATTTAGGAGCATTACTTTTGCTCGGACCACTTATCACTATCTTAGGTGATGATTAAGGTCTATTTTCCGATGTGTTTGGTTAGATAACTTAAGTAGGACCAAAGACTTATCCGACCTCCATCTAGAAGGCTTTTCACAGTCGTTGCTTTTCTTTCTGTTACTTCGAAAGTAGCTGCTTTAGCTTGAGCCACGCGAATTTTCGATATTCCTTTTTATTTCTCATCAAACGAATGGAATTTTCTTTAGAGTTTTTCGAAAAGCCCTGCTAGTGGAGGAAGACCCCCTAAGGATATATCTATCTCTTAGATGTTTGGATTTTTAAAAACTTTTGTCCCTGCTCGACGGGTGGGTCTTGCAGTCAAGCTCCCTCATGCCTTTGCACTCGAGGGCCAATCTCCGTACGGCGAAAGGAAACCTTAGACAATAACTCCCCCCCCCCAAACACAGCTTACAACTTAGTTGTAACAACTAGAATTGTTCCATAACAAAAAAATATGATTGTGAATTTGAAATAAAAATAAAGGGATGCGGATAAATGGAAAGGTGATAGAAAGAGAGACTTGATGTGGTGGAAGTCATCAGTTCGAGCCTGATTATCCCTAACCCAATAGGAGTTTTTATATTTTGACTTCCTCCCCGTAGAAATCGAATGAGAATGGATAAGAGGCTTGTGGGATTGACGTGATAGGGTAAGGATGGCTATATTGCTGGGAGTGAACTCCTTTTGTTCTTCTTGGCATCCGTTATTTTGGTACAAATTTTTTTGGTTCTTAAAAATAAACAGTTTGAAAAGGTTTGTATTTAAACTCACGAAAGGCTATGAGTGCTTAGACATCGTTTCATTCCATTCGATATTAACTTGCCTCGACGGTTGTGTCATTGTGCCCCTTCAAGCATATATGCGATTAATAGACCAGGGATTGGCGACTTACCCATTCAGTGACTTTGGCACTGGTCCGAAAGAGAATCCAGTACCTCTTGGTCATGAATAGGACGTGGGGCAATCAATTGGAGAACCAGGGACTCGATTAACTCACTCATTGATTCTTTAACATTAGTCGGTTCGGACCTGTTAAAGAATAATCGCAAAAATCCAAACATTTCTCTATCCATCCATAAGGTATATTGTTCCGTTTGAAGAAAGGAAGGATCCCAAAGAATCGATCTTTCTTTTAGTTGTTGAATCTCTGTTTGATCGAGCAATGTCGCGTGGAGGTAGAAGGCCCATGGGTCATGAACTTATTTTCTCAGAGAAGAAGCAATGAAGGTATCTGAGGAATAAGCATCCGCTAACTCTGTGCCAGCAGCCGTGGTCAGACAGAGGATGCAAGCATTATCCGGAATGATTTGGCATAAAGCATCTAATTAGAAAAAATTGTATTACTCACACAAAATTATTATATTCTATTAATTCCTTAGCTTTTGGTTTTTTCATGTTGTCAAACAGTTGAACAATGAAACAGATGGCGAGTGCCTGATTGAATTAATCAGGTCGTGTAGGAACAAGGTTCAAATCTCTCGGTCTGTTGCCGCTAGCATTCATCCTGAGCCAGGATCGAACTCTCCATGCCACTAACTCACCACTTCCCCAAGTTAAGCTGGTACTTGGATCGACTCTATTACATAAGTTGATTCCTAACTTGATATATCATTTCGAAACAACTTACGAAATGAAGAAGACAAAACATGAACAAGAGGGATCCACTAAAGAAGACAAAGATAGCCCGGTTTACGAAGATTCTTATCTTGATATCCATCAAGATAATTGGGAATTGGGAAAACTTAAAAAAGAGAAAACTTATTTTTGGTTTGAAAAACCTATTGTAACTTTTCTTTTCGATTATAAACGATGGAACCACCAATTAAGATATTTAGAAAATGATAGGTTTGAAAATGCTATACGAAATGAAATGGCACAATGTTTTTTATATAAAAAGGGGTGGAGACATGGGGTTGGTCCATGGATTTTCCTTCCTTTTGCCACATTTCGCTCAAAGCAAAGGGTTGAAGGGAGATAGTGCATCAAGCTATTCGCAAGGGCCAACTTGATCCTCTTCCTCAGGGATCCCAAATGATGGAATCCTAGGAGAGCCGCCGACTCCAACAATCGTCCATGTACGATCCATACTAGATCTGACCAACTTCCTATCCTACCTCCTCTACGTTCTTGACAACCCATCTTTTTGTCTCAGTATAATCTTTTAGTGGGTTACGGGGAGTAAAACACAAATATCCTAATTTAAGTATGGTTACTATATGTAATTAAAAAGCCTTCACGAAGGGAAATAACTCGTGATAAAGACAAGATGTGAAAAAAAATTCTAAGGAACCAAAAATTTTGAAAATTTGGATTTATGTCCAACGAATCACACCATTAAAAAAAATCGTTACCTTAACCACAAGGAGGGGATGTCGAAAAACCCGTTGTTGCTGATATCTCCTTCTCGGTTCCTTCTTCCATAAACCGAGCTCAGAGAAGGAACATGATTTACTTTAGAAGCGACTATTCCCTAGATACCTACATCGTGGTATTTCACAGTTAAATCAATTTGAAAAAGGCCTAAAGTTAGAGATTTATCAATAGGTGGGTATTTCAATCGAAATACCAAAAGAGGGTATTAGTTCTTTCTATCCATCTGGATTTTATTGTAATGGAATGCTAAATCTATTTCTTCGCCTTTTCGCTAATAAATCAGAATTCTCTTGGAGAATCGAAAGATATATAAAATCCAAATTCCTATTGTGGAGGATTTGATCAAGTCTTGAATAGTCAAAAAATTCCCTAAGAAATGATTCATCGAAATAATGAGTCACCCGTTCCATTGATGTGAGAACATCTAAGATCAAGAAATGCTTGGGAGTTTCTCTATTCAATCCTTTTCCTTCTTCTTGTTGTTGGATATTTCGTTCGTATCCATCTTCTCTTTTTTTCCCGAGCATCTAGTGAGTTACAGACAGAGTTAGAAAAGATAAAATCTTTGAGCCTAACTTAAATGACATATGATAGCTTCCTTCGAACCTCCATGCTATTTAGCACGAGATTTTGAGTCTCGAATTCTTTCGGGACCTTGGCTTGTCACATGAGTCTGAAAATCTTGGTTCAAATCCTTCAGTGCGGGATTCAAGATGTTCCCTTGATCTATCCCTAAATATTAATCTGAAAATCCACGAATCTCAATGACCTCAGACTCATGTGACAAGTCAAGGTCCCGAAAGAATCACTAACTCTAAAAATAAAAGGTGAGGAGGACGTATATATATGTAGTACCCATTTTGGGAACGCCCAGTGCCAAAGTCACTGAATGGGTAAGTCGCCAATCCCTAAAATGTACTATGTAATGTACTTTATCCGCTGCGTTATGCATATTGGTGGGTATTTTACTAGAGCTTTCTACGATGATGAAGATTATCCCCCATCTTCTCACCGGCCGACCGGTTTTTGATGCATACAAGTATTTTTGTTGGAATGTATCCACAATCAAAAAAGCTTTTGTGATTGTTCCAGAAGAAATGGATTTCATAAAGGCCTTTATGGCCCTAGCCTGTAAATGATCGATAAGGCCATTCACTATTTCTTGAAGCTCGATCTCCCTATTTCTATCCCAGATCCTAGCATCACAATTCCATTTCTGTCTAAATTTCGGAGTAAAGAGCCTCTAAATGGGGTATTCCTTCTTGACGGTATCGAGCCGGAACAACTTGTTCCTCAAAAAAGTTTTTGTGATTGTTCCAGAAGAAATGAAACAATCCCTACCGGTTTTCCAAATTACTCCCAATTTATTCCGCCTTTTCGTTGGGATCAGTTACAACTTCGAATATGGAATTCAAGGGGATCAATTAATAAACTTAGATTTTCAGCTAGTCTGGCACCAACTCTTCGATATGTTGGTCCCGAGGGAAGGAAGAGGCTAGGTTAACCGAAAGATGGTTATCGGTTCAAGGACGCAAGGTGACTTTGCTTTTGTAGGGTAAGAAGGGGTAGAGAAAATGCCTCGAGCCAATGTCCGAGTTCCAAGCCTTTGATGGCAGGCACTGAAGGCTGGTTTGGTAGTTCAGTGAGGCCTTTAATGACGACATTAAGGGCTTACTCTATCCTACCTGTAGGAGGCGATCTAACCAGGCTGCGTATGCGGGGGTAGAAGGCTTGTAGAAAATTTGTGTAGGCCCTTTCAGACGGGTCCAAAGGATTACTTGGCCTCCTTTTAGGAGGTGCCTTAGCAAGGCCTTTGACGATGAGGTTAAGGGTTTATGCTCTGGCTAGGCCACGTAGACGGAAGAAGACTTAGTCGGTGCTTCGATCAGGCCTCTTTGGACTGGACCAAAAGCTTACTTCGTCTTTCCTCTATGAGGCACTTTGTCTAGGCACATGTTAGCTGGAGATAAAGGCTTTAGCCCCTTACTACCACACTAGATAGTGATTTAGGCTTTCCATTATACTAGGAGAATTTTACGCCTCGACCATGTAGAATTACCTATTTGAAGAACTTATTTTATTATCGAATGTAACGACCCGCTATTTTGGACCATTCAAATCGACAATAAAACCATACATATCCGACTTGAATAATTCAAAATACCGAATTGCTAATTAAAATTTGGCAAAACTTAAAATATACTTAAATAAATCAATCACAGATCACAGAGTAATATAATGCAGCGGAATAGATAAAGAATAGTAGTTCATGAAGCTACTATATACATCAGAGTTAGAAATAAAATACAACCAAATAGTTCAAATGCAGTGAAGTCTCCAATGCAACAGATGACTTCTCTGAACCAATCAACTGGAAAGGATGGAACCTGAATCGATAGTTGGATCTCCAAATGAAACTCCGAACTGCAAAGGTGAGTCTCTAATGCTGTATCACCCAGTCTGACCCAAGCGTAAAGCAAAACACAAAACACTCGAGTCAGGATTAACATTCTTATATCAATAAATCCAACTCAAGTGAAATATCAACTGAAATACACATAACTTAAAGGATGTTTGGGATAACCATCCTCTAAGGGTCCATGGAACTATCTACAAGGTATAAATATACACTATAACACCGTGGCCATTTCAGCTTAATTTATACTTCAAAACCAAATATCATTTCAATTCAAATATCTCTATATTTCCCAAAATAGTATTTATATATTAAATAATTTATACAATAAAGTATTTTCAATTCCCTGAACTTAACAAATCGTTTCAACATCAACCCGACCTTCCCATTTAAATTAAATTCAATCTCAATTTATCAATTTAAATTCAACTCAATTCCTGAAATAAACACTTCAATTTATCGATCTCAAATTCGGATTTGTAATCACAAAAATACCCCTTTATATTTCAGTATATTTCAAAACTTTAAGTGTTCAGTGTTTCAACTAAATTTTTATTCAATTTAGTTTTCTAAATAATAAATTCAAATTCGGTTCAACCTAAATTTCACTTTAATTCAATTTAGTTGCTAAATAACAAATTCAACTACGTTGATTTCAAATACAGATCTGAATCTCAACATAACCATTTAAATTCCAGTATAGTAATATTTAAATGTTCTATATAACAGTTTCATATAGATCTCGATTTAACCTCATTATTATTTAGTCTTGAAATACTCCCTTATTAGATTCAATATCATTTAAGTAACCTTAAATTACATTTTACTCAATATTTTCTTTAATTTTATTAAACGTGAAATATTCATTAAATCACTTAAATCAAAAATCCAGTTACAAAATCATACCTTTAAATTTTCCATTCAATAATTTCAAATCGATTTAATTAAATAAATCCTTATTTAAATACCATTTTTAATAAACCCAAATTTATCTCCCAATCTTAATTATTCAACTTTTTACAACGGTAAATTTTGAAATATAAATCTTAAATAATACTCAAACATATTATATGGATTAAATCAATCTCAATAATATTATTATTAAATCTATATATAAAATTTCCATTTATATATATAATATTTTAAGAACCAATATTTGTTAAATCCCATATATTTCTTTTCAACTGTAGAAATTTATTTTCAAAATATTTATATGGACCAACGGTGTCTGTATATATTTCCTATCATAAAGTCAAGTGCTACAGATATTTATCATTTCAACCCGTACACTAAATATATACGGGTGGATATCATTTCAACCCGTAATCCCAAATTCAATTAAATGAAAGTCGCTTGGGTTTATCATTTCAACCCATAACGATTTTCTCCTATTCTAAAGTCCGTTCGGGTATGTATCGTTCCAACCCATAATGATTTCTATGAGAGATAACAGATAAGAAAATAATAATAATAATAACAGGCATATATCATCAAAATAAATATAAACAATAGGATATGGTGTCATATCCCATAAGTGAACAGTTATAGATAATAGCATATATAACAACTTAAATAACTACAGCCTCATATTTCAATTGTCGTTTCAATTGAAATCAAATTTAATAAATAAAAGAATGTTAATCGTGAGTGATGTCTCACCTTTCGAGGCTAGAGATGGACGAAAGTGGGATAAATTACGAATCCAAGCACAAGTTTCAAAGTAAAGCAGGATTGGCACGAATTCGATGGATAGAGCTGACAACAGAATTTTACGAGAACAAATCCAAATCAGATTGACATAAATTGAAAATATAACATTATTATTTTATTATTATTTTTAAGTCAAATATCAAAACAAAATACGTATGTAAGAAAAATCATTGGTTTGTATTAAACACATGTATTAAAATTAAATATAATAAAATTTGAAATAAATGCTGTAACTTTTATATAGAAATATACATAAACATATACAAGTTTAAAGAAAAATGATGAGACCACTTTTCAAAATAACTTTATATATTACTGTAACAAAGAAAGCTACAAACACTAACATAACAGTTTTATTTTTTACATAAAACAATATAACATATGTAATAGAACTGTTAAATCTCAAGACTTTGTAAACCACGTGCGTATATATTTTATAAGAATCAATACTATAAATCACTACAAACCAATGTATATATACTTAGAAATTTTATGGCTAAAGTATATAATTACATGTATACACAGTTTTAAACTTATGCATAAATGAATAATATAAAAACATACGTATACTATTAAAATTTGTAAGTAAGTAGGATATAAACAATTGAATCTCAAATAAATAGTACTTTATCCCTATATATATTACTGCAAATGAAATATAGTAACCTATATAATACTTAAAACAACATATAATATCAACTTATATACAATTATAATACAAAACATGTACATATATATTCTCTGTCCCATATGAAATATATATATACAAACAAAAATCATTTTAAAACATACAAAGAAAATATATCTTTGAACGTAGAAAATTATGTAATACTTTCATATAGATATGCCTTGTATTAATTGTAAACAGTTGAAAAAAAAAAGAAAAAAAGAAAATATATAGTTCTAACTTATATATTACTCACCTGCTGCACTAGAAGAAGAGGAGGAAGAACAAAAGGTTGGAGATGGCATCAGGGAGGAAGGATGGTTTGTACGTCCTTCGGGTTGAAACAGGGGAAGAGGATGCAAAAGTTTTCAACAACATGAATTGGATCTGGGAAGATGAAAGCTTGATTATAAATATATACTTTATTCATTTGATAACGTGCAAGTACAGAAAAGGAATAGGTAAATAAATGATTCAAAGTGGAAAATGGAAGTGACAGACGTTATGACATCTAAAAATTTATTTCAAAGTAACATATGCTACAGATCAGATCAAAAGAAAATTTTAATAGGAACGGTTGTCCATTGATTCAGCAAAGTGTTTAAGGCAATAAAAAAAAGAACCGTTGCCAAATAAAGATAAGAAACATATACCACAAATATAAAGTGATTTGAATAGTAACAGTCCCTCAGATTGAGCTGAACAATTAAAGCAATAAATTTTTGTTTGTTTGGACAGTACGTAATGAGTTTGGAAAGGCAAGGATATTAAAATGGAAAAAGGAATGGACAGAGAAATTTAAGCAAAGATAAAACGTATGCATGTTTTGTACATTCATACTTCCAAAATGGTATGACGTGGCAACAGTCCAATTTTAGTAAAAGATGAAATAAATGTGAGAAATGAAATAAATAGGAATGAACCGCATGTTTCCAAAACGAAACGTATGCAACAAATCAGCAAATAAATAGAAATGTGTAGGGAGATGAGTGAAATAAATAGAAAATGTTAAAATATAAATAAATATAACATACATGAAAAGGGCAACAGGATGATTTAGAAATTAATAAATGAGAAACGTATATCCCTATACGTTTTAGTTTCAAAAAGAATAATTTTTATTATCGAAAGTTATAAAGAGTTAAAAGCATTGAAACGTGGTTTCCGCTGAAATTTATTTTATTCCCAACTGAGATGAGAGAGAAAGGGAAAGATTTCAAACAAATGAATATATTCCAAATGAATTTAATATAAACGATCATGGTGTGGTTCATAAGAAAATTTAATGCAATTTATAATTGTGTGAGCTGTACGTTGATTTAAGGAAAAAAATAAAAGCAATTAATGGCTTGATTTAATAGTACATTTCAAATTTGAAAAGAAAAGAGAAGTAAGGATTGAAATTTTGATTTCAATTAAATGATCGCACGAATGAGCAAATAGCAATTAGCAAATAGCAGAAAGAGATAATGGAATGTATGATAGAAAAGGAATAAATGAAATGTGAACGGATAGAATGCAAATTGAAACGGCAGAGAATTAAATATAAGATGGAAAGGTGTGGCAACGCGCACCTATAGATTTAGCTAAAACCTTTAAAAGAAATTTAATATGGTATGTGACGTCCCACCTCTATACCCACGCTAGCCAAGAACACTACGGTGTAGTGCTGTCAACTAGCGCGGAGAATAAGGCTGTTGAGGAGCGACCATCCATGTAATTTCTTATCACACGGTGGCTATAAAATAATCTTCGGAAAAAAATATAGAAGTAAGCATAACATGCGAATCAATCACAGATATCCATATCACAAAGGCGGAAAGAGATATGAATATATATCACATAAAAGTGTACATCAGAGTAGTGGTCTAAAAAGATCCACGATAATACAAAAGAATAGCAACGCGTGCTATACAAAAGAATACAACTATGAGTCTATATCTCAAGTGTAAACAACAAAAGCTGCTAATCTAAACAAGTAGCCAAAAGTCTGAGTGGTGAATCACTGGGGGAGGAGTCAAGCAGTAGCACCTGTAATATCTCGGTCTGACCCGAGTATTATTTATAAGAAAATAATAAACGGATCAGTCTAGCTATAAATATCAGATGACATGATATAAAATAAAAGATATGGCATAAACATAAAATATCCATACTGACATACTACTATAAATATGCAAATAATGATCAACAGGAGATCAACCGATAAGAGATAAATCAATATCACAAGAATCTTCTCAAAGATCCAAAGAGGGCATCATACCCTAAACTTGTACTCATGACAAGTCAAAGAGATAAATTCCAGAAATCAACACAAGAAATCCAGAAATCATAAAAAGGGAAAGAGGCATATCACATGACGGTCCAAAGACCATGGGGAGCTACCCCACATGTGTGAATGGAATCACACAGATTGAGGTCAAGACTAACCAAAAAGCAGAAAGGTATGTGTGAATGGAATCACACATGTGGTGTCTAGTCAAACCTTGCAATGAAAGAGACATCGCGCAATTGCTAGTCTAATTCATAAAGCGATCATCAAGATCAACGAGAAGTGTCAATTACACTAAGCTAGTAAATATAGAAGTTTAGCTTCATGTCCCATAACCACTTGCTTAACTTAAATATTTACGAACAAACTGTAAATCTTCACTAATAAAATTGTCACAAGAGGTTTAATCGAACAAGTCCAAGAATTAACCGACGAAGTGAACGCAAGCGTTTCATACCACTTTTTTTACTAAGTCGTTTAATTAGATTTCTCATCCGAGTGAGGTAAAGGCTTGTATATACTAATAGATTGGAAAACGGTTTAAGAAAAGAGCTTTGTTATTAAAAATAGAGTTGAAATCATTTTGTTGAAAGAGTTTTGATATTTACTACTAGTTTTGAAACCTTTATATTTTAAAGTGACAAATCACAGAAGCGATTGTAGAAACAATCAATCACAAAGGTCACATTCGAAGATGTGATAAAAATCCAAGGAAATCAGCTCAGCAAGTTCTGTTGAATATTTTTCAGATAGGATCCCCTACGGAGGGGGGGTCCAGGGGGGGTGGCAACCCCCCAAGGTGGGGGTGCGGGGGCAACGACCTAAGGGGAATAGGGTCGAGCGACCTATAAAACTCGCGACCTAAAAGTTAGCAAGGTCGAACGACCTATAGAGGCATAGGGTGCAGCGACCTAAAACATCGCGACCTAGTGAAGACCTAAGGGAGGCGAGCGACTTATAAAACTCGCGACCTAAAAGTTAGCAAGGTCGAACGACCTATAGAGGCATAGGGTGCAGCGACCTAAAACATCGCGACCTAGTGACCTAACGGTTTAAGGGTCTTGCGACCTAACTGGAAACAAGGTCCAAACGACCTAACGACTTAAAGTGAAACCTGGCTGAGCGATATAAGGTCGGAGACGACCTACGACTTAACTCCGTGTGAGCGACCTACGACCTATGGTTGCTACGACCTAACGAGTTCCAATAGTGAAGGCTTAAGGTCTAACGACCTAAGGGGTACGACCTAAGGTCTTACGACCTAAGGTGTTGAGGTTGGACGACCTAACCAAATTGCATAGGCCATACGAGCTAAGGCCTAACGACCTAACTCCGAACGAGCTATACGCGAGTGACCTAGGGCGCTAACTCGCAAACGACCTAACGTTAACTCGCGAACGACCTAACTCCAGACGCGCCTTTTCAACGCGTGCGAGCTGAAGACCTGCCGACCTACGACCTAACTCCAAGCGACCTAAGGCCTAACGACCTATAGTGGACGAATGGGCTAAGGCCAGAAACGACCCAAATGAAGGTGACGACTTTTCCACGCGAACGACCTATAGATGCTGGGCGACCTAAGGGGGACAGAGCGACCTAAGGGGGACAGAGCGACCTAAGCCAGAAATTCACCCCAAAACACTAAAAAGTGGAATTTTTCGCCAATCCAATCCAAATCAAATGCAAATGTGCATGCAAACATGATAGGGATGCATTTCCAATAGCCCAAGATAGATATAGACTAGAATTGTGAGATAAAAATCTCACCTTTGCACTAAAGTTTATGAAGATGAAGCTTGAAAGCAAGGAGAAGCAATCCAAAGCTTGAATCCAATATCTTCTACTTGAATTTGGAATTGAATGTTGGATTTGCAATTGAATTTGTGCTTGGAGTTTTAATTTCCCATTCTTTTCACCATTAATGCCCAAGCTTGAGTTAGTTAGGAAATTTATGAAGAGTGAGGAGAAGGGGGTTGGAACTTGGGCTTAATAGGCTAAACTAACCCAAAGTCCAAAGCGGGAAAAGTTAGTGAAATTTCACTGACTCCAAACCTATCGATGTTTATACTTAAAAAAATTGTAAACGACATTTCGAACTCAATGGAAGTGGTCTCGAGTCCTAATTTGACCGTTTGCAAAAAGTAGCTTTTCGGACCAAAATCCGATTAACGAGTTAATATTTAAATAAAATATTTAAATACAAACTCGATAAATATGCGGGTTGTTACATGGTATGAGTTGTACGGTTTCAAATTTGAAAAGTAGATAAATCCAAGTCACAAATTTCAGCACCGATGACGCACGTTTTTATTGTTTCCATCGCGTATCGGATCTCAAAATACAGAAATAAATATACCGTAGTGATCAGTACAACGAGACGATCAAAATGGTATATAGATATTGGTGGTACGATTGAATTATAAAAATTCGATTTTTCACTTGTAGGAAAAAATGCAGTAAAAACGCAGAAAATAAGATCGACGGAGCTATAGAAGTCCAAATTTGGGAAAATGAAAAATGACGTCTCAGTTAGAAGATGATTTAGAATTTTTCTATGTAAAAATAGTCAGGTCTTGAAAATAAATTTATTTTCACCAATTATTAACTGATTTGAATTTAATAGAATTATATAATAAATAAACCTTCATATAATTAATTGAAAATTTACCATTTGCTATATTTAATTATACGTAAACCAAATATTAAAACTTTATTTCAAAATATTATTATTAAAATTTCTCAAAATCTAAATTAAATACGTTACAAAACCAATTAAAAATTAATAAAATTTTATGGGTCGTTACACTCTCCTCCACTCAAAACTTTTCGTCTCCGAAAAGGAAGGAGGTAGGAGTATAGAATAGGCAGAAATAATGGTAGATTGAAAGTCAAGGGTAAATAATTAATTTAAAACTATACAAATTTTACTTGAAATATTCATTTGAAAACTTCATTTGCGATTCAGTTATCTTTAATATTTTAAAATTTTCAAAACTCATTGGAATTTAATATGTTTAACTAACACCTTTATATATATATGAAAGCTATTTGAAAACAATTATTTTCATCATTAGTTATATTTACAAGGAAGCTATTGAAAACATTAAATCCATAATTCATAAATTTATAAATTTGTCTTTAGATACTTTTCAAACATTATTAATAAATCATTCACATTAAATATGTTTTATTTAATTAATAACTTCAAAAATATTTATAACACTAAAATTTTCTATTAAACAATGTAGTATACAATAAGCAATATTTAAAAGATTATATTCAAAAAGGAAAGAAGGTAGATTCGGAAAAACATAATCAAGGTGGACAACTAAAGCTGAGAAGATAAGGTAGATTTAAAGAATAGAATCGGGCACGAATCGTAAATTTCAAACCATAAGAGTTTCAATTTCAAATATTAACACAAAATTTCTTTGTTGAAAAATACTTTTATAATAAAATACCTTTATATCGAAATAAATCTTTCTTTCAGAAATATTTTTATAACTCGATGTTTCAACAAGTTTATCCTCGTTCTTGCAGACTCTGGCCATGCGTTGATCAGGCGCAAAGCTAGAATTCTTCAAGTACTTAGTAGACTTGTTTCAACGCCCAGTGAAAATACTTGAAAAACCTTTAAAACAGATATGGAAAGTACAATCCAAACAAAACAACCAAACCAAAATCTTTGTCCAACCATGGTTCGCAGATACACAATGGTTACGCCTGGATTCCCCAGAAAACAATCCGTACCCTTAGGCCAGACTCAGCCAGGCAATTTCGCTATGCAGTCGCGAGAGAAAAAAAACCATGGGTTACGCCACAGTGGGAACACTCGAGTATCACATCCGGAAAACCAAAAATCAGAGAGAATAATATCGATAGAATGAATCCACAATGTGACCACAAAGCGGATATCAAGCAGAAGGCACTTTCCATACCATTGCTTCGAAAATATATATCATATAGTACCTTTTCAAATACCTTCAAATATCATACTTATATAAAGTCCATTATATATAGGATTCTTTTTTTTCAAATCGAATACTTTCCAAATCAATAGTATATCAAATCATGCTTATATAGACTTCGATTATATAAAATTCTCTTTCCAAATTGAGTACCTTTCAAATCAATAGATTTCAAATCAACTTCATACTTATACAAATCCATTTTATATAAGTTCGACCACTTCCAAATCAAGTGCTTAATAATATAAGTTTCTCAATTTCAAATCATTTCAATATTAATTCAGTTTCAAAATCATATATGATTTCACCAAATTTTCTTCCAAATTAAATATCTAAATTTCAAAGTTCCCAAAATAAAAGGTTTAGAAAATTATCCCACTTTCCAAATTAAAATAATTCAAGTCAAACAAATTCATTTCCAAAATCACCATATAAGTACTGGTTTTTAATTTCAATTTAATTTCAAAACCAAATATTTTCTCAAAATCAAATATACTCAAAATGGTTTCCAAATTTATACTATCCCTTTAAAACTTTTAAACTATCTATTTCTATTTGAAATATCCAATTTACCTTTCTGAAAACCATTATTCAAAACTATTTTTTTTTCAAAACATTTCAAAACTAAATTTACATTCTTCATCAAACATTTTATACTCTTCGAAATTTTTTAGCTTTGAAAATTTAATCTCGATTTGGAAGTGTTCGAATATTCAAAATAGTTAGGGAAATCAAATTTCCAAATTCAAGAGTTGAAAATCAACATAAATCAATTTCAATAGATAGGATTATGCTAAATCAAATCCGAAACTCGAGGACTGAACACCGGTCTCACTTTAAATTGTTTCAGATATATACATATATCTTTCGAAAATATCAAATTATACTTCGGAATTTGAAATCAAAACGGTTTTACGAAATCACTCGCATAGCGAAGCTATTAAAGAGGCCTCTCCCCCACTCTGAAACTCGAAAATCAATGTCGATGATGCGTGCACTCATCACCGAAATTATTTTCCAGCGACATAAGTGAGTTCTGGACTTCTATTTTCTTGAAAACTTCTTTTAAATTTCTTCATAATTATTGGAATTCATTTGAATTCATTTGAAACATTTCTTATTCGAAAAATACTTTTAATTCGTATTACTTTTATATATTTTCCAAAATCTTAAAACCAATTTCAAAATACCGGAATTCAATTCTCGAATTTCAAATTTAACCCTTCAGTTATAAATCATTTTTATATAAATCAATTTCTATAAATTTTCAAAATTTCAAATCCTTTCAAAACTTTTATATATAGGGTAACATTTTCACTTTTATATATAGAATAAAATCATAGCTATCAAAATAATAATTTCGATATATAAAACAATTTTAAAATACATACAAAACCCGATTTTCAAAGGATGATTCAAGAATGGATTTTATACAAAGATAGAGATTTAATTTAGAGGAACTTCAATCAATAGAATCCTGATTCGAAGATAGACTCGATCGAAGATGAGATAATTAAATTACAAAATAGAAGATGGATATGCTTCTATAAATCGCAGGCGACCTTAACCGGGTCAACCGTGACTTCAGGAATATAATCGATGCGGAATTCCAAAACAAATCGACATTCAATCGCCGAAGATAGAATTCGGCATGTTAAGATATAGCAGCATCGTAAACCGAGGATACAAATATCTTTGGTGAATCAATGCCAATTGTGAAGGAGTTTTCACCCCCTTTACAAAACATTCAGTGGAGTTATGGGATACTCCAGAATCAAACGAATATAAATAGAAAGAGACAAGAATGAATTTCGAAACCGAGGGACGTTCCAAAATTCAAAGGAAATCAAGTCAAAAGGAAGAGATTCAACTCGAACGAAAGTGATTCTGTAAATAAATTTACCATATATGCTAAGTTTTGCCTAGAGCCAAGCTCTGATACCAACTGTAACGACCCGCTCTTTTGGACCATTCAAAACGACAGTAAAACCATACATATCCGACTTGAATAATTCAAAATACCGAATTGTTAATTAAAATTTGGCATAACTTAAAATATACAATAAATCAATCAATCACAGATCAGAGAGTAATATAACGCAGCGGAATAGATAAAGAATAGTAGTTCTTGAAGCTACTATATACATCAGAGTTAGAAATAAAATACAACCGAATAGTTCAAATGCAGTGAAGTCTCTAATGCAATAGATGACTTCTTTGAACCAATCAACTGGAAAGGCTGGAATCTGAATCGATAGTTGGATCTCCAAATGAAACTCCAAACTCCAAAGGTGAGTCTCTAATGCTGTATTACTAGGTCTGACCCGAGCGTAAAGTAAAACACTCGAGTCAAGATTAACATTCTTATATCAATAAATCCAACTCAAGTGAAATATCAACTGAAATACAAATAACTTAAAGATGTTTGGGATAACCGTCCTCTAAGTGTTCATGGAACTATCTACAAGGTAGAAATATACACTATAACACCGTGGTCATTTCAGCTTAATTTGTACTTCAAAACCAAATATCATTTCAATTCAAATATCTCTATATTTCCCAAAATAGTATTTATATATTAAATAATTTATACAATAAAGTATTTTCAATTCCCTCAACTTAACAAATCGTTTCAACATCAACCCGACCTTCCCATTTAAATTAAATTCAATCCCAATATATCAATTTAAATTCAACTTAATTCCTAAAATAAACACTTCAATTTATCGATCTCAAATTCGGATTTATAATCACAGAAATACCCCTTCATATTTCGGTATATTTCAAAACTTTAAGTATTCAGTGTTTCAACTAAATTTTTATTCAATTTAGTTTTCTAAATAATAAATTCAAATTTGGTTCAACCTAAATTTCACTTTAATTCAATTTAATTGCTAAATAACAAATTCAACTACGTTGATTTCAAATACAGATCCAAATCTCAACATAACCATTTAAATTCCAGTATAGTAATATTTAAATGTTCTATATAACAATTTCGTATAGATCTCGATTTAACCTCATTATTATTTAGTCTTGAAATACTCCCTTATTAGATTCAATATCATTTAAGTAACCTTAAATTACATTTTACTCAATATTTTCTTTAATTTTATTAAACGTGAAATATTCATTAAATCACTTAAATCAAAAATCCAGTTACAAAATCATACCTTTAAATTTTCCATTCAATAATTTCAAATCGATTTAACTAAATAAATCCTTATTTAAATATCATTTTTAATAAACCCAAATTTATCTCCCAATCTTAATTATTCAACTTTTTACAACGGTAAATTTTGAAATATAAATCTTAAATAATACTCAAACATATTATATGGATTAAATCAATCTCAATAATATTATTATTAAATCTATATACAAAATTTCCATTTATATATATAATATTTTAAGAACCAATATTTATTAAATCCCATATATTTCTTTTCAACTGTAGAAATTTATTTTCAATATATTTATTGGACCAACGGTGTCTGTATATATTTCTTATCATAAAGTCAAGTGCTACGGATATTTATCATTTCAACCCGTACACTAAATATATACGGGTGGATATCATTTCAACCCGTAATCCCAAATTCAATTAAATGAAAATCGCTTGGGTTTATCATTTCAACCCATAACGATTTTCTTCTATTCTAAAGTCCGTTCGGGTATGTATCATTTCAACCCATAATGATTTCTATACTAACAGGGAACTTGCAGAGTGATAACAGATATGAAAATAATAATAACAATAAGCATTTATCATCAAAATAAATATAAACAATAGGATATGGTGTCATATCCCATAAGTGAACAGTTATAGATAATAGCATATATAACAATTTAAATAACTACAGCCTCATATTTCAATTGTCGTTTCAATTGAAATCAAATTTAATAAATAAAAGAATGTTAATCGTGAGTGATTGCTCACCTTTCGAGGCTAGAGATGAACGAAAGTGGGATAAATTACGAATCCAAGCACAAGTTTCAAAGCAAAGCAGGATTGGCACGAATTCGATGGATAGAGCTGACAACAGAATTTTACGAGAACAAATCCAAATCAGATTGACATAAATTGAAAATATAACATTATTATTTTATTATTAAATTAATACTTCTTTTTTAAGTCAAATATCAAAACAAAATAAATATGTAAGAAAAATCATTGGTTTGTATCAAGCACATGTATTAAAATCAAATATAATAAAATTTGAAATAAATGTTGTAACTTTTATATAGAAATATACATAAACATATACAAGTTTAAAGAAAAATGATGAGACCACTTTTCAAAATAACTTTATATATTACTGTAACAAAGAAAGCTACAAACACTAACATAATAGTTTTATTATTTTATATAAAACAATATAACATATGTAACAGAACTGTTAAATCCCAAGACTTTGTAAACCACGTGCGTATATATTTTATAAGAATCAATACTATAAATCACTACAAACCAATGTATATATACTTAGAAATTTTATGGCTAAAGTATATAATTACACGTATATACAGTTGTAAACTTATGCATAAACGAATAATATAAAAACATACATATACTATTAAAATTTGCAAGTAAGTAGGATATAAACAATTGAATCTCAAATAAATAGTACTTTATCCCTATATATATTACTGCAAATGAAATACAGTAACCTATATAATACCTAAAACAACATAAAATATCAACTTATATACAATTATAATACAAAACATGTACATATATATTCTCTGTCTCATATGACATATATATACAAACAAAAATCAGTTTAAAACATACAAAGAAAATATATCTTTGAACGTAGAAAATTGTGTAATACTTTCATATAGACATGCCTTGTATTAATTGTAAACAGTTGAAAAAAAAAGAAAAAAAGAAAATATATAGTTCTAACTTATATATTACTCACCTGCTGCACTAGAAGAAGAGGAGGAAGAACAAAAGGTTGGAGATGACATCAGAGAAGAAGGATGGTTTGCACGTCCTTCGGGTTGAAACAGGGGAAGAGGATGCAAAAGTTTTTAGCAACATGAATTGGATCAGGGAAGATGAAAGCTTGATTATAAATATATACTTTATTTATTTGATAACGTATAAGTACCGAAAAGGAACAGGTAAATAAATGATTCAAAGTGGAAAATGGAAGTGACAGACGTTATGACATCTAAAAATTTATTTCAAAGTAACGTATGCTACAGATCAGATCAAAAGAAAATTTTAATAGGAACGGTTGTCCATTGATTCAGCAAAGTGTTTAAGGCAATAAAAAAAGAACCGTTGCCAAATAAAGATAAGAAACATATACCACAAATATAAAGTGATTTGAATAGTAACAGTCCCTCAGATTGAGCTAAATAATTAAAGCAATAAATTTTTGTTTGTTTGGACAGTACGTAATGAGTTTGGAAAGGCAAGGATATTAAAATGGAAAAAAGAATGGACAAAGAAATTTAAGCAAAGATAAACGTATGCATGTTTTGTACATTCATACTTCCAAAATTGTATAACGTGGCAACGGTCGAATTTCAGTAAAAGATGAAATAAATGTGAGAAATGAAATAAATAGGAATGAGCTGCATTTTTCCAAAACGAAACGTATGCAACAAATCAGCAAATAAATAGAAATGTGTAGGGAGATGAGTGAAATAAATAGAAAATGTTAAAATATAAATAAATATAACATACATGAAAGGGACAACAGGACGATTTAGAAATTAATAAATGGGAAACGTATATCCCTATACGTTTCAGTTTCAAAAAGAATAAATTTTTTTATCGAAAGTTATAAAGAGTTAAAAGCATTGAAACGTGGTTTCCGCTGAAATTTATTTTATTCCCAACTGAGATGAGAGAGAAAGGGAAAGATTTCAAAAAAATGAATATATTCCAAATGAATGTAATATAAACGATCATGGTGTGGTTCATAAGAAAATATAATGCAATTTATAATTATGTGAGCTGTACGTTGATTTAAGGAAAAAAATAAAAGCAATTAATGGGTTGATTTAATAGTACGTTTCAAATTTGAAAAGAAAAGAGAAGTAAGGAATGAAATTTTGATTTCAATTAAATGATCGCATGAATGAGCAAATAGCAATTAGCAAATAGCAGAAAAAGATAATCGAATTTATGATAGAAAAGGAATAAATGAAATGTGAACAGATAGAATGCAAATTGAAACGGCAGAGAATTAAATATAAGATGGAAAGGTGTGGCAACTCTCACCTATAGATTTAGCTAAAACCTTTAAAAGAAATTTAATATGGTATGAGTTGTACGGTTTCAAATATGAAAAGTAGATAAATCCAAGTCACAAATTTCAGCACCGATGACGCACGTTTTTATTGTTTCCATCGCGTATCGGATCTCAAAATACAGAAATAAATATACCGTAGTGATCAGTACAACGAGACGATCAAAATGGTATATAGATATTGGTGGTCCTATTGAATTATAAAAATTCGATTTTTCACTTGTAGAAAAAAATGCAGTAAAAACGCAGAAAATAAGATCGACGGAGCTAAAGAAGTCCAAATTTGGGAAAACGAAAAATGACGTCTCAGTCAGAAGATGATTTAGAATTTTTCTATGTAAAAATATTCAGGTCTTGAAAATAAATTTATTTTCACCAATTATTAACTGATTTGAATTTAATAGAATTATATAATAAATAAACCTTCATATAATTAATTGAAAATTTACCATTTGTTATATTTAATTATACGTAAACCAAATATTAAAACTTTATTTCAAAATATTATTACTATAATTTCTCAAAATCCAAATTAAATACGTTGCAAAACCAATTAAAAATTAATAAAATTTTATGGGTCGTTACACTCTCCCCCACTCAAAACTTTTCGTCCCCGAAAAGGAAGGAGGTAGGAAAATAGAATAACCAGAAATAAAGGTAGATTGAAAGTCAAGGGTAAATAATTAATTTAAAACTATATAAATTTTACTTGAAATATTCATTTGAAAACTTCGTTTGCGATTCAGTTATCTTTAATATTATAAAATTTTCAAAACTCATTGGAATTTAATATGTTTAACTAACACCTTTATACATATATGAAAGCTATTTGAAAACAATTATTTGCATCATTAGTTATATTTACAAAGAAGCTATTGAAAACATTAAATCCATAATTCATAAATTTATAAATTTGCCTTTAGATACTTTTCAAACATTATTAATAAATCATTCACTTTAAATATGTTTTATTTAATTAATAACTTCAAAAATATTTATAACACTAAAATTTTCTATTAAACAATGTAGCATACAATAAGCAATATTTAAAAGATTATATTCAAAAAGGAAAGAAGGTAGATTCGGAAAAACATAATCAAGGTGAACAACTATAGCTGAGAAGATAAGGTAGATTTAAAGAATAGAATCGGGCACGAATCATAAATTTCAAACCATAAGAGTTTCAATTTCAAATATTAACACAAAATTTCTTTGTTGAAAAATACTTTTATAATAAATACCTTTATATCGAAATAAATCTTTCTTTCAGAAATATTTTTATAACTCGATGTTTCAACAAGTTTATCCTCGTTTTTGCAGACTCTGGTCATGCGTTGATCAGGCGCAAAGCTTGAATTCTTCAAGTACTTAGTAGACTTGTTTCAACGCCCAGTGAAAATACTTGAAAAACCTTTAAAACAGATATAGAAAGTACAATCCAAACAAAACAACCAAACCAAAACTTTTGTCCAACCATGGTTCGCAGATACACAATGGTTACGCCTGGATCCCCCAGAAAACAATCCGTACCCTAGGCCAGACTCAGCCAGGCAATTTCGCTATGCAGTCGCGAGAGGAAAAAAACCATGTGTTACGCCATGGTGGGAGGACTCGAGTATCACATTCGGAAAACAAAAAATCAGTGAGAATAATATCGATAGAATGAATCCACAATGTGGCCACAAAGCGGATATCAAGTAGAAGGCACTTTCCATATCATTGCTTCGAAAATATATATCATATAGTACCTTTTCAAATACCTTCAAATATCATGCTTATATAAAGTCCATTATATATAGGATTCTTTTTTTCAAATCGAATACTTTCCAAATCAATAGTATATCAAATCATGCTTATATAGACTTTGATTATATAAAATTCTCTTTCCAAATTGAGTACCTTTTAAATCAATAGATTTCAAATCAACTTCATACTTATACAAATCCATTTTATATGAGTTCGACTACTCCCAAATCAAGTGCTTAATAATATAAGGTTCTCAATTTCAAATCATTTCAGTTTCAAAATCATATATGATTTCACCAAATTTTCTTCCAAATTAAGTATCTAAATTTCAAAGTTCCTAAAATAAAAAGTTTAGAAAATTATCCCACTTTCCAAATTAAAATAATTCAAGTCAAACAAATTCATTTCCAAAATCACCATATAAGTACTGGTTTTTAATTTCAATTTAATTTCAAAACCAAATATTTTCTCAAAATCAATTATACTCAAAATGGTTTCCAAATTTATATTATCCCTTCAAAACTTTTAAACTATCTATTTCTATTTGAAATATCCAATTTACCTTTCTGAAAACCATTATTCAAAACTATTTTTTTTTTCAAAACATTTCAAAACTAAATTTATATTCTTCATCAAACATTTTATACTCTTCGAAATTTCTTAGCTTTGAAAATTTAATCTCGATTTGGAAGCGTTCGAACATTCAAAATAGTTAGGGAAATCAAATTTCCAAATTCAAGAGTTGAAAATCAACATAAATCAATTTCAATGGATAGGATTATACTAAATCAAATTCGAAACTCGAGGACTGAACACCGGTCTCACTTTAAATTGTTTCAGATATATACATATATCTTTCGAAAATATCAAATTATACTTCGGAATTTGAAATCAAAACGGTTTTACGAAATCACTCGCATAGCGAAGCTATTAAAGAGGCCTCTCCCCCACTCTGAAACTCGAAAATAAATGTCGATGATGCGTGCACTCATCACGGAAATAATTTTCCAGCGACATAAGTGAGTTCTGGACTTCTATTTTCTTGAAAACTTCTTTTAAATTTCTTAAAAATTATTGGAACTCATTTGAACTCATTTGAAACATTTCTTATTCGAAAAATACTTTTAAATCATATTATTTTTATATTTTTTCCAAAATCTTAAAATTAATTTCAAAATACCGGAATTCAATTCTCGAATTTCAAATTTAACCCTTCAGTTGTAAATCATTTTTATATAAATCAATTTCTATAAATTTTCAAAATTTCAAATCGTTTCAAAACTTTTATATATAGGGTAACATTTTCACTTTTATATATAGAATAAAATCATAGCTATCAAAATAATAATTTCGATATATAAAACAATTTTAAAATACAAACAAAACCCGATTTTCAAAGGATGATTCAAGAATGGATTTTAAACAAAGATAGAGATTTAATTTAGAGGAACTCCAATCAATAGAATCCTGATTCGAAGATAGACTCGATCGAAGATGAGATAATTAAATTACAAAATAGAAAATGGATATCCTTCTATAAATCGCAGGCGACCTTAACCGGGTCAACCATGACTTCAGGAATATAATCGATGCGGAATTCCAAAACAAATCGACATTCGATCGCCGAAGATAGAATTCGGCACGTTAAGATATAGCAGCATCGTAAACCGAGGATATAGATATCTTCGGTGAGTCAATGCCAATTGTGAAGTAGTTTTCACCCCCTTTATAAAACATTCACTGGAGTTATGGGATACTCCAGAATCAAACGAATATAAAGAGAAAGAGACAAGAATGAATTTTGAAATCGAGGGACATTCCAAAATTCAAAGGAAATCGAGTCAAAAGGAAGAGATTCAACTCGAACGAAAGTGATTCTGTAAATTAATTTGCCATATATGCTAAGTTTTTCCTAGAGCCAAAGCTCTGATACCAACTGTAACGACCCGCTATTTTAGACCATTCAAATCGACAATAAAACCATACATATCCGACTTGAATAATTCAAAATACCGAATTGTTAATTAAAATTTGGCATAACTTAAAATATACAATAAATAAATCAATCACAGATCACAGAGTAATATAATGCAGCGGAATGGATAAAGAATAGTAGTTCATGAAGCTACTATATACATCAGAGTTAGAAATAAAATACAACCGAATAGTTCAAATGCAGTGAAGTCTCCAACGCAACAGATGACTTCTCTGAACCAATCAACTGGAAAGGCTAGAATCTGAATCGATAGTTGGATCTCCAAATGAAACTCCGAACTCCAAAGGTGAGTCTCTAATGCTGTATTACTAGGTCTGACCCGAGCGTAAAGTGAAACACAAAACACTCGAGTCAAGATTAACATTCTTATATCAATAAATCCAACTCAAGTGAAATATCAACTGAAATACAAATAACTTAAAGGATGTTTGGGATAACCATCCTCTAAGGGTTCATGGAACTATCTACAAGGTAGAAATTTACACTATAACACCGTGGTCATTTCAGCTTAATTTATACTTCAAAACCAAATATCATTTCAGTTCAAATATCTCTATATTTTCCAAAATAGTATTTATATATTAAATAATTTATACAATAAAGTATTTTCAATTCCCTCAACTTAACAAATCGTTTCAACATCAACCCGACCTTCCCATTTAAATTAAATTCAATCTCAATTTATCAATTTAAATTCAACTCAATTCCTAAAATAAACAGTTCAATTTATCGATCTCAAATTCGGATTTGTAATCACAAAAATACCCCTTTATATTTCAGTATATTTCAAAACTTTAAGTGTTCAATGTTTCAACTAAATTTTTATTCAATTTAGTTTTCTAAATAATAAATTCAAATTTGGTTCAACCTAAATTTCACTATAATTCAATTTAGCTGCTAAATAACAAATTCAACTACGTTGATTTCAAATACAGATCCGAATCTCAACATGACCATTTAAATTCCAGTATAGTTCAAGGCTTTAATATTTAAATGTTCTATATAACAGTTTCATATAGATCTCGATTTAACATAATTATTATTTAGTCTTGAAATACTCCCTTATTAGATTCAATATCATTTAAGTAACCTTAAATTACATTTTACTCAATATTTTCTTTAATTTATTAAACATGAAATATTCATTAAATCACTTAAATCAAAAATCCAGTTACAAAATCATACCTTTAAATTTTCCATTCAATAATTTCAAATCGATTTAATTAAATAAATCCTTATTTAAATACCATTTTTAATAAACCCAAATTTATCTCCCAATCTTAATTATTCAACTTTTTACAACGGTAAATTTTGAAATATAAATCTTAAATAATACACAAACATATTATATGGATTAAATCAATCTCAAAAATATTATTATTAAATCTATATACAAAATTTCCATTTATATATATATATAATATTTTAAGAACCAATATTTATTAAATCCCATATATTTCTTTTCAACTGTAGAAATTTATTTTCAAAATATTTATTGGACCAACGGTGTCTGTATATATTTCTTATCATAAAGTCAAGTGCTACGGATATTTATCATTTCAACCCGTACACTAAATATATACGGGTGGATATCATTTCAACCCGTAATCCCAAATTCAATTAAATGAAAATCGCTTGGGTTTATCATTTCAACCCACAACGATTTTCTTCTATTCTAAAGTCCGTTCGGGTATGTATCATTTCAACCCATAATGATTTCTATACTAACAGGAAACTTGCAGAGTGATAACAGATATGAAAATAATAATAACAACAGGCATATGTCATCAAAATAAATATAAACAATAGGATATGGTGTCATATCCCATAAGTGAACAGTTATAGATAATAGCATATATAACAATTTAAATAACTACAGCCTCATATTTCAATTGTCGTTTCAATTGAAATCAAATTTAATAAATAAAAGAACGTTAATTATGAGTGATTGCTCACCTTTCGAGGCTAGAGATGAACGAAAGTGGGATAAATTACGAATCCAAGCACAAGTTTCAAAGCAAAGCAGGATTGACACGAATTCGATGGATAGAGCTGACAACAGAATTTTACGAGAACAAATCTAAATCAGATTGACATAAATTGAAAATATAACATTATTATTTTATTATTAAATGAACGAATACTTCTTTTCAAGTCAAATATCAAAACAAAATACGTATGTAAGAAAAATCATTGGTTTGTATTAAACACATGTATTAAAATCAAATATAATAAAATTTGAAATAAATGCGTAACTTTTATATAGAAATATACATAAACATATGCAAGTTTAAAGAAAAATGATGAGGCCACTTTTCAAAATAACTTTATATACTACTGTAACAAAGAAAGCTACAAGTGCTAACATAACAGTTTTACTATTTTATATAAAACAATATAACATATGTAACAGAACTGTTAAATCCCAAGACTTTGTAAGCCACGTGCGTATATATTTTATAAGAATCAATACTATAAATCACTACAAACCAATGTATATATGCTTAGAAATTTTATGGCTAAAGTATATAATTACACGTATACACAGTTGTAAACTTATGCATAAACGAATAATATAAAATCATACGTATACTATTAAAATTTGTAAGTAAGTAGGATATAAACAATTGAATCTCAAATAAACAGTACTTTATCCCTATATATATTACTGCAAATGAAATACAGTAATCTATATAATACTTAAAACAATATACAATATCAACTTATATACTATTATAATACAAAACATGTACATATATATTGTCTGTCCCATATGAAATATATATATATAAACAAAAATCAGTTTAAAACATACAAAGAAAATATATCTTTGAACATAGAAAATTATATAATACTTTCATATAGATATGCCTTTTATTAATCGTAAATAGTTGAAAAAAAAGAAAAAAAGAAAATATATAGTTTTAACTTATATATTACTCACCTGCTGCACTAGAAGAAGAGGAGGAGGAACAAAAGGTTGGAGATGGCATCAGGGAAGAAGGATGGTTTGCATGTCCTTCGGGTTGAAACAGGGGAAGAGGATGCAAAAGTTTTCAACAACATGAATTGGATATGGGAAGATGAAAGCTTGATTATAAATATATACTTTATTTATTTGATAACGTGTAAGTACAGAAAAGGAATAGGTAAATAAATGATTCAAAGTGGAAAATGGAAGTGACAGACGCTATGACATCTAAAAATTTATTTCAAAGTAACGTACGCCACAGATCATACCAAAAGAATTTTTTAATAGGAACGGTTGTCCATTGATTCAGCAAAGTGTTTAAGGCAATAAAAAAAAGAATCGTCGCCAAATAAAGATAAGAAACGTATACCATAAATATAAAGTGATTTGAATAGTAATGGTCCCTCAGATTGAGCTGAATAATTAAAGCAATAAATTTTTGTTTGTTTGGACAGTACGTAATGAGTTTGGAAAGGCAAGGATATTAAAATGGAAAAAAGAATGGACAGAGAAATTTAAGCAAAGATAAAACGTATGCATGTTTTGTACATTCATGCTTCCAAAATGGTATGACGTGGCAACGGTCGAATTTCAGTAAAAGATGAAATAAATGTGAGAAATGAAATGAATAGGAATGAACCGCATTTTTCCAAAACGAAACGTATGCAACAAATCAGCAAATAAATAGAAATGTGTACGGAGATGAATGAAATAAATAGAAAATTTTAAAATATAAATAAATATAACATACATAAAAATGACAACAGGACGATTTAGAAATTAATAAATGAGAAACGTATATCCCTATACGTTTTAGTTTCAATAAGGACAATTTTTTTTATCAAAAGTTATAAAGAGTTAAAAGCATTGAAACGTGGTTTCCGCTGAAATTTATTTTATTCCCAACTGAGATGAGAGAGAAAGGGAAAGATTTCAAACAAATGACTATATTCCAAATGAATGTAATATAAACGGTCATGGTGTGGTTCATAAGAAAATTTAATGCAATTTATAATTATATCAGCTGTACGTTGATTTAAGAAAAAAAATAAAAGCAATTAATGGCTTGATTTAATAGTACGTTTCAAATTTGAAAAGAAAAGAGAAGTAAGGATAACTCTCCTTATCTTTAGGAGTAAATTATCCATCCTTGGTGCATCTCTTCCCAAGGCAAAAATTGGAATAGGGCCCATATGAAAGGGATTATGCTCTATTTATCTGGATCATAAGGGGTCGCATGCTTCTTTTCATGTATGATTTGCAAGGCCTTCAGTCTCAATAATTATTCTTCGTGAAATCGTGGATCATCGGTGATTTGACAAGCGGGCCTAGTCATTCGAGTCTCAAAAGACACCTGCTTAGACTTCTTAAGATGATTAGTAGCATGGCATTTGGGATTAAGGTTGGTTATCTTCGGATTGGTATATGCTTGAATAGGAATGTTCTTTATGCCCTATTACGTAGGCTAGAAAAGTTCAATGCAAGTTGAATTGCTTCCACTTTTTGTTTCAATGAAGTCAGAGGTTCAAGCCCTCCTTCTAGCACCAAAATGTTAGCAAGTAAATTTTTTAATCCCGAAATTGCTTGGAAATTAGGTTTCTTAAAAAGAAGCCTTGCCGCGGCTTGATATAGTCATCAAGTCAACAAGAACCTTCATAGTATGTCTTGATGTTATGGTCATAATTAAAGTCATATGGGCGTTTGAAGTAGTATGCAAGATTTGATTATGTTCGAAGTCACCAGGTCGACGTCAATTATGATATGCCAATCAAAAAGTCATAACGATTCAAATATGCGATATGAAAAGTCACAAGTATGTTCAATTTACAAGTCAAATTGATTACATATATGTTATGCTATGTCCTTGTTTAATATTCAAGATTATGTGTGCACAATGTTCTTGAATTACAATATGCTCTAAAAAACCCAAATTGATTTAGGGTTTACAATGCAAGAAATGAGAGAAGAGAAAATCCCCCCACCCCAAATGGCACTCCTAGGGTTATATTTATAGAGGTGGGCGGCCACCATCCGCCTCCATGTCTTTGACTAGGACTGATTTCGACAATGCTTAATACTGACCTCTTCACTAGTATTCTCTCGGCGGGGTTAATCTCGGCAGGACTTGTCTTTGACTATGTTAGGCTGGCTTTGGCCTTTGCATCTGGATTTCACATGTAAGAGGCGACATTGTCTCATGCTTGATCTCTTCGACATTGTCGTCAATTGGTGTTGGTATAGGGTGGTATCCCTGATTTGTTGTGATATGCGAAGCTGCCTTAAGGTCTTCATGATGGCTAGTGATGGGCTCATTGCAGTGCTTTACGGTCTTCGTCACACTTCAATATTGGTTTCGACAACAATGACTTTGACGTCCTTCATGGAGATCGATGACGTTCGTTATCAACATCACTGGTGTAGACCTATGCAATATCTTCAAAGTACTTGCATGGTGCAAGATGGGCATGGCCTCACTTTAATGGAACATGCTGTGATCACCTTGACGTCTTCTAATATCTTGTGAGGTGAGTTACATTTGACCTCTTTGCTTGTTTCATCATATGCGGCATTATGTTCACTCTACTGTCGTTCGGGTACGACATTCTACCTCTTCGAAACCGTCCCACAAGTACACTAACGACCCTATATCTTCGACAATGTTCATAGCATGCGAAGTGGTCCATAGCAATTACTAACACTGATAACGTTGCCTTAATACAGCTTATTAGCGGCAACTCAAACTCCTACGATGAGATTTATTATAGTAACACATAACACCCATCAAACAATACTAACTGTCTCCTGGTGTGCTCTTGATATATGATAACTCGTATGGCCTCCATGCCACCAACGATAAGTGGAAAAATCTCGATTTTTGTTGTACTCTCGTATCACAAAGCCCAAAGATCAATACGTATCTCGTAGCCGGAAGCCAATCTAGACCCAAAGCCCCTAGTCTAGGGTAGACAGACCCTCGCTACTAATCCTTGGGTGTCACCACTATACATTACCCCTATTTTAAGTACAAAAGAAAACACTCCGAGTCATCAACGATCCCTTAGCACATACACATCGATCCTACCCCTACTAGCTAAATCTAGATCCGATCCCTACTCGCTCTATCCAATTTCCACTATCAAGGAACCCACTATGTTCCTCCACTCCATGGCTCCCCATACAAACCTCTTTGATACCTACTTCATACATGAGTCACAAACCGAAGATACAGAGTCTCTAATCTTCGGTACCCACTTATACCACGAGTTTTCAAGCGAAGATACAAGGCTGTCATCCATCCCTAACGCAATGCCAACACCTCCAGCACGATCTATAGATTTATGAAACTATCAACCTTAGAACCTACTAAATCCATCGAGTCATAATCCCAACTAACACTCCCATGTGAAGCATCACATCATCACCTCAACATCTAAATTTCTCATTATAGAACAACAACATCAAAACTCCAAGTCGACCGCACGAAAAAACCTTTAAATTGTGCACCATGAAATCTACTTAATGTCCAAGCCAAAGATCGACCAAATCGCTAATAAACAATAGTTGTTGACCACTCTACATTGGTGAATAATAACCATTTTGGTTGTGTGCTTAACCAAAATGGATAAGTAAAAATAAAAGGAAATGTCCAGCATCCATCCTGAAGTCCGAAACCTCACTTACACCTTCATATCAGTCGACACGCATTCTAACCCTCTTCCATAATTTATCTCGTTTTTTGTATTTTCCTGTGTATGAGACCCCAATGTACAAGATATTCCCTAACACTCCATCGCCGCTAAATCGGTTTTTTCAAGCAAAAACAACAAAACAAGCAACTATGCAACCAACATCCACACATACATCTGAAATAGCACACATACAATATATACAATACATCCACATCATCCAGAGGTGGAAATCATATCAAAATAGATCAAATCTAACAATTCCCTAAATATGGCACATCAGTAGGAAAAATGTGATATCTGATACAAAATCATTTTAAAAAAAAAATTGTTTTCTTTTATGAAAATGTAATAGGTGTTTAAGTTTAATAAAATCACATTTTAGAATCAAAACCATTACAGAACATCGATCTAATACTATACGACCAATCATAGTATGTTGAGAGACAATATTACTTACCTCAATAAATGTTATCCAAACCATTGTCAAAACGTAGATCTCTCCATCACGAGTGCAATGCAAGAAACCACATATAAAACAGATCTCGTATGCAAAAGATATGACCAATATAAGAATAGAGATTAACTGAAACAGTTAATTAACTAATCAGAACATTAATTACCCAATTATCCTTAATTATGTCAATTCTTCTTCTCCTATATCTTGCCTATATGTGCATATGTGCATATCCGTTCCAATATTTCCTTGATTTCTTGACACAAACTTGACAGAATCTGGATCCGTCTTCGCCAATAAATCTCTCTACACGTGCTCTCCGCCCTAGTACCAAAAATAAGCAACTCGGCCAACCTATAGCGATCGCGGCCTGATGCTTTGATCTCGACCTGGCCGAAGTCGCAAATCGCGATAATTGATTGGAGGACCTAAGATTATCGAGAAAAGTACGTGTCGCCAACGAGATTCCAATGGTGCTTTCCGTTTCTCTCATCTCCACCCTAATCTTTGGCAAATCTGAACCCTCCTATCGAGGCCATAGGCATGTAGCCCTCCTCGCCACGATCTCAAAACGAATCAAGTCTCATGATTTTTAGCAGAGTAAATTACTCAATCAATTTTTTTGAATGACTTAGGGAAGTCAGCCATGTTTTATCAATGTAACAATAAACAATAAATGAGATATATGGTCTAGGGATATTTATAATGATATTTAATTATTTGCTTATGTACTTTCTTAAATAGGCAGTCGTAAGTTTTGAGTTCGTACGATCACACGGCGACTGCAACAAAACTCATCTTCATCTATCATCTTATTATGTTGGATCCAATGGTATATATCTTGTTGCTATCTAAGATTGCATCCTAGAATGCTAATTTCATGCATTCCGAGATTATTTCGGCCTGCTAATCTTCCGATCTACTAATATAGAGATCCTTACACTCATTTTAATCTGCAACGTCAATCAGAAATCAACGGACGTGGTCTCCAGTCCTTATTTGAGCGTATGTGAAAAATCATATTTTTGGACCTTCATTTAATTAATGATTAAATATTTAATCAATTATTTAAATTCCTATCATCGAAAATACAGGTTGTTACAAAATAATTAAGAAAAAGTGCATGCATGCGCACATGCACGTGCACACACACATACACACACACGTGTGTGTGTGTGTGTGTGTGTATATTCCACTGTGACATCATCGGAAGTGATCAAAGGATAAATTATATATATTGAAGTTAAAGTAGCATGGACATCAAAAAATGAAACATAACATGGCTACCCAAAATGATGTACGACATCATCCATAACATGTACACTACACTATATACCTGACATCATCGTATAAACTATCCGTAAGTACAAAACATCTTACATCATCATCGTCCACTGCACCATCACCAAATTGTGTCCATAAGAGATACAAAACCACAAAAAATACATCTTGTCAAAAACAATCTTAGTCTGACCCAAGGTTGTTAAAGAAATAACACACCCTAGGTCAAGATAGAACCTAGATATAAGTGAAGTGGGGTACGCATAGTTATAACAGAGAATAACAAACAAAAGGGGTAACATAATATACAGAGTAAGTGTCCCATATAGTCACTATCAACCCTAGTCCTTTATTATATAACATGCAAAATGTCATAATATATGTGTCATATCTCTTAATAATGTGATCACGAACATAATTCTACTCGATTGTGACTTAAACTTAATCATAATTATTAAGTATCCCTTTATTAATCATTTCTTCATTTTGAATTGATCGGTTTATATTTATTTAACACGTTGATCATAGAATACGCTCTACTAGATATTGAACCGATACCAAGGAATGTTGCATAGGACGCAACATCCTCATCAATCTAGAATTGTAGGTGCCCCACTTGACCTATTTGGTTGTACTATTTGCTTCTACATGGGTGTCCTCATCTCCATTGAATGATTGTGTACCCATCATCCTTGTTAATGCCCGTATAGAAGATCGTTAGACCTGACAATGGGATAAGAATGTCATGACTTAGATGCGACCCTATAGTCTGTCTGACCAGGATGAATGCTAGTCCATTTGGTATTTAATCTTGTTTGATCACATATTTTGGAGTGACATAATATGGGATTAAATTAATAATAAGATTTTATTAAATAATGACCAAGACAACTCAATTAAAGGAATTGTTTAAGGGAAATCTAATTAATCAAGTGTAAACGCTTAAAAGGATTATTTATGTGAACCAAAGGTAATTGTTGTGACTATATTTTCCATGAATAAAAGAAATAAAGGTATATTATAACAAAAGGGTTAAACAATTATTAACATTAAGCTAGGGAGGGAGTTTAGCCTATGCTTAGATTATTATCCCTTTACCCTTAAGAATCATTTTCTTCATTCATTTTCATTTCATTAAAAAAACAAAAGAAATGAATAACCAAGGTGTGATGCGATAGTATTTCAAATGTCTAAAATAAGTTACAAATGCCATCAAATACATTTTCACACTCATCTCAGATATCATAAACAAACACTAGGTTGTTGGTTATATGAATTAAAATCTAAAAATATAAACTAATAAAAGGAAGACCTCATAATATAATTTAATAGAAATATATGTAGTATATCAATAAATAGATGTCATATAAGATTTTATGCATCAATAAATATCCCATCATTGTAAACATAAATTTTATGAACAATATAACCATAATACATGGGAAATATACAATAAACAACATGTAGATGTCCTTTATATCTAGATCTCTTTTATCTCCTTTACTTCCACTTGCTAACTTTACAAATATCTAGATACATGACGTAAATTAGAAAAGGTGATTACAACTATGTTTGGACCGCGTCTTATCACATACACCCAAACCAATGGAACATTAGCCCCTATTGTGATGAAATCAAATTATGTATATTTTACAATGCTTATTTACACATTTTAACATTCATAGGGTAGTATTACTTTTTATTTTTGTTATGTTATCATAGATTCTTGATTTTTAGAAAATGAAGAAACTATTGAAGAATTGATTCAAAAACATAGTTCAATGTCAAAGCTCTATTGATAATAAGTAAATTTCCCATCTATGCACCAAATTTTTTTATAGCTCAACCAGTTTTGAAGATGTGCATTCATGAGGAGGTCATTAGTTCGATTATGGAATATATATTTAAAACTAAGTACATTTCCTAAAGCAAGAATCTTCCATAACACACCAGAAGTTTCCAGAGTATTAAATAAGCTTCTAAAAGAAAAACATTATTTCTTTTTTACTTGGATAAAGAATATGCAAGAAGCACCTAGAGCAAGTAAGTCTAATAATTCTGGAAAATTCCCTTTTTTTTACCACGTTTAAATCTAGATTGAACAGAGTTCTATAAATACCTATACCTAACCATATTAAAGACATCTTGGCATAGCTTAGTTTATTTTCTTTTAGGTTTTTCTTTTCTTATCTTCTTTTTTAGATTAGGTTTAGTAAAAAAAATATTTTTTCCTTACTTTCTCTCTTTTGTACTTCATTTATTTAGCAATAAAAATCACTTCTATTTTATTTCATTTTTAGTTTTATAGTTTGGTAATTTCAATTTCAATTTCAATCATTATTTATATGTTTTATTTCATTTCTATTCAGTTTTTTCTGTTTAATAGTTAGCACTTGAATCTTAGATCTATTTGCTTTCCAAAATGCCTTTAAATCTCTTTAATTGTTCCTTACAACGCTCTATTTCCTTTATTGAATGATCATCTCTTTTAATTATTTCTCACGATGTCATATATCTGCAATTTTAGCATTTTCTACATTTAATTTAATCATATCCAATTTCTCAATTTCATCTTACTCACTTAAGATTCATTTAAACACAACTAATTATATACTACATGTGGATCGACCCATATTCGCACAAATATTACAATAAGTCATGCGCTTGCGGTAAAATAAATCGTGATTTTTGTACACAACAAAAATCATCAATCAAGTTTTGGCGCCATTGTCGGGAAGTTTAACTAATTTTTAGTGTCTGTTTGGTATTTTATTCATGTAGTATTTACTTTTCGTTTTTTTATTCTTATCAAAAAAATTCATTTGTTTAGTTTATTTTCTCCCTTTTCACATGGATATAAAGAAAAAAATCATATTTTTTCTTGTTTTTCTGTGCTCATATGAAAGAAAAGAAGAAAAAACATTTTATTCGTTATTTTCTAGTTTAAATATTCATAAAAAATTCAATTTTTTCTACATCTCTTCCTTCTACTCCCCGCCTCCAACTTCGCCGCACACATTTTTCACATTTTAGCAGCAGAACCTTTTCATCAACTAGATGATCGAGTCTTTACCTCAAACAAATCCTCCATTGTAACCCCTTCAACTCTTCCACATCACCACCTACGGCACACCATAGCCATCATGAACTATTGCACTTAAACCGACGCAAACCACATCCACCCAGCCTCAACGCCCTCACCTTATCAAACTCCAGCACCATGACCCTCAACTTGTGCTACATCAGCATAAGCCAAAGCTCCAAAAACCAACTGACATCACCACAACAATTCTCCTTTCCCCATGGAAATTCTCCTTACCCTATCATCGTAGGCAATTCCCCTAGACCCGAAAAACCTAACCAAACACTGCAATACCCTCACACCCACCACCAGCTTGCATCGCAAACCACTAATAGCCCATAAACGACCCAATAATCTCCTCAATAATCTCCAGTGTTGCTGCACCCCAAATCTAAACCATAGAACTTCTCGCTGTCATAGCCCCATGCAACCATCAGCAATACCTCATATCACCCAATCGCTAGTAACTTTCACGGTTTCCACTTCTCCATCGATGTGCACCTTCACCAATCCCAACCACCAAAACCTAACCAAACTACAACAAACCTAGATCCACGTATTGATGCAACTCCCACCATACCTAAATGAACAAACACCCTGAGCAACACCCTGAGCATCCCTCATCTTCAGGTGTAGATCAAACTAAATCAAGAAGGGAAAAAATGAAAGGAAAAAGAAGATGAAGAATTTTGGCTAGATGACGTAATAAGTGGGGAGGATGAAGTAAAATAGGTTAGGGGTAGGTTTAATTCGCAAAAGATAATTTAGAATGAGCTTAATAAAAGAAATAGAAAAGGTAAAAAAAGACGAGGGTAAAGCAAAAAAAAAGTTCAGGCCTTGAGGCAGAGAAAAAAAGAATTTTTTTTTAAAATACCATCGAAGAATGAATTGTGCATGCTATAATCAAGAGTAAAGTCAATAGAACATCAAGATTGAACAGTCAAGATAGCTGTGGATAACAATTTAATTTTGTAAGTGTTTATTTTTATTTCAAAAATATTTATATTTTTGTATTCGTGTTAAATTGTGCCATCAAAAAATATTTGAAAATCTAGATAGTGAATTCTTAACGAACAACTATCCAAAGAAGAAAAAACAGTTTAATGAAACTACTTTGTAGAAATAACCAAAGAAGTTTTAAAAATAATCGAAGTTATCGATTTTTTGCACCAAAAGTTAGCATAAACATCCAACAGATTATACGTAGAGAAATAAATGAAGAAATCAAAAATTAAAAGAGGAAACTAGCATATAACAAGAAAAAAAAAACAATGATAAATAGATTTATCGTGGATGTGCGTTGAATGCCTATGTGACCTTTGATGAAATAGCTTTCTTAATTACTTGAATTTTTTAGTACAAGAGAGATCAGATTGGAATCCATGAATATAATGGAATATAAAGAAAAAATAGTGTAAATATCCCTCAAATGAACAATGAGCACTGCATTTGTAGGAGCAGTTGATCGAATATCTTCCTGAAAATTCGCCGGAAGAATCTCCAAATATGGACGAGGTCACCAAATTTTTTTGAGGCCCAATTCCCAAAGAGGAAATATCAAGGCCGATCGGCCTAAATGACCACTAATGGTCATGCGATCCCTCATGTAGGTCCATCTTGATGTTGGCTTCATATTTCTAAAGTTTGTTTGTTTAGTCTCCCACACGTTTTTAGATATATCGATCAATTCATGTTGAGTTGAATTGCTGATTCAAGGTGTTCATAGCCATCGTGACCTGATCTGATGTCCTGCCTAGGGGAAGGGATAGGTACTTATCCTCTGCCTATAGGAGGCACTAATCCGTACTTTAAATGTTCCGTAAAGTCTATCTTTTGGTTTTGCTTGATCATTTCTTCATATTATTGTCTATGTTTGATCTTTAGACTCTATGATCACCTCTTTGAACTTCTTCTCTTATCTATCATTGAGTCTAACTTACCAAGTCAGTCCGGATATAGTCGAATTAAAAGGTCGGATAACACTTTCCCGTCAAAGTATGTCTTGTTTCAAACATGATATTCTTTCGCTACAATAAAAAATTACTTCAATTGCATTTGCTCTCAGGTTTTAATATTAAACGTAGTAAAATTTATTTCATTCGAAGAATAATTTGTGTTCAAATGCTGAGAATATTTTTATATTTCAGCGTCTATCATCTTCTGCCTCTCTCATTATACATTTACCGAAAATTTCAGTTTCCCTCTTCTATCAAAACTACTGCTCCCTCATCTCTCCCTCATTTATTCTCCTCCACCAATAGTTTCCCTCAAATTTCGCTTGTCCTTCGATTTTCCTCTAGTGGAATTGATAGTCACTGTCCTACTAATTGTTCATACTTCAGGTAGCCTAATTATCTTTTTTATGTTTATTCAATTCATCAATTTTTAGGTTTATTATGTTTTTTGATTTCGATTTACATATTCCATATACTCTGATTTGTGGATTGCCCTAAGTCGAACTTTGTTCGATCATCAATCGTCGGAACAACTTTCTAAAACTCGATGAAGTCAAGCTGCGAATAAAGTTCGATTGCTGCAGGTAACTTTTGGTTTTCAGTAGATTAAAAAAAACACTTTTTTTTGATTTATTACTAGGACGTGTTTATTTTTACAAAACAATGCTTATCGACTCATCTCATTACTAGTTTAGAAGCTTGTTTAAAGTTTGTTGTTTAGTGAGACTCCTTGTACTGATTTCGTTTTAGTTTTTGCCTTCAAATATGGTTTTTTCAATTATTCTACTCCATTGATTTTTTTTCACATGCCATGAATATTCAACGAGTTCTTAGATATATTGAGTGTGTAAGTGCATTTAGTGCATTGCTTGTTTAGAAAATAATCTTCAGTGGATTTTTATCTCATTAGAGCACACCTGTGACTGTCAAAGTTTGTTCCATTCTCCTGTAGTATAATTTTTAATTAATTAATTCCTAAGACGAATCTCTTGCGAATGTTGTTTAGGAGGACATAATGTGAAAATATTATGTTTATACATGATACTGTAATATTCCCATGTACGGCTTAGGAGTCAAAATAGTATATGATGATTATATACTCGACAATGGTTTTAGAAAAGACATAAATTTGTTTGGCTGACTGAATAGGAATGAAGTTGTTGATGATTTTGAACATCTAATCTTATTATGTGTATAGATTGTTCAATATTTTTTTTGATAACAGTTACTACTAGAACACATCCACGTATCGTTGTAGATTATTGAACGTCAAAAAGGTATTCCTTGTTGCTTATTTTTATATTTCAAAAAAAGTAAACTAATTTGTATGATGGTTTATGCTAACATCTTGTAAGCTAAGGTGCACTTGCATAAGTTATACTGAGCTACTTTAGCGAGATCATTATTATCTCATAGAGTTACTCTAAGGTGCACTTGCATAAGCTTTTGAATCATTGTTTAGCATCTGAGGATAGGGATAAATAGTTTTTTGATGATAATATATACAATTTTTTTATTATGATAAATTTCCCATGGCATGATCTTGTACTTAATTTGAAATCCTATCATAATATTTATTATGAATTTAGACGGAAACGATTTCATGCAATATTTTAGTTATATTGTATCGACAACTTTTAATTTCAGTCATTGGATATTGTCATCAAATGGTTTAATATTAAAAGGTAAAAATCCTTCTTTTTTTAGCAATCCAGTAGATGAGGCTATCCTTGATTTTCTTTCAATTGCTAGACATATGCATGATGCCTAGGATTATCATTTGTACTTGTTATTATAGTGAAGGTTAATATTTGTCGCATTTACTTCTTTATGCAGCTTGAAACTTGGTTGACAGCTGAACCAAAGAGTGGTGGCCTTTTATTTTCATTTTATTAGTTATATTTTGGACTAATGTTTAAAATCATGTTATCCTATATAATAAAACCCTATTCTCATGAACTGTGCAGTACTAACAAAAAGAGATTTCCAAGATATTGGGATGAATTCTTAGGCATAACCGAAGGTAATGGCAACCCCTTTCATCAGGTATTATATTTATTTTCTTTAACTTCATAATATGACATGCATAAATCATTTTAGGTACTCTATGCCTTTTCTGAATCAAAATATAAATTCTAGGGGTGACAATACAATCATGTATCAACTCTACGGATTAGCTGGAAAGCTCATCTTTTGTAACATGGAATAGCTTTCATTCGATATAATGGATTACTTTTCATCTAGTTCTACAATGCTCACGGGATAATTTAAACCATTGAACCATACATACGAGCCATAAACTATCTTTATTTAACAACAGCTCATTTCTTGACATGGAAAACTAATATATCACCAAGTATACTTTAGTTTGAGATTAAGTAGCAAACTTGTATAATTTTTTTGTGTCAAAGTTGTTTAAAGGTTGAAGCAACGTTGGATTCTTTGACGGTGTAAACAATGAAACAAGAAGTTATGGAAGTAAAATCAAGAAGACATCCTGGATCATCAAACAAGAACCTACTTTATATGATGTGGAAGCTTGAACCATAAAATGCAATCTTGCTTACTAAACATTTAGAATAACCCTAGAAAAATACAATCTTGGACCATCTAAATTATCTATAATACAATCATTTAACAAGTGATGCAAGTATGATTTATTCAATCTTATTCTTATATCTACTGTTGCAACTTACTTCAAACATGTTTGTCGAATACTCAAATGTATTTACTTATTGTTTATATAATTATATTTGGGATGATTAGTTTATTGTATCATTCAAAATCCCCCAAATAATCATAGTCCTTTTTACAGTTTAGTATCTTATGTTAGACACATATTATACAAAATGTTATGAAATTTTTTGCTGCATGTTACACAAAATCGAGGTGCACTTTTTATGTACTTGATGAAGGGTATGAAATGATATGAACTTCTCTCAATGACGAAGCCTGATTCACATATAAAAATTGCATAAAAAATTGCATATAATTCCCTTATCATTATCGATGGTGAACCAAAGTTGTAGTTTGGCTTCACATTTACGTTGAAATGATACGCAGGAGTGTGGTGTACCTATTATTATCATCGATGGCAAAGCAAAGGAGTACTGAATTGCTTGGTTGTAGTTTGGCTTCACAACTAGGTCAGTATTAGTTGAATTTTCTTTTGATATGTTTTAAACTAATATGCTTTCTAACCAACATGTTGAACTGTATTTAGATGTGGAAAGCAATTCTTGTTCTTACTAATAAGTCTCATTTCTCATGTTTATATAAAAACAAGCAAATAATTTTTGGGTATTAGTTAGTCTGATCACACAAGTATTAGTCGGTTATGCTAATTGTACTGTAGATCCTGGACTATTGTTGAAGCTTCCAACTAGCAGCAGTTCTGACTATAGACTATCCAGTCTTCTGAGTTTGGATTTTGATAAGATGTGCAATGTTATGTTGTCTGAGGAGACTTAGTCAAGCTGAATTTCTGATTCTGACATGGTATATACACAGCAGATGCATGTTTCCTTCCAATGCACGGTATGTGTGTTATGCATCTAGCTTGGATACAGTGATCAAGTGATGTTAGTGCACATTAGCCATTAGGTGATTTCAGTCTTTTGCAATATGCCATGTAATTTTAAGCAAGCGTCTAAGGTTGATCAAATATCATTTCTGCTGTAATGTAGACTCTATTCATATCAATTTGGATCGGCATAAAATACATCTGAATGGAAGTAGAGTAATACACAATAGCAATGGATTAGAACTTACATGAATAACACGATATGATTTACAAACATACACTGATACTCGAGTGTTGGTACTAATTTACAAACAGATATATGTCCCGAAAACATAAACTGAAAAACATATAGATAAACAACTGGTAACTGCCAACTTGATGCATGTACACATGTTTAGTCACTGTAAGTGTCCACGAACTCTTTATGAAAAGTTCTAAGGCTGAAACAAGTCCAGCAAGTTTCTCCTCTAGTGGCAGGATTGTACTAAATTTACTGTACTTCCTGAGTATGGTTATTGAAACCAAAACCTCACTTGTACAGATTAGGGTATAGACTACCACTTTGATCTGTTTATTTTATGGTTTTGTATCTATACTATATTATGATTAGTGAGTTTGATTTCAAGAGCACACAGGCCTCCTTGCTATTTTGGGAGATGAACGGCCGCATTTATTCCTTTCTATTCGTGCCGACCTCTCTGCTTATTCATTTATGACAATTCTTCCTTTCTTTTTGTCGTTTCTTTCTTCTAATCGAAGGCTGAATTTCATTTCCCCATATTTTAAGCCCAAAATCAATTTTCTTTTTTTCATTGATGTAGGATGGATGAGTGGTGAGATCTTTGGGTTGAATCTTATTGAAGTAGAGATTGTAGTGTTGAAAAGAGTTACAGTTGTAGATAGGATCACGATTTAATCGTTGATCCGACAACGATCTGACTTCATCAATCATATTTCTGGTAACAATCCAAGCTTTAATTTTTTTGGTACCATTTGATTTGTTATGCATTAAAGCTTGGTTCTTTCTGGATTTGCTGTGCTGTTTTGCTGTAGTGAAAAGAGTTTATAGCCAGTGATAGAATTGCAATTTAATCATCGATTCGGGAATGAACTGCCTTCATCTATTCTATTTCAGGTAACGGTCTAAGCTTTTGTTTGTTTATACCATTCGATTTGTTCATCTATCGGATAGCTTGGTTCTTTCTACCCAAAAGTCTTTATATTCTTTGCAAAGAGGTGTTAATATTGTATGTTTGGGTTGTTAGTCGAGGTAAACAGGAATTCCCTTGCCTTACTTTTTATGCTGTTTGTTGAATTCAAATTGATTTCATTATTTACTATACTTAGAAACTCACTTCTTTGATATTATATTTATTAAGTAATGTAGCTACTTTCGCTAATTAATATGTACAATATATATATATATATATATATATATATATATATATATATATATATCCTTTTGATGTTATTACCTCTTTTCATTTGTATATATTTTGTTGGGCTAAACATGTTTTGAAGAATCGAAGGACGTGATTTCTTATTTTAGTTCACTATTTAATTCGGTCTAAATATCTAAATAAGAACAAGAAAATATTAATGTTTCTTCCATTGGTAGTTCTTCTGCTCTTCAATCACAACTTTTGAGAGAATTATTTCTAAAGAGAAACTGTGTTTTTTTAGTTGTTTCATTCTCTTCAATGTAGAAATACATATTTAGTTGCATGCTTTATGGAAAAATAAAGGCTATGATTCATCTAACAAAAACTGGAAGCTTGTTGTATGAATAACATTTGGGCTAACATTGATTTCAACAATAATATGTCTTGAAAATAGACGTATATATGCTATTGCCATGTAATAAAGGTTACCTTGGTAAATCTATAGAAAACAATTTGCACTTTGTACCATTTTACACATACCAAGTCACCGACATACTAAACCAGTGTACTAATTTGATATGAACCAAGTGCATCTCGATTAGATCATTGCCAAAGTAGTACTTATATTATTACAGTTCACCATAAACATACATATGTCAGCTACTATAAAATAGTATAAATTTATAGTAGTTGTAATTGTCTAAGAATATTTTGTAAAAGGCTATTGGAATTTAAAGGTTGATCATTGCTCTATCAGACTATATCTCCTTAGCTTAACTGAAATTACATCTAGGCTGGACCATAGTGTGGATCAATGAAATAGATTAACAAAGCATTTTTTATTGTTCTATTGAGTTTCTTCGTTCATTTATACTCTACACATGCCATCTCTTTTAAAAATATCATATTCAAACTTTTAAACTGCTTCGTAGATTACAATAAATACATATGGGAAACATATTAATTAGTTGCATAGTGGATACAATAGTTTTGCATGACCCAAACTGACAAGTAATTCATTATTTTTTCAATGTGTTACTTAGGTTGATGAAAATAGGAAATTGAATACGTATAATAGTCCATTAAATTATGGATGATACTGATATTATTGTAATGTGTAACATGTTGCATGAATACGAATAAAACCTGATGCACATATGATTCCATGACTATAAACTTTTTATTAATGAAGTTAGCTATCATTCACTTCATAAAAATTCTTTGACATAACTAATTTTGGTTATATTCTTGGTGTCCTAAAACCAAATAGAGATTTGAAGACTGACATCACAATTTAGCCTTCTTTATTATTTTGCTATATTGGCCAAGTAAGACAACACAATATTTGACTTGACTCTTGACATGCTTCATATGTTATGAATGCCTTTGTTATTTATTTTTGCATTAATGAAAATATGATTGTTTATCGTTTCACACTATTTAGTAGACTACTACTATTTTTTCGAAAACATGGTTGTAGTTTCCTTTAGCACAAAGTTAGTAATGCATTTTAGTTAGATCCAACTCTCATCCAGTATCACCTATGAGTGTGAAAAGAAAAGCTCCCTAATTTACAATGCACATATTTAAAATATATTACAGTTAAAAAATATACGGTATTGGGGTGGCATTGAAATCACTGCAAGCCTGGAAACAGGCTTAAAAGTGCTCAAGGAGGACAAGTGTCTTCTTAATGGCCATGCACCAGCTTGCATGCTCATGTAAGATGGCTACAACGATGGCCACAATGCTTCTTTTCTCTCATTGGTGGCGTGCATGTTTACAAGTTTGGTTTTGGCTTGGGCCGCCATCCCTCCTTATGTTGGAAAATATATATTTTCTCTTCATAGGTTTTTATTATTGTCTAATAAGCCAAAAAAATCCATTCATGTTTAACAAATTCCCAGGACGCTGGCAATGGAGGCAATGGAGGAACATTTTCAGAAGTCAAAAACATGGATTGAAAATTTCAAGCCGACACTCACACCACACGAATAAACAACTGAAGCTATGTTGGCTATAAACTATCCACAATCCGTTTGTCAATGTCGCTGGATCCCTGACAATATCAATTGGTGATCTTCACAACAATGAACTCCACAACATAATGTCGAACCTATTCCTATATGATTTTATCGCTCAATAGGCCTATGAATTTCTTCTTTACACATACTCTTCAGGTAATCTACATGCAACTCGAAAAACAGGTACTTATTTGTTTACTTTTACTTTATTTTTTTGTGCTAGTTCTTTTAAACCGATGAACAAACATGAGTACAGATATGTAGGCTTGACTATTAATGACTTTTGAAACTATCAAAAATTGTGTAATTCATAACTCTAGACATGTTAGCCATGATTTTTGGGTTATACCCAGTCTCAAGATGAAATTTGGACTTCGTTTACGTAAATCTTTTATATTTTGTAACTAAGTTAACCTTAAGGAATCCCTCGAATTCTCTACATTAGTTGCTAGAATTATTTGAGATTGTGAAACTCAAAAGAAATGATGCGATCATGTGGGTCTAAGTAGTGAAAAAAGCATTGACTTACATGTCCCAATCATTGTTATCCTATTAACTCTATATTTTTTTAGTAAATTTCATATTGAATACACTTTGCACTATTTATTAAATCTTGGTCTCCATTTTGTTCTTTATTGAAGTGTGTCAATAACCACATGTTCATCTACTACATCAAATATCCAACAGTTCTTTTGTAGACACCTCATGTGGTATACCAGTCTGCTCATGCCACTAACATGAGCAAAAAGAATATTTAAATCTATTCTATATCATCAAATGAAAAACAATTCAACATCTTTTTCTAGAAAAAATTTCACAAACAAAACAATATTAATTGGAGTTCTAAAAGCCCTTTGTTATGAATGAGTCAAAAAAATTCTCAGCTCCACTATCATTGAAGTAATATTTCTATAGGATAATAACTACCATTTATTGACAACTGATTGGAAAAATATTTGCACCACCATGTCATAGTAAATCTTAGTAAATAGTATTCTCCTAAATCACTTTGAATGAATAACTATTCTCTTTATGTAGCCATTGTTATGTTGTGTCATATATTTAATAGAAATTATGAACTATTTTTTATTTTTTAATACATAAGGTACATACCGGCAGTTTTTTAAACTATAGTTTGTGGCTTAATGTTAGTAGTTGTTCTAAATAAGTTGTGGTTCTTGACTGTTGTTTCCCTATAGGATTTCTATTGAGAGCATATTCTTTTGGTTCTAATTACAACATTTTTTACACTATATGTACTTAAGCTGGTGTTTTTTGCCTCATTAACACACATTTAGGTAATATGTCAATTTTATAATATACCGAATTTACTATACGAAAGACGGTACATTTTTTTGTTTTTGTGTATTTCTTCGGTTCATCGGATTAAGATAACAGCTTAAAGCATCCGTAGATGCAACCATATCTCTCCATTACTATTTTCATAGAAAAACATTCTCTAGACCCTACAAGAGACTCATATAACGATATAGCCAAAGTAATAGCAATAAAAAGTTGAGTTGTTTGAATTTGTTTGGTTTTTTACTTGCATATTTCCTACTATATAGTTAAGCTAAAAAGATTGGTGTAAGTTCATGTATTATGCCACTTTTACAATAATGTATTTGCACTATTGGTTATTGAGCATGGTTATTACATTAATATGTGCTACATAATATCCTCAATAAAACACTAATAAATTATTACTCTTCTCTTTATATAGCCATTGTTATGCTGCGTTGTACATTTAATAGAAATTATGAATTATTTCTAATTTTTTTAATACATAAGGTAAATAATGGTAGTTTCTTACATTATAGTTTGTGGCTTAATGTTAGTAGTTGTTCTAAACAAGTTGTGGTCCTTGACTGCTATTTTCCTGGGATTTCTTTTGAGAGTGTATTTCTTTGGTTCTAATTACAAAATGTTTTACGCCATATGTACTAAAGCTATTGTTTTTTGCCTTACTAACACAATTTCAGGTATATTTTTATTGTTTTTGTATGTTTCTTTGGTTCATTGGATTGGGATTACAACTCAAAGCATTTGCAGATGCAACCATTTATTTCCATTACTATTTTCATAGAAAAAACATTCTCAAGGCCTTACAAAAGAATCATACCAGGATATATCCAAAGAAATAGCAACAAAAAATAAAGCTATTTGAATTTGTTTAGTTTTTTTAAATGCATATTTCCTACTATATAGTTAAGCTAAAAAGATTGATGCAAGTTCATGTATTATGCCACTATTACAATGGTTTATTTGCATTATTGGTTATTGAGCATGGTAATTACATTAATATATGCTACATCATATCCCCAATGAAACACTTATAATTTATTCATATTTCATAAATTGCTCTATGTTGAAAGCCAAATTTTATGTCTTTACCATATTACTTTTCATAATTTTCCACCAGCCTCCCAGGTGCTTTCAGTTGTAGTTTTTTTTTCTTCCTTTTTTTCAATTTTTTTGCTTCTTCTCATTAAATTTTTTATTTTTTCACGGTTTGGGAATACTAATTTAAAGGTTTTGAAGTTAAGTCAATTTTACGTTTTGAAGCTTTGAATTCATTTTTAATTTATTGCTATATCAGCAATTCTTTAACTGCATTAATATTATCAGGTGTTGTCCCTTTCCCTTTGATTGGTATTCTGAATGCATAACATTTAATGCTGACTCTTTATTTCCTTTTTAGGCCTATCCGCTTCCTCCTACTTTTTATACTTTATTTGCTGCCCTACAAGCAATATAGTTTCAGTAACCGCTTGCAGCCCATATTATTTCATGTACTCATTTTATTTATTACCACTAAATTGGAATAGAAGAACCAGAAGCTCAATGGTTTACATTGTCTTTAAACTGAATTGCATTACTCCAAGTTAAAGGTCATAAGTTACCACTACCTAATTCCTATAAAACCAGACTACTCATCTGACTTCCCACTAGCTAACTTACTTCATTCCTATAATCTATAGCGCTTTCAACAATGGATATTGTACATTCACCGCTCGACTCACTTACCATTCACACTATACGAGTGCGGATTGGCAAGTTGTAGAACTCATTCAACTTAAAAAGCAATGATGTAATTGGATTCAACTTCCAATTTGTGGATAGCGAGGTATGTTTATTCACTATTTACACTTCACAATCTAAATATTCCACACTTCTCCCTCATCATTCATCTACGTTTTCTTTATCTATGCTTTTTCCCCTAAAGAATCCTCTCCAAGCTTCATTGCAATTAAATTCATGTAGGAGCACACCTGTTCTTCCCATATTTTGCTGCTGGCAATTAAACAACTTTGGAGGTACTTCCAATTGTCCATGTTTTGGATAAATTCTTTCAGCATTTCAAACAATTTGGATTTCTTACAGAATAAGATATTGTCATCGCTGCTAAATATTAGATTGTTTGTACATTTACTTGCAATACGTACACCTGATAAAAAAGCCACTTTTAGATGAAAATTCAATTTTCTGTTTTTGCATCTAACCGTTTATAGAAAATATAGCAACTCAACGATGTATACCAAAGGTAACGTTTCTTACCTATGTAAAACATGCTACATATGAATTATAAAATAGGGCTAAATCAATATTCACCGTTTCGTTGTCTAAAATTATACCTGTATATTTTGTTTCATTGTAGGTGAAAATAAGTAACCTATAATTTAGTTGTTTATTACGCTGGTTTCTGTAGATCTTTATTGGTTTGTCAATAGTTAAAGAGAGCAGAATCACTACATTACATTTTCACTTCTACTTAATATCTATGATTGTTTATTATTGGAAACAACATATACATTTTTACATTTTTATATTAATATAGTAAGATGAAGAATTAATCTCATTTAAGCTGCTATCAAAACTGAATAAATCCAAATTCTGCCTAATTTCAACAGAAGGAATAAAGAATTTTTCATCTTAATCCATGTTAAGGTAGGAGGCATGAATTTGTTTAGGCTTCTTGAGGTTAGGAGGTTTATCATCTTTATTTCCGTTTCTTTTATGTTTACGAGATAATTATGAATGTGAGGTTTGTATACTTATAATAAAAAGGGATGTATATTAACATGATATGCGAATACATGGGTTCTATCAAAAATTTATAGGAAATTGTTAGTGTTTTTTTAATGTATAAATTGTTAATAAATTTAGTTTGTTTCCTGTTCTTCCTTTCACTTAATCAATTATTACTACAAAGGTGTAATCAACCTTCACTTTGAATCTATATTCATGGTAAACCAATTAATATACATTTTTTTCATTCCACCTATATTAGCTGAACTTTATGAATGATAGTGAATTTATTAACAGGCAATTTTGTTTATTTTCGGGCTGTTGTTGCTGTTTTGAACCCAAGATATATGGAATAAAGTTGTTCATTAGACTTCATGTGCTTTTTACCGGCTGCATTGCAATTATTTTTGGTACCATTTACCTCCGTTTGGCGCTTTAGTAATAAAAATAACCTATACAGCTATATTTTTTATGCATATCATGCTGCTATAGTTAAGGGTTTATGTTTCATAAACTGCTATTTTGAACCTTTTGTATGTATGTTGAAGTTTCCGATATCCATATTTCACCATACATTCTTATATTGGTAATTGGTTATTGGATATATTGGTTCATAAACAGGTAGTATATCTTAATGATAAAATGTAATCCATGTTTGTACTACAACCTCTAACAGAGCCGACATTAATATGACAACACATCTTATATTTAGGAAAAGGACTATTTTCATCTATTTATTCTTCTTATTGTTCTTTTATATAGAGAATACTATATGGATTTGTGCTAAACGAAAAAAAGGCTAAGCCCAAACTGTATTTGCAATGATGATGGGTTGTATTTACATTTATTAAATTTTTTTTCCATATTTTGGCCAATCCATGTGCGAAGCATGGGTTCACACTTGTATACTTATATAGATCAAGGCTACCGCTTTGATTATATTAGTTCGCATAGTGGGCATGAACTAAGTAGCGTATATGAACATGTGTTTTGGCTGTCACTTTGAGTCTAATAGTTCACATGGTCACATTATACTTAAGTCGGTACACTTTTGGCTTTATAGATGAAAGCGTACATTGATTATAGCTATATCACAACCCTGTACAGTGATTACAGCAATACAGAATATTAGTGATGCAACATAAGTTTTCTAATATACTAACTTTTCGTAACTTCTCGTTATTAAATTAATAATAATAGAATTTTATTTTGGAAATTTTATTTGCAATTATTTTGAAAAAATAAAACAATTGTTGAAATTCAAAAGTAATATTTTTCAAAAAGAAAAATTATTGTTATAAATAAGAATAAAATCTAAATTAAAATGTTTCAAACAGAATTTCAATCGGGTTTCAAATCATGGTAGGATAAAAATCCAGTTAAGGGTGTGAAAATTATTTAAAGGGATTAAAATTGCTAGTTTGGAATTTGATATTGATGGGTACTCATTTTTGGTACCCAAAATTGAAACTCTCTCAGAGTTCGACGACTAGGTTATCGTTTAGTTTGGGATATCTCACGTCCACAAATTCTTGTCAAGAGCAAATTGAAACCATGAACCAATTGTTTGGCTTCACAACACGAGCGTGAATTTCATATCAAGACGTAAGAAACTCAAGTAGGAAATTTAACGGAAAATTTGCAACGTGTTTTTTTAAGGCCAGGTAAGAGCAAATCGATTGATGAATGGCAGTTGCCAAAGATACAATGGCCCAAAAAGTGACCGAGAGATTTAAAACGCCTGCAGGTTTCAAAAAATAGCTTGGAAACAAAAGATGAAGCTAGTGGTAAAATCGTTGTTGTTCAAGCGAGATAGTAGAAACGCAAGATTGATAAAGCAGCTAAGGTTTGGATATCGCCGGTGAAAGAAGGAAGGGTCGCTAGTGATAGTCAGTGGATGTATCATAGTTGGTTTCTACGATAAACGTGTGAGAGTTATTATAGTCGCTTATGAACAAACGCAGAAACTGCCGTTGGAAGTTCATGAATTGCCAGAAAAGGCGGAAGCGGTTGAAAAAGAGGAAAGATTTTGTGGCCTAGGCTTCCGAATGCTACATTATCTTGTGGATCCACAGTTTTGACACATATTTTAGGATGTAATTTCAATACTATGTGCTTTGTATATTTCGTGTGTTTGTATGTTTTAGGCACTGATTGGGCAGCCAATGCTTTCTATGGCGAGCCTGCTTTGAAAATGAAACTATGGTATATGGAGTATAAGATCAAAGTCAGTGAAATTTCTTTAAGGAGAAAATATGATGAAGATGATGTAGTCTTGAAAAGGCCTGAAAATGTGAATGCCGAGAGATGGGAAGAAACCAAGAGGGTTTAGTTGGATGTGAAAAATGTGAAATTGGACATGACGAGGTTTAGAAAGTGGCTTGAAAGGGCTTATATGTACTCGATTTCCACAACAAAGAACTAATATGTGAGTAATCGACATTTTTGTTTTTAGTTTTGTCTGTAGTATTTAATCTATATGCTAATATTCTTCTATCGACTATAAGGTGAGATGAAAGCTTTATTAGTTTATTAATTACTCACTATATATGGTGTTACAAATTTTCCTTGTAAGTTTTTTACCCCTTAGTCAATAAACAATGTATACTTCATATGTCAAATTGTGTTTACACACAGCATGATACACATCATGTGATATATGAAACTGTGTTAACAAATAACCTTATTCTCTCATCATGTCATATAATAGTAAATTCTTATTCTCTCTTTGAATTTAATAGAAATACAAAGTTTATGTCTCAGACCATCAAATATAGTGATAGAAGGGTTATAAGATTACCATTTTCTTGGTGATTATTGCATCACACGTTGCTAATTAAATTTAATTTCTTAGACCATTACTTAAAAGTCCCCTAGAAGTGAAAGGTCAAATATACATGCATTGTAAACAAAAGGACACCGTGTTTGGATTTACAAAATGGATGAATGAAACATATGTTCCCACTTGCAACACAAATGCATGGTACCAGTAGTCTAATTTAATTAAGTATACAAGTAGGTCGGCTTGTGATAGTGGAATGAAGTGATGCAAATTGAGTAGAACTAAAACAGCATGTGGTCATTGTAGTAGTCTTATGAAAACTAAATACAGTTTAAAGTCTGAATGTTATTAAATAACGTACAAGCATAGAAATGCGGGGATGAATTGAAGCATCGACAAGCGTTGAAATGCAAGAACAGGCTCTAAACTTTATCACAAAGTTGGAGATGTAGTGCAAAACGGAATATGAGAATGCAGGCGATGAGATGCTGTGTAACTGTACCTAAGTGACAAAAATTGAGTTGATGCTGTTTGTAAGAAATATAGAGTATAGAGGTTGAAGCTATATAGGAACAAAATGATGTATTGCGGTAGAGTCTAAGAATAAAGAAATGGGACTGGAAAACTGCAATCATTGCAATAAATTGAAATGCGTATTGAGGAATGTAGCAACATAGTCGCAGCAAAATGATGAATATCATCATAATGTAAACAATAACATCACGGTATAGTACATAAGACATTATTAATTTCAGAAACTAATACATGACTTTTTTAATTTTATTTGCATCTCAACATTGATATGTACTTGGTAGGCTCTGTAGGTGGAATATGGATGCAAGCTTAGTTTCAGACCATACACAACAAGAGGCGAGGTAATATTGCATGATTGCTTATGATTTTTATATAACACATAGTTTTTAATCTATAATGTTAAATTTTATTTTAACATGATTCTCCTCACAAGGTTTGGTGAAAAAATCATCTTGCAAATTTTGTTAACTATACATGTTGACATAGATTTATCTTCGTTATCAAGTATGCCCTTTGATTTAATGTTTCAGTTCTCATGGGAATGTATATATGCATGTAGTGGTGAACAATATCTGACCAAAATTGAATAACTCTATTGATTGTTATTTTTGCTTCAAAAAAGAATGAAAGAAGTAAATACATTATTTATTGTCAAAGTAAATGAAGGAAACTTCCCCTTACCTTATCAACTGATGTAAATAAAAATGATTAATTTATCAATTATGTTATGTACTTTTAACTGGCTTGCAATTTCATTCTCATTTAACGATCATCATTCTTTAATTACTTACATTGATATATACTTTCCCTACTTCCTTCCGAATTTGCATAATGCACGGTGCTTACTAACCTTCTTTTAACACCACATGCTATAAAAGACATTACTTACATTAATTGGAAGGCATAATTATGTTTTATAAAAAATTAATTGAATGTATAAAAATTAATTATGTTAAATAAGTTTCATAAATAGTAAGTAAAATTTTAAAAATAACTAAGTTTTTTAAAAGTTAACTATTTGAAAAAACTTAGTCAAGTTAACTAAGTTTAATAAAAATAACAACTATTTTAACTAAGTTTATATAATTTAACTATTTTATCAAAATTAACTAAGTTTTATAGAAATTAATTAAGTTTATAAAAATAATTTAAATTATATAAAATTTGACCAAGTTAAAGAAGTTTTATAAAAATTAATCACGTTTATAAGAATTAACTAAGTTATATGAAAATTAACAAGATTTTATAAATTTAATAAAAATTAAATAAGTCTTATGAAAATTTATTGAGCATGCAAGTATATGATTTTTGCTTGATGATAATAAACGTATATATATATATACACACACACGTATTTATTTAAATGTATTTGTTATTGTACTATTTTATTTTTCACATAATTAATAAATATTTTCTGAATAAAATAAATAACACGGAATTTAAATTCAAACATATATTTTATTCAAACAAATATTTATTACAATTTTGAATAGTACAAATTTGTGCTCTCGCTATATGTAAAATTTCAATTACAATACATATTCAATTTATACAACTGTCCTCACTACATATCGCTAATTCACACGTATTTTATCTTCAACTCTATTCCAAATTGAACCCAGAGCTAAGCGATCTGCAAAATAAACACCGAAACAGTAAAATTAAAAAAGAAATATTTTTGCAGTATAAAATAAAATGTATTTTGAAAATATTATTTGCCTTAGTTATTTGGGTTTTTCGTCATCATATTTATTTTGAATTCATCATACACGAACAGCGTGTGACATGCACAGTGTATCACTATACATGCCACATGGCCATGCTACCTATATACACTTGTTAAAATTACAGGGATGGATGGGCACAATGTCAAAACCAAACCAAAAGCCGGGTTCAACTCAAGTGTAATACAAATAAAGTCACGACACGAGCATAAGGTCAAACTTGAGTTTAAGCTGGATTCAACTCAGGTGCGATACAAAACTATGGATCAAGATACATATAACACATCCTCGACCAAAAATTTGAACATACATTTGAACCCAGACTGGTCAGAGGAACAAGTAATCAAGTCAGGCTGCATGAAGACCAGATTTTGAGTCAAGCAGTGGATAAAGAAACCAAGTATATACAACAAGTTTACATGACTCGAAGCAAGAAGACCCAAAGCCATATGCAATGACCAGAGGCAATAGACAGGGAAGTGCAGTCAAATAATGCAAGCTCAAATTGAATCATGTACAAGTGTAGCCTCAACAATGAATGCCATAGTGACTTCAACAAGTTGATATGCAGATGCTTTCAGACTTCAAGCAACAGATTACAAAATGTTAAAACAGCAAAATGCATATGATCAAGTAACTGAGTATGCTACAAGTTTAACACACACATATATATACATATATATACATATATATATATATATATATATATATATATATATATATATATATATGCAATGTCGACATGCACACATCAGTACACTTGATGAAACTGTAGTAAAATTCAAATTGATCAAGCCGGAAAAAGGTAGCAATGTAAAATCGAGTCAATGTCGCAGGAACTTCTATTTGAACAAGTCAGAGTAATACAGGTGAACAATGCATTCGAGCATTAGGTTATGGTACAGGCATGAACACCCATGAATATATATTTGCAGATACAAAAATCATGTGCAGACCAACAGTGAAATAGAAGTGTCAAGTGAATGAGCTGCAGCAGTTTCAAATGGCCTAAGTCATAGCAAATGCAAAGCTGTGGTGATCAAGGCAAGTAAATAATCGAACAAATCCAGTTTAACACAAATGCCCAAAATCGACAGAATAAAGAACGGAACAAAATACAAGTTCAAATTCACAAAGCCATGGTGACCAAGGAAGTCGAGCAAGTTCAAAATCAAAACTGTGAGAATCATGTAATAGGAAATAAACGAATATGAACAAGTAAGAAAAAATCACAAACATTCATACAAAATCGAATGACCAAAGCATAACAAGTGACGAATTCAAACAAATATATACGAACGTAAATCAAGGGTTTTGAACCCTATTTAAAACCCTTTAACATCATTGGCAGAGATTCGTTCTAGTTCAAGCAACAACAGAAAGAATAATCATTCAACTCGAATCAAAGTCGAGTTTAGTATAAATCGAAAAAGGAACGAACGTACCAATTCAAAGCATCGTACAATCTTGATTAATTAGAGTAGCCGAAAGAAAAGCAAAGATAGAGAGTCGATTGTCGAAGCAAAACAAAGAAATATCCACTGTAGTCGACAAACATTCAAGTGGCAACTTCAATTTATCAAAATCCCTAAAAAGTAAAGAGGAATGAGCAATTTTTCACAAAGAAAGCGGCCGAACAACTTAAAAAAGAAGAAAGGGAAATTTCTTATCATGTTGCTTATTTTGGTCGGTTATATTATTCTTTGGACTTTAAAGTTTTATTAGGGCTTACTATTTTCTTTATTTGTTTTTAAATTTGTATTTTTTTCTTTTAAACATTTGTAAGGTCTAGTCGTGTGACTAAGGGATAAACTACGGTGGTGTAGTTAGAGAATTCGTAACTCAGTGGCATAGCTGTAGCAGGATTTTGAGCGTAGAGTTAGGTTAGTTGTAGCAGGTGTCGCGAATTTACGTGTATAAGTTTCTGACTACTTAATTTCTAGTAGAAACTTTAGGGACAGTACTAGACAGGGTTTTGTCGAAGCTGGAAAAATTTGTATGTTCTATTCTTTGTTTTTATTCTGCTATTATTTGTGCTGCTATTATTTTTCTATTATCATGCTGAAAATATTTTTATATACTTCCGCATTAAATTTTTATAATTAATAGTATCACCCTATTCACCCCCCTCTAGGGTGAAATTGATCCAACAAGTGGTATCAGAGCTAGGAGCAAAGGCAATTTTTTGTTTTAAAATTTTGATTTGTTTTCAAAAACCAATTTTTGTTTTAAAATTTGAAAATGACTTCTTTTAATAACTCTTTTGCTAAGGGTCAGTCTATAGTTAGATTATCAATGTTCAATGGTGAATATGTTTAATGGAAAAATAGAATGAATTTTTTTAAAAACCATTGATGTTTGGAATATAGTTAAGATACGTTATAGAGCACCAACTATACTTGTAAATAATCAAGATATTGAAAAGCCAATGGATCAACGGACGGGCCTAGAAATTAAATTACTGAATAATAATGCCTAAGCTATGAATTCTATTATCTGTTCATTAGATCAAATCGAATTTAATCGTGTCTCACATTGTCTAACTGTGTAGGAAATATGACACATACTTGAAGTGACTCACAAAGGAACGCCTCAAGTCAAAGAATCTCGCCTTGCTATGCTTAGTGGCGAATATGAGAATTTCACAATGGCCAAGGATGAAAATGTCAAAGAGATGTTTAGATGACTTTCCAATATCTTATACAAATCAAAAGCTCTTGGAAAATCATACACAGAATTGGAAATAGTCCGAAAAATCCTCGGAGTCCTTCCATAAAGTTTTGAAGCAAAAGTTACTGCCATTCAAGAATCAAAAGATTTTAAACAAATCAAAGTTGAAGAACTCATAGGAAATCTCACCACTTATGAGCTATAAATGAAATTCAAGGAAAACTTGAAGTAGGTGAATCTCGAAAGATATCGATAGCTCTCAAAGGAACAACCAAAGGTGATGATGATAATGATGGTGATGATGATGGAGCAACTGAGCTGGCACTACTAATGAAGAGATTCAAAAAGTGGAACAACAAATATGGAAATCCAGCTCTAAATTAGCAATTGAAAAGCAGAATGTTCAAAGCACTAGATAAATCAGAAGAGCAAGAGATCGTTTGTCACAAGTGCAATAAACCCGGCCAAATCAAGCCCAATTGTCCCCAAAATCGACTTGGCCAAGAAAACAAATCGAAAAGGAGAAGTTTTGCAACCACGTGGAATAAAAGTGACGATGATAATAAAAGCACTAGCATTGAGGGTGAGAAAGCAAACCTGTGCCTTCGAGGTGATATAAGTGATAGCGATGATGACGAGCCCAACAAGATATCTAAACTTACTCACTTAAAATTACTCATATATTTCCATAAAGCAAATGGCTATTTTGAAAGACTTAGGGAGAAATACACCGAAAGTGAATCACAAAAAGATACTTTGATAGATTTAAATAAACAGCTTGATCAATTGGTTAAAAACCTTTAAACCAAGAGCCCTAAGTGTGAAAAGTGTCCAATGTTTGAAGAAAAGATTAAAAAATCAGAAGTTAAAATTAAATCACTTGAAAATGAAATTCTGATTTTGAAATAAAATGAAAATACGGAGAGAGAAAATTCCATTAAAAAGTGCACAAAATTATTGAACGAAAATGAATCTCTTAAAACACAAGTCCTACAATTGTCTACAACTTTAGGAAATTTTTTCAAAAGTGAACGATCGTTGAATATGCTGTTAGGGAAACAAACCGTCAATCCTATTAGACAAGGTCTTGGGTATAAACAATCTAAACATGTTAAAAGTGAAATTAATCAAGTCAAATCCGAATGCACAATTTGTAGAAAAGTTGGACACAATCAAAATATTTGTTGGTATAGACCCAAACATGTAAACTATTCCAATTTGGGTTCCAAAAGGCACGAATATAAAATCCCTTAAATTCAAACAAATCTGGATGCCGAAAGGAACATATATAAATAGTTTTTGGTCTCCACAAACTTATTTTTCAAAATTATTTGCCACTAACAACCATGGACCTATAAAAACGAATAGGTCACAAAAATCTTTTATCGTGTAGGTGTGGTGGCAGGCTAAGGAACAAGAATAATGTTATCTGGATTCTGGCTGTTCTAGATGCACAACGGACGACAAATCAAAATTCTGTAGCCTAGTATAAAGGTGGCAGAATCACAATGAGCAACAACGAAATATTATCGATAAAGGTAAATAGGTAACGATATATTCATCTTTAATGATTTATGTGATAATCTGCACCATAATCTGATTTAATTCAGCCAGTTATGTGATAAAAAAATGAATGTTAATTTGATTCTGACTTATTATTGGCCAATTATATTTTTACATCAAGAATACATTAAAAATATCTAGAGTTTTTGAACTACTTCACATAGATTAATGTGGATTAATAATGATGTTTTATTGGTTGATGATAATACATTTCGCTATTTTACGGCTAATTCTATATTCACGGTTTTTGTTTATTGGCATGGCTTTAATTAAAATCCAAAATAATTTCATTTAAAAGTTGTAAAAAGGATTTCAAGGAACTGTTGCAACTTCATGGTCTGGTCTATGACTTTCATCTAATGATAATTTTGAGTCAAAGGGAAATTCAAATGCAGATTACACTGGTAATCAAGTTGATAGAAAAATTACTAGTTGAACGTGATTTATGTTGAGATATATATTAGCTGATCATTTTTAAAGAAAATATCTGCATATTTTTTATTTGAAATAATTTTCAAATATCAAAAGTTTTCTAAAACTTCTTCCAAAAAATCGTTTTGTTGACCTTGTTTCAGATTAGTCATTTTAGAAAATTTGATGTACAATTATTTTTGGATTTGATTTTAAATGACTACATTAACTAATCTGATTCCCTAATGATTATTGAAAAAATAAATAGTGATCAAAAAAGTGATGAGTTTTGATATTAATCATACATTATAACTTGAGACAGCATAGTTAGTAAATTTCTTTAGAAATTTAAACAAGAGTTAAAAAAACTTTTTGTTGGTAAAATTCCATAACCATCTCTAATTCTATCATATTTCTATCAACCATCACTCATCAAAATCCAATATAGTATGTCAATATGTGGTATTTCAAATGGGAAATTATTCGTTTTTTTCATTTTATTATATTTTTAGCAATAAAAACATCCAAAGTATTCACTCTCATTTAAAAGTCCTTATGGTTATGCATGGGTGAATTACTTGGAATTTTTGATTATGTGCTTCCACGCTCATTTAAAAGTCCTCATGGTTATGCATGTATTGAACACATATCAAAAGTGATTGATTAAATAGTCAAGTTAATTCTAATCTAATTTAAAAGTCCTTACGGTTATGCTTGGTTATAAGATGTTGGAATCCTATTAATCTCATTTAAAAGTCCTAATGGTTATGCATGGTTGGTAGATATTCAAATTCCTGATATAAATATACCACAAATAGACACAACTATATGGTTTTTGCATCATCCCTATCATTCTAAAGTGGAATATTGGCCTAACAGAATATTTATGATTTTTGTTTGATTTTTTTATTGAAATTTAGTATTTATACTCGATTGGGAGTTAATCTTGTATTAATGTCTATCACTTTATCTCTATTTTTCTAACACCATTACTCTTTTGCTGATAACAAAAAGGAGAGAGAAAGGTTAGGATTTTGGCAAATAAAAGTTAAATATTTTATTTTGTACATGCATCTAGGTTCATTTATTCATTTACATATTTTTATGCATATATGAAGAGGAAGCTTTGTGTAGAGAGGGAGCATTCAAATAGGGGGAGAAAATTGAATGATCAAATACATCTAATATATTCAAAATCTTAAATAATATTTGTTATCATAAAAAGTGGGAGATTGTTGAATATGCAAGTATATGATTTTTTTTTTATAATAATAAACACTATATACATATTCATTTAAATGTATTTGTTATTGTACTATTATTTTCCACATAATTAATAAATGTTTGCCAAATAAAATAAATAACACAGAATTTAAATTCAAACAAATATTTTATTCAAATTAATATTTATTACAATTTTGAATAGTACAAATTTGTGCTCTCGCTATATATTTAGAATTTCAATTACAATACATATTCAATTTATACAACCGTCCTCACTACATATAGCTCATTCACTCGTATTTTATCTTCAACTCTATTTCAAATTGAACTAGCATCTGAGCGATCTGAAAAATAAACACTAAAGCAGTAAAATTGAAAAAGAAATATTTTTTGCATTGTAAAATAAAATGTATTTTTAAAATATTATTTTCCTCATCTATATAGGTCGTTCATCATCATAGTTATTTTGAATTCATCATACACGAACAGTGTGTGACATGCACAGTGTATCACTGTACATGCCACAAGGCCGTGCACACCGATATACACTTGACAAAATTACAGGGACAAGTGAGCACAATGTCAAACCCAAACCAAAAGCTGGGTTTAGCTCAAGTGTAATACAAATAAAGTCACGACACTGGCACAAGGTCAAACTCGAGCTTTAAGTTGGATTCAATTCAGGTGCAATACAAAACTATGAGTCAATATACATACAACACAGCCTCGACCAAAAATTCGAATGTACACTTGAACCCAGATTGGTCAGAGAAACAAGTAATCAAGACAAGTTACATGAAGACCAGATTTCGAGTCAAGTAGTGGACAGGGAAACCAAGTGTATACATCAAGTTTACATGACTCGAAGCAAGAAGACTCAAAGCCATGTGCAATGACCAGAGGCAGTAGGCAGGGAAGTGCAATTAAACAATACAAGCTCAAATTGAATCATGTATAAGTGTAGCCTCAACAATGAATGCCATAGTGACTTCAACAAGTTGATATGCAAACAGCACAGTACAAATGCTTTCATACTTCAAGCAACAGACTACAAAATGTTAAAACAGCAAAATGCATATGGTCAAGCAACTAAGCATGCTACAAGTTCAACAAGATATATATATATATATATGCAATGTCGACATGCACACAGCAGTACACTTGATGAAGCTGCAGTAAAATTAAAATTAATCAAGCCGGAAAAAGGTAGCAGTGTAAAATCGAGTCAATGTCGTAGGAACTTCTATTTGAACAAGTCAGAGTAATATAGATGAACAATGCATTCGAGCATCGGGTTATGGTACAGGCATTAATACTCGGGAATAAATATTTGCAGTTACAAAAATCAAGTGCAGATCAACAGTGAAACAAAAGTGTCAAGTGAATGAGCTGCAGCAGTTTAATAAGGCTGAAGTCAAGGCAAATGCAAAGCCGTGGTGACCAGGGCAAGTAAAAAATCGAACAAGTCCAGTTTAACACAAATGCCCAAAATCGACAGCATAAAGAACGGAACAAAATCCAAGTTCAAATTCACAAAGCCATGGCGACCAAGGAAGTCAAGCAAGTTCAAAAATGAAACCATGAGAATCAAGTAACAGGAAATATACGAATATGAACAAGTCAGAAAAAATCACAAACATTCATACAAAATTGAATAGCCAAAGCATAGCAAATGATGAATTCAAACAAATATATACGAACGCAAATCAAGGGGTTCGAACCCTATTTAAAGCCCTTTAACATCATTGGCAGAGATTCATTCAAGTTCAAGCAACAACAGAAAGAATAATCATTTAACTCGAATCAAAGTCGAGTTTGGTATAAATCGAAAAAGGAACGAATGTACCAATTCCAAGCATCGTACAATCTCGACTAATTGAAGTAGCTGAAAGCAAATTAGAGATAGAGAGTCGACTATCGAAGCAAAAAAAGTAATATCCACTGTAGTCGACCAACATTCAAGAGGCAACTTCAATTTACCAAAATCCTTAAAAAGAAAAGAGGAACGAGCTATTTTTCACAAAGAAAACTGGCCGAACAACTTAAAAAAAGAAAAGGAAATTTCTTATCATATTGCTTATTTGGGCTGGTTATATTATTCTTTAGACTTTAAAGTTTAATTACGGCTTAGTGTTTCTTAATTGTTTTTAAATTTGTATTTTTTCTTTTAAACATTTGTAAAGTCTAATCGTGTGACTTGGGGATGAATTACGATGGTGTAAGTTAGGTTAGTCGATAGTGGGTGTCGCGAGTTTACGTGTTTAAGCGTACAAGTACTTAATTTCTAGTAGAAACCTTGGGGCAACACATAGGCAGGGGTTTGCCGAAGCTGGGCAAATATGTGTGTTCTATTTTCTGTTTTTATTCTGCTATTATCTATGCTGCTATTATTCTACTATTATTAGTGCTGCAAATATTTTTATATAATTTCACATTAAATTTTTATAATTAATAGCATCACCCTATTCACCCCCTCCTAGGGTGAAATCGATCTTATGAAATTAACTAAGATTTATAAAAAATTAAATAAGATGTATATAAATTAAATTAGAATTGAAAATTAACTATTGACTTAGTTTTATAAAAATAAATTAAGTTTTATAAAATTTTAACTAAATTAATAAAGTTTTACAAAATTTAACTAAATGTCATAAAAATTTACTAAGTAAACTAAATTTTCTAGAAATTAACCTACTTTATAAAAATTTGCTAAATTTTGTAAAAAAATGACCATGTTAATAAAAATTAATTATTTTTTATATAGTATAACTATGTTTTATAAAAATTTAACTAATTTAACAAAATTTTATAAATATTAATCTAGTTTAGAAAAATTAAGTATTTTTGTAAAAATTAATTAAATCTTATAAAAATTAATCTATCTATGAAATTAACCAAGTTAACTAAATTTTATAATAATTAAATAAGTTTATAAAAATTAACCTATCTATAAAATTAACCAAGTGAACTAAATTTTATAATAATTAAATAAGCTAAAAAAATTAACTAATAATTTTATAAATGTTAACCAAGTCATAAAAATCATCTAAGTTAATTAAGTTTTATAATAATTAAATAAATTCATAAAAATTAATTAAGTGCAACCATAAAACATGACTGTTAGATATACAAGGTCAACATGTGTTTATTCTAATTTGAGTTTGAATTGTGAATAATAAGCAATATATACAATCCGTAAATGTGATAGCATTATATATCTGACATAAGATTATGTAGAATGTGAATTGACATTAAGCATGTCAATATGTTTAATATGTACGCTTTTCTTTATGCCTTAATCATATATCCTTTTATGTATGTTTTCAGACAAATTATTTAAACGCTCTCTCTTTTTCTATTAGGGAATTGGATGTTTGAAGATGACATACATCGACATTTTACGATCATGATATTCGGGTATTTTCTTTTATAGAGTCCTAAGGTACTATTATCATGTATGTTTAAAAAATATCTATTACGAAATATTATATACAATAATGAATTTGGTGTAATTCTGTTTATGTATAATATATAATATGTTTTGATTATCAAATTTTTTATATTATTGTTGTTTGAGTTGATTGAATTGTTCATTAATTGAGGTAAATATATCTTGTTATTAGATGTTTTAACCTATAGGTAGACTATTGTAAACTCAAAATGGAGTAAGGAAAATAGTGTTTTTGAATTATATAGAAAATTTATAACGGTATTTTTTATATGCTATAGAAAACCTACAAGAGCGTTTTTGATGTGTTGTAGAAAACATAAAATAGCGTTTTATGCTATAATAGGTCATGAATCTGCCATGACATGTTAAACAGCATACATAAAAACTCTGTTAGATCCTTTAACAACATTCTTTAAATGCTGTTAAAAATGGGCTGTAAACGCTATAAAACTATTCTCAGCATGGATCAAAATGCTACAAAAAAATACTCTTAACTCTGGGAAAATGTTGTGAAAAAGTGTCTAATAGCATCATAAACGCTATTGAAAGCTATGTGTTAGCACCAAAATTGGTCAATACCCTTGAATAGAGTTGTGTAGAGAGATTAATGAAGAAAGTAAGTTAAAACAGAGAAATAACGCAATTGAATGCAAAAAGAATAACAGAAAAGGGAACACCAAATTTATAGTGGTTCGGCGTAAATGCCTACGTCCACTTTGAATATGATCTTTATTACTTCTTCAATTACTTGAGTACAGATACAAACCGTAAACAAACAACTTTAATGAAAGTTTGAAAAGAAGAGAAGTGAATACAAAAAATGGAAGTCTCCCTGGAGTTCTCGAAAAAAGGTCCCTTCAACTATAACCCTGCCTCTCTATTTACAGATAAAGATGGGCTGGACTCCCTGTGCAGACCTAAGGCCAAGGTAGCTCGACTTATATATGGTAATCTTGAGTCAGCTAGACTAGGCATATCAAACGACTTTCGGCCGATCGACAAATGCCAAACTAGGGCGTCTTGACGAATGACTCGAAGCAACTTCTCACGAGACTTGAAGCAAATGGTAAATGACTCGAAAAAAAAGAAATGTTAGTCACGTCACTCTGTTGTAGTTTGAAGAATTCATCAGCCTCCTCAAGGTTCGCTGATCCAGCTGCACTGACCCACACATGCAAAACCACTACTTAACGAACTACAATAGCTTCCCTATCACGATCGAACGATGCCTGCTAACCCATTTATGCCAAACGACATATTCTGAGCCATCTAGACTGAACTTTCTTGCCTTTCTTTCCTTGGCCAAGCGATACACGTTTCAGTACTTCTAAGGTCGGACCACCATTGGCCGAGCGACGAAGGTCGATTCCATCCACACCGACCCGCTAAGTCCGAAACCATATTGACTGAACCATTTCGTCTCTCCCATGTTGGCCGAACCACTTTATCTTGCCTATCTTAGCCGAACCACCACGTATACACTCCAATACCGACCCACCTTAGCCATGCCATCTTGACTACACTACAACACCGAACCACTCCGATTGAGCCAGCACCAAACATATCAACCTAGGTGTATAGGATGATCCAGACTTAAGTTTCACTAGTCCATCATACTTCCACTCCTTTCCTAGCGTAAGTCTCATCCAGTTTCAACCATAAGCTCCGTGACTATCACTATGTAGCCGGGCCAAAGTGTCGAGTAACATTTGCCCCCCAAAGTGCGTCGTGGATTGATTGAGCGTAGCCAAAGCATAAGGCTTGAAGGAACGCTAAGGGCTGTCTCGAGGAAACGAGTGAAATGTAAGATGACCGGAGTTGTTATAACTGAGGAGGTCGATCCGGAAAGAATGCCCACAGATGATGAACTTGTGTCCGGGCCTTCTAATGCCTTTCAGGGTTCCGAAGGGAAGAGAAAAGGCAAGGCAGCTGCTTTCAAATGCTTTAAATATAGGAGAAGGAAATTTGTGGTCATGTCTTTGTCTGTCCCTGAGATGAAAATTTCAGAGGCTCCTCCTTCGCAGGTGGAAAACCTCTTCGAAGGGCTCGTCGATATCCCAATCTCGGATTATGTTTCACTCCACGATGATGCCGGGTTAGATGAACTTCAGTGTGCTTTAGATTTAAGCGAATCTCTATCCACAAGCATGGCCGACATTTCCGGTTGGTCAGGGGGTTGCACATACATATACATTTCACGGCACTACACAATTCCCGACCATAAGTTGCTTACTTTGGAAGATGATTAACTCTGTTCTTTTTTTACTTTGCAGATACAATGTCCGGTCGAGGTTCGATGTTAAGGAGTCTCTGAAAGGCTCGTCGATCTTCCACATATTATGAGTCGTATAGGAGAGAGGTGGATAGGGACTATGATCGTGGATATTCTAGTCAGGATAGGGACTGTGGCCTCCATCTCTGACTTTCGAGAGGATTCAGTTTCAGTATTAAGCACCTGAATGATGTGATCTTTCTGGGCGAGCTCGGTCTCTAACTTTTCAATGGTGGTTATGCGCTCAAAGGCCAGTTTTAATGCTTTCTTCGTGGCTTTTCCCCATTCCTTGTTGAATGTAAATGTCAAGGATGTAAGCGTGCATTGTGTTCTCAGCCTTCGCTGGAATTCTCTTTAATTTCAGGGTAAAAATATAACCATCGAAGCATATATCTAGGAAATCCTTCTTTAATTTGGCGAGTTTAATTGCTTCTTCATCTACAGTCTCGGTAGGGATCTGCTCTGCAATTATAAGAGCCGTTGTTTCAGTTCTATGATGGTGTGATTCAGGCCTAGGGACTTGAACAGACGGTTTCTTGCGGGGAGGCTATGCCACTTGTTTTTCGTTGTTTGAGGGGTATGTAGGGATTCTAGGAGGTGGAGAACGACACCGCGATTGGTCTCCCTATTTCTGTTACTCCTGACTAGAATATCCACGATCATAGTCCCTATCCGCCTTTCTCTTATGCGACTCGTAATATGTGGAAGATCGACAAGCCTTTCAGAGACTCCCTAACATCGAGCGTCGACCGGACATTGTATCTGCAAAGTAAAAGAAGAACAGAGTTAATCATCTTCCAAAGTAAGCAACTTATGGTCGGGATTATGTAGTGCCATGAAGTGTATATGTATGTGCAAACCCTCGACAACCAGAAATGTCGGCCATGCCTATGGGTAGAGATTCGCTTAAATCTAAAGCACACTGAAACTCATCCAACCCAGTGTCATCCTGGAGTGACACATAATCCAGGATTGGGGTATCGGTGAGCCCTTCGAAGAGGTTTTCCACCTGCGAAGGAGGAACCTCTGAAATTTTAATCCCAGGGATAGGAAAAGACATGACTACAGATTTCTGTCTCCCAGATTTAAAGCGTTTGAAAGCAGTTGTCTTGCCTTTTCTCTTTCCTTTGGAACCCTGAATGGCATCAGAAGGCCCGGCCATAAGTTCATCATCGGTGGGCGTTCTTTCTAGATCGACCTCCTCGGTTATAACAACTTCGGGCGTCTTACATTCCACTCATTTCCTGGAGACAGCCCATAGTGTTCCTTCAAGGCTTATGCTTTAGCTACGCTCAATCAATCCAACAATTCTCAAGTTTCTATCTGTCAGAACCGGGTCAATGTCTCTCCCTTCAATCAGATTTTCTTGAAGAATCCGTACCATTTGTTTGAAATGCACGCCTTCGGGTTGTGGAATTGCAGCTATAAAGGAAAAGGAAATATTAGTTTGAACATCAATTATGATTGTCTTGTTAACACTAGAAAAGGTCGCAACACTTACGTTTGGCTAGCCATCCGCTAGCGAATCGCGAGGGACATCGAACGTAGAACCATTCCGTTTTGAAGTAACTCAACCTGGTCTAAGACCTCATTACCACCTGACAATTCCTGGCTGATTCTAGGAACGCATAAGAAGGGCTATCTCCCAGACTCTTGACATTAAACAGGTATCTAATCTCGATCGGAATCGGTGGTCGAACGAGATGTTCCATGAATACGATGAATAAACTGTTCAACAACACGTATCCATTGGGGTGTAGCTGAGACGGGGTGATTTCGAGGAAAGATAGAACTTTCCTAATATACCGATTAAACGGAGGAAGTGCCCCAGCTGTACAAGCATGACGATTGAAAGCAGTAAACCCTTCCGGTGGTAAATGCGGTCTGACGCTTCGTCCCGGCAATATTACATCATCCAATGACAAACCGTGCCTTAAGCATATCCGTCCTAGCATGTCTTCAAAAACGTTGGACGGTACAGAGTCTGGCAGATTATAGATAAAAACAGCACCTGGTATCTCATCCGGAGCCGGATCTATAACTTCGGCCGCCATGGCCAGTATCTCGATTGTCGGGAAAAGTGAACTCTGAACTTCCTGCTATTATGAGCTTGAAGGTTCCATAACTAACTAACTTATGAGAAATCATTATTAGACGATAATAAGCCCATGCATCCCCTAGTGTGAAGTATGTGAATGTGTTGTGTGATGCAGTACTACAGATTACTTGAAAAATTCTACAGAGTTAAAGAAAACATGCAAACGACGAGACTTCAAAATTCGACTGGAGTGACTGTCATCACTGACCTTCGCAACCATGCCATGCAGACGTTAGCAATCGATCCAAGTTAAAGTTCGTTAAAAGTTTGTTAAGTCACAGTCTTATCGACGAGCTTCGAAAGATAGTCAAATATGCTGTTCAACAGTTAAGTCCGGTTATGCAAGGCTGAAGCTCGTCGGAGTTTGATGTTCGAATATGCAAAAGGTTTCAGGTCATCAAGGTTCAATTCACATCGGCTTAAAAAATACAGTTCGTATCGATCAAAGGCCATGGCTTCATATCAATCGGTGTTAGCGACTACGAATCGATCCATAGTGGACGTTTCGTATTGGTCATTTAACCACCATTTTGTATCGATCCTGAGTTGTCGACTTCGTATCGATCAGACGACTTCGCCTCATATCGAATCCCTCAATCGTTACAAAACTAAGGCAGGCGATCGAATTGAAGGTGGTCGATATGAAATCCAAGAATGAGAGATTGATATGAAATTTAAAATAGAAGATCGAAGCGAAGCCTCCAGTTACAATCAATACGAAGTAAAACGCCTTCTCCCCCAATCCATCAATACGAAGTCAAGGCCGAGCAACTTTACGCTGTTTCCTTCATCTCCTTCCACACTCCTTCTTCGCCGAATGGCCATAAGACCATTCCTTTCCTCCTTCGACCATGCTCCGAACTAGCTTCGACCTTAATGCCGCTAAGGTCGGTGATGTGTGTGTATAGATCAGTGATGGGATTCGAATCTCGTCGTTCGTAATGTGAGTTCATTGATTCATTACCTAATTGCAACGGCTAGTTCGATGGATTGAAAGTTTGTTTTGTTTTGAAGGAAAGCTAATTTCTTTTTCCCACTCTCTAGAGCAATTAATGCGAAGATGAGAGTAAAAGCAGAACTGAAGGAAAGAAACGATTCGTCTCCCGATCATTGCGACCGATCCCAACCGATTTTCCATCTCATCGATACGAACCACCCTATTCGTGTCCATTGTTTTTAATTTCTTCCAAGGAAAATCGATACGAACTGCACCGTTTGAAAGCATCAAGTCGTAGCCTCTAAAGGCTCATATCCATCGATACCAATTGGCTGTTCGAATCCAACAAGCTCGAGCTTCATCGATAAGAAATGTGCAACAAAGACTTTTCTGAAATGTTGAATTCCATCGATTCAAAGCGCTTATTCGTATCCACTGTTTTTGACTCCATTCAAGATGCGTTGATATGAACGGTTGATCTATTCGCATCCTTCATGCATCCATTGATATGAAATGCCAAATTCGTATCCATCAATGCTAACTACACCGATGCGAAAACTATCTTTCGAACTTTTACATCATTCCAGGAGAGGATCGATAAGAAGGGACATTCCAAAGCAACCATCAAGCATTGTTGCAACTTGAATTTCACATCAATTCAGGAGAGGATCGATATGGAATTTGATACGAGAAAACTGACAACGACTTGTAAACGTGCGAACGCTAACAAGAGTCAGGTTAACATATACGCATGTGTGTCAGACTAATTCTCAATTTTCAATTTTCAAAAATCACAGGTCAAATACCCGCCTGATGATGATTACAACAAAAAATAGCCAATTGCTATCATACAGAAATCAGTTACAACAATACAGGGTACAACTGTTGGCAATCAACAGGTCATATTACTGAAAAATCAGTCAGGAGTTACAATTTGCAGCGGAAAAACGACAATCATTCAACGAGTCGGATAGAGCTTTTCATGATGAAAGATGCGACTATTTAAAGCACGTCATGTTATCACAAGACATAGTTTGGGGGGAAAATGTTATCCCGCCTTTTGGCAAGGCCGTGATACCAAGGAATTGATTGAAAATCAAGGATCACTTATCCCGAATGTCGAGCAAGCATAGGTTAACCATGGATGTCGATGAATTTTGTTCGAGTCCGAATCAAGCTACAATTAACAAGACATGGCAACCAAAGCTATGAAGGCCAATGTTCCAAGTTTCAAGTCAATCGAAGTTCGCATGCTCAAGATGTGATCGATGCAAATCAAAGGAAATAACCTCACTTCGTATCCACCATTAAGCCTTGGTTCGAATCGATCTTATTTGAATCCATCGGCATGCGAGTGCACTTCGTGTCAATCGACTATTACCTACTTCGCATCCATCGGTTACAATGCATAAGTCTACTTCATGTCCATCCAAAGATGGTTTTCTTTGTATCCCGCATGTTCGTATCGATCCAAGTGACCATACTTTGTATCCATCGTCATCAACTAGTTTGTTCTATGGAAGGATTGTCGCTTCGTATCAATCGTATCATTCATTTCAAATCAATCAATCTATCCACATACTTCGTATCGATCAGCCATTGGTCGACACGAAGAACACATTACAGATCAATGCGAATGTCAACCTTATGATCGAGGCGAACCAATCAAAGGTAATTGATACGAACAGAGCTAGTTCTGTTCGATACGAACAATAAGTTATGCGATCGATGCGAACTGAGGAATTTTCATTGATACAAACTGTGCATCCTCCACCGATGCGAACGAGGCCGTGCCATTAATACAATCTAGGCGAAAATATTAGGATGACTCAGTAAACACGGCATCAAGAGCGGATCAATCCAAAAATCACGCGCCCTGTCGTCCCATAAGCATGTACCCAATATCGATTCGAAGTAATCGATGCAAAGGCATCGATTCGAACAGAGCAGCCTACATGAAACCCAAGTTTGCATTGATCATAACTCGCAATCCATAAGTCCAAATGCTATGAAATGTTCGCAGGAGCTTACGTATGACCTAAAGAATGTTCCTACCAAATTTCGACTCGATTGGATCAATTATTGATCGATACGAAATTCGTTCGTATAGATCGCGGATCGAGTCGAAATCTCCTGGGCTCGATCGTGTGGGCCTACCCACTTACCAGAAGAAGTCTCCCGAGATCTAGGCGAGATATCAGCCTCCTACGCCTATAATTAGAGCCCCAGGGCCTACAGAAGAAGGATCTTTTGGCTTTGTGACATTCGCACTTCGTCGAATTCAACTTTGCGTTCCATAGCTTCTATTGTACATGAATTTCGAAACTACAATTCATTGTAATCCTTTGTAATCAGTTGTAATCGGCAAGTGAATATCAATAAAGTCATCAACTTCATAGTGGACGTAGACCATACGCCGAACCACTCTAAATTGCTATGTTTCTGCGTTCTTTCATATTAGTTTTTGAAGTGTTTGTTAGATAATCCTCGTTTTACATTTCTATTCTTCATTTTTATCTCTTTAAATACTTCCGAAGAGTGTTGTGCCTAATTTTGGTATAAGCAATTATGAATGGTTTATATAAAAGATTTATAAAATTGATATTTTATAAATCAAAATAATGGAATTGTAAAGGAGTTATGTAAATGTTAAAGTGAAGTGATAAATGAATCTTATAAGTGAATAAGATTTATATTTGTGAAGTTATGAAAAGAATGAATTTTGGGAATAAAGAGGATTTATAAGTGAATTAACTTGTAATTTTGATTTTGGCATGTAGATGAGATTTATATGGAATTGATAAATAAAGGAATTTTATAAATGGAAGTTTTTATAAAATAGAAATGGAATTTATAAACATTGTTTTATAAATCCGAAATCAATTAAATTTGATAAGTAAACATAGAAGCTTATTAAAGGAATTTCATCCACAGTTTTGGACAGAGGATAACCCTTTAATTAAATATGCAATAGCGATGAAATTGGTAAAGGGAATTATATTCACGATTTTAGATAGTGAATAATAATTAATTAAATTAAATAAATGTTTTAGAAGGTGATATTTTAAAGTGAGTTAAATGGTTTGAAGATGTTTTAAAATGTGCTAAGTATCGAAACCATAGATTTCAACATTCATAGTCGAAATAGACGTTTTCAAGAAATAAGGAAATGATGGACTATAATACTGTTGTTATAGTAAATGATTTTCGAAAGAAGATGTTTTGTATAGCATATAGGATTTATATGTCTATCTAATTTTTGAATCCCTCTACTAGTGATTTTGGGTGTCGTAACGATGTTTTACGCAACATTCGTTTTGACCCAAATAAGTATGTTAAGAGAATGTTTTCCTTAAAGAATGAAATATATACTTAATCTTGATTTAAGTATATGTAATATTTTCTAAGTTTTGGAAATAAAATGATTTGTTAATTACTTAATATTAAATAAGTATATGGAAATGTTTTCCAGTAGTGAAATGTTGAAATGGTTTTGAGATTATATCTTTTTAAAGATAATTTGAAGTGAATATTTGGCATGTGATTTAATAAGAAAAGATTAATTAAAAGGGCCTAGTGATTGCTTATGATGCTAGATAATTGTTTGTTTGCTTTGATAGTTAATAATCGACTATCAAATTTGGCCATTTTAGTTCCTCGACTAGATGTCGGAATTATTTAGTCGTACACTTAGTACGTAGCCTTCTATGTAGGCTTGATTATCATTTGTGTTGAGGATGTTGATTCATATAGTGTGAATTTTTACTCCAATCTATCAAGCTTCCTTGTTGGCTTGAAGGATATCAAGTTGAAAGTTGGAGACGCGATAAGTCTATGAGAATTGGTTTCTATGTTAGATTGGGAAACGCTTTTGCATTGTTGGTGCGAAGAGACCGAGGTTGGTTTATCTGAAAACCACTTTAGACCAACGTATATGCGACGATTGCGCAGGTTGGTTACGATGATATTGATATTTCGGATTTTCAAAGTGAGATACTGCTTGTTGACCATTTGGGGTTAAATCTCAATATACATATAGTAGCAGTGGTCTCTTCATTATGAAATATCCAATGCAAGGACTATTTGCTACTAATCCTCAGGATTTCCCGATAGGATGTGGTAGAAAAGTACCTTTGGTTTGTCGTGTTCCTGGAAAACTTGTATGGATGTTTGTTTGACATTGTATTTCTAAAGATTACATACATTAGTTTTACAAACGTGCATCAGTGGTGGTGGAGAAGGCAACTTCTCTTAGCTTAACACCTTCCTTGAGACGTATGAGCTTAAGGGTTGTATTTTTGTGAAAGGCAATTAGTTGTCAACGGAAATGGCCATGTGGCATTCCAAGTGATGTGATATATGATTGTGAAAGGTAATCCTTACCTCTGTTCTCATCAACCAGAAATGACCAAAATAGGGTTAGATACAACAAGGCTAAGTGGGTCGCTCCCAAGTAGGATATCATCATCCTCTCTTAGATATATTTACACGCTATGATGTCGTGTATTTGATTATTGTGGTTTATATGCTAGAGAGCCCTCAAAAAAGGTTGGTAACGATCGTAGGATGACACATTCAGTACCATCTAGTTATAGAGATGGGTCGGTCTTGTGTTGGTAGAGGGCAAACGTTCTGTGCCTTGAGACATCATCTAGAGGTGTACCATCGGAAGGTAGTCCCTTCACCTGGTCATTTGTATGAAAATCCAAACTCTACTACGTGCCTGCCATTTTGATGGTATTACCCATTTTAGGCTATGCTGGAATTTAATCAATGTAACAATTTCGGCTATGATTAATATTATTTGTATACTAGACACTAGTATAATATAAGAGGATTTCATATGAAATGTTTTAGTTATCGCAAGGTAAAAACATGTCCGTGTTATGTGTGGGTTGTCTTACGAGATACTTTTGTTTTGATAAAACAAAAGTTTAGTAATTTTATAAATTCAGTTGAATGTATTTCTCACGCCGATTTACCAGACTTATCCGGGCGTTCTTCCTTACAATGCTCGGGCCAGACCGAGTATATTTACAGGTTCAGTTTTGGTGCTTTTGGAGCTTCAACGGGAGAGCTGAAGATCTTCATTTTCATATACACGTATCTGTTTCGATTATCTGCTGCTTAGTTGTTGTATATTATCAGCATTTTGTAAGCACGGGTTGTTATAACTTTCAAGGCTGATAATAGTTGTTTGATTGTCGTACTCTGATTGATGTATGTATATACAGTTTCCGTTTTCTAAAGATCATTGATATTATATTATATGTTTTCCACTGCGATGTGAGATTCTTTATTGTTCTATTTGGTTCTCTCTTCTCTCTTTCTTCTATCTTCTTTTCTTTCACTTGACTTTTCATCAGTCTGTGTTTTTTGGGTCGGACATGTGTGGTTTATTATCGATTCAAAAGGTATGGATTTATGAGTCGTCACATCAGCTTCGTTATTTGTAGCTGTAAAATTGAGTTTTAAAGCATAACAAATTGATCATTTTTCAAGAGTTACAAAAATAACACCGGCTGTAACATCCCGCCCTTCTGACCGCCCCTAGTCGGTAACTAAACCAACTTGAAACGTTCAAAATGACGGATTGTTATTTAGTTTATAGAGTTTAAACAGAATCAACCACAGAAACACAGAATAATAATATTTCACAAAAATGAATTTTTTTTACATATATCAGAGTTTATACAATGAATTAAATTTATACAGCGGAATATTTCTTTAAGTACAAAATTCCCAAACTAAAGCGAACGTTTTCCCCCCTCTCTCTAACTTCGCTGCCCGAAAATCTTCAAGTTGCAAAATACTCGGTCTGACCCGAGTATTACATTCAAAAGAAAATAATACACGGATCAGTCTCATTCAAACTCAGCTATTAGTGCACAGAAGCAATAATAATTAAATAATAATTAGACGACAGTCACAATAATTCTCTTCTATCCGACCCTTTTAATAAAGAAATCGGATAATGGAAATTTATAACACTTAACAGTGTTAAAACAACAAATCAGCAAATTTAAATTATCAACGAAGATAAATGAAAAGATTGTTTATGAAGATAATTTAGAAAACAACAGAATTTCCTAAACGGCAATTAACAACAAAATCATCAAATTAAACCAAATCAAAATGCGATTCAAAATATATTGAATTGGCAACATAAAACAATTTCCATCAATAGAAAACATCAATTAAAACATTAGATCTAGTAGGGATGCAGTACACGCACGCGTGTACGGCCTCGCCATATTTAAAACGTTAATTCTGTGTCGCTGTAGTACACGCACGCGTTCACTGCCTCGCCACAACAGAATATAAAGTCACCAACGAAACAATATATACATATGTGTTGGAGGCAACATGGAATAATGGCCAAGTAGAAACCATCGTGCAACCAGAACATCTTGATAAATACAAGAATCAGAGCAATCAAACTATAGTATGATAAAATGCACAGATCACACTCGAATGCACTGCATCACGTGTACAAGGTGCAGACACCAGTGGGACAAAATGTCGCAGACCATACATGAATCAAAAGCAACTACAAAGAGCAATATCAATTCGACATGCACATGAGCCACAATTTTCTTAGAGCAATGTAAAGTACTCTGAATCAAATGCCATCAGATAAACCAGACTCAAGACAGTACAAATCCAATAATATATGCATACACACATACAAATATATGTATGCCTATATATGCAGACTTGAACAAACAGGTGACAAATCAAGGCCACCATTTAAAACAAATTGACGCAGCAATAATGATTCAAGTTCAAATATACAAGTATAGCTAGCCAAATCAAAATGGACAGCAGCTACTACACAAATGCAAGAAGGTCAAGCCACTTGACTCAACACAACTGCAACATAAGAAACTGCAACCACCACAAGTATTCAAGGACAGAACTGCAACAAGAACTGCAGCCACCACGATATCACAAGGGCAAGGCTGCAACAAAAAAAACTCAGATGCAAGCACAAAACTCGAAATGATCTGAGCATAAGCAAGAAGGCTCAAAGCTATGCAATGAAACCAAAAGAACAAAATGAAACAGAAAAGGCACATGGATGTGCAGGCCGAAAAAATGCAGTTTCAACAGTGCATCAATGGTGAACATCACATAACAAGTTTAGCAACAACATGAAAATATCATGAAAAACAGTGAACGACAATATAACTATCCTATAAATATATACATATGTATACTCATATGTATATACATATACAGATAGTGCTAACAGGTACAACAGGCAACAGTACACATGCCATTGGCACACTAGAATAACCCGAGTACAATAAATGGAGATGCAACAGTGAAACTGGACAGTGCCAGCTTCCAAAAAAACATCAGGCTCGAGCACAAAAGAATGCAACTACCCTCGAACACCAGTGAACAACCAAACTGTTCAGACTCAAAAACCCAATACAATACATCACAGTCCAATATGATATGGACAATGGAAAATACAACACCAAGCTCAACAAATTCAAGTGCAATAGAAATTCGAACATACATATATACATATATGTGTATACACATAGATATCTATATCAAATGAAACAATGTGACAAACAGTCATATATATACAACATGAATGCATATACATACATACATACATACATACATACATACATACATACATACATATATAAAGCTATGCCACAGAGATAATGGAACTGCAGTTTCAACTCAAAGTGGGTAGAGCATTAAAAAATGTTTCAAAGCTAAAGCCAAAACGAAATACGCAGTTCAAAATCAAAGTTAGTGAACAGGAAGACAGTGTCAAAAAAACAAATCAATGCCGAAGTCAACTAAAACCAGTTCGAACAATTCAAGTGCCGAAGCCACTGTTAAGGCAAGGCAAAATCAAATTGTAGGAACAAGTCAAGCCAGAATATCAACAGAAAGATCGTACATTTTCAAACTAAAGCCGTGGCAATCACGACATAAAATTAATGCCGTGCAAAGCAAGTAGCAAAGAAATAACCCAAAGTCAAACGAATTCAACATCGTCAACAAAATCGACTGTCGAAATAAATTAAATCACAAATTCAAATGAACAAAACAGGAATTTAAATCCTATATAAACATGAGATAGAAGTAGATGTGAGTGAAAAGAATCACTCACCTTCGACAAAAAGAAGCAGCCGCAGTGAGTAACGAAGAATCGATCGAGTAAGGCAACACGCTACCAACCCTTGAATCGATCGAACAATTCGAAGCTGGCGCCTTCGAATTCTTGAAGCCCTAATTTGAAATGAGGAACGAACGAAAGAAGGACGGAGCCGCCATTAAAAATTTTTCGTTTGGTTTTTTTTTAATGAAAAGGAGAAGGGTTTCGTATTTTATGAGGAAGGGGGGAGGGGACACGAGTTCGTGGCTTTGCAGAGAAAAGATCGTGCTTGCCTTACCTTGCATTACTACTTACATGCTGCATTTACTATGTTTGCACTTGTTTGTTTTTTTTATACACATGTTCACTTGTTTGTACAGTAATACTTAGATATTATTTCTTTTATACTTTGTTCTTGTATTGCCTACTTATTTATAGGCTGCCTATTTTCATTTGTCTATAGGCTGAGATGATGTTGCTTTGGTTTTGTTTATATACTTGAGTAAATTTATTTCTTTTGCTTTCAAAATGGTAGCTGCATTTATTAGCTTGTACAATAGATATTCACTTTACTTTGTTTATATTTTATTATATATTTTTTTATTTTGTATTGATAAAATTTATTCTTTTTTTTAAACATCATTATCTATACTGCATTCATTTGCATATATCATATGCTCGCATAACAACTTCGATCAATACGAAATTTGAAATCCGGTAATAATTCAACATTACGGAACCAATGGAACTGGTTTCGTCGAATTCCGAGACTGTGCCTCGGAAGGCTATTTTTTCATTCAATTTAAACGGTAAAATTTCAAAACTGAACAAATCACTTTCAAATTCAATTCTGAAGTTTCTATTATCTTCAGTATTATCAATGTCAATTTTCTAAGCCTTTGAAATATTTTTAAATCAGCTTAAAATTTTTATTCAATTTTTAATAGATTAAATTCTAAAATTTAATCGCTAAATTCATTCTGATAATTTGAAATTCAAGTCAAACCATCATTCAAATATTTAAAATTTATTAAATATTTTCAATTTAAATTGTTCAAAATTCAGGGTCGTTACAATCTTCCCCCCTTAAAAGAATTTCGTCCCGAAATTATAAGTTAGGAAAAATGATTGTTAAAATCTCACCGATATTTATACCTTACACAATTTTACCAAGCTCGAAACTTATTAAAAATAAATATAGGATTCATTCCATTTGTTTATCTCACTAGCTTTGTTCATTATCTCCTTTTGTTCATTGATTTCTACAATCAAGACGCAAAAGTCTTTTACCAAAATTTTCGACTTACAAAACTCAGATTTAAACTTGAAATTCTTCATGTTAGAGATTTGCATATTATATCTTTTACAAAGCTGTGGACCTTCAAGGCATTTTGAAGATCTTCTTCCTTAGTTTATTAGGTTGGAATTATGTAATTTTAATTTCAGATTATTGATTTGCTATCTAAAGTTTTGAAAATACTTACTAACTCGAAGTTTAACAAGTCTATCGTCGTTCTCACAGACATTAGGCATACGCTGGCCAGGCGCAGGACTAAAAATCTCCAAATGCTAAATATACTTGCTTCAACTCCCATTGAAAATACTTAAAAATCTTTTTTAAAATGGATATGGAAAGCACGTTCCCCCATGGATCACAGTTATCCGGCGGTTACGCTACTATCCCAGTAGAATCGCTTGTAATCTGTAGATTTCACATCTCTTGAATTTCGCCATGGTTGTTGCCATAGATCGCAGTTCCCACGGCGGTTACGCTACTATCCCAGTAGAATCGCTTGTGACCGTAGGCATCTCGCCCCTCAAATTTCGCTTTGGCATCTAGATCGCAGTTTTCGCGGCGGTTGCGCCACTATCCCAGTGGAATCGCTTGTAACTGTAGGCATCACGCCTCTCAAATTACGCTAGCATACATCATCATCAATCAACATGATCCTATCACGAGGGATTCTAATCCAAATGGACACTCCAACTTATGGAAATTCTACGTAGCTACGAATTTCAAATGGACACTCATACCGAGTTCCAACACCTTCACAAATTTTAAATGGAAGGTACTTTTCCATATCCTCAGTTTAGAAAACATAATGTCATATACATATAGTACTTCATTTCACATTTCGTACATATCGTACCTATGTAAACTTACATAGGATTTCCATAACAATTACTTTCCAAACTAATGGTTTTCGAATTATTACATTCTCATATATAAGTTCCGAAAACCACAATATCCCATACCCATAAACAATAGAGGATTCCTGAATTTTCCATCTCGTTACTGATTTAAAATTTTCCTCTAAGTCGATTTGGAAATTTAAGGTTATCTCAAACCCAATTCACATTCATAATTCAATTTATTTTTGACTTCACATTCGATTTGGATTTCACGTTACATCGTCAATTCTCAACACATAATTGATGTCTACCGATATATAACCTCTGAGCTCGTACGTCTCAGAGAAGGGTGTATATAGCTAAGAGAATAAATTCTCCGCCACCACAGATATATATTCAATAGAGATCAATTGCTATGTCATCAATTCACCATGTTAGACATACAACCCAAACCGACTATCCGAAATTCAAAACTCAACTTATATTGTTTTTGGTGTCGAGGTTAAACTCAATTTAACTCAAGATTCAATTTTTTTGAAAAATTTCAAGTTGAACTAATTGTTCAAATTTCCCATAAATATCTTTACAACATATATATAATTTTCCACACTTAACCATTTGAAACAAATTTCAAATATTCACTTTTCAATTTATCTTTAAAAGATAGAATTTCAAACCTTTCATTTCATATTGGAAAACATTTTCATACTTATTTAATAATAAGTAATTCACAAATCCATTTATTTTCAACTTCGACTTATTTCATAGTTTGAATTCCTCATACTTTTCACAATATTAATTTTAAACCGACTTCAAACTTTTCAATATTAAGTTTTTCACTTAATTTATTCTCTGATGTTCAAATTCAAATTCATCACTGAATCTATTAAACCTATTATGGATTATCATGTTGACAAACTTCAAATTTGAAATCTAAATTCCATTTGAACTTTGCATTTGCTTTCTATTCCAAAAATAATCAACTAGTTCTTTAGTAAGCCATTCATTGACTTGGTTCCATTAGATTTATATCTCCACATTAACTATTTTAGGCATTAGTCTAACTTGAAATATAAGCTTTACATCAAAACTAGTTTGATTCATACAGTTAAGTCAACAAATAGATTTCCTTCCCAAGGCGCTATTTTACTAAAATACTTCTTTCCGTACAAACTATCCATAGCTTAATACTTTTAAAATACGTACATAGAAGATTTTGGGTTACAAAAGATAGTATTACAAAATATACTGATTGCTTCAAATATACTGATTGGTTTAAGATTCAGAATTATTGAGGACTATCGACTTCCTGTCTGGTAGTACGCATCTTTGCCAAACTTCCCTCTTCGGTTTGCACTATTTCAGGTTGTATTAAAGGAGGATTAACACATTCAAAATCTACACGTCCCCAATTCCTACAGTTCCCACAAAAATATGAGATGTTTCCATCCTTATCTATCATCCTTACACTTTTCGCTCTAGCTGATCGGGCTATAGCTTGCTTTCCATGTTGCCTTTCGGTGCAGTTTCTGGCTATATGTCCAGTCTGGCGACAATGGTAGCAGATGTCAATCTGTCGACGGGTAAATCGAGTGCGCGCTTCTTCCTTTTCACTTCAGGGCAATGACTAAGAAAATGCCCTTTCCCCTGACATTTAAAACACACAATCTCAGGACGAGCGAACCGGTCATCCACATTCCTTTTCTTTCTCTTCTCTCGGCACATAACGGCATAATGTCCCTTTTTATGACATCGATAACAGATAACATCATCATAGGGACCAGATCCTTGCCTTTCATTGATTTTCCTTTCGATTTCCGCACGTGCCACTTCTGCTTCTCTACGGGCAATTTCTCTTTGTTCACAGCGTGCTGCTTTTTGTGCTTCGGTTTTCGCCATTATAATTAACAAGATGTTTTCGAAGTTTTCCTATTAAAATTTGCAACCCTATTAGCAAAGGTTGGATTATTCAATCATTTTCCCAAGACAATTTGCAAATTTACATTATCCTGATATGTAGGATTATTATCTCCGGATTTTATTTCAAACATTTGAAATATACATATATATACATACTTGCGTATTAAACTTTGCTTGAAACATAAAAACAAAATTTTATTTTATTTTATTATTTTCAAAAATATTTTGAAAAATTACTTGAAAATTTTTCTTCCTGTATATACTACTAGTATTGTTTTTCAAAACATTTGAAATCAATTTTCAAAAGAATTCAGAATCAAATTCCCAAGTTATAATTCAATGATCCCCTTGGCTATAACTAAATTGACATGTCATTTTATTTCCCAATTATTACTTTGGAGATATTCAAAATATTTGATTTAAACCAATTCATTAATTCACTTAACTTATATTTTATTTTTCATAAATCTCAGCAATTTGATAATGGTTTTTCAAATGATCGGGACTCAAATCTAAGGAGACCTTACCGAAGAGAAACTATCGTAAACCTAAATTTAGAGAGGGGGATTTCCGAAAAGGATTTGAATTTTCCAAAATACGTTTTATTTTCAAAAAAAAAAACAATTTATACTTCTTTAAATTTGAAAAATGCTTTCTTTAAAGTGATCCTAGTGACTATTCATATTAAACATCATAAACTAAGCTTTGTATAAACCAAAGCTCTGATACCACTTTGTAACATCCCGCCCTTCTGACCGCCCCTGGTCGGTAATTAAACCAACTTGAAACGTTCAAAATGACGGATTGTTATTTAGTTTATAGAGTTTAAACAGAATCAGCCACAGAAACACAGAATAATAATATTTCACAAAAATGATTTTTTTACATATATCAGAGTTTATACAATGAATTAAATTTATACAGCGGAATATTTCTTTAAGTACAAAATTCCCAAACTAAAGTTAACGTTTTTCCCTCTCTCTCTCTAACTTCGCTGCCCGAAAATCTTCAAGCTGCAAAATACTCGGTCTGACCCGAGTGTTACATTCAAAAGAAAATAATACACGAATCATTCTAATTCAAACCCAGCTATTAGTGCACAGAAGCAATAATAATTAAATAACAATTAGACAATAGTCACAATAATTCTCTTCTATCCGGCCCTTTTAATAAAGAAATCGGATAATGGAAATTTATAACACTTAACAGTGTTAAAACAACAAATCAGCAAATTTAAATTATCAACGAAGATAAATGAAAAGATTATTTATGATGATAATTTAGAAAACAACAGAATTTCCTAAACGGAAATTAACAACAAAATCATCAAAGTAAACCAAATCAAAATGCGATTCAAAATATATTGAATTGGCAACATAAAACAATTTCCATCAATAGAAAACATCAATTAAAACATTAGATCTAGTAGGGCTGCAGTACACGCACGCGTGTACGGCCTCGCCATATTTAAAACGTTAATTCTGTGTCGATGTAGTACACACACGCGTGCACTGCCTCGCCACAACAGAATATAAAGTCACCAACGAAACAATATATACATATGTGTTGGAGGAAACATAGAATAATGGCCAAGTAGCAACCATCGTGCAACCAGAACATCTTGATAAATACAAGAATCAGAGCAATCAAGCTATAGTATGATAAAATGCACAGATCACACTCGAATGCACTGCATCACGTGTACAAGGTGCAGACACCAGTGGGACAAAATGTCGCAGACCATACATGAATCAAAAGCAACTACAAAGAGCAATATCAATTCGACATGCACATGAGCCACAATTTTCTCAGAGCAATGTAAAGTACTCTGAATCAAATGCCATCAGATAAACCAGACTCAAGACAGTACAAATCCAATAATATATGCATACACACATACAAATATATGTATGCCTATATATGCAGACTTGAACAAACAGGTGACAAATCAAGGCCACCGTTTAAAACAAATTGATGCAGCAATAATGATTCAAGTTCAAATATACAAGTATAGCTAGCCAAACCAAAATGGACAGCAGCTACTACACAAATGCAAGAAGGTCAAGCCACTTGACTCAACACAACTGCAACATAAGAAACTGCAACCACCACAAGTATTCAAGGGCAGAACTGCAACAAGAACTGCAGCCACCACGATATCACAAGGGCAAGGCTACAACAAAAAAAACTCAGATGCAAGCACAAAACTCGAAACGATCTAAGCATAAGTAAGAGGCTCAAAGCTATGCAATGAAACCAAAAGAACAAAATGAAACAGAAAAGGCACATGGATGTGCAGGCCGAAAAAAATGCAGTTTCAACAGTGCATCAATGGTGAACTGCACATAACAAGTTTAGCAACAACATGAAAATATCATGAAAAACAGTGAACGACAATATAACTATCCTATAAATATATACATATGTATACGCATACGTATATACATATACAGATAGTGCTAACAGGTACAACAGGCAACAGTACACATGCCATTGGCACACTAGAATAACCCGAGTACAATAAATGGAGATGCAACAGTGAAACTGGACAGTGCCAGCTTCCAAAAAACATCAGGCTCGAGCATAAAAGAATGCAACTACCCTCGAATACCAGTGAACAACCAAATTGTTCAGACTCAAAAACCCAATACAATACATCACAGTCCAATATGATATGGACAGTGGAAAATACAACACCAAGCTCAACAAATTCAAGTGCAATAGAAATTCGAACATACATATATACATATTTGTGTATACACATACATATCTATATCAAATGAAACAGTGTGACAAACAGTCATATATATACAACATGAATGCATATATATATATATATATATATGTATGTATGTATGTATGCCACAGAGATAATGGAACTGCAGTTTCAACTCAAAGTGGGTAGAGCATTAAAAAATGTTTCAAAGCTAAAGCCAAAACGAAATACGCAGTTCAAACTCAAAGTCAGTGAACAGGAAGACAGTGTCAAAGAAACAAATCAATGCCGAAGTCAACTAAAAGCAGTTCGAACAATTCAAAAGCCGAAGCCACTATTAAGGCAAGGCAAAATCAAATTGTAAGAACAAGTCAAGCCAGAATATCAACAGAAAGATCGAACATTTTCAAACTAAAGCCGTGGAAATCACGACATTAAATTAATGCCGTGCAAAGCAAGTAGCAAAGAAATAACCCAAAGTCAAACGAATTCAACATCGTCGACAAAATCGACTGTCGAAATAAATTAAATCACAAATTCAAACGAACAAAACATGAATTTAAATCCTATATAAACATGAGATAGAAGTAGATGTGAGTGAAAAGAATCACTCACCTTTGACAAAAAGAAGCAGCCGCAGTGAGTAACGAAGAATCGATCGAGCAAGGCAACACGCTACCAACCCTTGAATCGATCGAACAATTCGAAGCCGGCGCCTTCGAATTCCTGAAGCCCTAATTTGAAATGAGGAACGAACGAGAGAAGGATGGAGCCGCCATTAAATTTTTTTCGTTTGATTTTTTTTAATGAAAGGGAAAGGGGTTTCGTATTTTATGAGGAAGGGGGTAAGGGACACGAGTTCGTGGCTTTGCAGAGAAAAGATCGTGCTTGCCTTACCTTGCATTACTACTTACATGCTGCATTTATTATGTTTGCACTTGTTTGTTTTTTTATACACATGTTCACTTGTTTGTACAGTAATACTTAGATATTATTTCTTTTATACTTTGTTCTTGTATTTCCTACTTATTTATAGGCTGCCTATTTTCATTTGTTTATAGGTTGAGATGATGTTGTGTTGGTTTTGTTTATATACTTGAGTATATTTATTTCTTTTGCTTTTAAAATGGTGGCTGCATTTATTAGCTTGTACAATAGATATTCACTTTACTTTGTTTTTATTTTATTATTATTTTGTATTGATAAAATTTATTCCTTTTTTTAAACATCATTATCTATACTACATTCATTTGCATATATCATATGCTCGCATAACAACTTCGATCAATACGAAATTTGAAATCCGGTAATAATTCAACATTACGGACCCAATGGAACTGGTTTCGTCGAATTTCGAGACTGTTCCTCGGAAGGCTATTTTTAAATTCAATTTAAACGATAAAATTTCAAAACTGAACAAATCACTTTCAAATTCTATTCTGAAGCTTCTATTATCTTCAGTATTATCAATGTGAATTTTCTAAGCCTTTGAAATATTTTTAAATCAGCTTAAAGTTTTTATTCAACTTTTAATAGATTAAATTCTAAAATTTAATCGCCAAATTCATTCTGATAATTTGAAATTCAAGTCAAACCATCATTCAAATATTTAAAATTTATTAAATATTTTCAATTTAAATTGTTCAAAATTCAGGGTCGTTACACCGACCCTAGAAAAATGGTCGTTGGATGCCCCATCGATGTATAATTTCCATCGAATGAGGGGAACGATGTCACCACTACTTGGTTCGTCTGGTATAGTGAATTCTACAATGAAGTCTATTGACGCTTGGCCTTGGATGGCCCTCTATGGTGGGTAAGTATATCGAATTGACTCAACTCAATGTTCCATTTAAGCAACCTTCTATAAGTTTTTAGTCGTTGGAGCACCCGTCGCAGAGGCTGATCGGAACAAACATTGATCGGGTGTGCCTGAAATATGGATGGAGCTTGCATGATGCAATCACCAAGCAGTAGGCTAGCTTCTCAATCTTAGGATAATTTATCTCTCCTCCTATTAGACATTTACTGACATAGTATGCTGGTTTTTGAATTCAGTCCTCCTCGGGAACCAAGGCTATACTGATGGCATGCTAAGACATGGCCGTGTAAATAAATAACTCTTCATGGTCTACAGGCTTTGATAGAACCGATGGCCTCTCTAAGTGTCTCACCAGAGCTTGGAACGCATCCTCACAGTCCGGCATCCATTTAGAATTTCTCCTCCTTTTCCTTATCACATCGAAGAAGGGCATACATTTGACGGTCACTCTGGATATGAATCGACTCAATGCAGCGACTTTTCAATTCAGGCTTTGTACTTTTTTTATAGTTCAGGGCGCTTGTATGTCTCAAATAGCCTAAATCTTTGTCAGGTTAGCTTCGATTCCCCATGCGTTGACAATGAAACCCAAAACTTTCCCGATGCAACGCTAAAGGAAATTTTAGTGGATTGATTTTCATTCTGCAGTATTTGAGTATATCAAACATCTCCGTTAAGTTTCGTATGTGGTCGTTTGACTGCTGTGACTTCACGAGCATGTCATACACATAGACCTCCATTGTTCTACCCATTTGGTCTTTAAACATCCGGTTCATCAAATGCTAATAAGTCACTTCTTCATTCTTCAACCCAAAAAGCATCACTACATAATAGTACAGTCCAATATCCATGACAAAACTAGGGTGTTCCCGATCTGGAATGTGCATCAGGATTTGACTGTATCCCAAATACACATCCATGAAAGATAATAATTCGTATCCTGCTATTGAGTAGACCAGCTGATCAATTCTGGGTAAAGGAAAACTATCCTTAGGACATGCGTTGTTCAGGTCTGAGTAGTCAACACAGGTCCACCATTTTCCATTCACCTTTCTCACTAGTACGGGGTTAGATACCCATTCAGGGTAGAGGGCATCGCGGATGAACCCGTTGGCGTTGAGTTTGTCCCCTTTCTCCCTGAGAGCGGTAGACCTCATCGGGTCCATACCTCTCCGTTTTTGTTTCATTAGAACATACTTCGGGTCAATGTTCAACATATGACTTGCGATGGCAGGAGAAATCCCGCATATATCAGAGTGGGTCCAAGCAAAAACAACTAGATTCACTAGGAGGAAATCAGTAAGATCCGCAATCATCGAGGGATTGAGTTGTGATCCAATCTTAAGCATCCATAAAGGATCATCATGGCTGACTGGAATGTCAATCGTCAATTCAGCCGGTGCTGCTATTAGCACCAAAATTGGTCACTAACACCTAGAAGTAGTGAAAGCACCAGTGTACATACACAGATCCTCAATATCCACACACAAATCTTAGATCCGGATTAAGTAGAGAACAAAAATGAAGAAACTAACAAAATTAAAATGAGAGAAAGAAAAAAAAGAACAGATGGTTTATAGTGGTTCGACAATTCGACCTACGTCCACTTTGAATTAATCCTTTTTATTCCTTTTTTATTGAGATTACAATTACAAGCCTCTGAAATCAATAAACAAAATAGCAGAATTTCGCCTAGGGAAGAAGAAGAAGTTCCTCTTTTTAGTTGCCATAGGACTACTGTTTATAGCTATAGATCCAAAAATATCCACCTCAAAACCTAGAATGCCTCTTCTCTTGCGCTGGTGGACCCTCCATATTGATCTAGAGTGATTTTAGATCGATCTGTGTCTGTATCAATCCAAAAGTGGTCTAATCAGGTTGAGATCGATCATTAGGTTCTCGAGTGAATCAGGAAGCTTCTTTGAAAATTTCATAGCATTTGGACTATTAGATGTTGAACTATGATCGATGCAACTTGTAGTTTGCATGAAGGCTGAATGGTTCGCATCGATCAGCTCGCCTCAATCCACTTCATATCCATTATATTTCATATCCATCATCTAAGTATCCATCGGTCCCATATCCATAGCCGTAGCCTTCGCATCAATCCGAACTTCACGCGCTATGATCCATATCCTTCACTCCACCTCGACCGCTTCCTTAGTATCCATCGATACGAAGTACAAAGCCTCCGTAACTATCAATGTTTAGTATCCATCGACATGTGCTTCTTTGTATCCATATTCCAAGCCTTTGTTCTTATCCATCGATCCAAGTCCATGTGTCCTTGCCTGCTTCGTATCGTTCCATTGTGTTGCCTCCTTTGTATCGATTAATAAGTGATCGATACGAAATGTCCATTTGAGTCCCTAAAACTGCTACTCACCCTTTATACGATCCCAGCCTTGATTGATGCGAAGCACGTTGCCTTTTGACACGTCCAAAATAACCGATGTGCATTGCATCGATACAAAACATATCGATCGAAGCATGCTACCATTTCCATGTTGATCGATAGGAAACATCGATACGAACCTGCTTTCCTTGAATTTTGATCCATCCACATCTCAAGCATATGAACTCCGATTGACCTGAAATTTGAAAGGTAGCCTTTTCTAACCTTGCTCATCATTCCCAATCGATCCCGTCTTGATTGAAGCTTGGTTAAGTTTTGACGGTATTGATCATAGCCTTGTTTCCAATTAATCTATAATACCGGATTCCATCCTTTTTAGCCTATTTATTGATATCTCGGCCTTGACCAAAAGGTAGGATAACAGCTGCCTTAGCATCCTTAGGTTCTTCATCATCATCTCTCAAATCTATGTCTCTATAGATCCAACCCTGTTACCCGAGCTAAGGCTCGGTTACTCGTCAATTTTCAGCAACATGGATGCGGATTGAGTTGTCCACAACCTTTCCCTTCTCTCTTCGCTGGGCCTCTTTTAGCTCAGCCACGTAACATGCATGACTAGTCGCTTGATCGCCATGCATAACACAACTCCTCTATCCATTGGAAATTTCAAGGTTAAAAACAATAGGGCCAAAGCTGCCCTAAACTGCGCCAAGGCGATCGGCCCAGAAAAACATTATACGGGGAATCAACATTCAAAATAATTAATGGAAGGATACGTATCCTCCTTCGTTCACCTTCTCCTAACTCAATTGGCAACACCTATTGCATCAGTGGCTGCACCATTAAAGCCGTGAATGCGGGCTTTAGATGGTTTCAAATCCTTTGCCCCCATCTTCATTTAGTCATACGCCTTTTTGAAGATAATATTAACAGAACTCCCATAATCGATCAATATCCTTCTCACAAATGCCAACCCAACTGTAGCTGAAATGACCATCAGACCAATGGTAGGTGCCTCCACTCGATCGGCATCCCTGCTCCTGAATACTATATCATCCGTCATCATTCGCTGCTGTTTTGTTGGAATCCCGTCTTCCATGTTCGAACAACATTCAAAATCTGCATGCTTTAAGGAATTAGCATAGAGTTCCATTTCTTGCCAACTCTTGTCTATTGGATGAGGCCCACCGACTATCATGTTTATGATCAGTCTACTTACAGTCCGAGCGGGTTCCTCAGGTTGATGTAGAGCCTAACCACGATTGAAGTAGGATGTCCATTGTTCGCCTTCCTATGGATTCTTAACAAACTGCTGTAACTTCTTTTGCCGAAACAGTTTTTCTATAGCATCATGGAGGTGTCTACATTCCTCAATGTTGTGCCCATAGATCTTGTGAAACCAGCAGTACTTCCCAGTCTGTTTTTATTCCTCAATGGATTCCTTTGGGCGTGAATTTTGGTATTGGAACGTATTACAAGTTGGTAAATAAATATTTTCCAAAGATGTGTTCAGAGAAATGTATTTGTTATAGGTTGGGATCCTTGGTTTCCATCTTCCTGTTCCCTCTTCCTTTTAGAATTTTCTCCTCCGGATTCTTTAGACTGCACCGGCTTATTTTGAACATTGACGTGGACCTTGCTAGAGTTGTCACCAGATTGCTTTATCGAAATGTTGCTTTGCACTTCTTCTTTGATGGGCCCTGGTACACTGCTTTTCCTTGTCCATCTGGTCTCTTCTCTTCTCATGAATTGGCTCGCCTTTGAATAAAAAAGTTCTAGGGTAGTCGGTAGTTTTCCTACCAGCCATTCGCCAAACTCTAAGTCCGGATCTACCCCTCGCATCATGGCCATAAGAATAGCATGGTCATTCGGGTTGCTAACTTCGGTAGAAGCATCTTGAAATCTTTGTTAGTATTCCTTTGATGACTCCTTTGGAGCCTGAATCACACTGGATAAAGACATCATGTCCTTTGGGCGAGTGGTATGGATCCTAAACTGCTCCATAAATTTCATTGCTAACTTATCAAACCTAGAGATCGATCGTGGAGGAAGCCTGGTGAACCACATAGTAGCGATTTCGGGTAAGGTTACTTGAAAACATCTACATTCAATTGCATCATTTTCCCTAGCCGAGTCCATCATTCACTCGTATCTCATTACATGCTGTCAGAGATTAGCCTTTCCTTCATAGGTTGGAATAGTCGGCATACTGAACCTTCAAGGGTACTCTGCCAATAGGATAACACCTGTGAATGGAGTATGACTCCTAGATATGCCCCAATCATCATTGGATAAGCCCTTATTTTCCCTCATCTGTTGCCTGACCATAGCTGATAAATCTGGGGTCTGAATGGGAGGTGGCAGGTTGGACTCCGTCATACATGATTGTTTCGGTCGGTGCCTCCTCGGTAAGTGATCTCCTGAACGTACATTCTATGGACCCGCTTCGCTACGACCTTGACGAGGTGGTGGAACAACCTCCATCTGTACTCCAGATCTTAAGTTTCCCACTCCAGTTTGAGTGCGATTTCCCAGGTGCAAGTGAGGGGCCACGGTTCCTGGTAGGGAACCTGGACCATTTCTGTTGGACAGTTTTGCTGCACTTGTTTGTGCCATTTCAATCCTTCGGCGTCTATGCATATGATGTTCGTCTAATGAAGCAGAGTTTTCAGATGACGAGTAGGATGTGTGGCTTCCTTTACCATTCTGATGCTGTTACCGGGCGATCTGGGTCATGAGATTGGCGTTAGTTTGAATTTGCTCGTTATGTTGTCTCCCACTTTCCGTAAGTTCTTTCATCATCTTATTGAACTCTCCCCTGGTGACAACTTCTGATTGGGTTTGGATGGTGGCGACTTCTGCTGCTAGATTAGCTTGTTGATTACTAGGTCCCACTTGTTGGACGCTGGCGGTCTCATTGACGTCCACGTTGTGGGAGGCTGATCTGGTATGTGGTATTCCCATCTTAGAGTTATCCGTCGAAACTCTGAATAGTATTTATGAACTACTGAGAATGAACTCGGATCTCCTTCGAGGGATTTGTTCAATCCAGTAGCAACATAGTAGATCCTAACAGCTTGAGAATGCACATTCTCAGTAAAAGCACCGAAATGTTAGCACCAAAATTTGTCACTAACATCCTTTAATAGAGTTGTATAGAAAGATTAATGAAAAAAGTAAATTAAAATAGAGAAATAATGCAATTGAATGCAAAAGGAATAACAGAAAAGGGAACACCAAATTTATAGTCGTTCGACGTAATTGCCTATATCCACTTTAAATATGATCTTTATTACTTCTTTAATTACTTGAGTACAAATACAATCCGTAAACAAAAAACTTGAATGAAAGCTTGAATAGAAGAGAAGTGAGTACAAAAAATGGCAGAGTCTCCCTAGAGTTCCCTAAAAAAGGTCCCTTCAGCTGTACTCCTACCTCTCTGTTTATAGATGAAGATGGGTTGGACTCCCTATGTAGGCCCAAGACCAAGGTAGCTCGGCTCATATATAGTAATCTTAAGTCAGCCGGACCAGGTATATCAAACGACTTTCGGCCGATCGACAAATGCCAAACCAGGGCACCTTGATGAATGACTCAAAGCAACTTCTCGAGGGACTCGAAGTGAAGGGCAGATGACTCAAAGCAAAGAAACTTTAGTCATGTCACTCTATTGTAGGTTGAAGAATTCATCAACCTCCTCAAGGTTCACTGATCCAGCTGAGCCGACCCACATATGCCGAACCACTCCTTACCGAACTACATTAGCTTCCCTATCATGACCGAACATTGCCTGCTAACCCATCTAGGCCAAACGACATATGCCGAGGCATCTAGGGTGAACTGTCTTGTCTTTCCATCCTTGGCGGAGCGATACACGTCTCAGTACTTCTAAGGCTAGACCACCATTGGCTGAGTAAGTAACCGAGGTCGATTCCATCCACACTGACCCACAAAGTCCGAAATCATATCGACTGAACCATTTTGTCTCTCCCATGTTGGTCAAACCACTTTGTCTTGCCTATCTTAGCCGAACCACCACATCTACACTCCAATACCGACCTACCTTGGCTGGGCCATCTTGACTACACTACAACACCGAACCACCACGACCGAGCCAGTACCAAACATATCGACCCTGGTGTATAGAACAATCCAAAGTTAAGTTCCACCGGTCCATCATATTTCCACTCCTTTCCTAGCTTGAGTCTCGTCCAGGTTCAACCATATGCTCCGTGACCATCGCCATGTAGCCGGGCCAAAGTGCCTGGTAACACTACGCTTTTATAGCATTTCATATAATGATATGTTAGATCCCTGACTTTTAATGGCATGTTAAAATACAATGTCATGAAAAAGGCTATTAAAGCCTTTTATAGCATTTTTTTTAACGTTGTTAAATGCCCTGAATGTTGTAGTGTTTGAATCGAAATAAGTTAGAGTAGCCGGAAAATGTTCCAATCATTTTTTCTTGAACAGTCATTATCCTTCCGTTGAATTGTCATTTTGAAAAGTCGTATCTCTCTGTTCATTGCGACGCTTGGTCATTGTCTGACAATATAAATATTGGATCCATGCTTGGTTCCATTGAGCTAATCAATCGAGCTAGTATGCCTCGATTATCTGAATTGGCTCTCACTTCGAGAATTTTAGGTGAGAATTTAAATTCCATGATTCAAGAAATTGAGTGTTGGATATGTACACATGCACATTTATGTACATGTTTGTTGTTGGCTCCCGAGCGCGCTCATATGCTTATAGGTCGTTACCAATATTATGTAGCTGAAACACATTTGCATTGCTATATTTTTTCTCTCCTCTTTTTTTCTTTTAGTAGTGGCAAGGGATCTGATCTGATCCCTCCACCTACGTGCACTTAGTAGATTTTGGGCTTCGAGGCATTGGCCGCTTTTACATATATACATACATATATATGTAAGTAAATAACTTAGCATATTCCGCTCCACTTCATTTGTTTGCTCTCTCAATCGATCCAAACCCTTATATCTCTTCAAAACCGCCACTATTAAACTCATGCTCAAGGCTATCACCTCATCATCCAAATCCATCGTCGATTTGAATCTCTATCTCCTCCTATAATCTTTGCCATTATCTTTGAATGCATACAACATCTAATTGCAATTGATTCAATTCTCTAATTCAATATGGGCCAGAACCCATATTTGTTTGGGAAAGCTTTCATTTTTTCCAACAACTTGATCCATGTCATCATATAAAGATGAGTTTAGGATATAAATCGAGGTAAGTTGATTTTGATTTGGATTTCACATAAGTTTTGGGATCGGCTTGGATTCACAGGGATTGGAAGTGGCATGGTCGAGTGTTAAATGACGTTAGGATCGGCTTTGACATGGAAACAAACATGTACTTGAACACTCGCATCATCAATGTTGGACTCGAACTTGAATAGTTGGACTCGGATACTTGCGCATTTGGCCATATAAACGTACTTGGACATATCAAACAAATACTTAACTTGTAAATGAATACACATGCCTGTATAGACTTGAATGCTCATATGTACTTGAATGAAAATATCAGACTCCAACATGGTGATAACTTATCTCTGAGCTTACATAAGATCCACAACCATCAATGTGATAGATGGTTGGGATGGTCAGCGATGACGGCCACTCTAGTCGAATTCCAGAATCTCATCATAATTGTCATTTTAATTCTGAACTATTTATTTAGGCACTACAGAGTACCACACTACACTAGTTTACACTTAGCACAGGAGGAACATGTTAATATATCTAATGATTACTATCAGCCGAGTTTGATAATTATGGGTTCCAAACGCTTTGAGCATTTAGCTGGTATGGGTACTGGATATATTCTCACTACAATCCTAATGCCGGGTCAAGTTATTTAACAATATCCGCTTGAAACTCTCCGGGGCCATCATCCAGAATACCCTAAAAGTTCTCAATAGGTGCCAGAAATTCGTTCAAACTAAGAAGCAAAAATCGAGCCAGCACCTGAAACTTTAGAAGATGCCATATTTTTAAATGATCTGATGGATTTAGTGGCTTCGAGGGTCAATGAGGCATCTCTCCATAGATTGTGCATTAAACATGAGATTCCGTACCAGGATGTGTAAGTCCTATCTCGTAAGGATAGGGTTCACTTGCCCTCGGATGGGTATACTCCATGCGACAAGTTTATGTGCTGGGATGGTTGTGTTCCGCCTTTCAATCTGTTCATTCGGAAAATGTTATATTATTTAAGATTGGCACCGGCTCACTACATCTGAATAGCTACGCATTTCTGCACTCCACGCATATGATATTTCTTGAATTCTTTTATAGTTATCCGACTCCAAAAGATGTCAGATTCATTTACAATCTCAAGCGACGAAAGGGAAGACTTTCGTACACTTTCCTCGAGTCAGTCACTAACTACTAAGTCGTAACTGGTGCTTGTAACAAACTGAGTGCTTTAAGAATGAACGATCTTTTGTGCGTTGCCACCTGGTTTAGCAAGACACTGGCTGGAACGACGTAAGTGTCACTTCAAACTTAACTTTAAGTGCTTTTATTCAAATTTATCATGAAGTAAGCAATTTTTTATTGAACATTATAGGTAGACATCCACGTCCACCGGCGACATGTACTCGAAGGCAGTTTCAACGCTTAAATATATATCATGGAGGATAGGGACATCTGCCTCATCTTACCGACAAGCGCCTTTTTATCTTCGGCTTACTAGATGAGGGTTGCAGTAGAATTAGCCAAAGAACACTGAGGATGAGATGGTAGGAAGAAGAGGCGCCGTTGGGCATGGAGGTGGCGTAATTGATCCTTTCATACCCCTGGTCGAAGGGACGCAGGACGCCACTGAGGAAGGCAAGGTGAGGGACGATGATAATGAGCTCGAACATGACAATGTGAGCTCAATTCATGAGCCTGCTGTCAGATCCTCCTAAGACACACATCTCCACGTCCTAGAGAAGAAAAGAAGTAAAAAACGATCGTTTTAAAGCTTCGTAGAGGGCAGATCTCTAAGAAAATCAAGTCAACCTCTGCTGCTACAGATTAATCTAGCCCTCTACTTCTAAAAAATTTATTTGGGGGACTGTTGGACATCCCAATCCTAGTTGATGTTGGGAATTATGATTTCACCAATTTAAGCCTCAGGGGGTCCAAATCTCCTATTTGATTCAGCGTTGATGTTCCTCTAACTAGCCTAGAAGAGATTTGTCCGACTAGCAAAGCTCTAGTAACTAGTCCATTAGGGACACTAGGATACTCACAATCATGTGCATTACACCGCATGACACTTATCTACCTTTAGATCCAGTGATTCTTATACACTTTCATTTGATTTGCAGGCTCGATGGGACACCCCATGACTATGATCGCTTGAAGAGATTAGCATACTCCCAGCCGTCTTATTTTGGGCCCTATCAAGGCTCAGACCCTAATTGAGATAGAGAAAGTCGTGATGGAAGAGAATATCAAGACCAAAGCTACCAATCCAAGGACTCGTCATCCAAGAATAAGTCAAAATCTCAATCGTCTCACCAAAAGGGTACCCGTCAACACCCTACTATATATAGTAGTAGCAAGTTGTTGCCTCATGCTCCTAGTTTGGCAATTACGCCCGAGCAATATTCAGGTTCTTCCAGCATCCAACAATCTTTAGAATTCCAGTCTAGCATAGTACATCTTGATACTTCATCCCGCAAGCACGACAAACAGGCCCTCTCAGCTCCGACTACTCTTGATGACATTGTTGCTGAGAAGATGGCCAAGCTCAAGGCCACATTCCTATATTGTGTTTTGAGGAGTTCATGTTCGTTCCTTCTATACAACTGATTTCTCTAAAGGCCAAGGACACTGTGCTCTTTTATGTTAATGATGTCTATGTCTAGCACACTATATCACATACACATCAGTCAAAGATCGGATCGGAATAATAAACATTTATACTTATACAAACCGTGAGTCTACAAAATGAAATACTAGACTCAATAATATACAATTTTACAATTCTCTAATCTTAGTTATACATTTAATATATAAAGTCCAAATTTTCTAAATGGGATAAAATAAATGTCCAAATGTTTATCTCCTTGTTAGCCTAACCATCCAAAGGTCAACCTGTTCTGTAACCTGAAAAGTCTCGGCCCGTCCCAAGTAAAATAGTACCTGGTTCATCTCTAAATATCCAATAGGTTGAGAATAAGATATACACAAGAACAAATAATATGTAAGTAATACAAATGTCCAAGAAATAACAAGTCACGGGGTTAACTTAACTTAGAATTCATTACAAGGCACATGTTTATACATTTAGGCCATGAACACAAATTAGGCACTAAACACTAAATTCCCAGAACAAAGTACAACATCTCTAAGCACACAAATACCAATCATTTAATTTAGAATCCATCACATGACACAAGAATATATATATATATGTGTGTGTGTGTGTGTGTGTGTGTGTGTGTGTGTTTCACTGACACGGAATAGTTATAGAATCCTAATTTCCAGAATCCAAGAGATCTTAATCCAAACCGATCGTAATGATTGTCCAAAACAATCGTAATGATTGTACTCAAAACCCGTGGCAAGCAAATAAACAAATTAGTATCAATCGAACCATTCCAATACCAAGGACTGTACTCAGACCGGGAACACAAAATCATAGAATGATCCCAAGGATAGCCCATACCGATCAAGGTGATCGTAGAAAACATGACTCGATAAATCTACATTTATTTAATATTATTATATTATTATGTTCAAAAAGAATCCAGGAATAAACTTCTTAAGGATCTAGCAACCACTTGCCACACACCAAAAGAGAGTGAACTTTAAAGTGCCGAATACTATCACCTTCAGTAATCACTAAATTTTAACCAATACGTCCCATACCGTATGGTGAAATCCAAGTATTTACTAAAAGCTAGTAAATATCACTTATTATGGATACTATTGGAAAACCTTAACTATATTTTCTTAAGGATCTAGCAACCACTTGTCGCACACCAGAAGAGAATACAACTTTAAAGTTTAAAATACTTTTTGACGCACCACCTCTATACTCACACTAGCCAAGGACACTACGAGGTAATGCCATTAACTAGCACAAAGAATAAAGCTGGTGAGGAGCAACCCTATGTGTGATTGCTTTGTGTGAGCACCGATATGTCAGATAGTATAACATGCATTTCATTTCAAGAGGAAATTCGACATATCGATACAAACTCAAAACTACAACACACTGGCTATATGATCTTTGGAAACAAATATAGAAATAAGCATAACGCAAATCAGTCACATACATCCATATCACAAAGGCGGAAATAGATAAGAATATAACACATAGGAGTGTACATCAGAGTAGTGGTCAAATAAGAACCACAATATCACAAAAGAATAGGTACAAGTGCCAGACAAAAGAATATGTATGCATCAAGGAGTCACTACCTCGAATGTATAATAACAAAAACTACTAAACTAGAGTAGTTAGCCAAAAGTCATATAATGTTCCCAGATGAGGAGTCAAGCAGAAGCACTTGTAACATTACGGTCTGACCCAAGTATTATTTAATAAGAAAATAATAAACGGATCAGTCTGGCCATAAATATCAGATAAAATGAGATAGAATAAGAGATATGACAAAAAAGTATGATAAAAATAATTCCATACTGCGACAAGTACACATTAAATAACAACAAAAATCATATGATACCTCAAGAAATCTCAAAGTACTAAAAAGAATGTCATATTCTTTATTTTATTCACCAAACCACAAATATTGACAAACATATCAATGCCAATTTGCAAAAGTTGGTGAAACTCAAATTCTAGAAATCATTAAATAGAAACCCAAAAATCACAAAAAAGGGGAGGCCTATCACAAAACGGGAGCATAAAAACTCACCAACACGTGCATCACAAACGAAACACTATTCTATGGTCTCTAACCATCAAATTTGACCCGAAGTCCCATAAAATGGCCTGAAGACCTTTGAGCCGAAGCTCCACAAAATGGTTTGAAGACCTTTGAGCCAAAGCTCCACAAAACGGTCCGAAGACCTTTGAGCCGAAGCTCCACAAAACGGTCCAATGACCGTGAGTCACTACCACACAAAATTGAGCCAAAACTCCACCAAAGGATCTTCATAGATCCACAAGTGTAAATCACACTAAGCTAGTAAATAAATGAGTTAGGCTCCATGTCCCATAACCACTAGCTTAACTTAATTATTTACGAACAAATTGTAGACTTCCACTCGAAAATAAATGTAAATTACACCAAGCTAGTAAATATATGAGTTTAGCTTCATTTCCCATAACCACTGGCTTAACTTAAATATTTACGATCACATTGTAGATTTCCACTCGAATGTTATCATAAGAGTTCAATCGAACAAGTCCAAGAATTAACCGACAAAGTAAACATAAGCATTTCATACCATTTGTTTTGCTAAACCGTTTAATTAGATTTCTCATACGAATGAGGTAAAGGTTTGTATATACAAATAGGTTGGAAAATGATTTTATAAACGAGCTTGATATTGAAAATAGTGTTGAAATCATTTTGGTGAAAGAGTTTTGATATTTACTACTAATATAGAAACCTTTGTATTTTAAAGTGACAAACCACAAAAATGATTGTAAAAACAACCAATCATCAAAAAAATTCACATATGATGGCGTGAATCAAATCCATAGAAACCGATACCGAATCCATCAAATTGGATATTCTCAAAATACCAAAAGAAGAAGTCATCAAAGTCGATAATAAATGATAACAACAAATCGGATCAATACGATTCGATCAACATTGGAAACCCGCCCAAAAACTACCTAAAATAGGCAAAAATGTAATTTCCCAGATTCAGTCGACTGGGCTCTGAAGTCGGTCGACTGATTCAATGCCTGGAAACTCTCTGTTTCCAGGCTCAGTCGAGTGAAATCAGAGTTCAGTCGACTGACACAGGGACCAAGAAATTTTTGTCCCCTGGTCCAGTCGACTTACCTCCTGGTCCAGTCAACTGAACCTGCTTCTAAAGCATTTTCGTCATCTGGTTCAGTCGACTGACCTCCTGGTCCAGTCGGCTGAACCTGCTTCTAAAGCATTTTCGTCATCTGGTTCAGTCGACTGACCTCCTGGTCTTGTCGACTGAACCTGCTTCTGAAGCATATTCAGCCTAGCCCCCATGCGGGGCAAAATCCTAACAATTTACGATCGGACGAGCAATGGGTGCTAGGGATTTATGCCAATCGGCAACCCAGCCCTATAGGCTCTTTGATGCATCACCAAAAACATGTTAAAACATCAAAGATATGATTTTTAAAGATTTGACATCAAAACACCAAAAATTGGGATGTTCATAAAACTAATTCAATCGAAAGCAAATGAACAAGAATAGGTGTTATGAATTCATACCTAACAACAAAGAAAGTTATAGACATAGATGCGAGTTCAAAAACTCACATTTAAACACAAAAGAAATGAAGGAGAAGCTTTTAAAACAAGGCAAGATCAACCACTCTTCAATCTCAACTCAAGAAGCTTCAATCTAAGCTCGTAATAAAATATTTCCTAAGATAGGGTTTAGGAATTTCTGAAAATGAAAGAGGGATTCAGATGGAGAAGATGGAAATGATGCTTACCTAAGATTTTCTTGGATTTTGGACTTGAATTTGAGTTTCCTAATCAAAGCTAGGGCTTAGGAATTTCTATTTCCTTTTCTCTTCCCCCATTTTTACAAAAGCTTGAAGCGTTAGGAAAGGGAATAAATAAAGAGAAGAGGGGGTGGTGCTTGGGTCTTATGTTAGGTTATCGGGCTGAAACCCAAACCCAAAGCCCTAAGTGAAAATGTCAAAATTCAAGCTAACTCCAAACATATCGATGTTTATATTCAAAAAGGTCGCAAATGCCATTTTGAACTCAATGGGAGAGGTCTCGAGTCCTAATTCGATCGTTTGCAAAAAGTATCTTTTTGGACTTTAATCCGATTAACGATGTTATATTTAAATAAAATATTTAAATATACAATTGTAAAATATGCGGGTTGTTACAGACTTCCCTCCTTAAATAAATTTCATCCTTGCAATACTTAAGAAGAAAATAAAAAGTAACAACCATAAAAGCATATTGACACAGAAGAAAATTTGAAGTAAGAAGTCCACCTCCGAGGAGCACGAGAGAGTAAGTCCGGATGTGATGAATTCTCAAGATTCCCAAGAGAAATCTTTAGGATTTGAGGACCATTGAACTTTCACAAGCGGGACATCTTTATTTCGAAGGCATTTAACCTCCGTAGCAATGATACGAATAGGATGTTGCTCATGAGTCAAATTAGACGAAACGTTAATTTCTTCCACAACACCAGGCTCAAGAATAGAATCGGAATCCCAAAGGCATTTCCGTAGTTGAGAAACATGAAACACGTCATGAATAGCAGAAAATTGAGCCGGTAATAAGAGGCGATAAGCCATGGAACCAATGCGTTCGGCGATGGGGAATGGACCAATATATCGAGGCGCTAACTTTCCCGATCGACGGAAACGCACAACACCCTTCGTAGGTGAAACACAAATAAACACCAAATTTTCCATAGAAAATTCTAATTTCCTTCTTTGATTATCGGTATAGGATTTTTGACTACTTTGATCTTCTTTTATCCTATGATGAATAAGGTCAATCTTTTCTGTGGAATCACGAATAAAATCTGGACCTAAAACCAGCTTCTCACCGGCCTCAAGCCAATAAGAAGGAGATTGGCCTGGCCTTCTATAGAGTGCCTCGAAAGGCGCCATACCAATACTAGATTGGAAGCTATTATTATAGGAAAACTCAAGAAGAGAAATATGATCTTCTCAACTTCCACCAAAATCAAGAACACAAGCATGAAGAAGGTCTTCATGAGTTTGATTCACACGCTCGGTTTGTCCATCGGACTAAGGATGATAAGCGGTGCAAAAATTAAGCTTCATTCCCAAAGCTTTTTTGAAGACTCTTCCAAAATTCACTAATAAACAATTGATCACGATCACTAACGATAGAAGTAGGAACTCCATGAAATTTAATAATTTCTTTAATAAAGAGTTTGGCTAAGAGAGGTACGGTCCGATTGAATCGAACGGGAATAAAACGGGCGGATTTTATTTATCTATCAACTATTACGCATAGGCTATCATCGCCCAAACGAGAACGGGGAAGTCTGTCAATAAAGTCCATGGTGACTTGATCCCACTTCTAAATTGGAATGTCCAAATGTTGCAATAACCCACCGGCCCTTTGATGCTCGGCCTTAACGAGTTGGCAAGTCATACGACACTTAACAAAGTTAGCAATTTCAAATTTCATTCCATCCCAATAATAGAGTCGCTTCATATCTGCGTACATTTTGCTACTACCGAAATGAATGTTAAATTTAGAATGATGAGAATCTTTTAAAATATCTCTACGAAGGTCACCAACATTTAGCATGATGAGTCTACCAAATTTTCGAATGCCGCCATGAGCATCAATACCAAAGTCTTTCAAACCTTCAATATCAATTTCTATCCATAAAGTTTTGGCTAAGAAGAGCCAATTCGGGATCTATCCTTCGGGCTTCAAGGATGCGGTCTAAAAGAAAGGGATAAGCCTTAAGGCTACATAAAACAAGAGATGAACATAAATCAGATCACGATCTCGAATCTCACATGTGGTAAAGTCTCAAGATCATTCCATCCGGATATCATCATGGAAACAACCGCTTGTTGCTTACGGCTAAGTGCATCGGCAATAAGATTTCCCTTTTTGGGAATATAAAGAATATCAAGATCATAAGACACAAGAAACTCAAGCCAACATTGTTGATGCAAATTAAGTTCATTTTGAGAAAATAAATACTCCAAAGATTTATGATCGGTGTAGAGAACAAATTTCTCTCCCAAAAATAATGATGCCAAAATTTTAAAAGCAAAAACAATAGCCGCGAGCACTAGATCATGACTGGCATACCTATTCTCGATAGGCTTTAAGAAGTGTAAGTGATAGAACGTTCCCTTTTTGCAAGAGAACGACACCCAAACCAATACGACTAACATCGGTACAAACAGTGAAGTCTTGGTTCCCTTCGGAAACCACAAGAATAGGAGTATCGAAAAATAGTTCTTTTAGTTGATCCTCTTTCCCGAAAGTCTAAGACTCTCAAAGTTACAATTAAATTTATGTAATCATCTTTAGAAAAATTTACTTGTTATAAGTCAATTTACTGTGTCTGATTGTCTCATCATAGTGTTTAGGGAATTCCTATCGATAACATTGATCAAGCGCATCGACCAGAATTCTTAAAGCACTCAATGGGCAGAACAATGCAAAATCGTCTTTTATATAACAAAAATATCTCTTAAAAACTTCACGAATATTCTTTGCTTGTTTTAAGAACAAAATACAATTATACTTATAAATATCTTATGAAAAAGTTTTGCAAAATTTTAAATTTCTATTTTCATCCATAATCAATAAATTCAAAAACGGATTCATCGAGATATTCGTGGAACACTCGATTCATAAGATGGATGAAAGAGTCTGGACGGTTCATCAAATCAAATGGCATAACAAGCCATTCATAATAATCATAATGAGTGCGGGTTGCAGTTAGTAGAACTCTATCGTCCGTAGCTCAAAGCTAATGAAAACTGGTGGCAAAGTCGAACTAAAAAGACCTTAGTACCACTCAATAAATTTGCTAAGGTGGTAATCCTAAGACAAGATCAAAGATACCGGAAAATTTCACAAACTACTTGCATCAGGAGAATAACATCTTCCTCAACAAGTGGGTCTAGAGAATAAAATGATGCCACCAGATTGGAATCGAAATCATCAAGGAAAATAGAAATCTGCATAACAGATTGAGGATGTCGAAGATAGACGGTCCACACGGGACATAGGATACGGCTTCATAATGATTAAGACAATCCTTTCACAAAAATTAATTCCGAAGCCTAAGTTACGCATAACATGCAAATCGGCCCAAAAAGAAAAATCAAATAAAATAATCTCGACATCTTTTCAAAGCAAACTAAGCGTTGCAGATCCACTATCCGGATTCGCAATTCTCAGTGAAGTCACCAAGCCCAAAATATTTAAAGAAAAAGAATCGACAAGTTCTTTTGATACAAAAATAATGAGATGAACCCATTCAATAAGAACTCGAATAGGATAATCACAAAACAAATATCATCAGGGAATGAATGAGAAATATCATGGCCAAGAGAAGTGCTACTAGGCGCTTGCACAATATTTAGCTTTCCCTCCCTCTTGCTTGGAAGTTTTGGACATGTAGATAAATGATGACCCGAACCTTTGCAATAGCGTCAATAAAGGGGTTTTGGGCACTTAATTACATAATGGTCCTTAAACCCACAATTGTAGCATTGTCCTCGACTAGAGATAGAGCCTTTGCTATCGAAGTTTCTTGTTTCTCTTTCTTCTTCCTTTTAAGTATGGGGCATGCAGAAATATGATGACCTGAATTTTTGCAATAGCGATAAGAAATAGTCCGTGGACACCTATTTACATAGTGGTCCCTAGAATTACAATTGTGGCATTCTCCACGATTAGGGATTGGAGGCATTGCTACCGAAGTTGCCTGCTTCCCTTTCATCTTGGGATTAGGGATTTTGAAGTTAATATGCCTCTTCTTATTATTATTGAAGCTCTTTTTGAAACCTCCAACATCACTATCTCTTCATTTATCGACCTCTTCTAGTCGTAGAGTGATATCTACAAGCTGATCGAAAGGAACTTCTAGTTTCAGAGGTAAAACCTTTTCAAGGTCCTTACTCAAAGCACAGATAAACATTTAATTCTTTAAAAAAATCTAAAAGTTGTTGAGAAGACATGAATACGCCATCCAAAGAAATACTACTGGATTGACCAGTGCTAGGACTACCAAAACTAACCATCTCTTCTTCTTAAAGAAAGAAAGAAAGAAAGAAGAGAAAAAAATTATCCTCGGAATGAATATCAAACTAACTTGATTAATAAAACAAGGAATCATGAAAGAAAATAGGATAGAATTGGTCCAGTGACTCGGATAAATCCTAAGGCACGACTCCTAAGAAGGACTTAGGATGATGATCCTTACTAGATTATTCTACATTGCTCCGAAGTTTTACTCTGATACTAAGCTGTGACGCCCCACCTCTATACTCACACTAGCCAAGGACACTACAAGGTAAAGCCATCAACTAGCACCAAGAATAAGCCTGTTGAGGAGCGACCCTCCATGTAATTGCTTTGTGCCAGCATCGATATGTCAGATAGTATAACATGCATTACATTTCAAGAGGAAATCCGACATATCGATACAAATCCAAAAACTACTACAAAGTGGCTATATGGTCTTCAGAAACAAATATAGAAATAAGCATAACACAAATCAGTCAGAGACATCCATGTCACAAAGGCGAAAATAGATATGTGAAAGTTATATGATGGATCGTGTAGTGTATATATGCAAGTATAAGTGACTAACTATATGACATATCTAATATAAAATTAATAGATTATAATAGCAAAGTAAATGAAAATAAACACACCAGGATTTTATACTGGTTCGGACCTCCCGTCCTACGTCAAGTCTCAAAGCTCCTCTTCAGAATTCGACTATCAAACACCCTCACTTCGTCTAGAGGAATAGGCTTGGTTACAAAAGCTTGTTCTTGTCAAGTGTGTGTTCTAAACACGAATATTGACTATTAAGTACAAATGCTTCAAATATTTATCTATACGATATCGATTGAAGAATTATGTATATACGGAAGAGCGAAATACAAATATATGATTGCTAGAGATCAAGAATATATCAGAGTAAAAGAGTAAAGAGCATAAGTAAGTAAGGATAGATCTTCTCTTGGATTCTTGATGCTATTTATAGTGGTAGAGAGATTCCTTGAGTAGTTTCATCCATTAATAAGTGTTCTATGGTCGCTTCTGATGGTGATGAAGAGTTGCATCGAAGAGGAGCGAAAGTGTCTTTTCAATTGTGGCTGTTGTGCTTTGAATGTCAACACCCGAGTTCAAAATTAGACGTCTGGAATATGTCTCAGATGTTTAGCTCTTATATATTTTTTATATGTAGTAGCTTTTCAGATGTCTGAGTACATTAACCAGGCGTCTGATTCTGTCTGGTTTGTGATTCAGAAGATTCATTCAGACGTCTGGCTAGTGCACCCAGACGTCTGATTCTGTCTGGTTTGTGATTCAGAAGATTCATTCAGACGTCTAGCTAGTGCACCCAGACGTTTGAACTTGTGCATATTGCTTTTCTTATGTCTGTGTCACTGCTCTTCTAATTCTATCGACTTGTAGCCTCTTGATACTTTCTTTGAGTCTTGTTCTTGCCTCTTTGGTGATGTTACTTTAACAATTACCTATGAATAGAAATATATATATACATATATATGCATATTCGATTTTCATTGTATAGTTATCGTCATCGAAACCATAGAATTGATTTCCTAACTATCTCCCCCCTTTTGATGATGACAACTATTCAATGTACTTATATATATAAATTATAAATCTCCCCCTGAATATATGCTTATTCTTAATGTTTTATAATTATACTTATATTTCTCCCCTTTTGGCATTATCAGAAAGAATAGTATAACCAATCGTCAAACAAAAAGGAAAATTTCATTAATAATTCGAAAGTGTTTGCATACATAGATTTTGTCAAATTTACAAAAGTTGATATCCCAAAAACCTAAAAGCTATGATTTCCAAAATCTATGATTCTTTTGGAGAAGCTTTACCTTGAACATCTTCCTATGTTTCTTCTTTTTCAGAAGTGCTAGCCTTTGTAGGAGATGTCAAAGCTTGCTTGAGAGGTTCATCCTTAGAAAGTTTGGAATGTTTTGTGGGAGGAGAAGGTACTGGGTTGGCCAATCTTTAGAAGATGGTGTTGGACCGCGAACCCATTGTAGTACTTCTTTAAGAACCGTCATGACAGTCGAAAGAGATTCTTCAACTGTGGCTAGGCGTGTAGCAAATGATGTTTCAAAGTTGACAATCCGCTTAGCCGGAAGTTTTTGATTTTGAGATAATATATGTCAATTTTGAAGGGTGAGATCTCAAACACTTTCATTTGGATTTGTATCCGTTCGAGTCTCCATAATCTCATCTTCTCCTGGATAATCAAATGGTGCAGGAGGAGGTGGAGATGCTTCTTGATGTTGTTCCTCCTCTTGAGATGGTTCGATGTGTGGTTGAGGTGCAGGCTCAACTCGTCTAGATTGACGATTGTGCATCCAATCTTCGAATGATATAAATTCTAGGTAATCTCAGGTAGGTGCATAAGTGAGAAAAATTTGGTGGAAACATATTTTGGTGAGATTTCTCGAAGGTAGATAGGTAGGACGGGATGTTATGTGCACGAAGAAGTCTCATAATATATGTTGGGTAAATAATTGATGGCCATGATCGAGTCCATAAGTATTTGAGCTCGTCGAAGATGAATTTGGTCCAATTCACCCTTGTTCCACTAAATAGAGCATACAGGGGTTTGTGCTCTAACTCGGTTATTTGCTCGTGGCTTCCCATATGTGGAACGATGGTATTGATTATCATTCGTGTTAGGAGTCGAGCTTTTGGACGTAGATATTTGGAGGCAAATTTTGGCATTTCATCCTCCCAAATTTGATGACTAATACTATTATGTGGCTTGAAGCACATATTGGGATTGTTGTACAAATCTTCCCCTGTGTCAGAACATCCTAGGGTTCTACCTATTATGCCAGGAGTTAGTCTAATCGTGTTTCCATACACGCTAGACCAAAGCCAGTTATCTTCATCTTCAGTGTTCCACACTGAAGTACTATCCAAATTCGCATAGAATAGAAATATCGCCAATTGATCGATTTGGATATCATTAGGAGTGAATGAAATTAAGGTTTCTAACCCGGCATTTTCACACATTTCATCCAAATCATACATTGGAAATTTAAGTAGATTATAGAATGGACCAGTATGAAGCTTTTTCTTTTGTATATCTTCATACCTCTTGATTGAATGTGGTGCTCTATTCATCCATCTTTCAATTTGATCATCCGAGCAAACTTGAGGATTTGAAGATGATGTTGGTTGATCTTGTTTTCTTTTGGAAATCTTAGGATTCTTAGTTCGAGGAGGCATTGTGATTTGCGTGCGTAAAGATGAAGTTTTGGAGAGAAAAATCATCACTAAGGGAGTCGGAGGTTTGAAAATTTTGAGATGAAAGATAAAAATGACATTATCTCGGCTAATTTAAAGAGTCGATTGAATTTCAGACGTCTGGAATCAAAATCAGACGTCTGGTTTGCCCTAAAATTGATTGCAGTAGGTAAATTCAGACGTCTGGTTGTTGGGTTAGACATCTGGTTTGGTCTAATTTATAAAACGGGAATTTTACCGTAAGGGCCTTGTTTCATCATACAATAAGTTTGTAGGACACAGCTTTAAAATAATAACTTTGCAGAACAAAATTACTTCATACCCTTCTTTCGTTTAATTTTCTCTTTTGCTTTCTATCATTTTTCATATTTGCAAACCAAAACCAAAAATAGGTTTTATAAAACTAATGATTGATTTCCGTTCCCAATATTTCTGCTAAAATGATTACAAATAATTTATCAGAGCCGCATTTAAATTACAACTACTTCAGCTTCATCAATTTCAGCTTCATCGATTTCAGCTTAAACTTAAATACTTCCATCGAGCATCTCTACAATCACCTCAAACTTAAATGTGGAACAAGTAAGCTATTTTTTATTTTGATGTAAATGCTTTAGTTAGATGATAAATCATAGTTAAATATTCTTTCTTATTGATGCTGATGATAGCTTTTGTAATGGATTTAAGGTATTTTAGTTCTTGTTATGATGTAACATAATCGACATTTGTTTAATTAAGCATACCTAAATATTCAATGGCAGATGCTACTAAACCCTGGGTGTTAAACTGAACCAGTTATTTTTATTTTTTGCTATATATCGATTGTTTTTGTTAGCTAAAGTAGTCATTTACTGTTAGATTTTCTTTGCTATTTATTGGTTGTTTTTGCTTGTGTTTGAACAAGTGAGAATAAAGTCCATTGATTTGTTTATACATAACAGTTTTTGTAATGCATGTATGGTGTTTGTTGTTTTTGTAATAATTTAACGTGATGTAACACTATTCATATTCAACGTCTTAAAAAGATAAATCTGTTTATCTTTTAATCTAAATGATTTAATACAAGAATGTAATGGATTTAACATGTTTGTTTATCTTTGAGTTGCTTTGACATAATTTTAACTTCAGTACTTCAAAATTCATATGTATTGTGTAAATACAGTTATGTTGTAATGTTCCTATGTTCAACAGCTACAAAAGATAAACATATTTATCTTTTACTTTAATTGGTTCAAATCAACTTAAGTCTTAGTTATCTTAAATAGTGACTAGTAAATGTTATACATATTTGCCCTTTTTTTATTTAACGTATTTTAGTTCTTGTTATAATTTACCATAATCGACATTTGTTTAACTAAGCATACCTAAATATTCAATGGCAGATGATACTAAACCCTAGGTTTTAAACTGAAGAAGTTATTGTTTAGCTATTAAAAAAGATAAACTAATCTATCTATTAATGTAAAATATTTAGACTATATGCTAAACCCTTGTTGTGTTTGATAATTACAATTACTTATATTAGATAAGATTTTTTTGTCATGACTTAAAGTTATTAGAAAACATATACAACTAATTTAAATTAAATCCTAGTTGGAAAAGATAAAAGCATTTACGTTTTTATCTAAAACAATAAAATACAGAATAAATCCTAGATAAATTTTTATATCAGGTACTACATCTCTACTAATAATACAAATACTTTGTTTTGGTGAAGCTTTTTTAAACTTCCCAACAACTCCTTTTTCCAAATCTACGTACTGTTTACCAGACCAGGGCAAAGCCGTCATTTTCCAGGCACACGTTCTACTCCCACAACATCAGCCGTTTACTCTTCTCCCCACTTTCTCTTCCTTCTCTCTTCCAAAACTTTTCAACCGCCTTTCCCCAAAATTCCACTCCCAAACAATTTCTCATCCACCCTTCTTCCTCCCCCCGTACCATTCCGTTTACGCTCTAACATGATGAAATCCGGATCTGAAGCCTAGCGACGTAGCTCGACGGCTAGGGGTGACCAACGGCCAACTTCACACATCCCTTCACCATCTTTAACCAAAATTGCCCCCGATGTCACGTCATCTAAATCTACCTACTTCTGCTCGGTTTCCGCTCTCCGATGCTAACAACCGGATCTGATGCCTGCGACGGTAGATTGCAGCGTAGGGGTGAACAATAGTACACGTTTACCAGACCGTGTTCTCTTCTTCCTCCAACAACTGGCATTTCGCGCAGAAATTAGCGTTAGGTAAGCTACTTCCGACTCTTATATGCCTACATTTGCTTATGCCTGCATCCATTGTTTTCAACCTTCATGCCTGCTATTGATTTATTCTTTACTTTTTCTCTCAAGTTTGATATATGTTGATTCATTTGCTTCATTTTACTTATTTATTTGAGTACTAAGCTATTATATTTGGCTACTTTAAATTCGGCTGTTATACGTAGTTAATCTACTTGGTCGTCTTAATTTAATTCAAATTATCATCGGCTTCCCGCTAGAATTATGTTCTGTAATTGTTGTCACCTTGGTCCATTTACCATGCTGGGTATGTCAATATGAACTGATTGTACTCTACTAACATTAAAATCTCAGCTGTTCACGGTTTTTCTCTTGCTATACAACTGATTAACCATTGCATTCTAACTGCCTACAAATGATTATTCGCTTGCACATATTTTAACCCACGTTCCTTCATTACTGTTAATATGTTTGTGGGTGTACATGTACCTTCTGCATAACATCAACTTTATGTAACACGATATATTTCATACATTAGCCTTTAAAAATAATCAGACGATGTCTCTTATTTTACCATTTTTTGTTCTCTTTTGAACACAGTTTTAGTAAACATTTCCTTTGCAACTCGATGGTGAAATAAGTACATATGTTTGTATTGCCTGTTTAATCTTGGTCGTATCTTTAACATTTCTCTTACTGCTGCCTTTCTTGGTTTGCAATATACGATTGACAATTTAGCAGTTGATAGGTCATTTTCCTTCCTTACTTATATAAACAAACGACCATCCTCAAATGGTCCTACTGCTTATTACATCAACATTTAAATTTTGCTTACATTTTTTTTCAGCAAACTGAAAATTGCTTGACGCTGGCTGCACATTGGAAACTGCCGCGTATAGAAGCCAAACTACAATTTTAGGCGACATCATGCCATGTTGTCCCCCCCTCTATCTGATGGGTAATTCATAAAAAATTCGGGTCATCTGGGCGATTCCGACACATGCTCATGATGGACATAGGCGGGTGGATGACGCGTTCTTCCACGCTGGCAGGTACAATATGAATGTCCACTTTCTTTGTCCGTTAACTAAAATACGTATGCTTTGTCTATGATATTTATTTCCGACAATCAATATAAGACTTTTCCTAACACTATATTTTGGTACACACTAATTCATTTGGTCTACTTTGGAATTTCATATGGTTGACTTTATTTTTTCCATTGAGGTTTTATACAAATTAGTATCTTTTAAATGTTTTGATTAAAGTTATTTAGCTACACAGAAATTGGTATCTAAAAGGTTGGATCAGTGGGTGGGAAAAGTCTTTGATTTTGGAAAAGGATATGGTATTGTAGGAATTGCAGCATTAAAGGTTTAGACTGAACTGAAATGAGTTTTTTCTTAACATTAGGTTTTATATTTAAGCTTATCAACTATACAATATATAGCAAGCTGAACCTGAATACCTTTTTTTAATCGTATCCTTTTGTCATATTCCAAGTTTCATATATCGTCTTAGGCTATAAAATTCGATTCAAGAAAATACAAGGTCACTTTTTACCAAATTCGCTTTGAGTACATATGGTATAGAATAGAGTTGACATAGACTCATTTTCCTCTTAATTAAAATCAAACGCCTTTTTTTTATAAAAACCAACCTGTTTCAGATTTAATTTCGAGCACTGCAATTTGCAGATGTAAAATCCCAACAACCTCCAACCTTATCTGCTTATACAAGATGATGTGTTATTTTAAAAAATGAGGAATTCCACATAAATTTGCTCTCATAAGCCTCTTAAGTTTGTCATCAATTTTGAGTGTCTAAAGGTCAACCTGTATCTGCACATATGTTTTCATTTGTAATTGCAAGTTTTAGATGGGAAAGGATTCATACATGTACTTTGGTTTCAAACCGACTAAAGCCTTTAACCTGAAACACATAACTTCCATATATGGACATTGGTTTCCAATTTATATTGCTTCGTTTATCTAACTGGAGTAAAATGTGGTTCTCACTGGGACTACTTTTATGTACACATATAAGTCCGTATCCCAATATATTTCCTCCATTGTGCTCTAATTTTACTCCTACACTGTATTATTTTACAATTTTTTCCTCTTTTGACCACAGTTTTCATACCATGTTGTCCTACCTCCATCTGCTGGCTCAGTCATACAAAAGGTCGGCTAACCTGGGCGATGCCTACCCATGCTGATGATAGACCCACTGCGGTGGATGACAAGGACTTCAATGCTGGCAGGTACAATACTAACGTCCACTTGCTTTGTGCACTAACTAAAATATGTAAGCTTTCTGTACGATACACTGTCTTTTGTTACAGACTAATTCGGTTGGTGTGCTTTTGAGTTTTACACGGCTGACTTGATTTTTTTCACCGACCTTTTACGTAAACTTTATTCTTACGCAAATTTGTGTACAGTTAGTGGAAATTTTTTTTATTCCAAAACTGATTTTTGAACTTATTTTTTGTTTGCATATGACTTTTTCCAACACTACATTTTCATACACAGTACCTTAGTTCGTCTACCTTTCAATTTTATACGACTGACTTTAAGGATTTGGTATTGTAGGAATTGCAGCATTAAAGGTTTAAACTGAACTGAAATGAGTTTTTTTTTTAAAATTAGGTTTTATATTTAAGCTTATCAACCATACAATATACAGCAAGCTGAACCTGAATACCTTTTTTAAACCGTACCCTTTTGTCATATTCCAAGTTTCATATATATGAAAACGGGTATGGTACTTTACTCGATTTTAGCTAGGTTATTATTGAAACATCAAAATATGAAAATTATATTAGCCTTTATATGACCTCAAATATCACTTAAAAGAAATAAAAAATAAAGGCATTCTGCCTGCTACTGGGAGATGGCTAAAGAATATTATGTTGACTGCAAACCAACCACAACTGTAGATGATGACAAAAAAAACTTATTATTAAATTCAAATTTAAAGCTTTACCATGTTTCTAATGTTTAGTGTCATTTTTATCAATACTAATGTCAAGGAATGCTTTTCCTTTTGCACATTCACTCACCTAAGAGTTCTAATAGAGTTGAGCCAAAATGATTAAAAATTAGGTTCAACATGAATGCCTACATCACGTAGTTTACAAGAAGGCAACAGATAGTTTGTGTATGCAATTTTCCAACGGACTAAGTTAAGGTATGATAGTAGATGGTTTACGTATGGCTTCTTTTCTTCTTTGCATTAGTTTTAGATGTAATGTTTCTTCTTTACTTTGTAACCAAAATATGTGGATTTGCTTTAATATTATTGTTGATTTAGACGCTCATGATGTTGTTCCTTTGTATTTTCTTATATTTGCATGATACGGAGATGAAGGAAGCTTGGATTTATGTATAGTTGTAGAGGGTTTGGGTAAGTGCTATTCAATGCTTTAGGAAACAAGACATGGATGATGGGTAGTTCAGATCAATGTAGGTAATTTCTTAAATCTTTATTTTGAATAATTTATTTACAAATTAGTATCTTTTAAATGTTTTGCTTAAAGTTATTTAGCTACACAGAAATTGGTATCTAAAAGGTTGGATCAGTGGGTGGGAAAAGTCTTCGATTATGGAAAGCGATATGGTATTGTAGGAATTGCAGCATTAAAGGTTTAAACTGAACTGAAACGAGTTTTTCCACTTTCACATTATATCTATTTTACTATTTCAATTACTGAACTTTGACTTATTCGACTTTCACGTTATATCTATTTTACTGATTCAAAATCTAAAATATCTGATACTTTTTTTCTTCTTTTTAATCTTTACTGTTTACCGGTTTTCTCATTTTCTTACTTTAAAAATCAACTGTTTTTTCTACTTCTCAACTATCCCAACGAACACTCTACTTTCAGCCCACATACTGCAAAAATAGCAGTTAATCCATGCCGACTTTTTCCACTTTGAACATTTTTGTTTTTTTGCCGTTCACACTCCAAAAAATCTACTTCTTTCTCCTCCTACACTGACTAACTACACAAATATCATGTTTATTTAACCTCTGCATCCCCCTTCATCTGTTCACACGTTTCCAAACTTGCACCACCTACGTATTCCCCACTCGTTCCCTGCTTACATCACTGCTCCACAGTTAATGTCTCTCCTTACACACTGACCCTGACCTCCATCGCTTTTCACCCACTGTTCCATAACACCACAACAGCTGCTGACCGTACTTACACAGTCACTCAATATTTTCCAGCACTGACTGCCAAGCAGATGGATTCTGAGCAACGTGAATACCGTCGGTTGGCACAGCAAGCCAGACGAGAACGACTGTCCAACGATGCAAGGCAAATTCAGCTGGCTAACCGTAGACGGCAACGACGTGCACAACAGCTCCTGACATCAGAATTGCAGCTACCATCTACATCAGGTTTGTCTTTTGATCTTCTCCACTTTGCTTTACTTACAACTGTTTTCCCATGCCGTTACTGGGCCCGCATTTCGTTCGGTTTTAGTTCACCATCATCCCATACAGTCCATGCATAGGTCCACATTGTGCGTACCAATTGCAACTTTCCGTGTATATCCGTGAATTATAAAATTTACTGCACACCCTACCCAATTATCCCCCCCCCCCGACTTCTGAAACTGCAACTTACAACTGCAGTTCCGTAAAATAGGGTTTACCAATTTACAAGTATCAGCGTTACGCAGTTTTATGCATATCAACACTGTGGAATGTACCTATTTCTGAACATATACCGTCGTGTCAGTACAGTTATAAGTTTAAGAATGTAGATATTAGTTTTTGAATGCACAAACATTTCTACTCTGTCATGTTATAAAATATATAATATTTGTTTACATACATTTCTACTCTGTCATGCTGTTCTTAACTTTTTCCCATAAACCTATACAAGATTTGAGGTTTCCGACAATACTGTTCTGGCGCTTTTTTTCTTTCACTTATACCAATCTACCCAATCTATTAATCGTTAATTTTAAAATCGTTACCCTTTTGTAAAATTTCACAAAATGAACGTTGTTACTTATTTTTATAACATGTGTTTTAACAATTACTATTCGTTCATCTAAACATGTCCTGTTTGGTTTTGCATACATGATTACATAATTTACCTACGCTCGCTTCTACATACCTGTGTACAACCTACCCAGTTTTATACAGTGCTATTCAGTTACCTCTATTTCCCCTATCAGCGCTGCCTATTGTCCACTGCTTTTTACTTTCCCCTGCACAAATACAGTCCACTCATACAACTGTTCTATTCATACAAAAGATTAAAATTTTACCTGTTATAACTACTAACAAATTCTTAGTTCACCTGGCCAACACATTTTTTTACAAACCATATCAAGGTAAATCAAATCACAATACAATTAACCCTTACCGTAGTAACAACATCTTTTGTTGGACAAAGTATTTCACAATTTGATACCCCATCAACCCTCCCTTTTTAATTACGTCCATGACTTTCTCCACCTTTTTCCACCCCGCTTTCTTCCTCCATTATTAATATCTGTTTTATTCATCTCACGGTTGATAATCCATCTTCAGGAACTACACCATCTGAAAATCAACAAGATTTAGAACCTCTGCATCCTTTTCCCACCACTCACAATTGCGGTCGAAACTTTATCCCAACGACTTCTCTTCTTCCTCACCTACTACCACAACCCACATACTGCTCATTCTGTGGAACCAAAAAATTATATGCTGAAACTTCGCAAATGTGCTGTTCCAATGGAAGTATTACTATTTGCCCCCCCCACTTCTCCACATGAACTAAACAACTTATTTATGGATCAAGGCGAAGTTGGCACGCATTACAGGAAAAATATCAGAGCTTATAATAATGCATTTGCTTTTACATCAATGGGTGCACATATAGATCACAGCCTAGCAAATGCAACAACCGGAATTTATTCCTATCGTGCGCAGGGTTCCATCTATCATCGTATTGGAAGTGTTTTACCAACAACTGAAAGCAGACCGAGATATCTACAACTTTACATCTACGACACAGACCATGAGATTCATAATCGACAAATTGATAATGAGACATTGAGATCGCATGTACTTCTCCGCTTGCAACACATTCTAGATACCTACAATCCTTACGTCTCCATCTTCCATCAACTTAGGCAAAGTGAAGATATTGAAAACTGTAGAATTAAAATAAAGGAGATTACAGTAAACCGACATGTTCACGACTTACCAACCGCATCACAAGTAGCTGCGATAGTTGTAGGAGACGAAGTATGCGACTTGCAAGGTAGGGATATCATTATTGAAACAAGAAGTGGAAATCTTCAACGAGTTCCAGATACAGCCGGATTTTATGACCCACTACAATATCCTCTCCTGCTCCCGTATGGTGATCATGGGTGGGATTTGAACGTTCACGAAAATGGGAACAACCACATCAGTTGTGCATCTTACTACTCCTATCTTATGCAGGTATAAACGCTACACTACCAGTTACCCATATACTAACAGATTTTCAAGTCGTATAAAAATAACTCCACCTTTACTTTTACACCCGCAACCATCCTATGCTCTAAACATAAATACCACTATCTGACCTTCACAAATATATCAGTCAATACACAACTATTTTCCACATCATACTGTTATCTGTTACATATTCTATCCCTGCTACTTTTGCATTTAAACATATTTTTATCTCCTCAGATTCGACCAGCAGATGTATCGGTTATTCTGCTCGGTGGACGCCTATTTCAACAATATGCAGTTGACATGTTTGTGAAAATAGAAACCACGCGCCTTAGATTTCTACGTAACAACCAAGATACCATTAGAGCTGATCTATATCAAGGTTTACAGGATGCCATTAGATTCTGTCTACTAATAAAGCTGTTATTTTTCTTCTTCTCCCAAATTGCTAATAAACGAGGACTGGCCCTACGACGTTGCACATGTCTCCCTGCTCAAAGTTCCTTCCCTTATACGTACGCATGCATTTCATTTTCTACTTTCCACCCATCTGTCTGCCATCGGTCAGCTTGCATTCCACAGTATGATCTCCAGGTATGTTCAACTCTGCTTTGCATTTATTACTTCATTTCCTGCTATCCCCTTATACTTACCCCCTGTCCTGTTAATCGTTGCTGTAAACATATAAAACAAAAATTACAACATTTTTCTGTTTATCCACTACACACCTACTGGTTGGTTGACCATATACCAGGTCTTCGTTCATCAAATGGCTGTAGCTTGCTTTTATGAATTGTCACATCATTGGTATACTACTACAGTACTGTTTCCACTTTTAACGTTTTGCATTCCTTTAGAAAAATTTTCTCTGTCTTCACCAGTTACACATTTTCACCCAACTCTACTTATACATTTTCAATCCACTCCACTATCACCTACTGTACCATACATCAACTAAACTTTGCACTACTGCACTCACCTACTACTTTCTTAAACGCTCTACACATCTAACACCTATCAACAATTTACATGTCAATATACATACACACACATTATATTTCTACCTCACCTGCGTTCATTTAACAGTATGATTATTGAATAATAGAGTTTTGTGTAATGCGATAATCAGTTAAAACCTAATTTACAGGGCTCACCGTTTTCCAATTGTAAACATGACAGAAAGGGTAATCCACTCTTTGTTATGTGAAATATGGTCAGGAAAGCAGTGCTGTTATGTAAAATTTTATCGCTTACACGTGCATTAGTTAGTGTTTTAGTAGTCATACTATCAACTACCCTACTTAATATCATGACTGTGCTATATTAGTACGTAAGCTTAGATTTAAAAGCAGATAAATATTGATACTTTCTGTATGCATATACTATTTACATCTTTTACTTCTCGATTTGTTTAGATCAAATATTCTACCACTGTACAGTTGAGGTGAGGGCTGGTTAGCATTAGATATATTTACGGTTATATTTCTTATATTTTAAAAATAACTGTGAATTTCTTTTTTAAATGGATCATATCAACCATATTTGGTGAACAAACATATTGTGCCAATAGGTTATCATGTTTGACGGCAATGTTAGAGATATTGGTTTTGCCTATTTTTACTACTTATGATTTAAAACCATTTCCTATTTTGCAAGATTTAAATTTATAGGTCTTGCAATCAAATTAACCATAGAATTTTTCTAATTTTAAATACTTAACACCAACTGTATTACAACATTGTTCTGTTTTTCACTTCATATTTAATTCATTTTAGCCTGCAAACTCCATTCTTTATGATGTTTACTTTTTCTACAGCTACTATTTGAACCTGCTTGGTTGTTGACTACAAGCCTATGTTTTAAATAACCCTTTGCTTTACCTTTAAAATTCATTAACGGTAACCACGCAACATCCCATCTCTGGACAATAATTTCTTTTACATTCTACTTTCTACTTCCTAACTTTTAAATTTATCCACATACAATCGTTAGGTGCATTTCCAAACCATTCTGTTCCACCTTAATATTCTAATGATCTTACTAACTTTCGATAAATAACATCCTGCCAATTATATTTCCCTACAGTGCACAAAAATGGAAGAGGTCAGTGGAACAAACCAGTTCAAAACATCGCTCAACATTTCGTCCCAATGTTCTCGGCGTACGACCCGACATTATTCCACATATGCATGCAGACGTTTGAACAGGATAAGGCCAAAGAGCCCTAACTCAAATCAAAGCAACAGATTAATACTTCAACAAAGCTGTATAGACTATAGTGGATCCTATCTGATATATGCACCAGTGGACGTCGTTCCTATGAACGTTCTGTTAAACGAATGCAACCCAGAATATGTGGCACTTCTACCATCCGGATTTCCTATACTACCAGACGGACCCGTAACTAATCATGCACCAAATGGGGGTCCAACAGGTGAGGTGGGGTCTGGTAGTTCGTTCTTCACCATTCCATTTCAAATTTTGGTTCACTCGGTTCTTACGGAAATTTTTTGTTTCGGTTCAGTTGCTACAGTCAATGGTTTGAGTGCATGTACCGTTGAAAGAATCAAAGCTGCAGTCTTGGTCAACGCTGCGCACAACTGAAATGTCTGTACCTTACTGCAACAGAGAAGTTGAAGGAGAGCTCTAGATTTTCTTCTGTGTTACTGCGCGAAGTCAACAACGCACCTCAACTATCTCCTTGCAATGTGTTAAGTTTGATCTGAAAAAGAAACTGTTGTCTATGACAAATTTATGTTATGTTACCGTTGTCTATGACAAATTTGTTATGTTATGTAACTGTTGTCTTCTGTGTTCCATTTATGTTATGTTACTGTTGTCAATGACAAATTTGTTGAACGATGCCTTGGTTGATTTCTTCGAATTCAAGTTCAGTTTTGGTAAACAAAAAAGAAAATTAATAATATATGCGAATGGTACTGCTTACAGAATATAACTTTCTAACTTAATGTACATCTGACTTTCTTTTACAACTACCTTTGCATACAGTTGTATCTAATGCTTATCTGACAACACACACTATAACATTGCATGCATGAACCACCCCTTTTACACACGTTAACTTATTTTCCCCATCACCCAATGTCAACCATCCATCTTTTCCACATCAATCTGCTTATACCACTTCCACAGCTGCCATACTGTACCGCACAAAACCATATTTTGCATCCACTATTTACCAAATTTTGTACAAATGTCTGCATGCAACCAATTCAAACTGTCCTATTCCACCTCCACTACTTACTCCCCACCACATGCTCCATTTCTCAACACACAGCGCTTTCCGTTCTCTTATTCTTATTAGTATATATAACCTCCACTTCCTTTTCATCTACTCCTTCATAATCTACCAGCATTATTTGTCCCAAGCATTATGACAAAGGTTGTTCTCTCTTTCACCTCATCTTATTTTTTTACCTCCTCACACCATCGCCAACACACAACACACTTCCTCCCATTTTCAAATTGCATTTAAAATTCCAGTGCGCACATTTTGTATACCTCACTCTACATTTATCTCCCCGCTAACATACACTTTTTGCCTCGCAGCGTAAGTCTATCAGTCAACAAAAAGACGCTGCAACAGCCATCGGCACAGAAAAACCAGAACGAAAATGCACACGTCAAACAAAACAGACGCACTCATTTACCGATGCTAAGGTTGGACTTTCAAACACCGTCAAAAACCACACTACGCCTACTCCATCCGAAAATGATACCGACTGCAACAACAACGTTTCTTCTCCGCTACGACCAATTGCTCGGAAAAACGCAAAATTAAATGACAACTACTCCAACATTTCCGACGATGATGTACACGTACCACTACCTCCTGAACCGCAACTTCTTCCACACTATTCTGACAACTATGACTGGGATACTTTTTTACCCCTGAAGTGGTATGCTTCAATGCATCTACTTCTTCCTTCATTCCAACCAGCATATGTTCACACAAGCACATGCATATATACATGTTTGTTTACTAATATATTCCTATATGTTTTTAACTATTTACATTCACTACTCTACCCCACTAATCTTAATCATCTAACAACTACTCATAATTTTCATTCCTAATGCAGATTGAACAGTGCGATAAGATTGTGGATCGTTTTCTAGCTGATCGTTCGTGCTAGCGCTCTTACGACGTCCAACTTTTTCACATTTTTGGCCACCGTTCTGTATTTTCCTTTGTACCTTTGTTCGCTACTGCAGCATTATGTTTTTTTTTCTACTTCAACACTGTAATTTTTTCATTACATTCTCTTAATTATCATTTTATTTCCTTTTGTTTGTTCCACTCTCCTCAAGTACATACATTTTAGCCTTTATATCATTCAACTCTGTTTTCCACACCTGTACTCGACTAAAATAACATATGTTATCACGCCTGACAAAGATAGGAGCTAACTGAACTGCGATACTTTCCTCTTAACAATCCCCCAACAAATTTTCTACATGACAACTGACAGAATATGCATACTTCACAAAAAAAAAATTCCCATCGTAATATTTTTCCTCCCCGTTAAACATTTCCTCCGGATCTCTTCACACCCTACCAATTTTACACCAACTTGCCTTACTCACGTCCATCGGACGTGCCTTCATACTTGTATAACATAATAAATACTGAATTTAAATCAATTGCAGTTGTTCTGAAGGATTTATGCGAAATAAACATACTTAAACAACTTTTAAGTACAAAAAAATATTCTTCACTCTTTTAAACATTTCATTATATATGACAATTTTTATGCAGCGTAAAGATGCATACATGGTCTTCTAAATAAAAGATATTCATTCGAAAACTACTTGCATGTTCATAAATGAAGGTGGAACTCAGTGCATAAATATAAGACATATATCCAGTCTTTTCTGCAATGAACACAGCCAGAGACCATCATTATCTTCAACTCCATGGTAACTGTTTTCCCACTTATTTTTCCCATATTATTTTGTTCTACTGTTCAATTTGTATATACATATAAAATTGGAATCTAGATTCCATATTTTAAATAAAAAAATAGCTAATTTTTTTGAGCTTACATTGTTTACCTTGGTTAGTCTACTATTCTATCACTACATGTATGTATACATGTGTGTGTGTGTCTATATATATATATATGCTTGTGCATTCACTTCATGTAGTTTGTATTGGGTTGATGTGCATTGACTTGAGTTGTTGCTTTATATGCAGTCAGTTATCATGTAGCTTGTCTGCACTTGCATTCTCGTCTTGTCGACATGTCTACATTGGACTCTGGTTTCAATGTGTATGATGTTGCATATTCACTTGATATTTCACACATGTATATATGTAATGTCTGAACACTTCAGTCAGGTTTGGTTGCTTCATTTACATTGATCTTGAGTTCTTTTCATGTTGCATTTGTTTATGTGTATGCTGTGCACTTGTTTGCACTGTCACTTCTGAATCTGACTATTCGTTCATGTTGTAGCTTGATTATATGACCATATGAGTTTGCATTGTGCACTGCATTCATACATGTTGTACCTGTTATTAATTCATGTATTGTAATGATGAAATTCTAATAATTGATCACCAATTTGTAATGGCTAATTTGTTTCTAATGCTCTGTTAAAAAAGATAAAAGCATTTATCTTTTTTATACAATATTCAGATGGCTATTTTGTGTTTCATTCTCTTTAAGTTTTTAGGTTTCTAATTGACCATTACTTAAACAACTAAAAAAGATAAAGCAGATTATCTTTCTGTACTTTGAAAATTTCTAATTGTAAATTTTCATTTCATCAAATAATTCTTGTTGATTTTCAGTTGTGATTGTTCATTTATCTTTTATTGTTCTAAAATAGAAATTTGAAAATGTGAAAATTTGAAACAGTGAAAATTGAAATAGGTCTAAAAAAATTCAAACATTTGTTCTTTACAAAAAACCTGTTGGATTTAATTTGTACTTTTTTTTTAAAAAAGAGGTACTTTATATACTTAAAAAGTGCTTTATCTTTTATTTTTGTAAATAGAGGTACTTTATAAACTAAAAAATATTTTAATCCCAAAAAAATACAAAATAATTAAAAAGATAAACCATATTATCTTGTTATTCAAATTTTTGTGTAGGAAGATTTTTTTGATAAACTTGTTATTTTTACCTCCTAATTGATTTTATGATTTTCATAAATGTAGAATCAGACTGGACCAACTCAAGAGTTACCTGATGCGAATGAAAAAGAAGGCTTCGTATCTGATAATGAAAAAACGTTTTCACAACAACTGGCTGAAGAAAGTACTGATTTGGATGATGTTGATCAGCATGAAATTAAAAAAATAGCTAAGAAGCAAAAAAGGCAACAGTACACAGGTACTTATAGATGTAATTTGGATGCAATCTATAAAGTGATGTCAATTATAAAGGAGAAACACATTCTTTCACCTGAAGTAAAAGCTTTTTTTAGAAAAAACACCATTCAAAAACTTTTTAAATGTTTTTCTTAGAGATTCGATAGCACGACAAGATTTAAGGAAAAGTGCTTCGAATTTAGATGATATCATTACTTCTTTTGATGAAAAAGAAAATGCTTTCACAATTGGAAACAAATTACTCAAAATTACTCCTGAAGAAGTCAGTCTAATTTTTGGAATTCCATTAGCTGGAGAAGACTTATTTCCCATACCAGCAAAGCCTCGGCCATGGAAAGTTTCTCCAATTTTTTAACTGCCAATTTTCAAGAAGAAGACATAATCAACCAAAAAACAGTAACAAAAAGATTGAATACACTATTAGAAGAGGAAAAAGGAAATGAAGATTTAGTGAAATTGTTATTGTTGTTGCTGGTTATAACTTTCCTTTTTCCAAACAACCAAAGCTTCATGCAATGTGTTTCTTGCCGAAGTTGCTGAATTTAAAAAAATTAAACTCAATTTCTTGGCCACGGGCAATATTGAAAATGTTTTGAAAAATGTTAAAAAGTATCATGCTGATACTAGAAGTACACCAGGTTGTACTATGGTGTTACTGGTATGCTTTCATAACTTTAACTAAATATAAATATATTCAAATTTATATTTAATACAAAAATTTAAATGTATTTATCTTTTTCTTGCAGTACTGGAATTATGAACGAACACAAATAATTGACGAGAAGGAAAATCTGCAAACCAAAATCCCAAGAATGAGAAAATGGGATTTATCGAAACTGAAAGATTTGGACCTCACTGAAGTTGACAATGACAAAGTATGCTATTTTTTTGCTTTTTGTTTTTAACTGTACATTTTTTTGATTTCTTGGAATGTAATTTTTTGGAATTTTAGTAGCCTAAATAAGAGAAAACCAAATGAGTATACAAAGTATATGTACAAGCTTAACTTTTCTAGTACTTCAGTGACAGTATATGTGCAAGCTTGACTTTAAATTTATTCATTGCATATTTAAAAAAAAATTCAGCTGTAAAAAAAGAAGAGAAAGAATTTCTTTCCAACAAAATAAAAGCTAATGAGGTGGAAGAAGACCAAAACAATAAAAGAAAATTAGATGAGTGCCAGGAAGACAAAAGTCTGAAAAAATATGCCAAAGAATGTGCTAATTACATAATGGAGCTACGGTCAAAAGTCAACTTTTTGGCTACTGAGATGAAAAATGTTGCAGAACAATTAAATGAGGAAAGACGTTTAAGAGAAGTGGCTGAAAAAAGAATCCAGATTCTTGAAATAAAGCTCCAGAAGTTTGGAAAATTTGGATAAGCACGATGTGAAGGAAAAAGATAATCTGAACAAAAAAACCGAAGCTGAAAAATGTAATAAAAAAATTGTTGGTATGATTGACATAAACAGTTCTGCTAATTTTCCAACTTTTGACATTATGCAAACTCAAGATTTCATACTAGAAAAGCAGACACAAGATAGTTTAAAATTTGACAATCTGAAAGTCCCTGCTCAAGAAATGCTTCTGAAAATCCTATTGTTGTTGAAGATGTTGTCCTAAAAGAACCAAAAAAGAAGAAGAAGCCAAGGGATGTTAACAAATGTCCACTATTCAAATATCTTTCCGAAGAACAAAAAGAAATTGTCAAAAAAAATTCAAAATTCTTGGAGGAAACAAGTAAGTAACTAAACTATTTTTCACTTAATTGACTTAAATATATATTTATTCCAATAAGATATTGTTTCTAGTACAATATCATATTGTGTCTACTACAACATATAATTCAAATAAAGCTTTTTATTTCAGCATCAAAATCTAATGATTTACAAATTAAAAAAATAAAAATACTAAACAAAACTAAAAAAGATAGATTAATTTATCTTCACCTTTTCATTATTAGGTTTGATGCTTTGCATTTTTAGGTTTGTTAATTATATACGATAGACATTACACGAATTTAGGCATTAGTAATAAAAAGACGGAAGATGTTCTCAAAGCTAGCAATAAAAACCACAATCAGTAACATTAACAATGAACTGTTGTATTAGTTTGTCATGTTCTTTCAGATTTCCAAATACAGTTACTCAGAAAAAACCTGTAACATTAACAAATAGAATGAAACATACTAGTTATATCTTTTGCAAACATAACTTATGATATGCATATAAATTATAGCAAAACTTTTGTCGTGTTGATATGCATATAAATATTCTCCATGTTTTTTTGTCACATAGAGATCAAATCTGTGTTTTATACTGTAAGTGCCATACAACCGGGACTGATTTAATAGCCATGTTTTCTTGTCATATAGAGATCAAAAAAACCAAACTAAAGTAAAAAAGATAAATTAATTTACCTTTATCTTTTCATACAAACTTCTTCAACTATTGTTATTTTCTTTTATTACAAATATTTCATTACATACTAATCTTAATTTTTAAGTATACTAATCTTAATTAATTTTCTTTTATACTGTAAGTGCCATACAACATAGTACATACTAATCTTAATTTTTCAATGATGAAGCATTTACTTATGATGATGGAAACTTCATCATCATCACAAAAAGTATGATAGAAGAACTTCCCCATGGAGAATATATTTCTGGTCAAGTAAGTATAAAAAACTATACTTTGCGTCAGTATAAATTCTACTCTTTGCTTCATTATAAAATTTGTACTTAATCCATATTTTTTTTGAAATGTAGGTTATTGATTTGTTTTGGTTCAGAAAAACAAAATTATTAGAACAAAGTTATAGCATTATATATGTGAACACAACAATGACAGTAAGTGAACAATAATGTCAAATTTAATTTGTTTCTAAGATAAATTTTCTGAAATTATTTTTTAACAGAAAAGCGCAACAGATGGAAACATGGAAAATATCAAAATAAATATGTTTAATCCTTTTATTAAACAAACACTTCTAAATCCATTATGTTGCAATATATTATTTCCTATACATGGCAATGAACATTGGAGCTTTCTAGAGCTAGTAGTGGAATCATGTACACAGAACCATTATGATTCTCTACACTTGACCACAAGATCTAAGACATTAAGAAGTGGACATTCAAAGTTTGCTATTAATGTGGTAAGTAAAATACACAGAAAGTTAAAAAGATAAATAGATTTATCATTATTATAAAAAAGTTATATATATATATATATATATATATTTGGCAGAAAGCAGCGATAAACAACATCAATACAGACTTACAAGAAGTAGGTGAGAAAACGATTTTGGGAAAGTCTACATTGATTAAAAATGTTAACTGTGCTCAACAAAGCAACGGGTAATTTTCTGGATACTGGAGATTTTTATACAACAATGAATGTTACACAATAACTAAAATTTTAACGAATGTAGATTTGACCGTGGAATTTTTGTAATGATGTTTATCGAAAAGATAGCATAAGAAATGGACACAACATCAAAAATCAGTCTAGAACAAGTAAACGCATTTAGAGCACGGATAACTGCACAAATTCTCTCCGATGAACCATACTGCTGGACAATTGAAAAATTCTGCAGTTCACCTTCAGCAACAAAAAATTTGAATTGACAATGATAGCAACAAATTCTTTGATGTCTAACAGTCTTTTTATCATGCATTTGTTAAAATTTTATTTGATTATAGATTTTAAGCAGTATATCTAAATTTACTGATGAATTTGTAATGGTTGACTTAGGCCACATGATTTGAAATGTAAAACCTACTTGCAAATGTTGTAGACTTGAATTTTTTATGTATATCTTATGCATTTGTTTGCACTGTCACTTTTGAATTTGAATATTCATTCATGTTGTGTCCTAGAAAATATTGGGTCGTATAATACGGAGTGTCTCTTCAAATCTGCCAAGCCAATTAATGCGTTTATTGTTTATAATTTGTTTTTTATTTGATACAATGTGGAAAGAAACTCATCCGACAAATTAACAAAGTCTGATTACTGCTATTGTTTTTCCACTAGAGCACCATTGAATCTCATTACGATTGTTATATATGTTGTTTCTAATGCAGTCTCTTTCTCATATACATTGCATTCATAGCCATTAAAAAGGCCAAAAATAATACCGTTTCTGCTGAAATATATATTTGCACTACTTTGTTTGTAAATACATGCATAGATAGTTTAACAGTCATATGTCAGTTATTTTACTTGTGTTTCTCAGCTGACAGTCTGACTTCTTTAGATTTGGAAAAGAAGCAGAGAGGTTTCAAACGCTTTAGTGGACCAGTTTGTGAACCAGAGGCAGTTACTGTCAGAAGTATTTCCTGCAGCATTAGTAGCATCAAGCGACCGCAATTGCACGCAAGTTGAATACTGATTTCTTGAAAAAAGAACTTATTAGGAAGAGATAAATAACTATTGGAGATAGATAGGTATTCCACCGTTATGGAAAATCAATCAATATTTCTGCAGGAACGAGATTGAAATCAATGTCCGCAAAATAAATCATACATATTTATGGCAGCAATATACTTAAGTCCTAAGCTTGTTCGAGGTCAATGATATATCAATTTATCTTTTTTAACAGAACTAACAACATTGTATTCCAAATAACAGTTAAACATAAACAATTGCATACAACCAAAAGTAATCAAAATCAGATTATATCCAATTCAACATATGCAATAATCCAAATATTCAACTCAAAGTATTCATAGAACAACCAAGTATTTGTAGAACAACCAATCAAATACATTGGACTAAAACAATCAACACAATTATTAAACTCAAAGTATTCATAGAACAACCAATCAAATACATTGGACTAAAACAATCAACTCAATTGTTCAATGAACACCCCCTTCTATTATGTCCTAGTTTTTTTTACACTTTTCACATATGTTTTGCTTAGAATGAAAATCAGCCCCTTCAATCCTATTCATCCTAGGCCTACCAGCTCCTCGAACAAGCTTAGGAAGAAGAACAATAGATGATTCTTCGGCTTCAGTTGCTTCCATATCAAAAGTTGGAATAGGATTGATCAAATGTGAATACAAAGCTCGATAACACTCAACAGTAAAGTAATTCTCAATATATTCATAAACAGAATTTCTGGTTAAAGAAATACACTTCAAAGCATACGCACAAGGAAAACCTGTCACTTTCTATTGATTGCAACTGCAATGCGATTTTTAAGATCAACCTTTTGAGATGTTGGAGAATGAACTTCAAAAATATACTTAGAAAATGTAAAATTAAAAACAGTTAAAATATATAAGCAGATTGCATTTCCAAAAAAGGATTATTAGCACTATATATATTCTCTCTAATCTATCGAATAAGTAAGACCCAATTCATGTGCATAGAACTAATAGTGAAAAATAAGACTCGTAAACCAAAACAATTAACAACGGTCATACTGTTTATATTCTTAAAGATCACAGAATCTATGCTATAAGGGAAGAAAAAAAGATAATGTAGGTTTGCCCATGAATTCTGCATGTGAGCATTCCTCAATATTTCCATTATATATTTATTGTTAATCTCTAAATTTACAAACTTGAAAATATCTTGGCACAACTTTCAGTTAGACCAAAAACCTTAAATCTGTCAAAAATAAAACACTCATGCATGTGAATAAACCCTAGGCAGACGGCTAATGCATCATACTCCTATGCACAACATTAGTTTTTACCATAAAAAAATCTCAAAAATAAAACACTACAATGATACTTGCTTTATATTACTTGGTACTTATATTATTCATATTATCATAAGCCTCAATGTAGACAAAGAGAAAATATGTAGCAAGCGACACCAACAAAATGAAATCAAAACATAGGCTACATAGAAAGTTGAAAAAAGATAAATGCATTTATCATTTTTCAAAAACTGTGAACATCATGTAAAAAAATAGAAATACATACCTAGATGATTTAGAAACACTCCACCCAAATCCTTCTTCCTTCAATTTCAACAAACGAGCTTTCATATTTGGACATAGCACACTAGTCCACTTTGATGCCTCTTCTCTACGATTAGACATTTACATCATAATTTTTCCCTCTAATTCCATCAAAATAAGCAGTAAAAGGCAAACTTATTTCATCCAAAATCCAAGAATTAAAACTCTCAGCTACATTGGACTTATTTTCACCATATCACTTCCCCAAAAAAAAAATTGGCCCAATGATCATATGGTTTATCATTCAAATACTTCATAGCTTTGGCACCTCCAATTTCTTTGTACTTGGACATGGCTTTTTCAAACTCATGATGATTAGAAGCTATAGCACAACGCTCAAGTAAATGAGCTACCCAAACACCCCTTCCTCTTTTCACAATGCTAGCAATATTATTTTGTATACGATGCAAACAATAACAATGATGATTATTTGGAAATTTTTTGGAATACTTAACAATAAACCCAGTGTCTATCACTTAAAAAAGTTAATATTCTATCATAATTGAGAGCATTCTTTAGGTGTTTTAAAAAACAACTCCAACACTCTTCATTTTCTTTGGGAACAAGAGACATTGCTAATAGGAAAAAACCTGGAAAAGAACAAAAAATAATAATAATTCACTATTTATGTATTACATTTGTAACAATAAAATGCATTATATTTGAAACAGTATTATCTAATAGTAGACAATCACATGAACACTATGCCCGCGGCCCAAATAAAAAAGGAAAAATAAATTTCCTAGAGGCAATTTATCCTTTTTTTAATATATATATATATATATATATATATATATATATATATATATTTGCTACTTGAATGTGTAGTCTACGTAGAAAGGGCAGAAATTGCAAAGATATGATACACAATTCATGCATACAATACAAAGAATTATATCGAGCTTCTAAAACATATATGCTTTTATCTTTATGCTGTTTAAATCATTTGTATACTTTATGTAAGAACTTCAAATAAAGAGAAAAATGATAAATATGTTTAATATGTAGTAGTATCTATGATATATAAGTACGGCTTAATATGTTATTTAATTCTTTATCTTAAGAGATAAATGCTTATATCTTTTTTAACTCTTGAATACAGTAACATTTTGTACATTAAATTGAAGAACATTAAATCTTATACAGTATTTTTTTGGATCAAATTTACAATAAGAAGGAGCATGGCTATACATTGAACAATTGTACCTACTTTGTAACTAGTGAAACTACATTGAAGATGACAGAGATAAAAACATATATGCATTTATTGTTTGAAATATAACAAATTCTGGTAAATCCAGTATAAGCAGTAGGTATCATGACATTTGGTGGATAAAGTGAAGAAAATAGAACATCAACATTATGTATCTATCAAGAAAAAAAAACAAGCAACATTAATCATCGTTAATTTTCAGTCGAACTAAATTGTGAGTTTGAATTCATTTCTGCAATAATTTCACATGCTAATCCCTAATGCAGAAGAAACTATAATGAATTGAACAGGAAATTATTACATTTGAAACAACCAAATGCATTATATTTGAAATAGTACTATATAACAGTAGACTAATCACTTGAACAAAATGCAGTATGTACACAACAAAATTCACTAGAACAATAACTTAAAGAAACAGTACTATGTTACATAAATTTATAACAAGGAACTAGTGCAAACAGTACAAGTAAATACAACAGCACAAAAAAAAGATCAAAATCAGTACCTTGATTCCCCTTTTTTGCAGTGGCAGCCATCAAAATACCACTTCGCCCTTTCAAAAACGTAGCATCTAAAAACACCATAGGACGACAATAGCTAAATCCAAATATACATGCATCATAACATACAAAAACTCTCTCAAATTGATTTGTGTCAGAATCCGCATCCATACTTGAATAAATATTCGGGTTATTTCTTTCCAATACCTTCAAATAACAAACTAATTCATTGTAAGATTTCTTTTCGTCGCCGTAAATATCATTCATAGCCAATTTCTTACCCTTATAAGCAAAGTAATAGCTTAACTCCACGTCATAATCTCTTCTAAATTTTTTAATGATATCCTTGGTTTTTCTTTTTGGCTCATCACGAATTTGATTGACGATTAAACTTTTTACAAGATCGCTATTAATAGTTGGACTACCAAGCGAACGAAATCCACCACCACAAGTATGAATCGGATGAATGTTTTTAACAAACAGTTGGTCCAATTGCTTCAGTTTGCAAGAAGCATGAATCCTAAAAGGACAACTAGCTACAGCACATCGAATTGTCAGTCGTTCTTTACAATTCTTAATATATTGTACTTTAAACCCATTCTTCAAACAATAAGCACTAACTGTTCTACGGAATCCAATAGCAGAATCAAACCGTTGACAACCCCAGTAAAAAATTCCATATTTGAATTCTTCTTCAACAACTCATGTAGATCCTTTTGTTGAGTAAAAGCAGAATCTAAATCATCATCATAACCTAACATATTATTACTTAACTCACCACTAATTACTGAACCAGACTTGCTACTTTCGTCAACAAAATTATCCATTGAATCATTCTTCAACCGTAGAAAAAAAAACCAAGAATTCTTCCCTTTTAAACCAAGACAAACACAATACAGCCTGAAGATCACTATCCATTTCAACAAAGGTAGTCTTTGATTCTCGAATATAAAAGCATAATGGACTAAAATTATTCTGCTCCTTCCAAATCCTATTCCTAACAGAAGAAATAGAAGCATCCAATCCAAAATGAGCACTAAAATAATTGTTACTGAAATTAAACACAACTATAATAGATGAATCACACCTGCAAAAAAAAATGTAAACAAAAATATAACTATGTGAAACTGATCTTAATTAAAAATTAATAGCATAAAATACTACATAAAAAATTATTTTCTATCCCACTTTTCGAAAAAAAGATAAAATGATTTATCTTTTACAGATCACAAATCACCCAGAACTAAAGAACAAACAATGTCAACTAATATTATTTCAGATCCAATTTCATACCCAAAGTGAGTACAAACAGAATTGATCGACAAAAATAACTGCTTTGATTGCTGAAACCAAATATGAAGTGATAGTCTAAATACTAAAATCATAATCTAAAGTGAATGATGCAACCAGTCTAAATAAACAGTGCTTGTGTTATCAGAATAAAAGAATACCATTCAAAAGCCATTATTCCAACTACATCAAACAAAACCTTCCCCCAATAGATCAAAACCGCCTCCCTTGATAAGAAATATACAATAACATCATGAACATCATAAAATATCGAATTGAGAATGAAAAACACCAAATAAAATCGAGACTCACCGAAGAACAAGCTATCCAATAGAGAAAATCGATTAGCCTATCCAAATGAAGAAATTTGCCTCATGATTTCCCACAATTAAAGTCGAATTTGACTTGAGAAGAAACTAACCTTAATTTATTAAAAAAAAATCAATAACCGCTTTGATTGCACAAGAAACGACTGCCTAATTTCCATGATTGGTAGATTTCAGAAGACATCGTTTGAGAAGATGAAGACGCACGCCGCACATATTTGTCTTGGAAAATAATAATTTCAAACCTATGTCCTAGAAAAAAATTGGGTCGTACAATTAGGCCATTCACACTAATTTCCACTTTATAAAATTTGATAGTCAGAGAATTTTACCGGACGTCCGGATTAAGAATCAGACGTCTGAAATAGGTTAATTTTGAAAACTTTGTGGCAGAGAAATAGTTCAGACATCTGGGTCGAATTCCAAACGTCTGAAATTTTCTGATTTGCATTTAGATGAGACAAAGTAAATTTTCAGATGTCTGGGGGTATATCAGATGTCTGACATATGCACATTGCTTAAATTAGACGTATATCAGAGTGTTAAACGTCTGAGGTCCAAATCCAGACGTCTGAAATAGGCAGTTTCTAAAAATAGCCTAAAATTAGATGGTTTTGCTTATTTTTCGATTCTCTATTTTATGAATATAAATATTATTATTTATGTGAAATAACAAATAAACATAGATACATATAATAACAAATATAATTTATTTAGAAGGCGATGGAGTTTTATGATCTCCTGACTTGTTATCCTTCCATGGTTTAAGCAGGGACCATATATTTCCACGTTCATGAGTTCTCAGAGAGGCAGAAAATAGTCTTGGTGAAGGGTTCGGAGGAGTACGATACGAAGATGAGGGATCTAAAGTACTACAAGGTTTTAGAAGTGGTTCATGGACATCTTTCTTCCTTGACGTACAAAACTTCATCGCTACTTGCTCCAAAAAGCTTAGTCGCGTGCTGTAACTTTTTGTTCAAAATATAGTTCTCATTGTAGATCTATCTGTTGTTTTTGATAGTGATGAATTTCATCAATTTTCTCCTTTGTGTTAGGAGACAAACAGAGATCTTTTGGTCTTCTTGCTATCGGGGGTAAATCTCGTGTGATATGAGGACCACCTATATGTCGATTCCTGCTTTGGTGTAGGTGTAGGAAGTTGTTGTGGTGTATCGGCCGAGTTATCTATCGTAGGTGTCGAGATGGATATATACGAGTTCTCAAAAGACATGGCTATATTTCTTTCTTAAAGAGAATATGAATTGAGTTTATATAGTTTTTCTTGTTTGTATAACTGTTTATATATAAGTTGAAAAAATTGTTTATACAAAAACTAACTATCTAAAAAATTAAAGGTTCATAAATTATTAATTATAATTTTTGGATAGTAAAATAAATGACTAATCATAGCTTAAATGAAGCAGTGATTATTTTTAAGGAAGAAGATCATGAAGTGGGAAAATCTCTAAATTTCATCAAAGTTTAATAAAAGTTTGTTCATTTAGTGGTTTTGTAAAGATGTCTGCTATTTGATTTTCGGTATTTACATATTCTAACAAAATAGTTCCTTTTTCAGCATTGTCTCGTAAAACATGATGTCATATATCTATATGCTTAGTTCGTGAATGATTGATAGGGTTTTTTGATAAATTTATAGCACTTGTGTTATCCCAATATATTGGAGATTTGTTGGTAATTTTGCCAAAATCCGTAAGTGTTTGTTGCATGTATATCACTTGTGCACATGCTAGAGCTGCGGAGATATATTCAGCTTCGCAAATAGATAAAGAAACATAATTTTTCTTTTTGCTAAACCATGAAACTAATGATTTTACGATAAAGTGACAAGTTCCACTAGTACTCCTACGATCTGTTCTACGTCCACTGAAATCCGCATCGCTATATGAGACTAGTTCAAACGATGATCCTTTAGGGTAAAACAAATCATAATCTCTAGTACTAGATAGATAACATAAAATACGCTTAACAGCTCTTAGATGAGATTCTTTTGGTTTTGCTTGAAATCGAGCACAAAGACATACACTCATCATAATTTTGGGTCGACTAGCCGTCAAATAAAGTAAAGAACCAATCATGCTACGATATAATTTTTCATCAAAATCTTTTCCGTTATCATCCTTTTCTAAGTGAACAGTGGCACTCATTGGTGTTGGTTTGCTTGAAGTTTTATCCATTTCAAAACGGCGTAATAGATCGTTATAATATTTTTCTTGATAAATAAAAATTCCATTTTCACGTTGTCTTATTTGTAAACCCAAGAAGAAATTTAATTCTTCCATATGTGACATTTCAAATTCATTTTTCATAATATTTAAAAATTGATTACATATATTTTCATTGGTTGAACCAAAAATGATATCGTCAACATAAATTTGTACCACTAAAATATCATTGTTTTCTCTTTTAATAAATAAAGTTGTATCTATTTTGCCTATTTTGAAACCAGATGTAACTAAATGATTTTTAAGACGTTCATATCATGCTGGTAGAGCTTGTTTTAATCCATATAATGCTTTATGTAATTTAAAAACATGATCAGGATATTTTTCGTGAACAAATAATGGGGGTTGTTCTACATATACATTTTCTTTAATAAAACCATTAAAAAAAGCACTTTTGACATCCATTTGAAATAATTTAAAATTGTGATGAGTTGCAAAGGCAAGTAATGTATGAATGGCATTCTTCTTGATTATACCTTGAGCAACTAAACGTGCTTTATTTCTAACAATATTTGCATTCTCATCTGCTTTGTTTTTAAATACCCATTTTGTTCCTATAACTGAATGTTCTTCAGGTCTTGGTACTAATTCCCAAACATTATTAGGTTCAAATTGATTTAATTCTTCTTATATAGGGATTATCCAAAAATTATCATTTGAAGCTTCTTTATAATTTTTTGGCTCAAAATTTAACACGAATGCTATATGGCTTATTTGATTAAGTTGATTTCTAGTTACACTAGAATTGAGATCTCCAATGATGTTATTTCTTGGATGATTCTTAAGAATTCTAGGGGATGATATCAAAATGTTACTTTGCACATTTGTTTCATTGCAAATAGAATTTGTTAGTGGAATAATTTCTTCTTCATCATTAGTATGACGATTAAAAAGATTTTCGTCGAACGAAACATGTAAACTTTCTTCAATGGTATTATTTCGTTTATAAAAATTCTATATGCTTTGCTACGATCCGAATATCCAAGAAAGATACCTTCATCGGCCTTTGGGTCAAATTTTCCTAAGTTGTCTTTTGTATTTAATATAAAACATTTTGAACCAAAAGTTTTAAAATATGACGCTTTAGGTTTTCTTCCAAAAAATATTTCAAAACAAGTTTGTTTAGTCATAGGACGTATAGTTACTCGGTTCAATATATAACAAGTTGTAGCAATAGCTTCAGCCCAAAAGTGTTTTGGTAGACCATTGTTATTTAATATTGTTCGTGTGCATTCTTGTAACGTTCGATTTTTTCTTTCTACGATAACATTTTGTTGAGGTGTGCGAGGAAAAGAAAAATTATGACTTATTCCTTTCTTATTACAAAAGTGAGTAAATAGATCGTTTTCAATTTCTCCTCCATGATCACTTCGAATATTTTAAATTTTCAAGTCCATTTGTGTTTTAATTCTTTTAGCAAGTATCTTAAACATACCAAAAGTATCGCTTTTATGTTTTTAAAAAAAGTCCATGTATATCTCGAAAAATCGTCAACTATTATGAAAAACATATTTGTTGTGATTTATAGATCGTATTTGTGTTGGACCAAATAAATCTAAATATAATAATTCTAATGGTTGTTTTGTAGAAATATTATTTTTAGATTTAAAAGAGCTTTTCTTTAGTTTTCCAATTTGACAATCATCACATAAATTTTCTACTTTGTAATCTATTTTAGGTAGACCTCTAACTAGCTCATATTTTGTCAATTTATTAATATTTTTAAAATTGATATGACAAAATCGTTTATGCCATAACCATGGATCATCGTGTTTGGCAGTTAAACATAAATTTGAATTTTTATTTATATTCATGTTTAATACATAAATATTTTTGTTTCTAAAACCTTCAAATACAAGTTGTTTGTTATCACCAAAAAAATTACATCTATCTTTATCGAAATTTATTTGAAAACCTTTATGGAATAATTGACTAACACTTAGTAGGCTTTGTTTTAGATTTCTACTAATAAAACATTTGAAATAATAAGAGAGTTAGAAATACCAGAGTTGATGACTTCTGTAACGACCCATAAAATTTTATTAATTTTTAATTGGTTTTATAACGTATTTAATTTGGATTTTGAGAAATTTTAAATAATAATATTTTGAAATAATAATTTTATATTTGGATTATGTATAATTAAATATAGCAAATGGTAAAATTTCAATTTATTTTATCAAAGTTTATTTCATTGTTAAATTCTATTAAATTCAAGTCAGTTAAAAATTGTTGATAGTAAAATATTTTTCAAACCTAAATATTTTACATAGAAAATTTCTAAATCCTTTTCTAAGTGAAACAACATCTTTCGTTTTTCAAAATCCTGACTTCTATTGATCCATTTATCTTAATTCCGAGCAAATAACAGCATTTCTGGTACCGATTATCGACTTTTGATCGGATGATCGTAACACCAATATCTATATACCATTTTGATCGCCTCGCCGTGTTGATCTCTACGGTATATTTATTTCTGTGTTTTGAAGTCCGGTACACAGTGGAATCCACGAAACCAGTAACCGTATCGGTACCGAATCCGTAAACATTTGATTTCCTTGGCGTTTTAAAATTTAAACGCGCATAAATCAATTGCTTTAATATTAGTCAGCTTAATAAACGGGTAACCGTTACTGCTCATATTTAATTCGAACGTTTCATTTCTATTTATGTCCGTTAGCTTTCCTTGCTTTTCATATTTTGAACGTGCATCCCGAGCAATGTGATAAATTGATTTGAAATCGCGTTAGCCGAAATTGGTAGCTGGCATCCCATCACTCCAATTTATTAATCGCCATAAATTTTCAGTTGTATCTAAGCTCGTGACAGTTGCCATCCCATATTTGAAAATCAAAATTTATGAATTAGTTTACGTTTATTCTTTTTGAACGGTCCATTTTTTTATTTGCTTTTACTTCTTTTGTCGTTACTACTTATTATGGTACGTTTTCTCAGCCTATTTATCTGACATTCATTCTTTCCTTCTGCCATCTATAAAAATAAAAAAATAAATAAAAATAAAATAAAAAGGGAAACCAAATTTATTGCTTTAATAAATTGCATTCAATGGCCTTCTCAGCTGAAATAATGGGAATTGACCGTCATACTTTCTTTTATTTATTATATATTAAAGGGGAATGGAATCAACGTCTGCATTTATGCAAAGGAATGCTACTAGTCTGTTCATGTTGAGCATGCCAGGTCATTTGAGAGTGCGTATATAATTAGTGCAAGCTTTATTTTATTTTTATTTTTTGCTTTTGCTTGTAGCTCACTTCCTTTCTTCCCCTCCTCTCCATCACCTTTCATTTCTCTTCCCACCGTTTCTCCCCACAAACGCACAACCTCCACCTACCGGGCTCGCATCCACCACCACCACCCATAACAACAGCCGACCCTTACCAAAATCCGTGCAAGCCCATGCTTCCTCCTCCAGATTCGAACCTCTTCCTCCTCATCGCTTCAACGGCCTCCACCGTGTCCCGCTCCAAAATCGCGCGACCTTCCCAGCCTCTTGGCCTACACATCAAGCGGCCGACCCTGTGCCTTTATCTTCCCTCTCATTGGCCGAGCATCACCTACCCAGGCCTAGCCACCGCCGTGCCTCCTTCCTTTGGTCTGACCGTAACTTACGTGTTTGGTGAAAGGTGTGTATATACTCATATATAGATCTGCATATATAGGCTTTAGTTGATCTGCTAGTATGCGTAAAAAATATATATATATAAAAATATTTTTTTTAGGAAGTATGAGATAATTTATATATAGAAGTTGATCACAGAACGTGTCTGCATACTTTGTTTATGTTGATAGCTGACGCATATAGTAGTAGTATATTTTTAGATATATACATAAAGTTTGGTTACTTCCAGATTTTTTTTCTTTGTTTTGAAAATTTTGATATTTGTTTAGATAGTATACTACAAATATAATAGGTTTTTAAAAATCTTGCTTGTTCGTATTTTTAAATATATATATATATATATATATATATATATATATATATATATATATGTATATGTATATGTATGTATTGATTTTTCTGTTTTATATAAAAATATATATGCTATATACATTATCACTGTTTGCCTTTATATTTTAACTCCGATTTATACATCTATTGGTCGAATAGACTTGTCTACAAAGCTATTAGTCTGCAAACATATAGGTTAGCCGTGTATTGTATACAATCCTTTATAGATTAGCCTGAACACATATATGTTGTTATAACATCAATTCGCCAGCCTTTATGTTGTTACAGTCTGCATATCTGGGATAGTATGTTTTATAGGTATAAGTTGAGTAGAAAAAAAAAGGAAAGAAAGAAAAAGAAAAAAAAAGTATGCATATGTTTATTTTAAGAGTAACTTTCGCGCATCAACATTTAAAGCAGCCGAGTCTCCTCCTTGACACTATTAGATGTATACTGTATATGTATATTTAAGAATATAATGTGTATATATGTTTGATTTCAATTTTTAGATTTAAGATTTGTTTAAATATATGTATTTGAAATTGAATAATGGGGTTTAAGTGAAATAATAATAGGATATACATCTCGTCAAAAAAATTACCAGCTAATTTGATTAGATCCCATCGATTTTTGTTATCAGATCTGTCCGTCGAATTCGTGCCAATCTTGCTCTGATTCGGGATTTGTGCTTCGATTCGTAGCTCATTTCTTTGTCAAATCTATCTAGCCTCGAAAGGTGAGCAATCATTCACGATTAACGTTCTTTTATTTAGTAAATTTGATTTCAATTGAGACGACAATTGAAATCTGCTGCGGTTAGATTTTACATTGCTATATATGTTGTTATCTGAAATTGTTCACCTGCGGAATATGACACCATATCCTGTAGTTTATATTTTATTTCAATTGTTGATGATATATGCCTGTTATTTTATTGTATTATCTGTTATCACTCTGCAAGTTCCCTGTTAGTATAGAAATCATTATGGGTTGAAATGATACATACCCGAACGGACTTTAGGATATGAGAAAATCATTATGGGTTGAAATGATAAATCCAAGCGATTTTCGTTTAATTGAATTTGGGATTACGGGTTGAAATGATATACACCCGTATATATTTAGTGTACGGGTTGAAATGATAAATATCTGTAGCACTTGACTATATGATAGGAAATATATACAGACGTCGTTGGTCCATATAAATATTTTGAAAATAAATTTCTACAGTTGAAAAGAAATATATGGGATTTAATAAATATTGGTTCTTAAAATATTATATATATAAATGGAAATTATATATATATATATATATATATATATTTAATAATAATATTGTTGAGATTGATTTAATCCATATAATACGTTTGAGTATTATTTAAGATTTATATTTCAAATTTACCGTTGTAAAAAGTTGAATAATTAAGATTGGGAGATAAATTTGGGTTTATTAAAAATGGTATTTAAATAAGGATTTATTTAATTAAATCGATTTGAAATTATTGAATGGAAAATTTAAAGGTATGATTTTGTAACTGGATTTTTGATTTAAGTGATTTAATGAATATTTCACGTTTAATAAAATTAAAGAAAATATTGAGTAAATTGTAATTTAAGGTTACTTAAATGATATTGAATCTATTAAGGGAGTATTTCAAGACTAAATAATAATGAGGTTAAATCGAGATCTATATGAAACTGTTATATAGAACATTTAAATATTAAAGCCTTGAACTATATTGGAATTTAAATGGTTTATGTTGAGATTCGGATCTGTATTTGAAATCAACGTAGTTGAATTTGTTATTTAGCAACTAAATTGAATTAAAGTGAAATTTAGGTTGAACCAAATTTGAATTTATTATTTAGAAAACTAAATTGAATAAAAATTTAGTTGAAACGTTGAATACTTAAAGTTTTGAAATATATTGAATTATAAAGGGGTATTTTGTAATTTCAAATCCAAATTTGAGATTGATAAAATTGAAGTGGTTATTTTAGGAAAATTTTAAATTGATAAATTGAAATATAATTTGAATGGGAAGGTCGGGTTGATGTTGAAATGACTTGTTAAGTTGAGGAAATTGAAATACTTTATTTTATAAATTATTTATTATATATAAATACTATTTTGGGAAATATAGAGATAATTGAAGTAAAATGATATTTGGTTTGAAGTATAAATTAAGTTGAAATGGCCACGGTGTTATAGTGTATATTTCTACCTTGTAGATAGTTCTATGGACCCTTAGAGGATGGTTATCCCAACATCCTTTAAGTTATTTGTATTTCAGTTGATATTTCACTTGAGTTGGATTTATTGATATAAGAATGTTAATCCTGACTCGAGTGTTTTGTGTTTTGCTTTACGCTCGGGTCAGACTGAGTGATACAGCATTTGAGACTCACCTTTGGAGTTCGGAGCTTCATTTGGAAATCCAACCATCGGTTCAGATTCCAGCCTTTCCAGTTGATTGGTTCAGAGAAGTCATCTGTTGCATTGGAGACTTCACTGCATTTGAACTATTCGGTTGTATTTTTCTAACTCTGATGTATATAGTAGCTTCATGAACTACTATTCTTTATCTATTCCGCTGCATTATATTACTCTGTGATATGTGATTGATTTATTTACTGTATATTTTAAGTTTTGCCAAATTTTAATTAACAATTCGGTATTTTGAATTATTCAAGTCGGATATGTATGGTTTTATTGTCGATTTGAATGGTCCAAAATAGCGGGTCGTTACAACTTCTGCAATGCCCACGACATATCCTTTTGAGTTTTCTCCAAAAGTTACTGTTCACCATCTATGTATGTTATATTTGATAACATTTTTGAATATCCGGTCATATGCTTGGAACATCTGCTATCTAGTATCCATTTCTCCTTATTTTTTATTTCGGGTACCTCATTAGTTTGTGCCATAGAACACACATTAGCTTGTTCTCCGTCACTATTTCTATCACTTTCAGATGATGAAGAATCCGAGTCATCCCATGTTACTTTGAAACCCTTCTTCTTCTTGAATTTTTCAAATTTATTTTTCTTTTTTTCATTATTGAGTTTTGGGCAATCCTTCTTCATATGTCCATATTGATTACATTCATATCACTTAATCTGAGATAGTTTTGTTGTGTTGGACTTCCCTTCTTTTTGGAATTTGGTCATCTTTCTAAATTTCTTGAATCTATTATAATTCTTGGCAATGAAGACTATATCATCTTCATCTAAATCAGAGTCATCATTTTTTGTTGCTGGGAATGCTATGTTCTTTTTCTCCGCATTTAATTCTTTTCGTGCTTGCAAATTTGATTCATAGGACATTAAATTTCCTATCAACTCTTCAACTTTAAGAGTAGAGAGATCATTAGCTTCTTCAATAGCTAATACCTTTCTTTCCCAATCCGATGCTAAAGAGTTGAGTATTCGAGAAACTAAATCAAAATCAGTAAACTTAACTCTTAATGCCATAAGACCATGTTGGATAGTTTGAAACCTAGAATACATGTCAACAATAGTGTCATTTTGCTTCATTTTGAATGATGAGAATTGGTTTTGCAAAATTGAAATCTTAGTTTGTTTGACCTTTTTTGTACCTTCGTGTGTAATTTGTAAGGTACGCCAAATGTCAAATGCAGTTGTGCATAACATGACACGTGAAAATTAATTTTTATCTAGAGTGCAAAATAAAACATTCATAGCTTTAGCATTGTTTGATACTAAGGTCTTTTATTCATTAGTCTATGTGTTCATAGCAGTAGTTGGTGCTTCATATTTACCTTGTATGGCTGACCAAATTTCTAGACCATTAGCTTCCACAAAAATTCTCATACGTGCTGACCAATATGCATATTTAGATCCATTAAAAATTGGGGGTCGTGCTATGGATTGTCCTTCTCGAAAAATACTCGCTATATTAAAGTGATTCAAAAACGTGTTACTGTTCTTTGATCAAACCTCGCTCCGATACCAATTGAAAGTCGATATGAGGGATCGTGTAGTGTGTATATGCAAGTATAAGTGACTAACTATATGACGTATCTAATATAAACTTAATAGATGATAATAGCAAAGTAAATGAAAATAAGCGCACCAGGATTTTATACTGGTACGGACCTCCCGTCCTACGTCCAGTCCCGAAGCTCCTTTTCGGAATTCGACTATCAAACACCCTCACTTCGCCCGGAGGAATAGGCTTGGTTACAAAAGCTTGTTCTGGTCAAGTGTGTGTTCTATGACATGAATATTGACTATTAAGTACAGATGCTTCCAATATATATCTATAGGATATTGATTGAAGAATTATGTATATATGAATGAGTGAAATACAAATATGTGATTGCTAGAGATCAAGAATATATCATAGTAAAAGAGTAAAGAGGATAAGTACGTAATGTTAGATCTTCTCTTGGATTCTTGATGCTATTTATAGTGGTAGAGAGACTACTTGAGTAGTTGCATCCATTAACAAGTGTTCTATGTTCGCTTATGATGGTGATGAAGAGTTGCAACGAAGAGGAGGGAAAGTGTCTATTCAATTGTGACAGTTGTACTTTGAATGTCAACACCCGAGTTCAAAATCTGACATTTGGAATGTGTCTCAGACGTCTGGCTCTTATATTTTTTTTTATATAGTAGCTTTTTAGATGTTTGAGTACATTAACCAGACGTCTGATTCCGTCTGGTTTGTGATCTAGAAGATTCATTTAGACGTCTGGCTAGTGCACCCAGACGTTTGAACTTGTGCATGTTGCCTTTCTTGTGTCTGTGTCACAGCTCTTCTGATTCTATCGACTTGTAGCATCTTGATACTTTCTTTGAGTCTTGTTCTTATCTTTTTGATGATGTTACTTTAACAATTACCTGTGAATAGAAATATATATGCATATTCGATTTCCATTGTATAGCTGTCGTCATCGAAACCATAGAATTGATATCCTAACAATATGAATATAACACATAGAAGTGTACATCAGAGTAGTGGTCAAATAAGATCCACAATATCACAAAAGAATAGGTACGACTGCTAGACAAAAGAATATGTATACATCAAGGAGTCTCTATCTCGAATGTGTAATAACAAAAACTGCTAAACTAGAGTAGTTAGCTAAAAGTCAGATAATGTTCCCAGATGAGGAGTCAAGCAGAAGCACCTGTAACAACTCGGTCTGACCCGAGTATTATTTAGTAAGAAAATAATAAACGGATCAGTCTAGCTATAAATATAAGATAAAATGACATAGAATAAGAGATATGACAAAAATGTATGATAACAATAATGCCATACTGCGACAAGTATACATTAAACAACAAAAATCAAACAATACCTCAAGAAATCTCAAAGCACTAAAAAGAATGTCATATTCTTTATTTTATTCACCAAACCACAAATATTGACAAACATATCAATGCCAATTCGCAAAAGTTGGTGAAACTCAAATTCTAGAAATCATTAAGTAAAAATCCAGAAATTACAAAAGGGGGAGGGAGGCCTATCACAAAACGGGAGCATAAAAACTCACCAATACATGCATCACAAACGAAACGCTATACCATGGTCGCTAACCATCAATTGAGCCGAAGCCCCACAAAATGGCCCGAAGACCTTTGAGGCGAAGCTCCACAAAATGGTCCGAAGCCCTTTGAGCCGAAGCTCCACAAAACGGTCCGAAGACCTTTGAACCGAAGCTCCACAAAACGGTCCGAAGACCATGGGTCGCTACCCCACAAAATTGAGTCGAAACTCCACCAAAGGATCTTCATAGATCCACAAGTGTAAATCACAATAAGCTAGTAAATAAATGAGTTAGGCTTCATATCCCATAATCACTGGCTTAACTTAATTATTTACGAACAAATTGTAGGCTTCCACTCGAAAATAAGTGTAAATTACACTAAGCTAGTAAATATTTGAGTTTAGCTTCATGTCCCATAACCACTGGCTTAACTTAAATATTTACGATCAGATTGTAGATTTCTACTCGAAAGTTGTGACAAGAGATCAATCGAATAAGTCCAAGAATTAACCGACAAAGTAAACGCAAGCGTTTCATACCACTTGTTTTGCTAAGCCGTTTAATTAGATTTCTCATACGAATGAGGTAAAGGTTTGTATATACTAATAGGTTGGAAAATGGTTTTATAAACGAGCTTGATATTGAAAATAGTGTTGAAATCGTTTTGATGAAAGAGTTTAGATATTTACTACTAGTATAGATACCTTTGTATTTTAAAGTGACAAACCACAAAAATGATTGTAAAAACAACCAATCGTCAAAAAAATTCACATACCAAGGCGTGAATCAAATCCATAGAAGTCGATACCGAATCCATCAAGTTGGATATTCTCAAAAATCCCGAAGAAGAAGTCATCAAAGTCGATAATAAATGATAACAATAAATCGGATCAACACGAATCGATCAAAATTGGAAACCAACCCAAAAACTGCCTAAAATAGGCAAAAATGCAATTTTCCAAATTCAATCGACTGGACTCTGTAGTCAGTCGACGAATCAATGCCTGGAAACTCTCTATTTCGAGGCTCAGTCGAATGAACTCAGAGTTTAGTCTACTGACACAGGGACCAAGAAATTTCTGTCCCCTGGTTCAGTCGACTTGTCGACTAACCTGGTCCAGCCGAGTGAACCTGTTTCTAAAGTTTTTTCGCCTTTTGGTTCAGTCCTGGTCCAGTCGACTGAACCTGCTTCTGAAGCATATTCGGCCTAGCCCTCATGTGGGACAAAATCCTAACAATTTACGATCGGACGAGCAATGGACGCTAGAGATTTATGTCAGTCGGCAACCCAGCCCTATAGGCTCTTTGATGCATCACCAAAAACATGTTCAAACATAGGATTTTTAAAGATTTGACTTCAAAACACCAAAATTTGGAATGTGAATAAAACCAATTCAATCAAAATCAAATGGACAAGAATAGGAGTTAGGAATTCATGCCTAACAACAAAGAAAGTTATAGACATAGATGTGAGTTCAAGAACTCACCTTTAAACGCAAAAACAATGAAGGAGAAGCTTTTAAAATAAGGCAAGATCAACCACTCTTCAATCTCAACTTAAGAGGCTTCAATCTAAGCTTGTAAGAAAATATTTCCTAAGATAGGGTTTAGGAATTTCTGAAAATGGAAGAGGGATTGAGATGGAGAAGATGGAGATGATGCTTACCTAAGCTTCTCTTGGATTTTGGGCTTGAATTCGAGTTTCCTAATCATAGCCAGTGCTTAGGAATTTCTATTTCCTTTTCTCTTCCCCCATTTTTACAAAAGCTTGAAGTGTTAGGAAAAGGGAATGAATGAAAAGAAGAGGGGGTGGAGCTAGGGTCTTATGTTAGGTTATTGGGCTGAAACCCAAACCCAAAGCCTAAGTGAAAATGTCAAACTTCAAGCTAACTCCAAAAATATCGATGTTTATACTCAAAAAGGTCGCAAACGCCATTTTGAACACAATGGGAGTGGTCTCGAGTCGTAATTCAGTTGTTTGCAAAAAGTAGCTTTTCAAACTTTAATCCGACTAACTATGCAATATTTAAATTAAATATTTAAATGTACAATCGTAAAATATACGGGTTGTTACATACTTTCTAATAGCAATCACATGAATTTAACCAAGGCATCCCATACTGCTCGAGGAAATTCGAATATTTTCTAATGGGCTAGTAAGTTCCACTCAAACATTCTATTCAATTAGTTATACCATATTCAATGAAGTCATAGTCGAAAGTAATTAAACCAATCGATAACACTAAGATGATTATTAGTACTCCTCAAATTATAGAATTAAGATTCTCCAAATATTTTTCTCTTTTGAGTTTATTATTTAAAACACTTATGATAATATCCATAAATCCGTTTATTATTTAATTTATAAAAAATTAACCGATATTCTGAAATATTCCATAACTCAGAATTTTTCCAAGATTTTATTTATATACACAAAGTTGTCACAAATTTCCATATGTTATATTATTCACAAAACCATATTTTAAACCATACTTAATTACTCTCCTAAATCCGTATTAAAATATAAATATTTTATTTAGAAATAAACTAATTTTGTAATTTTCAAAACTACATTTCCTAATTCCATTAATCTAAGTCATTTATTTAATAAAATCATAATACTTATATTCCAACTCCATAATTGCTTTTATTGTAAAAACAGAATAGGTTTGTATTTCCAAAGTCATATTTCCAAGCCTGTAAATATTTTACTAAACATGATTAGTTTATAAAATAACTTGTTAAAAATCATTTATAGTATCTATTTTAGAAACAACTCTAAGATTTATAAATATAAATAATTCACTTTCATAAAATTACTTGTATAAGAAGCTTATCTATTTATTTCATTTAACTAAAATTTATGGCTTAAAGATCTGCAGTTTCGCTCACTTAAATCTCGTAGTTTTACAAAACTTAAAACATGAAAGTTATAGATAAAAGTACAGCTTTAAAATAAGAAAAAGATCACCCAATTTGGATTTATGGTTCAAAAAGTTGAGACCATAATAATTTTCAGATTTAAATTTATAAACCCTATGTTTCAATTGATAGGGCAGCGACAAATAAATGAAATTTTAACCATTTTAACTTCAAAATTATAAAAAAGCTCAAAATATGAAAGTTGTAGCACAGTGTCCAAGATTTCCACAACTTAACCGATTATTAAATTCCGATAAGTAGCGAAAAACTTATTCCTAAAACAATTTTTGTGTTACAAAGCTAAGATTAAAACACAGGACCGAGGGTTACATCTTCTTCAAACCCAAATTACTCTTAGTAAACTGCATATTCAAAAAAAGGACCAACATAAAAGTTGTTCTTATACAAATACCTTTCAACTGAATAAAACCTCACTTAATTTCGATCTACCATTCAAATGTTATGATGATTTTAATATCAGGTTTCAACTTAAAAAATTGGACAAGGCAGAGCTACATCATCTGATTCAAACTCAATTTCGACCCTCTAAACTACAGTATGCAATTAAAAGATAATTTGTAGCTAACTAAAAGATATTTCTACTGCCAAAAAATAAGGCATTTTGAAATATTTTATACTAGAATATTATCATTTTACTGCAGCGATTTTCGCATAAGATTTTCAGCGAACAACAACACCACGATCATCCAAGTTTACAATTAATTTATAACCAATTAAATTCAAAAAATCATCCAAATAATTATATATGGTAAACAAATATTTAGAATAGATATGAGAGTGATTAACTCACCTTATTGCAAAGATGAAGAAAAGTTTGAAGAGGATCACCACTTCTCTTCTCAACCACTACAATTTTTTTGTTCAATTTGATTTCATCTCTAAACCGCCCTAAACCCAATAATTTCAAAAAAAAAAACATCAATAAAACCTTGAATTGGTGATAGCATCAAATAGTAAAGAAAACTAAGACCTCATGCCTTCTTTCCTTATGATTTTCTTCTAATTAAATTGAAGATCTTGATTGAATTTTGCCAAGGAGAAAAGAACCATAATTTAGTTTTCTATTTTTTTTCTAATTTTGTGAATTGGAAGCTAGGTTTTAAGAAGAGGAAGAAGTTTAAGTTTAAGGTTTTTATTTTGTTCTAGGGCTACTATAAGAATGAACGAACAAACTAAAGTTTTCTCAACTTAGAGAAAATAACTAAGTATCTAAATGGGCTGAATAGCCATTCAAGCCCAAAACCCATTTTTAATTAATTAAAACATGTAATATATTACGCACAAAACATACTTTTGTCTATCTTTGAAAAATAATATCTCCTAAACCAAAGCTCATAAAAACACAATCTTATTCTCTAAAATTAAGTACAAGCATAAACTTTGCAATGAGACCAAAATCACTCATTTTAAGGTCGTTTGACCTTTCAAATAATTTATTGAAAATGGACATTTCATGTTTGTATAAAAATATAAAATATGTTAAAAATAGATTTTAACTCTCAGATTATGATTTCTTCGTAACAAAATTTATGAATCACTTTAAAAACATAACTAAAATTTTTACCCAATTTTACATTGGTAAATTTGAAATAAAACACCATATTTTAATAACTCAAAAATTCGGGTTGTTATAAAATTCCCTCCTTAAAGAAATTGCATCCCTGTAGTTTCCTTAATGAAAAAAAACCTGAAAAATTAAATTTCCAATTAAGTCTTTCCATGATTTGCATCTTTCCAAATTATTTTTCACCAAAATTTTTAACTTTCACAGTTAATAATATCAAGTCTTCAAATTATTTACTTAATATTATTATCAAACTCCAATTAATATTAAGATTTATATATAACAATTTTCCTTAATGATAATATAAATTTCTTCTTAAAAAAGTTATTTTTCAATTGTTTTCTCTTTTCAGTCCAAACATTTGATTAATAACATTTCAAATTATAATGCTAACAATCAAAATTGTAGTTATCAAAATTTTCTAACGCCCTAAATTTACAGAAAATTTCGCCAACGTCTTTTTTGTGCGGCTAGCATTTTGAAAATTTACAATATGGATATAATTACATAATATACATCTCATATCAGGGATGAGGCATCCCGTAGGGAAAAACATAAAAATGTGATATCTAATCCGAGATACATAACTTATATTTGAAATATTAGTGAGTCCGCTAATATTCCTTAAGAAAACAATTTATAACCTTTTAAACGATATCTATTTAACTTCGGATACCTGAACCTGTCTCAAAATTTCATATTGGTATTTAATATCAAATTCATATCATATAGAAGATATTAACAATTCATGATATTTCATAACAAAATAAATTCATACTTATTTAATTATTACTTATATCAAAATGTCACGTTCAATATTTAGGAACCTCTATCGATAACATGGCATCCCACATATCGACCAGAATCCTTAAACAACGTCTGGATATGTTAACAGAATAGATAATCACAAATTTAGATGCATTTATTTTATTATCACTAACATCCATGCATCCAATTTTAAACAAATGCAACCGAGCAATCAATTCCTAGCAACTAATCAGTCAGTCAACCAAAACATACATAATCAAATATGGTGGAACAATTCAATGTTTGAAATTCCACTGCGCAGCTTTGATTATTCCTAGATAATTTAATGTTAAACTTATTTACTCAAATTTTCTAAATTTTCTACTAAAAGAAAATAACCCACTTTAATTTAATTCATTCTGGTTTAATTCTAGAATTTTCTCAACTCTAAAATATTTCACGCATTATTATCCAAAGGTTTTAATGTTGCAAATTCCAATTGATTTTTTTAAATCAATTTATGCCTCAAATGATTATCTCGATAATAATTTTATATTCGTATTCCTAATTAGATAATTAATACAATTATCTACCACGCACTGAAGGGGACAGGACTCCAAGTTATCTAGGTCTCGAATCCGTAATATTATATGTTGTAATGTTCTGACACAGCTCTAATACCAAAATGTAACAACCCCACCGCGATGCCCAGTTTAGCAAAGAACATTACAAGTAATATTTTCTGCTAATCCAAAGAATACAGCTTGTTAAGGGCGATCGAATGTGAATATATCTTTATACTAACACTGACATGCCACTTATACCTTTTTACTTAATATCTGAACTAAAATTTGACGTATGCAGTATCAATACAAAGTAATAGACACATCAATTTCTCATAATCAAAACAATATACCATATACACATCAGTCAAAGATCAAAGCGGAATAATAAACATTTATACTTATACAAACCGTGAGTCTACGAAATGAAGTACTAGACTCGATAATATACAAGTTTACAATTCTCTAATCTTATTTATACATTTAATACTTAAAATCCAAATTTTCAAACTGGGATAAACTAAAAGACCAAATGTTTATCTCCTTGCTTGCCCAACTATCCAAAGGTCAACTTGTTCTATAACCTGAAAATTTCGGTCTGACCCAAGTAAAATAATACCTGGTCAGACTATCTCTCAATATCCAATAGGGTGAGAAAAAGATATAACACAAGAACAAATAATATGTAAGTAATACAAATGTCCAAGAAATAACAAGTCACAGGGTTAACTAAACTTAGAATTCATCACAAGGCATATGTTTATACATTTGGGTCACGAACACAAATTAGGCACTAAATACTGAATTCCCACAACAAAGTACATTATCTCTAAGCACATAAATATTAATTATTTAATTTAGAATCCATCACATAACACAAGAATATATATATTTATTTCACTAACATAGAATGGTAACAGAATCCTAATTTCCAAAATCCAAGAGATCTTAATCCAAACCGATCGTAATGATCATCCAAAATGATCACAATGATTGTACTTAAAACCTATGGGAAACAAACAAAAAAATTGATATCACTCGAACCGATCTAACACCAAGGATCGAACTCAGATCGGGAACACAGAATCATAGAATGATCTCAAGGATAGCCCATACCGATCAAGATGATCGCAAAAACCATGACTCGATAAATCTACTTTTATTTAATATTATTATATTATTATGTTCAAAAAGAAATCCAGGAATAAACTTCTTAAGGATCTAGCAGCCACTTTTCGCACACCAAAAGAGAGTAAACTCTAAAGTTTTAAATACTATCACCTTCATTAATCACTATAATTTAACCAATACATCCCATATCGTATGGTGAAATTCAAGTATTTACTAAAAGCTAGTAAATACCATTTATTACAGATACCACCGGAAAACCTGAACTATATTTTCTTAAGGATCTTGCAACCACTTGTCGCACACCAGAAGAGAATACAACTTTAAAGTGTAAAATTCTTCCTAATAGCAATCACACGAATTTAACTAAGGCATCCCATACTACCTGGTGAAATTCGAGTATTCGCTAATGGGCTAGTAAGTTCCACTCAAACATTCTATTTAATGAGTTATACCATATTCAACGAAGTCTTATTTGAAAGCAATTAAACCAATCGATAACACTAGCTGATTATTAGTACTCCTCAAATTATAGAATTAAGATTCCCAAAACATTTTTCTCTTTTGAGTTTGTTATTTAAAACACTTATTATCATTTGCATAAATCCGTTTATTTTTTAACTTTATAAAAATATTCACTGATCTGCTAAAATTATCCATAACTCTAAAATTTTGCAAGATTTTATTTATATACACAAAGTTGTCTCAAATTTCCATATGTTATATTATTCACAAAACTATATTTAATTACTCTTCTAAATCCATAATAAAATATAACCATTTTATTTAGAATAAACTATATTTATAATTTTCAAAACTACATTTCCTAATTCCATGAATCCTCAGTCATCTATTTAATAAACCTAATTCCATGAATCCTAAGTCAATTATTTAATAAAATCTTAATACTTATATTCCAATCCCATAATCACTTTTATTAAAAGTAGATTGATTTTGTATTTACAAAGTCATATTTCCAAATATATAAATATTTTACTAACCATGCTTAGTATATAAAATAACTTGCTAAAAGTCATTTATAATATCTATTAACTTAATGTAGAAACAACTCTAAGATTTATAAATATAAATAATTCTCTTTCGTAAAATTTGTCAATTTGATAAAACTTTGATTTCATTCTTTGAGCCATAAGTTTCATGTCATTGTCATCACTTTTGCACAATTTGGCAACCTACTATGAAGAGGGACAATCTCAATGAAAAATGAGTGAGAAGTAACGTTGAAAGAAGTAGAGAATTTTAAGGTCATTTGGTGAAAATGTTTAAAATACTTTATAAGTGCCTAAGTGTTCTTCCAATCTTGTTCACTTAGGGCCCATATTCTTGTTTCTTCTCCCTTTTCTCACACTAGACCCGTCACCAATTTCACTATTGTTAAAGTACTTGCAAAATCAACTGATTCAAGCCTTTCAAATGCTTTTTCATACTTCGAATAAAATTCTAGCATCAAGTACGTGGAGTTCCATCGATTTTCTACATCTAAACACAAGGATTGCTTACAATTAATCTTTACCTTATCCATGCATTTTCTAAATATAGAAAACCTAGAAGGAGATGACCTCACATAGAAGATAGCATTATGATTCCTTAAAATGAATTTGTCATGCTCATCCAATGCATCCTTGACAACGAGATTTAAATTATGTGCATAACAATGCATGTGTATAAACTTATGATCCAAGAAGGTTCCTTTCAAATCCCTAGTGAAAAATTTTAAGTGCTTAGTCGCCGTATCATTCGAATTCGTGTTATCAATAGTGTAATATCTCGTATCTGGAGGCAAAAGCTAAGTGCTATAGATGCTGCAGTCATCCATAGTATTAACTTTTGATGAAAATACGGTAATAATAATGGTATATATAATATCAGAAGCACTTAAACATGAACAAAATCATAGATTTTCAAAAATAAGATTTTTGTGATTGCATTTCAAAACAAATTCATATCCCAATTACATAATCGCATAATCGTTTCCTAGGTAAATATCAATTATAATTACAATAATACGCCATGAGCGACATTTAACGATGATCCTTTGGTTGATCAGAGAAACATAGTCGTATTTGACTTAATATACACAGCGGACATAAAACAAAATGAAATTATGGATCCTAATTAGCTATTCGCCAGCCACCTGCTTGTCTTCGAAAGTTTTATTTGCCAAAATTTTAAAAAACTTGAAAACCTAAACTCTCAGCCTACTCAAATCAAATTTGAAGTACCCAAGAGTTTGAGGAAAATAAAAACTTCGAGTTAGACATAAAGCCTAATGTGAATAACTCTATTACATCTCGGTATACTGATATTAAGTAAGATCACGCCGCTTAGCGGAATGGGTTTCCCCTCACTAATATCCTTTTTGAAACATATATTTCGCAATCCTTTCCTACAACCAAACTGGTTAATCAAAATGATTGTATCAAAATAGCTGTTATCCCAACTTTTGGCAAAGTTAAGATATCCAAAATTTACTGAGAATCAATGATTATTATTCTTGAGTATCAATTATGTACTGCAGGATAACCATGGATATCGATGAATTTTGTCCGAGTCCAGATTGAGCAACAATTGATAGGACATGACCAGAAAGTTCATAGAAGTCCGCACCTCAAATTTCAAATCAATCCGAGTTCGTATACTCAAGATATGATGGATTCAGTTTAAGGGAGATGAACCTTGCTCGGTTCGAATCCATAGGATACGTCGTTGTTCGAATCGATGGACTTAGCATCAGGTTCGTATCCATCAGTTCGAACCCATCCACTTCGAATCCATCGGTGCAACCCCTGTTCGAACCCAGTTGTTTCAACTCCATCAAGCAAGCCCCCAGGTAGCCATGCTTCGAATCCATCCATGTGTACCTAAAGCTCGAATCCATTGGAGCATTCCCACCTTCGAGTCCATCAAGGAAGAGTCCTTCGAATCCATGCAGTTGAGGAAGCTCCGACTCCATTCCCTTCTTGTCTTCGAATCCCCATGTTGAGGCAACTTCGAATCGATCCACAGTAGCCTATTTTGATCGATTCGAATAAGTACCGGCTTCATCGATTCGAAACGAACCTTCGAATCCAACACCTCGAATCCATCAAGTAAACGCGGCTAAAACCTCGGAATCGACCCATTCAACTCGGAGCAATAAGTGGATCGACTCGAAGGACGCGCGCCACCTCATCACAAAACCACGTGCGCTGATCGATTTGAAGGGAGTGGGTTCGAAGGGATCGATTCGACCCAAACAGCCAAACGAAAATCCCCACTTCGAATCGATCATATCTCTCAATCCCTTGATCCAAATGCCATGAAATTTTTACAGGAGCTTTCCTACGTGTTGAAGAATGTCCACGCCAAGTTTCATCGCGATTGGACAATTTCTTGATCGATTCGAACCAAGGGTCGAATCGATCCCAATGTGGGCCCGGATCTCCAAGTTTCGGCCGTGTGGGCCCCCTCACGTGCCTGAAGCGGTCTACCGTACTTTTAGGAGAAATATCATCCTCCTACGCCTATAAATAGAGCCCCAGGTCATTCAGAAAAGGGAATCTTGATTTGGAAGCATCCAGACTCTACCAGACTCTACTTTGCACTTCACTACTACCGTTGTACTCGAATTTCAGAGCTATAATCTATTGTAATCCGCTGTAATCAACTGTAATCAGCGAAGAACATCAATAAATGTGAAAATCTTTGAAGTGGACGTAGGCCGGAGATAGCCGAACCACTATAGATCGTGTGTTCTTGTTCATAATTTCTGTATTGCTGCGTGTTGTTTCCTTAGATCTGTGATTTGTGTTTGAATATCGCTGATTTATATTCCAACACCGGTGCTTTCACAACACTTGGGGTTTGTGACCAATTTTGGCGCAAACACTTTGGTGCTTTCACTGAGAAGAACTAGCACCCGCTACATCAGATTCAGAATTCAGATTTAAGAGTTTGAAGACTTCCGATTCAAAGACAATGACTCGACAAACAAGACAAAGAGTTGACCGGAGCCAACAAGGAGGAAGCCAAGAAAAATCATCAGAAGCAGGAGAAGGACAAGCTTTCGTCTACATCACTAGAGACGAGATGGAGGCTATGGCTAATTCAATACACGAAAGCATGATGATGACCCAACAGGAGATGCTGCAGAATTTCCTCGAACAAATGAGGGCGGCGAATATGCAGAACCTTGGACCAACCACAACAACTGCTAGTGCGGGACAAGGAATCAGGATTGCAGGAGCTAATGAAGGTCAGGTTCAAGACCAGAATGTAGGAGTTGAAGATGATCAACAAGGACTTGGGGGCAGACCCTCAGGGTCCGATACTGGAAGACCAATAGACGGAGATCAACAAGCTGGAGCCACTGCTTATGCTAACGAGCCACCAGAAGTATACGTACCAGAATTCCCTTCAAGGCTCGGGAGGCAGGATAGGAACTTGACAAGGGGCCAACCCATAGATGGAGACGAGAGAATGATTGGCCTAATGCGACGAATCATGAGGGGAGGACTGCCTAGCGGAGGGCTGGAAGAAGTTAGTCGGAGTCCGTTCACTCCGAACATCCGAAACGCAAGGAAACCTCCAAAATTCAAACTACCAACGCTAGAACCTTATGATGGGAGGTCAGACCCGACCATGCATATTACCAGATATATTAGGCACATGGAAGTGCTGGGGGCATCCGAGGAAGTGATGGCACGATGCTTCCCTCTATATTTGTCAAATTTAGCTGCGCTTTGGTTCAAGCAACTAGAGACTGGATCAATCAGAACATGGAGAGAGCTTGTAGACTGCTTCATGAGACAGTTTAGGGTCCATGTGACGCGACCCAAGAGCGTGATGACTTTAGCCTCGATCAAGCAAAGGACCGGAGAGTCCATAAAAGATTTCCTACTAAGATTCAATGTAACAGTGACTTTTGTAGATCGCCCGGATCCATCGATGATTTTGATGGCGGCGGTGGCAGTAGTCGCGGATGGCACCAAATTTAAGGATTCTCTGACTAAAGATCCACCACAAGATCTTGGAGAGTTCGTTCATAAAGCTGAAAAGTTCATCCGATTAGATGAATCACGAGCTGAGAGGCTGGAAACAAATGTTGCACAGAGCGCCAGAGAACAGTCCGGAGCGGACAAGGGAAAGAGGAATCAGGATGACAGATATGATGGTCCTGATAAACAGAAGAAATTCCGAGAACCAAGATTTAAGCAGTACACAGATCTGACTGCAGGCCTAGAAAGAATCTATACTGAAACTCGGGGGCAACTCCCCTATTGAAAGCCACCTATAAGGGATCCCACTGAGCGGAAGCGCGGGACTGGAAAATATTGCCTATTCCATGAGCTGTATGGGCACAGCATAGATGAATGCCGCCACCTAAAGGAAGAGGTGGAAGAACATGCCAGGGGTGGTAGATTGCCGCAATTTGTCAGAGAACGGACAGCGGCAGTAAGGCCTGAATAACTACCGCCTCCACCTAACAGGAACGATCCTGGATCGGGATCACGACTCGTCATCCACTGATGAAAGATGGCAAGGGCTAAGTCCAAGATTTGGACTTTGGTCGAATAGTTTCATTTAGATTTGTTTTCAGAATAAACGGTTACTCCACTTACACGTGTACGGGAACCGGAGAGATCCCTAGGCATGCTCTGAGATGGAGCTAAACCGATATGCCCGGAGAGGCAATGTTTAGCTTTTTCTGATGTTTGAGATTGAACATCTAGAACTCGAATTTTAATAAATAAATTAGAATCTCTTGCAATAAACCTTTTGACCAGAGAGTCAGAAGATGAACATTAAATACCAATATAGAAATGATCGCTTTATGACCCTACCTGGAGAGGCGGGGTCCGGAGTGCAAGAAGTGAGTTGCTTCGCCGGAGAGCGACAGGATCAACTCACTTAAGCGCTGTTTCCCCTTCACCGGAGAGTGACAGGGTGGGATCCAGCAAGAGCCCGGAGAGGCTATGATCAGTCTCGAATGGCCAAGACATCGCTTAATGTTCAGATACACTGAACCGAAGTGCAAGAAGTGAGTTGCTTCGCCGGAGAGCGACAGGATCAACCCACTTAAGCCCTGTTTCCCCTTCACCGGAGAGTGACAGGATGGGATCCAGCAAGAGCCCGGAGAGGCTATGATCGGTCCAGAACGACCATGACATCGCTATACGTCCTAACCAGGACCAGAGTGCAAGGGATAGAAGGCAACGCCAGAGTGCAATAGGATCTTTCTATTCAATCACTAAGTCTAGAATGGACTTAGTAAGGGTTCAGAGAAGCCATTAATAGTCCGGAGAGACTATGGAACTTCATTCTCAACTTCTACGGAAAGAATGAATGTTGATTCGGCTTCGGACAGCCATAAACTTGATTGATAATACTGCAGCCATGAATTATACGTGAATTTACTACATTCGATTTAAGACCGATCAAAACACACCTTTTAACCAAAAGGCATGTTTTGGGGGGAAAAGTGTTATCCCAACTTTTGGCAAAGTTAAGATATCCAAAATTTACTGAGAATCAATGATTATTATTCTTGAGTATCAATTATGTACTGCAGGATAACCATGGACATCGATGAATTTTGTCCGAGTCCAGATTGAGCTACAATTGATAGGACATGACCAGAAAGTTCATAGAAGTCCGCACCTCAAATTTCAAATCAATCCGAGTTTGTATACTCAAGATATGATGGATTCAGTTTAAGGGAGATGAACCTTGCTCGGTTCGAATCCATAGGATACGCCGTTGTTCGAATCGATGGACTTCGCATCAGGTTCGTATCCATCAGTTCGAACCCATCCACTTCGAATCCATCGGTGCAACCCCTGTTCGAACCCAGTTGTTTCGACTCCATCAAGCAAGCCCCCAGGTAGCCATGCTTCGAATCCATCCATGCGTACCTAAAGCTCGAATCCATTAGAGCATTCCCACCTTCGAGTCCATCAAGGAAGAGTCCTTTGAATCCATGCAGTTGAGGAAGCTCCGACTCCATTCCCTTCTTGTCTTCGAATCCCCATGTTGAGGCAACTTCGAATCGATCCATAGTAGCCTATTTTGATCGATTCGAATAAGTACCGGCTTCATCGATTCGAAACGAACCTTCGAATCCAACACCTCGAATCCATCAAGTAAACGTGGCTAAAACCTCGGAATCGACCCATTCAACTCGGAGCAATAAGTGGATCGACTCGAAGGACGCGCGCCACCTCATCACAAAACCACGTGCGCTGATGGATTCGAAGGGAGTGGGTTCGAAGGGATCAATTCGACCCAAACAGCCAAACGAAAATCCCCACTTCGAATCGATCATATCTCTCAATCCCTTGATCCAAATGCCATGAAATTTTTACAGGAGCTTGCCTACGTGTTGAAGAATGTCCACGCCAAGTTTCATCACGATTGGACAATTTCTTGATCGATTCGAACCAAGGGTCGAATCGATCCCAATGTGGGCCCGGATCTCCAGGTTTCGGCCGTGTGGGCCCCCTCACGTGCCTGAAGCGGTCTACCATACTTTTAGGAGAAATATCAGCCTCCTACGCCTATAAATAGAGCCCCAGGTCATTCAGAAAAGGGGTATCTTGATTTGGAAGCATCCAGACTCTACCAGACTCTACTTTGCACTTCACTACTACCGTTGTACTCGAATTTCAGAGCTATAATCCATTGTAATCCGCTGTAATCAACTGTAATCAGCGAAGAACATCAATAAAAGTGAAAACCTTTGAAGTGGACGTAGGCCGGAGATAGCCGAACCACTATAGATCGTGTGTTCTTGTTCATAATTTCTGTATTGCTGCGTGTTGTTTCCTTAGATCTGTGATTTGTGTTTGAATATCGCTGATTTATATTCCAACACTGGTGCTTTCACAACACTTGGGGTTTGTGACCAATTTTGGCGCAAACAATAGCAATATCCTTTATGCTAATAAATGGACTATCTTTCCATAAAACAAGTAATATGTGAACTATCTATTCACGATATAATAGCAAGGTCCGTTATGCTATAAATGGACTGTCTATCCATAAAACTAGATAGGCTACCCGCAAACTGAACTAACTATCTGAAATCTAGGCTGACTGCCTGCAAATTAGACTAACTATCCGAATTAAAATGGACTAAGTACCCGAATCATTTTATTAGGGTTAACTACCCTTTATCTTTTTCCTTGAAAACCTTTTCAAAATGATTTAACCTTTTAAATCATACTTATGCAAGGAAAATATTTTCTTAGCTTTACTCTAAGCCATTTTGCCATGATATGTATACTTTACTCAAAATAACGTTGATGAAATTTTAATGAGGATCAGCTATCCTTCCAAAACAAGTTAAACCCTTTTTAACTTGAAAACACTTTGGCTATATTGCATATTTAATACATTTGAAACCTTTTTTTAAAACATTTAAACAACCCTTTTGAAACCCTTGAAGATAACCTCTTCGAAACCATTGAAAGTAACCTTTTCGAAACCATTGAAAGCCCATCTTTCCAAAGCTTCAAAACATTCAACATCAATCTATAAAACCTTTAAATATTTCCTTTCAAAAACCTAGTGAAAACCCTTCCTTTCAACCCTTTTAAAACCCTAAGGAACCACCACTTACGAAACCAGTCATTAAGACCTTTCGAAATAGTCAAAACTCAATCCTTTTGGAAGCACTTCGGGTTCTATTTAAAACATATGGAAGCCATTCGAAACATTCAAAATTTCACCCCTCCGAAATCTTTGAAAATCATCTTGAACGAAACCATTTGGATTATTCATTCAAGTAGAGCCAAAGGATCAGAAACCATTAAAGTCGAAAGCATTTGTTTCAAAACCATTTAATACTATCTCCTTCAAAACCAATTTGGGTTTTACTTTACTTATAGAAAAAGGTTCTTATAATATTCAAGTCAAAAGCATCAATTTTGAAACCATTTCTATAATAATGAAGTGATGGTGTCGAAACTATCCCTTCGAAAGCATTGGTGAGGTGGCCAGGTTTTTGGAAAACAAAACAACCCTTTCGAAACCATCTGGGTCGAAAGGTAGGAAGCGGCAGCTAAAGGCTTCGACTCAGTCGAAAGCAATCATCTAAAACAAAAGTGCAACCCAATCGAAACCATTCCTTTTAAAACCATTTGAACTAGTCGAAAGCTAACTGATTCGAAAGCTACTCAGTCGAAATCCATTTTAGTTGAAAGCAAGCAGTCGAATTTTTAATTTAAAAACAAAGTACTACTTTAACTCCTTTGAAACCTTTGAGTTCGACTCCATACCTTTCACCTACATTCAATTCACTATGTACCAGTTTTTTGATACCATGTGCATTGGTTTCGATCGTGTCGGAAGCCAAGATGAGAAGGCGGAATCTGGTCCCGAAGGTGTCGAAACAGTGAAAAATATGTAGCAAATAATTTTATTAACCTAACCTGCTTCACATGTCTAATTTTGATTGGTTGTCTCTTTCTTTACCAATAAAAAGTACTGCAATTTTCAAAAGTGCTTTCGACTTTCCAGATTTAATAATTTAAATTATTTTACAAATAGCCTCTTCTCTTCTTTTAATTATATAAAACATTTAAGTCCCATACCTTAAATATAACCCTTAAGGAACTTGGGAAAATTCTACAAAAATTCCAGAAAATCTCTTTTAATAAGTTTTCCAACATATAAAAATTTCAAACCCATTCTTTTATTATTTAACCGTAAATAATTTATAATCCAAATTAAAAAAAAATTACTAGAAAATTCATATAAGTTCCACATAAATTCTAACAATTGAAAACCATCTCCAAAATAATATTTATGATCTTCAAAAAAATTTGCAAGGCATTTGGATGCCATTTAATAGGGTTTCCACCTTAAATTATATCATAAATTCAATTTCAATAACCATAATTCATCAACAAATATATATATTCATTCCATTATTCAACAACATGAAAAATCATTGCAAAATATTTGGAATTCATCTTAAAACCAAAAACGCAATCAAAAATGAGATGTAAACATTATTCACCTTAGCTCTAGAGATTATAGAGATTGAGATATGAATGGATTTGATTTGATTTATCTTCTTCATTAGCTATTTTCCTCTTACTCTGATTAATGGTGGCCGACCTTGAGTTATGAAAAATTTCAAATGAAAATGAACATGTACGGATACATGGCCTAAGGGAATAGATATAGGAATGGCCTCTTTCCTATTTTACCCTTCCCGTATTTCATGTTGAACTCTTCTTTTAATTCATTGTTTAAATGGCACAGCTACACCTTAATTAAAATCAAATCTCATTCCTCTAATCAACACATTATTTTATTTAATTTAGCTAATAAAAGATTCTAAATAATGTTATCAAAAATTAGCGTATTACAAATAGTGATGGTGAACAACTTTTCAAAACCATAATCTAATAACAATATTTCTATAGCTAATCCAATTGTGTAGCACCCAGAAATTTAATGGAATTCTAGACGAAAATTCAATAAGAAATTAAATTAAACAAAAACAAGGAATTAAAAGAAAATTTTCACAATCAATCAAATTTGGTAATGAAACTAGCACCATTTCATTCGTAGCGGTTTTTTGGACAATTTTCGTATATAACACTTTGTAATCCGAGCAAGTATGTGGGAGTTACTGGCATTAGGATGGACTAAAAACTAAATTAAAATTCACACAAAAATACATGGGGCCGGTCGAACCATAAGAGTTCATGGTCTGCTGATAGCGATTGACCCAGATATAGGGGCAATTGACGTTGTTCGAGTAAAATCGTGCATATCGATTTTCTATATGTGAGATGAACGACCGTGATTAAATGCTTGGGAACAAAGAATGAGATGAATGAACAAAATTTTATAAAATATTTTCCTAAGGTAATATAATGGTCCAAACTAAAACCCTACCTCTATAAATACTACTCTAATGAAACCCTAATTCTCCGTTAAAACTTTACAATAACAAAACTCTACCAAATTTTTCTCTAAAACCCTAATTTATAAAATTCTAAAAATCAAATCTATTCAACCTAAGAGATTAAAGCAATCTAATAAAGGTGGAATAAGACGATCTAAGGAGAAGTTATCGATTTAGGGCCAAATTCTTAGGTGCAAACATTAATAAAAGCTTAGACTAGAGGTAAGTGGGCACAAAATTGATAAATTGATTATTATAGTTAGTTTAAACTATTGTAATTGATTGGGATGTTAACAAACCCTAAATTGAATTTGTTAACATGTTAAACCCTGAATTTGAATCAAAAACCCTAGTTTTATATTGTTGGTTAATTGTTAATAGGAATTTTTATAAACCCCATTTTTCTTGAAATTGGAAACCCTCAAAATCAACGAAAATTCAATTCCAAACTATTGAGTAGACTGTAATTCGGCTTCACAAATTACTATTAACGACCTAATTTAAATGCATAAACAATCAGCAATAGAAACTGGGAGAAAGCCCAAAAATTATTCGTTAACACTTGACCTGTAGCCCTAAAGGTCGACCGATAGTGACCACTCGAAAGGTACAAACGGTCGACCATTCATACTAAAAACGAGCAACCTGAACCTCGGCCTAAGGCACAAAAATTTATAAATAAATATTATATGAAACGTGAATTATAATGGGCCTATTTAAGGGTAAATAGATGCATGTCAGGACTTGTAAGGAAGTTAGTTCCCTATGGGTGGATGCTAGGTTGTGATGGTGTTGGGTAAATGTTGTTTATCCAGTTTAGGATAGTAATCGATTCGAGGTGAAGTACTTTCGCGATTGGCACTCATAGGAGGTTCCAAAAATGGACATGTAATTGGCGTGGATGCCCGATGGAGTTGGTCTTGGACAACTAGAGGTCCTAGTATTCATAAATTCCTAACGCACATGATATAATTAGAGAAGAGGACCTAGAGCATGCAGTAAGAGACCAATGGAATGATGGAGAGGTGGAAGCGAATGCAGATGATAAGGCATCCCGATAATTCAACATTTTGGGTTCTTCCTCTCCAGGTATAGTGAAGGGGAATGTTCCAGGTAGCCTAGCGGCAGCGATAGTGGTGTAAATTTATGTCTATGGTAGCCTAGTGGCGGTGTCTTTCAATGTTAGTAGCCAAGAAGGTGGTGTCTTATACGTTGAGTAGATCTAGAAGCAGTGGACGATCATTAGAGTGGTAATATACCATTTATAGTGTAGAAATATATCAGACAATACTCTTAGGCAATAGACCTTAGGAATTCATAGCCACTCACTTGTATCACACTGTATATCATTTAGAGTGGTATTAAAGTAACTACATATGATCATTATATTAAACTTGTACTTATTCACCAGACTTTATATCCGACCCATTCTCTTTCCTTATTTTTTTTCCCACCATGGGTGGACAGGACAATAGATGACCGACCCATTTTAGATACTTGGAGAGTCAAGCTTGTATGTGGAGTCTTCTTTTATATTATTTTACTCATCATGTAGTATTCTAGCTGACCAATACATTTGGCTTCATGCATCAGACTTTGACCGATATTTTATTATGTGATTTGTATTGGATAATGTACTGATATTTTTTTTGATACTATGACTTGATATTTTTTAGGATTTATGTTTTTCCATGATATATACGTATGTATTCCCTTCCACCATAAGATCTTAAAGTGTAGTATATCTACTTGTATTAGTCTATGTGATGTGAAATGTTTAAACCCCAACGATCTACATTTGTCGGCATGACACGAGTCTGAAATTCACACTAGGCTTTGGCTCGACATATTGGGAGGTGTGGGTAATACAAATTGCATATAGTTTATAATTATTTTATTTGAATTCTAGAAGCTACCAATCCAATGTGCATGCACATATAATTTACGTGTTGGAATGATGTACATGTATCTGTGGTGATGAAGATCATCTAATTTTTTAATTGTAATTTAATTTCTCCTTCTCTAAAAACTGTTTCAAATATTCTCTAGCAATTATCATCCTAAAGGGAATATTGAAAAAAGGTTGAATAGTATGTATAAAAAAATTTAAGGTCTTCATTCTCAACAATTCTAAATGGTATCTCATCATAAGTGATCATTTTAGCTCATTCCCTCTTAGCATCATTTTGACTAAAGGTGATAGTCTTAAGACCAGCATTATTTGTAACATCACCTCCCGATTCATATTTTTAAAGTCATTTTTTTAATCTTTTTATACCTTTATAAATGGGAACTTAACACTTTTTTAAAAATGATTTCTTAGGTTTGAAATTATGTAACAACCTGCTCTTCGTAGTACTTTAAAATAGTATCGAATTACAACATCTAACTTTCAAATACCATAAAAGACAGATAATTAGGACAGAAAATTGAAACAAACATTAGATGAACGCGTATCGATAAAATATGATAGCAAAATGATGACATATAATATATTGAATATACTGAACATAATAAGATAATCAATATATATGAGATACTACACTAGCGGAAATAATTGATAAGTGAATATCAATATAGAAAGTCAAAATACATCGAGCCTCATATATAAATACATATCTATCATGTACTACTACAATATCAAGTATATATATATATAAGAAGTATTGACATCATCTGCATGGAATGCTCCGCCTATCCTGAAAGCATATCCCCAAAAGCACCTAACTTCCAAAGTATTCAATTGAGTACCCAAGAGTTGTCATGATATAAGCAGGAAAAAAAATGCAGGTCAGAAATAAAGCCTCGTGTGAGGGGAATTATTTCAAAATATTGTACATTAGAACTATATACAAATAAATAGGTACTATAAAGTCACAATCAGTTCTTTCTACAATCGTGGCTCAGTGGTAATCCCAAGTATCCGTAATCAAGTAAAGTAAACCTATGCAAAAGATAGGAAATCATATCATAACCTGCTCTTCTCCCGTAATCAAGAAGTTAGCACAACTAATATAACATGATGATATGAAATAGTATACAATGATACAGGTAAATGTCGAGAGAATATAAATATTGCAAAATAACCATATCCTATAATACACGGTAATATTATTAAACAACTGATATAACAAACAATATAACTATAAGTGATAAACAAAGAATATAAATCGATACTCATCATTGCTGATGAATTGAGTCCATGGTATACTCGTGCTCAAGATAAATAGAGTCAATACCTCAGCGTACCAAAGGCCCCAAGTCTCATCCAGTGTGGTCGAACTCGTGTAGATCTTACCGTGCCCTTCAGTGAGCATAGATGATATATGACCTACTCTATATACCTAAAACTTAAGTCTGCATTAGACATCGATCGCAATCCAGTGATTCCCACCGAGGGCCCAAAATAAATAGAGTCGGTACCTTGGTTTACCATAGATCCCGAACCATATCCTTAGTGATGGGTCTCGTGTAGTTCTCACTGTACCCCTTAGTAAGCATATATGTGATATATGATCTACTCTATTTACTTGAAATCTATGTGGATCTTACCAAACCCCTCAGTGAGCATAAGTGATATATAATCCATTCATAGATGATTGTCATCATCTCCCATTCCACCATCATGAATTTCTTAATAAATTTGCATAACGTCTCTACAAAAGAGAACGATGAGTATGTCCCATATAATATGCTATCAGGACCACAATGGAACACCAATATCGTGTGTGTGTGTATCAAAATATAACATCACATAATCAAATACACTACCTCAAACGAAGACCAATATCTCGTCATTGTCTGTCTATGCCTATGGTAAATACTAAAAGACCAATAATACGCGTGGCCACTAATATAAGCCGATACGATATATGATCACTAGTATAGGATCAGTAATATGTACCATCACTAATATAAGACCGATCAATTTATCAAAATATGCGTACCCCGAAGTCAAAGCCCAAAAGTGAGGAATTACTATGTTCGATCGTACACGCTCGTCGAATGTGATCGCATGGTCAGTCATCGTACCAATCTTGCTCCTAATCATAATCAATCATTTTTAATCACATATAATTTAATTTGCACATGTGTTTGGATTCCGAGCTTTATCATGACTTCCACTTCCTCCAGTTGCCCAAAGCCTTCCCAAATTTAAGACGAAGCCTTATGAAGAACCGCACACGAGACGGGAGAAAAATCCCCAAAGCCTTACATATGACCTGAGCTTATTGCCTTGTATATAGCTCATACATATGTTGACACACTCACTCGTGTATGCCCATGCACACATGTACACGTAAATACACGTTTCCACACAAATCATGTTTCGAGCTTCAACGCAACGATTACCCGATCTGGAATTCTCTTATGCATTTAGCACACTTGGTGGTCGTTATGCTACATAAGATTGCTCGCCACTTGATTATATACACATATGGATATTTCTGTAAGCATATATACTAAACGACCCGCATTTTTAATGATCGGATATTTAAATAATTAATTTAAATATTGAACCATTAATATAACGACCCGAACATTTATCACTTTGATAAATTTGATTTATTATCAAAATATTCAAATAAAAGGTTAATAATACAAGTAATATTTTTTGAGTAATAATAAAATAATAATCTTTTTTGAATAATGAATAATAATGGTAATCTTATTTTGAATGGGTATTTACAAAAATACCTTCCGTGGGATTTAAATAGATAAAATAGTCGAAAATCACTTTATTGACATACAGCTCTATAATTATCCAAAGTTACAAACGGAACTTGATACATACACTCATTTTTATATTTAAACATGAATATGAGACAACATAATTTATTTTCAATTTATAACATCATCGGTAATGTCATTATAACTAATAATTAATTAATGATTTTTAATTGAGATTAAATGGTGTAATAATTACTATAATTATCCAGATAATTATTTTGAAATGATAATAATTCATTTGTAATTGTAATAAAGTGATAATAAATCATTTATAATAATTTGTAAAGATATACAATTGATTTGAAAATATAAGGAAAATCGATATCGGTTTATCGATATAATAACGTTTTTTGTAAACAATTGTTCAATATTGTTTTATAGGGTTTTATAAATCAAATGATACCATTTTAAATTCATGAATAATAATAAGAGAATAGTTTTCAAACTTTGTTTACAAACGCACACACGTTAATTAATAAATGAAAATATGACCGGGAATCGAAATAGGAGTTTGTAATGGTTTGACATATATAAATTATACAACTTCATTCAAATAACATGTACACATTTCTGACATGCACATACACACATTAACATATACATATACACATATGATAAGAGTAGAAAGTAAACGTATATTTACTAATGGTAAAAGAATAAAATATCTAAAGTAATATTACTTTTAAAAGCAAACATTAAACCAATCTTACACCACATCACATCAGCACCTCCACCATCATCAACATCATCACCTACATCTCATCACCATATGAGGGGAGAGGGCTGTCATTCGCTACAAGGGTGGAGGGGGAGGGTTTTTCTTTGGTAGGTAAGGGTATGACGGTAATTTCACTTAGAAGATATTTTCTCGTTTTTCCTATAAATACCACCTCTCCTTCTCACTTATTTTTCATGTTCTTCTTATTTTTCACTATCGAGCATTCTTATGCTCTATAATGGCTTCCATGGAAGTCTCTCTTATTTCTCAAAAACTTGAGGAAAACGTAGGAGGATTAAAAATAGTGGAAGTGCTTAAGCACTAGTCCGCTGATTACTCAATTTTTTTTTCCAAAAGTTAACCAAATCTTCTCTAATCTCTTCTAAACTTTAGTATTAAGCCTAAGTCATCATAGAAAGCATGATTAGCAAGTGTAAGGAGGCATGGCCATGAGCTTTGGGTCTTTAGGAAATGTTTGGGGAAGCGTTGATTTGTTTGAATGTTGGTACGAAGTATCGGCATAGAAATGGGTGAGATATCTATATATACTACATATATTACATGACATATATGTTTTGCTATTTTTGGTTATGATAATTGTTAATCATATTTGGTTGATTATTTATACTTTGATCATCAAGTATTGATTTTTTAATATGGTTGTTTTAATAAGTCATGTTAAATAAACGTCGAAAATCACAAAGGAAATCAATTTCTTATCAATGAAATGGTACATATGAAATGCTAAACCTCTTTAAAATGGTTTAGAATTTTTTAATAATGTTTTATAAATACTAAAGACAAATTTGGGGAAGTTTAAATAAGAAATGAAAAAAAGCAAGTCAAAACTAGGCGCATCGCGTTACGGTAGTTCACGATTTTGCAACGTAAAATTCGAATGAATATAAAAAGTGAAATATAGCTTAGAATTCCTCATAATAAGTATTTTCCAGACTATTATATCCTTAGTTTTCAAATAAAGAAAGAAAATCATGTTTTCATCTTATAGATTTTCAAATAAGTCTAAAAAGTTTCCCAAAATATGGCGGTTTTGCAGTTTAATGACCAAAGTTCAAAAATGATTTAAAATGGATATTTTAAATGTTTAATAATTATGAAATGAATATTTTAAAATGTTTTAAAAGAGATTAGGGTTATATGAATGAATTTTAAAATGATAGAAAAGTCATTTTAAATCAATATGGCTTTTAAAGCACTATTCACAACACTTTTTTGTTTTTAATAGTTTTTAAATTATAACTGTAGAAATAATAATTCTTTTCTAAGTCTTTCATAAATATTTTATAATAAATAATTTAATATTTTAAATATGATTTGAAGTTTTTATAATTTATTTAAAATAATTTAAATAAACAAATTAAGTAAGAGCTATTATAAGCAAATGTTTTAGTCTTGGCTCTAATAAGCCAACGAGTGCACGTAATTTTTCTATTCATGAGATCTGGGTGAGGTGCTTAAATCAAGGAGAAGTTTAGGAGCAATTAGTACACTGGCTCACTTGGCCTCCCCTAAGTAAGGGATGGATAATGTCAAAATGTCAGAAACGATTTAAGTATAAAGGATTAAATTTTCAAAATTTAAACAATTCGGATTTACCATTTTAGATAACACGATTTCAACTTATTAAAAAGTTACATTTTAAAAATAAGAAAGCTTGGTTAAGATTTAAGTAAAATAATTCAGAATTTATTTAATTAACCAAAGAATTTAATAAAGGGAGGTTTGATGATTTCGTATATACCAACAAGAATGTTTTTTGAGATATATATCTCTCGAAGATATTTTTCCAATAAAAAGAAATGAATAAATCAAATGAAAATCGCTTATTTATAAAACATCCTTTTATCGATAATTGGTTTGAAGGAACCGGGTTCGGATTTCGTTGATTCCTATTCCAAAAAACACTTCAAACCAATTTATGTTTCGAAAGTGAAGAAAATATAAATTGAAGAATCTTTATAATGGAAGGACTACTAGTTGACGAAATTCAAATTTGCTCCAGAGGTAAATAAATAGCAGTGGTCCCTTCATTCTTGGATCTTCATATGCAAGGACTAACTTGATACTAATCATAGGGGTAATGCCCGATAGAATGTGGTACGATAATTCCTTTAGTATGTGTTGTTCCTAGATAACTTATATAGACAAATGTCTGACATTGCATTTCTACATCATATTGGTTGATCTATATAAAAGTATCATCTATTTGGGGGCAGAGATGGCAACTTATTTTAGCTTAACACCCTTTCCTGAGACGTACAAGCTTAGAAATTATACGTTTGTAGAAATAAGTTGTGTGATTGTGAAATGGGAAAGTAGCATTCAAAGTGGAAGATGTTCTAAAAAGGAATCATTACCTCAAAGCCTCACATCTCGGGAATAGTGAAACAGGGGATGCTTAAAGGAAAAAGTGGGTCGCAACCAATCAGGGCATGAAACCACCTTCTAGATGGATAAATTTCCGCCCATTATAACGCTAGGTTTAAATTAAGTGGTGTATGCTATGAGACATCTCAGATAGGTTAGGAACAGCTGAATGATGTAATACTAGGTGTAATTCATATATTATATTTTCAAATAGGCCAGTCCTAATTCACATAAGGACTAACATAGGGGCCTCGGCTGCATTCCCCTAGAAATACACTATACGAAAGGTAGTCCCTTAACTCAATATTCAGTTGGAAATCCAATATCCAATAAGTTTCGTATGGACTTAGTTGTACAAAGTACTGATTTGTGTGATGCAAGCATTTCAGCTAAGATATATAAGTTCATTTTCAAATGTTTTAAAAAGAATATCACTAAAAATAATATTACCAAATTTTCATGTAAAAAATGTTTTGGTTACCATAAGGTAAAAATCCATTTCGTGTTTATGTGCGGCATGGTCTTGTGAGATACCTTTTTGTTTTCAAAACTCGTATTTTAATTTCTCACACCAATCCCATGACTAACTCGGAGTTTATGTCATTTCCCTTGAACTTTGAGTGCCCTAATTTTTTAGGCAGCCCAGTAGTCAGGTTTAGATAGAAGAAATCTGGAAGAGCGTGGAGCATGGAGTTAGAAGACTCTTCGGTGGACTATTGCCTCTTTTTCCACAACAATTGTGTGCTATTGTATTCGGCATTTTGTAAGGATAGGGATTTATAAATGTCCATGTTTAACTCTGGTAAATGTATTTAAAATTTCCGCTCTAAAGATTTTATATGTATTGAAATTATATATGTTATCTCATTCGTGTAAGATTCTGTCTATCTTCTTTTCCTTTTACCCTTAAGGAACCAGGTCTCCGGCACTGGTATTTGTGACACATGAATACTGAGGATGTACTAGTGTCGATTTTTGAGGGCCAAAGAAATGGGTCATCATAGTTAATCAAATAAAGGCATAAAAATATGATTTTTGGCATACGGCAGAATCAAGACTAGAGACCACTTTGAGTTCGCATTGATGTCGCGATTTAAAATGAGTATATTTGGAAATCAAACGATTTGATGGTCGAAACGACGTCGAAATATGCAAAATTAGCATCCTAGGGTGCAGTCTTAGATAGTAACGAGATTTATATGATTGGACCTAAAAAATGAGGTGATGTATACAAATGAGTTTCGTTGCAATTGGACTAGTCATGTGATCGTGTGAGCTCGAAACGTACGACCATTTATTTAAGAAAATAAATAAGTGGAATAAAATATTAATATGCATACTACTCAAATTCTCTTTCCTTCTCTAAGTCATTTAGCCACATTACTGTTCCACTTCTTGGAAATAAAATCATGGCCTCTTCCTTTTAAATCCATTCAAAAAATAAAATCAAGAGATCCGCTCCACTAAAAATCACGAAATCTGATCCGCTGAGCTCGTATAGATGAGATTTACACGATGACCATTGTGGAATTTTGATCAAGCATCACCGGAAACATTGACCTTCTTGGATGAGGGTCTAGTGTTTGAGATGGTCAGAGTTATGGTCGATGATAGATGAAATGGAGATCACCGTTGGATTTCTCCTCGCGAATAGGATCTATCCACCAAAACATGTCGGATCCGATCGAGAGATGGAAAATTCATTCGTGCATTATGGACAGTGATCCCATTAGGTTGTGAGTTATATATGAATGCCGAGCTTGATATCTTTGAACCCATGGTGAACAGATCATGTAATGGAATGCGTTGGCGAACACGGCTTGTGATTTCATTTAGAAACAACTGAGATAAAGAAGATAAAAGGTATGTAGCATGGTAGGTTGTGTTTATGCAGGTGATATGCATGTATAGGAATTAGGAAATGGGGAAGAAGAAAGATTAAGGGAGGTAATTGGATAATTAATTTGTTAATTGGTTAAATTAATGATTTAGTTAACCTCATTCCTTATATCGACCATATCTTTTTGCATATGAAACTTTTTTCAATGCGTTTTCTTGCCTTGCGCTTACGATGGAGAGATCTATGCTTCGATAGCTTTTTGGATAGCATTTGATGAGGTGAGTGATGTTATATCTTAAAATACTACGATTGGTTGTATAATATTACATCAACGTTCTAAAATGATTTTTGCTTTTAAAATGTGATTTTCTCATACTTAAACACCTACTAGATTTTTATAAAAGAAAATAAAAGTATTTTAAAATGATTAATATCTAATATCATATAAACGTGCAATTTTAGGGAATTCTTAGATTTGGGAATTTTTTTATATGATCTCCTCATTGGTTGATATGGATATATTATACATGTTGTATGTATGTTGTTTTGGATGTACGTATGGATGTCAGTTGCATGGTTGCTTGTTTGGCAGTTTTTGGTTGAAAACGGCGATTAGTGTTGATCGGATGTTAGGGGAATATCTCATAAGTTGAGGTTTCATACACGCGGAAACCTAACGAATGAGATAAGTTGTAAAGCAGTATTAGGATATGTGCCGACTAATCTGAAGGTGAAAGACAAGGCTTAGGAATTTAGGATGGATGCTGGACATTTCTGTTTGGCTTGTACCTATCCATTTTGGTTAAGTACAAGACCAAGGTGGTTGGTATTGACTACCGTATAGTTTTCAATGTCATCGCCATTGTTGATTGGTTATTTGGTCGATCTTTGGCTTCGACGTTGAGGATATTTCATGATTTGATGGTTTGTTCATGTAACCAACTTAGAGTCTTGATGTGATTACTCTACAATGAGTGATTTTGTGTGGCAATGATTTGGCGCTTCGACATGAGAATTAGTACTTTGCATTATGACTCGATGGTGTATGGAGTAGGTTCTGATGTTGATAGTTTTAGGATGCTACAGATCATGCTCGAGGTGTAGGCTCGTTCTCATCATGGGGGATGGCGATGTACAGCATGATGAAAAGTCTTATGTCTTCGGTTTGTGACCCATGGGTGTAGTAGGTGCCGAAGATCAGATGCTTCATGTCTTCGATTTGTGATTCGAGTAGGAAGTGGGTACCAAAGAGGCTTATGATGGGAGTCTTGGGATTGAGGAACATGGTGGGTTCTAGATAGTGGAAATTGTATTGAGCTGGTAGGGATCCGATGGATATGCATGTGCTAAGGGAATGTTGATGACTTCAAGTGTTTTCTATTGTACTTAAAGTAGGGGTATTGTATAGTGGGGATGCCGATGGATTGGTAGTGAGAATCTGAATGCCCTAGACTTGTGGCTTTAGATATAATATCCATCTTTAGGCTACGAGACACGTATCTGGCTTTGGGCTCTGAGATACGAGTGTACAATGGAAGGTTGGGATTTCCACTAGTCTATGGCACTGGGGCTATACGAGTTATCCATATCTAGAGCACAATTGCTGAAATTTAGTATTGTTTAGTGGATCTCATGTTTGTTATGGTAGCTTCACTAGCCACATGTCACCCTAGGGATGTCACACGAGGTAGGTATTATGCACAGGGATACTTAGGCACCCTGGATAGTTTACTTAGCATGGAGTAAGCATTATGGATGAAGATACGTAGGCACTCCGACAGTTTACTGAGTATAGAGTACTACCCTTTTATGACGTTGTAGAGTAGCATATTATCTACTGCTATGTGTTGACTCTTTGGTTGTAGGGATGGGTCAGATATGATTCGTATACCCTCTTCTTTTTATTCTATATCAACTTTATAGTATTTTGAGATTGTTTATCGCTCACAACATATTGTTTTTTGACCCGAGGTTTTATGCTTTGCTTCTTATTATCTCAGATACTCTTAATTTAGTAGATTAGAGAGCAGATGTGGATGACACAAGGAGTTCTATAGATGGACTAGCAGGGGGTGATATGTACTCATACTTGTATTTGAGTTTGTTGTTGTATATCCCGATGTGTGACATAGTGGAGCCTTGGCACTGTTTGACTTAATATTATTAGAGACAGTGTATCGGCTGAGTCTATTTTCCAATTGTATAAATTCTATCATTGTGTGGTATAATTCTATAGATCTTATACTCTAATGATTAGTTCACATTGTTACTACTCTCTCGACTATTTTATATCTGTATTGCTTACTATATTTTATCTGATGCGATGTGTCAAGTTATATGATTATTTGATGTCTTCTTTTTCTTCTTTTCTATTCTATTCTATTTCCTCTTTTTTACTTCTTTTCTTTCCTTTAACAATCATTATGCATCATAGGTATAGGGTGGTCATTATATTTGGTATCAAAGCTTTGGTTACATAAGTAACCTGAGTTGTTACTATGATCCAGTAGAGATATGGCAGGAGTCATCGCCTTAAATACGATCTAGAGCGTACATATATACAAGAGAGTTCGTACTTGTTATATATTTTAATTTTCAAAACTATATTTTAGTGTATATAGTATATAAGTTGTATTGCATGCATGAGTGTTATGGATGTTTTTTTCCTTTATAAGAACCGATCGTCCTTATTATAAAATAGGAATGATTTAGCATATGAGAAATACTGCTATTGACTCTATCTTTGGAGTTGATGATTGGGCAGGATTGGAGTAACTAACCCTGATAAATTGGATATATTCATAGAGATGGTGTGAAATCATTTCTTGGAATGCCCAGTTTGTTTTGGGTGGTTATAACGCTCCATTGCAAACAGTTAGAGTCAACTTTGTTGAGTTGTGTATAGACGACATGAGTCCAGAAGGCAGATGGAGTTGGCTATTGAAAGGCAATATTGGATGGTTACTTGTAAGAGGATCTTTGATGACTTATAGTTAGATGATGCAATAAGGCAGAAGTCAACCTCTTAATAGCTCCAAGGACGAATAATGAACTAGTGGAGTGCTTCTATAGCTTTGATTCTCAAAGGCTGATTTACTTAGGATTAATTCATAGTTTGCTTTGAAGAAGATTTATCTTGAATTTTCTAAAGTCAGTGTTGGTTAAGATGTCGGCCGATTTGAAGTAAAATGATATGTCTGCGTTCGAGTATGTAGCCGAATTTGATGTGCTATTGAAGTATGGTCTATTTTCCATTGATATCCCACATAAAAAGAATGGAAAGTTTAACATTAGGTTGAATGATCATCTTGGGAAGCGATTGATCAGTCATATCGACAAGGGCTTCGTAAAGATGATCAAGAAGGTTTATGATAAGAGAGCCTTACTTAGTGTAGAAATTCCAAAACATTTTAGTAGGTATAAACAAAGGAAGCATATGTATCGATTGTTGTTTCGATTTCGTCAAGTGCTCTATCAACGAAAGAGGTGGGAAATGGTATTACCATTTGAGACATGCATTCCACTTATGGCATTTCTAGATATGTTTAATTTGACGTCGAGATTTCATATTCCTTCATATCTAGATTTGATAGAGATATTTGGATTGAGACTCGAGATGGCTAACCGACCCTTGAATATGACAGACCTAGTAAGGCGCTCAACCAGCCTATACCTCATTTTTCAAGATTTTTTCTTATTGAGTCATGGATGTTTGTTTGTTTGTTTGCTATTGAATTGTCTTGGGGTTTGATATTATGGCTTGGGAATGGACTGGCTGAAGGGGTACAAAATAGTGGTGGATTGTGAGAGGCCATTGGTGACGATTGGTGTTGTGGAGGAGCAAATAATAGTGATTGTTCCTACAGAGGATGGGGTATGATTAGCTTTCTATATGCGCTCGATATTTCATATGATGAGTTGTCAAACGTGCATGTATCAAGAGAGTGTTCAGACTTATTTGATGAGGTGATCAAACTACCACCATTAAGAGATAGAGTTCCATATCGATCTAGTTAGAGGTGCTAGACCAATAATTACGCCTTTAAGGCATATGATGCATAAAGAGCAGAGGAAGTTAAAAGTGTGAGCGGATACCTATTGAGGTGATTATTCATTCATCGAAGCGTATTAGGTTAGGATGCACTTCTAGTATTCGCCATTAGGACGGATAGCTCTTTGAGCTTGTTTGTTGATTGTGGTGAGATGAATGAATATCCACTCCTCTTTATTGATGGCTTACTCGATCGGCTCTATAGTGTGAGTATGTTCCCGAATTCGAACCTTGCGATGGTTTTTTTTATCAACTGAGGGGATTTCGAGAGAGTGGATCAATTATAGCATTTTGTATGCCTAAATTTTTGATAAGTTGGTTATGCCGTTTTGGGCTAACCAATGTGTCGGCATGCCTTGTTTATCTCATGGACCGTGTTTCGAAGAGTCACTTGAGTGAGTTATGCTTGTGCTCATTGATGATAGTTTTGTCTACTCATGGATGAGCACAAGGCAAGATTTATAAAGACCCGATCGATATACCCATATTATTAAAGAACAATACAAATAATGTCGTCTAATAATACGGAGAATACGGCTTGTTAAGGGCGACCGATGTGAATATATCTTTAAACTAACACTGGCATGTCATATTTACTTTTTTTATCTAAATCTATGGAATAAAATTTTGACATGTGCAGTCTCAGTCTAAAGTAATACGCACATCGGTTTCTAAAACTCAGAACAGTATAGCATACAAATAATAATCATAGATCGCCACGGAAAAAATACATCATATACATATAAAATTGTGAGTATACAAAATATAATACTAGACCCACAAAACATGCATCCAATATAAGTCACTGTCTCAACACATACATCTCATATACATACACAAAACCCTATATGAGATAAACTAAAAAGTCAAATGGCTTATCTCCTTGACAGCACACCCATCCAGAAGTCTACATGTCATGTAACCTAAAAAGCCTCGGCCTGACTCGAGTATTATAAAATAAACAGGTAAGACGATCTTTAAAGATCCAAATGGTTGAGAATAAGATATAATGAAAGGATGTGTAATGTATAAATAAATACAGATGTCATATAAACAAGTCATTAGAATAAACCAACTCAGAATTTGTCTCAATAGACAAATCACAAACCCTGAGTAGTCACAAAAATTAGAATTCTAGAATAAATAGTAATATCTCAAAATCAAAGAAACCAAAGATATATTGATCACAATGATCGTACTTATACCAATCATGCTCATACCGTGGAAAACAAAAGATGGTATCATCCATACCGATCGGATATCAATGATCGTCCGTACGGTGAAAAAATCTTAAGATGCATGAAAAATAAATCTCGACCAATCTCAAGGATCATGAATACAGAATCTCGACCGATCACAAGGATCTGGAACACAAAATTATGACCGATCACAAGTATCATGGAAAAATCCACGAGTGTACCTCTTACGAATCTACCAGCCTGAAATCCAAACACCAAAAAAGAGTACACTCTAGATTGCAAAATACTATCACTTTAGCAATCACGAAAACTTAACCAAAACATCCCATACCACTTGGTGAAATTCAAGTATTTACTAAAAGCTAGTAAACCTCACTCATTACAGATATAACTAAAGAACCTAAACTATACCTCTTAAGGAACTATTAACCTATATAAATTCTAAACACTAAAAGAGAATACAACCCTAGAGTGTTAAATACTTTCCTAAAAGTAATCACAAGAATTTAATCAAAGCATCCTATACTACCCAGTGAAATTCAAGTATTCGCTAATGGATTAGTAATTTCCACTCTAACATTATTCAATGAGTTGTACAATATTTGGTGAAGTGTTACTTGAGAGCATTTAATCCAATCAGTAACACTAAGTCGTTAGTAGTACTCCCCATATTATAAAATTAAAGCCCTTAAAATATTTATCTCATATTCCGAAAGTCATATATGAATGCAAAAATAGCATATATATAGCCAAAAGGCTAAGTACAATAAAATCCAAGAAGAGTTTGTGGTCTTGAAAGTAAACAATATCATTTATTGTCTGTGAAATATTCTAAAATATTTTACGTATAAACCTACTTTCAAACTCCTATTTAAATCCATAAACTCATTCATTATTCAACTACATATATTTATCATTTGACAAAATAAACCATAATTCCAATTTTAACACACAAAATACTTTTACATATATCTTTGTTCCAAATTCCTATTTAAATTATCCATAGTTCACAAACCATATTCCATGAACTATATATATATATATATATAAGTAAACCTTTATTTTGAAATCATAAATAGTTATATTGCAAACCTATCTTTATATTCAAATATTAGTTTATTATAAACATTACCATTTTGAAAATCTCTTTTTGAAACATTTGTTTGTAAAAGAGAGTTCATTACATTTGAAGTAAGATTTATATAAATAAATAGTACTTAAACCATTATTTGAAAAACGCGTTTAAATTGAATAGATTTAGAAAATATTTTCCATGAAATCCTTTTTAAAACTTTGGAAATCATTTCATATGTTTATATAGATGGTATTACAAAGACCAAGAATTGTCATAAAATTTAAATTATCAAAATAAGAATCCAAATTCTGGAAAATTGAGAAGCATTCAAAAGCATCAAGATACTCAAACTAAGGTTCAAACAAAACAACAAAAGGCAAACTAAATTGGAGGAAAAAGTCGGAATGGCAATTTCGACCCAGTAAAACTCAAAAGTTTGCAAAAATCAAAAAATGAAAGTTGTAGACAAAAGGCTAAGGCCCCGTTTGGTTTACTAATTTTAGTTTTATGTTTTCATATAAATAAAAGTACATTCGTGTATGTATTGTTGGAAAACGAAAATTTCAAAAATGAAATTAATATATAAAATAGAAAACAAATTTATTTGATTTTTTCTTTGGGACATAACAAAAGCACAAAAAAAATCCTTCTCCTCTATTATCCATCCAGCGTTGGAATGACCAAGCATTGTAAATATTTTTCTTATGTTTTCTCATATTTTGTAGTGCATGTTGAAAATATAAAACTCAAAATGAAACCAAATGGGGTCTAAGCTTTTCGATAAGAAAAAAATCGTCGAATGGATTCAAAAGTTATGGCCAAAACAATTCTTGGGTTTAAAAAATCAATATCCCTATAGTTCATTCTGAGGACAATGACAAAGAAGTGCACTCTAGACTATTTTAACCTCATAATTTTACAAAACTTAAAGCATAAAACTTAAAGAACAGATTCTAAGCTTTCCAAACATTAAAAATTATCAAATTCTAATAAGAAATATGAACTATATGTTCAAATTACCAACAATGTTTAGCTTAGAAATTGCAAATTCTATAAAAGCAGGGCATCGAGTTTGCAATAGGTTTTTGATCGAACTATACTCAGAATTTTTAAAAGTGTTCAACATGAAATTTGACACACATACTGCAATCTTTTCAGAACATTATAAATTATCAAGTTTTGATGAAAAATGAAAAGGATATGACCAAAATAGTAACTATGATTTGCTAAGGAAATGAATTTAACAACCATAATCCAATTGGCGAAGAATTCCTAAAATAAGAACTTTCAATCTCAAGTAACCAAGCACCCAAATCAATCCTTCAATAATAAAATCACAAGCAAGCAATAATAATATTTAGAGATAGGCCTTATAAGGTTTTGACTCAACTTTACTCCCTTGTAATGGCTCGCTAAACTTAAATTTGTTCACTGCTTTTAATTATACAGCAAACCCTAGAATTTTACCTCAACCAAAAAAAGAACAAACTAATATCAAAACACATCATAACTGAAATCTATTGGACAAAATGGTGAATTAGAGCTAGAAAAACTCACTTTGATTTCCTGGATTGTCTAGCAATTGATTTCCAGTTTAAATTTACCAATTTGCTTCTAGGATTTGGGTGGAATTGGATTTCTATATTTTTGTTTTGATTTCCTGTAGTTGAAATGTGTAGGCAATTGAAATGAGAAGGGAAGCTTCTCATACTAATTTTCAACTTAGGTTTTGGGTTGCACTAAAGCCCATTTAAATCAAATGTAAACTCATCTCATTTATTTCTCCTTTAAACTAATTATTACACTATTTCACACTAATTAATTTATTTCCACCAAGCAGTCGTTGTTAAATATCAAATTATCTTTAATGTTTTTTTGTATGAATTGTAATTTCAAACAACCGTTTAAACAAATATTAATTAATATACTTATCAAACTTGCAAGTCAATGATTGAATAATTTAACAGAACAAAATCTCCAAATTCTCTTTTGTTAAAAAAAGAAAAAAATTCAAATCAATTAAATATTCTAATTTCTTTATATTATTTAAACTTAAAATTCTTATTCGAAAATATATTATTAATATTTAAAACACAAAAATCCCAATTTCTCAATTATTCTTTAAATTTAGAATTCACCATAATTAAACAAAATCTCAATAATATTTTCGAAGTTATTTCAACACTTTGGAAATACTAACACTTACAAATTTCACAATGATTTAGAATTAATCACTTTGAAACAAATTATCCTTTATAAAGAATATAAAATGCCAAACTAATGATCTAAATTATCCAATTTAAATCATTATTTATTTTTATTTAACTAACTTAAATCCGAGTTGTTACATGATTAATGATTGTATTATAGGTGTTGAGAAGACACCATATTATTAAAGAGATTTTGGTAGTATCAATTTTGAAGGAGGGAAGTGAGATGCTTGGGTCATATTATTTCAGAGTAGGATATCGCTGTAGACCTATAGTACGATAGTCCAGGATTTGAATAGACCTAAGGTAAGAAAACCATTAACCGATTTGATGGGAAAGGATAAGACTTTTATTTTAGACGTGAGGTGCGAACACGTGCTAGTGACTCTGATTGAGAAGTTGACGAGTGCACCGATGTTATTCGTTCTTAGCACGAATGAGGAGGCGATAGTACACACATGTGTACTATACTTAACAGGATACGGTATACCGAAAGTGTGACGACTCAACTTTTTGGATGATTTAAGTCGACAATAAACCACACATGTCTAACTCAAATCATTCAATAGGGTGGATTATCAATGAGATTTAATAAGAAAATAAGAGAAAAGAAGAAAAACAAAACACAAAATCTCATAGCGGAATGACAAAATATAATAATCAAATAAATAGTTCATGAAACTATTTTACAATATACATTTGACTACACAATTTTTTACAACATAATTAGAGTACAATCAATAACATGTCAAAATGATGCTGCATAATAATACTAATAATATAATATACCAAACTTTTCCTTTGTCCTCCAGAAGTAATGCCTTCAAACACTGAAATGCTCAGGCTGACCCGAGCATAATGAAAAGACAAAACACTCGAGTCGGAACTAAAATATCTTATGTAAGTTACATTAATAACAAGTAAATATTAATGTAATAGCTTCAAAGATGTTTACGGGATTTTACATCTTCTATCCAGTGTATAATGTGCATACAATAACTTAAGTGATGTTACGGATTTTCCATCTCCTAAGGATCCGTCAAACTATCTCTATGTAGTAAGGTACGATATATATGTAGTGTCTAATCAATAAAAAAAATCTTAGCGATAAGGCTTTACATTAACCCCCTTAACAAATTTTTAAGCAGATAGTCTATGCAGGTCCTGTAACACAACCACTAATGTCGGTAGCCTATGAGTCCCCTATAGGTACCATATTAAACAAAATCGTAGTGGGTGCGAATAAAGATAAAAAGTATGATAAGCAACGTGAGGCAATGCCCAAGGTAGGATTCTACCAGTTTACCCTTTCTGGCCAGTGGCAACGCTTCGTATCTACGACCGTCCACCGAGTCCACCACCCCTAAAATCAAATCAAGGTGCACCAATCAAGTCAAAAGCCAATATAATACGAAGGAGTGATGTTCCCTAAAGGTTGTGATCCCATTGGTCAGACATAGGCTCCTGTTTTAGTCATTTCTAATTGACACAAGTGTCGGGGTCTTCCATCATCGTTCTCTTTCTCCAAATCCAGCAAACGCCTCCAATTCAACCTCTAAATTCTGGATATCATCCACTGCGTATACAATTGTTAAAGTGGTTCTAATATTGATAGAGAGCATGCCAATAAGACACCTCGGTCTCTTCAACAACCAAACGTCATTTTTCACACCGGTTGATTCTTTTACATTTCGAACGATTCATATTTGATATCAAAATATCATATTCAGTTCAAAATATCACTACATTTCAAAATATCATATTTACTCAAAATATGTCATTTTCACTTGAAAATATCATTTCAAATTCGAACTTAGGTTATAACCTCATTTAACAACGTTCGCATCTAAATCAACGATTTAAGTCTTAAAATTCCAACTTTGCACAAGTTGAATTTTTAGAAAATAGCTTGAATAGTTTTAAATAGTTTAAAATAGCTTAAATAGTTTAAAGATTTAAAACAGTTTGATATAAAATGCTTTGAGTACTGAAAAGTGGATTACATAGTAAAATAATGTGGAAAATCTAAATAACTTGAATATTAAAAAGATAGATTTTAAACAGTTTATATTAAAATAATTTATTTTGAAAATAGTATCGAATCAAACTATTTCCTTCCATTTCAAAAAATCTGGACCCTGTCCAAATTTCAAATCAACAAAACTCAATTTCCAATCTTTCAATTCAATTGACTCAATTTCAATTTAGTTTCAAATCAACTTGTTTCAATTTCAATCGAATTAACTTCAATTTTTTAAACATCCATTTTAACTTCACATTCGATTCAATAATTCAATTCATTGATTTAAAATTCGAATTCAATTCTTATTTTAAACCATTTTAATTTATATCAATTTCAAGTCCGATTTCAGATTCCAATTTAGTTCTTTAAAACAATTTCCTTTAGCCAATTTCAATTTCAACATTTCAAAGCTTGAATTAGAAATAATTCCGTTCATATAAATCCACAATTTATTTCCTTTAAAACAATATCATTAACCAAAAATCAAAATTCAGGATTTTAAAATCATTAAATTTAACCAATCCAGTGTCCATATATAATTTCCTACCCTATGGTTAGTGATCCGTTATTTCAATTTTAATAACATGTATAGATATATATCATTTCAATCCAAATCAAAGTGTCATAGGTATATATCAATTCAACATATTTCTTAATTTATTCGAAATAATTCAAATAACAGTTTGTATGCTGTCACTTAATATACTTAGTGATAACAGGGATATATAAAAATAAATAAACATCCAACCATCCAAAATGTTAACAAATAGACAACCATCATAATCAACATCCAAATCAGCCAATAAATCACAACAATTAATGTGATGCCCCGCTTTTATACTCACACTAAACAAGGACACTACGGGGTAATGCCGTCAATCAGTACGAAGAATAAGGCTGTTGAGGAGTGACCAACTGTATAATTGATTTGAGCGAGAAACAATATGCCAGATAGTATGTCATGCATTTCATTTCAAGTGGAAATCTGACATATCCAATCCAAAGTCAAATCTACTACATAATGGCTAAGTGGCGTTTGGAATCAATATAAAATAAGCACAGCACAACACAAAATCATTCATAGATATTCATATCACTACGGTAGAAAACGATATGAATATAACACATAGAAATGAACATCATAGTAGTGGTCATACAAGATCCACTACAAGCCAAAAGATTAGGTATAGGTACTACACAAAAGAATAAATATACATCACAGAATCTCTATCTCGTAAATGTGAAAGATAATAAGTACTAAGCTAAAGTAGTTAGCCAAAAGTCAGAAGATAGTCCCTGCGAAGAAGTCAAGTGGAAGCACCTAAAACACCTCGATTTGACCCGAGTATTATTTAAGAAAAAAATAATAAACGGATCAATCTAGCAATATTATCATGTAAGATGAGATAGGATAAGAGATATGACAAAAATATGATAGTAATAATACCATGTTGTAAGAAGTACATATTTGATAACAATGAATATCATACATTATCTAAAGTCTCCTCAAATACACAAAAGAATATCATATTCTTTAGCTTATTCATCAAACCTCAAATATTGACAAAACATATCAATGCAAATCGTAAAAATTTGGTGAAACAGAAATTCCAGAAATCCATAACTAAGAATCCAAAAAACAATAAAAAGGGAGGCCTATCACCACGGGAGCACGAAAACTCACCAACGCGTGTATCATAAATGAGATGCTAACCCCTGGGTCGCTAGACCCTAAAAATATGGAGAATAACCCCCCTTGGGGATGAATGAGCCAACATAGATGCACCTAAAAAGATACGCCTCAAGCACAGACTCATTGAGTCGAACATCGATGCACCTAAAAAGGTATGCCCAATGCATAGACTCATTGATTGAACATCGATGCACCTAAAATGATACGCTCCATGCACAGACTCATTGAGCCGATTACTCCATGAATGGTCAAAAGAACATGGGTCGCTACCCTACCAAATTGAGCCAAAAATCCATAGAACGGGGTATAGCCCTCCACGTAGACAAAGATACATTGCATATCGCTAGTCTAAATAACAATATGATCATCATTGATCAAAAAGAAGTGTAAATTACACTAAACTAGTAAATAAATGAGTTTAGCTTCATGTCCCATAACCAATAGCTTAACTTAAATATTTACGAATAGATTGTAGATTTTCACTAGAAAATTGTCATGAGATTTCAATCGAACAAGTCCCAGAATTAACCGACGAAGTAAACGCAAGTGTTTCATACCACTTGTTTTGCTAAGTTGTTTAATTGGATTTCTCATATGAATGAGGTAAAGGTTTGTTTATACTAATAGATCGAAAAATGTTTTAAAAAAGATCGTTGTATTAAAAGTAATGTTGAAATCATTTTTGTGAAAGAGTTTGAGTATTTACTACTAGTATAGAAACCTTGTGTTTTAAAGTGATAAATCATATAAACATTGTAAAAACAATCTATCACCCAAAATCCACATTTCAATAACGTTAATCAAAACCATGGAAATCAATATCAAACCCCAAAAAAAGTCATCAAAGTCAGTGTTGATTGACAATAGCTATTCGGATAATCAAAGATCGATAAAAATTGGAAATCCACTCAAAAATAGCAAATAGATAAAATTTAACAGGACCAGACGTCTGGTGGGTTTAACCAGACGTCTAACCCTAGGATCTGGAATATATTAATTTTTCATTTTTATATATTTTTTTCAGAAGCCCCTACCAGACGTCTGAAAATTTCAACCAGAAGTCCGGTTGCCTGAGCTAGGCAGAAATTTGCCTAATGATGGTCAAATCAATTTGGAAGCGATCGGACAAGCGATGGAAGCTAGGGATTTATGCCAAATGACAACCCAGCCCTATAGGCTCTTCGACACACCCCAAATAACATGTCCAAACATCGATAGTAGGATTTTCATAAATTTTGACTTCAAAACCAAAATTGGAAAATTCACCAACACAATTCAAATCAAAAGCAATGAAAATGAAATAGATGTTAAAAATTCATACCTAACAACAATGAAAGCTATAGACATAGATGTGAGTTCAAGAACTCACCTTTAAATTCAAAAACAAGTAATGAGAAGCCCTAAAACAAGCTAAAATTGCTTTCTCTTCGACTACACCTCAAAGATCTTCAACTTATTACTGCACACATAGATTTTCCTAAGTTAGGTTATAGGAAAAAGCAAGAATTGAAGAGGAATTGAGATGGAGAAGATAAAGAGGATGCTTACCTAAGCCTCATCTTGATTTTAGAACTTGAATTTGAATTTCCTAAGAATTTAGGGCTTAGGAATTTCTAATCTCTCCTCTTTTCCCCATTTTTCCTTTAGCTTGAGTGTTAGGAATTTAGAAAATAGAATGAATGAATGAAGAGGAGTGGGGTGGAAGCTATTAGGTAGAACAATTTGGGTTTCTTATTGGGTTAATGGGCTAGAATCCAACACAAACCAATTGAAAATACTAAAATCCTCATCAACTCCAAACATGTCGATGTTTATAAGTTGTAAACGTCATTTTAAAATCAACGAAAGTGGTCTTGAGTCTGGATTCGACTATTTACAAAAAGTCACATTTTGGAATTTAATCCAACTAATAACGTTTTATTTAAATAAAACATTTAAATATTTAATCGTGAAATATGCGGGTTGTTACAGACTCTCCTCCTTAAAGAAATTGCGTCCTCGTAATACTTAAGAGGAAAATAAAGAGTAACAACCACTCTAAGGCATAACAATACAAAAGGAATTTTTGAAGTGAGAAGTTCACCTTAAGGAGCAGGAGAGAGTAAGTCCGGATGTGTTCGCTCGATGAATTTTCTGGATTCCCAAGAACAATCCTTAGGATTTGCAGACCATTGAACTTTCGTAAGCGGAACATCATTACTACGAAGGTGTATAACCTCTGTAGCAAAGATATGAATAGGATGTTTCTCATAAGTCAAATTAGGTGAAACTTCAATTTCTTAGTAACATTGAGCTCAAGAATAGAATTGGAATCTCTAAGGAATTTTCGTATTTGAAAAACATGGAATACGTCATGACTAGCATAAAATTGAGTCGGTAATCCAAGATGATAAGCCACATAACCAATGCATTCGGCGATGGGAAATGGGCCAATTTATCAAGGTTCTAGTTTTCCTGATCGACTGAAATGCACAATACCCTACATAGGTGAAACACGAATAAATACCAAATCTCCAACAAAAAGTTCTAATTTCCTTCTTCGGTTATCGACATAGGATTTTTGTCTACTTTGAGCTTCTTTCGTCCTCTGACGAATAAGGTCAATATTTTCTGTGAAATCAAAAATAAAATCTGGACCTAAAACTAGCTTCTCACGGGCTTCAAGCCAACACGAAGGAGATCGACATGGGCTTCTGTAGAGTGCCTCAAAAGGTGCCATACCAATACTAGATTGAAGCTATTATTGTAAGAAAACTCGACAAGGGAAATATGATCTTCCCAACTTCCACCAAAATCAAGAAAATATGCACGAAGAAGATCTTCAAGAGTTTTATTTGCATGCTTTGTTTGTCCATCGGACCGAGGATGATAAGCAGTGCTAGAATTAAGCTTCGTTCCCAAAGCTTTTTGAACACCTTTCCAAAATCCACTAGTAAATAATGGATCACAATTGAGAAGTAGGAACCCCATGTAATTTAACAATTTATTTAACATAGAGTTTGGCCAAAAGAGGTACGGTCCGGTCGGACCGAACGGGAAGAAAATGGGTGGATTTTGTAACTCTATCTACTGTCACACATAAACTGTCATGAATTGAACGGGAACGGAGAAGACCATTAATAAAATCCATGGAAACTTGATCCCACTTCCAAACGGGATTGTCCAAAGTTTGCAATAACCTACCGGGCCTTTGATGCTCAGCCTTTATAGGTTGTCAAATCATGCAACGCTTAAAGAGGTTACCAATATTAGATTTCATTTCATCCCAATAATAAAGTCGCTTCATGTCCGCATACATTTTACTTCTATCGGGATGAATGATAAATTTAGAACGATGATAATCTTCTAAAATGTCTTTACAAAGATCACTAATATTTGGCACAATAAGTCGACCAAATTTTCGGATGCCTCTGCAAGCATCAATATCGAAGTCTTTCAAACCATCAACCTATTTTTATCCCTACAACTTTGGCTAAGAAGAGCCAATTCGAGATCTTATTTTTGAGCTTCAAGGATGCGATCAAAAAGAGAAGGATGAGCCTTAAGGCTACAGAAAACAAGAGATGAACATAAATGGGATTCACGATCTCGAATCGTACAAGTGGATAATGTCTCGAGATTATTCCATCCGGATATCATCATGGAAACAACCGCTTATTGCTTATGACAAAGGGCATCGGCAACATGATTTTCCCTTTTAGGAGTATAAAGAATATTACGATCATAAGACGCAAGGAATTCGAGCCAACATTGTGATGCAAATTAAGTTCCATTTGAGAAAATAAATACTTCAAAGATTTATGATCGATATAGAGAACATATTTCTCCCAAAACATAATGATGCCAAATTCTAAGAGCGAAAATAACGGCCGCAAGCTCTAGATCATGAGTGGCATATCTAGTCTCGGTAGGATTTAATTGTTTAGAAGCATAAGCGATACGTTCCCTTTGCATGAGAATGGCTCCCAACCAATAAGAATAGCATCGGTATAAATAGTGAAGTCTTGGTTTCCTTCGGGAATCATAAGAATAGGAGCGTCGGAAAGGAGTTCTTTTGATTTCGGAAAAGCAGCTTCTATGCTAAATCATTTATTTCATGATCCTTTTTCCTGAAAAGCTAAGACATTCAAAATTATAACTAACTTTATGTAGTCATCTTTTTAGAAAAATTTACTTATTACAAGTCAAATTACAATGTTCGATTGTCTCATTATAGCGTCTAGGAAACTCCTATCGATAACGTTGATCAGGCGCATCGACCAAAATTGTCATGATCCGAAATTCAATGCTCAAAAACTGACACTAAATACCTCACTTGTATTTGACTGCCAAAAATTCAAACATCAAACTCCATTCGGATGGAGCTTATAACAACATCAGATGAATATAAACAGTGGAAAACAGAATGAATATCATGCATCACATCACAGATATAACATCAACATAATATCCATTACTACATCAGAGTATCATAATACATATACCACAACTCCAAATACAACATCATAATAGTACAATAAGTGATCATATGCCAAAAGTCTTCAAAGGAATGAAGCGATAGTGATCTTCCAAAGACTAAGCACCTTGCTATCCAAAGCTTCTAAAATGTCTCCAAGATAAAAGCTTCCAAAATATTGCTAATACCAGAACACGGAAACCTGCTACTAGGCTGCCCGTGTGGAAATTATAGGCACCCAGAGTTTAGAAAGAAACAATAAACTCCGGGTCGGTCATGGGATTGGTATGAGTAAACAAAAGCAGTTGCTTTTAAATAAAACAAGATTTATAAAACAAAATTCATTATGCTTTTGGAAAATGAAACAAACAAAAGGCCTCCCGACACACACAATGCAATCACACACTTAGAGGAGATTTCCCCTTATTATAGTCAAATATGCTTAATACGAGAAAAATCCTTTGGTATTATTACTAGTGCATAGTGTGAAAACATTTCAAATGTATAATATTAATCTTAGCCAGCATAGGTACCATTATACTATGCCTACTATAGCTGCCATGTTAAATGACAGCTTCTACAACTAAAACCGTAATGGGTTCGTATTGTTTTGTTTGGGTTTCTAACAAATGGTCAGGCTAAGTAACTTCCTACAGCCACATGGGTATGCCTCTGGAGGGACGTCCCGAGAACCTACCCGGCTCTCTGCCAACACAAGGCCGGATTACCTCTGTAACTAGGTAACTACTACTCGAGTATGCCAACCCCCGGTAATTTGTGACCTTTATCCGAGGACCCTCTACCACAAAGCAACAACCACACAGTAAATGAGATTGAAACAACCACATAGGTAAATATCTGGGCTTCATACCATGACATCACCTTTTTCCAGAAGGAAATGACATACCCCTAAAGGGCGCGACCCTCATAACCTTGCCCCATCTTTCCTGTTTCGACCATTTCTGAGTTGTGAGGTCCGATGAGGTCTCGTCCACAACGCTATGCTTTACACGAAAACCATGCTTTGATCACAAATGATCAAAAAATGATCATCAACACACAGCAGCACTTAGCATGCCAATCTACCAAATTGGGAGTATATCGCTGATAACCTTCAATTACATAACCACTGAGCTCGTATGTCTCAGAGAAGGGTGTTAAGCTAAGAGAATAAATTCTCCGCCACCAACAGATATGTATTTGAAAGAAATCTGCTTTATATCTCAAGGTGTAGTGTCAGACACATAACCATACAAGTCTATTCCGGGTTCGAACAGAACCGAAGGCACTTCGTCCAATAAAGAAGAAGTCCTTGAAAATCCGAGTATCCACAATCCCGATCGGACTTCTCATCACTTAGGGAATCTCTATACGATAACTACTCGGTGCAGAGACAATCGATAGATTATCTATCATTTTCGAAGACACCCGGTCTTCAACACCGGTCTTCAAATGCTATTGATTTCGACGTATCACTATCCGGAATGGGTTATATAACACAAAGGTCCTCTCCTGGCTAAACTGAATAGTTAGCGTTTAATTTTAAAACACGTGGGTGTATCAATCACAAAGATTCACATTCAGTGTTCGATGTGGGTTTTGGACAACTAACTGAAATCCGACTCCCTGTCGCATCGAAGTTTAAATGTCGTTTTATGGGCAAAAGGGTTTTCACATAAATAGAGAGACAAATCACAAATCACAGTTCAGTACAAAGCAATTCACATCACACAGTATCACAACCACAACAGAAATATCAATTCAGTGCACAACAATAGTTAATTATTTTTCAATTAAGATGGATGTGGTTTAAATAAATTAATCACATAACTATTTTTATTGATTATTTTAAAATCAATGATTAATTATTCTTAATGATAAATTAATTAAATCTTAATCCATTTTATTAATTAATTATTCCTTAATTAATTAACTTAATTAACTACTAATTATAAATTAATTAACTTTAGTTTATCTAATTAACCATTCTAATTTCAAATAAATTACACACTTAATTGTCAATTAACCAATTTTTAATTACAATTAGAAGTTAATCATTCTTAATTACTTTTCAAACAATTTATTAATAATAGTTATTTGTCTTAGTCAACATTTAAAAAAATCTTCCTTAACTTAAAAAATCAATTTATTATTAACTTAGAAAACTTTAATGTTAATTAAATTTAATACGTAACTTAAGTTATCTACTTAATTAAAGTATTAATTAAGATTTTAGAAAACATTGTTATGTACTCACTTAGTTGATTAACTTGAAACAAATTCTTAACTTAAAATAACCAACATTATTTAATTCAACATTATTTAATTTAACATTATAAACTTTAAATTTATTGGGCTTAACCCATTTTGAAAATAACCCGAGCATACCCAGGTTTTTACTCGAGTGTTACTCGAGTCTCTCTCCCTCTTTTCCCGTGTCATCTTCTTTCCCTCTCGTACTTTCTTCTTCTTATCCTTTTTTTTCTAGCTTAAGTTTTAAACTTAAGCAACTACTGAAACAACTCACACGAACGTGAGAAAACCCGAGCCAACCCACCTCCTACACGAGCACTCCTTCGAGTTTCTCCCCCGGCCTAAACTTCTTGATACAGAATCGACGTCGTGCATGTGCACGATGTCGCACGCTGCTCCGGTGAACTTCACGACCTCCGGCAAGTCGTGAATTATCCTTATACTCAAAATCGAAGTTCGATTCGAAGCCAAACACTTGAGAATGAAATTTAGCCTTTCGTTCGAACTATAACTCAAACTCACCAACACGAAAACGCTTCGTCCCCCTCGTGCCGTTTGCCAGAAAATCCACAACTTCGGCTTCATGTTGTCGATACCCCACTTTACGCTCCCTCTCAATTTCGTGCCGCTCGATCACTCCAAGAAGACGCAGGCATCTTTCCACTGAACACGTCCAAAACTCTAGCTTTAACCCTAAATTGAACTCGTACCACCAATTTATGCAATAGAAATTTTTTTCGACAATTTTCTTGAGATCCTTAATGTTTAAACCAGCTTCAAACAACATTTTAACATGCAAAAATTTCTTTATCGGTGGTAATGGCCGAAAAAGCATTTTTGGTTCAACATGGAACTGCACTCAAAATACTTCACTAAAAATCACAAATTTTTGTTTTAAAAATCTTGATCTGCGTTGAGGATTCAAGTTGTATAATCGAATTAATAATTAACAATATTCGAATTTATCCAAAAATTTATCGTTTACTGTAAAACTGAATGTTACAGAGTCACTACTTCACTTTTAAGCTTTAAAAAAAATTTAGGCTGTGATTCAGGTTCAAACAAACTTATTTTGTTTAAAACCTTAAGTTAAAAATGTTTGTATGAATATTTTTTGATTTTTTTCTCTAATTTACTTTACTCTGTAACCAGAATTATAGAAGAACAGGTCATATAAAGGTTTCCGGTAACTCAGAAAACATACAAAACAATTTTTTTTTCAATATGCAGCAAAGCTCAAGGTTTCATGAACTAAATACTTAGATTTCAATTTTAAAATAATAAGTTTACTCACATGAAAGAAAATTTGAAACTGAGAACAACTTTTTCCTTGTGTTTGAAAACCTATAGTTTGATTTTCCCTGAACCACCTTTCTGTTATTTTCTCTTTTTAGTTGAATTGTAAATTTGAGTTTCAGTTGTATAAATTAGTTTCTGTAATGCTAAGTCTAATGTTTGAACGAACAAAGATGAGAATAGATGCATATATATATAAAGAAGATAGTTTGGTACAGATAGGTAATATCTGGTGCAAGTTTTCTTTTGGTCAGAATTTCATTGACTAAAGATTTTTCCAATTGGTGGCTGAAGTGATTTTGATTTAGGCTTAAGAATAGATAGCATTAATTGCTTATGTTTCCTTTTTTGTTTACATATAATCCTATTTTCTTTTGCATGTATAATTTTTTGTTTTATCTATAGATATTTTTTATTTCTTCTTATGTCTACATACTTATACTTATTTGTACATACTGGAATGTATATTTCTTTCCTCTTGTCTTATTACTTTGTAATATAAATGAATTTCCATGTTTAACATTATGTTAGAATTTATCTATGTGTTCACTTTATATTATACTTGTATATATTTCTAAAAAAATTTATATGTTCATTTCATATGTTATCTTTATAGTTATCTTACCTTATATATTTATGTTTAACACAATTCTTGTTTTTACATTTTATTATTGTTATCTATTTAAAGCTTAAACTACCAAATACTTTATTTCTATCCATATATCTTTGCAATATTTAATGTTAATAATATTTTATTTCTTTTGAAACTTTTGAAATTAAATTTCAAAAGTTCAAATAAGTTACCAAATTCAAATTAACAAATTCTGGGATGTTACAAAATATCCCCCTTAAGAAAATTTTGTCCTCGAAATTTGAAAGAGAGCAAAAAGCAAACAAAGAATATACGAATTCAGAAAAGGATATAGAAATGGCTTACCAATTTAAGCCGAGATATCCACTCTGCAATTGGGATATGATTTCCGCATATTGTCTTCGGTTTCCCAAGTACAATCCTTTGGATTGCCGCTCCACTGAACTTTAACCAGTTTCACGACTTTGTTTCTCAATCGCTTTTTATCACGATCTATAATTTTTATCGGTTCTCTTTTAACTGTTAAATTGGGAGTGATTTCAAGATCCTGCTGAGCAGCTTCTTTAATAGTACTATCTGGATCGTGCACATACTTCCGAAGATTAGAAATGTGGAACACATCATGCACGCCAGATAACCAGCTAGGGAACTGCACTCGATAGGCTAAAGAACCGATCCTTTCCAGAATAGGAAAAGGATGAATATACCATGGTGCTAGCTTACCGGTCTTCCTAAACCTCAATACACCTCGCATTGGAGGTACTTTAAGAAAGACAGAGTCTCCAATCTGAAATTCCAAATCCCTTCTTCTGCGATCATAATAACTCTTTTGACAACTTTGAGCTATTTTCCATTTCTTTCGTATAAAATCAACTTTCTTATGGCTTCTTTAATCTTATCCGGCCCAAGAACAAGTCTATCACCAGCCTCAATCCAGAATGCGGGTGAACGACACGGACGGCCATATAAAGCTCCAAAAGGAGCTATCTCTATACTGGCCTGATGGCTATTGTTATATGAGAATTCGACCAGATGTAAATGGTCTTTCCAAGAACCACCAAAATCAAGTACACAAGCATGCAATAGGTCTTCTAAGATTCGGTTAATCCTCTCAGTCTGCCTATCAGGTTGTGGGTGATAAGCAGTGCTGAAATTCAGTTTTGTTCCCAATGCGTCTTGAAATGCCTCCCAAAATCTACTAGTGAAGATCGGGTCACGATCACTCACTATGCTGCTAGGAATACCGTGGATACGAAAAATTTCTTTCACATATAATTCGGCTGAACTTGCTGCCGTGCGGGTAGATTTCACTGGCAAAAAGTGGGCTTTCTTAGTCAAACGGTCCACAGTAACCTAGATTGCTTCATTGCCTTTCCGAGTATGAGGAAACTTGTCGATGAAATCCATCGATACTTGGTCCCATTTCCACTTGGGTATCTCCAAATGCTGAAGTAAACCCGCCATTTTCTTTTGATTGCTTTTGATTTGTTGGCAAGTAGCACAACGACTCACATATATAGATATGTCTCTTTTCATTATCTTCCGCCAGAAAGTTCTTTTAATATCACGATACATCTTGTTGACTCCTGGATGGATGCGAAGTTTAGATTTATAACATTCGTCCAAAACTTTGCGTTTCTGATCTGGGATGTCAGGGACACAAATCCTGCCTTTCATCTTTATAACTCCATAATCATCAATTGCAAAACTAGAATCTTCACCTCGATGAATCCTCCCATATATTTCCTGAAGAAATTTGTCCCTTTTTTGCTTTTTGGCGATCTTTTCAAGAGGAGTAGGAGCAATGATGAGATGAACAATAATAGCATGCTTTCTACTCAAGGCGTCGACAACCACATTGGCTTTTCCGGGCGTATATAGAATATCTAGGTCATAAGATGCCAGAAATTCCAATCAACGTTGTTGTCGCAGATTTAAATCTTTCTAGGTGAAGAGATATTTCAAAGATTTGTGGTCGTGAATAATTCGAATTTTTGACCTAGAGAAAGAGAGTTCATTAAGTATATTTATTAAGTTAAGTTAAATTCATAAATTGTTAAGAAAGATGAAAAGATTTTTACTCAGAAGATAATGTCGCCATATTTTCAAAGCAAAGATAACAGCTAAGAGTTCCAAATCATGGGTTGGGTAGTTTCTTTCATGAGGACGTAATTGTCCACTCGCATAGGCAATTACCTTCCCATTCTGCATTAATACCGTACCCAAACCATCACCGCAAGCGTCGGTGTAAACTGATAATCCCTGATTCCCATTGATATTAGCGAGAATAGGAGCGGTGGTTAATCTCTTCTTCAACTCTTGAAAAGCTCCCTCCCTTTTCGGAGTCCAATTGAACTTTACATCCTTCATTGTTAGCTTAGTCAACGGACAAGCAATCTTAGAAAAGTCCTGAACAAACTTCCTATAATAACCTGCTAAACCCAAAAAGCTTCGAACTTCCTTTGTGGTAGTGGGTTCTCTCCAATCAACAATAGCGGAAATTTTGCTAGGATCAACAGAAATTCCTTCTTCATTAACAATATGGCCAAGAAATTTAACTTCTTTGACCCAAAAGTGGAATTTGGAAAACTTTGCGAATAGAATATTCCTCCTTAATATCTCCAAAACGATTCTAAGATGCTCGGCATGCTCCTCTTCGGTCTTGGAATAGACCAAAATATCATCAATAAACAAGAGCACAAATTTATTTAATACTTCCCGGAATACGCGAATCATAAGATCTACGAAGTATGCTTGAGCATTAGTTAGCCCGAAAGGCATGACTAACCATTCGTAGAACATATTAGGACCCCTGAAAGCGGTCAAATGGACACAATCTTCGGCGATTCGTAGTTGATGGAACCCCTGGGTTAGATCCATCTTTGAAAAGAAACGAGCGCCGTGCAATTAATCAAACAGATCATCAATTCTAGGTGGTGGAAATTTATTCTTGAGAGTCGGCTTATTGAGATCGCGGTAATCTGCACACAATCTCAAAGATCCGTCTGATTTAGCAACAAACATGACTGCTGAACCCCATTCAGAAACACTAGGACGAATTAATCCTTTTTCTAGTAAATCCCTAGTTTGCTGAACTAATTCAACCCTTTCCCTGGGTGCCATCCTGCGACTTGCATGAACGATAGGACGAGCGTTGGGTACTAGGTCAATTCTGAATTCTATTTCTCGCTGTGGAGGTAAGGATTTCACTTCTTCGAACACGTCCGAAAAATCTCTAATAATGGGTATGGACTCCAGACTGGGTTTGGGATAACCCAAGTTATACATCAACCCTTCTCTTTTAGGACTAGGGTCCTCACAAGAAATCTCGATGAAATCTCCAAATCCAGTTTTAATCGAAATCAATCGATTATTGCAATCCAATTTGGCTTCATATTTTGCTAGCCAATCCATTCCGAGTAAGATTTCAAACTCGCTAAAATCAAGAATAAAGAGACCAATAGGGAGTTGATAACAAGAATAGAGATAGGAACATCTCTACATCGAAGACAAAGGTTCGCGGGACCTCCAACTGGATTCTTTACGCATATATGCTCATTAATAAAATCGGGTTCAACATTCAATTCATTAATAGCTTGCTGAGAGATAAAACTATGTGTAGGGCCCGTGTGAAATAGAACTCTAATAGTTCTATCATAAATAGTAAGATTACCTTCCAGAACTCCTTTCCCTTTTTCTTCTTTGGAAGATGCAGGTTGGTCTTTGACTGTGTACACCTTAGCAGTCTGAGCTTGCTTCATGACCGGGCAGTCTTTAACTTTGTGTCCCAATTTCTGACAATAATAACATTTCCTGGGCTTCGCTTGAATGGATTGATTGCCTTATCTCTTAGGCTTCGTACATCTGTAGAATAATGGCCCTTCTCCAAGCAATTATAGCAAGTAACATTCTCTGTTGTGCTTCCCTGATTTCTCCTCTTTTTCTCCTTACCCTGCCATGGTTTCTTGCCTCCAAATTACCTCTTCTTCCAAATTTGATTGCTCGAATTTCTTTCCTCCACCGGGGCTTCTTGCATATCAAGGGTGGCATATCTGTATCCCATATCAACCAAATCTAAAAGGATTCTTTGACGTGGCCAGTCATCCTTTCATGGAATTTCTTATTCATCCCACGAATGAACCTTTTATTCTTCTTTAAAGGTGTGTTCACCAATTCTGGACCGAATCGAGACAATTCATTGAATTTCTTTAGATACTTCTCGAATGACAAACTCCCCTGCTTTAAGTCTATGAATTCCTGGTACATTCGAGAAATTCCAGTTGATGGCATATAGCGCTTTTCAAATACTTCTTTAAATCTTTCCCAAGTAAACTCGTCTTCTGGCTTATCTACAGTGATTGTCTCCCACCATGCTAAGGCTTCTTCTTGAAGTTACCAAGAAGCTATGAGTCGCATCGGATTGTCTTGCAACTTTAGCCCTCTAAAGATTCTTTCACATGATCTGATCCATGCTTGGGGCTCAACAATCGATTCCTTATCGGTAAACGGTTTACCACCAAGACTTGAGAAGCTCTTATATAAATCAACCAGATTCAGCTGATGCTGAATAGATAAAGCTGCTTCTGTTGTTGGGGGAACTTGGCTAGGTGCTGTGGCATTTCCTCGCCCCCCATCTCTTCCTCTTCGTCCGCTCATTCTTACTATCTGTAATTAGTAAGAAAATTGGTTTAGATATTCGGACGAGATATCTTAAGGAATATCAGCAGTAAAAGGAAATAGACTAAGAAAATTTGAGGTTTCGGTCTCGGTTATGCACATCCTAGGGTATACTTCACCCTATCTCTAATGAGCCAACTAATGTGTTATACTCCGTAGCTAAAGTTCTTACTCGGCCTTCATCTTTGATACCACTTTGTCACGATCCGAAATTCAATGCTCGAAAATTGACACTAAATACCTCACTTGTATGCGACTGCCAAAAATTCAAACATCAAACTCTAGTCGGATGGAGCTTATAACACATCAAATGAATATAAACAGCGGAAAACAGAATGAATATCATGCATCACATCACAGATATAACATCATCATAATATCCCTTACTACATCAGAGTATCATAATACATATACCACCACTCCAAATACAACATCATAATAGTACAACAAGTGATCATATGCCAAAAGTCTTCAAAGGAATGAAGCGATAGTGATCTTCCAAAGATTAAGCACCTTGCTATCCAAAGCTTCTAAAATGTCTCCAAGATAAAAGCTTTCAAAATATTGCTAACACCATAACACGGAAACCTGCTACTAGGCTGCCCGTGTGGAAATTATGGGCACCCAGAGTTTAGAAAGAAGCAATAAACTCCGGGTCAGTCATGGGACTGGTATGAGTAAACAAAAACAGTTGCTTTTAAATAAAACAAGATTTATAAAAGAAAATTCGTTATGCTTTTGGAAAATGAAACTACCATAAGGCCTCCCGGCACACACACAATGCAATCGCACACTTGGGGGAGATTTCCCCTTATGATAGTCAAATGTGCTTAATACGAGAAAAATCCTTTGATATTATTACTAGTGCATAGTGTGAAAACATTTCAAAAGTATAATATTAATCATAGCCAACATAGGTACCATTATACTATGCCTACTATAGATGCCATGTTAAATGACAAGTTTTACAACTAAAACCGTACTAGGTTCGTATTGTTTTGTTTGGATTTCCAACAAATGGTCAGGCTAAGGAACTTCCTAGTGCCACATGGGTATGCCTCTGGAGGGACGTCCCGAGAACGTACCCGGCTCTCTGCCAATACAAGGCCGGGTTAACTCTGTAACTAGGTAACTACTACTTGAGTATGCCACCCCCTGGTCGTTTGCGACCTTTATCTGAGGGCCCTCTACAACAAAGCAACAACCGCACGGTAAATGAGATTAAAGCAACCACATAGTTAAATATCTAGGCTCCATACCATGACATCACCTTTTTCCAGAAGGAAATGATATACCCCAAAGGGCGCGATCCTCATAAACTTGCCGCATCTTTCCTATTTCGACCATTTCCAGGTTGTGAGGTCCGATGAGATCTCGTCCACAAAGCTATGCCTTACACGAAAGCCATGCTTTGATCACAAATGATCAACAAATGATCATCAACACACAGCAGCACTTAACATGCCACACTACCAAATCGGGAGTATATCGCTGATAACCTTCAATTACATAACCCCTGAGCTCGTACGTCTCAGAAAAGGGTGTTAATCTAAGAGAATAAATTCTCCGCTACCAACAGATATGTATTTGAAAGAAATCTGCTTTATATCTCAAGGTGTAGTGTCAGACACATAACCATACAAGTCTGTTCCGGGTTCGAACAGGACCGAAGGCATTTCGTCCATTAAAGAAGAAGTCCTTGTAAATCTGGGTATCCGCAATCCTGATCGGACTTCCCATCACTTAGGGAATCTCTATACTGTAGCTACTCGATGCACAGACAATCGATAGGTTATCCTATCGTTTTCGAAGACACCCCGTCTTCAACCCCGGTCTTCAAATGCTATTCATTTCGACGTATCACTATCCGGAATGGAGTACATGACACAAAGGTCCTCTCCCAGCTAAACCGAATAGTGAGCGTTTAATTTTTAAACATGTGGGTGTATCATTCAGAAAGATTCACATTCAATGTTCATTGTGGGTTTCGGATAACTAATTGAAATCCAATTCCCTGTCGCATTGAAGTTTAAATGCCGGTTTATGGGAAAAAGGGTTTTCACATAAATAGAGAGACAAATCACAAATCACAGTTCAGCACAAAGCAATTCACATCACACAGTATCACAACTACAACAGAAATATGAATTCAGTGCACAACAATAGTTAATTATTTTTCAATTAAGGTGGATGTGGTTTAAATAAATTAACCACATAACTATTTTTATTGATTATTTTTAAATCAACGATTAATTATTCTTAATGATAAATTAATTAAATCTTAATCCCTTTTATTAATTAATTATTCCTTAATTAACTAACTTAATTAACTACTAATTATAAATTAATTAACTTTAATTTATCCAATTAACCATTCTAATTTCAAATAAATTAGATACTTAATTGTCAATTAACCAATTTTTAATTAAAATTAGAAATTAATCATTCTTAATTACTTTTCAAACAATTTATTAATAATAGTTATTTGTCTTAATCAACATTTTAAAAAAATCTTCCTTAACTTAAAAAATCAATTTATTATTGACTTAGAAAACTTTAATGATAATTAAATTTAATACTTAACTTAAGTTATCTACTTAACTAAAGTATTAATTAAGATTTTAGAAAACATTGTTGTGTACTCACTTAGTTGATTAACTTAAAACAAATTCTTAACTTAAAATAGTCAACATTATTTACTTCAACATTATAAACTTTAAATTTATTGGGCTTGACCCATTTTGAAAATAACCCGAGCATACCCAGGTTTTTGCTCGAATGTTACTCGAGTTTCTCTCCCTCTTTTCCCGAATCATCTTCTTTCCCTCTCGTACTTTCTTCTTCTTCTACTTTATTTTCCAGCTTAAGTTTTAAACTTAAGCAACTGTTGAAACAACTCACACGAACACGAGAAGACCCGAGCCAACCCACCTCCTACTCGAGCACTCCTTCGAGTTTCTCCCCCAACCCAAGCTTCCTGATCAAGAATCGACGTCGTGCACGTGCACGGCATCGTGCCGCCGCTCCGGTTAACGTCACGACCTCCGACAAGTCACGAATTATCCTTATACTCAAAATCGAAGTTCGATTCGAAGACAAACACTCGAGAATGAAATTTATCCTTTCGTTCGAACTGTAACTCGAACTCACCAACACGAAAACGCTTCGTCCCCCTCGCACCATTCGCCAGAAAATCCATGACTCCGGCTTCATGTTGCCGATACCCCACTCTACGCTCCCTCTTAATTTCGTGCCGCTCGATCACTCCAAGAAGACGCATGCATCTTTCCACTGAACATGTCCAAAACTCGTGTTTTAACCCTAACTTGAACACGTACCACCAATTTATGCAATAGAAAAATTTTTGGACAATTTTCCTGAGATCACTAATGTTTAAACCAGCTTCAAACAAAATTTTAACATGCAAAAATTTCTTGATCGAGGCAATGGCCGAAAAAGCATTTTCGGTTCAGCATGGAACTGCACTCAAAATACTTCACTAAAAATCACAAATTTTATTTTAAAAATCTTGTTTTGCATTGAGGATTCAAGTTGTATAATCGAATTAATAATTATCAATATTCGAATTTATCCAAAAATTTACCTTTTACTGTAAAACTGAATGTTACAAAGTCACTACTTCACCTTTAAGCTTTAAACAAATTTTAGGCTGTGATTCAGGTTTAAACAAACTTATTTTGTTTAAAATCCTAAGTTAAAAATGTTTGTATGAAGATGTTTTGATTTTTTATCTAATTTACTTTACTCTGTAACCAGAATTATAGAAGAACAGGTCGTATAAAGGTTTCCAGTAACTCAGAAAACATACAGAACAAAAAAAATTTCAATATGCAGCAAAGCTCAAGGTTTCATGAACTAAATACTTAGATTTAAATTTTAAAATAATAAGTTTACTCACCTGAAAGAAAATTTGAAACAGTGAACAACTTTTTCCTTGTGTTTGAAAACCTGTAGTTTGATTTTACCTGAACCACCTTTCTGTTTTTCTCTCTCTTTTTAGTTGAGCTGTAAATATGAGTTTCAGTTCTATAAATTAGTTTCTATAATGCTAAGTCTAATGTTTGAACGAACAAAGATGAGAATAGATGCATATATAAATAAGATAGTTTGGTACAGATAGGTAATATCTGGTGCAAGTTTTCTTTTGGTCAGAAGTTCATTGACCAGAGATTTTTCCAATTGGTGGCTGAAGCGATTCTGATTTAGGCTTAAGAATAGATAGCATTAATTGCTTATGTTTCCTTTTTATTTACATATAATCCTATTTTCTTTTGCATGTACATTTTTTGTTTTATCTATAGATATTTTTGGTTTCTTCTTATGTCTACATACTTATACTTATTTTTACATACTGGAATGTATATTTCTTTCCTTTTGTCTTATTACTTTGTAATATAAATGAATTTCCATGTTTAACATGATGTTAGAATTTATCTATATGTTCACTTTATATTATACTTAACCATAAAATTGATCTTACATATATTTGTAAAAAAAACTTATATGTTCATTTCATATGGTATCTTTATAGTTATCTGACCTTATATATTTATGTTTAGCACAATTCTTGTTTTTACATTTTATTATATCTATTTAAAGCTTAAACTACTAAATACTTTATTTCTATCCATGTACCTTTGCAATATTTTATATTTATTAATATTTTATTTTTTTTGAAACTTTTCAAATTAAATTTCAAAAGTTTAAATAAGTTACCAAATTAAAATTAATAAATTCTAGGATGTTACAAAAATTCTTAAAGCACTCAGTGGGCAATACAACACAAAATCATCTTCTATATCATAAACTTGTCTCTTAAAATTTTTAGGAATATTCTTTGCTCGTTTTAAGAAAAAAAAATCCAGTTATACTTATATATATCTTATTAGAAAGATTTGCAATTTGAATTTGCTGTTTTCACCCATAATCAATGAATACAAGGACATACTAATCGAGATATTCATAGAATACTTGATTCATAAGATTGATGCACTAAGTTGGAGGGTTTGTCAAACCGAATGACATAACGAGCCACTCATAAGAATCATAACGAGTGCGGAATGCGGTAAGTGGAACGCTATCCTCCGCAACTCGTAGCTGATGAAAACCGGTGGCAAGGTCAAGCTGAAAAGACCTTAGCACTACTTAATTGATCGCTTAGGTGGTAATCCTAAGACAGGCTCAAAGATATCGAGAAATTCACGAACTACTTGAATGAAGGAAATAACATCTTCCTCATCATGTGGGTTCAAAGAATAAAATGATGTCATCGAATCGGGATCGAAATTAAGAATAATAGAAATCTGCTTAACAGATTGAGGATGTCGAAGATGGATAGTCCTCTCGGGATATAGGATATGGGCTTCATAACGGTTAAGCCAATCCTTTCCAAAATCAATTCCAAAACCTAAGTAGTGCATAACGTGCAAATCGGATCGGAAAGCATAATCGCACTAAATAATCTCGACATTTTTATAAAGTAAACTGAATGTTGCAGATCCACCAACTGGATTTGCACTTCTCAGTGAAGTCATCAAGCCCATAATATTTTAAGAAAAAGTATCAACAAGTTTTTTTGATATAAAAGAATGAGATGCACCTGTATCAAAAAGAATTCGAGTAGGATAATCACGAAACAAAATAATGCCATTAAGGACTGAATGAGAAATACCCTGACTAAGAGAACGGTTACTAAGGGCTTGCATAACATTCAGCTTTCCCTCCTTCTTGCATTGAAGTTTGGGACATGTAGATATATGATCACCCTAACTTTTGCAATAATGGCAAGAAATGGGCCTTGGACACTTAATTGCATAGTGATCCTTAGAACTACAATTGTACATACTCCCCGAACAGGGGTAGGAGTCTCTGCTACGGAAGTTGCTTTCTTCCCCTTCTCGTAGGGATTAGGGTTTCTGAACTTAGTATTAATTAACTCTTAATTAATTACCATTTAATTAATTATCCTTAATCAATTATAATAAGTGATTATACCTAATCACTTATATAAATAAATCACAAATTGATTACATTTAGTAATTATCCTTTAAGGATAATTAAATAATTTCCTCTTCTTGTTGTTATTGAGGCTCTTCTTAGCACCTCCAACATCACTATCACTTCCTTTATCGGCCTCTTCAAGTCGAAGAGTAATATCTACAAGCTGGTCGAAAGACACTTTTAATTTCAAAGGTAAAACATTTTTGGGGTTCTTATTTAATAAAAATAAACATTTGATTCTTTACAAGATCCAAAAGTTGTTGGGCAGGCATGAATACGCCATCCAAAGGAGGACCACTGAATTGACCAACGCAAGGACTGCCAGGTCTAACCATCTCTACTTCTTTAAGAAAGAAAGAAAGAACGAAGAGGAAAAAGGTTATTCTTAGAATGAATTCAAATAAGCTTGATTGGTAAAACAAAGCATCATAAAATAAAATAGGATAGAACGAGTCCTAAGACTCGGATTAAATCTTAAAGCACGATTCCTAAGAGAGACTTAAGGCAACGATCCTTGTCAAATTATTCTATATTGTTCCAAAGTTTGGCTCTGATACCAAGCTGTGGCGCCCCACCTCTATACTCACAATAATCAAGTACTGGGTAATGCCATCAATAGGTTCGAAGAATAAGGTTGTTGAGGAGCGACAAACTATATCATTGATTTGAGCGAGAACCGATATGCTAGATAGTATGTCATGCATTTCATTTCAAGAGGATATCCAACATATCTAATCCAAACTCAAATCTACTACACGGTGGCTAAGTGGCTTCGAAAAATAAAATAATAAGCACAACACAAAATCAGTTACAGATATTCATATCATTAAGGCAGAAACAGATATGAATATAACACATAGAAATGAGCATCATGGTGGTGGTCATACAATATCCACTACAAGCTAAAAGAATAGGTACATGTACTACGCAAAAGAATAAGTATACATCAAAGAGTCCCTATCTCATATATATGAAAGAAAATACTACTAAGCTAAAGTAATTAGCCATAATTCAGAAGATAGTCCCTTCTAAGAAGTCAAGTGGAAGCATCTGAAACAGATCGGTCTAACCCGAGTATTATTTAAGAAGAAAAATAATAAACGGATCAGTCTAGCTATACTTATCATGTAACATGAGATAGGATAAGGGATATGACAAATATATGATAACAATAATACCATGTTGTAACAAGTACATATTTGATAACAGTGAAAATCATACAATATCTCAAGTCTCCTCAAATACCCAAAAAGAATATCGTATTCTTTAGCTTATTCACCAAACCTCAAATATTGACAAAACATATTAATGCAAATCACAAAAATGGGTGAAACATAAATTCTAGAAATACATAATTAAGAATTCAAAAAACATAAAAGGGGAGGCCTATCACCAGGGAGCACGAAAACTCACCAACATGTGTATTATAAACTGGACGTTATCCCATGGGTCGCTAACCCATAAAAATACGGGATACAGTCCCCCCTTGGGCATGAATGAGCTGAACATCGATGCACCTAAAAAGATACGCCCCATGCACAGACTCATTGAGTCGAATATCGACGCACCTAAAAAGATATGCCCCATGCACAGAATCATTGAGCTGATTGCTCCATGAACGGTCAAAAGACCATGGGTCGCTACCCTGCCAAATTGAGCCGAAAATCCACAAAACGGGGTATAGTCCCTCACGCGGACTGTGATGCCCCACCTCTATACTCACACTAGCTAAGGACACTACGGAGTAATGCCGTCAACTAGCACGAAGAATAAGGCTATTGAGAAGCGACCATCTGTATAATTGCTTTGTGCGAGTACTGATATGCCAGATAAAAATATAACTTTCCATCTCAAGAGGAAATCCGACATACCGATGCAAACTCCAAGCTACTACACAGTGGCTATAATATCTTCGAAAACAAATATAGAAATAAGCATAACACAAATCAGTCACAGAAGTTCATATCTCAAAGGCGGAAACAGATATGAATATTACACATAAAAGTGTACATCAGAGTAATGATCTAACAAGATCCACAATATCACAAAGAATAGTTACAGGTGCTAGACAAAAGAATAAGTATACATCAAGGAGTCACTATCTCGAATGTATACAAAACAAAAACTACTAATCTAAAGTAGTTAGTCAAAAATCAGGCGATGATCCCTGATAAGAAGTCAAACGGAAGCACCTGTAATATCTCGGTCTGACCCAAGTATTATTTAAGAAGAAAATAATAAACGGATCAGTCTAGCTATAATTATCAGGTAAAATGATATGTAAGAAGAGATATGATAAAAACGTACGATAACAAAAATGTCATACTATGACAAGTATACATTAAATGACAACAAAAATCATCCAATATCTCAAGAAATCTCGATGCACTAAAAAAGAATGTCATATTCTTTGTTTTATTCACTAAACCACAAATATTGACAAACATATCAATGCCAATCGTAAAAGTTGTTGAAACACGAATTCACCAATACACAAATATTGATAAAGCTTACCACTGTAAATCACAAAAATTGGTGAAAAAAAATTCTAGAAGTCGATCAATAGAAATCCAGAAATCACATAAAGGGGGAAAGAGGCCTATCACAAAACGGGAGCATTAAAACTCACCAACACGTGTATCACAAAACGAAAAGCTATTCCATGGTTGCTAACCATTAATTTTGAGCCAAGGCTCCACTAAAACGGCCTGATGACCATGAGCCGAAGCTCCACTAAAACAGCCCGAAGACCATGGGTCGCTACCCCACCAAGCCGAAGCTCCACTAAAAACGGGGTTTAGTCTCCCTCGCAGACAAAGAGACATCGCACATTGCTAGTCTAAATCACAAAATGATCATCATTGATCGATAAGTGTAAATTACACTAAGCTAGTAAATAAATGAGTTTAGCTTCATCTCCCATAACCACTAGCTTAACTTAATTATTTACGAACAAATTGTAGACTTCCACTCGAGGTTAAGTGTAAATTATACTAAGCTAGTAAATAAATGAGTTTAGCTTCATGTCCCATAACCACTAGCTTAACTTAAATATTTACTAACAGATTGTAGATTTCCACTCGAAAATTGTCACAAGAGATTCAATCGAACAAGTCCAAGAATTAACCGACGAAGTAAACGCAAGCGTTTCATACCACTTGTTTTGCTTGGTCGTTTAATTAGATTTCTCATACGAATGAGGTAAAAGTTTGTATATACTAATAGATTGGAAAACGGTTTAACAAACGAGCTTTGTAATAAAATAGTGTTGAAATCATTTTGATGAAAGAGTTTTGATATTTACTACTAGTATAGAAACCTTTGTATTTTTAAAGTGACAAGTCACAAAAATGATTGTAGAAACAATCAATCCCCTAAAATTCACATACGAAGACGTGAATCAAATCCATAGAAATCGATGTTTAATCCATCAAGATGAATATACCTAAAAATTCCAAAATAGAAGTCATCATAGTCGATAATAAATGATAACAGCAAATCGGATAACGACGAATCAATTAAAATTGGAAATCAACACAAAATAGGCTAAATAGGAAAATAGAAACATGTCAGTCGACAGACTGCAAATGTCTAGTCGACTGAACCCGAAACTTGAAATTTTCATTTCCTGTAGTCAATCGACTGATTACAATGGTCAGTCAACTGATTGCAGGAAACAGAGACTCCTTGTCTCTGAAAACAGCCCCTGGAACGCTCATGAGCTACAGCCAGTCGACTGACTGGCACTGGAGCAAATTTCCAGCCTATTAATTAAAGAGGAAACTCTTCCAAAATGCAACCGAACGAGCAATGGCACTAGGGGTTTACGCCAATCAGTAACCCGGCCCTATAGGCTCTTCAATGCATCACCAAAAACATGTTTAAACATCAAAGTTAGGATTTTTGAAGATTTGACTTCAAAACACCCAAAAATTGGAATATTCACCAATTCAATCCAAACCAAAAGCAAATGCACATGAATAAGTGTTAGGAATTCATACCCAACAATCAAAGATAATTATAGACATAGATGTGAGATAAAAATCTCACCTTTTTCACAAAAACAAGGAAGAAGAAGCTATAGAGCAAGGCAAGAACAATCACTCCTCAATTCCAACCAAAGAAGCTTGAATCTCAGCTTAAAAGAAAAACATTTCCTAAGTTAGGTTTAGGAATTTTTGAAATGGAAGGTAGAATGAGTTGGAGAAGAAAACGAGGATGCTTACCAATAGATTCACTTTGAATTTGGAGTTAGAACTTGGATTTGCAATGAAACCAGGGCTTAGGAATTCTAATTCTTTCTCTCTTCCCCCATTTTTATGGGAGCTTGAAGGTATTAGGAAATGAAAGTGAATGAAGAGAAGTGGGGGTTGAGCTAGAGTTAATAGTTTAGGCTAATCCAAAGCCAAAGTCCAAAGTGCAAAGGGTCAAATTTTTAGCTATCTCTAAACATATCGAAGTTTATACTCAAAAAGGTTGCAAACGGAGTTTTGAACTCAATGGAAGTGGTCCCGAGTCCTAATTCGACCATATGCAAAAGGTAGCTTTTCGGACTATAATCCGACTAACGGTGTTGTATTTAAATAAAATATTTAAATACACAATCGTAAAATATGCGAGTTGTTACAGACTCTCCTCCTTAAAGAAATTGCATCCTCGCAATACATAAGAAGAAAGATAAAAAGTAATAACCATAAAAGCATATTAACACAAAAGAAATTTGAAATAAGAAGTTCACCTCAAGGAGCTCAATAGAGTAAGTCTGGAAGTGTTCGCTCGATGAATTCTCTGGATTCCCAAGAACAATCCTTGGGATTTGAAGACCGTTGAACTTTCACAAGTGGGACATCTTTATTTCGAAGGCGTTTGACCACCGTAGCAATGGTTCGAGTAGGATGTTGCTCATAAGTCAAATTAGGAGAAACTTCAATTTCTTCCACAACACCAGGCTCAAGAATAGAATCGGAATCCCGAAGGCATTTCCGTAGTTGAAAGACGTGGGAAATGTCATGAATAGCAAAAAATTGAGCCGGTAATAAAAGGCGATAAGCCATGGAACTAGGGCATTCGGTGATGGGAAAGGGGCCAATATATCGAGTTGTTAACTTTCCCGATCGACTGAAATGCACAATACCATTCATAGGTGAAACACGAATAAATACCAAATCTCCCACAGAAAATTCCATTTCCCTTCTTCGGTTATCGGCATAGACTTTTTGTCTACTTTGAGCTTCTTTCATCCTATGACGAATAAGGTCAATCTTTTCTGTGGAATCACGAATAAAATCTAGACCTAAAACCAACATCTTGCCGACCTCAAGCCTACAAGAAGAAGATCGGCATGGCCTTCCATAGAGTGTCTCAAAAGGTGTCATACCAATACTAGATTGGAAGCTTTTATTATAGGAAAACTCAACAAGAGAAATATGATCTTCCCAACTTCCACCAAAATCAAGAATGCATGCACGAAGAAGATCTTCAAGAGTTTGATTCACACGCTCGGTTTGTCCATCGGACTGAGGATAATAAGCGGTGCTAAAAATTAAGCTTCTTCCTAAAGTTTTTTGAAGAATCTTCCAAAATCCACTAGTAAACAATGGATCACGATTGCTAACAATAGAAGTAGGAACTCCATGCAATATTTCATCAATAAAAAGTTTGGCCAAAAGAGGTATGGTCCGATTGGACCGAACGGGAATAAAATGGGCAGATTTTGTAAGTCTATCAACTATCACCCATAGGCTATCAAGACTTGAACGAGAATGGGGAAGGCCATCAATAAAATCCATGGAAATTTGGTCCAACTTCCAACTTGGAATGTCCAAAGGTTGCAATAACCCCCCGGGCCTTTGATACTCGGCCTTAATGAGTTGGCAAGTCATGCAACGCTTAACAAAGTTAGCAACATCGGATTTCATTCCATCCCAATAATAAAGTCGCTTCATATCCACGTATATTTTACTACTACCGGGATGAATGGTAAATTTAGAACGATGAGAATCTTCTAAAATGTCTTTACGAAGATCACTTATTTGGCTCGATAAGTCTACCAAATTTTTGAATTCCGCCACAAGCATCAATATCAAAGTCTTTGTAACCTTCAATATTAATTTTATCCCTACGACTTTAGCTAAGAAGAGCCAATCTGGGATCTAGATTTTGAGCTTCCAGAATGCGGTCTAAAAGAGAAGGACGAGCCTCAAGACTACATAAAACAAGAGATGAACATAAATTGGATTCACGATCTCGAATCTCATAAGTGGATAAAGTTTAGAGACCATTCCATTCGGATATCATCAAAGAAATAACCGCTTGTTGCTTACGATTAAGGGCAATGGCAACACGATTTCCCCTTTTGGGATTATACAAAGAATATCAAGATCATAAGATGCAAGGAACTCGAGCCAACGTTGTTGACGCAATTTAAGTTCCTTTTGAGAAAATAAATACTTCGAAGATTTATGTTCGGTATAGAGAACAAATTTCTCTTCCAAAAATAATGATACCAAATTTCTAAAAGCGAAAATAATAGCCACGAGCACTAGATCATGTGTGGCATATTTAGTCTCGGTAGGCATTAATTGTATGGAAGCATAAATGATAGAACGTTCCCTTTTTTTTCAAGCGAACGGCACCTAAACCAATACGACTAATATCAGTACCAATAGTGAAGTTTGGTTCCCTTCAGGAATCACAAGAATAGGAGCATCGAGAAAGAAATAGTTCTTTTAACTGATCCTCTTTCCCGAAAAGCTAAAACTTTAAAACGTATAATTAACTTTATGTAATCATTTTTTTCTAGAAAAGTTTACATTTTACAAGTTAATTTATTGTTTCTGACTATCTCATAAAACGTTTAGGAAATTCTTATCGATAACGTTGATCAAGCGCATCGACCAGAATTCTTAAAGCATTCAATGGGCAATACAATCACCAAATCATCTTCTATATGATAAATAAGTCTCTTAAAAATTTTAAGAGTATCCTTTGCTTGTTTCAAGAACAAAATCCAATTATACATATAAAATGTCTTCTTAAAAAGATTTGCAAAATTTTTAAATTGTTGTTTCCATCCAAAATCAATAAATACAAGAATGGAGTCATCGAGATATTCGTAGAATTAATCAATTCATAAAATGGACGAAATAAGCTGGACAACTGAATGACATAATATGTCGTTCAGAAGAATCATAATGAGTGCGGAATGAGGTAAGTGGAATGCTAACTTGCGCAACTCTAGCTAATGAAAACTGGTGGCGAGGTTGGGCTGAAAAAGACCTTAACACCATTCAAAATATTGCTTAGGCGATAATCCTAAGACAAGCTCAAAAATACCCAAAAATTCCATAAACTACCCGAATGAGAAAAACAACGTTTTCCTCATCATGTGGGTTTAAAGAATAAAATGATGGCATCAAATTGGAATCGAAATCATAAAGAAAAATAGATATCTGCTTAACAGAATAAGAATGTCGAAGATGAATAGTCTACTCGGAAAATTCGATATGAGCTTCATAATGATTAAGCCAATCCTTTCACACAAATCAATTCCGAAGCCTAAGTAACGCATAACATGCAAATCGGCTCGAAAAGAAAAAATCATATAAAATAATCTCGATATCAAAACAAAGCAAATTGAGCGTTGCGGATCCACCAGCCGGATTCGAAATTCTTAAAGAAGTCATCAAGCCCAAAATGTTTTAAAGAAAAAGAATCAACAAGTTCTTTTGATATAAAATAGTGAGATGAACCCATATCAATGAGAACTCGAAAGGATAATCACAAAACAAATGTAATCAAGGATTGAATGAGAAATACCTTGACCAAGAGAAGTGTCACAAGGGGGCTTGCACAACTTTCAACTTTCCCTCTCTTCTACTTTGAAGTTTGGGACAAGAAGATAAATATTGACCCGAAATTTTGCAATAGCGGCAAGTAAGGGGTTTTGGACACTTAATTACATAGTGTTCCTTAGAATTACAATTGTAGCATCCTCCACAATTAAGGATTGGAGTCTTTTCTATCAAAGTAGTTTGCTTTACCTTCTTATTGGGATTAGGGCTTTTGAACTTAATATGCCACTTCTTGGAAATCCCAATATCACTATCACTTCCTTTACCTACCTCTTCATGTCGAAGAGTGATATCCACAAGCTGATTGAAAGGAACTTCAAGTTTCAGAGGTAAAACCATTTCGGGGTTCTTACTCAAAGCACAGATAAACCTTTGATTCTTTACAAGATCCAAAAGTTGTTGGGCAGACATGACTACGCCATCCAGAGAAGGACTACTGGATTGACCGGCGCTAAGACTGCTAGAACTACCCATTTCTTCTCCTTTAAGAAATAAAGAAAGAAGAGGAAAAAGGTTATTCTCAAAATAATTATCAAACAATCACAATTGATAAAACAAGAAACCATAAAAGAAAATAGGATAGAACGGTACGAAGACACGAATTAAATCCTAAGGCACGACTCCTAAGAAAGACTTAGGACAACAATCCTTGCTAGATTATTCTACATTGTTCTGAAGTTTGGCTCTGATGTCAAGCTGTGACGCCCCACCTCTATACTCACGCTAGCCAAGGACACTACGGAGTAATGCCGTCAACTAGCACGAAGAATAAGGCTGTTGAGGAGTGACCATCTATATAATTGCTTTGTGCGAGTACTGATATGCCAGATAAAAATATAACTTTTCATCTCAAAAGGAAATCCGACATACCGATGCAAACTCCAAGCTACTACACAGTGGTTATAATATCTTCGAAAACAAATATAGAAATAAGCATAACACAAATCAGTCACAGAAGTTCATATCTCAAAGGCGGAAACAGATATGAATATTACACATAAAGTGTACATCGGAGTAGTGGTCTAACAAGATCCACAATATCACAAAAGAATAGTTATAAGTGCTAGACAAAAGAATAAGTATACATCAAGGAGTCACTATCTCGAATGTATGCAAAACAAAAACTACTAATCTAAAGTGGTTAGTCAAAAATCAAGCGCGAGTCCCTGATAAGAAGTCAAGTGGAAGCACCTGTAATATCTCGGTCTGATCCGAGTATTACTTAAGAAGAAAATAATAAACGGATCAGTCTAGCTATAACTATTAGGTAAAATGAGATGTAAGAAGAGATATGATAAAAACGTATGATAACAAAATTGTCATACTATGACAAGTATACATTAAATAACAACAAAAATCATCCAATATCTCAAGAAATCTCGAAGCACTAAAAAGAATGTCATATTCTTAGTTTTATTCACTAAACCACAAATATTGACAAACATATCAATGCCAATCGTAAAAGTTGTTGAAACACGAATTCACCAATACACAAATATTGATAAAGCTTACCATTGTAAATCACGAAAATTGGTGAAACACAAATTCTAGAAGTCGATTAATAGAAATCTAGAAATCAAAAAAAGGGGGAAGAGGCCTATCACAAAATGGGAGCATTAAAATTCACCAACACGTGTATCACAAAACGAAAAGTTATTCCATGGTTGCTAACCATTAATTTTGAGCCGAGGATCCACTAAAACGGCCCGAAGACCATGAGCCGAAGCTCCACTAAAACGGCCCGAAGACCATGGGTCGCTACCCCACCAAGCCGAAGCTCCACTAAAAACAGGGTTTAGTCTCCCTCGCAGACAAAGAGACATCGCACATTGCTAGTCTAAATCATTGAATGATCATCATTGATCGATAAGCCACTAAGCTAGTAAATAAATGAGTTTAGCTTCATGTCCCATAACCACTAGCTTAACTTAATTATTTACAAACAAATTGTAGACTTACACTCGAGGTTCAGTGTAAATTACACTAAGCTAGTAAATAAATGAGTTTAGCTTCATGTCCCATAACCACTAGCTTAACTTAAATATTTACGAACAGATTGTATATTTCCACTCGAAAATTGTCACAAGAGATTCAATCGAACATGTCCAAGAATTAACCGACGAAGTAAACGCAAGCGTTTCATACCACTTGTTTTGCTAAGCCATTTAATTAAATTTCTCATATGAATGAGGTAAAGGTTGTATATACTAATAGATTGGAAAACGGTTTAAGAAACGAGCTTTGTAATAAAATAGTGTTGAAATCATTTGGATGAAAGAGTTTTGGTATTTACTACTAGTATAGAAACCTTTGTATTTTTAAAGTGACAAGTCACAAAAATGATTGTAGAAACAATCAATCCCCAAAAATTCACATACGAAGACGTGAATCAAATCAATAGAAATTGATGCCGAATCCATCAAGATGAATATACCTAAAAATTCCAAAATAGAAGTCATCAAAGTCAATAATAAATAATAACAGCAAATCGGATAACCACGAATCAATTAAAATTGGAAATCAACACAAAATAGGCTAAATAGGAAAATAGATGCATGTCAGTCGATTGACTGCAAATGTCCAGTCGACTGAACCAGAAACTTGAAATTTTCATTTCCTGCAGTCAGTCGACTGATTACAGTGGCCAGTCGACTGATTGCAGGAAAAAAAGACTCCTTATCTCTTAAAACAGCCCCTGGAACGCTCATGAGCTATAGCCAGTCGACTGACTGACACTGGAGCAAATTTCCAGCCTATCAATTGAAGAGGAAACTCTTCCAAAATGCAACCGAACGAGCAATGGCGCTAGAGGTTTACGCCAATCAGCAACCCGGCCCTATAGGCTCTTCAATGCATCACCAAAAACATGTTTAAACATCAAAGTTAGGATTTTTGAAGATTTGACTTCAAAACACCCAAAAATTGGAATATTCACCAATTCAATCCAAACCAAAAGCAAATGCACATGAATAAGTGTTAGGAATTCATACCCAACAATCAAAGATAGTTATAGACATAGATGTGAGATAAAAATCTCACCTTTTGCATAAAAACAAGGAAGAAGAAGCTATAGAGCAAGACAAGAACAATCACTCCTCAATTCCAACCCAAGAAGCTTGAATCTAAGCTTAAAAGAAAAACATTTCCTAAGTTAGGTTTAGGAATTTCTGAAATTGAAGGTAGAATGAGTTGGAGAAGAAAAAGAGGATGCTTAGCAATAGCTTCACTTTGAATTTGGAGTTAGAACTTGGATTTGCAATGGAACTAGGGCTTAGGAATTCTAATTCTTTTTCTCTTCCCCCATTTTTATGAAAGCGTGAAGGTATTAGGAAATGAAAGTGAATGAAGAGAAGTGGGGGTTGAGCTAGAGTTAATAGTTTAGGCTAACCCAAACCCAAAGTCCAAAGTGCAAAGGGTCAAATCTTTAGCTATCTCTAAACATATCGAAGTTTATACTCAAAAAGGTTGCAAACGGCGTTTTGAACTCAATGGAAGTGGTCCCGAGTCCTTATTCGACCGTACGCAAAAAGTAGCTTTATGGACTATAATCCGACTAACGGTGCTGTATTTAAATAAAATATTTAAATACACAATCGTAAAATATGTGGGTTGTTACACGGACAAAAAGACATCGCATATCGCTAGTCTAAATCACAAAATGATCATCATTGATCAAAAAGAAGTGTAAATTACACTAAGCTAGTAAATAAATCACACTAAGGAATTCATATCTAGCAACAAGAAAGCTATAGACATAGATGTGAGTTCAAGAACTCACCTCTAAATTCAAAAACAAGAAACGAGAATGTAACAACCCATATTTTTAACGATCGGATGTTTAAAAAATTAATTTAAATATTGAATGGTAAATAAATAAAGGCCCAAAATTATTATTTTTACATACGGTCGAATCAGGACTCGAGACTACTTCCATTGAGTTTGTATTGATGTTGCAAATTAAAATGAGTATAAGGATCGCTATATTTGAAGATAGCACGATTTGATGGAGAAATGATCTCGAAATCCATGAAATTAGCATCATAGGCCATGGTCATAGATAGAGACGAGATTTATACCGTTGAGTCCAAAAAAAATATGGTGATGTATGTAGACGAATTTCCTTGTAATTGAACACATCGTGTAATCGTGCGAGCTCAAAGACCATTAATCTGAGAAAATAAATAAGTGGAATAAAATATTAATATAAATACCACTCAAATACCCTTTCCTTCGCTAATTCATTTAGCCACTTTACTGTTCCATTTTCGGGGAACAAAATCATGGCCTCTTTCTCTCAAATCCATTTAAAAAATAAAATTGAGAGATCTATTCCACTAAAAATCACCAAACCAAATCCAATGGGCTTGCATGGATGAGAGTTACACAATGACCGTGGTGGAATTTTGATCGATCATCATTGGTGACATCGACCTTCTTAGATGTGGATATAGGGTTTGAGATGGCCGGACCTACAGTCGATGATACGCAAAATAGAGATTATCATTGGATTTCTCTTGGTGAATAGCATCATCCACCAAAGCTTGTTGGATCCAATCGAGAGATGGAAAAAGCATTTATGTATTGGGGACAATGATCCCATCAGGTCGTGAATTATATATGAGTGTCGAGCATGATATCATCGAGCCAATGGCGAAGAGATTATGTAATGGAAAATGGTTGTTATGTTTGTCCAGGTTATATACACGTACAGGAATTAAGAAATTGCGAGGAAGAAAGATTAAGAGAGGTAAGTGCATAATTAATTTGTTAATTAGTTAATTAATATTTTAGTTAATCTCATTTCTTATATCGGCCATAACTTTTGCATACGAGATCCATTTTCGATGCGGTTTCTTACATTGCACTTGTGATGGAGAGATCTATATTTTGGTAGTGGTTTTTGAATAACATTTATTAGCGTGAGTGATATTGTCTCTCATCATACTAGTATTAGATCGATGTTTTGGAATGATTTTTGGTTTTAAAATGTAATTTTTCTATACTTGTGCACCTACTAGATTTTTTTTTAAAGAAAATAAATGTATTTTAAAATGATTTACATCAAATATTACATATTTTCTATCAGCATGCCATTTTTAGGGAATTATCAGATTTGAGCTAATTTTGATATGATTTCCCTATTAGTCGATATGGATGTATTACAATGTTGTATGTATGCTATATTGGATGTATGCATAGATGTTGGTCGCATGGTTGCTTGTTTGGTTGTGGCTGTTTTTGTTGAAAACCCGATTAGCAGTGATCGGGTGTCAGAGGAATATCTTGTACATTGGGGTTTCATACACGCGGAAACCTAATGAACGAAATAAATTGTAGAATTGTGTAAGGACATGTGCCAACTGATCTGAAGGTGGTAGACGAGGCTTTCGACTTCAAGATGGATGACAGACGTTTTAATTTAGTTTGTATTTATCTGTTTTGGTTAAGTATAAGACCGTGGTGGTCAATATTGACCACTATATAGTGGTCAATGTCCATCATCATTATTGATTGGTGATTTGGTTTATATTTAGCTTGGACGTTGAGGAGATTTCATGCTGCATGATTTGACAATCTGTTTGTACGACGGACATAGAGTCTTAATGTGATTGCTCTACGATAAGCAATTTAGATGGTGAAGCGCTGATGTGGAACTTCAATATGAGAGTTGGTACTTTGGATTATGACTCGATGGCGTATGGAGTAGGTTTCGAGGTTGATAGTTTTAGGACTTTGTAGATCATGTTGGAGATGTTGGCTCATTCGCATTATGGTGTATGGCAATGTACAGCATGATGAGAAGCCTTATATCTTTGGCTTGTGACTCAAGTAGAGAGTAGACCCTGAAGAGGCTCATTGTGGGAATCGTGGAGTAGAGGAACATAACGGGTTCTAGATAGTGGAAATTGTATTAAGCTAGTAGGGCTCGGATGGATGTGCATGTGCTAAGGGATCGTTGATGACTCGGAGTGTTTTCTATTGTACTCGAAGTTAGGGTATTATATAGTGGGGACGTTCATGGATTAGTAGCGAGGATTCGTATACTCTGGACCTATGGTTTTGGGTTTAGTGTCCAGCTTTAGGCTGCGAGACACGTATCTAACTTTGGGATGCAAGATATGACAGTACAACGGAGAGCCGAGATTTCCGCTAATCTTTGGGATAGGGGCTATACAAACAATCATATATCTAAAGCACCCTGGGTGACATTTAGTATTGTTTGATGGATACCATGTTTTTTATGGATGATTCACTAGCCACCGTCACTTTAAGGATGTCACATGAGGTAGGTATTTTGCATAAGAATACCTAGACACCCTAGACAGTTTGCTTAGTATGGAGTAGGTATTGTGGATGGAGAAACCTAGGCACCCCGATAGTTTACTGAGTATGGGGTACCTTTTTATGATGTTGTGGCATGGCATATTATCTATGTCATGTACTGACTCTTTGGCTATAGGGATAGGTCAGATATGATTTGTATACCCTCCATTTCGTTTACTGCACTGACTTTTATAATATTTTTAGATTGTTTATCGCTCACACCAAACTGTTGTCTGACCCGTGTTTTATGCTTTGCTTCTTATTATCTCCAGTACTCTTAAATGAGTAGATTAAAGAGCATGTGTGGATGACATATGAAGTTCTACAAATGGACTAGCAAAGGGTGACTTTTACTCAACTTTTATTTGAGTTTGTTATTGCACATTCCGTTGTGTGACACTGCCAAGCCTTGGTAGTGTTTAACTTACTATTATTAGAGACAATGTATTAGTTGAGTTTATTTTCGAGTTGTATAAACTCTATTACTATGATGTATAACTCTGAGGGTCTTATACTTTGATAATTAGTTCATATTGTTATTGCTGTCTCGACTATTTTATATGTATATTGCTTAGTATATTTTGTTCGATGCAGTATGAGATATACGATAGGTTATGTAATTATTTGATGTCTCCATTTTCTTTTTTTCCATTCTCTTCTCTTCTGTTTCCTCTCTTTACTTCTTTTCTTTCCTTTAACAGTCGTTCTGCGTCGTAATGTAGGGCGGTTGTTAAAAATACAATTGTTTACATAATTAAACAAATGGTATCACAATTCTAACAACAATACAAGAATTATATTAATTGTTATACAACTTCAAATGCATGTATACTCATACTCACTCATGCACATATACATACACGTATTTTTAGGTAAGTAATTAAATGATTACTTAAATCGAGTCTTACTTTTATTTACTAAAATATGTTAAAATACAAGTCTAATCTCCTTTCTATTATTTAATGAAATCGCTTCATTAATTTATGAAATACATCATTCGCTTATAAATCCTTTTCTTAAGCCTTCAAGCTTATTTTTAAAAATCATACTCTAACTTAAATAAAATATATAATTATCTTTCTATTACTAATATAATCACAAATTGGGTTTAATTAATTTATAATAATGCTATAAATTAATTTCATCTCTATTTAGCTCTATTCATATGAATAGAACACAACGTAAATTTTTGGGATTTTATTAAACTATTTTGGATATTTATTCAAAGAAATCCAATCAAATGGGGACACAATTTCATATATATTTATTTTCAACCTCTACTAGATATATTTTTCAAAATAAAAAATATGAGGTTTTATATTGAAATATAAGTTCAAAATATAATTCCGCTCACTTGAAATGTAAATTCTCAGGTGTTTGAATCCATTCCAAGCCTCTATCATGCTGTAGAAAATCATACTATAAGTGCAATGACGAAGATCGCGTCTCGATTGAACATCATATGCAAGAGATATGGATTTTATAATAACTGTGATTGATTAAAGTAATTAATTTACTAATTAATCCTCTAATTACCTTTCCCCTTTTAATCCATCTTCTCTTTTTCCCCAAATTGAAATGCATATACGTGCACAAATCATGTATCCAAGAACCCACTAGGATGCATGCTTCTCTTCTCCCTTTCTCACTCCTCACTCGACAAAATAACTCACCATCAGTTCTACCTCGTCACCCTTCGCATGAGCTTCGCTTTCGACCTAACCACTTGAGCCCTGCACCTTAAAATCAATTTGCGATCAGTTTCCCCCAATCCCTCCTTCTTCATATCGCAATTTTCTTTGATATGTCGCAGCTCTGACAGTTGGTGTTATGGAGTTTGCTTGATCAAGAGAAACACGTTGATGCATTTCGTATTTCAGCTAGTTCTCTCTCCACCTCCCCCTCATCTACCCTACTTGGCGCTGAAAAACTCAATCACCCACAAACTCGCCGCATATGACAAAGTCTATATGGATTAGGATGTTGAGTCACAGCTTCTATGAAGATTTTGATTGCTGACAACAATATTAAAGCGATCGACAAATCAAGACGTACATATGGTACTCTAGATTATAGGTTGATTATTTGATGTTATAATAGTAATAAAATTGTCAAAATCTATCCTCAAATAATCATGCACAAAATATAATATATATATATATATACACATTTATATAGGTTGTGCACTTTATTGTGCAACTTAACAGAGACCGGTCGACCGGTCCAAAAATGAACGGTCGACCGTTCCTGTTGAATGTGCACAATAAACGTGCACACATGCACATAACGACTATATTTTTAAAAAAACCTGTCTACCGGTTAGTTTTTGACCTGTCGACCGTTTTTAAACAGAGAGCAACTTTTTCCAAAAGACACATCTTTCTTCAATAGTTGCGTCTCTTCTTCTTCATCAATGATCATAACTTTTGACAACTTTTCACCAAGGGTTATAACTATTTTCTCTCTATAAATACACATCAATATCATTGATTAAAACAATAAGTTTTATTAAGATTATACATGCTCTCTATCTATTCTTTGAATTCACTTGCATTCAAAAAGCTCTAAACTACTTTCATTCCTTATTGAATCATTGACACTATCTCATATATTTTGATTCAATAAGCAATATAAATTCCATAATCTTCACAAACATCATTCACAATTTGAGGATAAGATTATAGGAAGAGTGTACTACAAGTGACAAATCCGTGCTTACAAGAGCACAAGTTGTCAACAACAATTGTAATTGTTTTTTGTTGAAGTCCTCAGTATTGTAAGAGGCAAGTGTTGAAGTCCTCAGTATTGTAAGAGGCAAGTGTTGAAGCCCTCAGTGTTGTAGAGGCGTGAAATCCCGTTCGGCTGTTCGGGTAATTGTAAACCTGTTCCTCCGGGTGAAGCGAGGTTGTAATTAGTGAAAATCCAGATAGTAGTCTGGGACTGGACGTAGGACGGTGCTCCGAACCAGTATAAAAATCTCTGGTGTGATTTTTCTATTTTTTTATTTACAATGCTATTATCATCTATTTCTGCATTTGTATTGTAATCCATATTATACGATCCGTGTATACTATATTAGCACATATAATTGTATACACACCTCACTTTCATTTGGCTAGAATCTCCGGTTGCAGTAACTAGATGGAATCAAATGACAAATTACAAATTCCATCCAGGCTCATTCATCAAATTCGACGATTTCACTGCATACGTTATTCAAAGATTAGCAAATAGATCTCGTATCTCTCCTCTTATTGATTTTTCTGTAAATAGCGTACAAATTAATCATTTGATGATTAAGCTATTTTATGCGAATATGAATTTAGAGGAATATACTCCGGAAAATCCAAATGGAGTTATTTGGTCAGTAGTATGTGGCAAACGAATCTATCTCACTTATGATAGAATTGCTTCTATTTTGGGTATACCGAATAGGGGTGAAGAGTTTTCATCGACATTTTGTGAAGTTTTCACCCGGAATAGTACGAGTCATAAATTTATAGAAGATGATAGTAACGGCACCAAATCGATTGGGCTACGACCGACTGCAAGGTTGTTACACCATGTCCTAATGCACTCTCTATTTCCTCGATTAGGAAACTATGATGCCGTTTACAAAGAGAATTTCAAGGCTCTTTATGCTATCTACGATGATATCGAAATAAATTGGGTTCACATGATTTTCGATGAAATTCTTAAGGTAAATAACTCTACTCGTCCACATTTCTTCTATAACGAGTATATTATGCGTATGTTGCTTGCATGTGGAGTCACACCCCCGGATTCGGCATATTCTACACCAAAGTGTATTGACTCCACTACTATCAAACGGATGAAGCTTCCTCCTCCATATGTTCATATTATGCCATTCGAACAATGGCAACAACGCGATACTCAAGAACAACAAGCTCCACCATCTCGTCGTCGTTCTGAAGATGTTAGATTATTGAAATCTAAATCATCTACAAGAGAATCTCTTGAAACCATCGCTCGGAATCAATTTTTACTTGAATCAAGACTAAAACGAATGGATTCGAAAATTGATAGACGATTCAATAAGGTAAAGTCATTCTTCGGCGCTATATGGGATGCTATATCATGTAGCACATCCGTCTCGACCCAACATCAAGACCCCGGAAAACGTCCGGCTCCTCCAACTTTTACTTGGTCGACATCCGAGGAATCCGGTGGTACAAGCGGACAAGGTCGTGGGGACAATGACGATGATGATGATGATGACGATGACGACGACGATGATGATGATGATGATGATGAGGAAGAGATTCAGTCGGAATGAAGTTAGTTTGTTTTTCTTTTCATTTCTTTAAAAACATATATGGCACTTGTACTAAATAGTGTCCATCTTTTTATTCGTAGTAGACTATGACTTGCATTGTACTTCATCAAAACATCCTGTGTTTGAATGTATGCATTGTTCTCTTTGGTTTATATTTTCTATTGTTTACTCCTTTTTGTCGATGACAAAGGGGGAGAAAGGTGCTAATAATTGTTTGCAGGATGAAAGAAGCTAATAATTGTCTGCAGGAAATCACATATTCAGGGGGAGATCCTATACTTGAGTTTTTATATTGTCATCAATCAAAAAGGGGGAGAATGTTGAGTCACAGCTTCTATGAAGATTTTGATTGCTGACAACAATATTAAAGCGATCGACAAATCAAGACGTACATATGGTACTCTAGATTATAGGTTGATTATTTGATGTTATAATAGTAATAAAATTGTCAAAATCTATCCTCAAATAATCATGCACAAAATATAATATATATATATATATACACATTTATATAGGTTGTGCACTTTATTGTGCAACTTAACAGAGACCGGTCGACCGGTCCAAAAATGAACGGTCGACCGTTCCTGTTGAATGTGCACAATAAACGTGCACACATGCACATAACGACTATATTTTTAAAAAAACCTGTCTACCGGTTAGTTTTTGACCTGTCGACCGTTTTTAAACAGAGAGCAACTTTTTCCAAAAGACACATCTTTCTTCAATAGTTGCGTCTCTTCTTCTTCATCAATGATCATAACTTTTGACAACTTTTCACCAAGGGTTATAACTATTTTCTCTCTATAAATACACATCAATATCATTGATTAAAACAATAAGTTTTATTAAGATTATACATGCTCTCTATCTATTCTTTGAATTCACTTGCATTCAAAAAGCTCTAAACTACTTTCATTCCTTATTGAATCATTGACACTATCTCATATATTTTGATTCAATAAGCAATATAAATTCCATAATCTTCACAAACATCATTCACAATTTGAGGATAAGATTATAGGAAGAGTGTACTACAAGTGACAAATCCGTGCTTACAAGAGCACAAGTTGTCAACAACAATTGTAATTGTTTTTTGTTGAAGTCCTCAGTATTGTAAGAGGCAAGTGTTGAAGTCCTCAGTATTGTAAGAGGCAAGTGTTGAAGCCCTCAGTGTTGTAGAGGCGTGAAATCCCGTTCGGCTGTTCGGGTAATTGTAAACCTGTTCCTCCGGGTGAAGCGAGGTTGTAATTAGTGAAAATCCAGATAGTAGTCTGGGACTGGACGTAGGACGGTGCTCCGAACCAGTATAAAAATCTCTGGTGTGATTTTTCTATTTTTTTATTTACAATGCTATTATCATCTATTTCTGCATTTGTATTGTAATCCATATTATACGATCCGTGTATACTATATTAGCACATATAATTGTATACACACCTCACTTTCATTTGGCTAGAATCTCCGGTTGCAGTAACTAGATGGAATCAAATGACAAATTACAAATTCCATCCAGGCTCATTCATCAAATTCGACGATTTCACTGCATACGTTATTCAAAGATTAGCAAATAGATCTCGTATCTCTCCTCTTATTGATTTTTCTGTAAATAGCGTACAAATTAATCATTTGATGATTAAGCTATTTTATGCGAATATGAATTTAGAGGAATATACTCCGGAAAATCCAAATGGAGTTATTTGGTCAGTAGTATGTGGCAAACGAATCTATCTCACTTATGATAGAATTGCTTCTATTTTGGGTATACCGAATAGGGGTGAAGAGTTTTCATCGACATTTTGTGAAGTTTTCACCCGGAATAGTACGAGTCATAAATTTATAGAAGATGATAGTAACGGCACCAAATCGATTGGGCTACGACCGACTGCAAGGTTGTTACACCATGTCCTAATGCACTCTCTATTTCCTCGATTAGGAAACTATGATGCCGTTTACAAAGAGAATTTCAAGGCTCTTTATGCTATCTACGATGATATCGAAATAAATTGGGTTCACATGATTTTCGATGAAATTCTTAAGGTAAATAACTCTACTCGTCCACATTTCTTCTATAACGAGTATATTATGCGTATGTTGCTTGCATGTGGAGTCACACCCCCGGATTCGGCATATTCTACACCAAAGTGTATTGACTCCACTACTATCAAACGGATGAAGCTTCCTCCTCCATATGTTCATATTATGCCATTCGAACAATGGCAACAACGCGATACTCAAGAACAACAAGCTCCACCATCTCGTCGTCGTTCTGAAGATGTTAGATTATTGAAATCTAAATCATCTACAAGAGAATCTCTTGAAACCATCGCTCGGAATCAATTTTTACTTGAATCAAGACTAAAACGAATGGATTCGAAAATTGATAGACGATTCAATAAGGTAAAGTCATTCTTCGGCGCTATATGGGATGCTATATCATGTAGCACATCCGTTTCGACCCAACATCAAGACCCCGGAAAACGTCCGGCTCCTCCAACTTTTACTTGGTCGACATCCGAGGAATCCGGTGGTACAAGCGGACAAGGTCGTGGGGACAATGACGATGATGATGATGATGACGACGACGATGACGATGATGATGATGATGATGATGAGGAAGAGATTCAGTCGGAATGAAGTTAGTTTGTTTTTCTTTTCATTTCTTTAAAAACATATATGGCACTTGTACTAAATAGTGTCCATCTTTTTATTCGTAGTAGACTATGACTTGCATTGTACTTCATCAAAACATCCTGTGTTTGAATGTATGCATTGTTCTCTTTGGTTTATATTTTCTATTGTTTACTCCTTTTTGTCGATGACAAAGGGGGAGAAAGGTGCTAATAATTGTTTGCAGGATGAAAGAAGCTAATAATTGTCTGCAGGAAATCACATATTCAGGGGGAGATCCTATACTTGAGTTTTTATATTGTCATCAATCAAAAAGGGGGAGAATGTTGAGTCACAGCTTCTATGAAGATTTTGATTGCTGACAACAATATTAAAGCGATCGACAAATCAAGACGTACATATGGTACTCTAGATTATAGGTTGATTATTTGATGTTATAATAGTAATAAAATTGTCAAAATCTATCCTCAAATAATCATGCACAAAATATAATATATATATATATATACACACATTTATATAGGTTGTGCACTTTATTGTGCAACTTAACAGAGACCGGTCGACCGGTCCAAAAATGAACGGTCGACCGTTCCTGTTGAATGTGCACAATAAACGTGCACACATGCACATAACGACTATATTTTTAAAAAAACCTGTCTACCGGTTAGTTTTTGACCTGTCGACCGTTTTTAAACAGAGAGCAACTTTTTCCAAAAGACACATCTTTCTTCAATAGTTGCGTCTCTTCTTCTTCATCAATGATCATAACTTTTGACAACTTTTCACCAAGGGTTATAACTATTTTCTCTCTATAAATACACATCAATATCATTGATTAAAACAATAAGTTTTATTAAGATTATACATGCTCTCTATCTATTCTTTGAATTCACTTGCATTCAAAAAGCTCTAAACTACTTTCATTCCTTATTGAATCATTGACACTATCTCATATATTTTGATTCAATAAGCAATATAAATTCCATAATCTTCACAAACATCATTCACAATTTGAGGATAAGATTATAGGAAGAGTGTACTACAAGTGACAAATCCGTGCTTACAAGAGCACAAGTTGTCAACAACAATTGTAATTGTTTTTTGTTGAAGTCCTCAGTATTGTAAGAGGCAAGTGTTGAAGTCCTCAGTATTGTAAGAGGCAAGTGTTGAAGCCCTCAGTGTTGTAGAGGCGTGAAATCCCGTTCGGCTGTTCGGGTAATTGTAAACCTGTTCCTCCGGGTGAAGCGAGGTTGTAATTAGTGAAAATCCAGATAGTAGTCTGGGACTGGACGTAGGACGGTGCTCCGAACCAGTATAAAAATCTCTGGTGTGATTTTTCTATTTTTTTATTTACAATGCTATTATCATCTATTTCTGCATTTGTATTGTAATCCATATTATACGATCCGTGTATACTATATTAGCACATATAATTGTATACACACCTCACTTTCATAGGAATCCCATCTCGCCTCAAGTCCAATGGATTCGTTCTCATGATTTATCGTCAATCGAAGCTTTCTAAATTGATTTGTAAGGTGGGGTTATATTTCATTACAAATGAGAGGAAAAATGAAAAAGAAAAGAAAATAATATTGAAAAAAAAATTGTCTGTAGGGTTATATACATACATATATATATATATATATATATATATATATATATACACACACACACACACACACACAAACACATGCACACACTTTATTTGATTTCTCAACCAAAATCCCTACACATTTTGAGTTTGTATGATCACATTGCACATTGCACATCGGATCACTATGAAACATGACAGTGTACATCGCCTCCCTTGTTTAATTGCACTGGTATAAATTCATCACTATCCAAGATAGCGCTCCAAGATGACAATTTCATGCCTTTCGAGGTCGTTTTAGCCAATGAATCGCATGATTCCAAATATAGCCTGATCCCAAATATAGCGATATTTATACTCATTTTGATTTGTAAAGTCATTCAAGACTCAATGGAGGTGATATCGAGTCCTAATTTGATCGTATGTAAAAAAGTCATATTTTGGACATTCAATTCAATAATGATTCAATATTTAAAATAAGTATTCAAATACCACATCGTCAAAATTACAGATTATTACATTCTCCCCTCCTTAAAAGAATTTCGTCCTCGAAATTCACAAAGTAAGAAAATGTCTTCCAACCCTTTGGCTTTCAATGCCCTCTTGTTTTGGAAAAATTCGGTAGAATCTACTTTATGCAGCTAACTCCAAAAAATTCCCAATGCAACAATATGTGCCCATATCTGGGAGTTCCCATATTTAGGGATAACACAACAACAATATATTATATCTAACTACTTGATACCTCTTTTACAACTTGTTTTAGCTAGCAACTTACCATTTAGATGTGAATGTGGATGCAAAACAGCACAAATGGCAAACTTTTTCTTTCGTGTACCAATCTTGCACTTACACAAGCAAAAAAGAGTTATGAACAGAAAAAAGAGAAGCAATGTACTACCATATATCCACATACATATGCATGAGAAGCAAAATATAGCAACGTGCATGCTAAAACAACAAATGCGTACATATCAACATGGAAACATAACCATGAATATAAACAAGATATGCAATTCGACATATGCTCTAACATAAATTTTTAATGTGAGAAGCATAAAATTTAAATATGTATAGTCTAAGTGTAGTAACCGATACAATCTCAACCATACATAATTACTAATCGGAGAGTAAGCTCAAATAAGTCGATACCTAAATATACCATTGACTTTGAGTCACACTAATAAGCAATAGACTCGTATAGATCCCATCTTGACATCTACAATAGCCTTAGATGGAATGATCCATTTTAGATAGTTATCGTCGTCTCTCTCTCCGAAATACTTTAATATGAAATTTGAACCAAGATACAAGCAACCAAACACACAACAAGTAGCAATAGACAATAATAATAATTTACAAACATACTACCAAACATACAAATCAATAGCAAATAATCAAACAACAGCAAGCAACGATAAGCATCGATAGCCAGCATACAAACTACCAATCATACCAAATAAGAAACAACAATAAATGTACAAAAAAGTCAAAATCAATCAACAACAAATAGCAGCAAACAATAACAAGCAAAAACAAGCAACAATCAAATAATTGAAAGCAAAAATAAACAATAAGCATACAAAACAATGAAATATACTAAAAAGTTTATACCGACATGCACGAAGACCAACAATAGTCGAAATGTGTATGGAAAACTATAAACTCCAATGAGTCTATCCGACATCCAAGATGGACAAATATTTAAATGGTGTAACCCCTCTCTTGAGTACAATTAACAAAAGACTATTACACCTCTAGCTATGAAAAGGAAAACTTACACAATATGCAGGATCATCGAGTCTTAAAGCTATGGAATAATTCCAATGAACAAAGTCTTAATATTTCCTTCAATCCCGAATAGAACTCATTCTCTAATAAATAAAATTCTAGTAATTAAATCATCATTTAATGACGATCTATAAATGTTGAGGTTCGCTCTGGTTTAAACTCATCTCAACCACACAATGTTGATAAGGATAATATACTAAGTGTACTATGACACTCACCTAGGCAAGTAACATATCACGACTTAGAAGATTATCTGAATCGCTATAAAACTAGTCGAGAAGTCTTTCGTTGAGCTATCATAAGCATTCCAAACTAACTATACTAGAAATAATTTTACAATGAATGAATACAATCCAAAATAATATACAATACTCAATCTTCACTTGCACAATTTCTTTGTTATCTATGGTGGGTTACTTGATTCCTCTCATGTGAACTCAAATCTGGTTCCTTAGCTGGACCATTGAAATTTCTTCGCATGACTGGAGTCATGCATTGGAAATCTCTTGGTCACCTCAAGTGTCCAATAAGTGCTCATCTTTAAAAAAAGAGTGAAAAACCTATACCTAACTTGTGCAAATCACCTAGAAACCCAGTACTCAAACTAGTGATTAGGAAGCTGTGCGTGAATGGATTAACCATTAGAAAATATTCCTTTTGGCACATAGGATTACTCCCATCACCTAAGGTTGACTAATATAATGATAAACAATTCTAGTATGAATAAATCTACAAAAAATGTATAAGTCGCTTAACCGATTTTTTTCCATTACCGGACAACTACCAAACTCGACCTGGATACTAAATCCTGTTGAATATGCTACTATATGATTTTTGTTTGATGATAATAAACATATATATTCATATAAATGTATTTTTTAATGTACCATTATATTTTCACATAATTGGATAAATATTTGCTGAATAAAATAAAGAGCACAGAATTTAAATTCAAACGAATATTTTATTCAAAAAAATATTTTATTACAATTTTGAATAGTACAAATTTGAGCTCCACTACATATATACATTTTTCAATTACAATGCAAATTCGATTACATCTCAAATCTCACTTTACATTATTCACCTCACTACATATCACTCATTCACTCGTATTTTATTTTCGACTTTTCTCTAGCTTGAATCCAGCATCTGAGTTATCTACAAAATGCACACTGACATGGTAAAATTGAAAAAGAAATATTTATGCATTGTAAAATAAAATGTGTATTTTATAAATTTTATTTGCCTCAATTATTTGGGTTGTTCGTCATCATATTTATTTTGAATTCATCTTACACGAACAGTTTGTGACATACACGGTGCATCAATGTACATAACAGAAGGTCGTGCACACCGATATACACTTGATAAAATTACAGGGATAGGTGAGCACAAGGCCAAACCTAATCAAAAGCTAGGTTCAACTCAACTACAAGACAAATAAAGTCACGACACCAGCATAAGGTCAAACCCAAGGCAAAGCTAGGTTCAACTCAGGTGCAATACAAAAGCACCACAAAGTTGTCGAGTACTACAATCCAAAAACCAACATAAAACATGCCTCGACCAAAAAATCAATGTGTACACTTCAAAAATACTCAACCATTCAGACTCGAGGAAAGTGCAGACATAAACTTCAATCTGTTCGAAGTGATGCGCCAAACAGTTCAGGCTAGTGGCATGGCACAAAGGCAAAGACCACAACTAGTAACATATATATGTGCAACCATAACAGATACAAGAAAATAGAGCAACCTGACCATACTGCATTAATGAAATATAAATGCAACTGGACAAGACACAATATAATATCAAAGGCATGGACTCACAATCAACAATGATCTGTACTCGAAGCAACCAGACTCAAGAAAATATACTAACACATGCCAGTGGAACAAAAAACCAAAATGAACCAGACCAAATTGAAACAGTACAATACATTAAATAGCAACAAAACTGCAAACTTTTTTTAAATACAAGAGGCATAGAAAATAATGACTTCATATGGAACTTTTCATTTTTTCTGGCAACAATGGAAGCAATTCAATGCTTCAGATGTACACACTAGTACAGCAGGCTATATATGCAAAGACAACAAAGTGGTAAACCAGAGAATACAGCCAGACTCACATGAATACAACTCAATGCAAAACAACTACCAGTGAAACAAAGGCAGTGCGCATGTAACTAGAACCAAGGCCAACCATAGAACAGTTTCCAAGACATGAACATAACTACACAAGTGGAGACAACCAAACTAGAAAACAGGATACAAATATGCAACAGAGATGTATGGATACAATATGAAACCAGACTCCATAAACACACACATATATAGATATATAAATGTTTGTATGTATACAAGTGGAGATGACACTGCAGCTAAATTGAACACAGTCTCGACCAAAACAACTAACCCCACCAGACTCTTGATAATGATGGACTAGATAGACTCAAGTGCATAAGGGAAAAAAAAACACGCATTTAAAACATGTATCAAGGCCTGACTGCATGGCTAATGCAATAAACTTCAGTGACTCGAATTTTATACGAAAATACAAGTGCAAAAATCAAATGCACAAGTGAGTCGAAGCCGATGAAGCAACAATTTTAGCATGAATGCACATGATGCAATGCAACAGCAGGTTTTACAAGTTTCAAATCAAGTCAAAGCCAGGTGATAGCAAGTCAAAATAAAATATTCACAATTCAAAGTGGCCGAAGTCAAATCGGAAAAGGACGGAACAATATCTAAAGCAAACTCATGAAGCCATGGTGATCAAGCAACCATAGCAAAGAAATATTCAGAATTGAACTAGTCTAAAGAAATCTCAAGCATTCAAGCACAATCTAATGGCTGAGCTAAAATTAAATGATGAATTCAAATGAATTATACGAATGAAAATAAGGGGAATCGATCCCTATTTGAACAATTAACATCATTAGCATATAAAATATTTGAGTTCAAGCAATTATAAAAGCAAGGCATTGGAATAAATCACAAGCCAATAGCTTGAGTCAAAGTCGAGTATTATCAAATATCGAAAAAGGGAAAAAATAGCATACCATTTTAACAATTGAACTCGACTTAATTGAAGCAGCCATGAACAAGTTAATAGATCGAAGAAAGCATTCGAAGCTTCAACAATCAACTCAAAAAAGCGGCGACTTCAACATAGAAGCCCTAATTTTTTGAAAGAGGAACGAACGTTCACGAGCAAAAGAAATAGACGCAATCATTTTCAAAGCAAAGGAGTCAGGCCGAAGAAATAAAAAAATACGAGGACATTTTTTTATCACTACATTATTTTTTTGGGCCGGTTTCCTTTAGTATTAACTTGGGCTAAAATATAAATTAGGGCTATGTATTTTAAATTGCTTTTATTTTGTATTTCTCTTTTAAACTTTTGTAAATTCTAGTTATGTGACTAGGGTACGAACTACTTTGATGTAATTCGAGAATTCGCAACTCAGTGGCTGAGTTGTGGCAAGGTTCTTAGCATAGAGTTAGGTTAGTCGATAGCGGGTGTCGCGAGTTTACGAGTGTAAGCATTCGACTACTTAATTTCTAGTAGAAACCTTGGGGGCAGCACATAGGCAGGGTTTTGCCAAAGCTGGGTAAATCTGTGTTGTTCTATTTCTGCTTTTATTATTTTGCTATTATCTGTGCTGCTATTATTCTGATATATCTATGTTACAATTATTTTATATATTTCCGCATTAAATTTTTATAATTATTAGTATCACCCTATTCATCCCCTCCCCTCTCTAGGGTGAAATCGATCCTACAAGTGGTATCATAGTTAAGAACAAAAGTCTATTTGTGTTTTAAAAAATTTATTTTTCAAAAACAAATTTTTGTTTTAAAATTTTTAAATGGCTTCTTTTAATAATGCTTTTGTTGAGGGTCGGTCCATAGTTAGACCACCTATGTTCAGTGGTGAATATCCTTACTAGAAAAACAGAATGAATTTATTTTTGAAAACCATTGATGCTTGAAATATTGTTGAGACAGGCCGTAGGACATCAACTATAGTGATAGATAATCGGAAAATTGAAAAATAAATGGATCAATGGACAGATCTTAAAAATAGACTACAGAATGCTAATGCTAAAGCTACGAACTCTAATATTTTTTCATTGGATCAAATCGAATTTAATCGTGTCTCACATTGTCTAACTGCACAAGAAATCTGGCACACACTTGAAGTGACTCACGAAGGAACATCTCAAGTCAAGGAATCTCGTCTTGCCATGCTTGGTAGCGAATACGAGAACTTCACAATGGCCAAGGATGAAAATGTGAAAGAGATGTATGGACGATTTTCCAATATTGTATACAAATCAAAAGCACTCGAAAAATCATAATAGCATTGGAAATAGTCCGAAAAATCATTAAAGTCCTTCCATGAACTATTGAAGCAAAAGTTATAGCCATTCAATAATCAAAAGGTTTTAAAACAAATTAAAGTTGAAGAACTCATCAAAAATCTCACCACTTATGAGCCAGGAATGAATTTCAAGAAAGAACGCAAAGGAGGTGATACTCGAAAGAAATCAATAGTTCTCAACGGAATAACGAAAAGTGATGATGATGAAGGAGCAGCTGAGCTGGCTCTACTAATAAAGAGATTTAAAATATGGAATCACAAATAGGAAATCCATCTCTAAATCAACAATTGAAAAGCAGAGTCGCCAAAGTACTGTACAACTCAGAAGAGTAGGAGATCATATGCCACAAGTGCAATATATCCGGTCATATCAAGCCCAATTATCATTAGAATTGATTCAGCCAAGGAAAGAAATCGAAATGGAGAAGTTTTTTAGCCACTTGGGATGAAACCGATGAAGCTGATAAAAGCACTGGCAGTGAAAAGGAAAATTTGAGTCTTCAAGGAGAAACAACTAACGATGATGATGACGAGCCAGCGAGGTATCAAAAGTTACTCACCCAAAACTACTAATATATTTTCACGAAGTAAATGGTTGTTTTGAACGACTTAGGGAGAAATACGCCAAAATTGAATCACAAAGAGATACTTTGATAGAATTAAATAAACAACTTGACCAATTAGTCAAAAATTATCGAAATAAAAGTCCTAAGTGTGACAAGTGTCCATCATTTGAAGAAGAATAAAAAATCAAAAATTAAATTAAATCGCTTGAAAATTAAAATTTGATTTTGAAAGAAAGTGAAAATACGAGGAGAGAAAATTTTATTAAAAAGTGCACACAATTATTGAATGAAAATGGATCTCTCAAAACACAAGTCCAACAATTGTCTACAACTTTAGGAAAATTTTCCAAAGGAGAATAATCGTTAAATATGTTGTTAGGGAAACAAATGTTAATACTGTTAGACAATGACTTGGGTATAATCAATCTGAATGTGTTAGAAATGAAATTAATTAAGTCAATTCAAAGTGCATGATATGTGGAAAAACTGGACACAATCACAATATTTGCCGGTATATACCAAACACGTGAAAACCATTCCAATTTGGGTTCCCAAAGGCATGGATATAAAATCCCTTAAAGTCAAAAAAATCTATTGCCAAAAGGAATAAATATAAGTTGTCTTCGATCTCCACAAACATATTTTTCAAAATCTTTTGCCACTAACAACCATGGACCTATAATGACAAATAGGTCGTAAAAATATTTTCTCGTGTAGGTGTGGTGGCAGGCTAAGGAACAATAACAATATTACCTGGATTTTAGCTATTCCAGGCACACGAAGGACGATAAATCAAAGTTCCTTAGCCTAGTACAAAGGTGGCAGAGTCATAATGGGAAACAACGAAAAATTATCGTAAAGGTAAAATAGGTAATAGTATATTTACCTTGAACGATTTATTAAATGTGAAAATCTACACCATAATCTATTTTAATTCATCCAGTTATGTGATAATGAAATAGATGTTGATTTTGATTTTAAAAAATGTTGACCAATCATCTTTGAACTATTTCATATAGATTTGCTTAGACTAACAATGTGGTTGATGATTACTCAAGATAGACGTGGATATATTTGTTTATCTTATTCTGACACTATGTTCATTATTTATTTATTTGCACAGTTTCAATACAAATCCAAAAGAATTTCATTTAAAAGCTATTTTCAAGATAATTTGTTGCACACTTCGTGGTCTGGCCTATAACATCCAACTAATGATAATCTTGAGTCAAAGGAAAATTCGAATGCAGAATACACTGATAATCTAGTTGATAGAAAAATTACTAGTGGAAAGTGATTTATGTTGAGACATTCCGTAGCTGCATCGTTTTTCAAAGAAAATATTTGCATATTTTTCATTTCAACCAATTTTTTCAAATAGCAGATTTTTTTCTTATAAAACCCCTTCCAAAAAATAGTTATTGTTGACATTGTTTCAGATTAGTCATTTTAGAAAATTTGATTTTATAATTATTTTTGGATTTGATCTTAAATGATTACATTAACTAATTTGACTCCCTACTGATAATCTAAAAGATAAATAGTGATTAAAAGTGATGAGTGTTGATTTTAATCATATATTATATCTTGAGACAGTATATCTAGTAAATTTCTATAAAAACTTTAAACAAGGTTTATAATAACTTTTGATGGGTAAAAATTCCATGACCATCTCTATTGCAACCATATTTTTAACGACTGTCACTCATCATAATCCAATATAGTTTGTCAATATGTGGTATTTTATGCAGGAAATCATTTGTTTTTCATTTTATTATATTTTTAGCAATAGAAACATCTAAAGTATTAACACTCATTTAAAAGTCCTAACGGTTATGCATAGGTGAATTATTGGGGAAAAAATTTTGTGCTTTCATGCTCATTTAGAAGTCCTCACAGTTATGCATGTATGGAACACATATCAAAACTGATTATTAAATAGACAAGTTGATTCTAATCCCATTTAAAAGTCCTCACGGTTATGCAAGGTTAGATATGCTTGAATTCATATTTTTATTCTTTTATATTGTTTTTATCTTTTTTGGGAATACTACTAATCTCATTTAAAAGTCCTAACGGTTATGTATGGTTAGTAGGTATTCAAATTCCTGATATAAATATACCACAAATAGACACAGCTATATGGTTTTACATCATCCCTATCATTCTAAAGTGGAATACGCGCCCAACAGAGTATTTATGATTTTTTTTTGATCTTTTATCAAAATCTAATATTTATACTCATGTCACGGTCCAAATTTCAGCGTTCGAAAATCGACACACGTACTGCACTTGTACTCGAATGCCGCAAATTCAATCATTGAAATCTGACTCGTGCCGGAGCTTATAACATATTAAGTACAACAACAACACAGCGGAAGAATGAATAATATATATATATCATTGATACACAATTGATACAACATCATATACAATCGAATATCAATACAAATCAGAGCCAAGAGATATACAATAGTGGAAGACAACTCCAGAAGATGGTCTGGACTTTGCAACCACCAATGGTGGAAAGATAACTATAATAGAATGCATCTACAAAAGAATCCAAGACCAAAGATAGCTTGAACCAAAAGCTCGAACCACCATCATTACTAAAGTGAAGCAACTCGATCCAAAAGTGATTGCCAGCATCTAGACATTGAATGCTCTCGAATCTATACCTACTATTCGATTATATGAAAAACCCAACTCTACACTGCCCGTGTGGAAAATTGTGGGAATCCCGAGTTTAGGAAGGGAACGATAAACTCCAGGTCTATCATAGGACTGGTATGAGCAAAAAAAAATAGTTTTATCTTTTAAACAACAACAAAAGATTTTAAAAGTTGAAATCTGCAATGCTTTTTAGAAAATGAAACTGCCGTAAGGCCTCCTGCCACACACACAATGCAAGCACACACTTGGAGGGGATTTCTTCTTATGGCATTCAAAAATTCTTGATACGCAAAAACCATTTGATATTATCATTAGTGCATAGTGCATAAAACCTTTCGAAAGTATAATATTAATCTTAGCCAGCATAGATACCATTATACTATGCCTACTATAGCTACCACATGAGGTGGTAGGTAATACAACTGCAATCGTAAAGGGCTCGTATTGGATGATTGGATTTTCAAAAAATGGTCAGGCTAAGGAACTTCCTTAATAAATGGAATGCCTCTGAAGGGACGCCCCCAAGAACCAAAATGGTTCCCTACCGACACAAAGCTGGGTTACCCCTTCTTGGAAGTAACCGTCAAGATATGCTACCCTCGGTCGTAACCAACCTTTATCCGAGCACACGAAACCAACAACCACACAGCAATAAGTATGCAACAACCACATAGGTTAAGTATCTGGGCTCCATACCATGATACCACCTCTATCCAGAAGGAAATGGACATACTCTCAGGGGACGCTACCCCAAAATAACCTTGCCGTATCTTTCCTATTTCGACCATTCCGGGTTGTGAGGCTCAACGAAGTCTCGTCCACAAAGCTACGCTTTTCACAAAGCCATGCTTTGATCAAAAAATGATCAGCAGCACTTTGTATGTCACATTACCAAATTGGGAATGTATCACTAGTAACCATCAACTACATAACCTCTGAGCTCGTACGTCTCAGAGAAGGGTGTTAAGCTAAGAGAAAAAAATCTCCGCCACCAAACAGAAATGTATTTGATAGAAACTGGTTTTACGTCTCAAAGTGTAATGTTAGACACACATCCATACAAGTCTGTTTTGGGTTCGAACAGAACCGAATGCATTTCCAAAGAAGCCCTTGCAATCCGGGTATTCACAATCTCGATCAGACTCCCCATCACATATGGAGATCTCTATACCGTAGCTACTCAATGCAGATCCATTCGCTAGGTTATCCTATCGTTCTCCTAAATACTGGTCTTCACCATTTGTCTTCAAACGCTATCCATATCATTGTATCATTATTCGAAATGGGTTATATGACACAAGGTCCTCTCCCGGCTAAAACGAACAATGGGTTCAATATTTAAAACATATGGATAATGGGATTTCAGTTAAGTCACAACTTAAAACCCAAAACCTTTCTTCAAATGGTTTAAACAAATTACCATTTCCAAATCTTTAAACAAATAGATTCAATTCACAAAGTTCTCCGATCTTTCACAAATATTCATTTACAACTGTCAAAACAATTCCCTTTTCAAATTGGATTAACTTATCCAATTAAATCAAAGACTCAAACCATAGTTTTCAAAACCATTTCTAAAGATTCATTCATATCTTTCAAAAAAATTCCCATTTCAAATCTTTTATAAAAAAGATACTTCAATTTCAAACAAAGTTCAACCTTTTTCACAAAGATTTATTCACAGTTTTGAAACTATTCTCATTTCAAAAACTTGAAATCCTTTTAACACAAATTGTAAATTCTTTCCTTATATAAAAGCTTTTATTATTTGAAAACTAATAGTTTTCGTTTTGAAAAAATCCAATTACATTTTCTCCAGTTAAGCCTTTCAAATATAAAACTTGGGTTAAATTCAAATTCCCAAAACAATACTTTTGAAGTGGTTTAAAACCCATATAACCCATATAACCTTTTCAAAACAAAATTCAAAATATAAATTCAATTTCAAATCTTGAATTTAATTTCAAATCAAACTATTTAAATTTCAAAACTTTATCAAGTTATTAAAAATAACTTTTATCTTCAAAACACCTTTTCAAAAACTTTTTTATATTTAATCCCATTAAATTTCCACAACTATCTAGATTCAAAATTCAATTTTAAAACCATTTCAAAAATCTGTGATTTAACCAAATTCCTCGTGCAATCCATATTTGTGTGTGTAAGGTGTGGTCCAGGGGTTTTACCCAATGGTGCAACAACATCAATCATCACAGATTCAAACACAACAATATCGATAAGCGGTATAACCCTACAATGCTTATCGTTTATTCACAGATTCACATATAGTATAATTTATCACAGATAAATAAATGACATTCATCACAGATCACACCAAAACAATTCATAGCACAAAGCATAACAAATCAGGGATATCAAACAATTCAATCAATCAATAGAATTTAATCATTCATAAGTAAGATCAATTAATTATCTGATTAATTTAAATCAGATTAATTACTTATGAATAACTACAAATCCTGGTTAATTAATATTTATTAAACACAAACCATCTAATTAATTACCCTTTAATCATTTATTAATTAATCTCAATTTATAAATTCCATAATTATTAGTTAATCAACCTTAATTAATAAATAAGTAAACCATTAATCATTAAATTATTAACCTTAATTATTTAATTATGCTTAAATTAATCACACTAATTAATTAACCCTTAATTAATTACCATTTAATTAATTATCCTTAATTAATTAACTTTTAATTAATTATCTTTTAATTAATTGCCCAAAATTAATTAACCTTAGATTAATTAATCACTTTAAAGACATTCAACAATTATTAACAAATCACCTTAATTAATTAATTTAAAATTTTAACTAACCCTTAATTAATCTTAAATTAATTACATAAATTACTCACCCTTTAATTACATTGAAATAATTAATTTTTAAGTGATCACATTAAGTAATTAAACTTTAATTACTTACATTGCTAAATAAATCTTTGATTAATTACATTAATTAATCACCATATATATTTACCAAAATAATTTATCTTTAAACATTTAATCTTCTTAATTAATTCCTTAATTATATTATTAAGTTTATTAAAAATAATATTTTGATATAATTTTAAACTCAAAGAATAATTTTACTTTCAAATCTTTAACACATTTCAACTTAAATATCATTAATTATTTTAAAAGTAGTATTTAACAATTTGTTTAAACTCGATGAAGCTATAAACTAAAAAAAAACTTATTATTTATTTACCCAAACTTGACATCATCACAACATCCGAGCCACACCCTTGTTTTACCCAAACCGGGCTTCGAGTAACCCACAATCTTCCCATGCTTCGAGACATCACGCCAATTACCTTGAGTCGAACCCGATGACTTTGCTTCTCCCCCAAAGTACTGACCATCCTAGATATGTGTAGATACTTGTGCATGTGTACAACTATCCTGATCACCTTCGACCTGAGCCACAACCACCCACAAGTCACTCCTAACCACGTCGATGAACTCCATCACCCAGAACTCAGATATGATTATGAAATCAAATTCGAGCATATAAGAACTCCATCTAGATCAACACCCATTGGAAAATCGCCCTTCAACGCTGATCACGACCTCGATGAACCATGCCAACCACATCCCAGCTTCTTCTTGAACCTCCACGTCGATTAACCCCATCACGATTAATCCCGGTACATCGTCGACGTTGAAATCGTCATGACAACACTCCAGCCAAAAACTAGGTTTCAAACCCTAGTTTGCCATTGTATGATCATCTCGGCCAACAAAAAATTTAGTATCCACTTTTCCAGTGACCCACAACCTGGAAGCTACCCTCGCCCCTAAGCTCCCCCTCACCCCTAAGCTCGTCGACAAACCATTATTCGTTCATCGGGATTTGGAAAAAATGCCCATTCCGGTCAACTCCAATTATCATGATCATTACTATGTTAAAAATCATGATACTATCTTTGAAATTCACTATTCACCATTTCGAATCAGGCAGGATAATCAAAACAAAGAATTGAAATGGTTGATTTCTGATCAAATTTGATTTTTCTTCTATGATTTTCAAAGTTTGAATTTATTTCTAACTAAAAAATTCCGAAACCATTTTTATAATTAACATAATACTATAACAATCAATTTTTATTTTAAAATCTAAGGTTAATATGGATTGTAGATGAAGAGCTTGATTTTTAAAACAAATTTCTGAATCCTGTAACTAACAGAGGCAAAAGGGTCTGTATATCAGACATGCACACCTAACTTCATGTATATAAATACATGCACAAGCACATTCAACAAATGAACACACATTTATCATAGCATACTTCAGTATTAACCCAAACATCAAGATAAATAACCGGGTTAAGAAGTTTGCTTACCTTGAACAAAGCAGAGAACAGAGGAGTTTTTTTCTTTTCCTTCTTGCCTGGAATTGGAAACTTGGATTTGTTTTACTGAGTTGCGTTAGAACTCAAATCTGTTGCTAGCTTTAGATCAGATTGTATATTGCTTGATTTCTTTTTTCTTTGATCTTCCTTCTTTTTTTCTTTCTTTTGTTTGAATTCCCAGGTTGAAAATTTCTTAATCAGGCTTTGATTTTTAAACTTGCTTCAGTTTGGAACTGAAGTTGCTGTTGTATTTGATTTTGCTTATGTTTTGATCCGGTTTGCCTCAGGTTAAATCCTTGTTGAGTTTAAATTTGGTCCTAATATTGCATATCTTTTGATTCAGTTGTTCATTTGTTTTGCTGGTTTTAGGTTTTAAAGCTTGAGATAAATTGTTGATTGATGACAGTTTGAAACAGCCTGAAGCTTTGATTTAAACTTGCTTAAATTGAATTGGGTTGAAGATTTGAATTGCTGAGATGAATTTACACTTGTTGTTTTTAGTTTGAGGTTGAAATTTTGTTTCAGGTTGTAGTTTTTTTTTCAGTTTTGAATATCACCAAAGAAATGAGAAGAGGGGGTTAGAGTAGTTTGTATGAATCTTTTTTTATTTTTATTAATTATTTTCACAAATGAGATAAAATTGACACTTGTTCATGTATATTATCAAAAACTTTACACTTGTCAATCTATGTTTTACTCATTAAACATTTGTCAATACATGGATTATAAAATTTACAATTGTCAAATTAAATATTTTTATGTTTTACCCCTTCGTTTTATTAATTTGTTAATATGAAAACAATTTGTGTTTGAACCTTTTCTTTATTTTATTTACATATGTTTACATTTCTAAATTTATAAATACACAAAGTATATTTATTCATTTTAAAAGAAAATGTATTCTAAATCTTATTATCAAATCTTATTTACTATTTATATATAGTTATAACTTTAAAGAATGTGATTTAAAATAAATCAAACATTAATAAATAAGTATATAATATGTATATATTTGAATTTTATTCTTTTAATAGCTTTTGTAAATTTTATTTATACCAATTTCACGATATAACTTTAAAAATATAAATATACATAGGTATTATAATTCCAAAATAGATTCTTATTAATTTTATAATATATTTTATTCTTAAATTCCCAATCCACATTTACTTTCACAATTTTCTTTTCTACATTTATTCCAAATATTCAAGTTAATCTTCAATTAATTCACAAATAAATCCAAATCCAATATATTATTCAGTTTTTGAATTTCTAATTATAAATTCTATTTAAAATCATATCTATATACATTTATATAAATAAAAAAACATATCTTTATTAATTTAGGAAAATTTGAATTAATTCACCATTAAACTCACAATTCAACATTAATTTTTCCAAATTAAATTTAACTAAAAATCGGGATTGGCACAACTTAATTGGGTATTAATAGTGTATTAATGTCTTTATCTTTAACTCTATTTTTCTAACACTATTACTCTTTTCCTGAGAGAGAAAAGTTAAGATTTTGACAAATAAAGGTCAAATATTTCATTGCGTATTTTCTTTTTGCATCTAGGTTCATTTGCATATTTTTATTTATTTTCATGCATATATGAAGGAGGAGCTTTGTGTAGAGAGGGATCATTCAAATAGGGGAAGAAAATTGAATAATCAAAAATATTTAATAAATTTAAAATCTTAAATATATGTTTGTTATCATCAAAAGGGGAGATTGTTGAATATGCTAGTATTTGATTTTAGTTTGATGATAACAAGCGTATATATTCATATAAATGTATTTGTTAATGTACTATTTAATTTTCACATAATTAAAAAATATTTGCTAAATTCAAATAAATACAATTTTGAATAGTACAATTTGAGCTCTCACAACATATATACATTTTTCAATTATAATATAAATTCGATTACATATCAAGTCTCACTTTACATTGTTCACATCACTACATATCACTCATTCACTCGTATTTTATTTTGGACTTTGCTCCAGCTTGAGTCCAACATCTGAGTTATTTGCAAAATACACATTTACGCGGTAAAATTGAAAAGGAAATATTTGTGCAGTGTAAAATAAAATGTATATTTTGAAAATTTTATTTGCCTCGGTTATTTGGGTTGCTCGTCATTATATTAATTTTGAATTCATCTTACATGAACAGCTTGTGATATGCACAGTGTATTACTGCACATGCCACGAGGCGTGCACACTGATATACACTTGATAAAATTGTAGGGATAGGTGAGCACAAGGTCAAACCCAATAAAAAGCTAGATTCAACTCAAGTGCAATACAAATAAAGTCACGACACTGGCACAAGGTTAAACCCAAGGCAAAGCTAGGTTCAACTCAGGTGCAGTACAAAAAAACCACAAAATTGTCGAGTAGTAGAATCCAAAAACCAACATAAAACAAGCCTTGACCAAAAATTCAATGTGTACACTTGAAAAATACTCAACCATTTAAACTCAAGGCAAGTGTAGACCTAATGTAACGCTCGCGATTTTTCGTTGCCGAAAAACCGAATAGTTATGGGTTTAAGAAAAAGAAAAGAAGAAGAAAGAAAGAAGGTAGAAGATGGAGAGAATAGAGGGAAAAGAAAAATAGAAAATAGAACAGAAAGAAACTACAGAACAATAACAGAATCTCACAATTCGCAGCGGAACAACATATAATAATAAATGAATAATCTTTAAACAAAGAACTATATCGGTTATTACATTTTATACTTTACATCATATCATCATCAGAGTGTACAACAACAAACAATGCAGCGGAAAAAGAAATACTATATAGTAGTAATACGCCATGCCATCCAGCTTGCCTCCAGCAACTCCAGAATATCCAGAATATCCTGATAAACCTTAACTTTTGACTGCCCGTGTGAAAATTGGTGGGCACCCAAAGTTTAGGAAGGAAAACAATAAACTCCAAGTCAATCATGTGACTGGTGTGAGAACTCAAAACAGTTTATTTAACTTTAAAATCAAAATAGAGAGATATTTTTAAATTCAATTCGCAATGCTTTTAAAAATGAGACTACCATAAGGCCTCCCACACACACACACAATGCAAACGCAGAATCGGAGGAGATTTCTCCTTATGATAGTCAAAGATGCTTGATACGCATTAAAAAGAAACATTTGATATTATTACTAGTGCATAGTGTAGAGAAAAATTCATTTCGAAAGTAGAATATAAATCTTAGCCAGCATAGACATTTCGAACTATGCCGACTATAGCTAACTATGTTCAATAGCAGGTTACCGCCACATTCCATAGCAGGTTATACAACTAAAACCATACAAGTCACGTATTGTTTCTTTGGATTTCCAACAAATGGTCAGGCTAAGGAACTTCCCATTGCCACATGAGAATGCCTCTGGAAAGACATCCCCGAGAACCAAACCGGAACTCTGCCAACACAAGGCCGGGTTACCCCTAACTGAGTAACTACTGACACGAGCACGCCATTCCCCGATCGTAAACGACCTTTCTCACGGGATCCCGATAACCAACAACCACAAAGTAATAAATTCGTAGTAACCACATAGGTTAAATATCTGGGCTCCATACCATGATACCACCTCTATCCAGAAGGAAATGCACATATCCTAAAGGGAGCTACCCCTCATAACCTTGCCGCATCTTTCATGTTTTGACCATTTCCGGGGTGTGAGGCTCGACGAAGTCACGTCCACAAAAACATACTTTATACAAAAGCCATGCTTTGGGTCAACAAATGGTCAACACAATGATCACCAAGATAGACGATCAAATAAATGATCCTGTCATAATAATCAACACAATGATCATTTACAGCAACACTCAGCATGTCACATTACCAAATTGGGAATATATCGCTGATAACTTCAACTATATAACCTCTGAGCTCGTACGTCTCAGAGAAGGGTGTTAAGCTAAGAGAATAAATTCTCCGCCACCAACAGAAATATATTTGAATGAAATCGGCTTTATGTCTCAATTTGTAATGTCAGACACACAATCCATACAAGTCTGTTCCGGGCTCGAACAGAACCGAAGGCACTTACAAAGAAGTCCTTGCAATCCGAATAATCTTTAATCACGTTCGGATTTCCCATCACATATGGAGATCTCAATACCAGGGATCAGCCAGTGCAGAGACAATCAACAAGAAACCCTTTCGTTTTCGAAAATATCCGGTCTTCAACACCGATCTTCGAATGCAATTCATAACGACGTATCACATATTCGGAATGGGTTATACGACCCCAAGGTCCTTTCCGGGTTAACCCGAATAGTGAGCGCTTATTTTTAAAAAAATAAGTGTGGCATCCAATTTCGAACAAATCACAACAAATACCTATTTAAAGGTAAACATTGGTAGTCGGTTATTGAACTATCAATAGATATGCCAACATCACCAGATTCCAAATAATTTTCCAAATTATTTATTTCCCAAAAATATCTTTATAAGATATATAGTTTTCAATACTTAAAAAAAAAATCAACATTTATTTTTAAGCAAATTCCACTTTCTTTCATAAATTCCATAGTGAATTTATAATCCAAAATATCTATGAATATTCGATTTCAATTATCCATTTCAATTTATCTTCAAAAAGATAAATTTTCTAATATTCACTTTATATTGGAAAACATTTCCATACTTATTAAATAAGTAATTCACCAATTTTATTTTCAACACTTGGAAAATATTCAATATACTTAAATCGAGATTAAGTATATATTTCATTCTTTAAGGAAATCATTCTCTTAAACATATTTATTTGGGTCAAAACGAATGTTGCGTAAAACATTGTTACGACAACCCAAAATCACTAGTATAGGGATTCGAAATTAAAATAGATATATAAATCCCAATACTATGCAAAACATTTCCTTTCGGAAATCATTTACTATAACAACAGTGTTATAGTCCACCATTTCCTTTTATTTCTCGAAAACGTCTATTTCAACAATCAATGTTGAAATCTATGGTTTCGAATCTTAACACATTTTAAAACATCGTTAGATTGTTTTAATTTAGTTTAAAATATCACATTCTGAACATTTTCTTTAACATATTATTCACTATTCAAAAACGTGAATATACTATGTTAATAAATTTCATTCTTTTATTCATTTTACTTCAAAGGATTATTCACAGTCAAAACGTGAATATAACTCCATAAATAGGTTTCCACAATTTACTTATCAAAATAAGTCATTGCGGATTTATAAAATAATATTTATAAATTCCATTTCTATTTATTTTATATCAACTCCTTTTTATAAATTCCTTTATTAACCTATCTCAATTCATATCACAATGATATGCTAAAAATTCATATTATAAGTCAAATACTTATAATTTATTTATTTACAAAATCATTACTTTAAACTTCCCAAATCTATAAATCTTATAACTTCTAAGATTCATTTGTTTATCCACATCTATTTCCTAAATAACTTTATAAATTTTATTTATAAAATTTTATTTATAACTTCACCGTTATAATTCTATAAGTTTCATTCATTAGTGAAATTCATTCACAATTCTTTCTAATACTTATAAAAGCTCGTTTTATAATTCCAATATTTTTAATTTATAAATATCAATTTATAAATCTTTTAATATAAAACAATTTATATTATTATTTTAAAACGTCTTTCAACTCCTTATAATTTCATCATTTTAATTTATAAAATAATCAAATTTCATAAATTCTATAGATTTCATTTCTTTATGAAATTCATTTACAAATCATTCTATCATCTATAAAAGCTCGTTTAATAATTCAAGATATTCTAAATTTATAAATATCAACTTATAAATCTTTTAATATAAATCAATTTATATTATTACTTTAAACATCTTTAAACTCTTTTATAATTTCATCATTCTAATTTATAAAATAAAAATTTTATAAATCCTATTTTTATTTCTTCTTATAATAAATTCAGAAATCCCAGTTCAAACTATTTTATAAAATCACTAATCCCATAATTTCAAAAATTAACTTTTAACTGTATTTCTCAAAAATCATAATTTTTATAATATTAAAATTATAACGTTTATTTATTTAAGATGAATCAATTTCAAAAAATATTTTATAAACGTATATTTCCAAAAATCACTTTAGAAATCAAAATCGTTATTTTTAAACTTCAAAATTGGATCCGATGATGCAACACATCAAATATTCAATCACGACTTTTCGAACATCATATATCATCCATGATAAACAATCAAATATCACAATATATGAAATCAAATAAATATTTGTGAGGAATCCAGTTGGATCCCTCCAACCTGTTTCCCTGCATCCACAGACATTAGCACAATACCATTCCGTTTCAAGACGGAATATCGCGGTACATGGGATTTTATAAATATATATCCGCTTACTAACGGCGCAATAGGGTCTCATCCGCTAAAAGAAAATGCGGGAAATCAATCAACTGCAATATATACATATGCCAATATATATATATATATATTGCTATATATATAATATAATACCAATTCCACTTCGAGGTGGAATATAGCGGTATATGGGTGTAATAAATAACCTCTGCTTACTAACGGCGTATAGGGTCTATTCACATCCAATATATATATATATATATATATATATATATATATATATAACAATCATCATTCAAGCATTCAATCAATACAGTCAAGCAAATTTTAAATCTAACTATTTAAAATTTAAATAAACAATAAAATTCCTTTTGAGTGAGAAGTTCTCACCTTTATTCCTGTTTGCAATCCACTTCCAATTCAACTTGTTTTCTTCATTTATACCTTGTATAACAATTTTATACAATTTATTAATATTCGAACAGATCGAATAATAAATTTTCAATTGATAATCTCGATTCATCGGTGATTTCATTTTAATAGTTAAATTAACTGATAGTTCTATTTAAACCAGTTTCTTCTTTAAATAAATTTATTTAACTAAAAATTAAATTTCCTTTTAAATTAAATTTATTTAACCAAGATTTTATTTTAACTAACAAATTCCTTTTATTCTTAAAACAATTTCTATTAAATAATTAAATTTATCTAACTAATGATTTTTCTTAATTTAATTATAAACCAAAATTTTCCTTCTATTAATATCTTAAGATAATTAAATAGATTAAGTTTTAACTGATACTTTTAATTTCTAAAGAAATCTCCTTTAACAAATTTACTTAACAAAACTAAATTTAAAAACTAAATTTCCTTAAATAAATCATTTCATCTAATAAATTGGATTTCAACTATTTCTCCTTAAATAATTGATTTAACTAAAAATAAAATTTAAAACAAATCTTCCTTTAATAAATTTAATTAACTTACCATATAATTAAATTTATTCAACTAATTATTTATTTCTTTTTCTTACCAAAAATTATATTTTAACTAATTTCCCTTTTTTAAAAATAAATTTGGCAACTAAACAATTTAAAATAAACTTATTAACCCCATAAGTTATCTTAATAAATTATTTTGACTTTAATTTGATATCTTTAAATCAATTTCCTTTAATAAATTTGTTTTACTAAACTTTAAAATAACTTTTTTAATAAAATTCCTTTATTCCCTTAAACATAAAATTAAATTTTAAACTGTCTTTACAATTCAAATTAAATTTCAACTAAATTTACTTAAATAAATTTATTTAACTAGAAATTTAATTTCAAACTAACTTCTTTTTAATCTAAACTAAAATCTCACTTACATACTAATAGAATAACCTTTACAAAATTATTTTAAATCTATATATTTTATTTCATAAAACTCTTCAACTTTTAAAATTCCTATTTTTATTTATAAATATTTTTCTAGTTTCATTTAAGTGCCTAAGAACAAATTTTTTTTTTTTTCCTTTCACTGTAAAATTTTATTTTCTGCATGTATACATATATTTGTAAAATAAAATGAATCTGGATTCAAAATTTCTATTTCTAAATCTTATCTTTGTAAATATATATATATATATATATATATACTGTTTTAGATATGTATGTGAATGTATATATATTTCTATTAAATTAAATTAAACAAAATCGATACCTCTGTAACCACTGCCTTGAATCCCCCCCGTCCATCGCCTACACACGCGGCCGCGACCACTGCCACCCCCGTCGCCAAACCCACGGCCATCACCTCGCACGCGCGCCCCTCTCGAATCCATCGCCTCCATCCCCAAATCGACCTCGCGCAGCCACCAATCATCGCGCGCCTCCATCGCGCGAACGCGAGCCTCCTCTAGCCGCGCGCACCCAGAACGCCGCCGCGAACGTCATCACCCCGCGACATCGTCGCTTGCCTCGTGCCGCGCCTCCAGATGCTTGCGCACGAACCACCATTGATTTGCACGCCTCCATCGCGACTCGAGCTCACGAAGCTCGTCGCCGTTGTTCCCCCCTGTCGCGCGCACGCGGCCATTTTTTTCTTTTTTATTTTTTTTATTTTTCTCGAGTTGAATCTGATAGGGGGCTTCGGCCGAAAATCTTCAATGGAAGGGGAAGGAGAAGATAAAGACGTGTTTTGTAAATGGGGCTTCGGCCATTACAGTTTATTTTTTCTTCTTTTGATTTTTAACGAGAGTGAAGGGGGAGAGAACGTGATTTATCAGAGAAGAGTCGTGCAAGCACGTCCCTGTATCGCGATTTTAGGCATGTTCTAAGGGATGCTGTCGTTGACAAATCTTTTTAAATTTAAATTTAAATTGAACTTGATTAAATTTCAACGCGTTTATCTATCGTACGCTCACATATCAACTCCAAAAAATACGAAATTTGAAATCCGGCAATAATTCAATATTCCGGACCCAATGGAACTGGTTTCGTCGAATTCCGAGACTGTGCCTCGGACGACTATTTTTAAATATCGATTCAAACGACTTAATTTCAAAACTAAACAATTCACTTCCAAATTAAATTCTGAAGCTTTATAATCTTCAGTATTATCAATATGAATTTTACAAGCCCTTGAAATATTTTTAATTGGCTTAGAATTGAAGTTTCAAATTTTTATTCAGCTTTCAATAGATTAAATTCTATAATTTAATCGCCAAATTCATTCTGATAATTTGAAATTCAATTCAAATCATCATTCAAATATTTAAATTTAATTAAATATTTTCAATTTAAATTATTTAAAATTCTGGGTCGTTACACCTAAACTTCAATCTATTCAAAATGGTGCACCAAACAGTTCAGGCTAGTGGCATAGCACAAAGGCAAAGACCACAACAAGAAACATATATATGTGCAACCAGACCAGATACAAGAAAACAGAGCAATCTGACCATAATGCATCAACGAAATATAAATGCAACTGGACAAGACAATATACAATATCAAAGGCATGGATTCACAATCAGCAATGAACTATACTCGAAGCAACCTGACTCAAGAAAATGTACTAACACTTATCTGTGGAATAACAAACCAAAATGAACCAGACCTAATTAAAACGGTACCAAAACATTAAATAGCAACAAAACTGAAAACTGTTTTTAAACACTAGAAGCATAGACAATAATGACTTCATATGGAACTATTTAACTTTGTCTGGCAACAATTGAAGCACTTCAAAGCTTCAAATGTACACACTAGTACAGCAGGGTAAATATGCAAAGACAACAAAGTGGTAAACCAGAGAATACAACCAGATTCACATAAATACAACTCAAAGCAAAACAACCACTAGTGAAACAGAAGCAGTGCACATGTAACCAGAACCAAGGCTGGGCATAGAACAGTTTTGAGGACATGAACATAACTACACAAGTGGAGGCAACCAAGTGGAATACAGGATACAAAATTGCAACAGAGATGAGTGGATACAATACGAAACCAGACTCCATAAATGCACACACATATACATACATTAATGTATATGGTGATGACACTGCAGCTACCAATCGAACACAATCTCGACCAAAATAACTAACCACACCAAACTCTAGAGGACGATAGACCAGACGGACTCAAGTGCACAAGGACAAAATAAACACATATTTAAAACATGTGTCAAGACCGATTGCATCGCTACTGCAATAAAGTTCAGTGACTCGAAGTTTATATGGAAATACAAGTGCAAAAATCAAATGCAAAAGTGACTAGAAGCCGATGAAGCAACACTTTCAGCATGAACACACATGACGTAATGCAACAACAGGTTTTACAAGTTTCAATCAAGTCAAAGCTAGGTGATAGCAAGTCGAAATCAAATTTTCAAAGATTCAAAGTGGCCGGTGTCAAATCAGAAAAGAACGGAACAAAATCTAAAGCAAACTCATGAAGCCATGGTGACCAAGCAACCATAGCAAAGAATTTTTCAAAATTGAACTAGTCTAAAGAAACCTCAAGCCTTCAAGCATAATCGAATGGCCGAGCTAAAATTAACGGACGAATTTAAATGAAAAATATGAACGAAAATAAAGGGAATCGATCCCTATTTAAACCGTTAACATCATCGGCATATAAAATATTCGAGTTCAAGCAATTATCAAAGCAAGGCATTGGAATAAATCACAAGCCAATAGCTCGAGTCAAAGTCGAGTATTATCAAATATCAAAAAAGGGAAAAAAATCGCAGACCAATTTAACAATCGAACTCAACTTAATTGAAGCAGCCGTGAAGAAATTAATCGATCGAAGAAATCAGTTGAAGCTTTAGCAATCAACTCAACAAAGTGGTGACATCAACACAGAAGCCCTAAATTTTTGAAAGAGGAACGAACGTTCATAAGAAAAAGAAAAGGATGTAGTCACTTTCAAAGCAAAGGAGTCAGGCCGAAGAAATAAAAAATACGGGGATATTTTTTATCATTACATTCTTTTATTGGGCCGGTTTCCTTTAGTATTAACTGGGCTAAAATATAAATTAGGGCTTTGTATTTTAAAATTGCTTTTATTTTGTATTCTTCTTTTAAACTTTTGTAAATTCTAGTCGTGTAACTTGGGGACAAACTACAGTGGTGTAATTCGGGAATTCCAAACTCAGTGGCTAAGTTATGGCAGACTATTGAGCATAGAGTTAGGTTAGTCGATAGTGGGTGTTGCGAGTTTACATGTGTAAGCGTCTGATTGCTTAATTTCTAGTAGAATTGGGGGCAGCATATAGGCAGGGTTTTGCCGAAGCTATGTAAATCTGTGTTGTTCTATTTGTGCTTTTATTGTTCTGCTATTATCTGTGTTGCTATTATTCTACTATATCTGTGTTGCAATTATTTTATATATTTCCGCGTTAAATTTTTATAATTATTAGTATCACCCCATTCACCACTCTTCCCTCTAGGGTAAAATCGATCCTACAATTTCAAGTCATAATCGATCGATCCCACTCAATCAGAATGCACATTCATCAAGTTTGAATGGCAGTACGCTCGATCGTTTTACCTCAATTTAACACTAAGGCATTTATACAAAGTTGGCATTGCAAAAGAATTCACCTACTATGGTGGGTGTCATGTTTAGCTTACCTACTAAGAAAACGAGAAGAATATACCACTCAAGTATCAAAAAGAACACAAGCAAGTAACTTACAATTTAAAGACAAACCTTGCTACGTGAACCTCTTTCCTTTTCCCAAGCAGTAGGCTTGCTAGGGTTAGGCAATGCCTACGTGGCATAGATCATTATCTATTACTCAACATTGAAAATATAGGAAAATCCTTCTTCAAGTGATCAAGCCAATCATAATTGAAGTACGTACGCTTCTCTTTAGATGGATGATATCTCATGGAAAAATGCCCTTATAGGCGATGGAAGTGACATATTAGGCCAGCTTCTTCTTCTTTATATAAGCTCGATCTTCCTTTCATCTTAGTACTTATGCTTTGGTTGGAGATTCAATTAGCTTTCCATCTTCGTTACCTTAAATGGTACTATGTGGCTGCGCTCATAGAGAAGAGCCATCCAGACAGGACTCAAAAATGGCCCTTATTAGGGTACGAATAAGCAATGAATTCACAACTGAATCAACAAGACACAAGGCAAACTCCTCTGTCCATACCAAGGGAGTACCGACCTTCTCAATCCCCAAATAAAAAATTGAATTGGTCAACATGCACCTTCATTGACAAGCTTTCCTTCTTCTAATAAATGAAACATCCAAATCGCGTGCCTCTCTCGGTCTTAAAAATAAACTGAAACTCAAGGCAATTCTCATAATCAATCCAAGGCACAGCTTGCTCATCAGCTCCCTTTACAATATTCGACCAAGACAAAACCTCCCTCCTAAGATGCTAGAAGAAAATCCTCCACAAGAGAACATCCCTTAAATCATATTGCCTCAGAATTCGATAATGGCATTCCATCAGGGCTAAAGGAATCCCAACATAACTTTTGGAAGTTAAAAGCTGGTGGAGCTAGAAATTCCAATGACCCTAGTGCTACACCACCTTCATCACATATTGTAGGTACTAGAATGTTCACAGGTGATTGAACATTCTATGTAGTATTCAAAAAGTCTTTGAACAATTATAACACCCATATTATTGTCTGTAGTTGCTTTTGCACTTTGCATGCTCATAATAATAGTCAAAGCGAAGGGATCCAAGCAATTAATGGTAGAAATAAATCAAAGTCCAGAGGACAAGTGGAGTATGCGATATTATATAGTTGAAAAATATGAGTACACTCTCCCAACATATCTCCTACTACCAGATTGATTAGCTCATATTGGTCCACTTGGTTCGAGTTAGGAGCTTAAGTTCTGATACCAACTGTAATAACCCACCCTTCGTAGTACCTTGAAATCAGCACCGAATGACAACGTCTGACTTATGAATATCACAAAAGACAGATTTTCGGGAGAAAAAAATTAAAACAACATTATACTAAGGCATATCGACAAAATTTAACATCGGAATGATGAAATATAATATACTGAATGTACATAAATAGAGAAAAATAATCAATATATATATATGAGATACTACACTAGCGGAAATAACTAACAAGTGAATATCAATATAGAATGTTAGAATACATTGAATCTAATATATAAATACATATTCGTCATGTACTTCTACAATATCAAATATATGTACAAATTATCAACATCATCTCCATAGAATGCTCCAATTGTCCTGGAAGCATATCCCCAAAAGCACCTGATTCTCAAAAATACTCAACTGAGTAACTGAGAGTTGTCATGACATAAGAAGACAAAGAAAAAACGTGGGTCAAACATAAAGCTTGCTGTGAGGAGAACTTTCTTAAAATACTATATATTAAAACTACGTACAAATAAACATGAACTACTAAGGCACAGCCGGCCCTCTCCACAATCATGGTTCAACGGGTAATCTGGACTACCCATAAAAAAGTAAAGTAAACCTATCCAAAAGATAGGAAATCATACCATAACCTACTCTTCTCCTGTAATCAATGAGTCTGCACAACTAATATAATGTGACTGATACATAATAGTATACGATGATAACGGTAAATGCTGAGACAATATGAATATCACAATACAAGCAAGTCCAAGAATACATGACAATATTATCAAATAACTAATCTAACACACGATATAACTATAAGCAAGAAATAAAGAATATAAATTGACACTCAATATTGTTGATGAATGGATTCCACAGTTAGACCTGTGCCTATGATAAACAGAGTCGGTGCCTCGGTATACCTTAGACTAGGGTCGCATTCAGTGTGGCCGAACTTATGTATGTCTCACCATACCCCTCAATAAGCATAGGTGATATATAACCTACTTTATGTACCTAAAACTTGAGTTTGCATTAGAAATCGATCGCAGCCCATTGATTCCCATTTAAGGTCCAAAATAAACAAAGTTAGCACCTTGGTGTACCATAGATGTAACGACCCGGGATTTTGGACATCCCGAGTTGTGAATATTATTTATAATATTTAATGATATTGTATTTTGATATACAATATTTGTATTAATAAGTGATTTATCATTATATAAAATTTATTTCTTCTAAAAACAATATAACATGGGTTTCCAAAACTACATTAAAATTATGGAGTTGATTTAAATAAATTCTTAAATATGTATATATATATATTTTGTTTCAAAGTAAAATATGTATATGTTGTTTAGATTTAATGTATGTTATTGTTTCAAGGATAAATATATTTTATTCTAAAGTTGAAATATAAAAAGAATTTAAATTTATTGTGAATTCATTATTTTCATATATAGAATGATAAATTAGAAAGAAAATTTATAATTGTTGTTTGAGAGAAATGTTATAGATTAATATGTATAAAAATCACATAAATAAATAAGAGAAATTATTTATACATAAATATTGATGAAACTTAATTGTTTGAAGTTATATATTTTTATATTATAAAAGGGAGAGTGACTGGATTTATTTTAAGATTTAATCTATGGTATAGATTTTTATTTTTATCAAAATTTCATTTGATATAAATTTTATGAAAATAAAATTGTTATTTTAATTCATTTGGTTTAAAGTAACAAATTACTTATTAAAAATATAAATAAAAAAGAGGGGTTATTTTAATTGATTTATGCCTCATCTTTATTTTAAAACAAATAGGAATACATGCTTTAAGTCATATTTAATTAAGTTTTTATTTTGTTTGAAATTTAAAAGTGACAATCACATTTACACTTGGCATTTAAGAAAATGGAATCCAACATAATCATGAATTTTTCCTTTCAAATATTTTCTTTGTTTTAAAAAGATAAAATTTAAAATAATATTTCAGCCTTTAAAGGGCTATCTTTGTTCAACATTCATATTGAGAAATTACAACTATATAAATATATAATCAGTAGCTTTTGAAAAGAACACAGTTCATTTTTAAAGGAAAAATATCAAAACATAAATAAAGGAAATGGCAGCACTTGGGAAAAATTCTGCAAGTTAAAATTTACTTTGTAATCAAAATCTGGAAGGGGCTTTTAAAAGAAGATCTTGTAGCAAGCCTTGAAGAACCCATTTTCCTAGAAGCAAGTCAAGATTACAAGCTTTTAAAAATTCAAATTCCAAGTTTAAGGGGAGCTAGAATCAAATGTTTAAGGTGAGAAAACTGTAAACTTCAACTTAGAAACTGCATGCATGCTCTGTTCAGTAAGAAGTATGTTTAACTTACTTCTAAAATCCCAATCAGTCGATCTAGCTTGAATTTGAAGATATTGTGAACTGCAAGTATGTTTATTTACTAGAATATCTTAAGTTAAAATTTATTATATAAATTTTCATGCTGTATAGTTCATATGCGTTCAGTTTTACTGTAAAAATCAAATTTTTATGAAAATTCAAAATGTTTAAATCGAAGTTTCAACCATGCACGCCAGATTCTCTGATGAAAATAGGATTTTTGGCGCTTGAATCGTGATTTTTAATCACTTAGATTGTGAGATATGGGAAGTTGAAATGTTTCGGTTCAAAAATTAATTTCCGGCGAATTCTTCGTCGAGGGGTGGTGCGGCTAGGACAGGTAGGTGCTAGAAGACATGGGTAAGGCAATGACCGTGGCGTAATTCGCGATTTTGTTTTTGATTTTGTGCGCATAGGGATTTTAAGGTTTAGGGGATGTCGAAGTACTGTGTTCAACGCGATGTTTTTGGAAGACGAAGGCGCGATCGGAGTTCGTGAATTTTGGCTTGGAGATAGTAGATGGAGTAGGCTTTCGATCGGGGTTAGCGACGAAAGAAGTAGTAGACGGCCGTGGGTGCAGTTGTTGAATTTGTGGGGTTGTGTGGGTCTTGCGGTCTGGAATTTTCGGCCGGAAGTTCGAATTTGAGTTCGACAATGGTGATTGCTTCGTCGTTTAGCTGGTTGCACTCGAGAGTTGTTGTGGGATTGTTTTGGGGTATCGCGACTTAGGGTCGGCCGAGGCTACGGCCGTGCACGTGCACGCGCCTTCCTGTTGATTTTGTGTGATGCGTGGGATGTTGTATTTGGGGTGTGCGTGTCGTTCGTTTCGGCATGGTCGACATGGATCGAAGGTTGGTGCTTCGGGTGTTGGTTTTTGGGTCGATTGAGTATTTTCCTGAAGGTGAAGTTGGTTTTCAGCAAGTTGGGGAAGAAGAGATTTGGGAAAGGGGTGCAAGCAGTGGAAATTTTGATTTGGGTTTCGGCCCAACCACCGTGCGTTGTCTTGGTGCATGCAGTTGTATTTTGTTTTGGGCTTCGGCCCAAAACTGCTGTGTTGCTATTTTTGGGACCGGGTTATTGGATAGCGGAATGGCTTTGGCCCATAGCTGCCGTGTGTTTAATTTTGACCCGAGCTGTTTGATTGTGAAATAGGCTTCAGCCCAACCGAATGCGGTTTTGTTTGTTTGTGTTTTGGGGTATTCGTTTGTAACTTTATGGACTTTGGCCAACTGAGTAGGGTATTGTTTGTTTTGGGGGTATCGGTTTGTATCTGGGCTTGTGTTGTGATCCTGTGTGCTTGGGCCGATGGTTCTAAGGTTCGGTTGTTTATATAGGCTATTATTTTATATAAGTGGTACTTAAAAAGTTTTTTAAATTTAAATTGTTTTCTCATTTAACAATTATAATAATTTATGTAAACTTTTAAAAAACAATATCTTTAATCTTAAATAACTATGTATGTTTTGATTAGAACAATGATTTTTAATAATAAGCAAATTGTTATATTAATACTTATTGTAGTTTGCAAGAAAATTGATATTAGTATTTGATTTAATTTAAATAATTAAAATTCTTTTACTTAAGTTTATTCGAATAAAATTAAGTAAAGTAAAATAATTTTAGAAAATAATTATAATTGAGTTTTGAATTAGTCAAGTACTTAAAGACATTTTAATTTATATTCATTAATGGTGGAATTAAAAGTTGATTAGTGAAGAAATAATTAATTATAACTAATTAAATAAGTAATCAAATAATTAATTATAATTAATTAAGTAATTACGTAATTAATTAAGCAATTGAGGTTAATTGCTGAAATGGTTAAAGTAATTAATTTGTATAATTAATTAAAAGTTAATTACTGAACGTAATTAGAAAATAATTAATCAAGAATGATTAATTTAAAAATGAATATAATTGAAATAATAAAGGGAAATAATTACTTATAATTTGAAGAGAATTCAAGTTTTTAAGTTATATTTTAATTTAATTATTTCATGAATAAAATGTTATGGAATAAATGGTTTGTACCGACGAATGTTATGTCGTCGTATGATCCATTGTGAAGTTGATATGTGAGATTGTATAAGCTTGTTTAGATAGGATCTAATTTGTCAATCGAGATGAATTCTATTTATATAATTTATGGCCAAACCGTTGAAATGATTCCAAATTGATTAGTTGCATTTACTTAGATTATTTAAACTAGATGGCATTCTGATGGCGGGAACTGACACCATTCCGCTGTATATTTCATATAATTGTCGTGTAGGGTGTAGGCCATTGATTGGATTGTGATGAAAGATTATTTTGGTAATGATAAATCTCTAATCTGTTGTTATTGCATATATGTGTTATGTGCCTGTTAATTATATCTAGAATATATTGTGAATCGATCTATGGAAATGGATTGATTTGAATATCTGAAATTGTGAATTATGAACTGTGAATTGATAAGTACCGTTTGGACTGATAAGCCTTGTTTGATTTGAATTTACTTATGAAATTAGTTTTGTTTTAAAAATAAAGTAATATAATAATATTATCTTTAAAACGTTTCTAAGATTTATCAATATTTGGAACATTTAAAGTAGCTTTTCATTTCTTACTTTGAAAAATTTTTTTTAGTTATAATTTTTAAATTGTTTTCAAGTATTAACTCATTTTGTAAAGATACTTTAAAGAACAATTTTTATTAATATTTAACTTATTTTCTTCAATTAAAAAATTCCTTTTAATAAAAGTAGTTTAAATAATTATAATAATCTTTATAAAGAATATTTTTTTTCTATTTAACTTGAAATAATATTTGTAAATTTATAAGTATGTTTTGGAAGGAAATAGTTTTATATATATTTCAAATAACACAAGTTTGCTTAAATAAATGATAATTTACTTAGATTTTTAAAGATGGACAAGGTTTAACGATTGAAATGGGAAAGAACTTTGTGTATTGATTGATTGCTTTGATAGTTAAATAACCGACTGTCAAAATTGGACAAAACCTGACTTTGGAAATATCTAGAGGAGACTCGAGAACTATATGGTACGGTTACCAATTGAGGTGCTATACCTTACGTATAAACTCGTTTGTTCTCTAGGACGAATTATAAGGAGACCCGTATAGTAACGGTTAGGAGGTGAATTCCGATCTTGTATTTCGTCGGAATATTTCCTAAACAACCGGGGTTGAGTTGACCGGGAAATAGCGAACGTTGTTTCGAAGAGACCGGGATCGGGTTTGAAATCCGAAAACCACTTCGATCCAACAATACGTTTTTGGGATAAAGACAAGAGTTTGGAGTCGACGATGGAGTAGTGAAGTGCAAGGGCTACTCGCTACTAATCCGGAGGGTGATTCCAAAATGGATGTAGTAGGAATAGTGCCCTCGGTTCCGTTCGAACCCCGAACGGACTTGTATGGACGAATGCTTTCAGAATATCGTCAGGTGGACGATGAGCGTTCTAAGGGATATGTTCTATAAAAGGTAATTCTTAGCCTCGAGCCTCATCAACCGGGAATGACTGAAAATCAGGGGTTATGCAGCAAGGCTTCGTGGGTAGCCCCCACTTGAGAGTAAGGTCATCCCTGTCTAGATGTCCCTTTTTATTTCGACTTAGTGGTGCGGTTGCTGATCCCAACCGTGGGGTGATCTTATTTGGAACTGTCCAGTAAGGGATGGTTCTGGTCTTGTGTTGCAGGGGAGCGGGCGTACTCCTCGGTACTGTGATCTAGGCCACGTACTGTGACAGGTGGTACCCCAGTGCCTAATCTTAGTTGGAAATCCAATTCTTCCTACGTGCCTTGTACGAGTTTCGTTTGTATTACCCACTTTGTGGCTAGTAGCTGGAATTTAATAATGTAACAATTTTGGCTATTTTATTAAGTATTTGTAGATAGACCCTATTATAATATCAGAGGATTTCATAAAAATGTTTATCTATCGTAAGGTAAAAACCCAACATGTTTATTTGTGGCATGGTCTTACGAGATGCTTTTGTTTTCAAAAGGAATTTTCAAAATTTAATAATCAATATGATTGTGTTTTCTCATGCTGGTATACCAGACTGACCCGGGCTTTGGTGTTTTCCTACTTGCTTGGGTCAGACCGAACATATTTCCAGGTTTAACTGGAAGAGGAGAAGCTTCAGAAGAAAGAGCTGGATCGGGAGACGTATTCTCGTAATTGTTTATATGTAATCCTTGGTCGTGTGATTATGATTGTAAGGACAGAATTTATATAACTGTCTGAGTTGTATGGTTGTAATCCTGATATAAAACTTGTATATGATATATATAAAGGTAATTGATTTGGTTTCATGTAAAGATTGTTTATATTATAAATTATTCGTTCCGCTGTGAGATTCTAATTTGTTCTCTTTTCTTCTATCTTCTTTCTATTTCTATCTTCTTTCTTTCTTTCATTATCCGTCTTTCCATACGATTTAACTGACAAGAGTGGTTCTAGGTCGTTTTAAATTGGTATGGAAAAATGGGTTATGACAATAGACCTGAGCCACATCCTCAATGATGGGTCTCGTGTAGATCTCACCGTACCCCTCAGTGAACATAAGTTATATATGATCTACTTTATTTATTTGAAACCTATATGGATCTCACCATAACGGCCCGTATTTTAACTATTTTAAATTATTAATTTTAATTTCATTATTGAATAAAAATGGTTAAAAATAAATTTAGTGTTTTATTTAGGTAAGTTATTGAATATGAACTTGAATAAAATTTTGAAATAACCAATTTCAAATATTTTGGCAATAACAGGTATTGAAATGAAATTCTATGCATTGAATATGTTTGTAATCAATAACTAGAATTGAATAATAAATATTGAATTATTTAGATAGAAATAAAATATATTTTGATAACTAAAATTTATTATAAATTAATGGTTATTAATGTAATTTGTTGAATAATTAAATTGTTTAAATTTAATATTGGAATTATATAAATAATTGAATTTTGAATTTAATATGAATGAAAATAATGTCAAAAGTTGATTTAAATTTTAAAATGAAAATTGTTAACTTTTAAAATTGAATTTAAAGTGATTAAATTCATTTTTGAAATTACTTGTCTTAATTAACGTGTAAAAATAGCCATTTTGGCTACTATCTCGGATTTCGCTGAAACAAGTTTCATCGGATACATGATAGCGAATTAGTATACGATTTCAACTTTCATAGCAATCAGACTTGTGGTTTGGATGTGTGAGCTTGAAACGTGTAGAAATTAATTTAAGGAATTGAATTAAAATAAATTGATTTCGAAATGCTATCTTCTGAATATGATCAAATTAGGCCTCGAAACTATTTCCATTGTGTTCGAAATAGGGGTAAAACATACAAAACTTCAGGTGGCATGCTTCGTTTAGAGTTTGGAAGTTTCGTGGGTCAATTTGGTCTGAAACTTATATAGTAAGCCTTTCATTTCCATTTTCATAAAACCATAGCTTCGGCTGCTAGTTTAAAAACATTAATGGCCGAAAATGGCCTATCTATCTTCATCGATTCCTCTCAATCCACGCATTGAAATCAAAAACTTCCAAAAACAAAGTCATAGATCGCGATGGACTCTTTGATTTTTGTGGTCGGATCGAGCAATTTCGCAACGATGTGGCCTTAATCTTGTCGCATTCGTCATCAGGTATGATGGGTATTTCTCATCAATGGCTGCAGTGATGGTGGCCGAGTCCCTGGCGTTGGTGAAGTTGCACGTGGTGCACTTAGTGGTAGTTGTCGATCGAGTTTCGGTGGCTCGGTGCTATGCACGCATGGAAAGCAAGGTTGCGATGTTGGGTTATTTCACGTCGACCTGGAAAGCTTCGAACGAGAGGAAGAATATGAGCCAAATGAGTAACGAGTTGGTTTGGTTTTTTTTTAAATTTCATTATGTTAGTTAATTTAATTATATCGTTAACGCTAATTAAATCGTAACTTTTGCATACGAGGCCCGTTTTGGACGAAACGAGTTGTAGCGGATTCCTATCGACAACGTCTATAGCATGGAATCGAAGTGAAATTTATTTGAGGCTGAATTTTTTTTATTTTCAAATAAAAGGTGAGTGTTTTAAATGCTCACAAATGACTAAATTGTTTTTATGTTAGTTAAATTAAAATCCTGAAGTGATTTAAATTTATTGATTGTTGTTTGGTAAATTTTACTGACGTGGAAATCGATATAGCAATTTTATGTTAGGAATTTTGAACTAAAAGTTAAATTGAAATTACAATTAAATTATACTATTAGTAAAATTCACGGTTATTGATAATTGGTTAATTGTTGTGACTTATTAACTGTTTGGAAGGTGGATTGTAATGGATGCCAATTGGTTGAGATTTTGGATGATTGGATGTTTATTTATTTTATATATCCTGTTGTCAACCTACAAATTATTTGACGGTATAGAAACTGTTATTTGAATTATTTTGAATAAATTGAGAAATAGGTTGAAATTATATACCTATGACACTGTGATTTGGATTGAAATGATATATATCCATCCTTGAAATTAAAATCCAAATAATTGATTCACTTGGCCATAGGATAGAAAATTATACACTAACACTGGATTTGGTTAAATTAAATGATTTTAAGATTTTTGATTTGAAATTATTTAAATTTTGTAGATTTAAAGAAATAAAAATTGAATTTGTGGAAATCGAATTATTTTCAAACTTAGGCTCAAAATGTGGAATTGATATGTGTAATACGAAATTGTTTTAGAATGAAATTTGAGATTTTGAAGTTATAATTGAAATATGATTTGAGTTTTGAAAATTGATTTATTTCAAAATATTTGGATTCTATTCGAACTTTGAAATATTGCTAAGCACATGAAATTTAAAACGATATTTCAAAATTGAGCTCGAAATTGAATTATTTTGAAGATTTGAATATTAAATTGAATATTGAAGTTAGATTTGATTTAAATGATATAAATTGATATTTTGAAATTGATTCTAATTCATATAAACTGAAATAGTTTAAAATAGAGATTCAATTGAAAATAATTCAAACTGGAATAGAAATTTAAATTAACCAGAACTGGAATTGAAACTGAATTAATTTAAAATCAAAACTGATTTGAATTGAAACTGGAATCGAAGTTAATTCGAATTGAAACTGAATTGAATTGATTCAAATTGAAATGGAAACGGAACTTGATTTGAATTGGAAGGTTTGGAATTGAATCGGTTTGGCTTTGAATCTATTTTCAAACAAATTATTTTAATATAAACTGTTTAAAACCTATCTTTTTAAATATTCAAATTATTTTTGATTTTCGGACTATTTCCTATATAAACCATTTGATTAAACTATTTTATATCAAACTATTTTAATCTTTTTTAAATATTTAAAACTATTCAAACTATTTTCTAAAAATTCAAACTAGTCAAGGATGAAATATTTATATTTATATTATTGATTTAAATACGAATTGGGTTAAAATGAAATTATAACCTAAATTAAAGATTCGAAATAACTTTGGAAGCGAAATCGAGATATTGAGGGGGAAATGATTTTGAAGTGAAATAGTATATTTTGAGTAAATATGAAGATTTCGAAACGAAATGATATTTTGAAGTGAATATGATATTTTGATATCAAATATGAATTGTTTTCGAAATGTAAATGTACCAACTGGTGTGTAAAATGACGTTTGGTAGTTAAGGAGACAGGGGCCTCTTATTGGTATACTCTCAATCAATATTGGAATCACTTTAACAACTATGTACGCGGTGGAGACTCTTGAATGAAGTGGTTGGATTTGGCATCATTTTCTACATTTGAAGAAAGAGTACGATGATAGATAGAACCCGGCTCTTTTGCCAATTTGAAATTACTAAAATAGGATGGCTTAACAGGGCCAAGCGGGCTAGCTACCCTTAGCGGACGTCTATTCTTCGATTTTTCTTCTTGGATTTGGTCCATGTTGTTACTCTTGATGTTGGTTTCGATTGGAGCACCTTGATTTGGGGATGACCTCCCTTTGACTCAATATGGGATGAATGTAGGTGGTCGTGTCTATGATGCAGTCATATTTGATGAATGTAGGCGGTCGTATCCTACCTTTGACATTACCTTATGTGCCTTGTCATAGTTTTATCCCTATATGAGACCACTACGATTTTGGTTTAGTGTTGTCATATCATGGGGCATCCGTATCTCCCGACGTGCTACTGGCGCATTATATGCACAATGTACGATAATGCTTAAAAACACGTTAAAGGGGATAAATGTTAAGCCTTAACGCTAAGAAAATATTTATTTTACTGATTAGACATTATATATATAGCGTATTCTACTGTATATAATATTTTGACGGATCCTTAAAATTCCCGTAACATCTCTTGAGTTATTACATACACGTTATACACTGGATAGGAGATGTAAAACCCCGTAAACATCTCTGATGTCATTACACTCATGTTATGTGCTATCGATTTAACTCACATAAGGATATTTTAGTCACGACTCGAGTATTTTGTCTTTTCATTACGCTCGGGTCAGCCCTGAGTATATCAGCGCACTGAAGATCATTTTCTGGAAGACGAAGACAAAGATTTGATATATTATTACTTGTATTATTCCATGCATCATGTTGTTCGCTGCATTATTCTTTTATTGTATTGTATATATAACTCTGATAAATGTTGTATAAATTATAATCAAATGTATAGTATAAACAGCTTCATGAATAATTCATTTGATTATTATATTTTGTCATTCCGTTGCGAGATTCTGTGTTTGTTTTCTTCTTCTTTTCTTATTTTTCTTAATTAACACCAATGATTATCTATATTCTGTATTTTTTAAGTTGGACATGTATGGATTATTGTCGATTTAAACCTTCTGAAATGTGGGTCGTCATAGTTGGTATAAGAGCTTTGGTTTAGTGATAACCTTAGCTTTATGGAGTTTGACACATTAGAGATAGGGTAGTAATACCCTAGAATGAGTTGTTTGGGTGTGTATGCGTATGAGAGAGCATACTTGTAAGTGTTATAAATTGTTTTATATTGTGTTTACTTATCCGTTGAGTTGCTCGTAAACTCTGGTCGATGCGTGGGACGCTATGTTATCGATAGGGTTTCTAAACTCTTAAACGTGGCAAGTCGACAAAATATTGTTTTAAAATCGAATAAATGGAATAATTTTACTTAAAGCATATTTGGTATATATAAAATGATAATTTTCAATGAATGTTAGCTGTTAGGAGATTATAATATTTAGTCATCATTGATTATTGGTTGAATTAAACAAAAAATGAATACTTAGTGAACTCTATTTTACGAAGCGTTCGATAATTAAATTGAATTGAAATCTAATTATAACAAGAATTGTTTACAATAATGAAAATGTAAATTAACGAAATATTTTCATAATAAGGCGATGAAATTGTATAAGTGTAATTATATTATAGTTTATAAATAGAAGGGATTTAAAATCTGAGAATTTAAGAATTTAAATCATGTTGCTACCAAAATTGTTTTCAAAGCCTTTAAAATTAATAATAATATTATTTTAAAGTGTTTTGACTAGAAATATATTTTGAAAAGATTTTTGAAATAAATAACATCACTGAATTCGCTCTAGTTGCTGGGAAATAATTCTAGGGATGACTGCAGCATCGCCAGTATTCATTTTTGAGTTTCCGAGCGAGAATTGCTACAAAAAGAAATTTATTTTTAGTTAAACAAGTTTTGATTGTGGAAAAAAAATATTCCAAGTATGATTTGGTAAATATGTGAAAATATTTTTGAACTTATAAATTGAAAATAGTATAGATAAAAATAAGTTTATAACTTATAAATTTGAGAAATATCAAGCTAAAATAAATTTTAATTTTTTGAACGTGGATGACTAAAAGTGAAGAAGATTTTTTTAAAATAGAGTTAAATAAATCAAGTAATTATTAAAACCCCGTATTTTTTAATAAATAACCAATTTTCACTAACATTTACATAAAACCCCCTTTTAACTTCGAAAATTAGACAAAAATAATTTTCTTGTGTAATAAAATACAACAAACCATTTTCCATCATTTTTATAAAAAAAACTTGTTTCTAAACCAAGTTTATTCTTTTTGTTTAAAAAACATATTTTACATTAGAGATTTGAACGATTTAAACAAATGTGATAAGGTTAGAGTATTTTTTAAAGACTACTCTATAGATATTGCTTTGCTTCAAGAAACTAAAATTAACTGTTTTGATGTCCATTTCTTTAGACGATTGGTGGTTATCATTTTAGAAAATGGGTTTTTTCCCCTTCCATGGGCTCTTTTGGGGGATCAATGATAGGTTGGTGAGATAATTATTTTACATTTCTTCAGTGTATTGTTAAGCAACATTCTCTTTATGTTATTCTTATTAATCTTTCTGATAACTCTTTATTAAATATTTCTAATGTCTACGGACCTAACTCTAAAATTAATAGGAGAATTTTATGGAATGAATGCCTAGAATTTAGATCTCTAGCACCGGGTTCTTGGATTATGGGGGGCGATTTTAATGTTACACGTTTCATAGGTGAGCGTTTTCCTAGGAAGGGGAATTACTCTGCTATGGAAGAATTCGATCAATTTATTTTTAACTCTAACTTGATTGAAATTCCTCTCTCCCATAGAGAGTTTACTTGGAGTAACGCTAGAGAGTCTCCTTCCATGGCTCTTCTCGATAGATTTTTTGTTAGTGGTGAAATTGAGGATAATATTTCCTATCTGTAGAGTCAATGGCTTACCTTATATTTTTTCTCACCATTGTCCTATTATCCTTTCTTGCGAGTATCATAGAGCTATTATTAACAATTTTAAATTTGAAAAGATGTGGCTTTTAGAACCTGATTTTGTGAACTTAGTTATATGTAAATGGAATTCTTTGAGTTTTCATAATTTCAATAACAAGGAAAATTCTGCAAAAGCTTTTATTTCTAAACTTAGAGATCTTAGGATTTTTCCTAAAAATTGGAACAAAAATGTTTTTGGTAATTTAAAAATTATAAAAGATAATATTCTTAATGAAATGCTTAAAATTAACAAGATAGAAGAATCTAGACCTCTAAATCTAGGTGAACGTAATGTTTTTTCTAATTTAAAAGATGAACTAAATTCTATTTTAGAAAAAGAAGAGGTGATGTGGAAGCGGCGATCCAGAATTCAATGGATCAACGAAGGTGATAATAATACCAAATTTTTTCATAATATTGCTAATGGTAGAAAATGCTTTAATACAATTAACTCTATATTTGTTAACAATATAGAGTTAGTTGATCAAGGAGACCTCAACAAGGCTTTTACAGAGTATTATAAGGGTATTTTTGGTTCTAAAATCAAACATAAAATCAATGTTAGATGAACAGATCTGTATCCATCGGACTCTATTGTTGATTTATCAGAGTTAGATAATTCTTTTTTCAAAGAGGAAATTAGGAAAGCAGTTAATGATATGCCTAGTGATAAATCACCGGGACCTGATGGGTTTCCTATATTATTTTACAAAACTTTTTGGGATGTTTTAAAATTTGACTTAATTAATTTGTTTAATGATTTTTATAATGGTAATTTGCAATTAGGGAGATATAATTTCGCAAATGTTATTTTGCTGCATAAAAAAATAGGAGCTAACAACTTAAAAGATTTAGTAGATTGGGATTTTCTTGTAGATATTTCTCATGCAAGAGGATTTGGACATAGATGGATTAGTTGGATTTTGACTTTGCTTAAAACTGAAAACTCTAGTATTATGGTAAATGGTATTCTAGGTAACAAAATTCAGTGCAAGAGAGGTTTAAGGCAAGGGGATCCCGTATCACCCTTGTTGTTTAACTTAGTCGCTGATGTTTTTGCCAAAATTATTAAGAGAGCAGTGGATAATGGATCTCTAGGAAGTGTTCGTAATGACATATCGCGTAATGGTATATAGATTCTGTAATTCGCGAATGATACCTTACTTTTTTCATCTCATCTTCCTAGCCACATTATTACTCTCAAATTTATTCTTTATAGTTCTGAGCTTTTATCTAGTATAAAAATTAATTTTGACAAAAGTTTAGTTTTAGTTTTAAATGATTTTGAAAAAGTAGAAAACTTAGTAGCTAATACTCTAAATTGCAAAAGTATGAATTTTCCTTTTGAATATCTAGGGTTTGTGATTAGACCTACAAAACTCAAACATGATGATTGGCTTATTATTATTGATAAAATTAAAAATAAGATATCTAACTGGAATGGGAGATTTCTATCTAGAGCAGGTAGGCTATTTTTAATAAACTCGGATTTATCAGCCTTACCGATCTATTGGATGTCTATGCATCTGCTTCCAGGTTGGGTTATTTATAAAATCGATAAAATTAGTAGAGATTTCTTATGGAGTGGAGATAATATTAATAGCAGTATAAAATGTCTAGTTAACTAGGAAACTGTTTATAAAGCTAAAAAGGAGGGTGGTTTAGGAATTATAAATTTGCGTAACATGAATTTGTCTCTTTTAGGTAAATGGCTTTGGAAGTTTAAAGATGTATTGATAACGCTATTTGGAAAGTGATCATTTCCAATTACTGTTATAACGGTAATATCAATTTACACCAAATTGATTATTCCTTTTCTCATAAATTCGCTAATTTTTGGAAAAACATTTTAAAATGTTATGAGATTTTTAACTTAGGAACTAAGACAATAGTGCATTCAGGAAATTGTACTTCTTTTTTGCATGACTATTGGATTTCGATATTGCCTTTTAAGTTTGAATTTAAGGAATTGTATGATATTTGTAACTTAAGTATGCTTTAATTAATGATGTTTATTCCCAGGAAAATGATCCTCCTTGGAATTTCAGTTTTAACAGAATTTTAATAGGATCTAACCTTAGGCAACTTTCTTTGCTTTATGCCAAATTAAATCTTTACAACATTGATAATGATAATGATTTTATTAGTTGGGAATGGAATAAGAGTAAGAAATATACTCTAAATTATTTCTATATATTTATTAATTTTTTGGGAACTTTAAATAACTCTTCTAAATACATGTGGAAATCTAATGCTCCTCCTAAATCCAAAATTCACATGTGGCTAACACTTCATGGAAAACTTAATACAATAGAATTTTTGAAGAGAAAAAACATTCAAAACAATAATAAATGTTATTTTTGCAATCTGCATCTTGAGGACATAAATCATTTATATTATGATTGTTTGGACTCTAATTACATTCTAATTAATACCCTTAAAAATTTTAACTTTAATATAATAAATAAAATTTCGAATTGTGAATTCTACATGAAATATTATAGATTCAAATTCAATAAAAATATTAGATTTTTACTAGAAACTTTATTTATTATTATTAGTTGGTTTATTTGGTTTGAGAGAAATCAAAGAATTTTTAATAATATTAATAGTCATTTTAACAAATTGATTTTTTTCAATTTCTACATTTTGTTTCAATTGGATTTCTAATTCCAAATATAAATTAGCTAAAAATTTCCTTTTCAAATGGTATCTTAACAAGGTTAGCTATAATATTAACTTTTTTAAACATAAGAATAACTTTTATAGCACTAATAATAGTATTGTTAATATTTTTCCAAATTCATACGATAATCTCACTTTAAATAATAGCTTACTTATGATTAAAGATAAATAAGTCTGATCCGTCTTAATTTTTGTTCTTGTCTTTGTTTTGGTTTTTGTTTACAGCTTATTCATTCCTTTATTTTTTGTCCTGTTTGTCTTGTTTAGGTTTTTATTTCATTCATTATAAATACATATATATATGTATATCTTCTATATAAATATACATATATATGTATCATTCTTAATTTTTTCCCTAGACTTGTTTCAGATACAGGCTTTGGGAGATAGGTTATCGGGCTCATTGTGTAGGTTTCTCTTGTCTTCAGATTGCTGGATATCAGTTTATAAAGAGGTCATCAGAGCAGAGTTTCTTCATCCAGGACTTCTTGCAGATATCCCCTTAGATATGGGATTCTGCTATCTTCACTATGGAGTTCTTGTTCAGGATGTTTCTATTCTCCAGTTCGGCACTCCATCTTGCTCAGAGCCTACAGAGTTGTCTCTCTATTCAGCAGATCCTCTTCAGAGCAGATGCTTATTCACTTCTTCCGATTCAGTCTTTTGGAGCTTTCTTACTTGTTTGCGTCGTCTCTCAGTTTTTCATTTTTTCACTTAGCCTTTTTGGTACTTCTAACATCTTAATATCGAGTGGTGGCCATGCCAGAACTTGATATTGAGGTGCGATGGGTGGTGGCATTGCTGGAACTCATCTTAGGAGTGCCTGAGTTTAGCTATATGTATTTTTGCTCTTGTTACCTAACAGGCATGTTGGCAGCTCCTTATGTTCGTGTTATATATATGTTCACATGTGTGCTCTCCTCTATGCGTAGAGGATCACACATTTTTCTCAAAAAATTAAATACTTCCTCTAAAAATTATTAAAGTAAGCATTTGGCAATAATTACAAGACTTACTGCATTTTCACTAATAAAATTATATTTCACTCATATATCTCACAACCAACCAAGATAAAGTTTGTAACACTTTATTTTCACATTTTATTTCCAAAAACCATTGTTTATTTAAAACAAACAATTTGAACTCCAATTTATTTTTAATTCACAATATTAAATTATAACCATTAGATGAAATAAGTTTAACTTAATAAAGATTAAATGAATTGAATTGGATTTGAATGGAACTATATGAATTAGTAAAGTGAATTAATTCCACTTAAGCTATAAAATGATTTAATAAAGTGAATGCAACTTAAATTCTGTAAACAATAATAACCAAATCACTTAGAGTCAAGCCATCGAGGTCAACGATGGTTCCCCAAAAGGCTTCAAAAGACTATACAGTGGCTTAGTAACTATTAATGCTTATAATAGATGCAAACAATTCAGCACAATATGGATTCTCATATTGTTATATCCAGGCTAGCTAATGTTGCCAAATTTTTTCCAAATTTGTGCATGAACTTGCTAATGTTGCTAGAAACAAACATTGAGTAATGAAGGAGACATAAGTAATGATGAACCAAATATTGAGTAAGCAGGAAAAACTTTTATGTTTTAACATGCAATGGAACATCTGCACATAAAACATTTATTTCCAGTGTCAGTCCAATAACAGGACTAAAAATTTGTTTTACACTATTAGAAAAGTTTGTTTCAGATATTTAAAATAATAGTATTTATGGCAAGTTAAAGAAAAAAAATGAAATGCAATTTGAATTGTGAAAAAAATTGAATGAGAATAAATGGATTTATGTAAAATTTATATGATTAATTGAATTTGATTTAAATCGGATATAAATGAATTAAATGCAAGTAGAGTGAGTTTTAATAAATCCAATATAAAATAAGTTAATGAAATGAATTATAAAATGGAAGTTAACTTAAGAAAGTTGAATGAAAGTGGTTGTGATAAAAGGAAATTTTTTACTTATATAAATTTTAGTTATAAAATAATATTTTACTTAAGTAAAGTTAATAATAAACTAATGAAGTGAATCATTTTATAAAATTAAGTTTAGTTAAGTAAAAATTATTAATATGAATTTGAATTAATGAAATGAACTAATGAAGTGAATTAATGAATTAATATGAACTTAAATTATGAAATGATAAATAAACCTGAGTTGTGTTTTATAAAATGGTCATAATAGACTTAAATGATTTACACATGAGATTGGTATTAAAGAAAATATACTAAGTGTAATGAAATAAAATTTAACTTAAACAAAGTTAAATATAATAATTTTATAAAATGGTTCATAAATGAATTTATATGAATATGTTAAACAAAAAGTGAAACAATTGGAATTTAACAAATTGAAATTTGAATAAGTTGAATGTAAATGAAATAGATGTAAATAAATTGGAAGTAAACCAATTAAATGTTAATAAATTGGAAGCAAACCAATTGAATGTTAATGAAAAATGAAAGTTAATAAGAAATAATAGTGTATAACTTAGTTATTGACATTGGAAAATGTATATTGTAATAGTTATGAATTAATTGGATAAATAGTAACCGTTGAATGATTCTTTTATAGTAAACCACTGTTATAACTGCTTTGATTTGCATATGATTGCTATGGTTGTGCATTGGTGCTTGTTGTAACGACCAGTAAAATTCGATAATTAAATTGGTTAAATTAATAAGATTTTTGTAATTAAATTTAGAAAGAAATAAAAAAATTTATAATTTATATTGAAGTAAATGTTAAGAATGAATTGTAGCAATGGTTATTAAAAATTAATTATTGACCGCTGAAGTGAAATCACAATAAAAATTAAATAGTGTAAATTGTTGCACTTGGGTATAAAATTTAAAATAGGTAAATAAGTGTAAGTATTGTATAAATAAAGGAGTTTGTATATAATTAATAGTAATTGAATGAATTCGGTATTATGTATGTAATTATAAAAATTGGTTGAAGTATGACAAACTTAAGTGTAACCTTGGCCTGTAAATAATTATTATAAGTCACATGTTTAATTAGTTGATTGAATTGGAATGGAAAATAAAATTTTAATAAATATAAATAAAGGTTACATTAATAGGAATGAGAATGTGTCAAGTAAATGAAAGGTAAATAATAGTAACTTGGTTTATAGAGTAATAATAGTCTAATGAAAAGATTTGGAATTGAATCAAATTAATTTATTGAAATTCAAATCTATAATAATTGGATTTACTGTAGTAAATGAGATTAATTACTACATTATTTGAAATTAAGATAAAATAGAAATAGTAATGCACGATGGTATAAACCATGATAACTATACCATAAAATGAAATCAATTAAATAACTAGATGGAGTTGAGAATATGGATTATTTGAAATTAAATTTATAATTACTGAATTTATGATAATTGAAATTAAACACTATAATTGGAAAATTAATTAACTTTGAACTGATGTTAATTTTTTTAATCTATGGTAAATGTCCAAGTAATTCGAAATGAGAGAAATTGTGATTTATTAAATTTGAACTGAAACTTGATTTAATTAATTTAATATTAAATTATTTAATTAAATGGAAAATAGCCATTTTGGCCACTGACTTGGATTTCGATGAAACCAGTTTCATCGGATCCGTAACGGTGAATTTTTGTAGGGTTTCAAGTTTCATAGTGATTGGACTTTTTGATCGTACGGACTCGAAACGCCTTGAAATCAATGAAATTGAAATCAATTTGAAATAACTTGATTTTAGCATAACTTCTTCATACGATGGAATTTGGACTTGATACCTGTTCCATTGCTTTTAAAATATATTAAAACATCTATTTTGATATATGGGTTGGCCCAATTTCATTCCGGAGTCAGAACGGGCTTTTCGGGCCATTTAATTGTTCAACGCGTATATCAAATCATGTCCATCTATTCTAATTTCGGTTTTGCATATATATACCTCGTTATATACCCTAGCCTATTCCTTATGTTCATTGTTCTATATGTACAATTCAGTTGTATCTCCTTCTCAATGGAAGACAATCAAATTCTAGATCCAATTGCAGTTCAAAATCAAATCAAAATTTCAAACTCCACAAACCATATTATATTTTATATCGTCGGAAAGCTCTCGAAGAGCGCATCTCATTTTATGATTCTTTTTTCATTTCGATGCATCATTTATCCATAAATTCAAGTTGAACCTCAGTCGTCCATAGGCTAGGGTTTTGATCCAACGGTGGATCGTCAACCATTTAACGATCGGGTAGTAGCGTTGGGATGCTGGTGTCGAGCAGGTCCTAGGGTGGTCGTCGCTCAGTGTAGGTCACTCGGAATTCGCCAAAAATTGGGGTAAAAGGTCGCGGCAGCGGAGGTGGTTCCAACCACCGGAGGGGGCACGCGTGGCCGTGTTTGGGTCGCCGGAGTTGGGGAGGGGGTCGCCGATGTCAGATCGTGCCGATGGGTCGAGATTGGCCAGCATTTGGATTGGGAGTAGCGGCGGCTCATTCGGTTCTTGTTGCGCATATTGCAGGTTAGGGTTAGCGTGATGGCAGTGGTGACGTGTTCTATTTTCTTATTTTTCTTATTTTAAAATTCAATTTTGTTTAATGTTCCAATACGCATAACTTTCACATATGAGGTCCATTTCAAGCGTGGTTTTCTCCGCTAGGTTCGTATTAGAATTCTGAACATTTTGGCGCTAGTTTGGATGAATTCTAAGACTTCAAATTTTGGGTTTAAATTGGATTTAAATTCAAAAGGTGAGTGTTTTAACCCATTCACAACTTCTAAAATTTCTTATGTGTGTTAAATTAATTTTTGATGTGATTAGAAATTTATTTATGACTGTTTCGCATACTTTTAATCATCATCTCAGTTAAATTGAATCTATTATTGAATATAAATGCCAGTAAATACCTGTTATGTATTATCTATTCCATATTGATGTTATGTTTGAATTGGACGATGATTGTGATAAATGTTGATGATTGATATTGAATGAATGGATGTTATATTTTATATTGTTATAAAATGCAAGTTGTTATGGATTTTATTTCGTTCGGGATTACGGTTTGAAATGATATATGACCGTATTTATAATTTAAATTACAGATTGAAATGATAAATATTTGTATCACTTGTCCATAGGATAGAAAATTATATAAAGACATCGTGGTCTGTATATATAAAAATATTTTTGAAATGTTTCTATGGTTTTATAAAGAAATATATGGTTTATATAAATATTGATTCTAGATATTTTATAAATGTTATCGTATTCTCGATTTTTAAGCTATGTCTAAATTTATTTTAAATATCGAATAAGCTTAATAAGAAGTTTGATTTTATTAAAGACAATACGGTTAAGTATTTAAATCATATTTTAGTATTGAGTTTATAATGATTTAAATAAAATGAAGGTTGAAAAGTAAATTGGAAATTTATTCGAAATTGAATTTATTTGAGAATTAAACGCAAATAAATTTGATGAAAATTTTATTAAATTTGAAATTAAAAGAGGTATGATGCTATAACTTGATTTTTGTATAGAGTGATTTAATTGAACATCAAGTTAATTTAAATGAATATATCAAGTTAAATAAATTGAAGAATATCCAGTTATTTGAAGTTTAAAAGTTTTATTTAAATAATATTGGATTTATTGAGTAAACGTTTCAAATCTAAATAATGGTAATTGAATTTGATATATATGGTATTATCAAAGAATTGGTTTTAAAATGGTGGAATATTTAAAGCTTTGAAATATATGGAAATTGAAATGGTTTATTTGGGGGTTCAAATCTGTATTTGGAATTTATTTGTGAAATTGAAGAAGCTATTTTATTATACAAAGTATCTTAATATTTAACCATTTAAGTGGGGGAAGTTATGTTTCAAAGTAGGAGTTTCAAAATATTATGATTTGGAGGTGTTATATTTCAAATATTTTGATGTCGAAGTGTTATAACGTTTAAAGTACTATGATTTTGGAAAAAGATATATCTAAAATAAAAATGATATTATATTAATTTGGGTTTGTATAAAAATGATATCATATTGATTTGTTTTAAAATGGAAATGATATCGTATTTATATGGTTTTGAAATGGGTATTATATTCCAGTTTTGAAGTATAAAATTATTTTAAAATGACCGCGGTGTTATAATAACGATTGTTTGTTAAAGAGACCGGGATCAGATATGGGCATACTCTCTGGCTATAACGGAAACCACTTTAACAACCGTGTACGCGGTGGAGATTCCAGAATGAAGTAGGATGGTGGCGGCATTCCTTTGAGGTATGAACGTGGACCCGGCTCCCGTGTGTTGGCTTAAGGTGGCTAAAACAGGAGCGATCTCGGGCCAGTGAGGTAGCCCCTCTTATCGGACACACTCTTTTGATACCATTCTATTACTCTGTGATTGACTGGTCCCTTTGATTTTTGGGGTGTGGCTTGAGGTGGGCGGTAGCTGCGTGCTATGCGTCACCACCAGCCCGTGTGCGTAATTGGTATATCTACCATCGCATTGCCTTGCATGTCGTGTCACCTAACCTAGCGAGCTTTACTACAGGTTTGATTTGTGTCATACCTATGGAGTATCTTCTCGTAGTCCCCCGATCAGGAGAAATGCAGGTACTGTATAGACTACTGACACTATTACGTGTTAAGGGCTATATGAGTAGCCCCTTAACGTTATTTTAAAGTAAGTTTATTTTACTAATAGGCATTATTATAATAGCGAAATATTACTACATTGTAAATAATTTAACGGATCCTTAGAAGAAGTGAATCCCGAGCATCTCCTAAGTTATTGCACTCATGTTTGACACTGGATAGAAGATGTCAAATTCCGTAAACATCTCTGATGCCATTACACTCATTTTTGTTTCAGTTGATTTAACTTACATAAGATCCTTTAATTCTGACTCGAGTGTTTTGTCTTTTCAACTCGCTCGGGTCAGTCTGAGCATTACAGAATTTGAAGACTTTAGTTTGGACGACGAAGACTAAGATATTATTGATGTTATCTATTTTATTATTCACTGCATTATGTACTCCGCTGCATTTTATTATTCTCTGGCATGTAAAACTCTGATATGTATTGTATAAGTACAATCAAATGTTTTGTAAACAGCTTAATGAACTGTTTATTTGATTATTATATTTTATCGTTCCACTGCAAGATTCTATTTTGTTTTTTTCCTTCTCTGCTTTTTCTTATTTACCCCATAACAACCCGCCCTTCTGTATGGTTTAAGTCTGACATGTGTGGTTTATCATCGATTTAAAGCATACAAAAAGATGGGATGTTGCATCTGGTATCAGAGCGAGGTTTAGCGATACACCTTAGCTTTGTAGGGTCTGACTCTTTATTCATAGGGTAGTAATACCCTATGAGGAGTCGTTGAGTGTGTATATATGAGAAAGTGTATTTGTTAGTGTTATAAAAGGTTTTTTTTATTGTGTTAATTTGTTCCGTTTTGTATGTATAAATTCTGGTTGGTGCATAGGACGCTGTGACATCAATAGGGATTTCTAAACACTAATAGGACAGACCGGCACAATATTTGTTTTGAATATAGGTAAATGAAATAATTTTGCCTATTATATTTTCTAAATTTAAAACAAAATTTTATAAATGATATATATATTTGGTTGCAATATATTGGTTGTTGGGTAGTGAAATATATAAATATTGATTGGAAACAAGATTCGAAGAAAATAAAGTAAATGAAAATTGGAAATTTTATAACCTAAGTCCCGTGGTTTTTGAAAATTTCATTCGAATAATTTTAGAATATAATAATAATATATTTAGAAGTATTTTCTGATATACATATTTCAGTATAAACTGAAAGAATTATTTTAAAGAAAATTTTGGAAAGGAATAAGTTCTGTACTTCCCCCTCTGTCGTTGGAAAATGATTTCGGTGATGAGTGTACACATCTTCGACATCCATATTCGAGTTTCGAAGTGGGAAGGCCACTGTAGTAGTTTTACTGCAGATTCATTTTGATAAACAAATATAAAGTTTTAACTGTTTCAAATACAATTGGATATATAAATTGTAAGTAGATATATTTATCTATTATCTTAAAATGATTTGAAATTTAACCTCGCATTTAGTTCTTAAGTTTCTGTGAATTGATAGTTTCAATTATTATAGTGAAATAGAATGTAATTAAGTTATAATTGGAACCTCTAATTAAAGTAAGAGATTAAATTGCTAAGTTATGAATGAAATTACAAGAAAAATTGAAATGGGTAACCTATAAGACAAAGACAGGATTATTGAACATTTAATTAATTTAAAAAGAAATGAGATAAACTTGTATAATTTTCAATAGCATTTTTTAACATACATATAACTTATCGACTATTGAAAAGTTAAAATGTTAAAAGAAAATGTAATGGGAAATTTTACAAGTAAAATTTGAAATAATGAAAGTATTTAATGAAATTCTTTAATAAATAAGAATTGGATGTTGAAGTTGGTATAAACTTAAGTATAATTGAAAGGTTACTAGTTTAATAAATTGAAAGGTAAGTATTATAAAAAGGTGATTATAGACTCAGTAGATGAATTGAAATGCTAGGAAATTTGATGGAACATGAATACTATGGATAAATGAATGAAAACAAATGAAAATGAGTAATAAATGAATGAATGTAATACAATAAAAAGAAAATTTATATGATATAAAAAATAATTGCGAGAAATAAATGTAAATTAAAAGATAAATCATTATATGAATGAAAATGAAATGAAACAATAAATGTTGTGAAATGAAATTTATAAGAATGAATTTAATTTATGCTTGGAATTTTTGTTTGTTTGGTTTATGGTTGTTTGGGGAATGATACTTTAAATTGTTGGATATATGAATAATCTATATATTTTCATCTAAGACTGTTGAGTAAATGGTGCACTTATCAGTTAATTTTTCATTTTGTACAATTTAAAGTTTTTAACCTGAACAGCTATTTGTTTTGTTTGCGATGGATATATGGATGGTTGATTTTATTGACTTCATATGATGATTGTACATTGTTGCAAGTGATTGTTGTTTATACTGATTTGTTTGTTAGTAGTTGAAACAACTCCAAATATTTCATTTTATATAACTATTAACGCTTTTAGGATTATATAAGTGAAATACAAGTTATGGAAGCAATTGCTACTGCTTTTGGTTTCATAATTAAGCGTTAATTGCCCGACAAATAGGCACGTTTTCGGATTACGGTTTTCTAGCATTATTATATATATATATATATATATATATATATATATATATTTCCATTGTTGGGATATATTATTTTTAAATATTATGATATACTGTTATATTTGATATTATATTTCGCCCGAGCCTCTCCGTAAAAAGGAGACTCTGCCGAAATTTTCCATAAATTTTGGACTTAGAAAATATTTTGAAAAATATTTTTCAAACTTTTCTAATTTGAGTATAAAAGATTTAATGGTTATAAATTGGTATATTTTATTTAAATTAAGTAATTTTGTAGATTTATTTGTTTATAAATTTAATATTTTAAGTAAGATATATTGATTTCGTAATTCTTCTTTTCCTTTCTTCTTCCTTTTTGGGACGAAAAGTTTTGAGTGGGGGAGAGTGTAACGACCCATAAAATTCGATAATTAAATTAGTTAAATTAATAAGATTTTTGTAATTAAATTTAGAAAGAAATAAAAAATTTATAATTTATATTGAAGTAAATGTTAAGAATGAATTGTAGCAATGGTTATTAAAAACTAATTATTGACCATTGAAGTGAAATCACAATAAAAATGAAATAGTGTAAATTGTTGCACTTGGGTATAAAATTTAAAATAAGTAAATAAGTGTAAGTGTTGTATAAATAAAGGAGTTTGTATATAATTAATAGTAATTAAATGAATTCGGTAATATGTATATAATTATAAAAATTGGTTGAAGTGTGATAAACTTAAGTGTAACCTTGGCTTGTAAACAATTATTATAAGTTACCTGTTTAATTAGTTGATTGAATTGAAATGGAAAATAAAATTTTAATAAATATAAATAAAGGTTACATTATGGGAATGAGAATGTGTCAAGTTAATGAAAGGTAAACAATAGTAACTTGGTTTATAGAGTAATAATAGACTTAATGAAAAGATTTGGAATTGAGTCAAATTAATTTATTGAAATACAAATCTATAATAATTGGATTTATTGTAGTAAATGAGATTAATTACTACATTATTTGAAATTAAGATAAAATAGAAATAGTAATGCATTATGGTATAAACCATGGTAATTATACCGTAAAATGAAATCAATTGAATAACTAGATGGAGTTAAGAATACGGATTATTTAAAATTAAATTTATAATTACTGAATTTATGGAAATAGAAGTTAAACACTGTAATTGGAAAATTAATTAACTTTGAACCAATGTCAAATATTTGTTTTAATCTATGGTAAATGTCCAAGCAATTTGAAATGAGAGAAATTGTTATTTATTAAATTTGAACTGAAATTGGATTTAATTAATTTAATATTAAATTATTTAATTAAATGGAAAATAGCCATTTTGGCCACTGACTCGGATTTTGATGAAACCAGTTTCATCGGATCCGTAACGGTGAATTGTTGTAGGGTTTCAAGTTTCGTAGCGATCAGACTTGTTGTTTGATCGTACAGACTCGAAACGCCTTGAAATCAATGAAATTGAAATCAGTTGAAATCAATTTGAAATAACTTTATTTTAGCATAACTTCTTCATACGATGGAATTTTGACTTGAAACCTGTTCCATTGCTTTTAAAATATTTTAAAACATCTATTTTGATATATGGGTTGACCCAATTTCATTCCGAAGTTAGGACGAGCTCTCCGGGCCATTTTATCGTTCAACGCGTATATCAAATCGTGTCCGTCCATTCTAATTTCAGCTTTGCGTATATATGCCTTGTTATAAACCCTAGCATATTCCTTATGTTCATTGTTCTGTACATACAATTCAGCTGTATCCCCTCCTCAATGGCAGGCAATTAAATTCTAGATCCAATTGCAATTCGAAATCAAATCAAAATTTCAAACTCCACAAACCATATCATGTTTTATATCATTGGAAAGCTCTCGAAGAGCGCATCTCAATTCTGTGATTTGTTTTTCAGTTCGGTGCATCGTTTATCCAGAAATTCAAGTTGAACCTCAGCCGTCCATAGGCTAGGGTTTTGATCCAACGGTGGATCGTCAGCCGTTTGACGATCGGTTAGTAGCATCGGGAAGCTGGTGTCAAGCAGGTCCTAAGGTGATCATCGCGCAGTGTAAATCGCTCGAAATTCGCCAGAAATTGGGGTAAAAGGTCATGGCAGCAGAGGCGGTTCCAGCCACAGGAGGGGGCGCGCGCGACCGTGTTTGGGTCGGCCGGAGTTGGGGAGGGGGTCGTCAATGTCAGATCATGTCGATGGGTCGAGGTTGGCCGACATTTGGATGGGAGTAGCGGTGACTCGTTCGGTTCCTGTTCGCGTATATTGCAGGTTAGGGTTAGCGTGATGGCAGTGGTGACATGTTCTATTTTCTTTTCTTTTTTAATTCGGTTTTGTTTAATGTTCTAATACGCATAACTTTCACATACGAGGTCCATTTCATGCGTGGTTTTCTCCTCTAGGTTCGTATTGGAATTCTGAACATGTTAGCATTGGTTTGGAAAATTCCAAGAATGTTCAAAATTTTGGGTTAAACTGGATTTAAATTCAATTTAAATTCAAAAGGTGAGTGTTTTAACCCACTCACAACTTCTAAAATTTCTTATATGTGTTAAATTAATTTTTGATGTGATTAGAAATTTATTTATATCTATTTGGCATACTTTTAATCATCATCTCAGTTAAATTGAATTTATTGAATTAAATTGTTATTTAATTTATTATTGAATATAAACTGCCAGTAAATACCTGTTATTTATTACCTATTCCATATTGATGTTATTGTTTGAATTAGATGATGATTGTGATAAATGTTGATGATCGATATTGGATGAATGGATGTTGTATTTTATATTGTTATAAACTGCAAGTTGTTATGGATTTTATTTCATTTAGGATTGCGGTTTGAAATGATATATAACCGTATTTATAATTTAAATTACGGATTGAAATGATAAATATCTATATCGCTTGACCATAGGATAGATAATTATATACAGACACCATGGTCTATATGTATAAAAATACTTTTGAAATGTTTCTATGGTTTTATATAAATATTGATTCTAGATGTTTTATAAATGTTATCTTATTCTTGATTTTTAAGCTATGTTTAAATTTGTTTTAAATATCAAATAAGCTTAATAAGAAGTTTGATTTTTATTGAAGATAATACGATTAAGTATTTAAATCATATTTTAATATAGAGTTTATAATGATTTAAATAAAATAAAGGTTGAAAAGTAAATTGGAAATTTATTCGAAATTGAATTTATTTGAGAATTAAATGCAAATAAATTTGATGAAAATTTTATTAAATTTGAAATTATAAGAGGTATGATGTTATAACTTGATTTTTATTTAGAGTGATTTACTTGAATATCAAGTTAATTTAAATGAATATATCAAGTTAAATAAATTGAAGAATATCTAGTTATTTGAAGTTCAGAATTTCTATTTAAATGATATTGGATTTATTGAGTAAACATTTCGAATCTAAATAATAGTAATTGAATTTGATATATATGGAATTATCAAAGAATTAGTTTTGAAATGGTGGAATATTTAAAGCTTTGAAATATATGGAAATTGAAATGGTTTATTTAGGGGTTCAAATCTGTATTTGGAATTTATTTGTGAAATTGAAGAAGCTATTTTATTGTATAAAGTATTTTAATATTTAACCATTTATGTGGGGAAATTTATGTTTCAAAGTAGGAGTTTCAACATATTATGATTTGAAGGTGTTATATTTCAAATATTTTGATTTCAAAGTGTTATAACGTTGAAAGTGCTATGATTTTGGAAAAAGATATAATTGCAATAAAAATGATATTATATTGATTTGGGTTTGTATAAAAATGATATCATACTGATTTGTTTTAAAACGAAAATGATGTCGTATTTATATGGTTTTGAAATGGACATTATATTCCGGTTTTGAAGTATAAAATTATTTTAAAATGACCGCGGTGTTATAATAACGATTGGTTGGTAAAGAGACCGGGATCGGATATGGACATATTCACTGTCGATATCGAAACCCACTTTAACAACCGTGTACGCGATGGAGATTCCAAAATGAAGTAGAATGGCGGCGGCGTTCCTTTGAGGTATGAATGTGGACCCGACTCCCGTGAGTTGGCTTAAGGTGGCTAAAACAGGAGCGATCTCAGGCCAGTGAGGTTGCCCCTCTTGTCGGACACACTCCTTCGATACCATTCTATTACTCTATGATTGATTGGGCCCTTTTATTTTTGGGGGTGTGGCTTGAGGTGGGCGGTAGCTGTGCGCTATGCGTCACCACCACCCCGTGTACGTAATTGGTATATCTGCACTGGCATTGCCTTGCGTGCCGTGTCACCTACCCTAGCGAGCTTTAGTACGAGTTTGATTTGTCTCGTACCTATGGAGTATCTTCTCGTAGTCTCCCGATCAGGAGATATGCAGGTACTATATAGACTACTGACACTATTACTTGTTAAGGGCTATATGGGTAAACCCTTAATGCTATTTCAAAGTAAGTTTATTTTACTAATAGGCATTATTATAATAGCAAAATGTTACTACAAAGTAAATAGTTTAACACTGGATAGGAGATGTCAAATCCCGTAAACATCTCTGATGCTGTTACACTAATATTTATTTCAGTTGATTTAACTTACATAAGATCTTTTAGTTCTGACTCGAACATTTTATCATTTCAATTCGCTCGGGTCAGTCTCAGCATTACAGGATTTAAAGATTTTATTTTGGAGGACGAAGACGAATGTATTATTACTATTATCTATTTTATTATTCATTGCATCATGTACTCCGCTGCATTTTATTATTCTCTGGTATGTAAAACTCTGATATGTATTGCATAAGTATAATAAAATGTTTTGTAAACAGCTTCATGAACTGTTTATTTGATTATTATATTTTATCGTTTCGCTGCAAGACTCTATTTTGTTTTTTTCTTTCTCTGCTTTTTCTTATTTACCCCATAACAACCCACCCTTCTGTATGGTTTAAGTCTGACGTGTGTGGTTTATCATCGATTTAAAGCATACAAAAAGGTGGGATGTTACACTTGTGATTATGATTTGGATTCAAATTTCATGCCATATAGTCTATTAAACTCATACATACCTTCATATCTTTTATAAGTGACTAATTTTCAAATTTGAGTTAAGATAGCTTCATACAAAACCATTTGGGCGTATACGTAGATTTTATATGCTTTTGCTTGCTTAATATGAGCAAACCCGCTTGTATTTAAATAATAAGGTACGTATTTTGGATTACATACCGCACTTTTATATTTTTCCCAACAGAATGCCTCATCATTGAGATGACATGTATATTTGATATATTTTGTATATATATCTGTTACATATTGTATTATAAAAAAAAAGTCGATCAAGTCGCACAAAGGAGACACTGTCGAAATTTTCCGTAAATTCTGATGTTAGAAAATTTTGGAGGTTTTAAAATTTCGTTACTTGTTTTTATATATAAGTTGTAATTTTCGTAAAACTGATGCTGTAGTGGCATAGCTGAAGCGTAGTAAGGGTTTTCTAAATAATATTTAATGTTTTTGTAATTTGATAATTTTGAATAAAATATATCAAATGTTAAATACTATATTTTACACCTTTCTGAAGACGAAATGCTTTGAGTGGAGGAGAGTGTAATGAACCGTATTTTTAACCATTTTAAATTATAAAATTTTATTTGATAATTGAATAAAAATGGTTAAAAATTAAATTTAATGTTTTATTTAGGGGTTTTTAGGCTCAGGAAAAAAGTTGGAGAAAAATTTAGTTTCAGGAATAAGAAATTTTCTTTTTAGGCTGAGAGATACATTTTAGTATAAATCACAGAATGATAGTTGCAACTATTATTTTTTGTTCACACTAAAAAGAGTCCTTCTAACTAAAAAACAAAATTTTTATCCTTGAGACTAAATTTTTTGCAACATCTTCCATGTGCCCATTTTTAAGTTTTAATTATTTACTAAAGTTATTGAATATGATCTTGAATAAAATTTTGAAATAACCGATTTCAAAGATTTTGGAAATAACAGATTTTGAAATGAAATTATATGTATTGAATGTGTTTGTAATCAATAACTGGAATTGAATAAAAAATGTTGAATTATTTAGATAGAAATAAAATATTTGTCGGTAACTACAATTCATTTGAAATTAATGGTTATTAATGTAATTTGTTGAATAACTAAATTGTTTAAATTTAATATTGAGATTTATATAAATAATTGAATTTTGAATTTAATATGAAGGAAAATAATGTCAAAAGATTATTTAAATTTTATTTAAACAAGATGAAAATTGTTAATTTTTAAAATTGAATTTAAAGTGATTAAATTGATTTTTGAAATTACTTGTCTTAATTAACGTGTAAAATTAGCCATTTTGGCCAATGTCTCGGATTTCAATGAAACCGGTTTCATCAGATCCATAGTAGTGAATTATTATAGGATTTCAAGTTTCGTAGCGATCGGACTTGTCGTTTAGCCGTGCGAGCTTGAAGCATATAGAAATTAATTTAAGAATTTATTTAAAATAAATTGATTTTGAAATGTTATCTTCTGAATATGATCAAATTAGGCCTCGAAACTAGTTCTGTTGTGTTCAGAATAGGGGTAAAACATATAAAACACTAGGTGGAATGCTTCGTTTGGTGTTCAGAAGTTTTGCCGGTCAATTGATCGTATATAATAAGCTGTTCATTGTCATTTTCATAAAACCCCAGCTTCAGCCGCTCGTTCAAAAAACATTAATCGCTGAAAATGGCCTATCTTTCTTCATCCATTCCTCTCAATCCATGCATTGGAATCAAAAACTTCCAAAAGCAAAGTCGTAGATCACGATGAGCTCTTCAATTTATGTGGTTGGATTGAGAAATTTTGCAATGATATGGCCTTAGTCTTGCCGCATTCATCGTCAAGTACTATGGGTTTTGCTCTTCAATGGCTACAGCGGTGGCGGCCGCGTCCCTAGTGTTGGTGGAGGTGGACATGGCGCACGTAGTGATAGTTGTCGATCGAGTTTTGATGGCTCAGTGTTGTGCACGCATGGAAAGCAAGGTTGCAATGTTAGGTTATTTCGCATCGACTTGGAAAGCTTTGAACAGAGGAAGAACATGAGCCAGATGAGTAAAAATTTTGTTTTTTTTTTAAATTTGGTTATATTAATTAATATAATTATATCATTAATGCTAATTAAATCGTAACTTTTGCATACGAGGCCCGTTTGAATGAAATGAGTTGCAATGGATTCGTATCAACGACGACTTTAGAATGGAATTGAGGTCAAATTTATTTGAAGCTAAAATATTTTTAGTTTTAAATAAAATGTGAGTGTTTTAAACGCTCATGAATGACTAAATTATTTTTATGTTAGTTAAATTGAAATCCTGAAGTGATTTAAATTTATTGATTGTTGTTTGGTAAATTTAACTAACATGAAAATCGATATTGAAATTTACATGTTAGGAATTTTGAATTAATTGTTAAATTGAAATTAGAATTAAACTATTAGTAGAATTCCTGATTATTGACAATTGGTTAATTTTTGTGATTTATTGACTGTTTGGATGATGGATTTAGTTAAGATTTTGGATGATTGGATGTTTATTTATTTAATATATCCTATTATCATCCTGTAAATTATCTGACAGTATATAAACTGTTATTTGAATTATTTCGAATAAATTAAGAAATAGGTTGAAATGATATATACCTATGACAATGTGATTTGGATTGAAATGATATATATCCATACCTGAAATTAAAATCCAAATAATTGATTCACTTGGCCATAGGATAGAAAATTATATACGGGCACCGAATTTAGTTAAATTAAATGATTTTAAGATTTTTGATTTGAAATTATTTAAATGATTTTGATTTAAAGAAATAAAAATCTAATCTATGAAAATCGAATTATTTTCGAACTTGGGCTCAAAATGGGGAATTAAAATGTGTTAAACGAAATTGTTTAAAAATGAAATTTGAGATTTTGAAGTTATAATTGAAATATGATTTGAGTTTTGGAAATTATTTTATTTCAAAAGATTTTGATTTTATTCGAGCATTAAAATATTGCGAAGCAAATGAAATTTAAAGCGATATTTAAAAACCGAGCTCGGAATCAAATTATTTTGAAAATTTGAATCTTTAATTGAATATTCAACTTAAGTTTGATTTAAATGATTTAAATTGATATTCTCAAACTGGCTCGAATTTATGTAAAGTGAAATAATTTAAAATTGAGAATTGATTTGAAATTGATTCAAATTGGAATCGAAATTGAAATTAACTGGAATTGAAATCGAAATTGAATTAATTTGAAATCGAAATTGATTTGAGTTGAAAGTGGAATCGAAATTAAGTCAAATTGAAATGGGAATTGAATTGATTTAAACTGAAATGGAAATTGAAATTGATTTGAATTAGAAGGTTTGGAATTGAATCAGTTTGACCTTGAAACTATTTTCAAATAAATTATTTTAATATAAGTTATTTAAAACTTATCTTTTTAAATATTCAAATCATTTTGATTTTCCAAACTATTTCCTATATAAACCATTTCTAATATATAAACCATTTTATTAAACTTATTTTATATCAACCATTTTAACTTTTTTTAACTATTTAAAACTATTCAGACTATTTTCTAAAAATAAAACTGGTCATGGCTATTACGTTTATATTTAAATCGTTGATTTAAACATGAATTGGGTTAAAATGAAGTTATAACTTAAACTGAAAATTCGAAACAATTTCGGAAGTGAAAATCAATACATTGAGGCGAAAATTATTTTGAAGTGAAATAGTATATTTTGAGTAAATATGATGATTTCGAAATGAAATGATATTTTGAAGAGAATATGATATTTTAAAGTCAAATATGAATCGTTTTTGAAATGTAAAAGTACCAGCCGGTGTATAAAACGATGTTTGGTTGTTAAAGAGATCGAGGCCTCCTATTGGCAAACTCTCTGTCAATGTTGGAACCACTTTAACAACTGTGTACGCGGAGGAGACTCCAGAATGAAGTAGTTGGATTTGGCGTTGTTTGTTGGATGCGAAGAAAGAGAACCATGATGGATAGACCCCGACAGAAATGACTAAAACAGGACGGCTTAACAGGGCCTAGCGGGCTAGCTACCTCTAGCAGACATCCGTTCTTCGATTTTTCTTCTTGGACTTGGTCCATATTATTACTCATGATGTTGGTTCTGACTGATGAACCTTGATTTTGGAATGATCTACCTTTGACTCGATGTGGGATGGATGTACGCAGTGGGCGGTCTTGGCTACGATGCGTTACTACCAATCCTTTTACCTGAACTGGTAGTGACATGCCTTGGGAATTGCCACACATACCTTGTCATACTTTTATCCCTATACGAGACCTCTATGATTTTGTTTTACTGTTGTCATATTACGATGCATCCCTATCCCTCGACGTGCTACTGGGACGTTATATGCAAACCGTACGACAATGCTTAAAAACACGTTGTGGGGGATTAATGTAAAGGTTTTTTTTTGAAATGGTATTTTATATACATGTCACTAGGACAACATATCACATGTCAATAACCGTTCGAACCACGCTACGCAAGTTTCGAACTTGTGACCTCTCGCACCAAAGCTAAATCACTTAACCACTTGAACCATGGTGCTTGTCATCAATGTAAAGGCTTTACGCTATAAAAAATATTTATTTTACTGATTAGATATTATATATATAGTGTGTTACACTATACATAATATTTTGATGGATCTTTAAGAGATGGGAAATCCCGTAACATATTTTGTGTTATTGCACGCATGTTATACACTGGATAGGAGATGTAAAACCCCATAAACATCTTTGATGACATTACACTCATGTTATGTGATATTGATTTGACTTGTATAAGGATATTTTAGTCCCAACTCGAGTGATTTGTCATTTGATTATGTTCGAGTCAGCCCTGAGTATTTCAGCGCATTGGAGATCATTTTATGGAAGACGAAGACGAAGATTTGGTATGTTATTACTAGTATTATTCCCTACATCATGTTGTTCTGCTACATTATTCTATTATTCTGTTGTTTATATAACTCTAATAAATGTTGTATAGATTATAATCAAATGTATAATATAAACATCTTCATGAACTGTTTATTTGATTATTATATTTTATTCTTCCGCTGCGAGATTTTGTGTTTGTTTTCTTTTTCTTTTTCTTTTCTTATTTTTCTTAATTAACCCAATTGATTATCTATGTTCCAGATTGTTTAAGTTGGACATGTGTGGATTATTGTCGATTTAAACCTTCCAAAATGTGGGACGTTACAGTCGTCGTACCCCTCAGTGAGCATAAGTGATATATGATCCACTCGTAGATGATAGTCATCATCTCCCTCTCAACCATCATGGATTACTTAATAAATTTGCGTAACGTCTCTACAAAAGAAAACGACAGAGTTATCTCGTATAATATGCTATCGAGACCATAAAGGGACACGAATGCCGTATATATATACATATACATATATATATGTAACAAACGGAAATTTTCGACTTTCGAAAATTCGACATCGACACTCACTTTATCGACTGCCGAGAAATCGAAGGCCGGAAACCCGAATAGTTATGGGTTTTAAAAAGAATTTAAGAAAAGAAAAGGAAAGAAAAGAAGAGAAGAAGATAGAAAATAGAGGGAAAAGAAGAAAGAAAATTTTAAAATAGAAGAAAAAGAGAAAAGAAAATAGAGAATTTTAAAATAGAACGGGAAAGAAAGGAAACAACAGAACAATAACAGAATCTCACAATTCGCAGCGGAACAACATATAATAATAAAAGAATATTCTTTAAACAAAGGACTATATCAGTTATTACATTTTATACTTTACATCATATCATCATCAGAGTGTACAACAACAAACAATGCAGCGGAAAAAGAAATACTATATAAACTAGTAATACGCCATGCCATCCATCTTGCCTCCAGCAACTCCAGAATATCCTGATAAAGCTTAACTCTTGACTGCCCGTGTGGAAATTGGTGGGCACCCAGAGTTTAGGAAGGAAAACAATAAACTCCAAGTCAGTCATGTGACTGGTGTGAGAACTCAAAACAGTTTATTTATCTTAAATCAAAATAGAGGAATATTTTTAAATTCAATTCGCAATGCTTTTAAAAATGAGACTACCATAAGGCCTCCCGCACACACACACATGCAAACACAGAATCGGAGGAGATTTCTCCTTATGATAGTCAAAGATGCTTGATACGCATAAAATCAAATCATTTTTGATATTATTATTAGTGTATAGTGTAGAAAACAATTTCGAAAGTAAAGATATAAATCTTAGCCAGCATAGGCATTCCGCACTTATGCCTACTATAGCTACTATGTTCAATAGCAGGTTACCGCCACATTCCATAGCAGGTAATACAACTAAAACCGTACAAGGCTCGTATTGTTTCTTTGGATTTCCAACAAATGGTCAGGCCAAGGAACTTCCCATTGCCACATGAGAATGCCTCTGGAAAGACATCCCCGAGAACCAAACCGGAACTCTGCCAACACAAGGCCGGGTTACCCCTAACTGGGTAACTACTGACACGAGCACGCCATTCCCCGATCGTAAACGACCTTTCTCACGGGATCCCGATAACCAACAACCACAAAGTAATAAATTCGCAGTAACCACATAGGTTAAATATCTGGGCTCCATACCATGATACCACCTCTATCCAGAAGGAAATGTACATACCCTAAAGGGTGCTACCCCTCATAACCTTGCCGCATCTTTCCTGTTTTGACCATTTCCGGGGTGTGAGGCTCGACGAAGTCACGTCCACAAAAACATACTTTATACAAAAGCCATGCTTTGGGTCAACAAATGATCAACACAATGATCATCAAGATAGACGATCAAATAAATGATCCTATCACAATAATCAACACAATGATCATTTACAGCTACACTCAGCATGTCACATTACCAAATTGGGAATATATCGCTGATAACTTCAACTATATAACCTCTGAGCTCGTACGTCTCAGAGAAGGATGTTAAGCTAAGAGAATAAATTCTCCGCCACCACAGAAATATATTTGAAAGAAATCGGCTTTATATCTCAATTTGTAATGTCAGACACACAATCCATACAAGTCTGTTCCGGGCTCGAACAGAACCGAAGGCACTTACAAAGAAGTCCTTGCAATCCGAATAATCTCTAATCACGTTCGGATTTCCCATCACATATGGAGATCTCAATACCAGGGATCAGCCAGTGCAGAGACAATCAACAAGAAATCCTTTCGCTTTCGAAAATATCCGTTCTTCAACACCGATCTTCGAATACAATTCATAACGACGTATCACATATTCGGAATGGGTTATACGACCCCAAGATCCTTTCCCGGTTAACCCGAATAGTGAGCGCTTATTTTAAAAAAAAATAAGTGTGGCATTCAATTTCAAACAATTCACAACAAATACCTATTTAAAGGTAAATATTGATAGTCGGTTATTGAACCATCAATAGATATGCCAACATCACCATATTCCAAATAATTTCCTAAATTATTTATTTCTCAAAAATATCTTTACAAGATATAAACATAATTTCCATACTTTAAAAATAAATCAATATTTATTTTTAAATCTAATTTCCCAATTTCATTTATAAATTCTATATTGAATTTACATTCCAAAATATTTATGAATATACGATTTCCATTCGTTTTCAAATATTCATTTTCAATTTATCCTCAAAAAGATAAATTCAAAATATTCACTTAATATTGGAAAAACATTTCCATACTTATTTATCTATAAGTAATTCACAAGCCCTTTTTATTTTCTACGCTTAGAAAATATTTAATATACTCTAATCGAAATTAAGTATATATTTCATTCTTTAAGGAAATCATTCACTTAACCCTATTTATTTGGGCCAAAACGAATGTTGCGTAAAACATCGTTACGACAACCCAAAATCACTAGTATAGGGATTCGAAATTAAAATAGATATATAAATCCCAATACTATACAAAACATTTCCTTTCGGAAATCATTTACTATAACAACAGTGTTATAGTCCACTATTTCCTTTTATTTCTCGAAAGCATCTATTTCAACAATAAATGTTGAAATCTATGGTTTCGAATCTCAATACAGTTTAAAACATCTTTAGATCGTTTTAATTCTATTTAAAACACCACATCTAAAATAATTTCTTTAACATAATATTCACTATTCAAAAACATGAATACACTTGTTGATAAATTTCATCACTTCTATTCATTTTATTTTAAAGAATTATTCACTGTCTAAAACATGAATATAATTCCATAAATAAATTACAACAATTCCTTATCAGAATAAGTCGTTGCGGATTTATAAAACAATGTTTATAAATTCTATTTCTATTTATTTTATAACAACTTCCTTTTATAAATTTCCTTTATAAATCTATTCAGTTTCATATCTCAATAATATACTAAAATTTCATATTCTAAGTCAAATACTTATAATTTATTTATTTATAAAAATCATTCCTTCAAACTTCCCAAATCTATAAATCTTATAACTTCTAAGATTCATTTATTTATCCAAATCCATTATTTTAATAACTTTATAAATTTTATAAACCTACTGTTTACAAAATTTCATTTATAACTTCACTGTTTATAATTCTATAAATTTCATTCATTTATGAAATTCATTTACAATTCATTCTAACACTTATAAAAGCTCGTTTTATAATTCCAATATTTTAATTTACAAATATCAATTTATAAATCTTTTAATACAAATGAATTTGTATTATTATTTTAAACATCTTTTAAACTCTTTTAGAATTCCATCATTTTGATTTATAAAATAATCAAATTTCATAAATCCTATTTTAAACTTTTCTTATAATAAATTTAGAAATCCCAATTTCACTATTTTATAAAGTCATAAATCCCATATTTTCTAAAATCAACCTTTAACTATATTTCTCAAAAATAAAAATTTTATAACATTAAGATTATAACGTTTATTTATTTATAATGAATCAATTCCAAAAATATTTTATAAACGTATATTTCCAAAAATCACTTTAGAAATTCCTTAAAAATCAAAATTATTATTTTTAAACTTCCAAAAATTGGATCTGATGATGCAACGCATCAATAGTCAATCACGACTTTCAAACATCATATATCATCCATGATAAACAATCAAATATCACAATATCTGAAATAAATTAAATACGGGTGAGGAATCCAGTTGGATCCCTCCAACCTGTTTCCCTGCATCCACAGACATTAGCACAATACCAATTCCGTTTCAAGACGGAATATCGCGGTACATGGGATTTTATAAATATATATCCGCTTACTAACGGCGCAATAGGGTCTCATCCGCTAAAAGAAAATGCGGGAAATCAATCAACTGCAATATATACATATGCCAATATATATATATATATTGCTATATATAATATAATACCAATTCCACTTCGAGGTGGAATATCGCGGTATATGTGTGTAATAAATAACCTCCGCTTACTAACGGCGTATAGGGTCTGTTCACATCCAATATATATATATAACAATCATCTTTTAATCATTCAATCATTCAATCAACACAGTCAAGCAAATTTTAAATCTAACTATTTAAAATTTAAATAAACAATAAAATTCCTTTTGAGTGAGAAGTTCTCACCTTTATTCCTGTTTGCCATCCACTTCCAATTCAACTTGTTTTCTTCATTTATACCTTGTATAAATATTTACACAATTTATTAATATTCGAACCAATCGAATAAATTAAATTTTAATTAGATAATTTTAATTCATCGGCGATTTCATTTTAAAAATTAAATTAACTTATAGTTTTATTTTTAAACCAATTTCTCGTTTAAACAAATTTATTTAACTAATTATTTTACTTTAAATTAATATCTTTAAATCAATTTCTTTTAATAAATTTGTTTAACTAAAAATTTAAATTTTAAACTAAATTCCCTTTAAATAAATCTTTCACTTAATAAATTGAATTTCCATTTGAAAATTTTAATTCATCGGTGATTTCATTTTAATAGTGTAAAACCAATTTGTAAATCCGCACCGACTTATTTAAATTTACTTCTCAAATCTGTAAACTTATTTCACACTTTAAGAATAAATCCGTGTTCATTTTTAAAACAAATTTTCCTTCTTTTTTTTTTCTTTTTTTTTAAAAAAAAATAAATTTCTGTTAAATAAATTTATTTAACTAAACATTTTAATTTCAAACTAATGCTTTTAAATTTTAAACAAATTCCTTTATAAATAAAATTCATTTGGCTAACAATTTGGGTTAAACTAATAATTTATTCTTAGTATAATAATTTAAACTAATCGAATAATTAATTTCTTTGAAATAGATTTAACTAACTAATTATTATTATTTTTTTATTCAAAGCATTCTTTTAAAAACTGCATATATATACATATTGAAATAAATTTTCTCACCTGCAATCGACTTCGCCTCCAACATCAACGTTGCCACTGCCAATCGAATCGCGCTTCACCTCCATCAGCATCGCCTGTCGCCAATGATTAGAACGCGACCTCTTCCATTCAAGCGACCACGATACCCCTTTGCTCGATCGTGATTCGACTCGCGTATGAGAGCCAACCCCCCCTTGCCGCGCCCCATCATCGCGCTACAGGCTCGAATCGCCTACGATCAACCGCGACACCATCGCCGCGAGTATCCACACTCGAGCGCGACCCACTGCCTCAGCCCTAAAAATCGATGCCGAGCCCCACATCCTTCGACCTCACCTTCGAAGTCAACAACGTACCCCAGGCGCCGCCCCCTGTAGAAGCCATCGCCTCGTGTCGCCGTCGCCTCTAATGTCGATCGCGACTTTGATTTAGGGCTTCGGCCGTTTGTTTTTATTTATTTTTTTTCTTTTTTTTTCTTTTCCTTTTGCCTGGAGACGAAGTAAAATAAAAAAAAGGGAAAGAAAGAGGCTCGGTCAATAGCTTCGAATAAGAGGAGGGAGGGCTCGAGATCGAATAACTGAAGGGAGTGTACGCGGCCATTAATTTTCTTCTTTCTTTTGATTTTACTTTTGAACGAGAGTGAAGGGGGAGAGGGTAATTTAAACGCAAAGGAGTATGCCCTGCACGATCTCCTCAGTGATACTAGGCGCAACAAATGGGATGTTGTCGTTGACAAATTTTTAAATTTAAATTTAAATTGAATCCTTTAATTTCGACGCGTTTTCTCGCCGTGTAATCACATATCAATTCCGAAAAATGCGAAATTTGAAATCCGACAATAATTCAATATTACGGACCCAATGGAACTGGTTTCGTCGAATTCCGACACTGTGCCTCGGACGACTATTTTTAAATATCGATTCGAACGATTAAATTTCAAAACTGAACAATTCACTTCCAAATTAAATTCTGAAGCTTCTATTATCTTCAATATTATCAATATGAATTTTACAAGCCTTTGAAATATTTTTCTTCGGCTTAAAATTGAAGATTTAAATTTTTATTCAACTCTCAATAGATTAAATTCTATAATTTAATCGCCAAATTCAAAGTTATATTGAAAATTAAATCCAAACCATCATTCAAATATTTAAAATTAATTAAATATTCTCAAATTAAATTGTTCAAAATTCTGGGTCGTTACAATCTTTCCCCCTTAAAAGAATTTCGTCCCGAAATTACAAGTTAAGAAGAATGCCCTTATCCCATTTATCATTTTTTCACAATTCAAAATAGTTTTATCAACCTACTAACCTAAATCTTTTTACTAGAGATTCATTATCATTTCAACTAGCTTTCCAACTTCAATTATAGGTTTCAATCAACATTGTTTTCCTAACAATTCAAATTTAAATTCAAATTCAAATTTCAAACTTTCAAGATTTCTCAAAATTTTTCTAACACCCTAAGTTTTCGAAAAATTTTGCCAGCGTCTCCTTTGCGCGGCTAGCTCGGTACGACTACAAAATGGCACCACGGCCCCTCAGAATCAAAAAGAAAAGAGAAAAGCCAAGTGGCTAGAGAAGAAAGTCATCAAATCTCATACTGAAATTCAAATACGTACCTTTTTGTCGAGCAATTCAATTTTATCTTTGAAATCAAAATCCAATTCCTTTATACACCTGTATAACCTGCTATCATAATATCTAATCCAACATTCAAACCAATTTGCATATTTCTATTACAAAATTTCCAACATATGTTCTTATACACTTTTACTTCACTATTGAAGTTACATATTTATTTTCATTCAATATTATATTTCAATTTCGATTCACAATTTCAATTCTATTTGAATTCAATTCATAACTCAAATTTCATTCAAATTCAATTCTCAATTCTAAATATTGAATTCTAACTATTAACTTTCATTTAGTAATTCATATTACTACCTTAAATTAGTTTCATTCACTAATTCATTTCAATATTTCAATTCATCTCGAATTTACTAAATTGCTTAATTCAATTTTGTTGCTTACGACCAATTCACATACCATATTCATATTCATTCCATTTGAAATTATTTCATAAAAGAATAAATTATCAAGTTAATTTTCTTGAATCCAATCCATCTTATTTTAATTCCATATACTAATGATAATAATTCAATATTATCACTTCTAACAATCATGCAACCATATACTATAATAATTCATAGAAAAATCATTTCTTTTTTTATACAAAAATAGTTTTGGGCAAAATTACTTTATTTACCTGATTCAAAACAATTTTATATTCACTAACAAATACGCTCTCATAGCTATTATTACACTCAAACTCAATCTAGAGTACTACTGACTCTATCTCTAATGAGTAATACCCAACAGAACCATGGTTGTCGCTTAACCATAAGCTCTGATACCAAATGTAACAAACGGAAATTTTCGACTTTCGAAAATTCGACATCGACACTCACTTTATCGACTGCCGAGAAATCGAAGGCCGGAAACCCGAATAGTTATGGGTTTTAAAAAGAATTTAAGAAAAGAAAAGGAAAGAAAAGAAGAGAAGAAGATAGAAAATAGAGGGAAAAGAAGAAAGAAAATTTTAAAATAGAAGAAAAAGAGAAAAGAAAATAGAGAATTTTAAAATAGAACGGGAAAGAAAGGAAACAACAGAACAATAACAGAATCTCACAATTCGCAGCGGAACAACATATAATAATAAAAGAATATTCTTTAAACAAAGGACTATATCAGTTATTACATTTTATACTTTACATCATATCATCATCAGAGTGTACAACAACAAACAATGCAGCGGAAAAAGAAATACTATATAAACTAGTAATACGCCATGCCATCCATCTTGCCTCCAGCAACTCCAGAATATCCAGAATATCCTGATAAACCTTAACTCTTGACTGCCCGTGTGGAAATTGGTGGGCACCCAGAGTTTAGGAAGGAAAACAATAAACTCCAAGTCAGTCATGTGACTGGTGTGAGAACTCAAAACAGTTTATTTATCTTAAAATCAAAATAGAGGAATATTTTTAAATTCAATTCGCAATGCTTTTAAAAATGAGACTACCATAAGGCCTCCCGCACACACACACATGCAAACACAGAATCGGAGGAGATTTCTCCTTATGATAGTCAAAGATGCTTGATACGCATAAAATCAAATCATTTTTGATATTATTATTAGTGTATAGTGTAGAAAACAATTTCGAAAGTAAAGATATAAATCTTAGCCAGCATAGGCATTCCGCACTTATGCCTACTATAGCTACTATGTTCAATAGAAGGTTACCGCCACATTCCATAGCAGGTAATACAACTAAAACCGTACAAGGCTCGTATTGTTTCTTTGGATTTCCAACAAATGGTCAGGCCAAGGAACTTCCCATTGCCACATGAGAATGCCTCTGGAAAGACATCCCCGAGAACCAAACCGGAACTCTGCCAACACAAGGCCGGGTTACCCCTAACTGGGTAACTACTGACACGAGCACGCCATTCCCCGATCGTAAACGACCTTTCTCACGGGATCCCGATAACCAACAACCACAAAGTAATAAATTCGCAGTAACCACATAGGTTAAATATCTGGGCTCCATACCATGATACCACCTCTATCCAGAAGGAAATGTACATACCCTAAAGGGTGCTACCCCTCATAACCTTGCCGCATCTTTCCTGTTTTGACCATTTCCGGGGTGTGAGGCTCGACGAAGTCACGTCCACAAAAACATACTTTATACAAAAGCCATGCTTTGGGTCAACAAATGATCAACACAATGATCATCAAGATAGACGATCAAATAAATGATCCTATCACAATAATCAACACAATGATCATTTACGGCTACACTCAGCATGTCACATTACCAAATTGGGAATATATCGCTGATAACTTCAACTATATAACCTCTGAGCTCGTACGTCTCAGAGAAGGATGTTAAGCTAAGAGAATAAATTCTCCGCCACCACAGAAATATATTTGAAAGAAATCGGCTTTATATCTCAATTTGTAATGTCAGACACACAATCCATACAAGTCTGTTCCGGGCTCGAACAGAACCGAAGGCACTTACAAAGAAGTCCTTACAATCCGAATAATCTCTAATCACGTTCGGATTTCCCATCACATATGGAGATCTCAATACCAGGGATCAGCCAGTGCAGAGACAATCAACAAGAAATCCTTTCGCTTTCGAAAATATCCGGTCTTCAACACCGATCTTCGAATACAATTCATAACGACGTATCACATATTCGGAATGGGTTATACGACCCTAAGGTCCTTTCCCGGTTAACCCGAATAGTGAGCGCTTATTTTAAAAAAAAATAAGTGTGGCATTCAATTTCAAACAATTCACAACAAATACCTATTTAAAGGTAAATATTGATAGTCGGTTATTGAACCATCAATAGATATGCCAACATCACCAGATTCCAAATAATTTCCCAAATTATTTATTTCTCAAAAATATCTTTACAAGATATAAACATAATTTCCATACTTTAAAAATAAATCAATATTTATTTTTAAATCTAATTTCCCAATTTCATTTATAAATTCTATATTGAATTTACATTCCAAAATATTTATGAATATACGATTTCCATTCGTTTTCAAATATTCATTTTCAATTTATCCTCAAAAAGATAAATTCAAAATATTCACTTAATATTGGAAAAACATTTCCATACTTATTTATCTATAAGTAATTCACAAGCCCTTTTTATTTTGTACGCTTAGAAAATATTTAATATACTCTAATCGAAATTAAGTATATATTTCATTCTTTAAGGAAATCATTCACTTAACCCTATTTATTTGGGCCAAAACGAATGTTGCGTAAAACATCGTTACGACAACCCAAAATCACTAGTATAGGGATTCGAAATTAAAATAGATATATAAATCCCAATACTATACAAAACATTTCCTTTCGGAAATCATTTACTATAACAACAGTGTTATAGTCCACTATTTCCTTTTATTTCTCGAAAGCATCTATTTCAACAATAAATGTTGAAATCTATGGTTTCGAATCTCAATACAGTTTAAAACATCTTTAGATCGTTTTAATTCTATTTAAAACACCACATCTAAAATAATTTCCTTAACATAATATTCACTATTCAAAAACATGAATACACTTGTTGATAAATTTCATCACTTCTATTCATTTTATTTTAAAGAATTATTTACTGTCTAAAACATGAATATAATTCCATAAATAAATTACAACAATTCCTTATCAAAATAAGTCGTTGCGGATTTATAAAACAATGTTTATAAATTCTATTTCTATTTATTTTATAACAACTTCCTTTTATAAATTTCCTTTATAAATCTATTCAGTTTCATATCTCAATAATATACTAAAATTTCATATTCTAAGTCAAATACTTATAATTTATTTATTTATAAAAATCATTCCTTCAAACTTCCCAAATCTATAAATCTTATAACTTCTAAGATTCATTTATTTATCCAAATCCATTCTTTTAATAACTTTATAAATTTTATAAACCTATTGTTTACAAAATTTCATTTATAACTTCACTGTTTATAATTCTATAAATTTCATTCATTTATGAAATTCATTTACAATTCATTCTAACACTTATAAAAGCTCGTTTTATAATTTCAATATTTTAATTTACAAATATCAATTTATAAATCTTTTAATACAAATGAATTTGTATTATTATTTTAAACATCTTTTAAACTCTTTTAGAATTCCATCATTTTGATTTATAAAATAATCAAATTTCATAAATCCTATTTTAAACTTTTCTTATAATAAATTTAGAAATCCCAATTTCACTATTTTATAAAGTCATAAATCCCATATTTTCTAAAATCAACCTTTAACTATATTTCTCAAAAATAAAAATTTTATAACATTAAGATTATAACGTTTATTTATTTATAATGAATCAATTCCAAAAATATTTTATAAACGTATATTTTCAAAAATCACTTTAGAAATTCCTTAAAAATCAAAATTATTATTTTTAAACTTCCAAAAATTGGATCTGATGATGCAACGCATCAATAGTCAATCACGACTTTCAAACATCATATATCATCCATGATAAACAATCAAATATCACAATATCTGAAATAAATTAAATACGGGTGAGGAATCCAGTTGGATCCCTCCAACCTGTTTCCCTGCATCCACAGACATTAGCACAATACCAATTCTGTTTCAAGACGGAATATCGCGGTACATGGGATTTTATAAATATATATCCGCTTACTAACGGCGCAATAGGGTCTCATCCGCTAAAAGAAAATGCGGGAAATCAATCAACTGCAATATATACATATGCCAATATATATATATTGCTATATATAATATAATACCAATTCCACTTCGAGGTGGAATATCGCGGTATATGTGTGTAATAAATAACCTCCGCTTACTAACGGCGTATAGGGTCTATTCACATCCAATATATATATATAACAATCATCTTTTAATCATTCAATCATTCAATCAACACAGTCAAGCAAATTTTAAATCTAACTATTTAAAATTTAAATAAACAATAAAATTCCTTTTGAGTGAGAAGTTCTCACCTTTATTCCCGTTTGCCATCCACTTCCAATTCAACTTGTTTTCTTCATTTATACCTTGTATAAATATTTACACAATTTATTAATATTCGAACCAATCGAATAAATTAAATTTTCATTAGATAATTTTAATTCATCGGCGATTTCATTTTAAAAATTAAATTAACTTATAGTTTTATTTTTAAACCAATTTCTCGTTTAAACAAATTTATTTAACTAATTATTTTACTTTAAATTAATATCTTTAAATCAATTTCTTTTAATAAATTTGTTTAACTAAAAATTTAAATTTTAAATTAAATTCCCTCTAAATAAATCTTTCACTTAATAAATTGAATTTCCATTTGAAAATTTTAATTCATCGGTGATTTCATTTTAATAGTGTAAAACCAATTTGTAAATCCTCACCGACTTATTTAAATTTACTTCTCAAATCTGTAAACTTATTTCACACTTTAAGAATAAATCCGTGTTCATTTTTAAAACAAATTTTCCTTCTTTTTTTTTCTTTTTTTTTTAAAAAAAAAATAAATTTCTGTTAAATAAATTTATTTAACTAAACATTTTAATTTCAAACTAATGCTTTTAAATTTTAAACAAATTCCTTTATAAATAAAATTCATTTGGCTAACAATTTGGGTTAAACTAATAATTTATTCTTAATATAATAATTTAAACTAATCGAATAATTAATTTCTTTGAAATAGATTTAACTAACTAATTAATTTTTTTTTTTATTCAAAGCATTCTTTTAAAAACTGCATATATATACATATTGAAATAAATTTTCTCACCTGCAATCGACTTCGCCTCCAACATCAACGTTGCCACTGCCAATCGAATCGCGCTTCACCTCCATCAGCATCGCCTGTCGCCAATGATTAGAACGCGACCTCTTCCATTCAAGCGACCACGATACCCCTTTGCTCGATCGTGATTCGACTCGCGTATGAGAGCCAACCCCCCCTTGCCGCGCCCCATCATCGCGCTACAGGCTCGAATCGCCTACGATCAACCGCGACACCATCGCCGCGAGTATCCACACTCGAGCGCGACCCACTGCCTCAGCCCTAAAAATCGATGCCGAGCCCCACATCCTTCGACCTCACCTTCGAAGTCAACAACGTACCCCAGGCGCCGCCCTCTGTAGAAGCCATCGCCTCGTGTTGCCTCTAATGTCGATCGCGACTTTGATTTAGGGCTTCGGCCGTTTGTTTTTATTTATTTTTTTCTTTTTTTTTCTTTTCCTTTTGCCTGGAGACGAAGTAAAATAGAAAAAAAGGGAAAGAAAGAGGCTCGGTCAATAGCTTCGAATAAGAGGAGGGAGGGCTCGAGATCGAATAACTGAAAGGAGTGTACGCGGCCATTAATTTTCTTCTTTCTTTTGATTTTACTTTTGAACGAGAGTGAAGGGGGAGAGGGTAATTTAAACACAAAGGAGTATGCCCTGCACGATCTCCTCAGTGATACTAGGCGCAACAAATGGGATGCTGTCGTTGACAAATTTTTAAATTTAAATTTAAATTGAATCCGGTTTAATTTCGACGCGTTTTCTCGCCGTGTAATCACATATCAATTCCGAAAAATACGAAATTTGAAATCCGACAATAATTCAATATTACGGACCCAATGGAACTGGTTTCGTCGAATTCCGAGACTGTGCCTCGGACGACTATTTTTAAATATCGATTCGAACGATTAAATTTCAAAACTGAACAATTCACTTCCAAATTAAATTCTGAAGCTTCTATTATCTTCAATATTATCAATATGAATTTTACAAGCCTTTGAAATATTTTTCTTCAGCTTAAAATTGAAGATTTAAATTTTTATTCAACTCTCAATAGATTAAATTCTATAATTTAATCGCCAAATTCAAAGTTATATTGAAAATTAAATCCAAACCATCATTCAAATATTTAAAATTAATTAAATATTCTCAAATTAAATTGTTCAAAATTCTGGGTCGTTACAATATATATATATATAACATCATGTAATCAAATACACGTATCTCGAATGAAAACCGATATTTCGTCATCGTCTACCTATACAGATAGTCACTACTGAAAGACCATTAATATGCATGGCCACAAATATAGAGCCAATATGACATATGATCACTAATATAAGATCAATACTATATATGGTCACTAATATAAGACCGATACAATTCATAAAACTATACATACCCTGAGGTTAAAGACTGAAAGTATGTATTTACTCCGTTCGATCATACATGCTCGTCGAACATGATTGCATAGTTGATTATCGTACTGATCTTGTGTCCGATCATAATCAATCATTTTTAACCACATACAGTTCAATTTGCATCCATGTTCGAATCTGAGCTTCATCGTGACTTTGAATTCCTCAAATAGTCCAAAGCCTTCCTAAAGTTATGGCGAAGTCTCACAAAGAACTGCACACAAAATGGGGGAAAATCCTCGAAGCTTTACACTTAAATAGGTCTTATTCCCTTATATATTGCTCATATGTATGTGCATACACTAACTTATGTATGCTTATGCACACACATACATGCAAACAAAATTTCTACACAAATCATGTTTGAGCTTCATCGGAATGATTACTCAATCTGGTATTCTCTTACATAACTTAGCGCACCCAGTGGTTGGTATGGCTACATAAGATTACTCGCAACTTGATTGTATACATATATGTGTATTTTCGCACATATATACAATTTTTTACACAATCAAACAAACATTATCAACAATTTAAACTATAATACAAGAATTGCTTTGATTGTTATGCAACCTCAAATACATGTATATACATACCTGCTCGTGCACATATGCATATACATATATTCAGGTAAGTAAGTAAATGATTACTTAAATCGAATCTTACTTTTAAAATATTTTAAATAAAATTCCAATCTCTTTTCCATTATTTTATAAAATCATACCATTGATTTATAAAATAAATCATTAGCTTATAAATCATTTTTATGCCCTCTAGCTTATTTTTAAAAGTCATACTCTAACTTTGAATAAGTTAATAAAATATATAATAATATTTCTATTACTAATATAACGAAAAATTAGGGTTTAACTAATTTAAAGTAATGCTATAAATTAATTTTGTCACTATTTAGTTCTATTCAATACGAATAGAACACAATGTAAATATATGGGATTTTAATCAACTTTTTCAGATATTTGGTCAAACAAATCCAATCAAATAGGGAAACAATTTCATATATACTTATTTTCTACCTCTACTAGGTAATATTTGTCAACATATAAAATTATGAGGATTTATACGAAAATATAGGCTTAGAGTTATAATTCCACTTATCTGATCCATAAATTCTCAAATGTCCGAATCGGTCCAAGCCTATTCCATGTCGTAGAAAATCTTACTACGAGTGCAACGGCAAAGCCGCATCTTGATTGAACCTCCTATGCAAGAGACATGAATTTTATAAGAAATGTGATTAATTAAAATAATTAATTTATTACTTATTCTCTAATTACCTTCCCCCCTTAATCGACCTTCTCTTTTTTCCCAAATTGAAATGCACAAACGTGCATAAAACAAGTATACAAGAACCCACCAAGACGCATACTTCTCTCCTCCTTTTCATGCTCCTCACGTAATGGGATCACTTATTGTCGCCTCCAACACGTTACCTTTGCAGAGCTTCGCTCCCAACCCAACCACCTGAGGCCCGCACCCCCAAATCCATTTATGACCTATAACCCCTAATCCATCCTTTATTATGTAGTGTTTTCCTGGGTATGCTGGAGCTCCGGTGGTTAGTGCTATGGCATGTGCTTTACCAAGCGAAACACGTTGGTGCATCCTATTTCACCTAATTCTCCTTCCACTTCCCCCATGCCTCAACCCTAGTCAAGGCACAAACGACAATCACCCACAAACTTCACCACACATGCCAAAGTCCATGTGTATTCGAAGCCCAACTCGCCCTGAGTCGAATGGATCTGGTCTTATGATTTATAATCGACCGAAGCCCTCTAATTTGATTTTTTAAGTTGGAGGCAATATATCATTTACTAAGAAGAGGAAAAGTGAAAAAGTGACAAAAGGGAAGAAAATGATGTGGGGAAAGTCTCGTTTGTGGTGTGTGTGTGTATGTATATTTATTTATTTGAATTCTCAAATAAATCCCCACACATTTTGAACTCGTATGATCACACAGCATATAAGATTGCTACAAAATTATAGGTGCACATTGTCTTATTTTATGATCCCAGTAGTATAAATTTCATCGCGATTCAAAACAATGCTCCAAGATGATAATTTCATGCCTTTTGAGGTCATTTTGGCCATCGGATCGCGGGATTCCAAATGTAGTGGTACTCATTTTGATTCACAATGTCGATCCGAACTCAATAAAGGTGATCTTGAGTCCTAATTTGATTATATATGAAAATTCATATTTTGGACCTTCAATTTAATGACGATTCAATATTTAAATTACTTGTTCAAATAATTCGTTATTAAAAATGCGGGTAATTACAAATTCTATGCGATTTTGAAGAGTATGGATATTTTAATGAACGATATTTACACTTGGCACACGAGGACTATAATGTAATCATGGTGGGTTCACATCGGTGATGTCCACATAACTTTACGTCCACTACGCTTTGGACGATTGTCCACTCTATATAATTACTGGTATCCTTCTTTTTAAGATTATATTGGGAGGTTGATTTTGATCGTTCCTTAGGTCTCTGAAATTTATCTAGATCAACCATGAGTGCACGAATCATTTAAATACATAGATGGTTGATTTTATTCAACATAAACTATAAAAAAACATGTTAGTACATGATCAATATCTGAAACATACTAATATTCAATTAATTATCGACATATTATGTTTTCAAAAAAATTATCTAAGTATTATTTACATTTCATGCAATATATCCATTGCAAACATGCAAATCAACTAGATTTCTAATGAATTAATTTAATTTCACCATATCTAAAACATCTAAAAGTAACAAACATCTTAATAAAAATACCTTGAGAAGAAGGATTAGCAGCTATGTTGATTTTATTTCCTCTAATTTCTTTGTCCTACATTATTTGCTAGACGTAATAAATTTTATTCTAGAAATTATGGTTTGGGTTTTAAAACCTTGTAGTTTTAAAAGATGGAACATTGTTGAATAATGAAGGTCTATAGCTAAAAAATATTGATAATTAGGTTTTACTGGATGCAAAGACTAAAGTGAAAATCTAAAAGTGTGTTTAGTTTTCTTTTTTAATCAAATTAGTTTTGGGTTAAAGTAGGATTGGGTTGATTTACAGCCAACCCGTATATAGTATGGGTTAAAAATTGTAACCCGTATCCAACTCAAACTAGGTTAGGTTTGGTCATATTTATGTGGATTGGGTTGGATTGATGGGTTAGATCGAGTTGATTATGGGTTTTTTCCCATTAGTAAAAAAGGAAGATGAAATTACAAATATAATTACCCAACTTCGACCATTACATGCAATGTCACTACTGCCTGGATGATTACTACTAGAACTAAAAACTCGACTTCTGACAACACTAGAAAATATTATAACCATATACCTAGTAATATTTCTTAACTCAACACCTTATGATTTGAGAACCTCCAAATTTCACATCACAGATCAATCTAAAAGGGTCTAGATTCAAGACAAGGATGATAAACCCAGCCAAAGGATACTATATTGATATCTGTATACCACTACTATTTGGATATGCTCGTATTAATGGAGAAGCTTTTTATTTGAATCTTTTGCCTAAAATGATAGATTGTTGTCATTGATGAAAGGACTTCAAATCAAGATTCTATTGGTATGTCTAAATCAATATTACGGTCCCTATGTGATGATTTCCTAATGGATGTCGACCTACTTTTTAAGACCATCATTACTTGTAAAACTCAAACTTGTATCTTAGGTCCAAAACATGTGCTATAAAAATGATTTTATTAATTACTTCAACATTACCCTAATATTTGTCATCCTTAGCTTCCATCAATCTGACCATATTTTGTAGATTAAAATCATCAATGTTATTTCTATCTTATTCAATTACATCTTGGATCAATATACTACCATTGAAAATTTATCCTCATAATAGCACTAAGTTTTAATGTAGTTTCATGAAATCCCTTCAAAAACTCAACCAAAATTCGCCCTTTCTCCTAATCATCTTCTTTTGGAATCTTGTACTTTTCGTCAAAATTTTCTTTTTACCTTTAACCCTTTCACTAAAGTAAGCCTTAATTGGTTCATCTTCTACACACACTATGTAGTTACTTTGCTAAATTTGTAAGCTATATCAAGCATTTTAAATGTTGCACTCCATCTTGCAGGACAATCAAGTGGAACAATAGTCATCTTATCTTTTTTCATCATACTAGAATAGCATTTGAATATATGTAATTTCAAAGGTGATGAGTTAATGTACTTGACCAAATTCCTTCAATGGATTCATTATAATTTCTATTGTAATAACCCGCCGTTTTAGAACCCTGTAATTACACAACGTAGTCCCAAAATGTCAAGTCGTGGGAAGATAATACATATTGATATATAGAGAGTGCATAAGATAAAAACTATACTAACTTATAACATTCAGAGTCTCACAGCGAATGATCACACAAAATATCATATCACACAATTAAATATATTTAACTAGATATTCGATACTACAACGTAAGCTTGTATAATCCAACTAAATCAAGTCTGCACATACTGTCACATCATGTCTTTACAATATAAATTATATACAACATTGACATATATTTAATATTTACAATACATACAAATCCATGCCTCCTGGTCCTTTATGTCTCCAGACTCCATCAACCTGAATAATATATATAGAAAACTATCTAATTGAGAAAGACATAAGTATAAATGAGTGAAGCCAATCTAATACACGTATACTACTGTGATATTAATACAACATGATTTAAGCCTAAAGTATAATACCTTCTGTTCTACCACCTGTGCTATAGAATAATATTATACTATCTAAATTTGGTCCGGTCTTGAACACTAATGGTAAAGGATCCTCTATACGAAATCTGATCTCACCACCCGCAGTAAAGGATTTCAAGTTTACATAATATGTTCTCACCACGTGTGATAAAGGACAAAGTATATTGGAATCATGCCTTGTACTACTGCATATGGTATAGGTCAACTTTTTTCCACATCAAAATTCTATTGGACTAGCCTCATTACTCTACAGAAGAATGCTCGTTATTACCATGAATCGAGGACACATCGCGTGTGCTACAAGATCCAACTATTCACTCATTGCCAAAACTACATACTCTACATCGTTAAACTATGAAATTAAAAGTCATACATGCAATACTTTATCTCATCATTGTTGTCAGGTTCCACATAAACATCTGTTTATCTAAATTGGAATATGTTGTATCCATACATTGTTCTTATCAAGCTACACTTTCATACATGATCCAAGCATTCGCTAATCATTCCAAAACAACATTTTCAACATCTATACTTCATTGTTATTATCAAACTATGCATTTAGCAGCCATACATGTAAGTCATCTATGGGAAATAGTGTAGTACTATTATGAATGGATCTTAAAGTCGCTTTAATATTAGAGGGGAGATGAATATTGTTATATAACTTATGTGATATTTTTTCTAAGTTATTTCAATATTTAAATTTAAACATAGATAACCAATCATGGATATATATATTAACTGATGGTCAAAGATATATAAAAGCAGTAAAAGTAAAAGAGTTGACAATAGGAGTTTTTATACTGGTTTAGACTAACCAATCCTACGCATAGTCCAATATAGTGTATGTATAGATTTTTTTTTCCAATGCCTACTTTAAATAGATAGCAAGCAAAACAGAATACAGTCTCGATTTCAAGGCAACTAGATCCACCCTCCTAATTTACGACTTCAGGGTAGACCTCTCTTGATTTAATAGGGCAAAAATATCACTCACTTGATTTAACCGACCAACAAGCACACCTACTTGATTTGAATGGGCAACAAGCACACCCAAACAAATAATAGTAGAGAGTTGTTAATTCCAAATACAAACAGCTGTACTTTGGATATAAATATCTTATAGCCCTTTTGACAACATTTTGATCATTGAATTGATGAGAGAAAACTTTCAAATCAGTTAGTAGATTGTAGATAATGAATGCAGTAAGTAAAGATTGAATTTGAATGAATTCAAAGAATATAGAAAGTGAATTCGGTGAAATATATAATGAGAATTGGAGTGCGAAGAAAGTAGAGAAAGTAATTAATAAAATTCATTTTCCAGTCCCTTTTATATAGTATTTGAAGAGATGTATCTATTTGCAAAGAGACACAACCAGAAACCATAACTATAAAAAATTCAAAAGACGTCTCTCCAACGCTCTATGTGTCGACATACCCTTATTAATTTTGAAACATAATAATTCTTTTAAAGTCTGTATAAAATTCTAACAATTTGTAAAACTTCTAAACATGGATTTTAAATACTTTTAATATATTAAACTCTTATAAAATGTTTGTAGAAAGATATATTGAAAATAAGTATAAAATAAAATAAATATAAAATAAGTAATTTAATAAGAGAGTATTCAAAGAACGGATGGTTGCTATCCAAGGACTTTGACATATTATTCTAATTTTCTATGATCTATAGTCGTAAACTCTTCATGTCTTTGTCTTTAAACTTATGAGTCTTCCAATATCTTAATTATCTCTAAAACTTGATCTCTAGTCTTTTTAGTATTCAAATTGGATTATCCTATACTTATATAAACCTACATAATATCCTATAAAATATTCAATATGACTTGGAAAAACATTCGTACCTACATTTATATGGTTGTCATCATCAAAATCAATATTTGTGGTATTAACATCATTACCGTAGAGTTACAAGAGAATGCCATGTAAAAGATCGAAAAAATGCACATTGTTTTGGCCAATTTAAAATTTTGAGATACCCAAATCTGGGTTGTACACCGATGGACGGTGTGCACCACCGATGCACCGGTGCACGACTAAGATAAGTGATTCCTCCATCTTTTTACCTATTTTTGATTTCCATATTTAGTTTTCACTTTATTATTGATTTCTAGTGACTCTATATCATATATATGTATGTATGTATGTATGTATGTATGTATGTATGTATCATATTTAACATGTTTCTAGTGTCATACCATATCCATATACATTAAATAGGGTTTATTGGTAAGATTTTTCATCTTACAACACTCCAACTGAAGATAGAGTAATTACCAAACTAGTTATCTCAATTATATTGAATTTACCATTAGGTAGTAAATACATTGTAGGATGCTTAAATAATTAGGTAATTGCACTTTAATTACTTATTAAAATGTCATGTCGAGCTAGTATTTAGTTCTAACATAGTAAAGGTGTCAAGACACGATTCTTCGACTTCCGAAAACCGACATCAATACGTCCACTGTATCAACTGCCGAACAATCGAATGCCGGAAAACCGAACCATGAGGGTTAAAAAGAAGAGGTAGAAGAAAAGGATAGAAGAAGTAAGAAAATGGAACAGAAACAATATCAGAATCTCACATATCGCAGTGGAACAACATATAATAGATAAATGAATATCTGTAAAACAAAGAACTATCTCAGTTATTACATTACGTCATATCATCAGAGTGTACAACAACAATATACAACACAACTAAACAATGGACAGTTATATAACATGTCCTTACAAGTGAATTTACAGCGGAAAGATAATATCACATACAAATAATATGTCTCGCCATTCAGCTCGCCACTTGAGCTCCAAAGCACTCCTGAATCCAGAATGACCTGATAACCTGACTCTAGACTGCCCGTGTGGACAATTATGGGCACCTAGAGTTTAGGAAGAGAAAAATAAACTCCAGGTCAGTCATGGGACTGGTGTGAGAACTCAAAACAGTTATTTATCTTTTAAAACAACAGCAACAACAAGGGAAGTGGAAAATATCCGCAATGCTTTTGGAAAATGAAACTACCATAAGGCCTCCCCGCACACACACAATGCAAATGCAGAATTGGAGGAGATTTCTCCTTATGATAGTCAAAGATGCTTACTACACAAAACAAATCATTTTTGATATTATTATTAGTGCATAGTGATGAAAGCATTTCGAAAATAGAATATAAATCTTAGCCAGGATAGGTACCATTATATTATGCTTGTTATAGCTACCATATTAAATGGAAGGTTCTACAACTAAAACTGTACAAGGCTCGTATTGTTTCTTTGGATTTTCCAACAAATGGTCAGGCTAAGGAAATTCCTACTGCCACATGAGATCGCCTCTGGCGGGACATCCCGAGAACTTAACCAGCTCTCTGCCAACACAAGGTCGGGTTACCTTTGTAACTAGGTAACTACTACACGAATATGCCACCACCCGGTCCTTTGGGACCTTTATCCGAGGGCCCTCGATCACCAAGCAACAACCACACAGAAAAATGAGATTCGAGCAACCACATAGGTTAAGCATCAGGGCTCCATACCTGACACCACCCTTTTCCAGAAGGGAATGACATACCCTAAAGGACGTGACCCTCATAACCTTGCCGCATATTCCTGTTTTGACCATTTCCGGGGTGTGAGGTCTGACTAAGTCTCGTCCACAAAGCTACGCTTTTTCAAAAAGCCACGCTTTGATCAACAAATGATCAATAGATAATCATCACATAGCAACACTCAGCATGCCACATTACCAAATTGGGAATATATCGCTGATAACCTTCAACTACATAACCTCTGAGCTCGTATGTCTCAGAGAAGGGTGTTAAGCTAAGAGATAAATTCTCCGCCACCAATAGAAATATATTTGAATGAAATCTGCTTTATATCTCAAAATGTAATGTCAGACACGTAACCATACAAGTCTGTTCCGGGTTCGAACAGAACCGAAGGAACTTCCAAAAAAGCCCTTGCAATCCGGGTATTCACAACCCCGATCGAATTTCCCATCACAAAGGAAATCTCCACACCGTAGCTAACGGTGTAGAGACAATCGATAGGTCATCCTATCGTTTTCACAAATACCCGATCTTCACCACCGGTCTTCAATGCTATCCATTACATCGTATCACTATTCGGAATGGGTAATCCGAATAACGAGCGTAATAATTTAAAAATAAGTGTAGCATTCAATTTCAACCAATTCACAACAAATAGCCACTTAAGGGTCAATATTGATAGTCGGTTATTTAACTATCAATCAATATTCACAACATCACCCGATTTCAAATAATTTCCCCAAATTATTTATTTTTAAAAGTATCTTTATAAGATATATATCTTCCACACTTCAACCATTCGAAAACCAATTTCAAATCAATTTACACCCTTACAACTTTCATTTCAAAATGGTTCATTTAAACCAATCAAATAAATCCTTACTGATTTATTAAATTTACGTTCCAATCCGTAAATTTATTCCACACTTTTTTTAAAAATAAATCGATGTTTATTTTTTAATCAAATTTCCATTGTGAATTTACATTTCCAAATATTCACTTTTTGTACGATTTTACAAATCGATTTCAATTATTCACTTTCAGTTTATCTTTAAAAGATATCATCTCAAAACATACACTTCGTATTGGAAAACATTTCCATACTTATTCAATCATAAGTAATTCACAATTCATTTATTTTCAACATTTGGAAAACATTCAATATACTTAAATCCAAATTAAGCATATATTTTATTCTTTAAGGAAACTATTCTCTTAAACACATTTATTTGGGTCAAAACGACTGTTACGTAAAACATCGTTACGACAACCCAAAATCACTAGTGTAGGGATCCGAAATTAAGTATAAACCCATACAAAACTTTTCCTTTCGCAAATCATTTACTATAACAACAGTGTTATAGTCCACCACTTCCTTCTATTTCTCGAAAACGTCTATTTCAACAATAAATGTTAAAATCTATGGTTTCGATACTTAACATATTTTAAAACATCTTTAAATCGTTGTAATTTGATTTAAAATATCACTTTCCCAAAATATTTCTTTAATATATTATTCACCGTCCAAAATCGTGAATATACTTCATTTACCAAATTCCACATTTCTACATATTTTATTTAAAGGACTATCCACTGTCCCAAAATCGTGGATATATCTCCTTTAATAAGTCATAATAATTAAACTTATCAAAATAAGTCAATTTCAGATTTATAAAACAACGTTTATAAATTCCATTTATATTTTATAACAACTTCAACTTATAAAATCACTTTATTAACAAATTCTATCCATATTCCATTTACACGCCAAAAATTCGATTTATAAGTTAATTACTTATAAATCTTTTATTTTACAAAAATCTATTCATTTTATAACTTCACAATTTATACATCTATAGATTTTATCCACTTATGAAATCCATTTATACTTCATTGTAACACTTATAAAAACTCGTTTTATAATTTCAATATTTTAATTTATAAATATCAATTTTATAAATCTTTTATATAAATCACTTATAATAATTCAAAAATCCCAATTTAAACCATTTTATAAATTAATCAGCTACTTATTCAAAAATCCCATTTCGGTTATATTTCACAAAAATCATAATTTTTATAATATAAAAATTTCAACGTTTATTTATTTAAAATGAATCAATTAGAAATTTTAATTTTATTATGAATTCTCAACTTAAATTTTCAAAAATCAAATTTTATTTATTTTCGGCATCTAGCGATACCAAAAATATATTCGGCTAAAATTTAGCCTTTAACGATTTCAATCACAAAGATAATCACGCAGATTATACGTAGATCAATAAATAGATCAACACAGAACATTGAAAAAATTCAAATGTTTGAGAAATCCAGTTGGATTCCTCCAACCTGTTTCCCTACATCCAAAGATGTTAGCATAATACCAATTTCGCTTCGAGACGGAATATCACAGTATATGGGATTTATAAAATACTATCCGCTATTATGCGGCGCAATAGGGTCTCATCCGCTATATAATGCGGGAAATCAACTCCAAATACATATATAATACCAATTCCATACAAGTTGGAATTATCGCGGTATATGTTTTTAATAAATAACATCCGCTTACTATACGGCGTATAGGGTCTATTTTAGTACAACAGATAATGATTATCATCCAATCGCAAAATCAAGCAATTTTAAATCTAACTATTAAAATTTAAATCGAAACAATTCGATTGAGTGAGAAGTTCTCACCTTGAGTTCCCGATAACAGTTGTAGCGTTTGATTTCGAATAAAATTAAACGTGCGTTTAATTTTACCCGTAATTTTCACTATCTCCAAACGACTCCAAACTAGCTCCATTGCGTAGTCCTCAACAAAACGAATCCAACGCAACTAGTTTCGTAATTTTTCGACCTCGTATGACAAAGTTATACACTTTTAAACATCGAACGAATTATAATATAAAACAATTTACATTTTTATTATTTTCTTCTCAACCTTTGAATCTTGGCCGTACGTTCCATCACAAAATCGAGACCGCTCACAACATCTTCCTCCCCAGGTAACTCTCACGTGACCGTGAACCCAAATAGCCGCCACTTAGGGTTTCGAACGCACCCCCCATCGACGACTTTTACAACGATCAGCAACCTCCATCTTGTAGCCCATCTCCTCCTCTACCTTCGCCGCGAATATGGCCAAGCTCGGCCTTGTCTTAGCCTCGGAAAACGTGCACGAACTACACACGTACTCGGCCACAAAGCTCCCTCCACGACGCTCAATTGATGATCATCACCGTACGGATCTGAAGCTCTCACTCCGCTCTATAATCTTCGTGTTGGAGGATTTTCGAAACGATGAAGGGATTGAGAGATTGAGAGGGAAAGGATCGAACAATATTGGCCATTGAATGTAACTGGCGGCCGGCTCACAAAACCCTAGTTTATTTCTTTTGTTTGCAAATGTGAAGATAGCAAGTCCCTTTATAGAAAATTCTCAAAAACACTATTCATCCCAAATTTTCCGAACTCCAAATCTCGCACGGTGACTGGCGTTTCTAGGGTATACCCCGCGTTCCAGACATAATGGAATATGTTTCAGAGGCTAATTCGATCATCTATGCGAGTTACGGCAATAAACGATCAAATTTAAATTAAATCGATTTAAACCAATTTCTATGCGTTTTGGCTTGCCCCGGACAAACGGTAAATCCGATTGACACGAAATTTGAAACCTTACAATAATATCACATTACGGATCCGATGAAACTAGTTTTGTCAAAATCCGAGACTTTTGAAAAATGGCTATTTTAACTCGTCAATTAAATATTAAAATATTCAATTTTCACTAATTAACTTTTAATTCAATTTTAAAAGTTCACAAACATTGTTTTAACTCCAATATGATTTAATATAACTTTAGCAATCATTTTTATGCACATTAAACCAAATTTCCAATTATTTCTGTATTTTCAATTATTAAATTATCGATTTAATTATCCAATTAAATCCAGATTAGAAATAAATTATTCGACTTATAAATTTTACTTGTTGATATTTAAAATCAATTAAATATCTGAATTTCAAATGATAGAAATTCTGGGTCGTTACAAACTTCCCCCTTAAAAGAATTTCGTCCTCGAAATTGCCAAGTAAGAAAAAGTTACAGAATCCATTAACTTTTCAAAACAAACCGTTCAAATTTGATTTACAATCTCTTAAGCATTTAACTTTTCCAAAATCCATAGTTAAACTTCTTTCAAAACTTCACTAATACTTTCAAATCCATATATAGTAACCATTTCAAAATCAACTATATCGTTTAACCTTTAACTTCAAATCAAAACATAGTTTTCACAAAAAATTTCAAAATTTTCCAAAAATTTTCTAACGCCTTAAATTTTCAAATTTTTTTTGCCATAGCCTCCTTTGTACGGAGGAGCTTTTACAATATCACAATAGAGATCAATATATATACATCGACCCACCCGGTCGGAAAAACAGTTCATATTTCCTATTTTTATTACGTAGGCGTACCTTTTTAGCATTTTTAAGCAAAGCAGTTATTTATTTAGCGTTTTGCGCAACCAAATCCCGCCAACGGTAGCACCGGTACCTGTACTTACTCAATATAAATATATAAGTGACATATATAAGAAGTTATTAACATTTTACTCTTTTAAACAACTACAACACATGCATATTAAAAGAAATTCATACTAAACAAAGTTTATAAACAACTTATATGACTTCAACATTACTTGTAATTGTTTACAATCAATTTATTTACAACGACATCCATTTATTCATTTTCAATTAGTTTACATTCACTAATTTACATTCATATTGGTTCACTTTCAATTCAATCAATTTCTATTCAATTTAAATTTACCTAACTTCAAATTTGAATTTAATTGCTTATGCTTTAAATTTTATTCATTCAATTTCATTAACAATTAATGAATTTATATTAAATCAACTAACAACCAAATCATAACCAACATGACCAAATTATTTAATTTACATTCAATTTGGTTTAACTCTTTTGATTCCAATTGGTTGATATCAAATTGACTTTTCTTCCAATTTATTCAATTAGCTTTTAATGAATTAACACTTATATTCATTATTTCATATCAATTTATTTACATTCAATTGATTTACATTCAATTCATCCATTACTTCAATTGCTAATTCATTAGTTCAATTACTAATTTACTTTACAAATAAAGTTTAATCTCCTTTATATAACTCAAGTTCATATTCATTTAATTCACTTCATTATTTTACTTCGGTACCAAAACCAACTTCATTCAACATTACTTAAGTTATATTCCATTTCAACACTCAATTTCAATTTCATTTACTAGCAATTGTAAATTTACTTATCAATTCACAATTTTATTTTTATAATTCAAACTTACTTCCAATACATTTGTTATTACTCCAAATTTGTTTATTTTAACTTAATAAATTTCTTTTAAGTAATCATTTCACTTAGCCTCCTTCGACCTTCCTTTAAATTCACTTTATTTAATTGATTCACTTATACTTACTTTCATTTAACTCCAAAGTAAATTCTATTTAACTTCTACCAAAGTCAATTTTATCACTTATTCAGATTCATCCTTCGTTTTGCTTAACAAAGTTGCTTAACCATTTTAATAATTGGTTTTACTTACATATTCACATTTAATAAGTTATACAACTTATTATTCAACTTCCAAATCTGATTTAATTTATTTAACTTCCTTTAGTTAAGTTTCACATCATATATTTTATCATACTAACTCAAATTTATTTCAACTTTACTAAAGTTAAATCTTTATTATCTCATATTATAAGTTCAAAACTTGATAACTTATATTCATCAATTTCAACTTGGATTTTTTTTAATTTCAAATTTGTTTATCACAACAAAATTCAATTTCAATTTATTATGGTAGCAAATCCATCACACAAAAACCCGAAAATGATACTGCAGTCATCACCCTTATTACTCCCCAGCAACAGTAGTGAATCCAGTGCTTTTTGTTTCTTTAAAAATTTCCTTTTATTTATAATTCACATTTATAAATCTTGCTTATAAAATTTCACTATTTTCCTTTACTTATACAAGATTATCTCACAATTGTAAATCATTTCAATCAAAATTCTATACCTATACAATTGTTGCTTTTATATAATTTATTCTTTCACAATTGTTGTCTTTATACAGATTATTCGAATAACTTTGATTTACTTATATTTTCTTACATTTTCAACAATCAAACAATTAAATTTTACATACACTTTGATAATTCTGAAAAAGAAAAATTTCCTTTATATATAAAATACAATCAAGGTAAAATTATTTCATTTACCCAATTTAAAATGATACTATGTCGGTTTATCTCGTTTAAGAGTTTAGAAACCCCTATCGATGACAGTTAGCTAGACTGCACCGACCAGAATTTATAAACAATCAACTATAAGTCAACACAATACAAAATAATTTCATATTCACTAACAAATACGCTCTCATATCTATTATTACACTCAACTCATTCTAGTGTACAGCTGACTCTATCTCTAATGAGTAATCCACAACAGAAACAAGGTTGTCACTTAATCAAATGCTCTGATACCACAATATCAAGACCCGATTCTTCGACTTCCGAAAATCGACATCAATACGTCCACTGTATCAACTGCCGAACAATCGAATGCCGAAAAACCGAACCATGAGGGTTAAAAAGAAGAGGTAGAAGAAAAAGATAGAAGAAGTAAGAAAACGGAACAGAAACAGTATCAGAATCTCACATATCACAGTGGAACAACATATAATAGATAAATGAATATCTTTAAAACAAAGAACTATCTCAGTTATTACATTACATCATATCATCAGAGTGTACAACAACAATATACAACACAACTAAACAATGGACAGTTATATAACATGTCCTTACAAGTGAATTTACAGCGCAAAGATAATATCATATAGAAATAATACGTCTCGCCATCCAGCTCACCACTTGAGCTCCAAAGCACTCCTGAATCCAGAATGACCTGATAACCTGACTCTAGACTGCCCGTGTGGAAAATAACAGCACCTAGAGTTTAGGAAGAGAATAATAAACTCCAGGTCAGTCATGGGACTGGTGTGAGAACTCAAAACAGTTATTTATCTTTTAAAACAACAACAACAACAAGGGAAGTGGAAAATATCCGCAATGCTTTTGGAAAATGAAACTACCATAAGGCCTCCCCGCACACACACAATGCAAATGCAGAATTGGAGGAGATTTCTCCTTATGATAGTCAATGATGCTTACTACGCAAAACAAATCATTTTTGATATTATTATTAGTGCATAGTGATGAAAGCATTTCGAAAATAGAATATAAATCTTAGCCGGCATAGGTACCATTATATTATGCTTGCTATAGCTACCATATTAAATGGCAGGTTCTACAACCAAAACCATACAAGGCTCGTATTGTTTCTTTGGATTTTCCAACAAATGGTCAGGCTAAGGAAATTCCTACGGCCACATGGGATCGCCTCTGGCGGGACGTCCCGAGAACTTAACCATCTCTCTGCCAACACAAGGCCGGATTACCTTTGTAACTAGGTAACTACTACATGAATATGCCACCCCCCGGTCCTTTGGGACCTTTATCCGAGGGCCCTCGATCACCAAGCAACAACCACACAGAAAAATGAGATTGGAGCAACCACATAGATTAAGCATCAGGGGTCCATACCTGACACCACCCTTTTCCAGAAGGGAAAGACATACCCTAAAGGACGTGACCCTCATAACCTTGCCGCATATTCCTGTTTTTACCATTTCCGGGGTGTGAGGTCTGACGAAGTCTCGTCCACAAAGCTACGCTTTTTCAAAAAGCCACGCTTTGATCAACAAATGATCAATAGGTAATCATCACACAGCAACACTCAGCATGCCACATTACCAAATTGGGAATATATCGCTGATAACCTTCAACTACATAACCTCTGAGCTTGTACGTCTCAGAGAAGGGTGTTAAGCTAAGAGAACAAATTCTCCGCAGCCAACAGAAATGTATTTGAATGAAATCTGCTTTATATCTCAAAATGTAATGTCAGACACGTAACCATACAAGTCTGTTCCGGGCTCGAACAGAACCGAAGGAACTTCCAAAAAAGCCCTTGCAATCCGGGTATTCACAACCCCGATCGAATTTCCCATCACAAAGGAAATCTCCATACCGTAGCTAACGGTGCAGAGACAATCGATAGGTCATCCTATCGTTTTCACAAATACCTGGTCTTCACCACCAGTCTTCAATGTTATCCATTACATCGTATCACTATTCGGAATGGGTAATCCGAATAACGAGCGCAATAATTTAAAAATAAGTGTAGCATTCAATTTCAACCAATTCACAACAAATAGCCACTTAAGGGTCAATATTGATAGTCGGTTATTTAACTATCAATCAATATTCACAACATCACCCGATTTCAAATAATTTCCCTAAATTATTTATTTTTAAAAATATCTTTATAAGATATATATATATCTTCCACACTTCAACCATTTGAAAACCAATTTCAAATCAATTTACACCCTTACAACTTTCATTTCAAAATGGTTCATTTAAACCAATCAAATAAATCCTTACTGATTTATTAAATTTACGTTCCAATCCGTAAATTTATTTCACACTTTTTTAAAAATAAATCAATGTTTATTTTTAAAGAAAATTTCCTTATAAATTTCCATTGTGAATTTACATTTCCAAATATTCACTTTTTATATGATTTTACAAATCGATTTCAATTATTCGCTTTCAGTTTATCTCTAAAAGATATCATCTCAAAACATACATTTCGTATTGGAAAACATTTCCATAATTATTCAATAATAAGTAATTCACAATTCATTTATTTTCAACATTTGAAAAATATTCAATATACTTAAATCCAAATTAAGCATGTATTTTATTCTTTAAGGAAACTATTCTCTTAAACACATTTATTTGGGTCAAAACGACTGTTACGTAAAACATCGTTACGAAAACCCAAAATCACTAGTGTAGGGATCCGAAATTAAGTATAAACCCATACAAAACTTTTCCTTTCGGAAATCATTTACTATAACAACAGTGTTATAGTCCACCATTTCCTTCTATTTCTCGAAAACGTCTGTTTCAACAATAAATGTTGAAATCTATGGTTTTGATACTTAACATATTTTAAAACATCTTTAAATCGTTGTAATTTTATTTAAAATATCACTTTCCCAAAATATTTCTTTAATATATTATTCACCGTCCAAAATCGTGAATATACTTCATTTACCAAATTCAACATTTCTACATATTTTATTTAAAGGATTATCCATTGTCCCAAAATCGTGGATATATCTCCTTTAATAAGTCATAATAATTAAACTTATCAAAATAAGTCAATTTCGGATTTATAAAACAACGTTTATAAATTCCATTTATATTTTATAACAACTTCAACTTATAAAATCACTTTATTAACAAATTCTATCCATATTCCATTTACATGCCAAAAATTCAATTTATAAGTTAATTACTTATAAGTCTTTTATTTTACAAAAGTCTATTCATTTTATAACTTCACAATTTATACATCTATAGATTTTATCCACTTATGAAATCCATTTATACTTCATTTTAACACTTATAAAAACTCGTTTTATAATTTCAATATTTTAATTTATAAATATCAATTGTATAAATCTTTTATATAAATCACTCATAATAATTCAAAAATCCCAATGTAAACCATTTTATAAATTAATCAGCTACTTATTTCAAAAATCCCATTTCGGTTATATTTCACAAAAATCATAATTTTTATAATATAAAAATTTCAACGTTTATTTATTTAAAATGAATCAATTCCAAATTTTAATTTTATTATGAATTCTCAACTTAAATTTTCAAAAATCAAATTTTATTTATTTTCGGCATCTAGCGATACCAAAAATATATTCGGCTAAAATTTAGCCTTTAACGATTTCAATCACAAAGATAATCACGCAGATTATAAGTAGATCAATAAATAGATCAACACATAACATTGAAACAAATTCAAATGTTTGAGGAATCCAGTTGGATTCCTCCAACATGTTTCCCTGCATCCAAAGATGTTAGCATAATACCAATTCCGCTTCGAGACGGAATATCACAGTATATGGGATTTATAAAATACTATCCGCTATTATGCGGCGCAATAGGGTCTCATCCGCTATATAATGCGGGAAATCAACTCCAAATACATATATAATACCAATTCCATACAAGTTGGAATTATCGCGGTATATGTTTTTAATAAATAACATCTGCTTGCTATACGGCGTATAGGATCTATTTTAATACAACAGATAATGATTATCATCCAATCGCAAAATCAAGCAATTTTAAATCTAACTATTAAAATTTAAATCGAAACAATTCGATTGAGTGAGAAGTTCTCACCTTGAGTTCTCGATAACAGTTGTAGCGTTTGATTTCGAATAAAATTAAACGTGCGTTTAATTTTACCCGAAATTTTCACTATCTCCAAACGACTCCAAACAAGCTCCATTGTGTAATCCTCGACAAAACAAATCCAACGCAACTTGTTTCATAATTTTTCGACCTCGTATGATAAAGTTATACACTTTTAAACATCGAACGAATTATAATATAAAACAATTTACATTTTTATTATTTTCTTCTCAACCTTTGAATCTTGGTCGTACGTTCCAACACAAAATCGAGACCGCTCACAACATCTTCCTCCCCAGGTAACTCTCACGCGACCGTGAACCCAAATAGCCGCCACTTAGGGTTTCGAACGCACCCCCCATCGACGACTTTTACAACGATCAGCAACCTCCATCTTGTAGCCCATCTCCTCCTCTACCTACGCCGTGAATATGGCCAAGCTCGGCCTTGTCTTAGCCTCGGAAAACGTGCACGAACTACACACGTACTCGGCCACAAAGCTCCCTCCACGACACTCAATTGATGATCATCACCGTACGGATCTGAAGCTCTCACTCCGCTCTATAATCTTCGTGTTGGAGGATTTTCGAAACGATGAAGGGATTGAGAGATTGAGAGGGAAAGGATCGAACAATATTGGCCATTGAATGTAACTGGCAGCCGGCTCACAAAACCCTAGTTTATTTCTTTTGTTTGCAAATGTGAAGATAGCAAGTCCCTTTATAGAAAATTCTCAAAAACACTATTCATCCCAAATTTTCCGAACTCCAAATCTCGCACGGTGACTGGCGTTTCTAGGGTATACCCCGCGTTCCAGACATAATGGAATATGTTTCGGAGGCTAATTCGATCATCTATGCGAGTTACGGCAATAAACGATCAAATTTAAATTAAATCGATTTAAACCAATTTCTATGCGTTTTGGCTTGCCCCGGACAAACGGTAAATCCGATTGACACGAAATTTGAAACCTTACAATAATATCACATTACGGATCCGATGAAACTAGTTTTGTCAAAATCCGAGACTTTTGAAAAATGGCTATTTTAACTCGTCAATTAAATATTAAAATATTCAATTTTCACTAATTAACTTTTAATTCAATTTTAAAAGTTCACAAACATTGTTTTAACTCCAATATGATTTAATATAACTTTAGCAATCATTTTTATGCACATTAAACCCAATTTCCAATTATTTCTGTATTTTCAATTATTAAATTATCGATTTAATTATCCAATTAAATCCAGATTAGAAATAAATTATTCGACTTATAAATTTTACTTGTTGATATTTAAAATCAATTAAATATCTGAATTTCAAATGATAGAAATTCTGGGTCGTTACAAACTTCCCCCTTAAAAGAATTTCGTCCTCGAAATTGCCAAGTAAGAAAAAGTTACAGAATCCATTAACTTTTCAAAACAAACCGTTCAAATTTGATTTACAATCTCTTAAGCATTTAACTTTTCCAAAATCCATAGTTAAACTTCTTACAAAACTTCATTAATACTTTCAAATCCATATATAGTAACCCTTTCAAAATCAACTATATCGTTTAACCTTTAACTTCAAATCAAAACTTAGTTTTCACAAATTTTTCAAAATTTTTCAAAAATTTTCGAACGCCTTAAATTTCCAAATTTTTTTTGCCATAACCTCCTTTGTATGGAGGAGCTTTTACAATATCACAATAGATATAAATATATATACATCGACCCACCCGGTCGGAAAAACAGAAAAACAGTTCATATTTCCTATTTTTATTGCGTAGGCGTACCTTTTTAGCATTTTTAAGCAAAGCAATTATTTATTTAGCGTTTTGCGCAACCAAATCCCGCCAACGGTAGCCCCGGTACCTGTACTTACTCAATATAAATATGTAAGTAACATATATAAGAAGTTATTAACATTTTACTCTTTTAAACAACTACAACACATGCATATTAAAAGAAATGCATACTAAACAAAGTTTATAAACAACTTATATGACTTCAAAATTACTTGTAATTGTTTAAAACCAATTTATTTACAACGACATCCATTTATTCATTTTCAATTAGTTTACATTCACTAATTTACATTCATATTGGTTCACTTTCAATTCAATCAATTTCTATTCAATTTAAATTTACCTAACTTTAAATTTGAATTTAATTGCTTATGCTTTAAATTTTATTCATTCAATTTCATTAACAATTAATGAATTTATATTCAATCAACTAACAACCAAATCACAACCAACATGACCAAATTATTTAATTTACATTCAATTTGGTTTAACATTTTTAATTCCAATTGGTTGATATCAAATTGACTTTTCTTCCAATTTATTCAATTAGCTTTTAATGAATTAACACTTATATTCATTATTTCATATCAATTTATTTACATTCAATTGATTTACATTCAATTCATCCATTACTTCAATTGCTAATTCATTAGTTCAATTACTAATTTACTTTACAAATAAAGTTGAATCTCCTTTATATAACTCAAGTTCATATTCATTTAATTCACTTCATTATTTTCTTTGGTACCAAAACCAACTTCATTCAACATTACATAAGTTATATTCCATTTCAACATTCAATTTCAATTTCATTTACTAGCAATTGCAAATTTACTTATCAATTCACAATTTTATTTTTATAATTCAAACTTACTTCCAATCCATTTGTTATTACTCCAAATTTGTTTATTTTAACTCAATAAATTTCTTTTAAGTAATCATTTCACTTAGCCTTCTTCGACCTTCCTTTAAATTCACTTTATTTAATTGATTCACTTATACTTACTTTCATTTAACTCCAAAGTAAATTCTATTTAACTTCTACCAAAGTCAATTTTATCACTTATTCAGATTCATCCTTCGTTTTGCTTAACAAAGTTGCTTAACCATTTTAATAATTGGTTTTACTTACATATTCACATTTAATAAGTTATACAACTTATTATTCAACTTCCAAATCTGATTTAATTTATTTAACTTCCTTTAGTTAAGTTTCACATCATATATTTTATCATACTAACTCAAATTTATTTCAACTTTACAAAAGTTAAATCTTTATTATCTCATATTATAAGTTCAAAACTTGATAACTTATATTCATCAATTTCAACTTGGATTTTTTTAATTTCAAATTTGTTTATCACATCAAAATTCAATTTCAATTTATTATGGTAGCAAATCCATCACACAGAAACCAGAAAATGATACTGCAGTCATCACCCTTATTATTCCCCAGCAACAGTAGTGAATCCAGTGCTTTTTGTTTCTTTAAAAATTTCCTTTTATTTATAATTCACATTTATAAATCTTGCTTATAAAATTTCACTATTTTCCTTTACTTATACAAGATTCTCTCACAATTGTAAATCATTTCAATCAAAATTCTATACTTATACAATTGTTGCTTTTATATAATTTATTCTTTCACAATTGTTGTTTTTATACAGATTATTCGAACAACTTTGATTTACTTATATTTTCTTACATTTTCAACAATCAAACAATTAAATTTTACATACACTTTGATAATTCTGAAGAAAAAAATTTCCTTTATATATAAAATATAATCAATGTAAAATTATTTCATTTACCCAATTTAAAATGATACTATGTCGGTTTATCTCGTTTAAGAGTTTAGAAACCCCTATCGATGACAGTTAGCTAGACTGCACCGACCAGAATTTATAAACAATCAACTATAAGCCAACACAATACAAAACAATTTCATATTCACTAACAAATACGCTCTCATATCTATTATTACACTCAACTCATTCTAAAGTACTGCTGACTCTATCTTTAATGAGTAATCCCCAAAAGAGCCAAGGTTGTCACTTAATTAAATGCTCTGATACCACAATATCAAGACCCGATTCTTCGACTTTCGAAAACCGACATCAATAAGTCCACTGTATCAACTGCCGAACAATCGAATGCCAGAAAATCGAACCATGAGGGTTAAAAAGAAGAGGTAGAAGAAAAAGATAGAAGAAGTAAGAAAACGGAACAGAAACAATATCAGAATCTCACATATCGCAGTGGAACAACATATAATAGATAAATGAATATCTTTAAAACAAAGAACTATCTCAGTTATTACATTACATCATATCATCAGAGTGCACAACAACAATATACAACACAACTAAACAATGGACAGTTATATAACATGTCCTTACAAGTGAATTTACAGCGCAAAGATAATATCATATACAAATAATACGTCTCGCCATCCAGCTCGCCACTTGAGCACCAAAGCACTCCTGAATCCAGAATGACTTGATAATCTGACTCTAGACTGCCCGTGTGGAAAATTATGGGCACCCAGAGTTTAGGAAGAGAATAATAAACTCGAGGTCAGTCATGGGACGTGTGAGAACTCGAAACAGTTATTTATCTTTTAAAACAACAACAAGGGAAGTGGAAAATATCCACAATGCTTTTGGAAAATGAAACTACCATAAGGCCTCCCCGCACACACACAATGCAAATGCAGAATTGGAGGAGATTTCTTCTTATGATAGTCAAAGATGCTTACTACGCAAAACAAATCATTTTTGATATTATTATTAGTGCATAGTGGTGAAAGCATTTCGAAAATAGAATATAACTCTTAGCCAGCATAGGTACCATTATATTATGCCTGCTATAGCTACCATATTAAATGGCAGGTTCTACAACTAAAACCGTACAAGGCTCGTATTGTTTCTTTGGATTTTCCAACAAATGGTCAGGCTAAGGAAATTCCTACTGCCACATGGGATCGCCTCTGGTGGGACGTCCCGAGAACTTAACCAGCTCTCTGCCAACACAAGGCCGGGTTACCTTTGTAACTAGGTAACTACTACACGAATATCCCACCCCCCGGTCCTTTGGTACCTTTATCCGAGGGCCCTCGATCACCAAGCAACAACCACACAGAAAAATGAGATTGGAGCAACCACATAGGTTAAGCATCAGGGCTCCATACCTGACACCACCCTTTTCCAGAAGGGAATGACATACCCTAAAGGATGTGACCCTCATAACCTTACCGCATATTCCTGTTTTGACCATTTCCGAGGTGTGAGGTCTGAAGAAGTCTCGTCCACAAAGCTACGCTTTTTCAAAAAGCCACGCTTTGATTAACAAAATTATCATCACACAGCAACACTCAGCATGCCACATTACCAAATTGGGAATATATCGCTGATAATCTTCAACTACATAACCTCTGAGCTCGTATGTCTCAGAGAAGGGTGTTAAGCTAAGAGATAAATTCTCCGCCACCAATAGAAATGTATTTGAATGAAATCTGCTTTATATCTCAAAATGTAATGTCAGACATGTAACCATACAAGTCTGTTCCGGGCTCGAACAGAACCGAAGGAACTTCCAAAAAAGCCCTTGCAATCCGGGTATTCACAACCCCGATCGAATTTCCCATCACAAAGGAAATCTCCATACCGTAGCTAACGGTGTAGAGACAATCGATAGGTCATCCTATCGTTTTCACAAATACCCGGTCTTCACCACCGGTCTTCAATGCTATCCATTACACCGTATCACTATTCGGAATGCGTAATCCGAATAACGAGCGTAATAATTTAAAAATAAGTGTAGCATTCAATTTCAACCAATTCACAACAAATAGCCACTTAAGGGTCAATATTGATAGTCGGTTATTTAACTATCAATCAATATTCACAACATCACCCGATTTCAAATAATTTCCCCATATTATTTATTTTTAAAAATATCTTTATAAGATATATATCTTCCACACTTCAACCATTTGAAAACCAATTTCAAATCAATTTACACCCTTACAACTTTTATTTCAAAATGGTTCATTTAAACCAATCAAATAAATCCTTACCAATTTATTAAATTTACGTTCCAATCCGTAAATTTATTCCACACTTTTTTTAAAAATAAATCAATATTTATTTTTAAAGCAAAATTCCTTATAAATTTCCATTATGAATTTACATTTCCAAATATTCACTTTTTATATGATTTTACAAATCGATTTCAATTATTCGCTTTCAGTTTATCTTTAAAAGATATCATCTCAAAACATACAATTCGTATTGGAAAACATTTCCATAATTATTCAATAATAAGTAATTCACAATTCATTTATTTTCAACATTTGGAAAACAGTCAATATACTTAAATCCAAATTAAGCATATATTTTATTCTTTAAGAAAACTATTCTCTTAAACACATTTATTTGGGTCAAAACGACTGTTACGTAAAACATCGTTACGACAACCCAAAATCACTAGTGTAGGGATCCGAAATTAAGTATAAACCCCAATACTATACAAAAGTTTTCCTTTCAAAAATCATTTACTATAACAACAGTGTTATAGTCCACCATTTCCTTCTATTTCTCGAAAATGTCTGTTTCAACAATAAATGTTGAAATCTATGGTTTCGATACTTAACATATTTTAAAACATCTTTAAATCGTTGTAATTTTATTTAAAATATCACTTTCCCAAAATATTTCTTTAATATATTATTCACCGTCCAAAATCATGAATATACTTCATTTACCAAATTCAACATTTCTACATATTTTATTTAAAGGATTATCCACTGTCCCAAAATCGTGGATATATCTACTTTAATAAGTCATAATAATTAAACTTATCAAAATAAGTCAATTTCGGATTTATAAAACAACGTTTATAAATTCAATTTATATTTTATAACAACTTCAACTTATAAAATCACTTTATTAACAAATTCTATCCATATTCCATTTACACGCCAAAAATCCGATTTATAAGTTAATTACTTATAAATCTTTTATTTTACAAAAATCTATTCATTTTATAACTTCACAATTTATACATCTATAGATTTTATCCACTTAATGAAATCCATTTATACTTCATTTTAACATTTATAAAAACTCGTTTTATAATTTCAATATTTTAATTTATAAATATCAATTTTATAAATCTTTTATATAAATCGCTTATAATAATTCAAAAATCCCAATTTAAACCATTTTATAAATTAATCAGCTACTTATTTCAAAAATCCCATTTCGGTTATATTTCACAAAAATCATAATTTTTATAACATAAAAATTTCAACGTTTATTTATTTAAAATGAATCAATTCCAAAATTTAATTTTATTATGAATTCTCAACTTAAATTTTCAAAAATCAAATTTTATTTATTTTCAGCATCTAACGATACCAAAAATATATTCGGCTAAAATTTAGCCTTTAACGATTTCAATCACAAAGATAATCACGCAGATTATAAGTAGATCAATAAATAGATCAACACACAACATTGAAACAAATTCAAATGTTTGAGGAATTCAGTCGGACCCCCCCAACTTATTTCCCTGCATCCAAAGATGTTAGCACAATAACAATTCCGCTTCGAGACGGAATATCGCGGTATATGGAATTTATAAAATACTATCCGCTATTATGCAGCGCAATAGGGTCTCATCCGCCATATAATGTGGGAAATCAACTCCAAATACATATATAATACCAATTCCATACAAGTTGGAATTATCGCGGTATATGTTTTTAATAAATAACATCCGCTTAATATATGGCGTATAGGGTCTATTTTAATACAAAAGATAATAATTATCATCCAATCACAAAATCAAGCAATTTTAAATCTAACTATTAAAATTTAAATCGAAACAATTCGATTGAGTGAGAAGTTCTCACCTTGAGTTCTCGATAACAGTTGTAGCGTTTGATTTCGAATAAAATTAAACGTGCGTTTAATTTTACCCGAAATTTTCACTATCTCCAAACGACTCCAAACAAGCTCCATTGTGTAGTCCTCGACAAAACAAATCCAACGCAACTTGTTTCATAATTTTTCGACCTCGTATGATAAAGTTATACACTTTTAAACATCGAACGAATTATAATATAAAACAATTTACATTTTTATTATTTTCTTCTCAACCTTTGAATCTTGGTCGTACGTTCCAACACAAAATCGAGACCGCTCACAACATCTTCCTCCCCAGGTAACTCTCACGCGACTGTGAACCCAAATAGCCGCCACTTAGGGTTTCGAACGCACCCCCCATCGACGACTTTTACAACGATCAGCAACCTCCATCTTGTAGCCCATCTCCTCCTCTACCTTCGCCGCGAATATGGCCAAGCTCGGCCTTGTCTTAGCCTCAGAAAATGTGCATGAACTACACACGTACTTGGCCACAAAGCTCCCTCCACGACGCTCAATTGATGATCATCACCGTACGGATCTGAATCTCTCACTCCGCTCTATAATCTTTGTGTTGGAGGATTTTCGAAACGATGAAGGGAATGAGAGAGATTGAGTGGGAAAGGACCGAACAATATTGGCCATTGAATGTAACTGGCAGTCGGCTCACAAAACCCTAGTTTATTTCTTTTGTTTGCAAATGTGAAGATAGCGAGTCCTTTTATAGAAAATTCTCAAAAACCCTATTCATCCCAAATTTTCCGAACACCAAATCTCGCTTGGTGACTGGCGTTTCTAGGGTTTACCCCGCGTTCTGGACACAATGGAATATGTTTCGGAGGCTAATTTGATCATCTGTGTGAGTTACGGCAATAAACGATCAAATTTAAATTAAATCGATTTAAACCAATTTCTATGCGTTTTGGCTTGCCCCGGACAAACGATAAATCCGATTGACACGAAATTTGAAACCTTACAATAATATCACATTACAGATCCGATGAAACAGGTTTTGTCGAAATCCGAGACTGTTTGAAAAATGGCTATTTTAACTCGTCAATTAAATATTAAAATATTCAATTTTCACAAATTAACTTTTAATTCAATTTTAAAAGTTCACAAACATTGTTTTAACTCCAATATGATTTAATATAACTTTATAAATCATTTTTATACACATTAAACCCAATTTCCAATTATTTCTGTATTTTCAATTATTAAATTATAGATTTAATTATCCAATTAAATCCAGATATTCGAAAAATAAATTGTTCGACTTGTAAATTTTACTTGTTGATATTTAAAATCAATTAAATATCTGAATTTCAAATGATAGAAATTTTGGGTCGTTACAAAAGGTAAAATATAGCACTGAAAACTGTGTATGTAAATGACAAAATGCAAATAGTAAAGGACACAAGGAATTTACATGGTTCGGATGTTAAGGGATCCTACGTCCATTGGGGAAATCTTTCTTCCTTTTCTGTTCCGGTACAAGTTTCATTGCAGAGAGTATAACAAAATCTAAAAAGTATTCAAAAAGAAAAAAAGGAAAAGTCTCTTTCTTATTATAGTGTTTTTCTATTTATAATATGATGGTGCATGTGGATAGCCATAATCTGTTTCTCGCCATTGTGTTTCAATCCTCGGATCTTGCCAGACGTCGTCTATCCGTGTTATTTGTTTGATATGCCCGAATTATATTATAAGGGCTGTGTTTGGTTCTATTGCGGCTTCCTGCCTTTTTGCTGTAGTTCTCTTGGTTGGATCAAGTATTTTGACCGCAGAATAACCATTGTGCAGTAACAGTTGGATCACTCCAATCTCCTCTCCTATTGACTTTTTGTTGTGAACAGATCTTTCAGCTTTGTGCCTTATTGAATTCCCCTTCAATTCATCGTGTGAAACATGGGTGTAACATCTTGCCCCTAAGTCTGCAACAATCGCAGAACGATGTGGACTTGTCTTTACCCGTTCTTGTTCTTCGCACCTTATAATCTGCTGTATGGATGTTGTCTTCCATGTAAGCTATGTCATGTGTTTGGCCTGGTCTACCTAACTATTTGAGGGTAGTCCATTTGTTGTTTGTAAGCCATATGGTTGGCATGATCATCGAACAATGATGGTGATTTGCAAGAAATTATTTATTATCTTTTGATTAGCATCACATTCTCAATTCTGAGATTGCCATTATCATTGATGTTATGTGCTATCCAGTGTAATTTTTGAATGAAGTTGGTGAGCTGTGAAAGATTTTTTATTTGTGTTCTTGGCACGGTCTTCCCATTTATATAGGGCGGATTGAGGTTTTGTTTAACATCGCCGTTCTCATTTTAGAGATTACCATTGTTGTTCATATGTTGCACCATCAGTGCGGTTTTTGAATGATGGTTGTGAGCTATGAAATATTGTTTGTTTGTGCACTCGGCATGGTTGGCCCCACTAGTTAGGAGTAGATGGACATTTGATTGTGAAGTCAGGTCGCGTGTTTACAACCATTACATGTGCATGATTTTTTGTACTGGTTCCAGCTGTCTAGATCCGTACGTCCAATGTGCTATGTTAGTAGAGCTAATCATAGAATGGTTTTTATACTGGTTCGAACCATCTAATATTCTTACGACCAGTTTGGCTAAGAAGCCAAGTTGCGTTATAAGCTACTTTGTTTTTATAATTGGTTCGGCAATCTATATCCTTACGTCCAGTTTGGCTGAGAAGTCGTTCTATGCTGAGCAGTAGTTTTGATAGCTAGTTCGAGCTATCTAATATCCCTTCATCTAGTTTGGCTGAGAAGACGTTCCGTGTTGAGCTGTATTTTTTATGGCTGGTTTGGGCTGTCTAGTATCCCTACGTCCAGCGTGAGTATTTAATATTGTCAAGTGAATTAACACGGCGGCATTTTTATACTGGTTTGGGTTGTCTAATATCCCCATACACAATTTATTGTATTATTACTATATAAGAGTAATTACAGTGTACATAAGCATTGTAGAATATATAAAGTAAGGTATGACTTCCAAGTTCTTGGAAGTAGGTTTCTAATGGTCTTGATAGTCGATATGCCCCCATTTGCTAATACCACTACTACGACTAATATGCCTTCCTAATTCAGACCGAATGCTTCATCTGTTGGATCTTTTGCATTGGTCATTGCTCTTTGCAGTACTAAGTCTCCCCTACATAAGTTTCTCTCTTTGATCCCGGCGTTATATTTTTTGTCATTCTTCGTCAATATGGGGTCGATACTACTACTGCCACATCCCTTCTTTCCTGGATGAGGTCTAAGGCAGCTTCTTTCAATTTCCTATTCTTTTCTGCTATGTATGATATTTTCCTATATGATGGGATCTCAAATTCAATAGAAAGTGCGGCCTCATATCAATAGGTAAGTGAAAAATTGGTATGGCTGGTTGGAGATCTGGTTGAAGTTAGGTACACCCATAGTACTAAAGATAGTTCTTCTACTATTTCCCTTTTGCTTTCCGTTTCTTGATGGTTTTGTCTGCTGCTTCTACCTGCCTATTTTCTTATGGGTGAGTGACTGAAGAAAAGCTTTTTATCATATCGTTCTTATCATAAAGCTCGGTGAACTCTTTACTTTCAAACTGGATGCTATTGTCTAAAATGATCTTGTGGAGAATCTTATATCTAATGATTATGTTTATTACTACGAAAGTGACTATCTTCTTTGCAGTGATCGTAGCCAGAGGATTTACCTCTACTAACTTAGTGAAGTAGTCTATTACTATAGCGTATTTGGCTTCTTCCTTTGATATTGAAAGTGGTTCTACTAGATCTATACCTCATACATTGAATAGCCATGGGCTTGTAAGTGATATGAGCTCATAGGATGGCTGTTTGGGAATACTTGCAAATCGTTGACATATGTCACATCTCCATATAAACTCCTTTGCATCTTAAAGTGTAGTAGGTCATTAGTAACCATGCTTTAATACTTTCTTTGCTAATTTTTTTCCCTAAATAATCTCCATATTGGCCCTCATGAACCTCTCCCATGACCCGCGCCCTACTTCTTCGGAAATGTACCAAAAGGTAAGGAGTTGATTACCCTCTCTTGTATAATTTTCCATCAAAGAAGAGTAGTATGGAGCTTGGTATCTTATTTTTCAAGCTTCTTTCTGATTTGAGGGTAGGACTCTATTTAGTAGGAATTGCTTAATGGAAGTCATTCAGTTATTCTCCTCAGTTTTCTAAAGAGAGCGTTCGACCGAGGGTTGCTCTTGATTCCTCGCTATCTCTTGATCTCTTGTTCCTTAAGTGGCGGCCGTTGGGCTCGAGTTCGGACCAGTATCTGATCTGATTTCGTTATACTTGGCTCTGCTTGATGATCTATTTGTAGCCTTTATTTCACTAGCCACTTTGGTACTAGCAAGCTTTGTTAAGGATCTGTGGATGAGTTGTTTTCACATGGAATCTTATCTTCTCCAATTGTTCGGACTGCTTCAGCAGCTTCTTAGACATTTCCACATATTTGGCTAAGTTTGGTTTCTTTGCTTGGTGATTGCCCTGCATTTGGTTCGCAATTAGTCAGCAATCACTATGAATTTTAATGTGGGTTACCTCATTACCTAGGCCATCCTTAGGCCTGTGAGGAGAGCCTTATATTTTTTCACATTCTCGGTTGCTTTGAAACTGAGGTACATTGCTCCGTACAGCTTTTGTTCATTTAAAGTGATCATCATATGCCCAATTCTTGTCCCCTATTCATTTGATGCTCCATCTACAAACAACTTCTAGAACTATGGGATGCTCGCTTCTTCTTCTAATTGGGGCTCAACTGGTAAGGTGCATTCTGTGATGAAGTTTGTGAACGTCTGGTCTTTGATTGCCTTTCTACGACAATAGGTGATGTCATACTAATTAAGCTTCATCGCCTACTTCAATAGGCGGCAGAAGTCTCTGGCTTCTGCAGTATCTTCCTAGGAGGATTGTCTATAAGAACTTTGATGGGATACACCTCGAAATAGGGTTGTAGCTTCCTTGCGATAAGGAGTAGGTTCTAATCTAGCTTCTCAATGACTAAGTAGTTTAGTTCTACTCCTACCAGCCACTTGCTTGTGAAGTAAATGGGCCTTTGGGTCCCTTCATTTTCTCGTATCACTATAGCACTAATAGCTTTATTAGTTACTACTAAATAAACGTACGAGTCCTCGCTTATCATTGGCTTTGATAATATAGGAGTATTGACCAGATGATCCTTTATATTCTGAAATATGGCTTCACATTCCTTCGTCCAAGTTTTGCCCTTTCTTTATCTGATTGAAGAATGGGATGCACTTGTCTGTTGCTTTGGTTATAAATCTGCTTAGTGTCGTTATCGTACCATTTAGACTCATTAGATCCTTTGGCATATTTGGGATTCTCATCCTTCTTATTGCTTCAATCTTCTCAGGATTCATTTCAATGCCACTCGCACTTACAATATATCCTAAGAACTTACCTGACTTGATGGCGATGGTGCATTTTGATAGGTTTGGCTTTATATTATGTGGTCTTAGGACTCCGAATGTCTGCTCTAAATCTCGTATGTGGCTTGATCTGCTCTAAATCTCGTATGTGGATTGATACTACTTTGGAATTGACTAGCATGTCATTTACATATACTTCAACGTTCTTTCCAATTTGTTCTACACACATCGTATTGACCAACTTTGGTAAGTTGCCACTGCATTCATGAGCCTGAATGGCATAACTTTCTAGCGGTACAACCCTTTATCTGTTTTGAAGCTAGTACATTCTTGATCTGGCTCAAACATGGATTTATGATTGTACCTTGAATATGCATCCATAAATGAGAGTAGTTCATGCCCACTTTTCATGTCTACTAACTTATCAATTCTTGGCAGGAGAAAACTATCCTTAGGGCAAGCCTTGTTTAGATCTGTGAAGTCTTTGCATGTCTGTGAAAGTTCTCCATTTCCTATTGGGCTTCCTTACAAGCACTAGGTTGGCAATCCATTTTGGGTAGTATATTTCCCCAATGAATCATTCTCCTTTAATTTCTTAACTTATTCATGTAGAGCATTGTACATTTCATGGTCTAAGTTCTATGCTTCTGTCTAACTGGATGGGCATCGGGGTCAATGTTAAGCGCATAACATATTACGGCGGGATCGATTCCTACCATGTCTAAACGTGCTTAGACAAATACATCTATGGTTTATTCAGAAAGTCTATCGGCTCGGTACGGGTATCCCATATCGAGGTTCTTTCTAGTTTTGAGAATCTTTATGAGGTCTTTTGGATCTATTTGTATATCTTCGAGGTCATCTACTGGCTCGAGCTCTTTCTTTGATTCTCCTAATCTCGAATCTATTTCACTTTATGTTTCCTCTTTCGGTGGTGAATTTAACAAGGATGCCTATTTCTGGGCTTCTTCGGAGAAGTATTGTGCATAAACTGAATTATATTCATCGGTACCAACCATGTGCATATATGTTCTTTTTTCTTTCTTTATTGATTTCGGTGGTGTAGGATTATCCGTTTCTGCGCTAATTTGGGTGCTTTGTACTAGTGCAGTTTTACGAGCTGGTTTGTCTTCTTTATTGTTATTGTCACTATAAATATTAAAAGAAACATCAGAATAATTTCGAACAATTTTATTGCTGGAAGTAAGGTTTACATTGTATTACTGTCTAACTAAAATTTGTTCACCTCTGACTGACCCTATTCCTGTAGCTGTGTAGAACTTCATAAGCAGATCATTTTAGGATATGATGGCTCCTATACCTACCAAAGATGGAGTTCCAAGGAAGGCATTATATGGTGAGGATTGGTCAATAAATAAGAAGCTAGCGTAGAATGACTTGTGCAGTAGGACAACCCTTGTTATAACAAGTAAGCATGCAGATCCCATCGGGACAATGATAATATTGTTGAAACCAAAAATCAGTTCAGGGCTTGGTTTTAGGACCTCTGGTGGAAGTTTCATCTGATCATACGCACATTTGAAGATGAAAACGATCGAGCTCCCAGAACCAACGAAAACCTTCTTCATAGTGCAGTTTGATATCTATACTGTAATAATGAGCAGGCATGGTGAAGGAAGACAACTCATGTCGTGTCAGCTGCTATGAACGTTATCTCTGGCATAGGCTTTTGCTTGATATGGAAGACTGTCCTCTGATTAATGCCCTCGCCTCCTGCACTTGCCTTTATTATGCCATATTACTCATACTTATGGGATATGCCCCACCAGGATTAATGCTATTAGGTTAGAAGGGTTCCTAACTTGATCTTCATTTGGGTCATGGGTTAGAAGTTAGGCCTCCCGCTCCGCCTTCACTATTATTCTTCTGGAAGTAGCCCAGGTATCCTTTTTCAATCAGCCTTTCTATCTTATTCTTCAAATGTCAACAGTTGTCGGTATGAGGACCATTAACATGGCGGAAGCGACAGTATACCCCACCTCGATTCTGCTCAGGTTTCGTCCCTTAGTTAGGCAATTTATAAGCATGTTCTACCTTGATCATTTCATATATTATGACTAGGAATGTGATCGAGTAGGGTTTCTATTACAAAGTTAACTTCCTTCTGTCTCTTTGTCAGTGGGTGATATCCTTCTACCTCTATTTTCCTATTACAGCTATCGGCAAAGACTTTTGAATCTATATGGTGGAACCAGCTTCTTCCATTCTAATATAGCGATTAGCTCTCTCATAAAAGGCCTTCATGCTGTGATATGAATTTTGGCTATTCTTTTCCCATATTTGGGTCCCCTTCCTAATCTCAACATGGGCCGCCATCGGTTAGGCTCCTTCATCACTCACTCCAATCCTAAGAGCCATAGATTTGAAATACTTGATGGAGTTGCACAGGCTTTCATTCTTGCCTTTTTTAATGTAGGACATCGTGTTTACATCAAGTGAAGTTTCTCTTCCTAAATTAAATTGTCTTGGAAAATCCCTAGATAGCTATCGCCATGAATGGACCTTCCTAAGTTCGAATCTTCTAAACCACATAGCTGCGGCTCCATCCAAATAGATCGAGAAAAGAATACATCTAGCCATCCTTCCACTTTCAAAACATCCATGTGATATTCAAACATATAGAGGTGATCATTTGGGTTTGCAGTCCCATCGAAATTTTCAATTACCGGGGACTTGAATTCATCAGGGAAATCCATTTTGATGATGATTTCGTTGAATGGAGAAGATCCTTCCTCCCTCATCTTCTCCCTAGTTTCCCATTGGCATAGTTTTGCCAACTTCTTAACAAAGGGATTTTAATTGACAAATTCTATTATCTTCGGGCACTGATTACAACGATTCCTCCTTAAATAGTGAAGTGACCTCATCCTCCTTCTGGGAAAATCAAAAATGTTTCTTAAATAACCAAGGGTTAATATTAGCTTGTTTTGTATTAATTTGTGGATTGATCTTGCCTTTCAACATGATATCGGATCTAAAGCCAACATCATCATTCCCATCATTGGGATTAGGCTATTGGTCTACCCTATAAATATGGGTATGGGTTTTGACTCCAACTACCTAGGTCCCACCCGGTTACTATAGGATTAGGTACGGTTTAGTCAAAGCAGGCTCGGTTTAGGACTGACTGATTATTTGTTTTTTATAGTTTCTAAACATGAGTATATATGTTATTCTTCTACCATATTTTATTTTCATATAGATATTTTTGCATAATATTTGTGAAATTGGATACGTCACCACCCAATTTGTATGTTAACAATTATTTGCCTATAAGTTTTAGAAAAATTGCAATTTTAGGGTATGGTTTTAACATTAATTTTTTGGGATAGATATACGGGTATTACCCGACGGGCTTGAAAATCTCGATGGGTCGGGCTTGGGTATTGCTTTTGAAATGCTTAACAGGCTCGAGCCAGACTCGATTTTTGATTATTGTAGTCAGGCTCAGGTCGGGTTCTAAGATACCTAGACTAAAACTTGTCCATTGACAGGCATAATTGGAAAGATGTTATCGTTCTCTTACTAAATAATCGGCATAGTAGGTGAAAGAAGGCGATATGCTATGGATCGAGTTGGAGAGGATGGTCTCTGAGCAGTATATTGGGCTACAGTTTACTCTAACCCTTCCATCTGTTGGTTAATTTGGTTTGTGAAATATTGGAATGCGGTCAAGAGGGGATCTACAAGGACTTTAGTCGAAGCTCCTGGTTCATTTTGGGTTTTCGAAGTTATGAGTGATTTGTAAGTTATGAGTGATTTGTAAGTTATGATTGATTTGTGGGCAGCCTTCGAGGCCAAATGCAAGTGTTCTTGAACAGGTGGGACAAGTGAATTGATGGGATTCATGGTGCGAATGTGGGTAAAGTTTAGTTGGATGTAAGAAACAAATAGTGGTTCAAGCCCTCCTTCTAACGCCAAATATGTTGGTAAAAATTTTCATCTTACAGCACTCCAACTAAAGTTGAAGTAATTACCGAACTAAATATCGCAATGATAATGAATTAGGAAAGTTAAGTAACAATTTGCCATTAGGTGGTAATTATGTCGCTAGATGCATACATAATTAGGTAGTTGCACTTCAACTGTTTGTAAAAATGTCAAGTCGAGCTAATATTTAGTTCTAATATAGAAAAGGTTAGATCTGATACTGAAAACTAGCTATGTAAATGACAAAATATAGAAATAGTGAAGGACACTCGAGCGATGCTCTACCGGCATGGTTCTGCTGTAAAGGAATCATATATCCACAGCAGAAATCTTTCTTCCTTTTCTATTATAATACATGTTTTCATGGTAGAGAGTACGACAAAATCTTAAAAGTATTCAAAAAGAAAAAAAGGAAAAAAAGTCCCTTCCTTGCTAAAATGTTTTTTCTATTTATAGTATGACGGTGCATGCGAATTGCCATAATCTATTTCTCACCATTGTTTCAATCCTTGGATCTTGCCAGAAGTCGTTTATCCGCATTATCTATTTGATATACTCGAATTGCTAAAATTATGATGGGATGATGCATGTAGGAAGTTTGAGAGGACCTCGAGAATTCTTGAAATTATGGCGGAATCATTTGAAATGGTGGCGAGAAACCTCAAATTTGAATTGACTCTACATTCGAGTTCTTGGGAGGATGATAAAAGTTGCTTCGTCGGTTTAGGACATGGCTGGCACGTTTAAATGAGGCTGTACTAATTGGTGTGTAGTTGTTCTAAGCTGCCTCTGATCTAAGTTGCTTTTGTTGCATGAGTTATCGATAAAGGTATTCTCATATCTTTGCTTCTTTCCAGCAAGTATGGATGTAGGTGGAGCATTGCTCGAGTGGCCATGTGTGGCCCTTTAGGATACTTCTGACTTCGCGTGGTAACTTTTAGGATGCATAGTAGAGATCCGACTTGAAGTTGTTAACAAAGTCTAAGCTCTAGGAATATCGATAGTGCAATACAGTCATTCTTTTATTATTGGTCGAGGGTGCAGTAATTCATCATCTGTTTCTGGTATTCATAAGGCTTATATTATGAGCGTAGTATTTTGTTCCGTTGTGGCTTTAAGCCTTTTGGATGTAGTTCTTTGAGTTGGATTGAGTATCGTGACCACAAACCAGCCTTTGTGTAGTACCAGTTGGATCACCCCAATCTCTTCTTCTTTTGACTTTTGTTGCGAGGACAACTCTTTTGGTTTTGTGCCTAATTTAATTTTCCTTTAATTCAGCTTATGAAACATGGATGTAACAGGGTTTCTATACAATTTTGATTCAATTTAGTGACAAATAAGTTTTCTTTAATTTCTTGACATCAATATACGTACATTTCATTTTAGAGTTTCAGTTTTTACCACTTAGGCCAATTTATATTATAGTTTAATCCTAAATCATTCTTAAAGCATCACATAGTATTGTCAAAGCATTATACAGGAATCAGAGAAGCCACTGTAACAACTCGCCCTTCGTAACACCCAAAACTATTAGCGCCTTACATCTGCGCCTAACTTTTGAGTACTATAATAGATGGATTGTCAAGAAAATAAAGGAAGAAAGAAAGAAAGAAAGAGAAACACAACACAATATCCAGACACAATGACGCAAGCTCACATCAGAATGATAACATATAATATACTGAATATACATGAACAGAATTGGATGAACATATATAAGAGGTTACATTGGCGAAAGTAACTAATAAATAAATATCAATAAAGAGTGGTAGAATAAAACATCTGATACAATAAGTTGCATATGTTATGCACTACAATGATATCAAGTATATAAATATCCAACTATCGTTTTGGCCTCCAAAGCTTCAGCTGCACCACTCTGATAGCGTATTCTTAAAAGCACTTGACTCTTAAACTACTCAATCAAGTACCTAAGAGTTGTTATGACATAAATAAACAAAGGAAAAATGTAGGTCCAACATAATGCCTATCGTGAGGTGAAATAACTCAAAATATTGTACATTAAAACTATATACAAATAAATAGGAATTACTAAGGCACTTCCAGTCCTCTCCACAATCATAGCTTGAGGGTAGTCCGAAACCTGCTCTTCTCCTGAAATCAACGATTCAGAACAACCAATATAATATGATTGAAAAGTAACAATTATACTATGATACATGTAATCCAACATCCAAAAGTAGGGTAATCATAATATATGTCTATCGCGAAGTAAAAACTAATAGTAGATGTTGCAATAGCAACCACAGTCAACTAATAACACATGCAACATAACAAATGAAAGATAACTAAGAAATACAAATCAATATCCATCCTCAAAAATGGGTGAGATCAACTACAAATATCAATCGCGATCTAATGATTCCCTTTGAGAGTTTAAGATGCATAAAGTCGGTATCTAAATATACCATAGACCCCCAGCCATAAGCCTCATATAGATCTCATCGTACACCAATAATGAGCAAAAGTTATGATCTAATTTATCCACTTTAGTAAATTGAATCAATATACACCTATAATAAGCATAAGTGTTATTCATTCTATCTACATACCTAGGACCTTTGCGGATCCCAACGTACCTTTATACTGAGCATAAATGATCTAAAATCCCATAGTAGATGATTCCCATCATCCCCCTCTAAGACATCTATGATTTCTCAAATATCTAGTGAATGCCTTTCATCAAAAGAGAACAAAGGTCGTGCCACTCATGATATGCTATCGGGACCACGACAGGACATCGATGTCCTATACATATGCACATATCAAATTTAACATCACGCAATCAAATAAGCTTATCACAAACGATGGTAAAATAATGAAGACCGATATTTTGTCATCGTTCATTCATATGTATGGTCGCTATTAAAAGAACAACAATATGTATTACTGCTAATATAAACCCAATACAATGTCTGATTACTAGTATAAGATCAATATAGGGTATAGTCACAATAATAAGACCGATACCATTCATCGAACATTTATACCCCGAGGTCAAAGCCAAGGGGCATGGACTAACTCCACTCAATCGTACACACTCACCAAACATGACCGTGCAATCAATCATTTCTTGGATATCGTATTCGATCATCATTGATCGTACACATGTCACCATACAATACTTTTGAATCCTGAGCCTCATCTTGCATTCCACTTTCCTAAGTAACTCGAAGTCTCTCCGAAGTCGTACCAAGACCCCACAAAGAACGACAATCAACCGGGATAAAAACCCCAAAGCCATTCTCAACTAAGGGGTTCAGTCGATTAAAGTTGTCATTCAGTCGATTGAGCCCTGTAGGCAGAAACTAATTTCCCTAGCCTTCTGTTTGAAGCCTCCCTCGGATTTGATTTTCACCATCATTCAGTTGACTATTTGTCTCAATAGATTGAAATTGTAACTTTATTGATAATGAATCTGGGATAGTTAGAAATTCCTCGAACGGTCACGATTTGCATACCGTTTCCTCCGACATTTTGCCCGATGAGCCGTTATACTTTCAAAACTTGCCTCTACCCCATCGGACCTCTACTAGAGTTTATTTGTTGATGTTTTGGAAGTTGTTTCTTAAGTATATGAAAACTAATTTCGATACCAGAATCCACTATTTGCTTGAGTATACTTTAGCGGGCGATTATAATGACTCGACCTCCTCCATCATGCTAAAACGACATACCGAGCCTCCTTGTTGTAACAACTCAGAATTTTATTGCTTTAATTTTGGGATTTTTAGTTAATTTTAGATATTCGATTAATAGTTTTAAATAAAAAGAAAATTAATTTGGTAATAAAATGAATTTATAGAACTTTTCAGTAATTTTAATTTGAAAAATATTTGGAGTATCATTTGTCTTATTTTACATCAAACATTGGTATTTATGAAATTTAACAAAATTAATAACCAATGTATTTGATACTTATTTTGTGATTGTGCCACATTGTCATGAGCGGGCGTATTTTTATTTTTTCCATTCACAGTTCGTACACGAACGGAAAATTATGTAGCGGTGTACCGCAAATCTTTCTTTCAAAACTTCATTAAATCAAATGAAATTCAAAAAAAATTAAACTGGCATTAATGTTATTTGCCTTGATTTGATGGGTAGCTTGAAGTGTTTGTTTTGTCTTACTTGAGTTCGAAGTAATGTTTAGGTTTTCATTATAAGTTTATCGTCAGGACCTCTCTTCTCTTCATTTTCACTTCACTTCCCTTTCTTTCCTATCTTTACTTAATTTTCTCCTTCTTTTCTTTGCTTATTGTTCATTAGTTGTGCATTGTGCTTAGTTTAAGGGCCTATGATGTGTAGTTGTAGAAATACATCATTAACGTTGTGCCTGGTCATCTCAAGTTTTTGCACTCTACCTATATGTATCTCAGACTTGTGTTGGTCACTTTGTTTCATATTTTCATCTTCTTCTTTTCTTTTTCCTGTAAATTAAAATAAACCATCCCTCAATACTCAAAAATCCATATCTCATAATCCACTCATATTTGCTAAATCTTTTGACATGGAAGTTTTTTGATTTCATCCCTAGTAATTTTTAAAATAGTCGCCTGACGTTTCGTCAAGCATAGTGGTGAGAGTTGGCCAAAAAACAATGGTTGTCGAACGAATTGTTTTTTGACGAACACGGTATAGAGAACTAAGGGCAGGGTTGTGTTCATATCGACGAGTGGTAATTTTTAGAGTCGATCGCATGATTTTAGGAGGTTGGGATTTTTTGTGTTGGCTAGATGATCATTTTCTTATCATCTTAGGTTTCATGGCGATGTGATGGTCGAGGGAAGCTATGGTGGTGTCTGGGAGCAAGCTTGGGTTGAGACAATGTCGTGGGCAAAGATTGTGGAGTCTGGTTTAATGTAGTGGCGGTGATAGATCAAACTAGGGTTTCTTATGTGGGTTGTTTGGTTTGCGTCTTTTGAGATGCTGTAAGGGGAGGAAGGCATCAAGTGGGTCGTGCTTTAGTGGGAATGTGGAGCAGTAAAGTGGCATTTTAATGGTGTTGGCGGCTAATGTGGACGAGGCGACAATGGCAAGTGATGGACGAGGCGGTTTCCTGGAAGTCAAGTTTCGAATTTATGGGGAAGAATAATCGGATTTCACTTAGGTTGGCCAAAGATATGGCAATTGGGTGCAATTCGACGAGCTCGAGAAGTGGGGTAGGTTGGTAGTCGGAGTTCACCGATTAGTGGTGGGGATCGGCATGTATATGCATGGTGTGCACGTGCACATAGGGTATATGCAATGGAATTGGATTTGGGGATGGAGGCACTCTTCATGCAAAAAGAGAGTTTGAATGGAATTGTGGGCTTTGACTTAATTGTTAGGTGACAAAGATTTTTTTTTAGTTTTGTAAACTAAATGGTCAAACTTTGAAATGCCATAACTCCATCTTGAACCCGTTTGACCCACGGATTTTTGCATTAGATTTGTATTGACTAGTAGAATATTATGATATAAATAATTGGTAGTTTTTTTATAGTATAATTTAATGCTGAATTGGTTATATTGTTTTGGATAATAACCTAGTTAATTAATTATACTTCATTAATGATATCTGTTAAGCAGAATACAACACTGTTCTACTATATTTAAATTGAATAAATTATTTGGACATCCGTTTAGTAGAACAAACCCCTATTGTGTTGTTATATTAATTTATACATTTAATTATATGCCCGTTGATTTATATTAGGAAATGATGTGTTAACCATTGATCGTTAACTATGGATTTGATTTATATACATGCTTGCTTATGAAAATACTGGTATTGGCTTGGAAAGTTGAATTAAAATATATGGTAGCTTGTTTACGTACTGTTGTGGTCGCTAAGCCTCTTTCCAAATTTGACAAGAAAGGGATTTAAATTAACTTTAACTTAATAGTATTTTGAAGTAAAATGTTCCATATACTTAAATGGTTAAGTTAATTAATTATTTTATTAATGATGTTTTAAGTTAATTAATATATTATTTATGATGTCTAAAGTTAATTGATTATTTTATTAATGATGTTTGATGTTAATTAATTAGTTTATTTATGATGTTTAAATTAATTAATTATTTTATTAATGATGTTTTAAATTAAATTAATTATTCGTTTATGATGTTTAAAGGTTACTAGTTAATTTAACAAAGGTCTTTATAAATAATAAATTGTTTTATAAAAGGAATTTTACTTAATAAAAGTGATTTATTAAAGGAGTTTATAAATTTGAAAAGAGAGATTGGAAATTTTAATGGAGTATTTTAAATATTTTAAAGTGAAATTGTAAAGAGACTATAATATTAAAATTATAGTAAAAGGTTATGGAAAGTGGTAAAAGAAGGTTGATATATAACGCTTTGTTTTAAGTAAATAGTATATGGAAATTTAGTAGTTCAATACTTGGTACTAAAAGCTGATGAGTAGACCGATCCTCTATCTGTGAGATCTAAAGCTAGAGTTTCTAGGTGAGGGATAGGGTAAGTTGAAATATCGAAAATGTGCCAAGTAAAAGAGTTTATAAATCATTTTAGAGTAGATTTGTAAAAGGGGCTATATAAGTAATATTAGAGAATTATAAAAAGAATTTTATGAATTAATTTGGAGATTTATAAAAGGATTTGTAAATATAAAATGAGTCTATACGAAGGGAATTTTATAAAAGGAATGAGATTTGATTTAGATAAATAATCCTCCTTAGTTATGATGGCATGGAAACTTTCTTTCGATATTTAAACACTGAAGGAAAAGTGTTTGGGTTTTTAGTACAATGAGTTAAACGATATTTGTTTTTTGACACTTCTGATATGATTTTAGAAAATAGGAAATCTTTCTTGATGTTTGTGAATATACTCATATCGTTGAGATAAGTATATGAATACAATTTTCCAAGTAGCGAAGGTGTAGTGTTTTGTGAACATACTTATACCGATGAGATAAATATATGGATATTTTTTCAAGTATTGAAAGGAGTATAAAGGGATTGTGAATATATCTTTTGCAAAGGTATTTTAAATATAAGTATGTATAAAGTGATTTAATTAATGAAAGATTAATTAAAAGAGGCTTAATGGATCCCATATGTAATTAAATCTCTATTTGATTATTTGTTTATTTGATAGTTAATAATCGATTATAAAATCTTGACCAAAATATAACACTAGAAATATCTAGAAGAAACACGAGAATTATATGGTACAGTTATCTTTGATGATGCTATACTGTACATATAAACTCGTTATGTTCTTCTAGGAAAATTGATAAGGAAATCCGTCCTCTTAAATGGTTAGAAGGTGATCTCCACTCTTGTGTATTATCGGTTTATTTTTAGAAGAACAAGAGTGAGTTTAACAGAAATATTGATTAGTCTTGGAGCGACCGGTAAGTGGAGGAGTGTACTTATATAAGATGACTCGAAACCATAACCGCTCCAAAATCATATACGTATTTGATGCTTTGGAAGACATATTTAAGGTAGTGGAATCAAAGATTGAGTTTTTTGAAGTGCAAGGGCCACTTGCTACTAATCCTAAGGGTGATTCCAAAATGGATGTAGTAGAAATAGTGCTTTTGGTTTTTTCATATCCTGAACAACTTGTGTGGATGAATGATGGCATTTCATTGTACCTGGAGTCCAGTGTTTGCACTCCAGATGGAATTTTCTAAGAGAGGAAAAATGTAATCATAACCTCATAAGCTTTACAACCTAATAATGACTAAAACAAGGGATATGCAACAGAGCTTTGTGGTTCTCTCTACCATTAGAAGCATCATTCCTTGATCTAGATTCGATATTTATGGATTTGGTATGCATGTGCATAGGAAGAGTGGGGCCATGTGCAATTTTTGTAACCTTGGTGCCTAGGGGATGATGTAATCCAATATGCCATATTAAAGGGGCAGCCAACTCTATGTTAGCAGGGGTACAAGATATTCTTGTTGACATCGATACATTTTATTTAGAGATGTACTGTGACAGGCAGTAACCCAATAGCCTTATCATTGATGGAAATCCAATCTCTAATATGTGCCTTTATGTACTTAGTTGTATACGGACTTAGTTGTATACCTATTATGCTGGAATGTAATTAATATAACCATTTTGGCTGTGATTAATATTTATTTTAACCCTAGACATTATTATAATATCGCTGGATTTTCTAATAGAAATAGTTTGGTTATCGTATGGTAATAAATCATCCGTGTTCATGTGCGGCGTGGTCTTACGAGATATCTTTATTTTGAAATGTTTTTATAACGTTAAAAATTCATTTGATCTATGTTTCTCACGCTGGTTTACCAGACTGATCCGTAAGTTATTGTCCTCCTCCAACATGCTAAAACAACAAACCTGGCCTTCTTGCCTTGTGCGTAGTTTATATTTGTGTCGATTCACTCATTCATGCACGTCTATGCACACATGTTCACGCAAACACACACTTACTTCACAAGTCACATTTTCAGACTTCACCGAAGTGATTACCCGACCCAGTGTACTCTAAAGCAGCTTAGCGCACGCGATAATCGATATGACTATATGAAATGCCCATAAAGAACTTGTATTCAATAATACATCTACATAAAAAATCAAACACACAACAATTATAGCTATAATCCACACATCACTTTAATTGTTATATCTTCAAATACATGTATACGTATACTTGTACATACTCATTTACATATACGTATTTCTAAATAAGTAATTCATTTATTAGCTAATCAAATTTTACTTTTATTTACAAAACTCTTCAATAAAAAGTGTAATATGGTTTCATACTATCTTATAAAATCATTCCATTATTTTATAAAATATAAAATTAGCTTTGAGCTCTTATAATACTTAATTCCTTCATCAAGTATTAAGTATTCATCTTATAATTATTTTATAAAACCTTATACCACTTTATAAAATAATCCTCTCTTACTATTTTATAGAATCTCATATTTTTATAAAAAATAAACTTTTATAAATTATCACTCTTATATTATTTTATAAAATCTCATTCTATTTTATAAAATATATCTTTTACTTAAAAATCATTTCATTACTTAAATAATATTTATAATTACTAATGAAGCTCATTATGCCTCTAAGCGCTTTAATAATAAGTATAGGGCTCACAACTCGCTTAATTAACGTACTAACTTCATTTTATAAAACATTCCATTATTCATAAAATACATTTCTTCTCTTAATTAACATTTAAAAACATTAATTAAGCATCAATAAGCTTCTAATCAGTTTAATAATAAGTATAGAGCTTCTAACTCACTCAATTAGTTTACTAATTTTTCCAAACATCATTAAAATGGTTTAATTAATGTTTTCTAATGACATGCACTCCGTTATATGACTTAATTAATTCCAAATCAAACAACAACAACATCACAAGCAATCACCCAATTAACCCCACAACCAATTGTTAGCATACTAACTTTTGCAAACATCATGATTAAAGATTTAAACAATCAATTAGTTAAATAAACATGTTTATAACATGAATACAAGCCTAAATCATAACATAGAATTCTCCAAACCACATCACATAACTTCATAATTATTACTAAGTAATTATATGAAGTTTAACAAATAAATTAAGTAGGAGAATCATCACACTCATCTTGCTTTCCCCTAAACCGGACTCAACCCAAGATTAAGCTCTCTTTAAATTTTGAAACGAACACCAAGACTCTGATTCAAGCCAGTTTTTTCGTGGGTTTTGTAGAGAACTGGAAGAGATAATTTATGGCGATTTTTATTTAATTTTAGGAAATCTATTTGAAGGGTTTAGGGTTTAAGGTTTGGGGATTAGAAATGGATTAGGAGGAGATTAGAGAAAGATTGGGAGAAGGTGAAGAAGAGGAAACCTTAAATGAGAAATGGAAATGAAAACATGAAGTGTTTAGCCATTTATAGGCTATTTCACGGACCCTAGCCCAATTCATTTTCATCCACTCAAAATCATTATTCACACCAAAAATTAATATACTTCAAACATAGTCGAATTTACACGCATTTTTCTTGCGTCGGAAAAGCGAACTCAACTACGGGTGTTTTGAGTCCCAATTCACTCGTCTTTAAAAGTTGAGTATAACAGACGTTCCTTCGATTAACGTTTAATTATTTAAATTAATTATTTAAATATTCAGTCGTTAAAATTGTGGGATGTTCAGCCACACTCACTAAACGGAGCCAAAAGAAAACGAATCCACTTGCTGCCCCAAATTTCCAGAAATTTAAACCTCCATAATAGTCTTCAATCCTTACTCAAAATGATAGAGAACTCCGCTGCGAATCCAACGCATTTTGTCTCGTCAATTTTCATTGAGCAATGTGGTTTTGATATTTGGAAGATTGGAGGAGGAAGAGGGAGTTCGTAGGTTTCAGAAAATGAAAAAGAAGAACAAGAGTAAAACGTACGTGTTTTTAAAACAAATTGTAGAGGGTAAAAACTGAAAATGGCATGTTAATTTGAATTTGAATTTGAATTTCAAAGCGGTCCAATTCAACCTAGCCTGGCGTGTTATTCTTATACAAATCCAACCCACTTCATTAAATCAATGACACATCTCACTCATATAACGCCGATTTAAACAAACGAATAGTCAATCTCGACTCAAAAAATGAGAGTTACACAATGGTACGACTCTTGTCAGCAAATTCAACCGTTTGTAAAAATTATCATTTTGTCCTTCTATTGAAATTTACCAAAATACTCCTCAATAAATTTCAAATCTGTTTACCATATTTATTATTAATGTTTAAGTTATATCTATAAAATTTCGGCATATTACATTAATTCATCTTTAACTAAATTTAAATTTAAAATATGATAAACGCATCTCAAATCCAATCTTCTCTTTATATAACCAATCGCTGTATCATTTGTACTTACTTATCAATGGTAATGGTAAAATTTTTATCAATTTCTCATACACTAAAATAATTCTCTAATATTCTTCCTATATTATCACATTTGTGACTGTTGATCTTTGTAAAAGCTACGATTCTTTTACGTCGTTTTCAGTCATTATTGTGGTAATTACCATATAGTTAATGTTTTGAAAAGAAGTCCGTATATATGTAGTGATGTCAACTCTTTGATCACTTATCACTCTTTTCAACTTAGCTTTTACTACCGAGTCTCAAATAGTTGACGCAATATTTTTTCTATTGGGTACGGTGAATCGCGGTTGAAGTTCAGCAAGTAATTTTATAAACCCATCACTTTCTATCATAATAATAAATGATATTTTATTCTTAACGATAAATTTGACCAATGCTACCATACGTCTATTTTGATTAAAAGAACGTGGAACCAAAGACCCATCCAAACCTTCTTGTGATTGATCTTTACACACTTTCTTTCTTAGCAATGATTGGACGCTCCATTTTGCAATACTTGCATAGTGCAGTTGCCTTCATTTCTCAATTGTCTTTCAAAGACTTAGAATGCCTTGAAAATCCTTTAAGATGCATTTCAGATTGATTCTATGACAGTGTTTGGCTTACTTCATTTGACGCAATTGATACGCTCCACTCCATAGAAAACATGCATCAAATCAGAAATTACTTTTAAAATACACATACACTAAAATAAGCACTAACACTCATCAAAGTAAACTAAAATATAAACAAACGTTGCTTTTGACAGAAGTTCCCATAGTCTAATGAAGACCGAAACATTATTTAAACATCGTATGATCACAAGTATATTTAGTACAGGAAGTGTTCAAGTTTTTCAAATTAAACTTCCATCCAGCAATAAAAGTTTCAAAAGGATTTTATTAAATGTTGCGTACAAAAATTATATCATATAACGTTTCTTTACTCTCTTTGTCTTGCAGTAGGCTATTTTACACAATTTATGATTTAAGATTTGCATCAACCTATGCAGTTAAAACTGGATAAGACACTTAGCGTTCTTTAATCGTTACGCTTTTCAATTTGACTCTATTAGTTAATAGATCTGCTTAAAGTCCGCTATTTTCCGTTATACCTGCTAAATCAAATTTTTTTACCGTCTGTCTTAGCAACATTAATATAAAAAAAGTTGATTTTGATCAAATCTTATATAAACCAAATCAAAACATCTAGAATATGAGTTTATGTTCAAATCATAAGCTTTTAACATAGATTGGAATTTTGTTCTATTCACATGTCCAAATTGCATGGACCATAATGTTCTTTAGTTTTATTGTATAGGAGTGAATAGTTTTTTTCTTTTTTAACTACACAAATGATGTGAAAATGAAAATAAGTGAACTCTGAAGATTTGATTATATCTCTAATAAAGATTTTTACATATCCGCTAATATTTTTTTTTTTTTTTGTATTCCTGCTTTATCTCAGCTGCTGCATTTCGCACTTTCACCAATATACAATCAATCACTAAGCGTTTTATCTGTATTTATATCAAACTACTCTATACCAATCATCTACCAACTACAAAGTCATATACTAATGCTACAAACAATATTGACAAAAAATAATAATTATTATAATAATAATAATTATATTACATATACCTCTTACAATGTCAAATTTTAAGCAACCAGAAAATTGAAATAGAAACTTGAGTGCCAAAACTTGATATCTCACTGTCAAACTTCAACGAGTGTCAAAGGTATAAGTGGATAAGTATATCTGATTGCATTTCTTATGTATGCACATTAAGGCTAGTGCACTGAGTTTGTTAAATACATAAGATTTTGTTAAATGCACATACGTTTTGTTAAACTGCACAAACCTGTTGTCTGTATCCTCTAACTGACATATAAAAGGGCCAATTGCTAATAAATTTTGATCAATGAAAATTTACCCGTTCCATTTACGCATCTATCCTGCCATATTTTGTGATGATGATGTTCCTAATGAATGATATAGAAGAAGTCCCTATACATAGTTTTCGAAGTTGTTCAGAAATCATTAAAACTATAACATTATAACTTCTAGATTTGAAAACAGTCTAAACTTGTATCATAGCAGAATCTGAAATAACTTAGAACAATCCATGACTACAAAAGAACTAGATGTTCGCACTTCAAAAGTCTTACTCCACGTCTGCACGTATCAATTTGCATAATATGTACAGTAATACTGCTATGATATACTAACAGTAATACTGCTATAGCCTATACCTAAATTTTCTACACTAATACAGATAATAATACAAGTTCAAAATTTCAGTAAATGTTGATATGCTAATTTACAAACAGTATTAAAATATCGAACCATTTGTAGTTTCTATGTTTGAGAAGAATGATGAGATCCCAAATTAGAACTGAAACACTTAAACATTAATACAAACACTAATATAACTAATTTTACTGCTTACATAGTGTAAATGCATCACTGTGAGTCTGTGCATTGAATTAGAACTGTAACACCGCTCAATAAAAAAAATTCAGTCCGCCTAATGCTTTTAAGTTGAAATTTTCGAAATGGGTTTTCTTGTATTACAGTAATACAAGCAAGTAAACCTATAGGTTACTTACTAACAGTTTGGTTTACTACAACAACTGTAAATTAACAGTAATTTATATTCAACCTTTATGTAATTTCTTAAGTCAACCAAAATTTAAAGCAAGATTCAAAATATTACGGTTTGTTTATGAGAAAGCAGAAAAAATGATCAAGAATTCTTAGCAATTACAATGATGAACGGACGGCAAGCTCAATGGACTTTTCTTCATGCTTTTGTTATGTACCAAAACACACAAAACAAGTTTATTTTATTTTCTATGTTAGAGAAAAATGCAAAAGCACGAAAAACGATATTTCATCTCCGTCGCCCATCCATCGTTGTGATCGCTGATTTATTTATATTTTATTCTCCGCTGTATAATATTTTATAGGGCACGTTGAAAATGCAAAACACAAAACTCAAAATAATGCAAAACAAACCTTTAGATTTTTCATACAAGAAATCTAATCATTTCTAGTTTTAGCATCATCGAATCAACAAATCTGAAACAAAAAATATATAAAATAATCTATTATCCATATATAATAGGAATACATTGATCTGAAGCTTTTGAAATGTAAAAAATATTCTTAAAGTCAATTTTACATTCAAGGGTATTTTGGTCAGTTACTATGTTATCAATGGTTAACGCACGTTTCTAGCATTACACTTTCTCTCACGTTTACACAAGGCAGTTTCCTTCCATCCATACTCTGTTCTCTTTCTCTTTTCTCTGTAAAATACAAAATCAATGTTCTCTCTCTTCAATGTTCCCTATCCAACCCTTCTATGCATATTTTCATGCATAAAAATAAATTTATATTTCAAGCAACATCAACGAATCAATAATACGCCATGCTTTGGAATGTGATGTCTTTTGTACCAATGTCATTGCACAATATTTGAAAGTTGCTTTGTTTTTTTAGCTATTATTATTTCAAGAGAAAAGGTTACTATTTGTTATGTCTATGATGTAAACTTTGCCCTTTAAACAACATCGATGTCCGATTCTTTTACAATTACTATTTTCAGTAATAACAAAATATTAAATTTCCTTCTCAATGGCATAAAACATTAAACGACTTTCTAGATGACAAAGCTACCACCATAAATCATTGGTAATCACCTCTACTCAGCCCATCCAAAGTACTATTTTCTTCATTTCCAAGTGCTACTTGGCTAATCTTCCTTATTGGACACTGTTATTCAGTTTTAATTTGTTTTAAATCAGTATAATTGGTCGGATTCTTCAATGACATTGTGTAAGTGAGTATAATGAAAGGTATATTTTATGTTTAATCATTTTACTGTAGTCATTAATCTGTATTTAAATTTTCTTTGTTGCGGCCAGTTTTTCCTTAGGTAGTTTATTATTTGGTTCTATATATATGTATTATTCGGGAGTTTTGATTATTTTTGCATGAACAATTACCAAGGATCTTAATGCTAGGCCACTCGAAAAAGAAAATGAAATCACTTTGTTCCTCAAAGGAAATTGGGTACTTTTCTTAATCCATAAGCTTCGGTGCATTATGTGCTGTCCTATTTAAATTAGATTTATCTACATAATTTACTCATTACTCATGTAGGTTGAGTATACAGCTAGCCAGAGGGGAAAATAATCAAGGATTTCACTAATAAAAATTCCGGATTCTGATGATCTTTTATTAACATCTCTTGACCATGTTGCTTTAATCATTCAAGATTCTAAAGGTGATTTATATATTCATCTAAATTTGACGGTCTCGGTGATTTATTTACTTCTTAATATATGCATTATAGCAACCATGTTGTAATCTAATAATGGTTGAAGTGGGTTAATTGCGTTGTTACGATTTATGTGTTTAAGCATATTTTTAACTGCAATCAGCGATTACTATATACGTATTTGGGATGAAAAATGAGAATTTATTTTCATTTCTTTTTATTATTACTATTGATTATCTCTATGCCATACAATCTGTCTGCATATGTGCATACATAGTCTCATAATGTACATTTTTGCAATTAGTCTATAACACTTTTCTTTCATTTTTAAGCTTTAATGCATGTTTTATCAGTATTTCTTCTTATGCATTTTTTTTGTATGTTCAACCAAATTAAGAAGCAGGAAATGAAGTAATGATATTATTGCTATTTGGAATTCTAGGATTTATGTCAAAGCTCTAATGGTAGGATGATCAAATTCTTGGAAAGATGTTTGCTATCAGTTCTTGCTTCTTAATTATATTTATTGTTTCAATAGCTTGGCTACGTCTTCATGCATCTTTTTTGGTTTTCATGTTCTTTTTGTACGTGTTTGAAGACCATGATAATACTCAATTCATGTGAAGCTTTTGGTATCACGCAATTAACCTTGTAACGTTCAGCTATAACAAAGGGATATTTTGGTCAAATCCATGTACCTCTCACCCATGTTTCTCATCATACGTGTTTTCATTTTTTGTTCAATTATCGGTTTATTATTAGCTATTCTTCTTCCAATTCCCCTTCTCAAACACTTAATTTTCACACTACCCTCTACATGTGTTATGCAGGATTATGAAAGAAAATAATGAACATCGATCGGCTTGACAGCAAGCTATGAAATTTCTAATCGATTACAAATTTGTTTGTTTTCATCACTGATTTTCATTTAGTTGTTCGATTTTTTTGCCCAATCAGTACATGTTGAGAGGACAGCTCATATAACGAAGGGTTAATGGCAACCAACTTCTTCCTGCGTAATTTCATAGAACCATCGGATAATTCAAGGTGCTCAAATCCTTGGTCACATCTGAATCCAAGATCGAGATTGTGCCTATTACTTGCGGAAGGTACTGTAGTTTCTCAACTTCATGTAGGTTTATAGTCAGGTTTCCTTGCTTAGATCCGCTGCAAGTATATAAAGGGTAAGTCAATTTTAGAATCCTTAAATCCATCTTATATACATATGCATATGAATCTATACTGACAAAATTTGTCCACGCCTGTAATCTATATGTATTCCTTTGCCTAAATTGATTACAAAGATGTAGACTTTATGCATGTTCAGAAGTTTCGCAACAACCAGCACTATCACAGGAATTTTATTGAAGATAAGCATAGGAATCAAATATAACAAACTATAGTCCTTTAAGTACCGTTTTACAGAAATACCCATGTTAATGTGATGATGTGAAACAACCAATATTTCAATTTCAGCTGACAGTTTATTTTTATTTTTTAAATCTTGCGCATTTTAATTAGTTTCCAGGTACTCACTACTGTGGAGTTCACAAAAGCAGCAGCAACTGGCTACTCACTCTTCGGCATAGTCATATGGCGTAACTAGGCAATATGGGTGAGGTTTTGAGAGGTGCAGAAGGGATTAGGAGGGCTAGGAGCAGCATGTGTTGATTAGAGAAAGCTTGGTACTAAGTGAGAAAGAAAGAGGCAGTCCCTATTTTTTTATTTGCTCCTCCAGTAATTTTAAGTTTAATCTGATAGCATTGAATTTTATTATGATTTTGAATTAGAATATCAAATTTGGATTTGGAATATTATATTTATTATTTAAATCAACAATTTAACCTAAATAAATTTAAATATATTCTATCAATTTGAATAATTTATATAGCTGTAGTCTTAACAAACACTGAATAAAGTATTTTAACCAACAAACATTTAATATATTTCACCCAGCAAACAGTTAATATATTTCAAAACATATACTAAAGTTTACTTATGGTATGAATGAAAATTTAGTAATAATGGGAACATTAATGATAGTGGAAAAGTTCATGTAGATCTGATTAACTATTGCAAACATGTCATGTTAGTACCAAGTTTTACCATAGCCTTTCACAAATAATGAAAATTTCCTATCCATAATAGCATGATACTGTATCACAACAATGAGAATGTATTAGAGGCTGAAAACGACAAGGGAAATGCAACATTTAGTAAAAGGCAATGACATAAGCTTATCACCTTATAAACCAAAACTATCAAAGAAAATAAATAAACAGTACACCTGCTATAGTAGATATTTAGAAGATAGAAAATAACAGAAGAATATATTTGGTTAGGTAAGAGGAGAAGAAAATATATTTGGTTTTCAATTGATTACAGCGGCAATGATTTTATTTCTTTGTTTGTGATTAATAGCAGGAGCGGTGTGACATTGAATGAAGGCTTGCACGACATGGTGGTGTGGCTGTTGCATGGTGGCGAGCTGCAGCGCTTGGGCAAATCTATATCCGATTATCATTGCTCATTTCGACATCATGAATGGATCCTTTTTCTAAGATTTAGGTAAACAACTTCTTCAATTTTCAGTTCCTTAATTTGTCAGGTATAAATCTTCAACTACAAATGAGCGCTTTATTATTTATTTAATTTCTCTTGGTTTTCAAATGATTACAGCGACTATCATTTTATTACTTTGTTTGTGATTAACAGCAGGAGTGGTGTGACATTGAATGAGGGCTTGCACGACATGGTGGTGTGGTTGTTGCATGGTGGCAAGCTGCAGCGCTGGAAGGGTTGACAATCTGGGTCGTGGTGGTGACGGAGCGCGTTTGCGAGTTTTGGATGCTGAAGAAGAAGAAGCTCTAATGTATTGAATTTTGATGTTGTAATGGTGAGCGAGACGAAGGCTGAAGCTTCGCATTTGGTGGGGCTCTTGCGTGGCAGGTTGGAGGCGGGGCTTGGCAGTTCGGGTGAAGTTCTGGATCTGGCACTTACAGGGTTTTGCACAGCAGGAAGGAGTTTAAGGCGGAGGAGGCTAGGGTGGTGAGTTTTTGGCTGAGGGTGGAGGTGATGTAGGCAGGCCAAGGGTGGTGATTGGTGCGCTTCGGCAAGGGAGGAGGTTGGTGGTTTTGGCGGGTTGGATGCAGGTCGAAGGTGGAGGAAGGCAAAGGCAAGCATTCAGGTAAGTTGTAAAATGCTAAAATTTCCTTTTAAGTGAGCTTTTTTTATTATGCATTCATTATGGAAAAAAAATTCTCAGCTGCTTTTTCCATGTGAGTTCAAATGCATGCTTTGATATGAAAAGCTGTAACAAATCACACCATGCAATTTACCTACTACCATTTTCCCTCATGTTTTCACTATCGCCTGTATATGCATTGCTATTAGGAAGACTTTATAAACTGTAACAACAAAACAATGTGTGTTTCTCATAGTTAAAGCATCTCAAAGAAACTATTTAACACACATGATTCCCAATATTTAGTTTTATTCATTCATAATTGAGTGTATTGATTCACACATTTTACAAATTACCATATTTCATATTGTTCCTAACTTATATGGGCTTATGATGAGGTAATTCATGGATATAGTTTGTACTTAATTCGCTGAAAAGTTGAAGCACATATTGAAACTAGGTGAAGCTGTGAAGAGTTGTTAGCTCTGGCTGATAAGAAGTGGAGAAAAAGATGAGTCTTTTTGACATATAGGTTTGAATATCTATTGAGGTTACATTCATTCGATTCAAGGTATTAATGCAAAATTGCCCATTAAATTTCCTGCTAAAGCATAAACAATACATCTACAAATTTTTCAGCGCCTTTTCTATTAGTTTTGCTACGCAGGTTCATGTGAATCAGAGGCAAAGAGTGGTATTACCTAGCCAAATTGAAATGTATGTTGCTGGGTTAATGAATTTCTATGTTCAATGTATAAATATTTAGATGCACAATAGTTTAGCTGCAACGGTTGTCCGTTCAATTCTTTTGTGGCGATGCATATTCAGTTGTAAATATTTCAAAATGTTGGAATTGTAACTTACTCTATTTATTAACAAATTGCTGAATGTTTATTCAATAGTTTGCTACAACTATTATGTGTTACGGTTGGCATATCCTATTTAAGCAAGTAATCTTTCAGTCGTCATTGCTAGGGGTTGCGTAGTTAACGCATGGTTTTGGTACAACAGTAGGTCTACCATATGTTTTTCGTTTATCAGAAAAGAAAAAAAAGAAAAAATTTAATGACCGAATACAGTTAGCTATTAAACAGTATCCATCATCCCAGCTGTCAGACAACATAACCAGGTCCTTCTACGTACAACACCCTTTTGTTTTTAAGCAATTCACAAAAATTGAATAACCCAATAAAGCACATACTAGCCATTGTGCCGACTGTCAAATATATCAGGTCCACAAGCTTCTACCTATTAGCCTACTATATATAGCATACTATATTTAAATGGGTCCACAAACTTCTATGTGCAGCAGCCTATCATATTCAAACACAGCAAAATGTACGTATTCAAGGTGTTCTACTAACTAGGCATGTAAGTAGGAAACCATTCATAAAATATATCAAATGGTCCATTGTTTTTGCCGATTTTACTGTCCACTTTTACTTTACAAACTTCCACTTCCTATAATTTAATTACCTACGTCTATATAAAGTAACCAGTATCTCTTCTCCGTTATACACAAAATATTAAGTTAAATATTTTTCATTTGTTATCATGCCTAAGGTAATTGATAATTATTTTATTTTTGTTCGTTATAACGCTTTTCTTTCTTTTTAAATTTACTTATTACATGTTGTACTATAGGATAAATCTACAGGTAACAAAACTGATAATTCAATATGCACTCGAAAGCAGCAGCTAAAGCGAGCAGGAAAGCAACACTGTGCAGAGTTGGTACAACATTCAAACACCTTCTCGATTAAAATAGAACCATTCAATCAGTCATCAAACTTCTCTGCCTACCTCAGTTAAAGTGGAAAACCAAGACAGAGCTTTTAGTGAAACTACTGTTGTGCAGGAATCAGAAGGAAGCATGAATGTTCAAGAATCCAAAGTACTAATGGACCAATCATCCATTGTCGATGACTGGGATGAACCATTTGCAAATGCTATGGTAAATAACAAACTCACATTTTAACTTAATTATCCATATAACATACATTTATTTCACGACTCTATCTTTTACAGATTGAATGTTGCAAGAAATATGACAAGTGAAGATCGATGTTTCAACGTAGCTTTCAATGATTTATGCTGGATGTTGTTTTCAAGCATTTTTATTTACTTATGTATTCCAATCTCTTATGCGTTATTGCACAATAAAGTTAGTGCATGGTGACCTTAAATTCCTGAATGCTGATTTACTAGATGATGTTGGAGAGGATTACATTATACGTAGTGTGTCTGAAGTGATACTAGACTAAGTCTTACTCAAGTTAAGCCATATTTTAAGCAAAGAAATTAGTTAGCATTTTTGTAACAGATTGAAACGGTAAGCTTATGCAGCTGTATGACAATACATTTTTTGTATGCACTACTTTACATTAACAAAAATTTAACTTACAGTTGTCTTCACACACGTCCAACGGACGTGCCATACATACTGGTATATATAATAGGAGCACATCCGTTTGAAGCTTTTGAAATTACGTAAATGTCCCTACATGGTTCAAGGGAGAGTAGTGGATATTTTTGCCACATCTCACAAATTTCTCTCATGAACGTAAACTCTCTCTACCATTTTTCCCACAGTCCACTTGCCCTTCATAATGATGCAAACTTTTAACACTTTTTGCATCTTCCTCTTATTCGTTTTAGTCCTAATTTTGCTTTAAAATAGTAGGCTCTTTCTCATCTTCTTTTGGTTCTTGAGTCAAAAGAAAAGATTTGCTTCATTTGTAAAGATGCCCTTTTTGACTAATTTTTTTTTTTCATTTTCTTTACTATTTTGGGTTTTCTTTTTCTTTCTATTTTTTAGTTTTATGCCCATCCTTTGATTTTTATATGATTCAGGCACTCGTCGAATGATATATACGACAACAAAAGTTGTTGCTCGTATTCTCTAGCTAATCCAAAATTTCAATAATCAGGTTATCATTGGTGAAAAGTTATTTCATTCAATTTTGAGAACCGTTTTCCTTTTTTATTCTTTTTCCTTTTAGGTACAAAATGTTGATGGTGCTTCTACAACTTATGAAAAATCGTACAGTTTAATGGATTGAGCGTAATTTATGTAAACATTTCCATTATAATAGAAATATGAAAGTTCTGGTGATATATAAGATTTACATTTCTTGGTGTTAAAAAAGATTTATTTTCAAGTTGTAACTTCAATTTCATTTAATTTTCAGAATACAAATAATTTTAGTAGATTATTATAAAGAAAATCACAGCTCTGCATTGTTCCAACGAGTAATTTTTGTTGTAGTCTCAAATTGAACGGTGTTTGATTAAATTCATCAAACTTTATGCTCACAAAAAATATTTAAATTTGATATTTTACATTTAATTTTCATTACATTTCTAATTTTCAATAATTTTGTTTTATAGTTCAACAATAATTTTTATATTTCAAAGAATTCGTATACTAATAAATCATAAAAGTATTACGATTTATTCATTTGTAAAATAGAAGTCCCCATTTTCGGTTAATCCATGATTTTAGTCTAACGTATAAAAACATCGAAAGATACGTGGTAACAGTTTTATTTCATTGGTGATCCTTGACCTTTAACAATTTTATGGTTTTCATATAAATTTGACGTGCTTAAATAAAATAATAAGTAGATGTATATGGTTGATTGGTAGAGATCCTATAATTAGAAGTTTACAACTAGGAATAAAAATGTGACTTCCACATTAAAAGCTCAATGAGTAAAGAAAACATTATATTTTAGAGCATAATGTTTCATTTTCTAATTTGTAGTTTTAAAATAATGATATTTTCATATTGAAAAACCTATAATATGATCACAGATTGATGTAATATGTTCTCGACATCAACATTGTATTTCTAGCTAACTTTTTTTATTCGTTGAGGAAACAACCAAATAGTAGGATAAGGACCTTGAAGCTAGAGCATTTAAAATTCTCAAATCTCTTTCCATAACCATGCAGACCGACCTTGCGTGCTTAAATTTGACGGTCTTTGGAATGCTTGAAGCTAGCGCAACCAAATACAGGGCTTAACATTATTCATGGTTTTCATGAGTTTGTTAGGCAAAGTAATGTTAATGTACCATAATAGCATTATTCAATTGCCGCTTGAATTTAAGTTGCGTTTTGTTTATAAACAAATAGGAGGGTGATAGTTTTTCCTCAGCAATGACTTAATGTAAAGGAATGCTGAGTTGCATGCATTAAGTAGGAATAACTTTAGCTTAGTGCTGACATTTTGTTTTCGTTTGTTTCTAATGCATCCAATATTTGGCAGTATATGTGTATTCCATTTTATGTAATCGATAACATAATGCTAATCAAAAGTTAATTACAAAGTATATTCTAAATGAATATGTTTAAAACGTATTTTAGATAGATATTATAAAATGCTAATATAGGGTTTTTTTTCTTTATGTATATATAACTTAGAGCAGTAATGAAAGAAAGCTTTGCAAGTTTATCTCCAACGGAAAAATTAGTTGCGGAAATGGTATTGGTTGATCGTAAGATGGCGATAACATTCTAGCTTACAACACGTTTGGATATTGTTTAGGATCTTGGTTTCATCTGGAGAATTTTCTTCCGCCAAGTTTTAAGCTTTTGGAATATTCACAAAGCACTATGAGGACTATAGTCCCATTATAAGATTGTATTCGGTCTAGTAAATACAAATTTTGCAGCAGATTATTTTTATTGTTTCTATCTTGATGCATTCTATAATCCAAACATGTGTTGTATATATATAAGATTGTATAAAATTATCTTTTTTATCATCTAAAGTAATATTTTTAATATTGCGTAAAATTACCATTGAGATGATCAATATTAAATGTTGCTCGTAATAACTGTTGTAGTCCAATATGTTACTCATATATGTGTCGGCTCAAAAGAGTATTTTAAAGACCAAACCGTGGATAGACATAGGTTGAGGTTTCGATGGGTTACTTGGTCAGACTGCAAAAACCGCGATGGTTGGTATGTTTGGTTTTAGTTATGTAAATTTGCAATTATTTCACTTACTTCTCGAATTTAACTAAGCTTAATTAATATATTGATGAAATAAATTATTTTCAAACATTTCATAATATTAATAAAATCAATTATTTTTATAACGCATTTTTAGTGAAAATGTGTATATTTCTCAGCTTTTCAAGATAAAATAAATCAATTCACTCGAAAATTCATAAAATGTATTTTTAATAATGTCAACATCGTCCAAGGTTAATACGATAATCCATTAATCAATATGGTGGATAAGGTTAAGGAATACATATTAAACTGATTATGTGAGAAAATAATGAACGAAGCGACAATGAGGTATATATCTTTTATTTTAACTTTAAAGAACCACATGGTTAAAAGAGGTCAATCAAGAGGTTTTTCCAAGTTTTGAGTCTTGATCGTCTGTTAATGTATGAGCATGGATAGTTCGTTCTTTTGGCTACACTACTTTATAGTCCAAGGATAACCGCGGTCGAATCATGGTTAGGCGGGATCTCTAAAACACCACTCATTAATTTTACAACAAAAGAATGTTCGGATCTCTTTTTTGCTTACGTCCAGTCGGACGTGCCTAAAGTACTAGTAATATTAATAATAATAAAATAAAAATTGAAGAATTTGTGGACGAGGGAGGAAAAGAAAATTAGGCTTAGGTTTCTTCTACATGCAGGAGTATAAACGGATCGGACCGGACGGAAGAGTATCCTAGTCCTTTCCTATAAAAGATTCGGACGGACACGGACCTGACAAACGTTAAGCTCGAACATTGTTCTTACGAGCCGAACAACGTGAGGGAGAATGTTCGAATAATAAAAAACATCGAATATATTCAGACGAACATATTTTCGTACATTTTTCTTATCCTAATTGGTGTCCTAAATGAGAATCGTACGGACACGGACCGAACGTCTTACAAGCTTGAACCAAACCGGACGTCGGACAATCATACAAAATTTACTGTCCTATCTACGGATGGATTTGAACGGACGGTGGAGGAAATATTTTTTCCAAGTGGTAAAGTATTGTGAATACTTTTTCTTTGTAGGTCTGACGTACTTAAACAGATTGATGTTGGTGAAAAAGATAAGAAGAAGAATTTTCCACGACAAATTTCTTCCGTCAAAAACCAAAAGGATTCCTTCCGAACTATCTTTAACGGAAAAACATTGTAATGAAAATCTAAAAAATACACGGACGAAAAATGCTAAAATAACAGTAAAATGAGAAAATACCCAACCCTAGAAGCTTCTTGTCAGTCGGCCGCCTCCCGTGCTCTCCCCTTCTGGTCTTAGATTCTCGTGGTCTGCACTAATTCACGTTTCTCCAGAATTCATCATACTAGTGCGAACCCGTGCTTCGCATACGGACCGCACTCAACCTCTTATCATCATAACATGTTTAAATGATTTATATGGTTCATTAATTAAGAAATAGTGATCTTTATTATCAATTTTCAAATAAGTTTGCATTTTGTCTAAAACTTATGTATAAATTTTTGAAAACAGTAATGCAGATAGTACTGGTGCTTGATAAACAATTGCAAAATATCGAGCAAAAATGATTTCAAAGATAAAATTTCCACACAATACACATATAAATTATACACATATAAATTTATTATGTGCATCAGCTGTTGCTCCGTGCATCAGCTGCTGTATTATATGTAACTTCATTAGGTGAGATACATTTATCAATCATTTTCTTTAATACTTGATGTCGTTGATTCCATTTGCTGCTTCGGTAATAACTATCTATAAGAGCAGTACAGATAACAACATTTGGTTTACACTTGGCCATTGATCCAAAAATGTCAAAAGCAACGTTGTCATGATTCATGAGAACACAAATGTTGATTATGATTTCATAAGTGACTATGTCTAGAAACACATTATGCAGCATCATATTATTGTAGAATGATAAGATTAGAGGATAAAGAGATTTATTTCAGTTTTAAACGATTTTTGTGAAAAATATGCTAAATCTAAAGCATACATATTTTATATCTGAAGTGTCGGAACTAACAACCATTATTCAACAATATTTATTTTAATGTGAAGAATATCATTGTATTTCTTTTAAAGTCAAAACAAATTCAATATAATAAGAAGCATATAATTATATTTAATGCGTTTGAGCTTTCTGGTTCCATTTCTAATTCCATCTAACATTGTTGATGTATTTTGGTAATGTTGGATTTCATCAAACTTGACTACAATTTATGAAAGTAGAATCAGAAGCTGAAAATATTTAAAACAATCAACGACATAGATTAGTTAAAAGAAATAAAGTCAAACAGATTTAATAACTTTAATAATATGAATAATACTATGATTTAAAAAAAATTATTTTTAGCTATCAACAATGGATTTCATTGGAAAGCATATTAAATTTGAGATTTAATAGTGAAATCAATTCTTAGATCCAATTAATGTAGAAAAAGTTATCACATTTCAAAGTTTGAAATAGAAATAAATTAAAAATATGACTGTTCATTTTTCAAAATACGAAGAACGCCTGTGTGCTTGAAATCTAACTCAATAATAATATTATAGTATAGATAAGCTCCTAACCAATAACACGATGATTATTGGGTTTAGAAAGAGTTACTGTTTAATAAAACTGATAGCAATCTTTATAGCTGTTGTAGTGAGCATTCAGATTTTGATTGATAATGGATCATATAGAAATGCTACCAATTAGATGAACGACATCTTTACAAATATACACCATAAACCTATTTGATTCAATGAAATTGCAGACGAAATAGAGTACAAACCAGGAAATGTAAAAGCAGAAAACTGTGAACAGTATATATAACCAGTAATGCAAAAAGAAATATAACAGTAGTTTGTAATAACTGAATTTATTCACAAACAAGGTTCGAAACTGAGTCATCTAAATTTATAGCAAAACAGAAGCAACAACCAATTTAACCGACATCCAAGATTGGGCGGATACAGCCTAGTACAAAAGATTAGAACATAACAAAAAAATATTAGAAATTTAATCATCTTGATTGGATTGCATTCAACATGATAAGGGATTACTTGCTGGAACAAGATTATCCTGATTTCACAGTGGACATCATCTGATTTTTGCTTCCAAAGCCTTGTAGAGCAAGCACAATTATCCATCTGAGTCACAGCCAAATTATGAAATAAATATTACATTATGCAGAAAAGTTGTCTTCTAAGAAGTCTTGGATGCTCGTTTGCAATAACAAGCATAAAGTTTGTGTTCCACTTGAAAATTTATCAGCTTCTAAAATGGTTGAATTTGAAAGTAATAGCCTATGGATACAATTGTAGCGTAGCCATATGGAAAAGAGTGTAGATGACTACTGTCCAATATTCATGAAAGTTGGATCCTAGAACCATCTGCTTCTCGGACAATTCTTACAGAGGTAGAATATCATATAATTTCACACAATTAAACCTCAAGACTGGATATCAGCATGATAGAAATGACATGTTTTGTAAAATGAGCTATTGGTTATATTGAAATATTATATTAATTAAGGTTAACCATATGAATTACTGCGTTTTCATTAGAAAAACAATAGGCGAAAAGTGTCATATGGGGTAATATGAACCATCACAAACATAACCAACCAAGCTTGCATGTGAAAATATAAAAGATGATTATCATACCAAGTTGTATCCAGCTCCAAGGTATCGTACCACCGAAGCACAAAGTTTAAGCAAGATATCGGTAAAGCTTCCTGTCTGATTTATCTCTCTCCAAAAACTCTCTTTCGATAAGAGATTCGATCCGCTTCTTAATCACAACCGGATTAGGTAAAAACCGTGTTTGCAATTGTTTTGTAACCTCGGCAACTATATTATTGTGATCTAAAACTCTCCTAGATTTCATAATTCTTACTATAGCTGCCTCAATTTGAGGCTTTCTATCTTCTTCCACTCTCTGTCGAGTTTCTTGCTTTTCAGGTTCTGACTCTTTCTGAGCAGCAACTGTACCGATTTTAACTTTGAAGAATTTACTGGTAAATTTATCATTGAAATAGAATACATCGTCTTCCTCGATATCTTTACCCATTGGTTCCTTCCGCAACACATTCTTACCTTTAACACAAGCCATAGATTGAAGGCACCTTTTTAAGTCGGCAGATGGAATTTGTGTAGCCTGTTCTATTTCTTTATAGCTCAGCTGATCAGAAGAGTTGAATAACATCAAAATACACATTTGGTAGGTAGAAACGTTTAGCTCGTGTTTCTGTCCTTTTCCAAATGTTGCTTTCACATCAGCTGTTCCCATATTTGTTTGCCAAGTCAATCTTCGACCTGTATGGGTTCCAAGATAATATAACCTGAATTTCTCACATATGCCTGTTATTTCAGCTGGCAGGTTACATGGAGGACAAGGTTGACTTGGCCAAGACCCAGTAGTCAAAATTTGTACAGCTAGAGAAGGTCCGTCTCCAATTTCTGAAGCATGATTAGAGTAAAAGTCTTGCATAGTATCTTCAGAAGTCTTCAAATCTGTAAACATGCCTTCCAATTTAGATGTAAACTGATACCCACATTCTGTTTTAAGTTTCACTATAAGACTCCTCTCTGCATCATCCGATACAGTTTTCCCGGAAAGCAGCCTTTTTGCCAAGTGTTGCTTATAATATTTCTCGAATATATCTTTCTCTTGCAAGTATCTAAACAACATCATCACTTTATCGAGCACTATCTCTATGTCTTCTTCACTAACTCCTTTGAGTCCTTTTCGAAGCTTTTCATCTACGTATAAAGAGATGAATTCAGGAGATCTAGAATTCAGATTGATGAAATATTCAAATGAAGAATTCAGTGCATTCTGGAAAGTTTTATCATTGTTGAATGCAGAGTCTATTATTTTATCATACTTGTCTTTCTGATCTAAAAGCCTCTGAACAAATTCAACGGGATCTTTTAATCTTTCAGGATCAGTCACTAATTGTTTTCCCGTTTCTCTGAGATGAGTTGTCATCACATCTCTGATTGTTAAGAGACCTTCATTAACTCTACGAAACAAACTATACATTCTGCTGAGATCATCATATTTATCATTGATGAGCATATAGACAAGACCTGAGTTCTCCATATGAACCAATCTTTGCATGTGATTTGATATCATCTCTATCTCAACTACATTTGTTATTTTAGATTCGCTTTTTGGGTCTAAATAATGAGAAACCCTCTCAATCTCTTCATATAGCCTCTTTTCAGCTTTAAGGAGATACTGCCCACATTCACAGCATTCAATGAACTGTTGAGACTCCAGTCTGTAAAAATTAGCTGAAACATTCAAAAAGTGTTTTTCAAAATCTTCTTCATAGACTGAAGATCCCAACTCCACTAACATTTTAATTATATTTCTCATTAACCCTCGGTCAATAACCTCTCCATTCCGCTCGCTTTCTATGAGTTCTTGAAGAATTCTTATCAAACGGGTTTGAATTTTTTCTGAGTGAATAACATTGTCCCTCCATAGGTTAAAGCCTAGATCATGTACAGGTGTTTTATGAGTAGCAGGTACAAATGTACGGTCCATGTACATTAAGATATCTCGGATCATTTGAAGTGCCTTATTGTGCTCGCTCCACTTTTGGTTAAGCTCTTCAAGAAACAAACTGCCTTGAGCTGATTCTATATATTTTGCTATATCTTTCAAGTGCCATGTCATGGTTGTTACTAGTCCAGAGTAAAGCTTTTCTCCATACTTATGAAGCACCATATTGTATGCATTTCTGCATTGTGAAGAGAAATATTATATATATTTCTCTCTCTATCCTTTTGAACATAAAAGGGAAACATATATAGTGACATGTACTGCGAGAGCAATTCAAGAACCAACATTAAATCATAACAGAGAAGGTTCACATAGCCCAAGTCTGTCATTTTTTGTAAAAGGATGGAAACGATAGAAGAAAAAAAAATAGATATAATAAATTTGGTATCGAGATCATTTACATGATTCCTTCAGAATTTCATTCCCAATAAAGGTTAAAATATGTATCAATAACTCGTACTGACTTATAGTTTTCAAGAAGTAAGAAATTTCAAAAGAACCCAATTTTTTGTGTAGATGATCTCCACATTAAAATAAATTATATCTTCAGAATTTTATTTTGTTCCAAATTCTTTTTCATGCAAAAAGATGACAGGAGATTATGAGAGGGCAATCCCATCTATACAAACAAACAAAAACATAGACAAGCTCTTTGACACGTGCGATGCTCGTTGACAAGCTCTTTGACATGTGTATATAAAAATATTCTTCAGAAAAATATAATAATCTGAAATCATTAAATAATATTTTTCTATAGTTTTAGTAAACATAAACTAAAAATACAAACAAAAAGAATATTAACTTTTTGTTCAGATTGAGATTCAAACTCATGACCCCTGTTATATATCAAACTATTCAATTTAAAATAAAAGTTGACTTCTATTATGGCTGGAATTTGAACTCATAACCTCATTTGTGTATGAATGACATGGTAAGTAGTTCGCGATAGGACTGGGAAATTTTGTGTGTGTGTGTAAAGTCTATTTAAGAACAACTAAATGACACAAATTATGACACAATAAATCTCACCCATGATTTCAACTTCATATGTAAACATAACGAGATTCAACGGCCAACATATATTGTGTACAACTTTGTATTTTATTTTTGTATGAATGTGCGCGTGCGCCACACAAATGTACGTATACATGCATATATACATGAGGAGAGATCAATAGCACCGACTTTTGAACGTACTCCTTTGGCACCTCTATCATATGTTGAGCAACACCATTTAGACAACATATTTAATATCATCATTATAAAGAACTGGCTCAATTGAATATGTCTAAAATATACTTTGATACTTCAAATTAACCTTCGAAACAATTTTTAACCCACTTAGAATTTCATCGAAGTTAGGAATTTCAAAATGCTCTTTTTTTTTAGATAATATTCGTTATATTGATTAAACATCTACAAATTTTTGTAACTGTTGGAATAACTCAAAAACTCAGTTTGTTTATTGTTCTATGCAGTATGTCCTAAGACATGATAAAAGGAGAAGGTTGTGATAGGCTTGACGAGCCAACATGAAAACCATAATATTTGTTATGGAAATGGAACCTTACTATATTTCATTGGGGCGTAACCCTCTTAGCGACGTGTCATATCAAGGCTCGAGTATGGTGGTAAATAAATAAAGACTGGGTCGTCACGCCCTTAGTGGCACGTAATATTGAGGCTCGGGTGTGGTGATAAATATGCAAGGATTGAGTCTTCACTCTCTTAGTAGCGCGTTTGCATTGACGCCCCTATGTAATGATAAATGAACAAGAGTCTTCGCACTTTACTAGGCGGGTGTGAAGAACAAGAAAGCTAGTCGACGAATGTAGGATTTAGTTAGGTAGTTGAAAAATAGGGTCATTAACAAAAAAGTGAAGAGAGATAATTGACACTATGACTAGTAGACGTGTAAACATCTTATGCATTCAAAAATGCATTCAAAAGACCAAATGGATGGATCAAAAGACGAAGAAGGTCGAGAACACAGACTTCAAGTTATGATATACGGAAAAGGAACGTAACAAGAACGGGATAGGCATCTTAAGTGGCAAGAACTTTAAAAACGGAGTGATTGACATTAGGAGACAAAGCGACTGGATCATCCTAGTCAAGCTGGTAGTTGGTGATATGGTTCCTAACATCATTAGTGTATATGCCCCACAAGTAGGCCTAAATGAAGCCGCAAAGATGAATTTCTGTGAAGAGCTAGATGTCATGGTTAGAAACGTGTCTAATAGAGAGAAACTTCTCGTAGGAGGAGATTTCAACGGGCATGTTGGTACAACTAGTGAGGGATTTGAGAGAGTGCATGGTGGTTTTGAATATGACGATAGGAACCAAGAAGGAGAAGAAATATTGAATTTCGCTATTGTTTATGACCTCATGATAGCTAATACCTTCTTTAGAAAGAGAATTCCATTTAGTTTCAATAGTGGTCAACACTCTGGCCTAATTGATATTGTCCTTACTAAAAGAGATGACAAATAAACTTGTGTAGATTGCAAAGTCATACCTGAAGAATGTATCATCTCACAACATCAGCTTTTGATATTTGAGTTTCATTTTCGGATACATGTTCAACAAGATAAAGAAGCAAAGATTAGTATGGCAAAATGGTGAAAGCTCAAAGAAGACGGCTCACAGATGTTTAAGGATATAGTGACGAGAGAATGAGCATGGAATATGGAAGGAGAAACAAATAACATGTGGGATGAGATGACAACGTGCATTCGAAAAGTGGTTACTGAGATGTTTGGGATAACAAAAGAAAATAAACGCGTATCTAAAGATTCGTGATGGCGGAACAGTGATGTGCAACAAGCTATCAAAGGGAAGAATGAATGATATAAATGTTTGCATCATCACAGGAGTGAGGACAACATGTAAAAGTACAAAACGGTAAAGAAGAACGCAAAGAGAACGATGAATGAAGCAAGGGATCGAACGTATGAAAATCTATATCAAAATCTAATTACGAAGATGGTGAAAAAAAACGTCTATATGATAGCTATGCTCCGCAAGAGGAAAACGGAGACTTCAACCAAGTTAAATGCATCAAGGATGAGAATAATAAACTTTTGATGAAGGACGATTAGATAAAAAATAGATGGAGAGAAAACTTCGACAAGCCATCCAATGAAGAAGGTGATAGCACTACGATCGAGCTACACGACTCTTTTAATGACACCGATAGACATTTTGTTCGGAGAATTCAAAAGTCTCGGTAAGGGAGACGCTAAAACGAATGAAAGCAGACAAGCCACTGGGGTCTGATGACCACACTGAGATGTGGAGATGCCTTGGAGATGCGGGGATAGCATGGCTACTAAGTTGTTCAATAATATTTTCAAATCAAACAAGATGTCAGATAAAATGAGGAAAAGCATATTAGTTTCAATCTTCAATAATAAAAGAGATATTCGAAGTTGCACATACTACAAAAGAATTAAGCTTATGAGTCATACAATGAGCTTTGGGAGAGAGTCATTGAACATCGATTAAGAAGGATAACAAACATTTCAAAAATCCAATTTGCTTTCATACTTGGGAGATTGACCACACAGGCGATTTTCTTGATAAGACAACTTATGAAGAGATTTAGGGATAAATACATATGGTATTTATCGATTTGAAGAAAACTTACGACAAACTACCGAGAAAGCTTATGTGGTGGGCTCTGAAAAAGAAAAAAGTCTCAACAAAGTACATTTCCCTTATCAATGATATATACGATGATGTTGTGACTAGTGTCAAAGCATGCGATGCTGTAACCAATAACTTCTCCATTAACGTAGGATTGCATCAAGGATCAGCTTTGAGCCCCTACATTTTTGCCCTACTAATGGATGAGTTTACGATGGATATACAATGTGAGATTCGTTGGTGTATTTTTTTGCTGCTGATGTTGTGCTAATTAACAAAAGTAGGATAGGGGTTGATAGACAACTGGAGTTGTGAATGCATACTTTAAAATCAAAGGGTTTAAGCTTAGCAGAATTAAAAAAGAGTATATGAAATGCGAGTTCAACGGTGTCAAGTCAAACGATGGAGATGTCACTCCGGCTAGACAAACAGCGCCCAAGAAAGAATCCTTTCAATATTTAAAATCAATGTTGCAGTATGATGGCAAGATTGATTAACATGTTAGTTTTAGAATTTGAGCGAGATGGGTGAAATGACGCCGAGCGTCTGGCTTCTCTGTGATAGGAAAGTTGCACAAAAGCTTAAAAGAAAGTTCTACAGAATGACAATCAGACCGAGGATGTTGTATGGTGCATAATGTTGGCCTACAAAAGACAGGACGCCCAGAAGATAACTGTAGCGGAGATGCGTATGCTGCGATAGAGTTGTGGTTATACAAGACGAGACCGAATTAAAAATGATGATATACGTGACAAACTTGAAGTAGCACCAATTGAAGAGAAGTTAGTCCAACAGCGCTTAAGATGGTTTGGACATCTCCAACGGAGACCTTTCAAGACACCTGTGCGCATTGGAATTATAGGCAGCATCGAATGCTCAAAGAGGTGGAGATCGGCCGAGGTTGACATGGTAGAAAGTAGTAAAAAGAGACTTGAAGTATTAGAATATATCTGAAGAGCTGGTGTCGGACAGGAAAGCGTGGAAGTTAGCGATCCACGTATCAGAATCATAAGCTATGAGTTTTTTTTTGCTTAGGGTTGATTTAGGGGTAGTGTTGTAAGTTTTAGATTATAGGACTAGTATATAGGAGTCTAATACGTAGTGTTTGGTCTTCGGTCTCTATTACTCTTAGTACCATTATTACTATTATTATTATTATCATGATTTTTTAATTTCTTTATAAAATTTTATTTTTTAGTTTATTTTTATTTTTATTTTACTTATTATTATAATTTGTTTAATTATTTTACTTTATTTTGTTGTTATTATCGTGGTCTTTTATTATTGTTGTTATTATTGTTATTATTACTTTTAAATTGACTTTGTCATTTAATTTTGAGTTTCATCTCTAGCGGACCTCAATTTGTTTGGGAATAATTGCTTTGTTGTTGTTGTAATAACTCAAAATAATATAGATGTACTAAATGGATGCTATGATATAAAGGTGATACATAGGCTTGAAGATAGTTCAATAACACCCCTCTTTAGGGATTCCTCTTTAGTACATCATCATATTTTGAGCTACCTTGCTTTTAATGTAATAAAAATTGTGGATATGTTCACAACATATTCACAATCATTTTCACAAGAAAATGACTCGTATGAACATATCTAACATTATAAAATGATATTTCAAATTAATGCTTGAAATAAAATTTATAATTGTTAACACTGATTAATATTATTGAAGATGTTACATACAAAATGATCTCATTTTCTTAGAGATTATACTCATAATGTAGATTAAACATCTACAAAAATTTATAACATTTGGAATAGCATAACTCGAAATGTGATAGAGATACTAAAGGATTTCTGCAATATAAAGGTAGTGTGGATCCTCTCTATATCTCTCATACATACAGACATACAAACATATATGCATGTATATACATACACAAACACATGGAGAGAAGGGACAATATGTGTGCATGTGTTTTAAGAAATGCATTAAAAGAGGTTGTTCGTTTTGTATGTGGTCTTACAAAAAGTAAATTAAATTAAAATGAATGAAATATGAAATTAAACAAACTTAAAAAATAAGATAAAGGCCACTAGCTCAAGTGGCAAACGATAATGTGTTCTAGACTGAGCTTTTAATGGTTTTAAGTTTGAATCTCCAAGACATCAAAATTAGCGTTCTACTTGAATAAAGTATCAGTTTTATTCTAAAAAAACAAAAACAAAAAGAAATAAAAAATGTATCTTAAGTGCAAAACACGGTAGAAAAATGTGCAAACAAAGAGTTTCATCTACTGGCACGAGTCATGGTTGCCTACCCAATTGAAAAGCAGAAGATAAATTCAATGTCGCTAATGAAGTGTACCAAAAACATCCACCAACCATAACAAGGTGACCATTTATAATACAGCTTCAATCCGAAAATATAATAGAATTGCAACAAAGTTGCAAGTTAAACATACAATTGCTCCTGGTTTTATATGTATACATATACATACATATACACATATATGTATGTATTGCAAGGATCGGCTACAACGCAATTTGGCTACATCTCTAATTCCTCCGATTTCCATCATAAGTTCTGATTTGAATAATATTACTTTGTCTATCTTACCACTAATTTAATTCGGAATGCGTGGTGGAAATCGATCAGAAGTTGAGGTGTAGCCGATCCTTGTCCTATATAGTATCAAAATTGTTTTAACATGATCGGTATGCAACGCCCATGGTACATACTAATTTTATAGGAAAGATTCCACTTGCGCCCGCCTTTCTGCCCCTTCACCTTTGACAAATGAAACGCTAAAATTATATTTTATTACAGATGCGAAGCTGGTTTTGGTTGAATCATTCACAACTAGTGCTCACTAGGCATAACTGCATCAATTGGTTCATCAATTAATGTCCAATATACACCTAAGATCGTTCAACATATCAAATTACAAAATTTGGTAATTACAAAGGTTCTTAGAAAACAATTGGGGTGACGAGGTTATAAGTGATGTATTGTGATATGAGCAAGAATTAGCCATGGAGATGGTTAGCACAACTGCCTTGGTTACAATAACAAAGTAAAAAGAAGAATATTAACTGTTCTTGTTTCCTTCTAAATTTCTGTGCGCTGGTGCTAATAATTTATGAAGTAATATACTGCATGGTGATCTAAAAAGACTAATGGATCAATTGCATATCACACATTCTAACACATGAAGAAACATATAAAGTTGAAGCTGGTTGAAACATAACTATGATAAACTGACTAGGGAAACCTAAAATTACAAGTCAAGATTAAAACTCGGATTAATACATTAGAAACAGCTTTAGAAACAATAATTTACCAAGTAGCTATTAATATAAATATACATATAGATGACAGCTTGTCCAACATGACCTCTTCCCATCATTAAAAAACTAGTGTGTAACCCGTGTGTTGCACACAGTTATGTTGTTAAAAATATTATTTACTTTTTAATTATTGCTAAAAACTAATTTTATTATACAACATATAATAAATTTATTGTGATATATTAATCACAAATTAAAATGATATGCAACGCTGAAATGTAAGATTGAGGGTTCAATCCTTTTTAACTACATATCTTGTAGCAACTAATATCCTAACTAAAAATAATAATTATAAATTAAAATAGTCAATATCGTAGATGCAAACAATTTATGTTATGTGATATATATTTTCTATACGTATGAGTGAACAAATAATTTTAACATTTTCGTTAATATGATTGTTGTGTATACATTCAACTCTCATTTTTCTTAAGGATCTATAATTGGAATAATGAATATTAAATAATTTAATTTATTTAAATATATTTTGAATTAATAGTCAACATAACTAATTAAATATAAGGAGTTGAGTGTAAAAAAGTTGAAAAAAAACTAAGAAGAGCTTTGCACGTATTTGTAATTGAGAATAGTATCTTATGGCCAGCTTATCTAGTTTTCATTTTTAAACAACTTTATCTTTATAGTTAATCATATATTTCATGTTATTGTAGGAGGGTCGTGCCTACAACTTTGATAATTGCAAAATAATATTACGTAGCATTTAGATTTAGATGAGTTATGAGTTGGGTATGGTTTGATAACAGGTTGAAAGTGAGAATGTTTGTATAATCTAATTTTAGCGTAATTTGTGCGTTCACGTTTTAATGTTGTAAAATAAATTTATGTTATGTAATGTATGGTAACTTTTTTTGGAGATAAACGAATTAGAAATTAAAAGAGTTACTATATTTATGTATGCATGTTATGTTATGTGATTTAAATATCATGTATCTGAATAAAGAAATATTTTTTTCACGTATACATGAATATTGTATATATTGTATTTTTAGGATTTATTAGATGCATTAGTGAATATTAGTTAATCAAATATTTAAATACTTTAAATTTAAGATTCACACAATTAGTTAGGCATGCGGACTTGAATGTAAAATATTATGAGAGGATTGAGAATGGTTTGTAAGTAATCGTAAAAAAATGTATAATTTAGATGTTTGAAGTTAATAGAATTTTGCATTGTAATGAATGATAAATTCATTTAGTGAATAAATTACAAAATAAATTTGATATTATCGTTAATGTATATGATTTATGTTATGTGATTTATATATATATATATATATATATATATTTGTATCGAAATGAACTTTTTTACCCAATTCGTTGATGTGTCTGGATTATACAATTGAAACTTTTGTTTTTTTGGATTAATTAATAAATATTAATTGACTAAGTTTATCAATAAATTTAAACTTTAGGTTATGTAATTAAATCAAGTGTGTGGGCTTTGAAGTAAAATATTGAGAAAGAACTAAGAAAAATTAGTAAATAATTGCAATTTTTTTAAAAGTAGGTATTTGAATGTAAAATAGTGTCAGAAGTTTAATAGAATAATTGTAAAGTGACAAATTATAAGATTTTGAAAATAAAATATCTAATCTTGGAGAGAATTAAAGAAGATAAAGATATGTCCTATAATTAATGAGAGGGCTAAAAATTCTTCTACTTCACAATTACTTAATGATTAACGGTGACTTGCATACTTCAACTATTCATCGATGTGCTCGCTTCCCTCATTAAACTACTTAAAAGACTTGTATACATCAACTTTGTACTACCTCGATCAGTTCTCCTTGATTAATCTAATACTTACAGTAGGCAACTTCGATCATATCCAAATCGCCTAACTCATGGGTATTTGTACAAATATAATTGGGTGGTATGCTAAGGGTGCATTCTTGAATATGAGGTTCAATGAATTGTAAATTAGTAAATGGTGGTTTATTGAACTTGCACTCTAAACTTAAATGTTAGAGTTGAGAAGAGATCTAAAATGATGTTTTTATTATTTAATCAAGTTAAAACAAAAACAGGTTTAAGACCTCACGCTCGATGCATCCTGTCTTAGGTCGGTCGTAAGACTTACATTTTGAATGAACCATTCATTTTTCAACATTTTCAAAGGCTCTAAAACCACCGCAGACGTAATCCTTACATTCAATGCACATTCTCTCACGTTGGATGAAGATTTCTGCAGTGAGTTGGCTTGTGTGTTCAAACTGTCCATGAATGGGCATAAATTGACAAGTGTAGCATAGCAGGGGTATAACTAGTTGATAAGCAATTATCACCATGAAAATAAAATCGAAGTAATAATGTGTAGTTAGTAAGTTTCAACACTTCACCAGAGTTATTTATATTACTATATTCATATTTCCATAGCAACCTAAATAAGACAGAGGGAGAGAGAAGGAGAAGGAGGGCGGGACTAATTCAGATTTAAGAAATATAAGAATAATAGTAAGCATAATTGAAGTTTTCAAAGTTTCAAGTATCGCATTTGGGGTTATAAAATATTTTATGCATGATTATAGGGACAAAAGTTCCAAGTAATACTGATTTTAGTTTTACACGCAGCTTTATTAGCATTAATATGAAACACGGATGGTGAAAGTTTTTACCAAATGATGATTGGTAGTTGCTAACTTTTTCCATCGATTTAGATTTACATCATCAACTGCAATTTTCAATGAACATATCTAGGGAAATATCTCCAAATATTTTAAGCTACTTCGTTTCTTCTTTAATATTAAAATTACAATAATCACTTGTGGTTAAATATATGTGTGTGTATCTTGTTGGCCACAAGAACTTTTGGCGTATCGATGAGATATCAAATCAGATAACTACACAAAGATCGCTATAAGTTAGACTAAATCAATATCTCTTATATACTTTACATTTCAAGTAAAATCCTACAAACACTTCTCAACTCAGTTGCATCAAATTAACAATAATGTTGCCCTTTCCTAGAATAAAATGAAAATGAATGCTTTGCAAGTAAAACAGTCGATTATATACCAAAGGGATCAAAGTAAACCATCTTTTTGGACAATTATTCTTATACAGTGGTAAAACCTGTAGTCAGATGTCCTGCTAGTTGTAAGTTTGGAGTATTTTTTTCATGTAAAATCATCGCTTGTCTTAATAGTTATTGGTTAGTTGTATGTTAGAGCCTCGAATGATATTATCAGAGCTTGGGTTTCAAACATAAGCTTTTCTAAATCAGCAACTCTATCAACTGACATTAATCAGTTGAACTGGTTATTTACTTCTTCACGGTTTTATTTTGTTATCTATGCCATCGAACATGATATCTTTAATTCTCAAACAAAATTAAATCCAAAATTCTACAAAAGCTTAATCTTCTATGACTCGCAACACAACACCAGATTACAACCTAGCTAATCGGCATGATAAAAATCAAATCAAATGAGGGAAAATATGAAATGAGTCAAACCTATAAAGCTCCTCAAAACTAAGACCGCTAGCGTTGTGATTATAGATCTCATGAATCGCGTGTTCGATGATTTTCCAAGTCTTATCTGAATACTTCGGATCCAACTCCACGCGATGCTTGAACGCTTCGATCTTGAAACTCCTCTTCTTCTGCGCGCTCATTTTTTTTTCCAATATTTTTTTACCGAATTGATTTAGGGATGAATTTTGGTTCGAGAATATTCAGATTTTTTTTCCCTTCTGTTATTTTTCCAGAAATGAAATGGATTTGTCTTTGATTGATTCTGTTTGTTTATCAATTCACTTCCTATTTTTGTTTCCCACTTATTTTTTTTTTTCCTCCAGCCTTTATACACTAAAAATTACTTGCATGTTTTATGGTATATTTGTCTGTATATGTGTCGATTCAATTTGGGCCGAGGTAAATACACCCTAGCAACTACTCCATTTTAGCCATACTTCAAATTGGTTGCGGTTTGTTATTCTGAACTTTTTTAAAAACACCCTTTTTAAGATACAAAACCATTACCTTTTGAAAAACAAATTAAACTATCGCCTTTTGAAAAACAGATTATCAAAAGAGAAAATTAGCGAAAATAATAAACTTTGAAAAAAAATTAAGTCGAATGACATGAAGTTTTATTTTTAGGCTGAAGGACAAATGCTTGTTATATTTAGCATTATGTTCAACTTTTACACTATATAAAATGTTAGTTATAGCTAGGATTATATTCAGTTTTACACCATACAAAATGCCAGTTATAAATAGCATTGTCCTTCAGTCAAAAAAATAAACTTGCTGTCTTTCGGCCTAAAAATTTTTCTAAGTTTTTTTTTATACCTATTTTCCTGTTATCAAAATACCTCTAATTTTAAATTTTAGAAAATTTACGGAAAACTTTGCAAATATTAGCTGACTAATCTGAAAATATTTACGGAGAAATCACCAAATTTTAGAAATTTATGTACTATAAATATTTGTAGAGAAATCTGCAAGTATTTGCAGAGTATATTGAAGTATCTGCATTCCTTAAAAAGGTTCAAAAAAATTATTTTGATCATAAAAACACTTATCTAAGGTTCAGGTTTAATTTAAAAAAAAGTATGATTTACTGAAATTAAAAGTAGGAATGTAATTTAAAACATGTTTTGACGAATGGTTTTTCACGTACCAAATCCAAAAATTAGGCATGAAACCAAATTTTCACTTGTTATTTTCTATTCAGATGGAAGGACGATAGATTGTCAAGTTCTTCCTGAATGCCACAAAAAAATATGCACTGTATTTTTAGAGACCCAAAGTGTAGGGAATGAGATTTGAACTTGGATCTTTTAAAAATATCATCAACTTCAACAACTAAGCAATACAATCTTTTAATTTATAATAATAAAATTATCAAGATCCCTAAAAATTAAAGGTCCTAGGTGGTCTAGTGCTAAAACATAACAAAGCAATTTATAATTGCAACAGTTGATAAAATTTTAAGTTATGATTGCAAGCTACGAGAAGAAAATTCGATTATTGCGCTAATAAAATAAGAGAAGAGAATAAAATGGCTGTGGTATAAGTTTTTAAAAAAGAAATTAAAGTTTTTTCAAAAGTACATATTTGAAATCATTTACTGTTTGACTTAATGATTTGAAAGGTGAAAATAAAATAATGGAGGTTATATGTCATATGACTTGATAATACTTATATAAAGAGATTGATTATCATTATCATAACGCTTTTGTTCCTTCGATCCGGAAACTCAAACCAATACTTTTGTCACAATCTTTATTGGCATTTATTGGCAGCTGGTATAGTAAGTTGTAGTTAATAGTATTCTAAATTATAATACACGCCTCCAAAAACATTATTGGGGTATTTGACAAAATTAGGGGTGTGCTCTATGGACGAGTATGTAATTTGTGTAAACAAACTTGTTCGAAACAAAATATATTTTTGTTTTTTCCTATTTTGTATGTTTGTTATGTTACGATATAAGTAATGAATGATTATCATTAAACATATATATGTAGATAATCCATAGCAGTAGTATTTTTTCGATTGAAGTTACGAATGAGTTTGTAATCATGAGTATTGAATCAATATTAACAAAACATCAACTCCTTAAATGTTCATGGTCGAGAAGTATTGAGAAAAGGATATCGATGCATCTACTGAAACTATTGAACGTAACGCTATTCATATAATGAATTGTGATTTACTCATGATTGTTGAAGGCACTAAGGGATTACGTACTTGTGATTATTTGGAACAACCACAAACGAGAATCTTCTATATATGTTACATATAGCTCGATCAAAATAGAAGATCTCAGGGCAAGGACATACAGTAGTTCCTGACTTGAGAGTACTGTTAAACTTAAGTGTGTAAACTGTACTTTGATTATGGGCAACCACATGGCATAGCGACCATCTTACGAACATAGTTCAGTAAAAGGTATTTTTTTTCTCTATTATATACTTATTATATTATGATGAAATTAATTAAGTAATTAATTTAAAGTATGTATTGTAGAATACAATAGCCTATGATTTTTATTTGATGATAATAAACATATATATATATATATATATATATATATATTCGTTTAAATGTATTTGTTGTTAAAATATTTTATTTTTCACATAATTAAATAAATATTTATTGAATAAAATAAATAACTCAGAATTCATATTCAAACAAATATTTTATTCCAACATATATTTTATTACAAATTCAAATAGTATAAATTTGAGCTCTCACTACATTTACACATTTTCAATTACAATAAAATTTCGATTACAACACAATTTTCAATTTACAATTTTCACCTCACTGCATATTCACTCTTACTCGTATTTGATCTTCAACTCTATTCCAGTCTGTATCCAGCATCTGAACAATCTCAAAATTAACACTGACACGGTAAAATTGAGAAAGAAAATATTTTGCAGTGCAAATTAAAGTGTATGTTTTGAAAATATTATTTACCTCAGTTATTTAGGTTGTTCGTTATCATTTTCTTTTGAATTCATCTTACATGAACAGCTTGTAACATGCACAGTGTATCACACTATACATGTCACAAAGTCGTGAACACCAATATACACTTGCTTGATAAAATTGCAGGGACAGGTGAGCACAAGGTCAAAGCTAAGCAAAAGTTGGATTCAACTCAAGTGCGTATAAGTCTCGACCAAATCATCATAACCCAAAATACAGACAAGTTCAAGGAAAATGTATTAACATGTGGAACCAAGGACCAGCATGGGTATGTACAGAGAATTCAACTCAAAGCAACGAGACCAGATTAGTTCAACATGATCCAGAGCAGCATACATGTATATACATGTACAAATATGCAGTAACATTCACTACACATATATATACATGCATATGTATGCATGTATATACATGAATATGTGCATGTTTTTCAAAATCAATGAACTACAGTTCAAGTCCACAACAACAACATGCAAGCACACTGGACAGACTCAAATAGAACAATGCACATGAGCGCGGTGGAGCATGCAAACAAGTGTATACAAGACTTCAGACTGCAACAACACGGTTGAAAACACTTGAATGCGAATGAACTCAACATGACAACAAATCAGGTTAAATAGATGCAAAGCAATCATGGTGCAAACCCATGAAAGTGAACCAGTACAACATGAAACCAAACATGCTCAAATCTGCAAAACTTCAACAGACCACCATGCATACAACATACCATATTCAGTTTCAAACTAAAGTGAACCAGATCAAAACTCAGACCAGACCAACAAACACATGAAGCTCAAAATTTGTTTGAGAGCGGTGGACAATTCAATATGAAGCCATAATTAATGCCAAGACATCACAACACATATATACATACATATGTATGTATGTGTGTGTGTATGTATGGTGACATATATACAAAGCGTACATGGTGACACATACAAAATGAACCAGACAGTGATACATATGGTCACACAACACAATGGTTGAGTTACAGACTCCAACCAAGCAATTCAACTACAATAACATGAAGCCATGAACACATAGAGGCATGAATTTATAGTAGAAACCTTGAGGACAGCACGTAGGCAGGTTATTGCCGAAGCTAGGTAAATTTGTATGTGATCTCTACTGAATTACTTTCTGTTATTATTTTTATTTCCGTATTAATTTTATTATCACCATATTCACCCCCCCTCCCCTCTAGGGTGAAAACAATCCTACAAGTGGTATCAGAGCTAGGAACAAAAACATTTTTTGTTTTACAAATTTGATTTTTTAAAATGGCTTCTTTTAATAATGCTTTTGCTAAAGGTCAGTCCATAGTTAGACCATCCATGTTCAATGGTGAATATGCTTATTGGAAAAATTGAATGAATTTTTTTCTAAAAACCATATATGCATGGAATATTATTGAAACGGGATATAGGACGCCAACAATAATGGTAGATAATCAAGAAGTTGGAAACCTACCGATCAATGGACAGATCTTGAAAATAAACTGCAAAATGCTAATGCTAAAGCTATGAATTCTATTATTTGTTCATTAGATCAAACTGAATTTAATCATGTCTAACATTGTTTAACTGCGTAGGAAATTTGGCACACTCTTGAAGTGACTCGTGAAGAAATCTCCCAAGTCAAAGAATCTCGCCTTGTCATGCTTAGTAGCAAGTATGAGAACTTTACAATGGCAAAAGATGAATGTGTCAAAGAAATGTATGGATGACTTTCTAATCTTGTATACAAATCAAAATCTCTAGGAAGACCATACACAGAACTGGAAATAGTCCGAAAAATCCTCAGAATTCTTCCACGAAATTTTGAAGCAAAAGTGACTGCCATTCAAGAATCAAAGGATTTAAAACAATTTAAAGTTGAAAAACTCATCGGAAATCTCACCACTTATAAGCTAGAAATCAAATTCAAGGAAGAAGATGAAGGAGGTGATACGCGAAAGAAATCAATAGCTCTCTAAGGAACAACTGAAAGTGAAGACGAAGATGATGATGGAGCAGTTGAACTGGCACTAATAATAAAGAGATTCAAAGGTGGAATCGCAAATGTGGAAATCTTGCCTTAAATCAAAAACCGAAGAGCGGAATCGTCAAAATTCTAGACAACTCAGAAGAGCAGGAGATAATTTGTCACAACTGCAATAAACCTTATCACATCAAGCCCAATTGTCCTCAAAACCGACTTAGCAAAGGAAAGAAACCGAAGAGGAGAAGTTTTGCAGCCACTTGGGATGAAAGTGATGGAGACGAAAGCATGGGTAGTAAGAGTGAAAAAGCAAAACTTTGTCTTCGAGGAGAAACAAGCGACAGTGATGATGACGAGCCAAGCGAGGTATCAAAACTTACTCACTCGTAATTACTTATATATATTCATGAAGTAAATGACTATTTTGAATGACTAAGGGAAAAGTATGCTAAGAATGAATCACAAAGAGATAGTTTGATAGTTCTAAATAAGCAGCTTGTTCAATTGGTTAAAAATTATCAAAATAAGAGTCCTAATTGTGATAAGTGTTCATCATTTGAAGAGGAAATGAAAAAATCAAAAATTAAAATTAAGTCGCTTGAAAATGAAATTCTTATTTTGAAAGAAAGTGAAAACACTAGGAGAGAAATTTCTATTAAAAAGTGCACGTTATTATTGAATGAAAATGAATCTCTCAAATCACGAGTCCAACAATTATTTACAACTTTAGGGAAATTCTACAAAGAAAAAAATCACTAAATATGCTATTAGAGAAACAAACTGTCAATACTATTAGACAAGGATTAGGCATACTCAATCTGAAAAAGTTAAAAGAGAAATTAATCATGTAAACTCCAAGTGCACGATTTGTAGAAAAATTGGACACGGTCAAAACAATTGCTGGTATAGACCCAAACACACAAAAAAACATACCAATTTGGGTTCTCAAAGGCATGGACGTAAAATCCCTTAAAATCAAACAAATCTAGGTGCCAAAAGGAACAAGTATAGACTGTTTTGGTTCACAAACTTGTTTTTCAAAATCTTTTGTCCTTAACAATCATGGATCTATAAAAACAAATAGGTCACAAAAGTCTATCCTCGTGTAGGTGTGATGGCAGTCTAAGGAACAACAAGAGTGGTATCTGGATTCTGGCTGTTCCAGGCACACGACGGGTGACAATTCAAAGTTCCTTAGCCTAGAGAAGCACATAGGTGGTAGAGTCAAAATGGGCAAAAAACGATGTATTAAATGTTGAAAATCTGCACCATAATTTGATCAGCCAGTAAGAGGAAAGGTGATCAAATGGGAAAATTTTAAAAATCATCTTTTCATGCACTGTGGTAAGAGATATTGTTCTGGATTGGCTGATGATTACTCTAGATACATGCGGGTATACTTCTTTATCTTACTGATTTTATACCAAACACTATGTTCTCTATTTGTTTATGTGCACAGTTTCAGTAAAATCCAAAGGAATCACATTTTAAAAGCTATAAAAGGATTATAAGGTATTTGTTCCACATCTCACGGTTTGGTCTTTATCTGATAACTTTGAGTAAAGGGGTTTTTTAGATGCAGATTATGCTGGTTGTCTAGTTGATAGAAAAAGTACTGAAACGTGTTTTATGTTGAGACATTCGTTAGTTACATCACTTTCATAAAGAAAATATCTGCATAAATTTCATTTCAACCAATTTTCAATTGGCAGACATTTTTACAAAACCCCTTCCAGAAAATAGTTTTGGTTGACTTCGTTTCAGATTAGGCATTTAGAAATTTGATTTTATATTTTTCGATAATCAGTAGGGATTCAAATTAGTTAATGTAGTCATTTAAGATCAAATCCAAAAATATAAAAATTTAAACAAAATTTGTAATAACTTTGGTTGGTAAAAATTCCATGACCATCTCTGTTTCTATCATATTTCTAACGACCATCACTCATCAAACTTCAATATAATATGTCAAAATGTGGTATTTTAAATGGAAAATTATCTTCTTCTTTTTAATTTAATTAGCTATAAAAACATTCAAAGTATTCACTCTCATTTAAAAGTCATCACGGTTATGCATGGGTGAATTACTTGGAATCTTTGATTATGTGCTTTCATTCTCATTTAAAAGTCTTCACGGTTATGCATGTATGTAACACATATCAAAATTGATTATTAAATAGATGAGTTGATTCTAATCCCATTTATAAGTCCTCACGGTTATGCGTGGTTAGAAGATACTTGAAATTCATTGTTTTTTAAATTAGGAATACTACTAATGTCATTTAAAAGTCCTAACGGTTATGCATGGTTAGTAAGTATTCAAATTCCTATCATAAATATACCACAAATAGACACAACTATATGGTTTTATATACCGACATCACCTCTATCACTCTAAAGTAGAATATGCTCCTAACAGAGTATTTATGATTTTTATTTGATTTTTTATTGAAATTTAATATTTGTACTCGATTAGGTATTAAGGTTGTATTAATGTCTATCACTTTATCTCTATTTTCTAATCCTACTACTCTTTTGCTGATAACAAAAGGGGGAGAGAAGTTAAGATTTTAGCAAGCATATTCTCACATAGGCTCATTGCATTTGTTTTTTATTTTATTTGCATATTTTTTCATGCATATATGAAAAGAGAGCCTTGTTGTAGGGAGAGCATTCAAGTAGGGGGGTAAATGGAATTCATCAAAATCAAATACATTTTAATAGAGTCAAAATCTTAATATATGTTTGTTATCATCAAAAAGAGGAGATTGTAGAATACAATAACCTATGATTTTTGTTTGATGATAATAAACATATATATATATATATATATATATATATATATATGTATGTATTCGTTTCAATGTATTTGTTGTCAAACTATTTTATTTTTCATATAATTAAATAAATATTTGTTAAATAAAATAAATAACTCAGAATTCATATTCAAACAAATATTTTATTCCAACAAATATTTTATTACAAATTCAAATAGTACAAATTTGAGCTTTTACTACATTTTCAATTACAATACAATTTCGATTACAACATAATTTTCAATTTTCAATTTACACCTCACTACATATTCACTCTCACTCGTATTTGATCTTCAACTCTATTCCAATCTGCATCCAGCATCTGAACTATCTGCAAAATAAACACCGACGTAGTAAAATCGAAAAAGAAAATATTTTGCAGTGCAAATTAAAGTGTGTGCTTTGAAAATATTATTTGCCTCAGTTATTTGGGTTGTTCATCATCATTTTCTTTTGAATTCATCTTACACGAATAGCTTGTACCATGCACAGTGTATCACACTGTACATGTCATAAGGTCGTGCACACTGATATACACTTGCTTGATAAAATTACATGGACATGTGAGCGCAAGGTCAAACCCAGGCAAAAGATGGATTCAATTCAAGTGCATATGAGTCTTAACCAAATCATCGTAACCCAAAAAACCAGACAAGTTCAAGGAAAATGTATTAACATGTGGAACCAGAGACCAACATGGGTATGTACAGAGAATTCAACTCAAAGCAAAAAGACCAGATTAGTTCAACGTGATCCAGACCAGCATACATGTGTATACATTTACAAATATGCAGTAACATTCACTACATACATATACATGCATATGTATGCATGTATATACATGAATATGTGCATGTTTTTCAAAATCAATGAGCTACAGTTCAAGTCCACAACAACAACATGCAACCAAACTAGATAGACTCAAATAGAACAATGCACATGAGCATGGTGGAGCATGCAGACAAGTGTACACAAGACTTTATACTGCAACAACACGATTGAAAACAACTGAATGGGAATGAACTCAACATGACAGCAAATCAGGTTAAATAGATGCAAAGCAATCACAGTGCAAACCCATGAAAGTGAACCAGTACAACATGAAACCAAACATGCTCAAATTTGCAAAACTTCAACATACCACCATGCATACAACATACCACATTTAGTTTCAAACTAAAGTGAACCAGACCAAGACTCATACCAGACCAACAAACATATGAAGCTCAAAATTTGTTTGAGGGCAGTGAACAATTCAACATGAAACCAGAATTAATGCCAAGACATCACAACACACACACACACATATGTATGTATGTATGTATGTATGTATGTATGGTGACACATATACAAAGCGTATATGGTGACACACATACAAAATGAACTAGACAGTGATATATATGGTCACATAACACAATGGTCGAGTTACAGACTCCAACCAAGCAATTCAACTACAAGAACATGAAGTCATGAACACACGGAGGCATGAACAAAAAAGTTGACAACCAACAGAGTTCAAGTTAGAACACAATAACATGCACACCAAATCTCAAATGACAACAGCTCAAATGAGAAAGTATAGACACAATGCAATAGAGAAAACAACATGTCCCGATCAATGCAAGTCTAACAAGGCACTCAACACAACAGTTCCACATATAAAATTAGAAGCTCAAAGGCAAGTGTAGACTCAAATGAACACAATAAGGTATGGATTCAAAAACAACAAAGAGTAGAAGAAACTGCAAATGCAATTTGAAGCAATGCAACACAAGACAAGAGAAGACCACTTCAAGTAAACAAGAAATATGCAGTCGAAATAAACAAGTGAGCAGTTCAAATAAAGTCATAGAGGGTCACATGATGAACCGGTCAAAACATATAAAAGAAGAAGATCGAAAATTGAATTATCTCAAAAATTCAAAAATGCCAAATTCGTAGAAGAAAAGGTCGGAACAAAATTCAAGTCATATTCAAACGTATCAACTAATGAACAAGTCATATTTATCACAAACGTTAAAGAAAAAATCAAATGGCCAAGCAAGTGCGTGAAGAATTCAAATGAGAAACATATGAACGAGAATTAAGGGTTTCAATCCCTATAAATTCCTACATCATCATCGGCAATAGAAAGTATTCAAGTTTAAGCAAATCAGAGAGCAAACAATGAATAAAATCATGAAACCCGAATCGAAGTTGAGTGTAAACAAAATCAAAAAGGGGATAAAATTGCATACCATTCTTATCATTCATGCTCGACAAAATTGAAGCAGCTGCAACCCAATCAAAGCAAGGAATCAACTGATGAAGCAATTCAAAGTAATATCATCACACTAAATCGATTTATTGAATTGGCAACTTCAATTGAGAAGGAACCCTAAATTTCAGACCAAAGAGAAAACGGAACGAGATAGCCAGCATATACGAATAAAGGAGAAACGTCTTTTATCATTTACTATATTGGGTCAACTCTATTTTATTTGGGCTTAAATTGTTAAAAAAGGGTTTTGTTTATTTTTTTTATTTTCATTTGTAATTTTCTATTTTAAATTGTGTAACTTTCTAGTTGTGTGACTAGGTACAAACTATGAGGGCGTAGTTTGAGAATTCGCAACTCAGTGGCTGAGTTGCGGCAGAGTTTTGAGCTTAGAGTTAGGCCAGTCAAGTTAGCGGGTGTCGCAAGTTTACATGTGTTTGTAAGTGTCTGACTACTTAATTTCTAGTAGAAACCTTGGAGGCAGCACGTAGGTAGGTTATTGCCGAAGCTGGGTAAATTTGTATGTGATCGCTCCTACGTTACTTTCTGTTATTGTTTTTATTTCCGCATTAATTTTATTATTATTACCCTATTCACCCCCCTCTAGGGTGAAAACAATCCTACATGTACATTAAATTAAAAAAATCCTTAAGTGATATATTATGTGATAATAATTATAATGTGCTGTAATCATGAGAAATTTAACACATTAAAAATACTATATTATTTTGAATATTCCTAGTCAAGATGTTTCGAGAGGAGATATCAATAGTATTATTCATATATTTTGCTAAAAGAAATAAAAAAGACTAAAGGATGTCAAATACGATACAGATATCATGAATCATCATTATGTGGCTAAGGTTGTCGCATATCAACAATAGGTTGTCGCATATCAACAATATGTTGTCGCATATCAACAATAGGTTGCCACATATTATCAGCATAATGAACAACGCCCGAAAATTAAGGGTACCATGTTTCTATGATAGGGGATGTTAGATATTTAAGGACTTGAAAATTCCATGCATTTAAGGTATGTCAAATATCTACAAGGAATAAAAAATATCATGCTTCTACAAGGAATATGAGATACTAAACCTTTACAAAGGAGGAGAGATGTCAAGCCTCTACAACTGATAGTTGCCGAGCATCTAAAAAGCAAGAGATGCCGAGCATCTAAGGAACAAGGAATGACAACCATATATAAGATGTCAAGTTTACTTGAAGAAGAGTGAAATCAAATGAATTAAGAGAATTTAGTGTATTTTCTCTAGTTAAGCCTCCAAGGCATTCACATTCCACCACACCCTCCTTAACACCACCAAGATAGGGATCTATGTGAGGCATTCAACCTTAATGAGATCATGACAAGTGGAGCCATCAAAGTTATCCATCATGTTAGGCCATCAATCCATGCCGACTCACATCAACCAATGGAAGCAAGCTTCACCTCCTCCTAACCACTATAAGTAGGGATGCACCCCCTCATGAAAAGAGGAACCTAACTTCTTTTCCTCTCTTGGCATAAATCGCCTTTTGGACTAGAATTTTTCTAAGCTCTCTAAGGAGCTTAAGAACCACTTAATGGCAAATGGCCAATGACGAAGAAGATGATGTGGAAATATGCATAAAAGGACTTGAACAATTGAAATTTTGCATATTTGACTTGTTTTGTTACATGCCTATTATTGAACAAGAGATATGACTAGTACACATTGCCTATTGTATCCAATGATAATAAATCAAGATATATGGCATATTTTGACTTGCATATTTTACTTTTGAACACATGATTTAAATTTCGAATGATTTCATAATTAATTCAAAAATAGGAGGTGTTAATGGAATTTCTTCGAATATGCTTTCTTATACAACATCTTGGGTGTTGAATCAATTTTTGGTTTAACATTTTGGTGCTAGAAAGATGGCCCAAACCTCCGCATGTTCGAAAAAATGAACAAGTACCCTAAAGTTTGAATTTTATGTATCCAATCCTTATTGACTTTTAAATATTTAATATTTGTAGTTACAATCAACAAACCGGTGTGGATTCTCATTTCATTTATTCGGCTGAAAGTGTTTAACTAATTGGGAACACTTAAGAGGGATGCCATGGCCGCTAACTCAACAAATTATAGATTTGGTGACGAACAAATATCGATTGGATTTGCTGGTTCGACATTCGATATTCATCCCACTTCTTAAAATTGTGATATTCACCTTGCTTCTCAAATATTCGATATCTAGCTAGTTTAAAAATCAACATGACTCATCACGCGACCAACTGTTATTCCATCATTTACATGCAAGAATTTTTCTTTTTTGTATCTCTTCTATCATTTTTGTGCTCTCTTCCCTCCGCTATTCAACTACACATCGACCTTCATCATTCCACATCTCATTTACCCCTTTTTGTTCAACCTCTCATTCAACGGTAATCAGGAACAAATCTATAACTACAGTTTCGAGCTTATAAGGTTTCGGGCCTATAGTAGACGATGTCAGCCATATTAGAGGTTTTGAATGCATTAGGTGAAGTTGACCATGTCAAAAGTTTAGAACGTATTAGGTTTCGGTTATATCAATAATTTCATGAACATTAAAGTTTCAAATGTATATTTGAGTTTTCGAATATACAAGCTTTTGAATATATGTCAGTTTCAAAAATATGTGAGACTTGTCGAATATACCAGTTTCGTATATATCATATTTTGGTTTTGAGTTTTCAAATATATAAAGTTCTATATAGATGAGTTTCGAATGAATATATATACTTTTGAATATATATATATATATATATATTAGTTATCGAATGAATAAGCTTTGAATATATATGGTTTAGTATATACAAGATATTTCCAACCCATGGTTGCATTGCCCATTCCTATGGAGTAAAACTACAACTACTTCTATTGTCGGGATTCTTAGAGTCTAGCGTAAAATATAATAATATTAGATAAGAAAGTATTAATACGTTCTCTTAATTTATCCTAATTCCTCTAATCTACTAACTTAGGCTTTAATACCAAATGTAACAACCGGTAACTTAATGAGCCTAAATTTCGACAAAATCGAACCCAAGTCCATTAGAGTACAGATCATTAGATTTGGTACCTACAAATAAGCATGAGCATTATCAGAGATTTATAAAATTTAAACTTATAGCAGAAATAATAATAGGATATAAATACTGATTATGGCCACTAACTTGGAATTAATGGTATTCCTTGGATATCGGATTGCCATATCAGCATCGAGCATGAGAGATAAAAAGACTTCTCCGACAACTAATCACATCCAGCTCGAATAAGCTGTTCCTCTAAATCCATCCCATGGTCTATAATGAGGAGGGGGTCAGAACAATGTTCTACTGACTGGAAAACCTGTATGGTGTTCATAACATAAATACATACCAATTGCTTTCCATTTAATTGTTATTTATACTATTTTAAGGTTAGCCAAACCTAACCTAGTATTGCATGCACGATTTATCTACCTACCCTTCCTAAGGTATGAAATATCAACGTAGCCTATCAACCTTCTAATACTTCCCAAATCCATCAACCACTTAATACATCCAAATATGAAGTGGGCTCCTACTATCATCAAGTTCATTAGCTACTTAATATTTCTAAAAGAGAAATAGGTAGACTTGGGCCATTTAAGCCCTCGGTCGAGGTAGACCCATCATTTAAGACCTATCTCTAAGGTAGACTCCTAGCATCATCGTTGTTGGTCTATTGGTCCTAGCTATAGAGACTTCTGACCACTATTTAAGGCTTTGTAATATATAATAGCCATATTACTAACGCATCTATTATTATTAAAGTCTTAGCCATGTGAGAGACTGTACACAAGCCACTTAATACCTTATTAATAAGGACTAGGCAGGCTCCTAACCATTTAATACCTATTTATAGGTAGGCCTTTGCTATTTAATACCTACCTAGAGGCAGACTTCTCGACGGTACTATTTAGCTGACATCGTCTGGAATCTCATTGGGCTACTTGTACTTCTTCTATTGGGAAGGGATGGACCCTATTATTAAACTGTAACTTAAGCCCCAATTCTGAAGCGAACCCATCCTAAGATATCCACTATCACTCTTAATTATTAATTTGGAATTTCACCATATTACTTAATACTTCTTTTTAGGAGAGAGGTGGTCCCTACAGCTAGTTTACCACAAACCTGAAGCGAACCCCTCTGAAGATATCACTCAATGCTCTTAATCGCTAATTTGGACCCTTTAAAACTTTTTATTCAGGAAAGAAGCGGGCCCTCAAGCAACAACTTAGTAGCTCTAACCCCAAAGTAGGTCCTATCTTTCGCATAGTCACGGTTCCTATGATTGTTGATGTCTCACATTAGTAGTAAGTCACACGATCGCTGGTAGCCTCTGAGTGATGGGCAGTCTTCCGTCGTGTGACTTTATCAACCTTGCATCTCAATCTTCCCAGTCCAAATAACTATCCTCAACCTACATAAAATTTAGGTCATATATCCTAAGTTTTAGTATTACTTCTAGGTTAAATATTGGACTTAGTTTACTAATCCCATTTTTATTTAAGGCAATAAGATTTACCTTAAGTACTTAATTACCAATAAATCCCCCACTAATAATCCATGAATGTCAATTTGTCCATAATAATTCCAACAGACATTTCCTAAGACATTTATATATAATTAATAATTTTCAATCAGTAACCTTTTTACAACTATTCCATTTTTATCAGTCTCATTAATCCATTTACACCTATTAATTGTAACTCCTAATTCATTCCACATTTATTTGCTAATTAATTGGTGTTACTACATTTTGTGCTATATTAATCAATTGCAACCCTTAATTCAATTCACATTTATTGCCCATTACTTAAGGTTACAATCTACTACATCCTATTAATTATTGGCAACTCCTAATTTTGGTGCCCATTAATAGGAATTACTGCCCATCCTAATTTCTCCTATTCGCTTTTCCATTCTATCTAATAATAATCTATCCTAAGCGATCGTTATGCATAAATAACACATAAATAGATGCTATTCTTATTTATTAACACAATAAATATGTGTAAACTACCTACTTCTACCGTACCCAAAATATATTCTAGTCGTAAATATTTAACTAGAATATACTTTCCATATTTAATTCATTGGATTTTGGTTCCTTAGGAAGATTTTCCGTTATAACTTTCAGAAATTAGTTCAAAACAAAAGATAATAAAGGAAAAGATAATTTCTTTTTATTTGGAATAGATAGTGTAAACTATGGAGAATAAATCTGTATTTTACACATCTCTCCCTTTTTATTTGCATGTATTCCTTGTTAAATCGAACACCGTCTTTTTATATGAAAAGCGCAAAAATGAATCAATTTTTAAAAAATCAAACAGATGTTCTTCCCACAAATTAAACAATGGAAAATACACAATTCAACATAAATAGGGCAATATTCAAATCCTATCAATATTTTACACACAAGTATAGATTTGGAATCAAACTATAAATCATTCTAAATCAGAAATCTTTATAACTGATTTCTAAATTAAGGTGTAACAATATTTCAAATCAGATCTAAAACAAGAATATGTGGGCAATGGTTTTCTACATAAATTTGAGTCTACAATTCATAAATAAGGTAGATTTAGACATAAAAATCAAAAGTATGCCAACGAAATAGATTCAAAGTCATAAACAATATATAAATTTCCCACACACCTAAAAAGCACTCCAGATCTCTAGATCTGAAGTAAAACTTTTGATTGAACTTCATTTCCTTTTTAATCTAAGAAATATGCATAAAAAGGGTGTGTATGTGTGTGTGTATTATAATTTTAGATCTGAGAAGAGATTTGGGATTGAGAAAGAAATAGATATAAATATATAAATTGCCTTGAATACGTGTATTGTTGATTGATTTTCTTCCTTTTCTTCTAATTTCCATTCCTCTCCAATTTGTATAAACATTTTATAGTTTGGAAGAATAGTGGAGAAGGGAAATGGCAGAGCTTCGGTACCGCCGTCAGAAAAATATGAGAAGAAAGGAGAAGGTTATGACTAAATTTATAGGCGTTAGAATCAACCATAATTGTTAGATTTAAAATATAAAATTTGGACCATTCAGGCCAAGGCTAACCCTAGACGTCGGTTACCCAACCCATCGATCACTCTAAAGCACCGGTCGACCGCTACATATTGACTAATCATAATGGAGGTGTCGACCCGTGGGTCTCGTAATTAATATATAAACACTGACTTGATTATTTTCGTTTCAAAATTATTTTTATCCGAAATGTCTTCGTTTGGACGTCGATCGCAAGCTCCAAATATGAAATTTGCTGAGAATTTCGCCATGAATACAATGTTGCAAGTTTCGTGGTCAAACTCTATTATTTGCACAAATTTCATTTTTGGATTCTAATTAACTAACTAACTAATTAAATGACTAGCACTAAAATTACAGGGTGTTACATTCTTCCTTCCTTAAAAGAATTTTATCCCCAAAATTACACCAATGAGTAAGTCATGATTCTAACTCGCAATTATTCCAAACTACACAACCAATTAGTCCACAACCAATTTTGCAACCAAGTTGCACAAGTGAATAGTGAATCATATCATAGAAACATGTATGCAGAATGATTTTAAATTAGATCCTCCTATATGAATGCACTTGTTCGAAAACATTTTTGGAAAAATATGATGCAAAAAATCTATACATATACTGACAGTTCTATATGTATGCAGATTTTGAAAAAACTATTTACCAAAAATCCGAAACATCTAGAATAGAAGTAAGATGCAACCAATTTACATCCAATTGTTACCAACCAAAAATACAAACACATTGAAAAATCGCTTTCTAAACTTTACTCTTATGCCACAAAAAGGAATTTATATGGAGAATTTAACATTCTTACCACTCTATAAGCTATCCACCATTTCCTATTGTATAGTGGAAATTTCCTCGCTCCCCCGGATTTACTCTAAATTTTCCATGCGCAAAATGCATAAGGAAGCTTATTTTCAAACTTTAAAATAGAATTGGGTCCAAAAATAGAATCACCTACGTTATCGACGACAATGTATGAAAATAGAGATTCCAAGGCTAAAATAGCTTTTCTCTTTTTATCACTTGCAATTATCGCATCATCAATTCTGATGCACCACTAAATTCACATTTCTAATATACCCTCCTTCCCTACACTTAGTATGTGGTCTTCAGAATAAAAAACTTCACAAAATTTCTTCTCAGTTTTTAAATTTGTACGTCATCTGAAAAATAAAATCCCAAAATATCTAGACGCATATTTTTCCTTCAAACCTTATTTTGGAAAAAATTCTAAAAGGTATTTAAGAGCCAAAAATAACTAAAGCCCAAAACTCTTTTTTTTCTAGAGAGAAACTTTTTAAATCAAGGATAACTTTTCAAAATATTTTTCTTCTAAATTTTTTTGTTAAATTAAGCCACAACTCAGCATAGTTGAAAGTCGGTTATGTACTAAATGCATAAACCAAATTCTAAAATCCCACAACTAACCTTAACCCACAAAACTTAACATTTTACATAAATAAAAATATCCACACATCTATTATTCAAAAAAAATTAGCTTTTAAGGAGCACAAGTAATGACCCATGATACAAAAATAGCTTTAACCTATCCTTCGCTAATATTTTCCATATATTCTAAACTTTCAATCTTATATTGCAAGTACTGTTAGTTAAGTGTCTTTATGAGATTTCGATACTTATACTACTTCTTTACTATGCATATATAAAATCGGTTTGCATGTCCAGAAACAATAACACAGTAAATAAATAGGAACTCGTAATATCGTGCAAGCCTTTTTCAAGAGACACCTAACCGTTATATCCCAAAAAACCTAAAAGAAAAGCATAAATGCTGGAAGGAAAATACAACAACACCATAAATCCTAAAACATTGCCTACAGACTATGAAATGGTCTCGCTTCACGGCTGGATCTCGATCCATTGCCACAACCTTGAATAGTCGTAGCATGTTGGCTATACACCCAATCTCATATTGCTGGTACTGCTGGTGTTGCTGACGACTACATAATCGCCATCTTCCTAAGGGAGAATCTAATGATGGCAGAAGAAACCTTCTTCTAACTACCTCTTCATGGAGATTTATTGTAATTCCTAAAACCAAGAATGAATAGGTGACAATATGAAAAGTAACCCCATGGAGTATCAACTCCTTAATCGACAAAATGAACCATAAGGTTGTGGGTCCAATTGACAGTGATGGCACCAATTATATCATAAGTGGTCTTCTGCACCATGGGATATCATAACTTCCCATCTTTAGGTCGGTAACTTGTAATCATCCAAGTCCGTGTCTTCTGCGGAAGCCTCCAAAATCTCAGAGAGATCATCATTAGTCAGCTCAATCTAAACACATTTCACCTCCGAATGAATCAAACTGTTACCTTAATTGAAATTCTACGCCAACAGGGCATCGAAAAAGTGGATGCAACGCGGGTAACATTTCTGCTCAAAGGTCTCGAAGTAGAGGATCAACGCAAGTCCTATCATGAAGAATAACTCCTCTAGCTCAAAAGCAGTAAAATCTACTGCTTGTTCTGGTCCAGCCAAGCGGCCTCTTAAGGGGTGAGATCAGGATGGAGCAAGGAAGAATCGACAGTGCGAAAAGGTGCCATGGGCTAAGAAGTGGTCGAAGGAAAAAATAGGATTTAGATCTAGAGTGGTGGTGGAGCAAGATTTATACATAGAAAAACTGACACGAAGGGAGGAGAGGTGAGGCTGCTGCTCCTCGGAGAGGGAGAAAAAAAGCATCGTCGGTTGTTGGAAAGGAGGAGAGAGGCTACTATTTCGAAGGAGGAGGATGAATATTGGGTTCGGCTAGTTGAGGAAGGAGGAACGAAAGAATGCAACTAGGTGAATTCAGACATGACTTTTATAGTCACGTTCCAGGTTCAGCTTGTGTCAAAACTCATTGACTGGTAGACCGCTCTAGGTTTATCGTTAGGTGGCCAACCGCTAGACGGACTTTGGTGGTTGGTTGAAACTGGATCCAATTAGGGTCGGATTAAACAATAATAATCATTTCACACCGTTTCTTTTGAATCGGCATGATCCAAAAAATTCTTGTCTTTATCATGGTGGTGTCAAAACCAACCATCTAATTCCGAATCCTTATCCATCAGTCCAACAAAAACTTCTGTGACCAACAACACCGCAAAAAACCCAAAAATATTCCAACTATTATTACGCATCATATGGGAAAATTCATTCTAATAGCTGGCAGGTAGAACAACACTTCTAACTACATACCCCAGTAAAATTAAATGTCATTCCTATTTTTTATGTCCCCTAAAAAAGAGAAAATTTTAAAAACTTCGATCTTTATAAACAGGAAAATCATTAGCTAAATACTCACCCTTTATAACTCATTTCTTAAATCTAAAAATCACTTTCTTGCTAAAAATCAAAATTAACTCTTTTATTGATGTGTGTGTATAAGGATTTCAAACTTACTCCTTTATAAACCAAAATTTCTTAACACGACCAACTTAGTATCATACATGTTTTCTTTGAAAATTAAAATTTCAAAACTTCCCAAAACAAATCCTTGGGAAAAGTAAACCTTCAAAAATTCCTTTTCCAAAAATCTAAGACATTTCCAAAATATATTTTATAAAAATTCTTTTATAGATTTAGACTAAGGAATTGACTAAATTTCTCTAAATCCAGTTTTCCATCTAAAATAATTGATGGACACTCCCTTGCCAAAACTGCTTTCTAGGTATTAGCGACATACAGAGTTCTATTTCCCACTTATCTAGAATGATAGTGTATCTCCGATTGTAAGTCATCATCAAAATCCCAAAATCACAAGGTAGCTAGATCTCATCCATCAAGTCGAACACTCTCTAGTCTACAGGATTAGGCCATATGTCATACTCATGCTCTTCATCATCAACACCTTACATATTGCCAACACTCGATGGGATACTTTAGAGTTAGCATGAAAACCTTAACCCTAAGAAATTTCCAACCCATTGTTGCTTTGCCCATTTCTAAGTAGTGGAACTACAACTACTTCTATATAGGGATTCTTAGTGTCCAACATAAAAATATAATAATACTAGATAAGAAAGTATGAATGCATCCTCTCAATTTATCCTAATTTCTCCGATCTACTAACCTAGACTCTGATACCAAATGTAACAACATGTACCTCAATAAGCTCAAATTTCGACAAAATTGAAACCCAAGTTCATCAGAGTATGGATCATTGGATTTAGTACTTTCAAATAAGCATGATAATTATCAGAGATTTACAAAATCTAAACTCACAGCAGAAACAATAATAGGATATAAATACCGCTATGGCTACTACTTTGGATTAGTGGTATTCCTTGGATATCAGATTGCCACATCAGCATCGAGCATGAGAAATAAAAAGACTTCTCCGACAACTAATCACGTCCTGCTCTAGTGACTTGTTCCTCTAAATTTATCCTGTGGGTTGTAATGAGAAAGGGTCAGAACAACGATCTGGTGACTAGAATGTGTCCATATTATAAATATATATTGATTGATTTCCGTTTAATTGTTATGTCTACCACTTTAAGGTAGCCAAACCTAACCTAGTTTGCACACATGATTTATATACCTACCCTTCCCAAGGTATGAAATATCGACGAAGCATATCAACCTTCTAATATTTCCCAAATTCGTTAGCCATTAATACTTCCAAATATGAAGCTGGCACCTATTATCATCAAGTCCTTTAGCTATTTAATATTTCTAAAAGAGAAATAGGTAGACTTTCGCCATTTAAGAACCCAGTTGAGGCAGGCCCCATCATTTAAGACATACCTCTATGGTGGACTCCTAGCATCATCGTTATTGGTCTATTGGTCCTAATTACAGAGACTTCTGACCACTATTTAAGGCTTTATAATATATAATAGCTATACTACTAACGCATCTATCACTATTAAAGTCTTAATTATGTAAGAGACCGTAGCCAGGACACTTAATACCTTATCAATATTGATAAGCATGCCATTTCACACATATTTATAGGTAGGACTTTGCCATTTAATACCTAACCCTAATGCGGACTTCTCACTAGTACTATCTAGCCGACATCCCTTGGAATCTCATTGGGCTACTTAATACTCTTATATAGGAAAGCGGTGGACCCTATAATCTAACTGTCGCTTAAGAACCCTTCCCGAGATATCCACTATCACTCTTAATTATTTATTTGGAATCTCATTTGGCAACTTAATACTTCTTTATGAGAAAGGCGAACCTTATAGCCACTTAATACCTCAAACCTGAAGCAAAACCCTCTTGAGATATCCCTCACTGCTCTTAATCACTCATTTGGACCATTTAATACTTTTCATTTAAGAAAGAGGTAAGTCCTCAAACAACCACTTAATACCTCTAACCTCAAACTAGGTCCTACCTCTTGCGCAGTCACGATTCCTATGATTAGTGATGTTTCACATCAGTAGTAAGTGCACACGACTGCAGGTAGCCTCTAAGTGAAGGGCAGTCTTCCATCATGCAACTCTACCGACCTTGCATCCCACTCTACTATGTCTAAATAACTATCCTAAAATTTAGGTCATATGTCTTAGGTCTTAGTATTATTCCTAGGTTAAATATTGGACTTAGTTTACTGATCCCCTTTTTATTTAAGGCAATAAGATTTACCTTAACTACTTATGTACCCATATATCCCTCTGTAATAATCCATAAATGTCGATTTGTCTATAATAATCCTAACGGACATTTCCTAAGACATTTATGTATAATTATTAATTTCCAATTAGTAGCCTTTTTTATAGTTGTTCCATTTTTGTTAGTCCCATTAATCCATTTACAAATATTAATTGTAAGTCTTAATTCACTCCTCATTTATTTATCCATCAATTGGAGTTACTGTATTTTATGCCATATTAATTAATTGCAACCCCCAATTCAATTCACATTTATTTCCCATTAATTGTGGTTACAACATTTTACATCCTATTAATTATTGGTAACTCCTATTTTTATTTCCCCACTAATAGCAATTACAACCCTTCCTAATTTCTCCTATTTGCTTTCCCATTCTGTCTAATAATAACCAATCCTAAGCGAACGTTGTGCATAAATAACGCATAAATGGACGCTATTTTTATTTATTAATGCAATAAATATGTATAAACTATCTAAACTTACCCAAAATATATTCTAGTTATAAATATATAACTAGAATATGCTTTCCATATTTAATTTGCTGGAATTAGATTCCATAGAAAAAAAATTGTTATAATTTCCATAAATTAGTTTAAAACAAAAGATAATAAATGGAATGATTAACTCCATTTGAAATTACAAAGAACGTATAGTTTCTTTCATTTGGAATTGATGGTGTAAACTATGGAGAATAAATCTGCACTTTACACATATCTCCCTTTTTATTTACATGTATTCCTTGTTAAATCAAACATTGTCTTTTTCTGTGAAAAGTAGAGAAATGAGTTAATTTATAAAAATCAAACGGATGTTCTTCCCACAAGTTACACTATGGAAAATCTACAATTCAATATAAATGGGGCAATATTCAAAACCCTATTAATATTTTACACCCAAAGTACAGATCTGGAATAAAACTATACATCATTCTAAATTAAAAAATCTCTAGGGCTGATTTTCAGATCAAGTGTAACAATATTTCAAATCAGATCTAAAACAAGAATGTGTAGGCAATTGTTTTCTATACTAATTTGAGCTTACAATTCACAAATAAGATAGAATTATGCGTAAAAATCAAATGTATGCCAACGGATTAGATTCAAAATGATAAACAGTATATAAATTTCCTACTCACCTTAAAAGCACTACAAATCTCCAGATCTGAAGTAAAATATTTGATTTAACTCCAAATACTTTTTAGTCCAAGAAATATGTATAAAAAGGTTATGTACATATGTTAGAATTTCAGATCTGTGAAGAGATTTGGGATTGGGAGAGAAAATAAATATGAATATATAAATACATATAAATTACCTCGAATACGTGTATTGCTGATTGATTCTCTTCCTTTTCTTCTAATATCTGCTACTTTCCAATTTGTATAATTATTTTATAATTTGTAGGAATGGTATAGAAAGGAAATGGCAGAGTTTCGCTGCTGCCTTCAGAAAAATATAGGAAGAAAGAAGAGGGTTAAACCTGAATTTATTAGTGCTAGAATCAATCACATTCGTTAGATTTCAAATAAAAATATGGATCGTCCATGCCAAGGCTAACCCTAGCCGCCGATTGCCCAAACGGTCGACCGCTTCAAAGCACCTGTCGACTGCTACATGTCGATCGATCACAATGGACGTATCAACCTGTGGGCGTCGATCATTAATATATAAGTGTTGATTTAATTATATCCATTCTGAATTTTCTTTTCATTCGTAATTTCTTCATTTGGACTCCGATCACAAAATTCCAACTATGGAAGTTGCTCATAATTTCCTCACGAATGCAATAATGCAAGTTTCATGATCAAATTCCATCAATTGCAAAAATTCCATTTTTGGAGCCTAAATTAACTAATTAAATATTTAGCGCTCAAATTATAGGGTGTTAAATTCAAACTATTTTATTACTTTATCGAAACACTTGTTCCAACTCTTTGAAACTTATTTAAGTGCATAAATGGACTTTAACAACTTGCAAGCCTTGCCCTCACTCCCACTGATTACAAAACCCTCGTACTGCAACATATAAATGGTTTCTTCTAAATCACCATTTTAAAAACCTTCTTACATACCTTTTCCATATTTCATAGTCATAGAATGCAGCCATGGAAAGTATAATCCGAAGGGACTCAAGCATGATTACGGGTTAAAAAGTCTAGTCATGATCAACGCCTTGAATTTGACAAAATTCTTTCACAGCTAGACTTGCCTTAAAAGTTTCTACTTCCTAATCTGCATTTAGCTTTTTTTTAGAAATCCATTTGCATTCGATGGGTTTTATCCTCCGGTGCGTCTCATAGAGTCCAAACTTTGTTTTCATACATGGAACCCATCTCGAATTTTATATGTTCAAGTCGGAGTGCAGAGTACTTACTGTGTAGTGCTTATTGGAAAGATAGAGGAGCACTGTCATCTAAGACGCAGTCCTCCTTCTATTCATTCGTGAGAAAACCATATTATCTCTCTTATGCATGAGATTCCATACTAAATCTTCTAATAGATTGCATGTTTTCATTTGTGGGTGACCTTGGTTCTCCTACGATTTCAATTTCAGTGTTAGTTTCTCAAATCTCATCTAGGTCTACAACTTCGCTATTAATTTCTTTTGAAAGAAATTCCTTTTCTCAAAGGATAGCATGTATGGAAATGATCATCTTTTGTTCCTCTGTGTAGTAGAAAATATAACCCATAGAATTCTTAGGATATACTATAAACTTAATAAAGCCGATCTCACCTCAAGCTTATTAGGGCCAATGTTCTTAACATAGGCCGAACAACCTCACACCTTCGAATAATTGAAATTGGGTTTCTACACATGCCATATCTCATATGGCATATTAGGAAAATGTTTAGTGGGCAACAAGTTTAACATATGTACCACGGTTCCTATAGAAAATCCATTTATATTATAATATTGTCTAAGGATCAAAGTAAAAAATGAATGTAGCTGAAATGCTTGCATCTCACGTTTTAGCATAGTTTGGCACAACTAAGTCCGTACGACACTTATTGAAGAATGGATTCCATACAATGACAGGGCTACCGGGGTACCGTCTGTCATAGTACACCTCTAAAAAATGTACTGAGGTTGTACCTAATGACCTCTGCCAACACAGAACCGGCCTACCCCTTACTGGATAGTACCGATATAGCATCACCCTGATTGCTTTGCAACCTTTAATCGAGAGCACCCACATACATGGATTCATTTATGATTGTGTATATATGTAGAAGGGGATGATATACCCTAATGGGTGTGACCTACATAACCTGCTGCATATCCTCTGTTTTAGTCATTCCCGGTTGATGAGGCTTAAGGCTACGTTTTATCTTTATATAGCATTTCCTGCTTGGAATGTTAATACTACCCTCCAAGCAATAGTGAAATAACAATATTCATCCATAGTTCGTTCTGGGACTGAAAGAAACACCTGAGAGCTCCATCTCCAAATTCCATCATCTTCAAGATGTCTTCACTTCGAAACACATTTATTGGATCGAAGTGGTTTTTGGATAACATACCCGATCTCAGTCTCTTCGAAAAACCATTCAACAATTCCCAGTAAACTCAACCTCGGTCCTTTAGGAAATAAACAGTCAAAGATAAGAGCAGAAATCACCTCCTAACCGCTAGCGGATCGATTTCCTTATCATTGTCCTAGGAGAATGAAACGAGATTTATATGCACGATACAACATCATCGACGATGACTGTGCCATGAGCCCCTAGATATTTCCAAAGTTATGTATATGGTCCAATTTCGATAATCGGTTATTTAACTATCGAATAACAAACATTAAATCAGTTATTTAATTCCATAGGCAAAAGCAACATTGGTTAAGCACCAAGCAATACTAGGCCTTCTGAACAGATCCTTCCGTTAACTCAAATTACTTTGTAAATGTTTGTACCAAAATAGTTTTACAAAGATTCATTCACAAACCCTTATATTTTCAATATTTGGAAAATATCCATATACTTATCTCAACGGTATAAGTATATTAACCAACACTGAGGATGATTCTCTTTTTATAAAATTCTAAATTATTTATAAACTCAGTTATAAATCCACAAAACCATTTATAAAACCCATTTTATAAATCTATAAACCCATTTCTAAAATTCTTTTATAAATACGTAAACTATTTATAAAACTCTTTTATCCTTTAACCAATCTTCCTTTTTCATTTTCCAAAACATATTATAAGATTCCTCTTATAATCCACATATGTTTACAAAACCATATTTATAAATCTTGAAGGCATTTAAAATGAAATTCTAATCTTTTCCTTTAAACACTACTATATACTAATAACATTATAAATAAATAAATACTAATTTTTAAAACATCTTAAAATAATAATCAATAATCTCCAAAACATTCTTAAATAAACAATAATAATTTATCTTCAACATTATTATAAATAATAATAATTAATTTCCAAAGCCTTATTGGTAATTAAAATTAATTTCAAATCATATTAATAATTTTAAATTATAACTTTTCAAAATATTAAAATATTGATAACTACTTTTAAACGGCACTAATATAAATAAATAATTTTTAAAACATGATTATATTTCCTTGATAAAAATCCATACTTAACTTTCCACACGATCGTCTCCAGATTTATAAAGTGATATTTATAAATCTCTTCTATTTTATAAAACTCTTTTTCATAAAATCCCCTTATTTATGACCCAATTTATAACTCCATTCCTTTATAAATCTCATTATCCATAAAGTCCCATTCAAAACATCATTTCAACCGTTTTAACCAGGTATAACATTTCTTTTAAAATTTCTTTCAATTTATAAAATATCACTTTCAATTCCAATTTACCTCCACCTTAAATTCCCAAAAATAGAATCAACTATTTTTTAAAACAACTTCCCATGTCTTAAAATAAATCCATCGTTTGATTTATTTATCTAATCTATTAGATGGTAATAGTTTCCTTTTAATTTATAAAACACCGTTTATAGATATATCCCTTTATAAATAAAATATGATTTACAAATCTTACCTTTATTTGTAAAATATCACTTTACCATTATCACCTTTTTAAATTTCCATATTTACAAATAAATCTTAATATTTGTACATAGTATATACATATCGCTCTATATAAAACAACTAATAATTATTTCTATCTACTTTTTGAAACTGTAATCCTTTATTATATACACAGACTTATTTTCAAGATTTTAAAACTTTTATCCACGGTTCAAAATCTATGTTTAAAATATTTTATTAAACATAAATTTATAATCTCGAAAAATCATACTGTTACTTTAGAAAAATTATTAAACATATAAAATTTCCAAAATCACTTTGAAATTCCTTTTTAAATCAAATCACAATTTTATAATAATTTAAAATACCAAAAATGAGGCCCGGTGCTACTAAAGCACTAATTAAGAAAAATTATATCCATGTCATCAATATGGCATTCGATAAGTTATATATCATTATATATATGAAAATAAACCAATGGTGTGAGCAATCCTGTTAGATCCCTCTAACCTGTCCCCATGCATCACATATAGTATATATCATCAAAATATAAATCAACCGCTTCGAGGTGAGATTCGTGAATAAAGGGCCATCTGCTCTTACACGGGAACGTAGTGGGATCTCATCCGCTCGAACAGAAGGGAATATATCCAAACCAACTAATAATTATACTAAACTATTCAAACAGTCAGTAACAATCAACAATAAAATATCTAGGCATCCAATAAATAATTTTATTGACTATATAATATTTCCTGATTATCCGGTGTGATTAACTCGTAAAAATTTCAGAAATTTCCAAAACGCTTCGGTTTGGATTAAAATTGAATGATCATTCAATTTCACCCAAAATTTCAACTAGCACCGAATTCATCCAATCCAACTCCATAGCGTAGCTTGCTGATACGAACACAATGCAATTTGTCCCACTCGATTCGGACCTTGTATGGAAAATTTATGGATCAATTAACATATAATATAATTAAATTAAATAATTAACTTACTAAATTTTAAAACAAAACTTATCTTCCCTTATCCCTCTCGTTTACACCCTCCAGGCACGCACCCGCCCTTTTTTTCGAATGAACGAATTGCGCCACTGCCTACGTCTACTACCGACCACGACCGTGCCCTACCCTCGCTCGCTAACCTGCCACGTGCACACACGACTACGCACGAAAACCCTAAAATGGGGACGCGAGCTGCTCGCGTACATGTCTCCAGCCACCGCCTTTGTCGTCCTTTCGACGATCCGCGACCATGGATCGACTCCTCTCATCAGCTCTCGAACTTTCATTTTAGAGTTGAAGCCTAAAAATGCCTAGATTGGCCAGAGAAATATGGGCCATTGATTTGGTCTAGTTTTAATGGCGACCGAGCTTTCTTGGATTAGGGTTTGCAAAATTATGAAGGGTTAAGGTCCTTTTATAACAAACTAAACTCGGCACTATTCACTCGTTTAAATTTCGAACTCCAAATGAAGCATGCCGCTTGGTGTTCTATATGTTATACCCCTATTCCAAACGCAATGGAATATATATCGGAAGTCAATTCCATCATATACCGAAGATAGCTTTTCAAAATCAAGTTATATTAATTAAAATCCACTTAATTAATTTCTACGTGTTTCGAACCCGCACGGCCAAACGATACTTCTAATCACCCCGAAATTTGGTGGCATACTATAATATGCTATTACAGATCCAATGAAATTGGTTTGGTCGAAATCTGAGAGAGTGTCCCAAAAGGCTATTTTTACCCATCAATTAAAAACGAATAATTTCTAAAATCAGTTAAATCATTTTTAAATCAAATTTAAAAGTTTATTATCTTCCTCGTTGTTTAAATAGATTTTAAATCAACTTTAAAAATCTTTTTCATTCATATTAAAATCAAGATTCAATTATTTAAACAAATTTCAAATACTAAACTTAACAATTTAATTATCAAATAAATCGCTATATTTGAAATTCGAGTTGTTTAACTTGTAAAATTAACTTTTCAACATTTAAAATCAATTAAATATTATGAATTCGAATGATTGGAATTCTAGGTTGTTACAAACCCCCGGCTATGCCCCTGCTCTTGTTTTTTCATTACTGAGGATAAAGTCACGTTCAACATGTCATCATAAGAGCCATTATCACTTGAAATCATCTCAAATCTCCCTTTGGATTCTAGTTTCCCAAACAGTCCACAAATCTCTTCATGGATTCGAGCATCTCGAATAGATCTCGAATCTCCACATAGATTCTCGCATAAGCCCTCCGATGAATGCTAACTTTGTCTTCTCTCTTGGGATAACCCTCAAGATAGACAGTCTCACATAGTAGCACCATTTGAAATGTTAACATTAACCTCTCCCTAGGATTTAACCTTAGGATAGAAAACGCAATTTTATAACATTTTGCTTCACAGTCACTTCTAGAACATATGTCACGAATATTGTTTTGAAGTGGTTATCGTTTCTATTCATCTCATATAAGTAAACTCCCCCACCCCCTGGCTTACCGTACGCTTGAAAACCAATCGATAGAATTTCTGTTAACTTAAACCTGACTTTTTCAGAAATAAATAGACCATGCATAAGGGTGGAGATCATCTCCTACCCGTATGGATTTCCTTATCATTTGTCCTAGAAAAGCAATATGAGTTCACATGTATAGTATAGTACCATCGAAGATAATTATACTATATAACCCTCATGTTTCTTCTAGACATTGTTTGAGTTATTTTGATCAGTTTCGATAGTTGAATAGTCAACTTCTAGTTCCGCAAACAATCACTTATGGAAATCAAGTTTCATATACTTAACATGTTTCTGACCTTTTCGTATCACTCTATCCCTCAATCAAGAGTGAAGCTGGTAGGTTAGAGCACTATCACTTTTAGACCATACTAGAGCATCATTCTTAAATCTCATAGATCGAACAAGCCTACTTCATTGGCTTTTAGTGTTAAGTGTAGTACCGATAACATTCCATAAACATGTTTACAAACAACACGGTTAACACGTTTCTGACCTTCTCAACTTACTATTCCTCGATCAAGAGTGAAGGTAGTTAAAGCACCATTGCTTCTAAACCTTACTCAAGCATCAATCTTAGCTCGCATAAATAGATAATTCTACTTTGTCGGCTTTTAGTGTTAAGCAAAGTTAATTACTTTCCATAACAAGTAAACACACAAAGCACGATTAAGCCGCACAAAGCACGATTAAACCACACAAAGCACGATTAAACCACACAAGCGACTCATAATGCCTTTTTATTTAATTAATCCTTTTAATAATTAATACTCCTTTGTAAATACTTGTGTGTATGTGTGTGTATATATATATATTTAAAATACCTTTACAAAAGATATATACATGTATACTACTACTTCACTATTCATTTCCACACTTGCTATTCATTTCTACTCTTTTCAATACTTAGAAATGTATCCATATTCTTATTCGAAATGGTGTAAGAATATTCACAAATCTTAATCAAGATTTCACATTTGCACAAGTATAATTTAATGGGTTAAAAGTGAATATCATTAAAATATTATTACTAACGCCTAAAACTATTTCATTTGTAATCATCTTTAAAACATCCTTTTAAAGGTCTAATTATATTACTAAGTATAATCAAAAGGGTTAAAGACAAACGTTATTAATACATTATCACAACAAATCCAAAGTTATTAGATACTTGCCATTATCTTAAAAACATTCAATTAAAGATCTAAGCATATCTACATTTATTAAACAAGGTAATATGCTTTTAAATTAACTTTGCAAAACCATTTATTATAACATAAGTATTATAATCCAAAACTGCATTTTATTCCTTTGCAAAAGACTTACTTACTTTTCCAAAATGTATATGATTACTAAAAACCTTTAAAAATGATATACATATACTAATTTATTTATAAAGCTAAGATATTTAATAAGATTCTAAAAAAAAATTAAAAGATATTATATCACAAAAGCTTTTTAATACTTTAATAAAATAAATAACTAATTTAATAAAAACTATATATACTTAAAAATACTTACAATATAATATAAAAAGTCATTTAAAATATTTCTTGGAGTACTTATTTTATAAATTATTTAAAAATTCAAAAACACATGTTTTCCTTTTATAAAAATAAGCCTCTTACTTTAATAATTCATAATTAATTACTAAAAATTCATAAAAATTCCAAACCACTTTCAGAATACTCTAATATAAGTTAGAAAACATCCCTAAAAAAGTTGAAATGAAATACCTAAATTTAAAATCATTTCAAAGCAACTTAAACTCTCAAATAGAAAGACAACATTTCCAGAATATTGTAAAAAGTGATTAAGAGCTAAGATAGTGTTTTAAAATTATCGTGGATCACTATGGTCAATGACTACGACCTTGGCCAGTTTTGATATTTGGAAAGTTTGATCGATTTTCGATATGATGAAAAACTTTTTAACATCCAATCTTTTTATAATAACTATTATACATATATTTCATCACATTATTGTGAGAAACCCTCAAGGATCTCTTTATAAAAAATTGTAGAAAATGTCAAACACAAGATATTTTCAAGGCGCGTTTATAGCGACTATTGTTATAACTGTAACCAAATCAAGTCCTACTCAAATCATTGTTCAATAAAAACCCTTTGTGCTTTGTTTCAAAGCTATATAACACGTCATCGAAAGTCATAAAAGCCCAACACATCATTTACATATGCCATTTGCTTTCTAAAGCAAGAATCACAATCAAACTTCACAATATAAAGTCAATCAACATTCATGTTGATCAAACGATAATATAAACAATTCATATTCATTTAAGTGGTGAGTTACCTCATCTAAAACCAAGCAAACATCTAGGAACATGCTTTCACTAAGCTTCCATCTTCCTACCTCAACCAAACAAAAACCAAAACCCTCATACCCTTCGTGTTTGCTTGCAGCCATGCCTAGACCCCCCTAGCTTTCAATTCTCACAGCCTCTTGCTTGTTTGGGGTGTTGTGTTCTAAATCTTGTACTTTAAGTTACTAGATGGTGTTGTTATGTTATGTTATGTTAGACCTTATAATGGAGTTTGGTGAAGTTTGGAGCTATGTTGAATTAATTTGATTTTAGGGAATTATGAAGAGAAGAGAGTGAAGAGAGCTTGTTTTATTTTGCAAAAATTTAAAAGTGATCAAATGAGCTTTGCATGCTTTTATGTAGGCTTTAAGTGGTGTTGCCCAAGCTTCCTCCCACCCTCCATTTTTAGCCAAGGAAGGCTCACCCCTCCATGTGCCTGTCATCTTACCTTTCCACCTCCTTTACTTAAGCCTTAAGCTTTCCCAAAGTACCTTCCCCCAGAAATATCTTCTTTTCCTTCTTGAAGCTTCCCAAAAGAGGCTTAGTGCAAAATACTGTTATTACTAATTAATGACCTACTATGTTATTTAGCGTACATAGAAAAGTTTGAACAACTTTTATCAAGAAAAAAAATTGTTTATTCATAAAATGAGTTTTAGTCATATTATCATTTTTTTCATAATATTTATTTTTGTGAACATTTTTTTCATACTATTTATTTTTGTGAACATTTTTTAGAAACAAGTTCACCATCATTAGTTATTTATAAAAGGGGGTTAACATGATTATTAAATTAACTTCATATCATTTAATCCAAGATTTAAATATTTAAATAATTCATATATTTGAATACGAAGTGTTTGAAATTTCAGGCTGTAACACTTAGCTTGAGGAAAGCTCAACAAATAAAGTATGATTGTTCACTTGAACCTAACATTTTATGATGGCTTAAGTATAATACATACACCTTGAGGAAAGCTTAGCAAGCATGCGTAGTTATCTTACTTCGTCTATTCAATATATTGATAGTACTACACATAACATCCCGAGCTTGAGGAAAGCTCAACAACTAAATAGTATGTAAGTAATATATTAATATATAAATGGTAGATGACAATATTATATCGAAGAATCATAATCTTCAACATAATATATTAAGTAATATCGACTTATGGAGTAATGCATTTCTTATGAAATATCCTTGTGATTCAAATGAAGGACACATCGGGAATCACGGTATATGTACATTTGCATATGTATTTATTCCTTAAGTCTACTTGGCTTTCTTTAATGTGCCACCTTTAAACTATACATTCATATTATATAAGTTTTATTATTATATAACTTTTATATTTCATACTACTTATATAATACTCTTATGTATAATATTATTTTTAATAAATCTTATTTAACTATTTTTTAATTAATTAACATTTTAATTAGTTTCATATTACCTTAATATAACATCTACATTAGATATTTGTTATATACGATAACCATTATGGTATTACACATATATTATATACATTTGTATATCATTTAATTAATTAACCTTTTAATAGATTAATATAATTATACCATTTTAATTAGATTATATGAATTTCAAAATTCATTTAATATACATACATGTATATTTATGTTATTTTAAACATTTCAAAATAACATAACATTTATCACAATATAAAATACATGTATACATCTATTAATTAATTAACTTATTTAATTAATTAGTAAGTTAATATTATTAATAAAAAAAATTAATTTCAAAATTAATATATATTTTCAAAGATTTTGAATTTTTTTATTATATTTTAACTTTCTTTTTGTTTTTTTGGGCAAGGCTAGCGGGGTTGAATGGACCCCTACCATTCTATTAAAAACAAGAGAAGATTATAGGTAAAGGAAAAACAAAGCAATACAAAGGACAACAGGAAGGAAGAAAGAAATAACAACAATAGGAGGATAAATTAGTCATGCCTCCATCTCACCACCACATCAGTGGAAAATTTATGTTGAGAATCCCTCGAGGCAAGGAAGATTCCATTCAAAATTTCATAGTATAGCTCCATCCTGTTCTTGCAATATATTCGAGCATTTCCTTTTTTCTAGATACTATAAGCAAAAACTTTTAAAATCAAAAGCAAGCCATAAGACAAGGGATCATCCATTTAGTTTGCATATATAAGTTTACCCATTCCACCTTACTATCACGCACAAGAACTGCAAATCCCACTCTCAATTTAACTTTCTTCCACAAAAAACATGTAAAGGAACAATGGAAATATAAATGATAATTGTCTTCAGGGTAGCAATTGCAAAAAATGCAGGAGGTAGATATTGGAATTCCTCTATCAGTAAGATTACTTAGTGTATCCTTGGCATTATTTATAACCCTCCAAAGGAAGAGGTTAAGGTTCTCAGAGGTAGTTCTATTCCAAACTCTGCCACCTCAAGGGAATTTTAAGTTTTCATGCTGAACATAGATGATTTTGTATAATAAACTTGTTGTGTAAGGTTTCAATTTAGATGACCAAACATATTCATCTTTGTCAGCCAAACAGTAAGGAGAGTTGGTATACTTCATCCATAATTCATTGACATTTGCAAAACTGGAGGAAGGCATCTTTATCGTTCCATCCCTAGTATAATCAATAACCCTAACCTGGAAAGGAATACCAGTTTGCAACATCTGAGCATTTGATAGGCAGTTCTGGAGAATAATTCCCTTATCAATCCAAGATATCAACCAAAACTTAGCCCTACTATTGCTAGCAATTTTCAAGGTGACACAGGGAAGGAGAGAAACCCTTAATTAAGTATGGCTTTTCGGATCCAGCTAGTGGAAGATTTAAGTTTCATTTGCCAAAAGTCTTTAGATTTAAGGTTGTGATTGTTGGATTAGACAACCAAAATGGAGTTAGAATTGGGTTCAATAAGTTATCAAACTAGAGAAGGTAGATAAGTTTCATAATTTAAGGTTCTTAATGTGCATACCTCCAAGTTGTTTTGGCAATTCAAGCTTCCTAAAAGCAATTGGACCAAGTTTTCTTGTGTGTATGGAACCATACCATAAAACTTTTATCATAGCACTCCTTATCATGTTAATGAGTTTAGTGGGGAGGAGAAGATCTACCCCCAATAGACCGCCATGGAGAAAATGATGGAGTTGAAATGGTGAGCCTGCCAACATGGCTAAGGAATCTGTTTTACCATTTATTCATAGTGGATGTGATCTTTTTATATAGAGGATTACACTAAACAGTTGAGATGGATTTTTAGCCAGAGGGATTCCAAGGTAGCTCATATCATTCCGAAGAGGTTGCGTCCTTCTTATGGAGAGGAAGTGGTGAATCAAAGGACCATTAAGCCCATCAATAAGAATACGTAACTTAGAGTAGTTTATGTGTAGGCCAGAGAATTTAGAAAATGAGCCTAAAGTTTTCATAATACAACCGAGGGAACTATTGTATGGTTTGGTAAATATGATAAGGTGATCAGCAAAAGCAACGAAGTGATCAGAGGATTGCTGCATTTAGGATGAAGGGAGAAGTTTTTTTAGAATAACTTGATGAAGAAGTGCTTAGGTAAGAGACTCCATTATAATGATGAAAAGGTAAACACAAATGGGATCGCCTTTCTTCAAACACTTAGTTCCATTGAAATAGCCAACCAACAGAGCATTGATTAGGAGGAGGGAGTATTTGACAGAGGAGATGCATTCAAATTTCCAAGCAGAGAAGGAAGGTGAAAACTTCATTTCATTCATGATTTTAGAGAGGGTAGACCGTCTAACTGAATCAAAAGCTTTTCTGATGTCAACTTTGAGCATAACTTTAGGGTAAGAAGAGGCATTAGAGTAGTTATTCAGAAGTTCATGGGCTAGCATGTCATTGTCAAGTATGTTCCTATTGGGGAGGAAGGCAAATTTCTATGGAGAGATGATGGTGCTTAAAACAAGTTTCAATGTAGTGGCAATGATTTTGTATATGATGTTACAGCAGGAAGTTGGCCTGAATTGAATGATTTTCTGATGGAGAATTAACTTTAGGAATCAAAGCAATATTAATTGAATTCATGGAGATAAAAGCTTGCATTTATTAAAAAATTATGGATTGTCTTAAGAACATCACAACCAATGATGTGCCAACAATGTGTGAAGAAATGGTAATTAAACACATCGGGCACACCACAAGTTTTTTTTGTTGATGCTGAAGACAGAAATCCTAATTTCTTCACTAGTAATAGGAGAAGAAAATGCATCTTTTTGAGCAGAAGATACTTTTGGAAATTTTAGAAGGGATAAGAAGGAGCTATCAAGCTGTGAATCTTCTTGGCAGCTAAGAAGAGAGGTGTAATAAGTGAGAGAGGCTCCTTGAATTCCACCAAGAGAAGAGTGAACTTTTCCAAACTGGTCTTCAATCATTGAAATGTGGGATTTAGCCTGTTTTAACTCAAGGGAAGCATGAAAATATTTTGAATTTGTATCTCCTTTCGTAGTCCATATTTCTCTACTTTTTTTCTTCAGCATGTCATTTTCAATGCCAAGGGCTTCAATAAGTAGTGCTGATAATTCACTTTCGAGTTTGCTAAGGGAAGTGCCAGCAGATCTATGCATGATTTGGAGCTAAATATTTTCAAGTTTATCTTTGATATAAGAGGAGAGTTTTGTACCATCACCAAATCTGTATCTTGCCTGGCCTTTTGAAGCATTCTTTGTTTTCAATTTCTACTAGAGAATAAGCATAGAATTCCTAAAAGTTCTAATCTTCCAAGCATCCTGTACAAGCTGCAAAAAATTAAAAATTATTAGTCCATGTGTCAAAAAATTTAAAATTTGATCTAACTTTCATGGCCGTGTCCCCAAAGGAGATTATCAGAGGGCAACGATTAGAGAGGTTTGGCATAAGGATGTGAGTTAGGATGGTATTCCATTTAGATGGAGTTTTGAAATTAAAGAAGGCATGATCTATTTTAATAAGGGTTATCACTCCATTGCTAGCTTTGTTTAACAAAGTAAAGGGGGATCCAGTTGAAGGAACATGAATAATGGAGGTATTGTACATGGCCTCATTAAGAGGGAAATGATCTTTAGAGGTGAGAGGAGTGCCTCCAAATTTGTGAGATGATAGGAAGGAACATTTGAAATCACCAATTAGAAACCATGAGTGAGCTTCTTGTCTTAAATAGGGGAGAAGTTTGAGCATTTTGAGTCTTAGAGATAGCGAGGTAGCAGCATATATGAAGGTGAGGTACATGGAAGTGGATGTGGGAAGATGTGTAACATGAGTGTGGATGAGCTGATCACTAGGGAGAATTAGGGAAAGTTGGAAGATAGAGGGGTCATGTACAATCAGTAATCTACCATAAGAAGCGGCACTTAAATTATCAAAAGAGGACCAGGAGGGATCAATGAAAGAAGAGGCTCTTCTAGTTAACTTTTCATTTAACTTGGTTTTAGAAATTGATATGAGAGATAGATTGTATTCTTAAATCAGAGACTTAATTTGATCAAGTTTAATGTCCATATAGGCACCACTAATGTTTCAAGCACCTATTTGGTGCATCATTGGGATATTTTGGCTATTTTTGAGGAACTTCTAGTACTTCTAGCAGAAGTGGATGGAGTGTTAACAGGGATGATGAGTTCAAACAAGAGGAATGAGTCATCATCAGATTTGAAGCCGTGGGAGGGTTGATTTGGCTTTTTCTTTAAGTCTGTTCCTGTTTTTCTTGTGAGTTTTGATATTAGCAGATCTAGGGTTGGATATTGGAAAATTTGTAGAAGGAGAATTGTTTTGGTGAAAGGGATGAGTAATGCAATCAGAGATTAAGTCTGATGGAGTATGAGAGACTGAAGCAGAATTTATGGAATCAAATAAAGAGGCATTGGCAATTGAGTGAAAGGAATCAAGAAGAGCTATGCATGTTTCAATGTGCACATGCACAAAGGGAGAAGTATTTAAGATGAGGTTTCCTTGTGGATCTATAACATTTTTGGATAGGGAAAATTCTTTGAATTTTTGGTTACACTAGAGAGAAGTATAATCGGATTCATACATTATTTGATTTAGGGCATCGGGGTTGGAGATTAGGATATAAACAGAGTTTTAAAGAGGTTCTTTGAGAACTGAAGGTATCATTTCATTTTCATTTTCAGAAGAAGTTAAAGGCACTGTTGCCATGCAAATGTGATTCAAATTAGAGTGCACTTGGGCTAGGTGCACCAGGCCAGGGGATGATTCAGAGGCAATCTCCTTATCACCTTTATGTTGCAAGTTTAAGGTTAGATTACTTTCAAAAGCTAAGGCATCAGAATCATTTACCTTTCCATCCAAAATCACAACATCCACTTCCTCAAAATCATCAGGGATTTCCAAATTATTTTCAGTTTGAATCAAATCATCCATTGTTTTATTCACAACCAAAGAAACATGAGCTCATTTATATTTGCTTCCTTATTATGGTTTAACTGTTCTTCATTCCTGTCTTGAACTTCATTTTCAAAGATCGCATTATTGATTTTCCCTACACTGTTAATCTACTTCCTAAATATTTTCTTATATTACCAACCTTTTTCCAAGCACTAACTTCTTTTGGAGCAAGAAAAAACTTACCAGTCTTAAGCTTCTCCTCTTGTGCATTAACATTTGCAGCTTGAATTGAGGAATCAGATACTTCATCATTCTTTTCATCTACATTGAAGCTGAAACAAGAATCAGTGCAGTGCCCAAAACTTTGCAAAAGGAGAAGATATAAGGTCTCCATTAGTAGTACACTTGAATGTGTTGTGTGCTTCCATCTGGAAGTTGAACAAGGAATGAATCAACGAGTTGATTATCTGGAGTGATTTTTATAAGGCATTTAGAAAATCAAATTCTTTCTAACTTCTCAGTGTTCTCATCGAGCCAAACTAACTTCCCCAATATATTGGCTAGCCAGTTAATCCCAAACTAAGACCAAGAAAACGGTGGAATGTTTGAGAGACGAACCTAGATTGAAACCGATTTGATTGTTATACATACATTGCTGATCAAAGGATCCCATTACTTCAAGATGAATAACTTGTTCTTCATTATAATTGCGTTAATTTCAATTAGCCTTTTCCTACCTTCCTTATCCGAAAGAAGGAAGAGAAAAATAATACTATCAGGCTTGACTTTTATATTTTCCCTCAGTTTCCAAATTTTCTTCAAATGGTGGATTACAGAAGAATAAGATAATGGCTTTTCCAACAAGAAGTCAACAATATACTCCTTCCATACTACTGAACCAGCTCGCACTACCTCTAAAGGAGGAATGATGACTTCATTACAGAATTGCATAGTCATCTGAACATGCATGTACTTCTTAGCATTGTGAGGCTTTTTCTTGAAGAGGGAAGTCCAAACATGTTCCGATAAAGAAGAAAAAGGTAGGACAGAAGAAGGAAGAGAGGAAGGAGGAAGGGGGGATGGCAGAAGTAGGGGAGGAGGAGGGAGGAACATAAGAGGGAGGAGGAGGATCAGTGGGTGGCTAGGCAGGGTAAAATGAGGGATGGTTGAGGATGGGGGAGAGGTGACAGTTGAGTGGAGAGGAAGGATAGCAGGAGTGGTGATGGGGATAGGCATGGGATGGAGAGGAGGACAGACTTCCATGAGTGAATTTTGTTTTTTGAATACTGGATGTTACATTTTAACTTTTATAACATATTTATATCTTACTTTAAATTTAACATTTTGTATTCTTAATTTTCAAACAACTTTGAACATTAGATGAAGGCCCAATTCAAATTTGGGTCATTTCTACTCGTGAAAATCCTGGGCTATGAATTTAATAGTTAACTCTAACATGGCTAATTTAGACCATATAAGCTATTGGGATCTGATGCCATTGTTGGAAGCGGGCCAGTCCGCAGCGTTATGGGCGAATTTTAATTTTTTTTGCCCTATTTGATCTTTGTTGGGCCCATGAAGTCTAATCTATTTAGAACATTTCAAAATTTTATTTAAATAAAATCTTTATTTTATTCAAATTTAAAAAATGATATAGTATTATTCTAGTTTACACATATATGTGTATTATATACACACATATATGTATGCACATGTTTAACATATCAATTCGTGCAAGGTATCAAAAGTCCGTATATAAATGTTGGGATTTACATTGCAACGGACATGCTAGCTCATCCTATATGTAAATGTATTGTCCAAATGGTTACATATATATATTTTTTCTTTTATAATAAAATATTTCAATATATATATATATATATTTTATTTATATATAATTTTGTATAAACTTATAAATATTTATATATGAATATAAATATGCAATATTAACCAAATGAATATATATTAATTATTATATAATTATGTTTATATCATTTAAAATATAATAAACATGATTTAATTTTTTAAGTTTTTTTTGTAATGTTTAAAATGGTACTAATACTAATACAAATACATAATATATATACCTTTATATACATATAAATGAATATGTTAAATACATACATACATAAATGTATATAATATACATAAATTAATATAAATAAAATTTTAAAATAATTTTTTATTTAAATATATTTATTGATCTAGTCTTGCGCATAGATTAAGATTTATTTTTAATTTAAAATAATGTATATATATGTTAGTAAAACCAAAAATAATTATTTAAAAATTAGGAAATATACTTTATTTGAATATACATTTAAAATTTGAAATTGCAGCAAATTTTAGATGAAATATTTATGGTTTGAAATTTGTAATATAATTTTATAACTTAAAACAATTAGAAAATCTAATTTTTAATTTCTAGTTTTAATTAAATGTTTAAAATAAATATAAAAAATGTTTTTTTCTTATATTTCTGCCGTGAATTCAATATGTATCGATATGATTTTATGAAATTAATGTATTTTATAATACCTATATGAATTTATATAATTATTTATATGATAAATTATTTTAAATATTATTTAAAAATAATATATGTATAAATAATTTAAAACTAATATATATAAATTTTTTTTTCTTTATGTCGAAAATAATGTATTTATTAAGCCTTGTATATAAAATTATATTTTCATATTTTACATAATTAGAATATAGTACGTAAATTATAAACTATATAAATATTTGCATATATTATATTTAAGTCATTTAAATAATAATTTTTTTATTTTTGAGCCATACCGTATAGGGATGAATTATCCTATATTTTTTTATAAACATACGTAAATTTACATAAAATCAGTCTAAATTGTAACAATAAATCAGCTATATATTGGAATCATCACGTAACTAACAATATACATACATACATATTTATATATGTGTATGTATACGTGTATATATATGTATATATATGTATAATAAGCATTATAAATATAAATTAACTTTACCTCCTCCACTTGGAGGCCCAAAACTAATGGCTACAGATGCTGTAGTTATCCATAGTTATTAATCATCGGCGACAAAATACGGTAGTATTAGTTACAATGATACACAGAAACACATGAATATGAAAAAAATTTAAATCGTCAAAAAAAATTCCACATTCCATTTCAAAAACATTTCAGGTTCATTACACAATCCGACAATCGTAACTACATTCAGACAAGATATACTTATTACAACATACGCCAAGAGCGATATATGAAGATGCTGCTGGGTTGATCATAGTATATAATAAGGCAATAAATCAGGTTTGCCTTTGCAACCAAAACACAACGGAGTATAAAGAACTCTTATTAGCTAGCTTGCCTTTTGCACGTCTCTAGATGCTTTATTCGTCTAAAAAGAACCTGATATCCTCAACTCTCAAGCTACTCAAAATCAATTGAGTACCCGAGAGTTTAAGGGAAAAAACACAAACTTCGAGTCAGACATAAAGCCTGGTATAAATAATAATCTACCATCTCAAACCATATAGATATCAAGTGAGACCACGCCACTTAGCGGAACGAGTTTTCCCTTCACTAGTATCTTAAATTTTTTATAAAACCATATATTGTGCTCCTACATTCCCAATGGTTAAAAACAATTCAAAATAATATGACGATATGCAAACAAGTATATTAAATCTAGATTAACCATCCCCATTCGTTCTGACTATTTGTCACAATTATAGTTTTAAGGGTTACTATTTACCTATTAGTTTTCATAGGCTTACTAATGACATGTTAAATGTTTATGGACTATCTGTCCGATTTCATATTTTTCGTGGGAGTACTAAGAACCTATTGGTAACTCTAATATCTTTATTTCTTATCTTAGTTTTCATGTGTGATTAGGAAACTATTGACTAACTCTCAATATCTTAATTTTTTATCCTAGTTTTCATGGACAGACTAGGAACCTATTGACTAACTGTCAATATCTTAATCGGGATATAGTTTCCATAGGCTAACTATAAACCTATTGGCCCCTGCCTATATCTTTTCCTATACACAGTTTTCATGGGCTTACCGTGAACCTATTGGTTCCTTCCAATATCTTTAATTAAGATTTTAACGTTTCTTAAGTTATATTCACTACTAGATCAACCTAGCTGGTTATTCTGCCCTTCCCCAAAGTACCATTATGGGTTCATAACAATGTGAACAAATATATGAAGAAGTAATCATAACAATATAGTAATACCGACACCTTTGGTTAAATATCACTGAAATCATTTTATACAAAACTTGGTTAATCCCTTTAACCTGTTAATCAAGAAAAATTTCTTCAAAAATTTCATTTCAAAGATCTTTATTTATACCATGGTTTTTCCTTTAAAATGAGATTTGGTTATTTGTTTTGAAATCTTAAAACATCACTTTCAGAACCTTGGATAACCTCCTTCGAAAGCATAGAAAACTTCTTTTCAAAACACTAAGTATATACCTTTCGAAGCTCTTTAAATCATCTCTTTCGAAACCAAAATATACCTTTCGAAAGTATTAAATCATTACTTTTAAACTCTTAGAAGCATAGCTTCGAAACCATTGAAAGTACCCCTTTCGAAACCATTGGTTTTATCTTTAAAAATATCTTTTGGGTCAAAGTGAATATAAACAAAAGTAACCCTTTTGAAACCATTAATCTTCATATAAAATTGCTCGGGGAAAAATTTGATGGCTTCGGAACCATCCTTTTGAAAGCTTAAATCATTTAAGTAAAATATTAAAGGATAGCATTAAAACCCCCTTTCGAAGCCATTGCCTTCGAAGCCATTGAACCATTTCGAAAGCTTTTAGGAAGTGGCTTAGTACAACTTTAAAAACAAAAGCTACCTTTTGAAAGCATTGATTACTTCAATACCTTCGAAAGGCATAAGATGCGGCAAGGTTTCGACTAAGTTGAAACAACCCTTTTCAAAAGCAATGATTTATAAACAAAGGAACTCATTCGAAAGCTCCATTTAAACAAAGAGGCGGTAACAGATTCAAAAGCAACATCTTTGAAAGATTAAAAAGGTTTTGACTTGGTCGAAAGCATTCTTTTCAAAACAAGGCAAATGCTTATCTTTGGACAGCGAAACAAAGGTTTCGATACCATGCCTTCCGCCTTTCTCTAATCCACTACGTACCATCATTGTGATACCTTGTGTATTGGTTTCGGCTTTGGTAGGTTTCGACTTGGTAAAAGGGGAAGTAAGGGTCGAAAGGTGCTTCTGAAAGAGGCAAAACCAACCTTTTTCTAGGTAAAACAGAATTAATGCTATTTAAAGTAATAATTTTATAACTAACTTGCCTATTTGTAAACATTTAATTGGCTGCCTTAATCTTTTCAAATTCTTTCTGAAAATAACTGCCCCATAATTTCGGATCTAAAGAAAGATTAATTTTCACAATTAAGCCCTTTCATTAAGCAAAAAAATTAAAACAATTAAATCCTCCTTCTAAAATAATTTAATTTCCATGGTAAATCACTTAGAAAAAATCCCCAAAAATTATAAAAATCCACTTTCAATATTTTATCTAATATATACAAATTTTAGACCCAAAATTCTTCATTAAATAAGCGAAATTAATTTCTAAACCCAAGTATTTATATTTCCTTTGAAAATTCATAATAAATTTTCCATAGCTTGGAAAATTATAAAATCAAAACTCATCTCTAAAATCATGTTTTTCATAACATAAATTTTTCTCATGGCATACGAAAATCATTATAATCAGTTTTATCCTTAAAATTGGGTACATCGTTTATCAAATAATCTTATTTGAGTTAACATCACATTAAATCCAAGCACATCATCATCAAAATCATCATTATAATGGATTTAGTTTTATACCCGAAAATCAAATAATCATAAAACAAAATAGAGACGATTTAGATTATTATTCACCTTCATTAGGATAAGGACTTTGAGATTTGATTGAGATTACTTCCCCTTGCTTAAATCCTTAGCTTTAATTTGAATCTCTAGATAATGTATTTTCCTTAAATCTGGTCCTAATCCTACAATTTTTCTTCCTAGATCCGCTTAATCTTCTCTCAAATCGCTAAATCTTCTTTAATCTCGCTCTTTGATTTTGATTTTATCTTTGTTTATTTATATGTAAATATAAGAATTAATGGAGGAGAGGTAAGAATATGACAAAAGGTAGGATTAGAGAGAAGAGTCAAGAGTCAAGAGTTAGGTTAGGTCAGTGGTTTAATTTGTAGGAGATCTATATTAAACCTAACTATTGATTGATTGCTTTATTTTCAAGTAACCATATCTTATTAAACCTAGACCATTAGATTTAATCCAATGAACCTAGACATGTTTTTAAACAGTGAATATTAGGTACGCATCCCTAAAAGCAAACTTAATTCCCTAAAACTCCTCCTGCAAGAAAACATAAGTTGCAGGTCCCTGTTTTTCATTTTGGGTGTTTTTTTTCCTAAAATACCCTTCCACTTCTTGCATGATTGATTTTAATAACGAGTTTATCTTTCTTGATTTCATCTTCTTCTTCATTGACGAACTTATGTTTCTTGATGTCATCTTCTTCTTCAATTGAAAGCAAAGCTTTCTCGATTTCAATGGAAAACTGCAATTATAAACAATAGTTACAAAAATGTCTGCAACTTTTCTGCAACTATATGGTATAGTTGCAGACATTTTTGCAACTATTGCATATAGTTGCTTAGACATTTCTGCAACTATTGCATATAGTTGCAGAAATGCAACTATATGGTATTGTTGCAGAAATGTCTGAGCAACTATATGCAATAGTTGCATTTCTGCAACTATACCATATAGTTGGATATAGTTGCAGACGTTTCTGCAACTATACTATATAGTTGCAGAAATGTCTGCAATTATTTGCAAATGTTGTAAATTCGAAAAAAATCAAAAGTGTTCAAAATTTGTTGAATTTTCTGCAAATATATGAAATAATTGCACCTTTACTACAAATATGAATTTTTGGTATCACAATGGATCTCATTTTAAAGATCATAAAATTTGTGATTTTTTGGTGAAAACGGTATGTTGATCCGATTTTTCGACATAAAGTTGTACGCGTTTGAAATGTTAAAAACATAAAGGGTATTTGGGTCTTTTTGCGTGCACGAATTTGAAAATAAGGACCGGAAATGTAAATTTAGTTTGGAAAGGATGTTTTCTCTATTTTGGAACTTATTAGGGATGTGAGCCAAACTTACCCTTTTAAATAATATATGAAATCTCCTTCTAAGTTTAAGAATATGTGTACATGCCTATAACATCAATCAATCCATAAATCAGTAAATTTTGTAACATATATATTAATAATAGGAATGAATATGCTACATAAGAAAGGGCATTGTTGTAATCTGCACTGCATCAGGAGTCTATAAATATGGAGTTTGATTGTGTTGTAAGGGTTATCTCAATTCAATGAAATTGTTCTCTCTTTAATGGTCTCCATTCTCTTTATTTTGTAACACGTTATCAGCACGATTTTTACAAAAAAATTTATGGATTACAATTGTGATAATCTATAAAATCAGATCTATTCTTTTTTCAGATTTATAGATCTCAAAACGGTAAGTCATTTTACTGATCTCAAAACGGTAAGTCATTTTTCTGATCCGATTGATCTAATCTTCCAAATCATTTTTCTTTTTCTTTTTTAGATCTCATTCCATTCTAGATCCACTTCTTTAGATCTAAATCTACTGTCTTATCTTTTAGATTTTATTATATTAGTTTTATAATTTTAGATCTTATATAGATCTAATCTTTGAGTTCTCATTCTTATTTTGTTAGTTATTATATTTCAGATCTATTTTTTTGTTGCTATTTTTCTGATCTTATTATATTGTATATCTTAATATCATGCTTATTTTTATGTTTTTGAGTTTATTTATTTTGGAATGCAAGTTTGAACTTGACAAAATTTGATATTGTTGATTCAAGCAAATTTATTGAATCTGATTGTATTTAGTTTGGACATGGATTTGAGAAATCAAATATCGTTGGTAAATGGAGTTTCCATTTTGAAAACCTTTTGATTTGATTTAGATTTGAATAAAGGCTTTGAAAATTATTTTGATTTATGATTTATATTTCAAAAATAAATATTTTATTATTTCTTAGAGAAACAAATATAAAGATAATACGTATCTAAAAGATCGTATTAAGTTTAGATCTAACATTGATTTTGACTTAGCACATCTGAAGTGAATGGGAACATCAAAAAAAGCTTACATGATAAGCTAAATATCTTCCAATATTTCCTTAAAAAAGGGGGAAAAGGAAATAAGAATTGAGAACTTGCAGTTTCTATAATGATAAAAGGTTGAGTTTCCACAAATCAGTGATTACAAGTTTCCTCAAAATAAAGAACCAGAAGTTCTAACTAAAAAAAGGAGGATCCTAAAATTTAATCGTCAAATGGAAATAGGTTTCGAAAACAACCTGAAGTTATGCAGAGAAATTATTTTAATAGAAGTTGTATAACTCAAAGTCCAAGACCTGAAGTCTTGAATTATGAAAAGACTTTCTGTTAAAGTTTACATACTAGTTTGGGGTTTGCTTCTATATTTTTCATGTCTTTTCTTGTATCACTCTTATTTCAATCCTTTGGCTTCTAAATTATATACTAAAATTATGTATACTGGAAATGAAAGCTGACTTTCCTTTCTCAGTTTGGCATGAAAATTATCATAATAGCATAACAACAATATTTCTCAGTTGTTTCTGACATTATGCCAATTTAACTGTATGCATGTTAACAATGTTCATCTTCAATTGTTGTGGTCCTTAGTTTTGCGGATTACTGATTAACTCTATGATTTTACATATAACACATTTCGAACCTTGTATTATGTACAAACAAATAGTGAATGCTATTGTGGCGAATATTTTCGCCTTATGCAATTTGTTTTATGTACAGTTCACAAAATGGTAAACGTCGCCAAGCTTGAATTTAAAGCTTTGGATATATCTGGAGAAAACTACTTATCATGGATACTGGATGCTGAGATTCATTTGCAATCTCAATGCTTAGAAAACACCATTAAAAATGGCAATACTATGTCCCAGCAAGACAAAGCAAAGGCTCTAATATTTTTAAGACGTTATATCCATGACGATCTAAAAATAGAATATTTGACTGAAAAAGACCCTCTCCACTTATGGAACTTCTTGAAGTTATGATCACCAGAAGACGGTCATACTTCCAAACACTAGGCAAAAATGGTTGAACCAAAGGTTTCAGAACTTTAAGTCTGTAAGAGAATATAATTCTACAATGTTTAGAATCACTTCTAAATTGAAACTATGTGGAGAAAAGGTGGATGACGCACAAATGCTTGAAAAGACTTTCTCAACATTTCATGCCTCGAATATACTCCTGCAGCAGCAATATCGAGAGCGTCATTTTACAAAATATTTTGAACTCATAGAATGTTTACTAGTTGCTGAACAAAATAATGAATTGCTTATAAAAAATTACTCCTCAAGACCAACTGGTTCAACTGCATTACCTAAAGTTAATGCTAATTTTGCCCACTCTGGAAGAGGTAGGGGTCAAGGTCAAGGTAGAGGACGTGGATATAACACCAGCAGAGGCAGTTATGGTGGTTTTAAAGGTAACAAAACCACCAACTTTAAAAATCAACAAAAGAAAATTGAGCCTCTAAAGAACAATGATTCAGCTTCAGAAAATAAAAAGCATTATGAGGAAGTTTGTTACAGATGTGGATGATCTGGTCACTAGTCACGTACATGTAGATCATCAAAGAAAACAGTTAAAGAATATCATCGCTCGAAGAATATTGAGGCAAATAATGCCGAAGAGTTACCTGAAAACACTAACTTGAAGTTAGATGATTTCTTCGAAGATGAGAATGGAAATTTCATTAATGATGAAAATCTAAGTGCAATGATCAATGATATGACCGAGTTAATAAATTAGAAATAACTTGAAGTTTGTTATGTGGTTTTCGTTTTACTTCATTAGCATGCATTAATAAATCAGTTTGAAGTCTGTGTTTGTTTATTTGTATTTCCATTTGTAGAACTAGTTAAAAATAAAGTGTAATGTGGATGTTGTTTTTAATCAGGAGCGTATTTTAATTATATTACTTTGTTTGTTTACAATACATTTATTTATGCATACAAATTTTTAACGATTGACTAATTATTGTCTTTAATTCTTAAGGTATGGAACGCCATTTGGGTGATGATATATGCTTACTAGATAGTGCAACTACTCATACAATTTTGAAAAACCAGAAGTTTTTCTCTGAACTATCTGAAAATTTCTCAACTAAAGTCTCCTCTATAGATGGATCTGTAATATAATTGTCGGGTCGGGAAGAGCCCATATAATATTACCAAATGGTACGCATATCTTTATTCAGAATGCATTATACTCAAGCAACTCTAAAAGAAATTTGCCGAGTTTCAAAGATATAAGAATGAATGGATACCATATTTAAACTATAAATGAAAACAACAAAGAATATCTTTGTGTTATTTCTAGAATTAAAGCCTAGAAGCTTATCCTAGAAAAATCTGGCACAATTTCAACTTGTTTATATTTTACAAAAATTGACATAGTTGAATCTCACTCTATAAACATGAGCCGAAAGCTCACAAATACAAAGACATTGATTCTTTGGCATGATCGCTTGGGTCAGCCTGGATCAACTATGATGTGTAAAATTGCTAAAAACTCAAATAGACATGATTTATCAAACCAATTGAATTTACCAAGTGATTACTTATGTGCCCCATGGGCATAAGGAAAATTAATCACTCGACCTTCACGTAGTAAAATTACTTCTGAATCTCCAACATTTCTACAAAGAATTCAAGGTGATATATGTGGCCCAATCCACCCTGAATGTGGACCATTCAAATATTTTATGCTATTGATTGATGCATCAACTCGTTGGTCACATGTCTGTTTGCTTTCTACAAGAAATTTGGCATTCGCCAAGCTACTTGCTCAAATAATAAAATTGAGAGCATACTTCCATGATCATCAAATTAAATCAATTCGACTAGATAATGCTGGACAATTAACTTCTCAAGTATTTGATGATTATTGTCTGTCATTGGGAATTGAAATTGAACATCCAGTAGCTCATGTTCATACTCAAAATGGTCTAGCAGAATCATTAACTAAGCGCTTGCAACTTATTGCAAGACCATTTCTTATGCAATCAAAACTACCCGTTTTAGCTTGGGGGCATGCAACTTTGCATGCATCGAAATTGGTTAAAATTAGACCAACAGCTTATCATCACCTTTCACCATCACAGCTCTTAACTAGATCTCAACCAAATATTTCACATTTATGAAAATTTGGTTAGGTTGTGCATATACCAATTAATCCCCCACTTCGTACTAAAATGGGTCCTCAACGACGGTTGAGAATTTATGTGGGATTTGATTCCCCATCGATAATTCGTTACCTTGAACCTCTTATAGGTGACGTCTTCACGGTAAGATTTTCAGACTGTAAATTTGATGAGACAATCTTCCCGCCGTTAGGGGGAGGAAAGACTGTTCCAGTAGAACGGCGTGAAATATCATGGAATAATCCATCTATGTCTAATTTGGACCCACGTACCAAACAATGCCAATATGAGGTACAAAGAATTTTGCATACTCAAAATATTGCAAATCAACTTCCAGATGCATTTAGTGACACTGCAAAAATAACTAAATCTCACATTCTAGCATCAAATGCACCAGCAAAAATTGATGTTCCTGAAGGATCAAAAGTAAATATAACGGTAAATGAATCTAAAGCATGACAAAAACGTGGAAGTCCAATTGGTTCAAAAGACTTAGCGCTTAGAAAAAGAAAGTCTAATGAAAAATCATCAATTAAGGAACATCCTAAAGAGGTTATAAATGATCAAAAGGATCACTCAAATGAAAATCTCAATTCTCTTAGAAGTGCGGAAGGAACTATTATCCCAAAAGAGATAAAAGAAGCTTCCAACGATAAAATGGTATCTAACAATAGCGAGATCTCAATATTTTATACGAACTATAGAGAAATATGGGATCAAAGTAAAATAATAATTGATGATGTATTCTCATTCGTAGTAGCTACTAAAATAATTGAAAGTCATGACCATAATGAGAATGACGATAATGAACCAAATAGCATAAATGAATGTCGAAAAAGACACGATTGGCTAAAATGGAAAGATGCTATCCAAGTGGAACTAGATTCACTTCAGATACATGGTGTATTTGGACCAATAGAGAAAACACTAGAAAATGTTAAACTAGTAGGTTATAAATGGGTATCCGTTAGAAAATGAAATGATAAAAATGAAGTCGTGAGGTACAAGGCATGACTTATCGCACAAGGTTTCCTGCAGAGACCAGGTTTTGACTTTAAGGAAACTTACTCCCCTGTTATGGATGTCATAACATTCCGATATTTAATAAGCCTTGTAGTTTTTGAAAAACTCGATATAAGATTAACAGATGTTGTGACAGCTTATCTTTACGGTGAATTAGATACCAATATTTACATGAAAATTCCAGATGGATATAAATTGCCTGAAGCAAAATCAAAGTCCATGTACTCATTAAAATTAAGACGATCACTATATGGCTTGAAACAATCTGGAAGGATGTGGTATAACCGTCTTAGTAAATATTTGGTAAAAGAAGGATACGAAAACAATCTCATTTGTCCATGTGTCTTTATAAAGAATCCGGTAAAGGGATTTGCTATCTTAGCAGTTTATGTTGATGACATAAATTTGATTGGGACTCCAGAAGAGATTAATGAAACAATAAATTATTTAAAGAAGGAATTTGAAATAAAAGATCTTGGCAAATCTAAGCGTTGGCTCGGTCTACAGATTGAGCATAGTACCAATGGCATATTAATCCATCAATCAAACTACATTGAGAAAATTCTAAAGCATTTTCAAATGGATAAAGCATATCCACTTAGTATGTCGATGGTTGTTAGATCTTTGGATATTAAAAAGGACCCTTACTATCCAAAAGAAGAAGATGAGAATGCGGTTGGCCCGGAAGTGCCATATCTTAGTGCCATTGGTGCATTATTATATTTGGCCAAATGCACAAGACCAGATATTGCGTTTTCAGTAATTCTTCTAGCAAGATACAGTTCAGAACCAACAAAAAAATATTGGAATGGTATAAAACATATCATGAGACATCTGCATGGCACGACAAATTTAGGTTTGTTTTACTTTAACATAGACAATAATCCAAATCTAGTTGGCTATGTTGATGCAGGTTATTTTTCTGACCGACATAAAGCAAGATCACAAACTGGATATGTGCTTAATAAAAAAAATGCAGCAATTTCATGGCAATCTACAAAAAAAACATTAGTAGCAACATCATCCAATCACTCAGAAACACTAGCACTACATGAAGCAAGTAAAGAATGTATTTGACTGAGATCACTAATTGAGCATATTCGAAAAGGCTGTCAACTCCCATCAGTAACAGAAGGGTCAACCATTATTTATGAAGACAATGCAACTTGTGTAGCTCAAATTCAAAGATAGATGGACAATAGAGAAACCCAAATGTTGCTTGGGCGTAGTAGCCGAAGTGGGAGAATGAGGCAGCGACTTGCTACTACTATGTGTAGTGGGGTGTTGACCGGCATCCTTGTCATGAGAAGACTGAGATTTTAACTTATGCATGGACAATGAATCATTGGATTGGTGGCTTCGGTCTCGGTCTTCTCTTCCTTCATGACGTTCTCTATCTCGACCAGGGTCCGAACCTTGAGTGGGCCCAAAATAGAATGGCTGAGAGCATGCTTATCTCTTTTAGTGATCATAGTTGAAGGGGCATCCCATCGAGCCTGCAAACAAAATGAAAGTGTAGAAGAATCATTGAAGTTAAAATTGGATAAGCATCGTGCGGTGTAATGCACACGTGATCGTAAGTGTTCTATTGTCCACCCAACGGACTAGTTACTGGAGCTTTGCTCGTTGGAGTAAACTCTCCCATGCTAGTGGGAGGAATGTCAACACCAAATAAAATAGGAGATTCATACCCCTCGAGGCTTAGGTTGGCAAAATCATAATTTTGGACATCTTCCGGGAGCAAGATGTCCAACAGCCCCTCAAATAAATTTTCTAGAGGCAGGGTGCTTGATTGATCCATAGCAGCAGAGGTTGACTTGGATTTCTTGGAGACCTACTCTCTTCGAAGCTTATAAACGTGCCTTTTTCATCTCTTTTTCGAGACATGGAGCTGTGGGTGGGAGGATTCGACCGTAGGCTCATGATTTAAGCTCAGATTATCACGATTGGGTTCATTAGCATCACCCCTTACCTCGCCTTCCTCGACGACATCTCCTGAGCCCCTTTGACCGAGGCACGATAGGATCAACTTCATCACCTCCTTGCCTAACAACGACTCTTCTTTTTACAACTTCCTCCTCGGTGTTTCTTGGCAATCCCATACTGCCACCTTCTTTTAGTATTCCAAAAATAAAAAGGCGCTCGTCGATAAGAAGAGATCTAATCTCCCTACCCGTCATTGGTATATTTTTTAGCACTAAAACTGCCTTCGAGTGTATGTTGCCGGTGGGACGTGGATGGCTACCTGCTTTTTTCAATAAAAAAACTATTTAATTTAGGAAAAGAATTGAATAAAAGAACTTAACGTTAAGTTCGAAGTGATGCTTACATTTTTCCAGCCACCTTCTTGCAAAACTAAGTAGACAACGCATATAGAACCATTCATTCTTAAAAGCGCTCAATTTGTTCCAAGCACTAGTTACGACCTGGCAGTTAGTGACTGACTCAAGGTGAATGTACGAGAGGCTTCCCTTTCGTCACTTGAGATTGTAAATGAATCTGATGTCTTTCAGAGTCGGCTCACGATATAAGAACTCAAGGAATATCATATACATACAGTGTAGAAACATGTAGTTGTTCGGGTGCAACTGAGCCAGTGCCAATTTTAAATAATGCAACATTTTCCAAATGAGTGGACTGAAAGGAAAAATGCAACTTGCCTAATACATAAACTTGTTGCATGTAGTATACCCCTTTGAGGGCAAGTGAGCACTATCGTTATGAGATGGGACTCGCACTTCCTCGTACGGAATCCCGTGTTTAATGCGTAGTCTGCGGAGAGAGGCCTCATCGACCCTTGAAGCCATGGAATCCTTTGAATCATTTAAAAATATGCCATCTTCTAAAGTATCAGGAGCTTGCTTGATTTCTGTTTCTAAGTTCGAAGGAATTTTAGGGACTTTCAGGCTGTTTAGATTGATGGCCTGGAGAGTTTCGAGTGGATATTATTGCAGAGCTTGATTCAGCATCGGGATTGTCATAAGAAGAAGTTTTTTTTAGCACCCATAGAGCTAAATGCTTCGAGCATTTGAAACTCATGGGGATCAAACTTAGTAGATAGTCATTGTTAGAGAAAATAAACATGTTCCTTCAGTGAAAAGTGTAAACTAATGTGGTGTGGTGCAGTGCAGTGATAAATAATTCGAAATTAAAACGATAGCTGTGACACGACTCTGGGATTCGATCAGTAGGACTTCATGGCGGACTGTCCCAACCGGCTTTCACGTCGATGGTTATGGAATTTATCTAAGCTGCAGATCAGTCAATGACATATTGGAGTACGATATTGGTATTCAGGTTCATATGTCATGCATATTTAAGCTAGAGTTCAAGTCTGGAGTTCATGCATTCAATCAAATATGTCCAATAAAATTCTAAGACATATGTATTGGTATTCAAGTCAAAGTGCTAAAATCATGTTCGGGTCGCATTCCGGAGTTCAAGTGTTCAAGTCTAACATTGGATATGCAAACTTTCATGTCCGAGTTTGTTCATATGTTCATGCTCCCGTGGAAGGGTTCGGGTTCGGTCATGCATGCAAGTCCATATTGTCAAGTCCAAAAGTTCAAGTGTGCACGAACAAGACTAAATAATTACTAAGTCCCCCTAGAAGAGGGGATCGCACCCGATCCCTCACATAGGCAGTCTTGCTGTATGTACTTTCGAACCTTCATTGCCATGACCGATCCCTCTTCCTAAATCACAACCGAGCCCTTCAATCTCTACATTAAATTTCATCTACTCCACAATGCAACTGATCCCTCCATCGGCGATCGCCTTTCATCACTTCGTTCCACTTCATATACAACTGACCGCATGCCTAAACCGATTGCCTGGACTTTACCAATCCATCTCATCTCTATTCCATCAAGCGATCGATCAAGGATCATTTTGGATTGGCACAGCTCTACTCCAAAGTACTGCAGCCGATCGCATCGCATCGCAATCCCTCCTTATCACATCATCTCCTCCACATCAATACCAATCACCATCGGCCGATCCCAATGTTTTCCGCTCCTTCATTCCACCAACACACAAAAGCAACTTTCCAACCATTTAACTCCATACTTACAAACCCTAGATCTACGTTCACCATGTGAATAATCCTATTGCCTTGTCATAATGAAAACCCTACAAACCAATACCAAAATTGCATACAAATCGAATTGCAAGCACATCTATGTATATAAATTCAAACACAAATGATCTAATTAAGATGAAGGCGAGACCAAGGGTCGAATTAAAGAACTTAAGTGACGATAGTTCAGGCTTGGATCTGGAATTGAATTGGCAAGATTAGAAGCAGAAGCGATTTGGAGTAATGACAGAGATGTTTGGTTAAGTGAAAGATTGGATCGAATAGGAGATTGTGTGGATTGGTGGGGTTTCTCGATTTGAAGACCTGGTAATGGCGGAGCAAGGAAGAATTGGAGATCAGTTTGGTTGAGATGGAAATAAGTGAGCAAGTGAAGTGAGGAAATAAGCTAAGTGTTTAGCAAATATACAGACATGTCTCACTTGCTTGGATTCGAAATTTGTTATCTCCACCTAACTAAAGGATCGACACCGATCCCCTTGCTTAGGGGATTGGTAACGAATGTCCCTTACCAATGTTTCCAAAAAAATGAAGAAAATATATAAGAATGTGAATATGTTTCAGCTACATGATATTTGCACCCACCCATATGTCTGTGAACGTGTTAGGAAGCCAATAACAAAACACGTACATGAATGAATGTGCACGTGTACATACTCGACATTTGATTTCCTGGATCGACAGAAGTTAATTTCTTACTTAAAATTCTCAGAGCGAGAACTAGTTCAAACAATCGAGGGCTACTAGCTTGACTGATAAGCTCAATGGAATCGAGCATGGAATGTTGTCAATAAGTTACAATCCAATATTTATACTTCCAGACATCGACCAAGCATAGCAACAAACAGAGAGAGATATGACTCTTCAAAAAGGCATTTCAATGGAAGGATAACGATTGTTCAGGGAACTAAGTGGAATCGTTTTGTGCGACTCTAATTCAATTCTATTCAAAGCACTTCATGTTCAAAACAAAATGTACTCTGTAGGAAAGCGTTATCCGTCCTTTTGACCTAGCTATATTCGGACTGACTGGACAAGTTAGACTCGATGATAGACAAGAAAAGCAGTTCAAAGAGGTGATCATAGAGTCCAAAGATCAAACACAAGTAACAATATGAAGTAACAATCAAGAAAACCAAGTGATAAACTCCACGGAACATTCTAGGTATGGATTAGTGCCTCCCCTAGGCAAGGGATCGGTACCTATCTCTTCTGCTAGGCAGGGGATCAAATCGGATCACTATAGCTATGAACAGCTTGAATAAGCAATTTAACCCAACGGGAATCGATCGATATCTCTAAAAACATGTAGAAAACTATGAAAAAAACTTTAGAAACATGAACATCAAGATGGACCTATATGAGGAATCACCTAACCCATAGTGGTCATTTAGATCGATTGGTCTCGATCACTACCTTTTGGGAATTAGGCTTCAAAAATTTTTAGGTAACATCGTCCACATTTGGAGATTCCGTCGAGGAAATTTTAAGAAGATATTCGGTTGTTTGCCCCTATAAATACAGTGTTCATTGTTCATTTTAGGGTTCTTTATGCTGTTATTTTTCCTGTACTCCATCATATTTACGGATTCCGATTCGATCCCTCTTGTACTCAGAAATTCAAGTGACTAGAAAAGCTATTTCATCAAAGCGGACATAGACATTGGATGCCGAACTACTATAAATTTATTTTTCATCATTTTTTCCTTGTTTTCTTTACTTTTTCCTCTGTTTTAATTTTGATTTCTTCATTTACTTCTCTACATATAATCTATTGGGTGTTTGTGCCAACTTTTGATGTAAACGGTCACGATACTTACCCCATATAACTGAGAAAACGAATCATATCATGAATAGTTTTCACTTCCAATACTTCCACTCGATTCTACTATAGTCATTCGATGGATGCCGTGCCATAGTTTGACAATAATCAAAGCAGAGCTTCATGTTGAAGATTGACTGTATTCTCAAGTCAAGAGAATTGTGTAAATTAGCCACATTGATATTTTCTGTTTGACCTTAGTTATATTAAACAACTGAAAAATTATCGAGCGAGTCGTTCCATAATTATTCAATAACTAGCAGTACGTAAGCGCTAGGTGCCTTCAGTAGTCATGAGTAAAACACTGCTCAACGTTTGGAGAGCGTTACGTAGTCTAGTCTCAACGGATGCGTTGATATCCAGTCTCGATGCATCTTGATTAGGAACATTTAAAATGATGCGTTTTATAATATTGTGGTATAATACTCATGATTATAACTATTTGTAATTACTATCATAAGCATATAATTTATGGATTTTCTGTTAAATATATTTTAGTTGAGCATTTAATTATTTATTACACATTATAACAGAAAGAAAAACGACCTTATTGAATCACCATAACCAAAAATTCCTAAAGGCAAAATAAAATGCAAATCAAATTAAATAAAAGACGGCGTTTGTCTCTAGATCGTAACAAAATCCAAAGGCTGATACAATCCAATCTCAGAGTAATTCAATCATTTAAGGTTTAAATCTTAGGGCACTTCTTCAGGGAATTGTCTAATCCTATTTTTGATTATATATCGCAACATTGCAATGTTGATTAGACTACATATATTTATAGCGAATTTATATATGCATGTGTTGCCGATTTAATAAATGTATTCGTATTAATCTAAAAAAAATTACAACATCATTATGTTAAATATAATTTTTTGTCTACAAATATTTTTTTTAAAGAAATAATGATTTTTGAATTTCAAAACGATTTTTAATTACCAAAATAATTTATAACATTTTATATACATACTTACATATAAATGCGAGCACACGCGCAATTCATATGTTGAATTATTTAAAATTATTATAATGTATATATGCTTTTGACTATAAAAAATATTATGAATTTATTTTCATAAATAATAACTAATAAATATTTAAAAATAATTTTGAATATATGAATGCATACATACATACATACATATTGAATATATATACAAACACAAAAAAATCCATTATGGATTTGATTAAAAAATGAATTTTTTTACTTCGACCAAAATTATATATTTAATATATTTTAATATATATTTTACTTTAATAATATTATTATTTAATTTATAAACAAATATAATTTAGAAACTATGATAATATATATGTATATGTGAAATAAAGTAAATTTAAGAAGAGGGAATTAGGAAAAAAGACAAACTTTGAAAAAAAATCTGGTTGAATGACACGAAGTTTTATTTTTAGGATGAATAACAAATGCTAGGTATAATTAGCATTATATTTAACTTTTACACTATACAAAATGATAGTTATATCTAGCATTTTATTCAGTTTTACACTATACAAAATGCTATTTTTAACTAGCATTGTCCTTCAGCCTACAAAACAAACTTGTTGTTTGCGCCAAAAATGGTCACAAACACCCAATTGCCGACGTATGCACCCATCACAATCATAGATCATAGATAAAAAACATGTAGAGAAAAAATATGAAGAACACTCAGAAAGTTAAAAGGAGAACGATGGAAACACACAGATTTATAGTGGTTCGGCGTTCTAGCCTACGTCCACTTTAAAGAGTTTTGACTTTATTGATTTTTACTCGCTGGTTATAATAGATTACAGCAGTAATTCTCGAGTACAGCAGTGAAGTACAATGGTGATTTCGGTAGAGTCTAGACGTATCAGAACCCAAAATCCTTTTTCTATAGGCTCTGGGATGCTATTTATAGGTGTATGCTGCATATATCTCGCTCAGATCTCGTGAGACCTCTTCTGGCACTTATGTGGGCCCACACGATCGATCCTATGTGATTTGCACTCGGTCCGTGATCGATATGAAAAAATTCCGTATCAATCAAGATTTGGCCCAATTAAGTCGGAATTGAGCAGGAGCGTTCTTTAGGTTGCTTGGTCCGTATCGATCAATTCGCATCGATATTTATTCGTATCGATACAAAGCACGTGCGCGTTGGTGACATGACTCTTTTTTCAAGGCTTGATCCATTTTCCATGCGGTGTTGAACGAGCTTCATCCTTTTCAAATTCCACTCGTATCTATCCATATCCTTTCATTCGCATCCATCTTCTCCACCCTTTGTTCGCACCGTTGGTTCGTATCCATTGAAGTGACTTCATTCATGTCCATTTTCGTATCGATGCCAGTGGTGTACTTCATATCGATTCTATACGTGTTGATCGATATGAAGTAACCTTAGTTGACGGGAGTGGAGTACATACTCGATCGAGAAGATGCAAAATGATGGATACGAAACAAGGTCTTTCATGGATACGAACAAGGCTGGCAAATGGATATGAACCACATTCTCAGGATGGATGGATACGAACGAAGCTTTACCTTTGGTGGATACGAACTAGATGGCAATGATGGATACGAAGTATGGTTACTTAGACCGACACAATATTTGATCGATACGAAGAAGGCCATCATTGATCGATACGAACATGATGGATACGAAGTGATGGATGTGATTGTACTATTTTCCTTGACTTGTATCGATCATATCTTGAGCATACGAACTCGGATTGACCTAAAATTTAGGATGCTGGCTTCCACAACTTTGATTGTCGTGTCTTCTCAATTGTAGCTCGATTCGAATTCGGGAAAAAATTCGTCGACATCCACAATGGACCTGTGTATAAACGATCTCCAGGACGAACTGTCTTTGATTTCTAGTCAATTCCTTGATGTCATCGCCTTGCCAAAAGGCGGGATAACACTATCTTGGTTTCAAGCGGACTTCATTTGTACAAGTTATTAATTTTAGAATTTTATAAAAATATAAAATTTATTAATTAACTTAATTAATTCAGCAAACGAGGCAACGACCTTCATTCATCTCAATGGAGTAGTAACCCGTTGTCGTTGTCTCCACGTCAGAAGCATCAAAAACGGTAATAAGGCAAAATAAAGCTGCAAACTTATCATATAACTCCAACTAACATAACAATTCCCACTTCAGTAATGTTAGAAAAAGATTGTAACAATGATATCCATACTATATGTAACGACCTATCTTTTTGGACGGTTTAAATTGACGATAAACCACACACGTCAGACTCAAACCATCCGAAAGGGTAGATTATTATTGGGTAGATAATAAAAAATAGAGAAAGAAAGAGAAACAAATACAAAATCTTGTAGCGGAATGACAAAATATAATAATCAAATAAACAGTTCATGAAGCTGTTTACAAATAACATTGATTAAACCTTTTATAACATAGATCAGAGTTACATAAAAAAAGAATAAATAATAAATAAATGCAGCGGAACAATATGATGCAGTGGAATAAATATAATAATAATAATACTAGCACAAAATCTTCGTCTTCATCCTCCAAAATGCAGTCTTCGATAAACTGAAAAGCTCAGACTGACCCGAACGATTTGAAAAGACAAAACACTCAAGTCAGAACCAAAAGATCTTATGTAAGTTAAATCAACAGTGAATAAATATGAATGCAACGACGTTGGAGATGTTTACGGGGTTTGACATCTTCTACCTAGTGTCTAACATGAGTGGAATAACTTAAAATATGTTCATGATTTACATCTCCTAATGATCCGTTAAACTATCTACTATGTAGTACAATATGCTATTATAATATGTCTACAGTAAAGTAAAAGTATTAAAATAAGGCGTTACCCATATCCCCCTTAACACATTTTACATATTGCCATAGTCTATACAGTACCGTACACTACTCCGTGAGGTTTACCCAGAGGGAACTCCATAGGTATGGTACAAAACAAACTCGTTAAGACATGCGATAAGGCACTCGAGGCAATGCCAGGGTAGATATACCAATTGCACTCCTGGACTGGTGATAACGCATAACAACTGCTACTGCCCACCTCGAAACACACTCCTAAAATCAAATCAAGGGTGGCCACCAAATCAACCACAAAGTCAGAATATAGTATCGAAGAAGTATGCTCGATAGGAGGAATGACCTCACTTGGCCCGGTATAGCTCTTGTTTCCACATCAAGTTGACTCACGGGAATCGGGCTCACGTAAATACCTCATACAAAATTGTTCGCCAAACCATCCTACTTCATTTCTGGAATCTCCACCACGTACACAGTTGTTAAAGTGGTTTTGAGTATTGGCAGAGAGTATAACAATATCCTATCCTGGTCTCTTTAACAACCAAATGCTTATTTCACACCGGATGGTTCTTTTACATTTCAAAAGTCAGTTTATACTTAATATCAAAATATCATATTTGATTCAAACCATATCCCTTTCGAAATCATATTCACTTTCAAAACCTTATTCACTTTCAAAATCGTCTTCACTTTCAAAATCATATTTGCTCAAATATGTCAATTCACAAAAGGTATCAATTCCAAATTCCAACTTAGGTTTTATCAACATCAAGGATTTAAATATAAATACTTCAACTTTACACAGTCTGAAATTTTTAGAAAATAGTTTAGATAGTTATAAATAGTTTGAAAATAATTTAAAATAGATTAAAAATAGTTTTAAATTAGTAAAATATTTTAAATAGATTTAAATTTGATTAATTATATTTTTAAAATGATTTAAATAGATTAAATATAGATTTAATTAGATGTGAAATGATTTAAATAAATAAACATAGGTTAAATAGATTCAAATTATATTGAGTAGGTTTTAAATAGATTAAATAAATTTGAAATAGATTAAATAGATTTAAATTATATTAAATAGAGTTAAAATAGATTAAATAAATTTAATTAGTTTAAAATAGGTAAAATAGATTAAATTGGACTAAATAGGTTATAATAGATTAAAATAAATTAAATAGTTTTAAATTGATTAAAATAGTTTAAATCGATTAAATTAGTTTAAAATAAATTTCAAAGTTATATCCAAACATTTTCAGTCTCTCAATTCCGATAAATTCATTTATATTTGACACTTCAACTTTGAAATTCAAATTTAAATCCTTAGAACAATTCATTAAATAAATTCCAAATTCAACATTAATACTTGGATTATCGAAAATAATTCAGTTTATATAAATCAATTTCTATTACAAAATGCCAGTTAACTGAATTCAAATTTTAAGGAATTAAAATCATTAAATTTAACCAATCCGGTGTCCGTATATAATTTTCTACTCTAGGATCAAGTGATACGGATATCCATCATTTCACTTTGCAATTTAAAATTTTACGGTTATATATCATTTCAAACCGCAACCTCGAATTTAATAAAAATCCATAAAATCGCTCGAGTCTATCATTTCAACCCATAACAATTTTTCCCTAATCTATAGATCGTTCAGATATGTATCATTTCAACCCATGGGAACTTGCAGTGTTATAACAATATAAAAATATAACATCTAGTCATCCAATATCAACAATCAAACATCCGTCACAATCATCATCCGAATCAATCAATAAACATCAATAGATAACTGATAATCAATAACAGGTATTAAATTGACAATTTAAAACATACCAACATCAATCAATAAATTCCTAATTACATCATAAATTTAATTTAACTAACATATGAAAATTTAATAGTTGTGAGTGGGTTAAAACACTCACCTTTGAACTTCAAATTGATTTGAAATCCAAAAATAGGGCCCGAATTTGAACAGTTTCAGAATTCATCCAAACTAATTCCATAGTGTTCGAAATTTAGATACGATCAAAATGGAACAAACCACGCGTAAATCCGACCTCGTACGTAAAAAAATATGCATATAAGAACAATACACGATTTAAATAAATAAAATAATCGATAAAATAACAGGTAATAAATACACGTCATCACCTCAGCAATCGCTCAAGAAACCCTAGCCTAAAAAATCATGCTCAACCTGATGAAGCCACCGCCGTTCACTCGACATCTCGCCGTCGCCTAGCAGGTCACGACCACCCCTGACACGCCGCCAACCTCTTCTACCATCCACGACCCTACCACGGCCAACCTCGACGTCGTATTACAGTGAAAATAACCCAGCCGCTGCTTCCTTTTACAAACCCTAGTCAATTTTTGCCGACGATCTGGCCGTTGATACGACGAATAAGCCACATGGATGAACTCCTCTCGTCACTTTCCACCCGCCCATGCCCTTGAATCGACGATCCGTCGACCAAGATCAAACCCCAATGAATGGCCGCGATTTAATCGCCAAATTCTGGACACACAGAGATCCAAATCGAAAAAAAACTCCAGATTTGAATTGCGCTCGTCGAGGGCTTCGAATCGATATATAATATGATAAGGTTTGGAGGAGTTTGATTTTGAACTTGATTTGGAAATTGAATTTAGGGTTTGCAATCTGAATTGGTTTCTTCCATTGAGAAGCGAGAAGCAGATAGATGGAATTGTACGTATTGAGATAAGAATTAAAAAGGCTGCTAGGGTTTAGACAGATCTATTTATACCAAGGAAGCCCGATAAGAAATATAAACAATACCCAAATTGATTTGAAACGACAAATACGACCCCAAAAACATGTTCCGTCTTCGGAACGAAAATGGGTCATTCCATATATCAAAATCGTTTTTTCGATATTTTTAAATCCAATGGAACAGGTTTCAAGTCCAATTCCATCATATGAAGAAGTTAGCGTAAAAATCAGCTTATTTCAAATTGGTTTCAATAGAATTTAATTAAATTGATTTCTGCACGTTTCGAGTCCGTATGATCAAACGACAAGTCTGATCGCTACGAAACTTGAAATCTACAATAATTCACCATTACAGATCCGACGAAACTGGTTTCGTCAAAATCTAAGACAGTTGCCAAAATGGCTATTTTTACGTTAATTAACAATCTTCATCAAACTTTGATTATTTGGACATTTGCAATAATTTAAAAAAAATTTACATGACAATTTAATGTTAATTAATTTCCTAATTACAGTGTTTAATTTTAGCTGTAATTAATTCCAATTTATTATAAATTTAATTCCAGTAAAATGATTTATTTGACTTTCAATCTCAATAATCAATCAACTATTACTCTGTAGACCGTTAACATTTGTTTTTATCTTATTACACAAATATTCTATAATTATCGTCTTTTGACATATTAGTTGCAGCATTCCAACAATATTGAAACTTTATTGATTTTGACACTAATTATAATTTAAAATCCCACAACTTCATTTATCTCGGTTTCATTTTTATTATTAAACCAATTTATTGTCTTATGAGTTAATTTACATTTCTGTACATTTTATTACGTTTCTAATTTGCACTTATTGTATTAACTCACAATAATGTAACATTTAATTACATTTATTTGTAATTGATAAATTAAATTGGCAACAAATAACAATTATCACCATTTCTACATTTAATAACATTTGTGAGTTTATTATCTACAAGTAAATATTATAACCACTCCCATTACACTAATTTTACTCAATAACAATTTGTTACACATTATTTCATTAATAACTCATCATTTAAATTATTAATTACTCCTTTAATCCAGTTATCAATTTATACATTCATTATTACAATTAATTTACAATCTATAACCAATTTTAACCTTTTTAATCTTTTTAATTAATTGGAATTACAATTAAAGCAGTTATAAATTACCTTAAATTTAATATCATTACATTGCATTCCCGTTATATTCTTATTATTAAATCCCAAATTTTTACTTCTACCAACAATAAACCACAAAACCCTATTAAATTAACTATTTTTATTTATCGAAAATTACGGGTTGTTACACTATACTATTAAAACCGAGTTTCTCTACGAGCTCTCTTATTGCTTCATGTCCTTTTCACTTATTATTCCTTTACTTTTATATAAATGTAAATTCTTATCTTTTTTGTATTCTATCTATCTATTCTAATATATATATATGTATGTGTGTGTGTACATATAAATGAATATAGGCTCTTTACTCGTTTTTCATTCACTCTCATCTAAAATATCTTTCTCTCATCAATTTATGAAAAAAAATTCATTTTTCTTTGTAAAATTAATTTAATCATTTAAAACCAAATTTATTTCCATTGCAAGATAATCATTTCTCTATTACGTACTATAAGTTGGTTTAAGTTTCATATCTACCCTACACCATTATTCATTATTCTTAAATAATCCAAGTGATGTTCTCTTTCTCTTCTCCATGCATTTAATGGAACATAAAACATATTGTTTCCTTTCTATATTTCACGTCTTAACTTCTTTTTCCTCTTATAACAACATTCTTCCACATCTCTAGTTTTTTATATAAAAAATTTAATTCTTTTCTTCACCTTTGTGTTCTCCTTAATTATTTATGAATCTATTCATGTTTTGCAACGATTGTTTTTCTGCCTTGTGCATTTAGGTTCCAAATTCTAATGGAAATCTGAAAGCCAACAATAACCTTCAATTTTAGTGCATCAATGAACTCGAATTAAAGGTTAGATCTTTAATTATTACTTACTTTTCTTTTACTTCAAGTTTAATTTTGTTGTCTTTGTAATAAATTCCTGGCTTCAGTCTTTGATTCAAATTTTCTGTCCAAATTCTATTTCCTCTTATATTTTTTCAAGTAGAATACTTATGAATTTGGTTTTCTTCATCTATTTTGTGGGAATTTATTGGATTTTTGCATAAGCATCTTAGAACCTTCAGTTAATTATGAAAAAATGCTATAGGTAAAGTTGAACTATTTTTTAATCTTCAAGTTTTGTAAAAAATGCACTTTCAAATTATTTTTGCTTTTTAAAGATTATGGATTTTGTTTCTTTTACTTATTCTGTAGAGAATTATTATGTTAATTAACATACATAGATAATAAAAACCTTTAGCTCTGTATAACTGAACATAGGTAAAGTTGGTTTTTTTTCCGTTCTTAAACATAAGTACATAATTAAATCAAGGACCTTTATCTCAAGTGGCTAAAAGTATGGCGCTTTAGATTAAGATTCTCAAGGTCATTGGTTCGAGCTATGGAGACATCAAAATGAATGTTCTGCTTGGATAAAGACCACCCATATTCTCAAAAAAAAGTTGTTAGAGAAAAATTATACCTAAAGTAAAGGAATACATAAAACTTATTTGGTAATAAAACAATGAAGGAAAAACATACAAATGCGCAGGAAATATTTTTGTTATTTATTTAGCGGGCAACTTTAAAATATTATGAAATATTTACTTTTAATTATGTATATTGCAAGCTTAATTCTCAAATTCTTTTTGTTATCTTAGCCACCTCAACTTATATTTTATAAATTTGGGTATTATACTTCTTAATCAATCTACACTTTATATATTTTCTATTTCGTTGTTTAATATACTATGAAATATTCATAAAATACTCACATACATGGTTTGCATCAAATTCTTAGTGATATTACGAAACAATGAGTTAATCATTAGTGATTTTTTATGAAATTTGTTTTATGTTACATTGTTCCAAATTTTTATGCTAATGGAAATGTTCATAGAAAACTATACATTGAAAATGTAATTATTTATAATGATTATAAGTGAACTATTTATGGATAGGTAGGATAATATGGAATATTATTACCATGCAATTGTTAAAATGAATTATTTTCTTTTGATTTTGATCCATTTGAAATTCAAAATAACTATACAGTTAATTCTATCTTAATTGTAATTCAATTAATGAGAAAAATAATTACTAATTATCTTTAATACTAATCAATTATAGAATTAAACTTCAATCAATTAATTCCTTCTAATTAGTTCCAAAAGTAATTTCTTAAAATTAATATTTATTGTATGTATCTACAAGTAGTTTTTATTAAAAATGGGTATATAGACGGTAGTACATAGTTGTACTATAAGTCTCAAGTAGTATATAATATACTACAAGTCAACATATGTCCAGTAATTCGAATCACGTACCGTATAGGATTTAAACATGCGACATTATGGGTTAAGCCCAGATGGCCTAACACTGGGATAGTGGTGTTGGATATTTTACAATGATAAATTATTTTGCTTTGAATTATGTTAATTTTTGTACTATTTTAGTTATAATGTTTGCATTTATATTTGAAGTAAAGGCAAAAATTGTTTGGTTATTCCAAAAATTAGACTTCATAATGTTTACGTTCTATGTATATTTTTCATGTTATATTATGCTATATGTGTTAGAAAAAACATGACAATTTATGCTATAGTAATATTTTTCTATAAAGATTATGAATTTGGTTTCTTTCACTTATTCAGTAGAAAATTGTTTACTAACATATAGATACCTAAAAACTTTAAGTTGTACTCTATAATTAAGTAGAGGTAAAGTTTCCTTTTTCATTTTCAAACTTAAATATATAAGAATAATCAAGTTGTGCGAATTTTTTTTTACCCAAAGTAAAACTATACAACATAATTAATTTGTAATAAAATAGTTAAGGAAAAAAAAATATAAATGCACAAAATGCTTTTTTGTTCTATTTTCAGTAGGCAACTTCTAAATTTGGCGAAAAGTTTAGTTTTAAACACATATATTGCAAAACCAGTATTTTTAATTCATTTTGTAATCTTAGTCACTTAACCTTATATTATGCGAATTTGTGTATATCCTTCTTAACCAAACTACACTTTATATTTTTTTCTTTTGTGTTGTTTAAATACTATGAAATATTCATAAAAAACTCACATTCATGACCAAATTCTTGTGATATTATGAAACAATGAGGTAATTATAAGTGATTTTTATGAAGTATTTTTTATGTTACAACAATTTTATGCAGATGAAATGTTCATTGATAACTATACATCGGAGATGAAGTTATTTATAGTGATTATAAGCGAACTATTTTTAAATAGGTATGATAATAAATAATATTATTACAATGCATTGTTAAAACGAATTAGTTGCTTTTAATTTCATCTATTTGAATTCAAAGTAATTAAAGAATCAATCACAATTAATTCTATTTTAATTACAATTTAATTAACGAGAAAATATTTACATACTTATTCTCTTTAATGCTAATCATTTATAGAATTAAAATACAGTCAATTTATTCCTTCTAATTATTTCCATACGTAATTACATAAACATGTAAATAGGTATAAGTAAGAAGTTGAAAAAAAAATTAGTCTCAGGGACAGCAAGTTTGTTTTTTAGTCCGAAGGACACTTTTTACTGTAAATTGAAAATGATAGTTACAACTATCATTCTGTGATTTACACTAAAAAGTGTCCTTCAGCCTAAAAAACAAACTTCTTGTCCTTGAGACTAAATTTTTCTCTAACTTTTTCCTTGAGCCTAAAAACCCCTTACATAAAATTAATATATTTATGTGTATCCTCCACGTGCAATTTTTTCTTTTATATCGAGTACATAGGTGATAGTAATTTCTATCGATTGGAGATGATATATTTATAATGATTACAAGCGAACTATTTTAAATGAGTAGGATAATATTGTATATTATTACAATGCAATTTTAAAATTAATATATTTTATGTCCATTGGTTTAAATCACGTACTATGGTAGTATTTGAACATGTAGCCTCATGGACCAAAGCCAAAGTATCTAACCATTGGGACAATGGTGTTGGACATTTTATGGTGATACATTATTTGATTTTGAATAACGTTAACTTTTATACCGTTTGTTTATAATATCTACATGTAAATTTAAAGTAAAGGCAAAATTATTTAGTTATTCTAAAAATTAAATTTCACAAGATTTATGTTCTACGTATATTTCTCGTGTTATGTTATGCTGTATGTATTAAAAACATGACATTTTAAGCTATTGTAATATTTTTCTAATTTGATTAGCATTGAGTAATGTCAAACTTATGATCATCACTTTATTTTGCACGTTGCTACTTTCAATGTTCTTATTCCCATCTACAACACTCATGCATAATCATAATTCCTCTACCATATTAGCTTTTTGTTTCTATTTAGTTCCAAATTATTCAAATTTACTTTTATTAAATTATGTCGTGTTGTTCCTGTTAGGATTTCAGTATACTTGAGGATTGATTAATCATGAAATTCTAGATCTGAATAGGTGACCCATATTGATTTGATTGAGAAGAAATCAGAGAAAAGTAAACAGATTAGCGGAAGCCATACCTGAACTCATAGTTGCCAATTAGAAAAGTAAATTTGGCTTGTTAGTCCATATTGACACAAGCCCTAGATCTTATATTAGATCTAAATCCATAGTTGCTGCTTTCATAAATTTATTAAGAGAAAGAGATAGATCTAAAAGACAATAGTTGAATCTGACCATCTAAATTGATGTAAACCCTAAATCTATATTATTTCATTAGAGGAGATTAGGAGCATATCTAGAGCTTATGTAATTTGGGGACTATAACTTGGGGACTATAACTGCTTATTTATAACGTTGGCATTTTCTAATTTGGCCCTTTGACAAATTAGAATTGCCTCGGTATTTACACATTAATACCATGAAAATTATATCCTTAAGCTTTTAGCTTTGTTTCAAAATTAAACCACTTTAATTACGCTTTACACCAAAATAACACAACACATTTTATTTTACATACATGACCTATATGTTGAACTTTTCCAACAATCTCCACCTAGTCCCTATATGTAATAACCTTATAAATGTGTTCAATTTTATGAGTTTCAAAATTTTCTATTTATAATATAAAGTGTTTTCGAAACAATCTTGCCATTAACTATGCTGACAAAGGATCAAAGTGGCTTTCGTTACCTTTAATGTAACCAAACCAATCAATGGTCACATATACCAACAAAATCAATCGACATAGATCAATCATGGATGCGTAACATGGAAATTACATAAATGTGATCTATATATGTCTATTTCCAATGGTCCTACTTTAGTGAGATCAAAACATTCAATATTTGATCAATCTAGAGAGTAAACAAAACTTTATTACTTTATTTCTGATCAAAAAAGGAACTTGATTGTCTGTAACCGAAGTATAGAGCAATGTGTCATATGACAATACCAAATACAAACTCCCCCAGAACCAAAATATCCTTACATAAAAGTTACACCAAATTAGCAACGTGCTCATGAAAACCTTGGATGATAACCCTTCTATAAGAGAATTCACCATAATGGAGTTTGTCACAACATGCTCCATGAATTACAATTTATTTTGCACTCTTCCCTTATTGGAAAATAATATGTTATTTTTTACCACAATATTACTTTAGTGGTCTTTCAATTTCTTTTTCAATATTCCTTAACTTTGTGACAAACTTTTGCAATTATTTTCCATCTTGGATGCTCTATAACAAAAAATAAATACAAGCTCCAAAATAGAGGAGGCTATAAGCGTCACGACAACTTTCTTTATATAGCTACACCAAAAAATATTATTAACTGAAGTGAATCTTTTATACTCTTGGCGTTCAAAATACTCAGATCGTAATTGTAACGAACCAGGATTTTCGACCCTCAAAAATCGATACTAATACGTCCACTATATTGCATGCCGAGAAATCGAATGCCAGAAAACCCTGTTGTTAGGGTAAAGAAAGAAGGAAAAAGAAGGAAGAAAGAAGAGAGAGAGAGAAGATAAGAAGAAAACTAAACAACATAGAATCTCACAGCGGAACGAATAATCTATAACATACAAAAAATCTTTACACAAAAGAAAAACTGTAATATATATATATATATATATATATATATATATATAGACATCATTCAGAGTATACTAAACTATTTCAGCCCAGATGGTTATAACAATCTGTCCTCACAATTGCTGATAAATACAACAATGAATAAAGTGGAAAAATAACCATATAAGAGAATACATTTCTGGCCTCCAAATCATCTCCTGAAGCTCCAAGCATCCAATCTGAATCTATAATATGCTTAGTCTGACCCAAGCAATATAATAAAATAACACTCGAATCAGTTTGGAAAACCAACATGAAAAAACACGCCCAGCTGGATTTTAAAGCTATCGAAACCTTTGAAATCAAAAGTATCTCGTAAGACCACGCCGCACATAAACATGGATGGGTTTTAAGCTTATGATAAGAAAAGCATTTTCTGTAGAAAATCCATTTGTATTATAATAATGTCTAAGGGTGAATTAATAATAATCAAGTAGCCGTAATGCTTGTGAGCATGCATCACAACAATACAAGGTATATAATCAAAAAAATGATAAGGCACGTTCGCTAATTGTGTATGATTCCATGAAGGTGCCCTTCGTACTTCGAGAACGGTCCTCCTACACAAGGAACATAGATATCCTTTCAAAGCAGCATACATCCCTTGTGATGTACCATAGGAACAAATAACCGGTCTCCCTAAGAACGAGTGCATCACCCCATGCATGCATTACAACTGTAAGTAATGTCTAGGTGGAGCCGACTACACCCTATAGGTTTGCCAACCCTACTGGCCATGCTTCCTATTTCTGGTTTTAGTCACTACCTCTATTGAGGCTACGTTCGGCATTCCAGCTCACCCACCACCATCAAAATGGATCACGAAATCCCACTTGGATTCCCATACCCCAACGGGTCTCGGAACCACATATGAATTTTGTAACGACCTGGAATTTTGGGTCGCCGGATTTGAACATTTAATTCATTTTAAATGTTGAATATGGTTTATAATTTGAATTTTTGAAATAAAAGACTTTGGTTAAATTAATTAAATTGGTTAAAATTTTAAATACAGTAAGTTAATTGAAATTTGAATAATAATAGCTTGATGTTAGAATTGGGGGTAATTGGCGAACATGAGTGTAAATAAGTATAAAATGGTTTCTAAAAATTTATTTAAGTTTATTTTAATTAAAATAGTAATATTGGACCATTGGATGGAATTAATAGTCGATAGATTGAATTTGGAATTTTATATTAATTTAATAATGGATTTCATATTATAAAAATGCAAATAATCAGATTTTGGGTTCGGAATGAGTCAAAATAATTTCTAATGTGATTTATAAATTTTATATGATTTATTATTAAGTAATAAATTTTAAAGATGAAATTTTTAAGCGGTTTCGACAATTTTGAAAATCGCTCGATTTAATAGACGAGATAAAATAGCCTTCCGGGGAATAGTCTCGGAATTCAACGAAACCAGTTCCATTGGATCCGTAATAGTTAGTTATTATCGGATTTCAATTTTCGTAGCAATCGGAGTTGTCGTTTGACCGTGGCAGCTCGAAACGCATAGAAATCGTTTTAACCGATTTAATTTTAAATTGATCGTTTAATTCCGTAACTCGCACGTATGACCGAATTAGTTTACAAAACCTATTCCATTATGTCTGGAACGTAGAAAAACCGTAGAAACGCCTGTCGGCACGTAAGATTCGAAGTTCGTTTGGAAAATTACTTCAGAGTTAATTGAATATTAAAATAATATAATTAAATGTTTATATAAACACTAGATTTAGAGCCGAAACCCTATCTTCATTCACGGCCGCCGCTTATTATTTCTATGGCCGAAATTACGTCTCCTTTCACCTCCCAATCCTCTCAATACATCGATTTTCGTCGAATATCTTCAACTAGAGAATCAAAGGGAACTTAGAGATCTATGAAGTGAACGGTCGAGATGTGATTTGACGAGGTGGATGGAGGGGAATTCGCTGCCATTCGTTTAGGTTTCGTTCGCACTTTTCGATCTCAGATGGAGGCCGAGCTTCGATAGGACCCAGGCGAAGGTGGAGTTGGTCGTGACGTACGCGGGGTCGTTGTTTGATCGAGCTCGAGTTGACCGTGGGGGGAGCGGTACGAAACCCTAGTGGTGATGATGGGTTCGAACTTCACCTGTATATGGGCGTTGAGGAAGAAGAGCTATCGCACGGTCTTGATTTCTTCTTTCTAACGTACGGCAGATCTGAGGTTAAAAAAAAAAGAATTGTTTATAAATTTTAGTTCAAGCTTTAACAATTCGTATCGAATGCATACGTTGTCGAAATTCGACGAAACAGGAAGCGTTGGAATCGCAGCGACGGGAAGCACGCTGTGGCGCAAATATGAATTCGATTCAAGCAAGTAGAAATTTCGAATTAAATCGAAACGCTTCGACTTAATTTAAAATTTCGAACGCTCGCCGAAAACCCAAGGTGAGTTATTCTCACTCACATCTGGATGCTAGCTAATTTAAATAGTCAATATTTAAATATCTGTATGATTGGTTGAATATAATTGTTGTTATCAGTCTGGATTGATATTTATATATGCGATGTGCTAATATATGTGATGCAGGGAAAACAGGTTGGAGGGATCCAACTGGATTCCTCACGATGTAGTAATTATTTTTACAATTGATGATGATGTCTGTTTATATGTTGTGATTGATAAATTTGAAATTAAATTGTACTGTGATATTGTTGGATAAATTATAAACTCAGAATTTTAATTATAAGCAGAATAAATTGGGTTTTAAAGGAAGTAAAGGTAATTGATAAATAAGAATTTAAAAGAAAAATATTGGAATCCGGCTTGGATGAAAAAAAAAATGGTAAAATTTGGAATTATAAACGAAGAGGACATTTTATCTATCGATAACTGTGGAAGTATAAATTTATGGAAATTAAAAATATGTTTTCAACGAAGCTTCCAAACATAAACTAACAGTTTTAATGTATATAAAAATATTTTGAAATACAATTTTACACTATTGGAATTTTATTTAAGTAATTTGTAAGTACGATTTTCATTGAAGAAATCTCCAAATGTTTTATTTAAAAAGGTCTTAAAAACTATACTTTAACAAATTGAAATACCGAAAACGGAAAAAAATGTTTAAAACTTCAAAGGGGGTTTATTTGTAAGCTTGGAAATAAATTACGATAACTAACGTAAATTTGAGTCGGAATAGACCAGGCGGAATCTATATGAAAGAATCTTTGGGTTGTTTAAATGGGAATGTTTCCTGGGAAAAACCAAGTTCGTGAATAAAATCAGGTTTTAAAAGTTAAGTTAAAATTTGTTTTAAGGAAATGTTTTTAAGAAATTCTTCTTTAAAAGATAAGTAATAAATTTAGCTATAGTATAATTATTTAAGAATATTACTGGTAACTATATTCTATAAACAGATTTATTTAAAGGATAGATGATTTAGGTTATTTGAAAACTAGTATTTATCCTTTAAAACCAATACTTTTAAATTTAGTTTAACAAAACCCTTATTTATAATAAAAGTTTATATCAAAATAAATGGATTTACTTTACATATTGAAATCATATTTTTGAGTAATAACTAGTAGTAAATTTCCGTATTTTAAAACATAGTTTAGAATAAAGTGTTTTACTTGTTAAAAATCTAAACTGTTTTGAACTTGGTTATTCCTAATGGGAATAAAGGGTAAAGGATTTACCTTATAAAGGGAGAATTTTGGGAAAATTGTTTTCAAATGAGTTTTGGAAATTTGAAAATATATCTTTTAAAAGATATTTGAGGAAAATAAATAATGTGGGAAATTTTTTATTGTGTGATGGATGTTTGTGAATATTAATTGATTGTTAAATCACCGACTATCAATATTGGAGAAAATGCGTTGATCGTTTCGAAGAGACCGGGATCGAGATTTATTTCTCGAAAACCACTTCGATCCGGTTTGTACGTTCCGTGGAAACGATTTTGGATTCGAAGATGGAGCAGTGAAGTGCAAGGGCTAGTCGCTACTAATCCTGAGGATATTTCCAAAATGGATGTAGTAGGAATAGTGCCTTCGGTTCCGTTCGAACCCGGGACGGACTTGTATGGATGAATGCTTGCGAAACATCGTCAGGTGGACGATGGGCATTCTAAGGGATATGTTCTTAAAAAGGTAACGCTTAGCCTCAAGCCTCATCAAATGGGAATGACTGAAAATCAGGGGATATGCAGCAAGGCTTCGTGGGTAGCCCCCACTTGAGAGTAAGGTCATCCCTGTCTAGATGTCCCTTTTTATTCGGCTTAGTGGTGCGGTTGCTGATCCCAACCGCGGGGTGATCTTATTCGGAACTGTCCAGTAAGGGATGGGTCCAGGCTTGTGTTGCAGGGGATCGGGCGTGGTCCTCGGTACGGTGATCTAGGCCCCGTACTGTGACAGGTGGTACCCCAGTGCCTAGTCATTGTTGGAAATTCATTCTCCCTACGATCCTTGTACGAGTTTTGTTTGTATTACCCACTCTGTGGCTAGTAGCTGGAATTTAATAGATGTAACAATTTAGGCTATTTTATAAGTATTTGTGAATAGACCCTATTATAATATCAGAGGATTTCTATAAAAAGTGATTTAGCTACCGTAAGGTAAAAACCCGACATGTTTATTTGTGGCGTGGTCTTACGAGATGCTTTTGTTTTCAAAAGGATTTTGAAACTTTAATAATCAATTTGGGTGCATTATTATCAGCTGGTATTCCAGACTGACTCGGGTGTTATTTCATTATAATGCTCGGGTCAGACCGAGTATTATTTGTTCAGGTCAGGATGCTATGGAGCTGGAGAGGAGCTGGAGTCCGAGACGTATTATCCCTATATATATATATATCCGCTGCTATGATTGTATGGTAATGTCTGATTGGTAATTGTGATGTATGAGATACTCTGATGATATGATGTAAACAACAGATGTAGTTCTCATTTTGTGTAAAGCTCTATTATTGTGTATTATATTTTATTCCGCTGCGACTGTGAGATTCTGATATTGTTTAGTTTCATCTACTTCTATCTCTTCTTCTTTAACCCTAATAGTTCGTATTTCTATGCCTCTTGAGTTAACCGAGGCAGAGTAGTGTTGATTCAAGGGGTACGGATTTGCGGGCTGTTACAAATTTCAACATCTCACTATATCACGAAACTCCTTCATAAAAGTATATGGTTTCGCAGTGGTTATGGTTTTTAAAGTCATCTTTTACGAGCACATTCTTCCGCTTCCCTTGTGCTCTAAAAACCAGTTGTTAATTTTCCATAATGCTTAATGCTGGTTCTTTAGGAAATAATCAAACAATACATAAGAACGGGATTACCCCCTAACCGTTTAAGTGGAAAGATCTCTTCATCATTGTCCTAGAAGAACCAAACAAGTTTATACATATAGTATAACACCACTAAAGGTAACTGTACTATCTAATTCCCATTTTTCTACTAGATATTCCCAAAGTTAAATTCCTTCGGTGTTAAGTAGGCAATATTTCCCTATAACCAAAATTAAGAAGGATTACACATTTATGCCAAGATTTGAGAGTCGGTTATTGTAACATCCCCCACTTGGAGGTCCAAAACTAACGGCTACGGATGCTGCAGTCATCCATAGTTATTAATTCTCGGTGACCAAATGTGCTAATGTTAGATACATTGATATAACAGAAACACATGAATACGAAAAAAAATTTAAAATCATAAACAGGTTTCTCATTCAACTTAAAATTATATTTCAAATTCATTATATAATCCCAATTCATAAAGCACGTTCAAAGAAATATAATTATTACAAAATGCACCAAGAGTGACATATGAAGGTGCCCCTTGGTTGATTAGAGTCTAAATATATATCCGAACACAGCGGAATCAAACAGAAAGAACTCATAATAGCTAGCATGCATCTTACACGTCTCCGAAAGCTTATTCATCTAAAGGACAACCTGTAAACCTTAACTCTCAAACTACTCAAAATAAATTGAGCACCCGAGAGTTTAAGGAGATAACATAAACTTCGAGTTAGAAAAAAAGTCTAGAATGAAAAATAACCTACCATCTTGAACCATATAAATATCTAGTGAGACCATGACGCTTAGCGCAACAGGTTTTCCCCTCACTAGTATCCTAACTCAATTTATAATAACCATATACTGTGCACCTGCATCCACAGTTGTTAAGACATAACACAATAAAATATATCATGGCGATATCCAAACATGCAATACATTCTGGATTTCCCTTCCTCATTTATCTGACTATCTGTCTCAAGTCATAGTTTCTAGGGACACTATTAACCTATTAGTTGACATGGGTTGACTAATAAATTGTTCAAAGCTTACGAACTATCTACCCGTTTTCACAGTTTTCACGGATTCACTAAAAACCTATTAGTATCTACTAATAACTTCATCCAATTATAGTTTTCATGGGCTCACTATGAACCTAATGGGTTCTCCAATAACTTCTCTCATGTCATAGTTTTCATGGGTTAACTATGAACCTCTTGATCTCTATCTATAACTTAATCCGGATATAGTTTTCATGGGATTATTAAGAACCTATTGGCCCCTACCAATAACAATTTTTGTACATAGTTTTCATGGGCTTACTATGAACCTGTCTAACTCAGTCTTTGTGCATCCTATATTTTGGTCTACCTGACCTCCTAGATGCAATTCTACTCACACAGGAGTTAACTCAAGGTGTATCCACTACTGGGTCAACCTAACTGGTTATTTTCCCATTAATACCCCAAAATGTAAGTATGGGTTAATTATAAAGTGAGTATGTTTACAGAAAAAGCACATGTGTTAACCGATCATAACATAATAATATAACATCTATGGTTTAATTTCCTTGTAATCAGTTTCAAATGAAACATGGTTAATTACTTTAACCTATTATCTTTAGCAAGGAAAGTTTCTTCAAGACTTCAAAGTTAAATGTCATTTCAAAATCTCTTTCATACTGCCATGGGTTTATCTTTAAAAATGATTGTGTTCTTTTTTTTGAAAAATAGGGCCTTCACAACCTTAGACCTCCTCTATCAAAATTAATGAAACATACCTTTCGAAAATATTCAAACATTCTTTCAAAACACCTAAAGATATACCTTTCAAAACAATCAAACCATTTCTTTCGAAAGCATTGAAACCTTCCTTTCGAAACCCTTAAATCACTCCTTTCGAAAACATTGAAATCTTCCTTTCGAAAGCATTAAAGCATTCCCTTCGAAAGTATTAAAACTTACCTTTCGAAACCACTGAGTTCAAGTAGAATTTATAGAAGCAAAGCTTCGAAACCATTTGAAAGTATCTCTTTCGAAATCATTGGGTTTAACCTTAATTATAACTTTAGCCAAAAAGAACATGCATGAAAGTAACCCTTTCGAAAGCACTGAGGAGTGGTTTCAATATTGATAAAACAAAGGCTTCCCTTTCGAGCTCATTGTTATAAGGCAATAAGAAAATTGACCTTTAACTAATTCAAAGGGTATGAAGACGGCAGTGAGGTTTCGAATAGGTTCAAAAGCAACTACCTTTTGAAAGCTCCTTTTCAAAACTTAAATAAGCAGCAGCTCATTCGAAAGATTTTCCCAAAACAGAAGGCAGCAACCCTTTCAAAAGCATCATTTATAAACAAAAGTAATTCAAAGTTAATAAGAATAGCTTCTATCCCTTTGAAAGCTTATAAGAATGACTTAAACCCCTTGAAAAGCAAGCCTTCGACACCATCCTTTCTACCTTTCTCCAATATACTAACTTATCAATTACTTGATACCCTGTGCATTGGTATCAAATGGGTTCGAAAGGTTTACTGGGCATGGTTTCAGAAGCGAGCTAATGGAAGTGGCGAAGTGGTAAATTACGTCAAAACTGATTTTTTTGCTTTAAAAAGTAACTTCTTTTCATCTAACTTGCCAATTTATCAAAATATAATTGGTTGCCATTTTTTCAAAATCGCTTTTCTAAAAAGGCCATCGAATTCAATAATTTCTAATTGAAATTATTTTAACAAATAATCCATTCCCATCCATAAAACATTCAATCATTTAAGTTCTTCAACTTAAATAATTTAATAACCATATTAAAACACTTTAGAAAAATCCCCAAAAAGCACCATAATTCACTTTTAATATGTTTCCTTCCATATATTAATGCTAGACCCGAAGTCCTTTATATAATTACCATAATAAAATTTTAAACCCAAATTATCAACTTCTTCCATTTAAAATTCATAATAAATTATCCATAGCTTGGATTATTATGAAAATTTAAACCCATCTCTAATATAATATTTTACATAACATTTTAAATCCTCATTGCATTCAAAACCCATTTTACACGATTTTAACCTTAAAATCGAATCAAACCTTTTTCAAACATGCTTGTTTAAATCAAACATTGTGTATAATCAATGCATACCATCATTCAAATTATCCAAACGGTTTCAAACTTTAAATCCGAAATCAAAATGTTTAATAAAACATATATGAGATGGTATAGATTATTATTCACCTTGTTTGGATAAGGAACTTGAGTTTTATTCCTTCTTAGTTCTTCCTTGATTTAATTCTTAATGTCTAATTGATTTTTGATCCCCTTTTCTCCTAGAGTTATGGCCGGCCTTAGTTCTCCTTAGTTTTTTTTGGTTTATGAACGTATGAATGAAAAATGAGGTAAGGGTTTAGGGGTTATGGGATTATTGTATATGGTTATTTCTCATATTACCCTCGCCTTACTTAACTTAGTTTTCACCTTCTAAACCATTCTTATGAATTTACTTATGAGCCATTTTATAAATCCATTTAATTAAGGCACGACCGTAATAAGTTTTCAAATCTCAATCCCCTTATTACTCTAGTCTCTCCATTATTCTATTTAATTTATTTAATTAAACTTCCTGAATAATATTATTTAAAATTAGAGGTGTTACAGCCTCCCATCCTTAAATAATTTCATCCTCGAATTCAGTAAGGACTAAATACTAAATATAGCAATCATCTGTAACATTCTGCTAACTACCATACTAGCCTACCTGACTAGAAAACAGTTTATTATAAAACAAATATAAAAATAGCCCTAGAACAAATCAGGATAAATATCTCTAATCATGTCTTCTATCTTCCAAATACAGTCCTTCTTGTTGTTGCTCCACTGAACATTCACCAACTTGACCGTCTTGTTTCTTAATCTCTTCTCATCTCTCGCTGCAACCCAAACTAGTTGTCTAACAAAAGTCAAATTCAGTTCTACTATTAAATCTTCCAATGCCGCCGGAGAAACAGTAGTCTTTGGATCATGTACATACTTACGAAGACGAGACACATGAAACACATTATGGACACCTGCCAAATTGCTCGGCAATTCTACTATGTATGCGAGCTTTCCGACCCTCTTTATAATTGGGAACGGTCTAACATATCTCGATGCCAGTTTCCCTGACTTTTTGAGTCATACCACACTTTTCGTCGGTGATACTTTAATGAAAACCTTATCTCCACCTAAGAACTCTAGAACCTTACGCCTCTTATCTGCATAACTCTTCTATCTAGACTGAGCTTCCCTCATCCTACCTCGGATCAACTCAATCTTCTCTGTTGCCTCTCTTAACAGATCTAGTTCTAAGACTAATCTGTCTCCAGTTTCCAACCTATATGCTGGTGATTTGCATGACCTTCCATACAAAGCTTCGAACGACGCCATTCGTATCTAGTCTTATTATAGGAAAACTCAACCAAGTGTAGGCGATCTTCCCAAGATCGACCAAAATCTAACACACAAGCTCTTAACAAATTCTCGAGTACCTTATTGACTCTCTCTGTTTGCCCATCTGTCTGAGGGGGATAAATATTACTCATCTTAAGTTGGTACCTAGCATATTCTATAGACTCTTCCAAAACTCACTAGTAGACAAAATATCTCTATCACTTACCATACTACTAGGAATCCAATGCAGTCTAACTATGTTCTTCATAAACAATTTAGCTAAAACATGTGCCGTCCTGGTTGACCTAACTAGAACAAAATGGGCACCCTTGGTCAACCTATCCACTATGACCCATGTGCTTTCATTTCATCGATTTGATCTTGGGAACACATCTATAAAATCCATGGATATTGAATCCCATTTTCAAACTGGTATCTCCAAAGGTTGAAGCAATCCACTCGACTTTTGATGCTCGGCCTTCACTTGTTGATAGTTTACACACTGTCTTACCCACAAGTCAACATCCTTCATCATACCTTCATAGTATAAACTCCTCTTCATATCTCGATACATCTTGGTTCCTCCAAGATGAATCGTAAATTTGGATCGATGACATTTCCTAAGAACTTCTTTCCTTAAGTCCTCAACATTCGGAATGCACAACCATCCCTTCTTTCTCAACCATCCCCTCTGGTCAAGATTAAAATCCTTTACATCATCAATCTCTAGCCCAACCTCAAGCCTTCTAATCTTCTCGGCTAATAATAGGTCTTCTTTCTACCTAGAAGCAATCCTTTCGATCAGTACTGGTCGAACTTTCAAGCAAGATACCATGACAGCGCTCTGATTAGAACTAGCAAACGATCTTAACTGCACACTACAGGTAGTCAAAGCCTCTAGATCCTTCCATTCCATTAACATGGCTAACATCGCATTCTGATGTTTTCTGCTAAGAGAATCCGCTACCTTATTTCCTTTTCCAGGATATACTCTATACCAAAATCATAAGCCGCTAAAAACTCCAGTGATCTTCGTTGTCTCATATTCAACTCTTTCTGAAAGAATAACTACCTTAAGGACTTATGATCTGTGTATAACTCAAAATTTTCCCCTAAGAGATAATGTCTACATACTTTCAATGCGAAGATCACCATTGCCAACTCTAAATCATGAGTAGGATATCTTACTTCATGCGGTCTAAGCTGTCATGAAACTTAGGCAATAATTTTACCTTTCTGCATCAACACAGTCCCTAATCCGGTTCCATATGCATCAGTATACACCATTAATCCTTGGTTTCCATTTGGAACTGCTAACACGGGTGCGTTGGTTAACAAATGCTTTAACTTAAGGAATGCTTCCTCACCTTTGTCATCCCAAAGAAACTCCACGTCCTTCTTAGTTAGTTTAGTCAAAGGTGCTGCTATCTGCGAGAAATCCTTAATGAATCTCCGTAATATCCAACGAGTCCAAGAAAACTTCTAATCTCAGTCACCGTCTCCAGTTTCTTCCAAATGTTAACAAATTTTGATCCTATCTGTATCAACTGATGAACCCTTCTCTGAAACCACGTGACCAAGAAAATTAACTTCTTTCTTCCAAAAATGATACTTTAAAAACTTTGCTTTCAGTTGATGATGCCTTAAAGTCTCAAGCACTATTATAAGATGAACTTCATGCTCTTTTTCATCCTTACAGTATATTAAAATGTCATCTACGAATACAAGTATGAACCTATTCCAAGTGCTTTTGGAAAATCCGATTCATCAAATCCACAAAGAAAGCTGGCGCATTCATTGACCTGAATGACATTACTAACCACTCATACGAACCATACCTAGTCTAAAACGCCGTCAATGGAATAATGTCATCTGCCACACTTAGCTGATGGAAACCCATCCCAAATCCAATTAGGAAAATACTCTGCCTCCACACAACTGATCAAATAAATCATCGATTCTTGAAAAAGTATACCTGTTCTGATCGTCTTCTCGTTCAGCTTATGATATTCGATATACATTCTTAACGACCCATCCGGTTTCTTCACGAACACCACGACCGCTCCCCAAGGTGAACTGCTTAGTCTAATGAAATTCTTTCCTTCTAAATCCACTAGTTGCACCTTCAATTCCTTCATCTCGGTCGGTGTTATCCTGCTAGGTGGTCCACTTACAGGTTCCGCTCCCGGCATAAGATCTTTTCGGAACTCAATGGCTCGTTGGTGGTAGCCCTGTGACTGGCCCAAAAATATCTGCAAACTTATTTGATATTAAATCCTGGTTCAACGATTCTTCTACTTCCATTGCATTCAGGGAAGCACAAGCACTTGCCTAATTTCTCTATCGAATATATAATTCGGTTATGACTATTAGGGTGTCTTAGCGATATTTCTCTATCTTGGGAAATATCCTAGCCTCATATTTATCTAACCAATCCATACTAAAAATGATTGCGAATCCTACGAAATCAAAAACATGCAAACTGCATGCAAACTTATGATCTAACAGTTCAAGTTCTAAGCGGTCACATCTCATCCCTAAAGTTGCATATCCTCCTATCGGATTCGCAACCCTTAAGTAAGTAACATGGTATGACATTTCTAAACATAAATTATCTACCAAACACTAGGATATAATTGAATGCGATGCTCCGGTATCAAATAGTACCCTAACCGGTATACTTTGAATCAAAAGCATACCTTCCATCACAGCGTTTCCCTTCTCAGCAGTGGTTGCTAGCAGACGATGGTCCTAAAGTAAAGACCTTTCCCTTGTCCGTTTTGACCGGTTTTGGACACCAATTCTTGTAATGCCCAATCTGGTCACAGTTAAAGCACTTCACTCCTTTCTTATCTGCAACCTTCTTCCCTTTTTCAGTTCAACATTCATGAGCATAATGTCCCTTCTTATCACACTTAAAGCAAACTAAGTTTGCTTTCACCTTCTTGGCAGCTTCTCCCTTTTCGATTCCTTTTCTCTTAAAGAATTTCCTCTCCTTGCCCTAAAAACCTTGGGTTTCAACCCACTTCTCCTTTCCATAAGTAGAAGGCATCTCTTCATTTCTGATTGTCATCTCCACTACAACTATACTTGGATCATGGAGATGTGGCATAGTCACTATAGCAATCTCAGGCCTTATCCATCGACTACACTTCTCGTTTCTTTTAATGATGGTGTTTGTGGTAGCATATCCATATCTGGATAACTCATTAAACTTCGTAGCATACTCAATCATCGACATCTCACCCTGCAATAAGTCCATGAAATTTCTCAGCAATACCAACTTGGCAACTTCAAACACAAAACTCTCTTCAAATCTCCTTTGAAATTCCGCCTAAGTCAACTCCTCGTCAAGAACTCCCGCGTAACACTATTCTACCAATGAAGTGCTGCTCCCTGCAACTGTCTAGAGGCAAGTCTCCTCTTCTGCTCATCGTTTAATCCCAAGTCAGCAAAGATCGTTTCACAATGCGAAAGCCAACTCTCTGCTTTTATAGCATCCTCTGTTCCCAAAAACGGTTTTCCACCAAGACTGGTACAATCCTTGCTCAGCATAACATAGTTGTTGCCAACTAGGGGCTACGGGATTAGCTCCTCCAACGTTTCCAGCATTACCCCCACCTACTCCTGCAGCTGCTCCAACTTGCATCAGATTGAAAAAGAACGGATACATCATCCCCATATCTACTAGCGGGGTTCCAACACCTACATTAGCATTTGCATTTGGATTAACATTTTCCTATCGACCTAGATTCCTCCTAGTATTGGGTCGAGCATTTCATTAGTTGTGGTGCTTCCTCCACCTAGATTTTCTCTTCCGTTTCTTGCCTCCATATCTTCCTTTCTTGTAAATCTACATATGAGCGTTATTAAGATACAGAAGAACGGTTTAAGAGAGGGTGGAGTACGTACTAATAGATACTTACATAACAAATACAAGTACGTTACTATAACATTAACCCATACCCTGATCTTATTTTCCGATTCCTAATTGGCTTAAATTTCTTTAAAATTTGCATAAACCTATACTTTGATACCAACTTGTAACATCCCCCACTTGGAGACCCAAAACTAACGGCTACGGATGCTATAGTCATCCACAGTTATTAATTCTCGATGAAAAAATGTGATAATGTTAGATATATTGATATAACAGAAACATATGAATATGAAAAAAAAAAAAATCATAAAACAGATTTCTCATTCAACTTCCAATCATGTTTCAAATTCATTATACAATCCCAATTCATAAAGCACGTTTAGAGAAATATAATTATTACAAAATACGCCCAGACCGACATATGAAGATGCCCCTTTGGTTGATCAGAGTCTAAATATAGGCAATAAATAACTTTTCCATTACATCCGAATATAGCAGAATCAAACAGAAAGAAATCCTAATAGCTAGCTTGCACCTGTACGTCTCCGAAAGCTTATTCGTCTAAAGGAGAACCTGTAAACCTTAAGTCTCAAACTAATAAAAATAAATTGAGCATCCAAGAGTTTAAGGAGATAACATAAACTTCGAGTCAGAAAAAAAGTTTGGTATGAAAAATAACCTACCATCTTGAACCATATAGATATCTAGCGAGACCATGCCGCTTAGCGGAACAGGCTGTCCCCTCACCAGTATCCTAACTCAATTTATAATAACCATATACTGTGCACCTGCATCCACAGTTGTTAAGACGTAACACAATAAAATATATCATGACGATGTCCTAACATGCAATATATTCTGGATTTCCCTTCCTCGTTTATTTGACTATCCGTCCCAAGTCATAGTTTCTAGGGACACTATTAACCTGTTAGTTTACATGGGCTGACTAATATATTGTTCAAAGCTTACGGACTATCTACCCAATTTCATGATTTTCACGGATTCACTAAAAAGCTATTGGTATCTACCAATAAATTCATCCAATTATAGTTTTCATGGGCTCATTATGATCTAATCGGCTCTCCAATAACTTCTCTCATGTCATAGTTTTCATGGGTTGACTATGAACCTATTGATCTCTGTCTATAACTTAATCTCGATATAGTTTTCATGGGATCGTTAAGAACTTATTTACCCCTACCAGTAACAATTTCTGTACATAGTTTTCATGGGCTTACTATGAACCTGTCTAACTCAGTCTTTGGGCATCCTATATTCTGGTCTACCTGACCTACAGCATGCAATTCTACTCACACAGGAGTTAACTCAAGGTGTATCCACTACTGGGTCAACCTAACTGGTTATTCTCCCCTTAATACCCCAAAATGTAATTATTGGTTAATTATAAAGTGAATATGTTTACAGAAGAAGCATATGTATTAACTGATCATAACATAACAATATAACATCTATGGTTTAATTTCCTTGTAATCATTTTCAAATGAAACAGGGTTAGTATCTTTAACCTATTATCTTTAGCAAGGAAAGCTTCTTCAAGGCTACAAGGTTAAATGCCATTTCAAAATCTCTTTCATATTGTCATGGATTTATCTTTAAAAATAAGGTTGGGTTCTTTGTTTTGAAAACTAAGGTTTTCGAAACCTTTGGCCTTCTCTTTCAAAACCATTGAAACATACCTTTCAAAAGTATTCAAACCTTCTTTCAACACACATAAAGATATACCTTTCGAAGCACTCAAACCATTTCTTTCGAAAGCATTGAAACCTTCCTTTCAAAACCTTAAATCACTTCTTTCGAAAACATTGAAATCTTCCTTTCGAATGCATTAAAACATTCCCTTCAAAAATATTAAGACTTATCTTTCGAAACTACTGAGTTCAAGTAGAATTTATAGAAGCATAGCTTCGAAACCATTTGAAAGTATCTCTTTCGAAATCATTGGGTTTAACCTTAATTATAACTTCAAGATCAAAGAGAACATAAACGAAAGTAATCCTTTCGAAAACATTGGGGAAGGGCTTCAATACTAATAAAACAAAAGCTTCCCCTTCGAACTCATTGTTGTTAGGCTATAAGAAAAGCGGCCTTTAACTAATTCGAAAGGTATGAAGATGACAATGAGGTTTCAGTTAGGTTAAGCAACTACCCTTTCGAAAGCTTGTTTTTAAAACGTAAATAAGCAGCAATTCATTTGAAAGCTTTTCTTTAAACAGAAAGGAGGCAACCCTTTTAAAAGCATCATTTGTAAACAAAAGTAATTCGAAGTTAATGAGGATAGCCTCTACCCCTTCGAAAGCTTATAAGAACGACTTCAACCTTTTCGAAAGCAAGCCTTTGACACCATCCTTTCTTCCTTTGTCCAATACACTACGTACTAATTACTTGATACCTTATGTATTCATTTCGAATGGGTCAAAAGGCTATTGGGCATGGTTTTGGAAGCGATTTAATGGAAGTGGCAAGTGGTAAATTACATCAAATCTATTTTTTGCCTTATAAGGTAACTTTTTTCCATCTAACTTGCCAATTTGTCAAAATATAATTGGTTGGCATTTTTTTTCAAAATCATTTTGCTAAAAAGGCTGCCGAATTCACTAATTTCTAATTGAAATTATTTTAACAAATATGCCATTTCCTTCCATAAAACATTTAATCATTTAAGTCTTCAACTTAACTAATTTAATAACCATACTAAAACACTCTAGAAAAATCCCCAACAATCATCATTATTCACTTTTAGTATGTTTCCTAACATATATTAATTTCAGACCCAAAGTCCTTTATATAATTACTGTTATAAATTTTTAAACCCAAATTATCTATTTCTTCCATTCAAAATTCATAATAAATTATCCATAGCTTGGATTATTATGAAAATTTAAACCCATCCAAAAATAATTATTTACACAACATATTAGATCCTCATCGCGTTCGAAACCTATTTTATATGATTTTAACCTTAAAATCAAATCAAACCTTTTTGAAACATGCTTATTTAAATCAAATATGGCATATAATCAAAGCATATCATCATTCAAATCATCCAAACGGTTTTAAACCTTAAATCTGAAATCAAAATGTTCAATAGAACATATGTGTGATGGTATAGATTATTATTCACCTTGTTTGGATAAAGAACTTGAGATTGTTCTTGCTTAATTCTTCCTAGTTTGAATCCTTAACTTCTAATTGATTTTTGATCCTCTTTTCTCCCAGGGTTTTGGCCGGCCTTAGTTCTGCTTAGTTTTTGTTTTTGGTTTATAAACGTGTGAATGAAAAATAAGGTAAGGGTTTAGGAGTTATGGGATTATGACTATTTCCCATATTACCCTTGCCGTACTTGACTTTGTTTTCATCTTATAAACCATTCTTATGAATTTACTTATGAGCCATTTTATAAATCCATTTAACTAAGGCATGACACTAATAAGTTTTCAAATCTCAATCCCCTTATCACTCTAATCTCTCCATTGTTCTTTTTGATTTGCTGAATTAAATTTCTTGAATAATGTTATTTAAAATTAGGGGTGTTACAGTCATTTAACTATCAAATAAATATGCATTCAAGCAAATATTTCATTTCACATGGAAATCACTAAGCCTCTTAGATGAATCTTCCATTAACTTAAAATTATCTTTCAAATATTTATTAAAATATTCATATACTTATCTGACCAGTATAACTATATTCATAAACCATTTCTTTCAAAATTACTTGAGCGTTTTAGAGAATAAATGTGGAAAGCACCGTTCCGTATGAATCATGGATTGCAGTTTACTAAATGATTTCGTCGCTGTCCCAGTGAATCCATAGTAAAATGTAGGCAATCCCTGCCCCTTGAATTATGCCATGAAAATCAACCATTTCTTTCCAAAATCTCTTTATTCATTAATATCTCAAAATCTGTTTATAAAGCTTCTTTATAATTTTTCAACTTTAACTAAGAAAAGCACTTTTTATAAATCTCAAACTAGTTATAAAACTTCCCTTTTTTGATCTCTAAAACCCATTTATAAATCTCCTTTCAGAAATTATTAAAATATAATATCTTTTCCCCAATTCCAAAATCTCTTTCCAATTTATAAATCCTTTTATTAGACAAAACCCTTTTTAAAATATTTCATTTAAAAAAAATTCTCTTTAAAATAAACAGTTTATTATTTTTAACCATCTTCTTATAAAACCATTTATCATCCTGAAACATCTTTTAACAAAACAAGTTCATCAACTAAACACATATCGCATAGCAAGTTACCATTTAAAACACCATTTATAAAATCCAAGTCCATTTATAAAACTATCTATAGGTCTCGGTAATATTCATAAATTAATATAGACCATTTACTTCGGACACTATAAAAGAAATAATCATTAACCAAAAATCATTTTAATAGATAATAAATATTTACTTCAAAACATCTTAAGTATAATGGTCAATAATTTCAAAACATTATTAAATAAACAATAATAATTAAACTTTACCATTATTATAAATAGTAATAATTAATTTCTAAACATTATTAGTAAACCATTATTTTTAATTTCAAGCCGTACTTTTTTTTAAATAATTAACTTTTCAAAATATTAGAATATTGATAAACAACTTTTAAACAACAGTATATGCAAATAAAAATCTTTAAAACAATATTAAATATAAATAATCTTTAGACAATATAAATAATCCTAAAATAATGTAAATAATCTTAAATAATTAACTTAGAAAAGACAGAAAAGGGTAAGAGTAAAATATAAATTAAATCCTTTAAAACAAATTAATTCCAAAATCCATTTTCGAATTTAAAATCATTTCCTATCTCAAAACCGATTCCAATTCAGTTGGCAATTTATAATATTTTTAAAATGCTAGTTCAAGGCCAATAGCTACCTTAACCAATATTGATATTGATTTTTCTATCACTACGGGTTTAAGTTTTTAACCTATAACGATGTCATAATCAATACTGACAAAAGTCAGGTTTATTATCCAATAATTCATATAAGTGGAATATTGTTGAAATCAATTCAACAATAGCGAGGAATCCCGTTGGATCCCTCCAACATGTCCCCTTGCATCATAACTTATATATGTCAGCACATATATGTATAAATAAAATCAAGAATGGTAAGGAATCCCGTTAGATCCCTCTAACCTGTTCCCCTGCATCAAAACAATATATAATCGTATATTACGGGTCATCTGCTACTAGGCAGGTATATATATAAAAGATCTTCTGCTCTAGGGGCGAGAATAAATCCAAACCAACTGATAAAATAGTAAATCATCCAAATCAAATCAATATCATAGAATTCACAGATACGAACACAACATAACTTCCCATCCTCGATTCCGACCTCGTATGAAGAAGTTATTCAATATACAAGTTTGAAATATATATATATATATATATATATATATATATATATATAGTACCATCATTAAAAGTAAATCCATCTTCCCCTCATTTTTTTAAAGCCAAGTTGCACCTGTGCACCCGTTCAAATCGACATCGCCGCCTCCCCTGCGGCCACGAGCCACCCTTACCTACTCCCCAAACTAGCCTCGACCTCCCTCTACCTCACATCGTCGGGCACGTCGCCTAAAATGCATCTGCCATCCCTAAAAGCCCAAAAACACGATTATGTTCAACCTAAGAATTTCGCTTCCACCCACCGCCCTTGGCCATCGAACATTGCCAAAATGTCAACCACATCGTCCTCTATTACTTCACTTCACACCCCTCGACCAATCGATGATCGTAGAAGCCGAAATCGGCCAATTTGCTTCTGCCATTCATCTAAATTGCGTTGTCGCCTCGTCGCGATCTAACATGATCCAACCATCCAATAGGTCGAGCACAACATCGCCTATGACTTTGTAGTTGGTTACTTCGCTTGAAAATGCCGTTGATGGCTCCGATGATTCTCAGCCATAGGATAAGGCCATGATTATGATTTTGATTGTTTAGAAATTTGGCCAACTTTCCTTTCTCTGGTTTGAACTCAATTTATAAAGGAAAGCATTGTATGGTGAAGTATGGGTTGAATAGTACAAAGCATGGGTAAGGAATGGTAATTATATGTGTTTGTGTATACATATTTCATATTATAATATCCCGTTTTAAGCGCTCGAAAATCTCAAACTCTAAACAAGGTATGCCGCCTAGCGTTCTATATGTAGTACCCTTACTTCGAACATAATGGAACTAGTCGCGAGACCTAACTCGACCATATCAGAAGATAGCTTTTCAAACCTAGTTATATTATATTAATTCCTTAATTCCCGAAATTAATTTATAAGCGTTTCAAACTTTTATGACTATACGATACATCCAATTGCCATAAATATTGCTGGTGTATAATAACTTACTATTATAGATCCAATAAAACTGGTTTTGTCAAAATTCGGGACAGTGCCCCAAAAGGCTATTTCCACACGTTAATTAAAATGAATTATTTTAAAAACCGATTTAATCGCTTCTAAATCTAAATTAAAAGTTTACTATCTTCATTCTTACTTAAATAGAATTTAAATCAACTTTTGAAACAATTTTTATTCACATTAAATTTAAGAATTAACTATTTAGACAATCCCAAATATTAAATTCAACAAATAAATTATAAAGTAAATCACTATATTTTAAATTCAAGTTATTTAACTTATAAAATTAACTTTTTAATATTTGAATTCAATTAAATATCCCAAATTCAAATGACTAAAATTTTAGGTCGTTACAATAATGCTCTATGATCTCCCACCAATTCGATCTTTCACCTATGAGCATATAACCATTTATTTCTTAAAGATACCTCATAACCATTTTGGTTACTAACCATTGATCCACTTTTAATGTTAGTAAGATATCTGCCAAATAATATATGCAATATTCATATGTGTATATTCCTTGGCATGCATTAGACTCCACACCGCAAATATATAAGGAATCTTTAGCACTTCTTTAGCTTCGAGAATGTTCTTATATCACTATATAAGACAATATTTGTCTCTTTTGGAAAAAAGAGAAGTAAGTGATTCACAGTTTGCATACCGTAACTTTTTATGCACTTATCTGCCCAACTCTTTTATGATAATCCAAATATCACCCTATGAATAATAACGGTATATTTGAATCCCTAATACAAAAGAGTAATCCATAAGTAGATTTCTTTAGTTGTTTCGTCAACGTCTTCATTGAGAAACATGACTTTAATATCCTTTCGATATTTCTCAAAATTATAATCTTCGACAAGTTTCAAAATAATTCTAAAGAGTCTTTTAGTAAAACCAAAGAGAAAGTCTCCCTAAGAAAACGTTGTTTTTCTCTCGAGTATAGTCATTTCTATAATGAGCCTTATACCTTTCTGCATATCCCATTTAATCCCTTTTGGTTTTGAATAGGTATTCATCACAAATGATCTTGTTACCTAAAGGTAGGGGAAAGATCTGAAAATTTGTTGTCCTTTGTAGATTTATACTATATATTCATACCTTAAATAACACATTTCAAAATAAGATCTTGTATGGATTGATGTAAACCAATAGAAACATCTTCATCAATCCATTATTTATCTTTATGGAGAAATACTATATAATCATCCAAAATAGTATTTCTTCTTTTCCAAGAGGATTTCTTTAGTGACCTTGCACCTTGAGGTTGTTGAATTAGGTTTTTTGAAATATCAACCTTAATTTGAATTTTTTTTTGTTTAATATTGACTTGTTATGGTTCCTGATTTACTTTTTGTCAATGAAAATAAATAAATCATATAAATTATGAAGAAGTAATTGTAGTTGAATCAAAGATAACATTATGAAGAAGTAATTGTAGTTGAATCAAAGATAACGATTCTCTTTAATGACAATGATCCATATGAAAATTTTATTTAACATTGTCATATTATGGCTCCTGATTTACTTCTTGTCAATGAAAGGAAACAAATCCTACATTATCCGAACAAGTAATTGTAGTTGAATCAAAGATAATATTATCTTTAAAGACAATGGTCCATACTTTATTTTTCCACCCAAACTCAACATCCTCAAAAAACTGTTGCATTTTCCATCTTAATTTTTTTTAGCATGGGTTAACAAACTTGTAGCTTTAAGTCACTTAGAATATCAATAAATTATTTTCTATTTTTAGTGCTTCAATCTATAATTATTTAGTAAGCTAAAATAAATAATCAGACTTCATTATGAAAGGTATTTAGCATAATTACATATATGTATATAAGCCGTATTTTAAGTATTAAGAGCTTTAATTCCAACAACATTTGAATTTATTCATAAATCAACCTTATTATTTCTAAATGAACAATAATAACCTAATTTGTTCATATTAGAAATAGAAAACAAAAATCTATCTAAATGATAGCATAACAAAGATGTCAAATAAATCCAAACAATATAACTGAAATCTCAATAATATCTTAAAAATATCTAGTAAACTTTACTTTATATGTCTGTATATCACATTATAGAAACAATAATTAATATATTTGTATGTTATTTCTATTCTTATAGATCCTTAGTGACTTCTTTATCTTATTTATACATTTTTTACAATGTATGTTAAATGAATACTTTCAATCTTATATGCTTCAACCTCTCTTCTACTTACCACTATGCTAAATGTGCTCAATAAGTGATCTTTTTATTCTTAAATAAATAATGATTAATAATAATCTTAAAATTCTTATACTGTGAACAAAGAGAGTACCAAAAAAATAACTTGAGTGCATTAACTTTTGAAGCAACCATTTTCCATATAGTATGATTTATGTTTCCCTTACTTTGACTTTATGGAATCAACCAATATAAAGTGTGTTTGTTCCCTGTATCATATTTGGCAAAAAATGCCTTTTAGTCTGTAAAGAACTCCTTAATATTGATCATCCCCATGGATACTTGAAAACTTTTGAAATATTTTACTTTATGATCCTTTGATTCTTGCTATTTGAACTACCATACATTCGAATATTCTTCATAACATTGTAAGAGCATTCAATCATAATATGGGTGGGTGTGACCTTCCTAATTACAAGTGTAGATCCATGAAGTTAAGAAGAAACAAAATGTTCTCTTAATAATCCTTAGAGTTAGTCCCAAACAAGATGAAATACTATTTAAACTGGCAGATATTTTAATCAAATTAGTTGAAAATTGAATAAAAATAAAGATTGACCATTTATGCTCATATTGCAACAACATGGAATTTCACTACTTTGTTTAGCGAATATTTGATTAATTTTGAATATTCAATATATAAGTTTTATATTGAAAATAAACTCATTTTAATTAATTAATAATGATGGTGAATTTTTTGAAAATTCGTTCACCAAATTAATTAGTTCATAGAAAAACAGAAAAATGTGACCGAAGAACGTTTTTCGAATTTTGGACCTTTCGGCACCAGAAAGTTGTCGGGAACGTTGATCATCTTTGTGCTCTATATATACATATATATAAGAGTTAATTGACTAGATAACAATAAACTTGGAAATAAATTATCATACATTAATTTGGAAAAGAAAGTGATGCGATTAGACATAATAATTAAATATATATATAAAAGAAAGTGATGCGACTAGACATAATAATTATATATATAAAAGAAAGTGATGTGACTAGACATAATAATGATATATATATATATATATATATATAGAAGAAATGATGTGACTAAATATTATAATTATATATATAAAATAGAGCGATGTGACTAAATTATATATATATTATAAAAGATTTGTGATGTGACTAGATATAATTATGACAAGTTATATTATTTAATTCATTTTAAATAGTTATAAAGTGATAATAAATAATTTATAATAGTTTTATAGAGAGATATATAATCAGTTTGAAAATATAAGAAAATTGATACTGCTTAGCAACTTTTGTAAATAATTGTTAATATTGATGTATATGATATTATGATTCAAACGAGATCATTTTTATTAATTTAAAATGATAAGTAATTTCAAACTTTGTTTACAAATATATGTATATTGACTAATAAGTGAAAATATGACCGGGAATCAGAATCAGAATACGTAACGGTTTGACGAATATAAGTTGCATAACGTTGTTTATATGACTTAAAAACATATATAACATAGTAATACAAACCCTAGCACATGTATACTTACAAATTACATACAAACACATATACATACATTTAAATATTAATAAATATCTAAGATATTTCATATAACTTCATCATTAAGCATACTTAAGGAGTACTAATGTGTATGATGATGAAGGAAAGGATGTGAAATGGCGATGTGAAGTATCATGAAAATATCATGATATTTTATTACAACTTTTTCCCTATAAATACCACCCTCCATTTTCATATTTCCACACTCTTCTTCCTTCTTCTTAAGCTCCAAGAGCTCCTTTTCAATGGCTTCCAAGCCTTTAAAAAAGTTAGCAAAGTCATGGCAAAGAAATGTCAAAATTATATACATATGCAAACTATGTTGCTACCTCCTTAAAAAAAGCTCAAACTCCATCCTACACCTTCTATAACCCACGACCATACCCTACGTCCATGTTTGTCCATGCATTACCTAATTTCAAGTGGAGGTCGAGCCCACTAAGAGTCAAGGAGGAGATTCGAGGTTCTTAGGAGTGAAATATGTGGAGAGAAATGCCGTCGAAATGATTATAGGAAGCATCGAGGAGAAGTGGAGTTGTTTAGGTGGCGCATTAGTGAAATGTTGATTCGATTGAATGTTGGTAGGAAGTTTGTTTTGAAGCGGTGAGTACTTTCATTTAGAAAATAGTTATATGAAAGTTTAAATTATAAAATTTAAATGCTTGTTAGATAACTTGGTTGATTATATGGTTGGTTATACAGATGTTGATATGGTTGATAACTTGGTTGTGATAAATTACGAGAAATCATAATAAAATGGTTAATGAATAGAAATAAATTCATATAATATGTGTATGGAGTTTATTTAGCCTCTTAATGGTTTTGAAAATATAAAAAGGTTGAAATTGAATAATATAATATTACGAAATGATTTAAAAGTGAAATGGAGATTTAATATGGAAAAATATGGCTTAAATGTTTGAAAATTATTTATAAATGCTTTATAAACATATGAAAATGTTTAGGTGAAGTTTGAAAGGTAATTGGAAATTTAGTCAAAAATAGGCGCGTCGTAACAATAGTTCGCGATTTCACGCCGTAAAATTCATACAAGTGTAAAGAGTGGAATATAGCTCTGAATTCTTCGAGATAAGAATTTTCCGAACTATTATATCATTAGTTTTCCAACGAAGAAAGAATATTGAGATTTCGATAAGTAGATTTTGAGATATGAGTAAGACAAGTTTTTGAAAAATCGAGGTTTTGCAGTTTGGATTCCATAACGAGGTTTCTTTAAAAATGATATATTAAAGTTGTTTAAAAATACGAAATAAATTATAAAAATCTTTTAAAATGTTAAAAGTGATTTGAGTTATAAAAACAAATTTCCAAGTGATAGAAAGTCGTTTTGATCAATATAGCATAAAAAGCACTTTCCGCAGCACTTTTCTATAACTTTTGAAATGCAGTTTTAAACGCAACCGTTCTTTTCCAAATCTTTTGTAAAATTTTCAAATGGTTATTAAAGTATTTTAGAGGTAATTTTAAAGGATTTATGGAATGATTAAAGGTCTAATGATTTAGATTTGATCAAACAACTTGACCGCCTTATGGGTGTCAGAGAGATATTATCTAGGCTTGAGTTTGGAAAACCAATTTCCTACTCTCCCGAGCTATCCGGACTGGTCCAACGGAGGGGATAGTAAATTTGATTTACTTGGATAAATTTTTTCCAAAGTATAAAGGATATAATTTTCCAAATATACATAACTTGAATTTTATGGAGATAATCTTCTTGTACTTGGTGTTAAAGCCCGAAGAGGGAACCCGCACTATTCGTGGAATTTAAAAGGTGATTTCGCCGTTATTCCACCTATAGTATTGGTTGAATACAGAAATTGATATTGAGTAGAATTAGATGATTTCTATAGACTCTATTTACTTAATATTGACTAGTTTTGGATTAACATCCTAGATAACATGGTTTTAACTCAATCAAAGTTTTGAGTTTTGAATTATGAAATCTTTGTAAAGACTTAAATAAATGATTTGGAATTATTTTAATTTATATACTTGAATTAATTTTTTTGGGTTTGCAGTAAACTATGTCTTAAATAACATCGTTTTTGACCTATTTAAAAGTTATGTTTTGGAAATAAGAAATCTTTGATTAAGATTTATTAAATGATTTAGAAATATTTTCCTAAGTAAAAGGTGAATTGATTTGGAATTATTCCAAGACTCAAATGGTTTAAATTTACCAAATGATTTGATAAACGAGGCTTAATGATTTCATATACTGTTAAGAAAAAAAGGAATAATTAATTGAATATATCTCTAAGAGATATTTATGAATGAATAAAAAGATGAATTAAACTGAATGATGATTGATAGTCACATATTAACTTAACATCTTTTTAATCGATGATTGGTTCAAAGAAACCGGGGTCAAATTTGGGTAACTTATATTCAAAAACCACTTCGGATTAATGTATTCATTCGAAAGTGAAGACATGTTGAAGATGATGATTATTGAAGGCCAAAGATCTTCATAGCGAAAAGACTGCTTGTTGATATTCTCTGGGTCGCTCCTAATATATAGACATTTATTATATCGGTAGTCCTATCGTGTTTTGAAATCTTCAAATTGCAAGGACCGCTCCCTTCTAATTGTAGTAGGATGAGTGTCTTCCGTATCGTTCAGTCCCAGAACGAACTTGTGTGGTCGAATGTTTGCCATTGCATTTCTGATCATATTAATTTATCTCTATCAACGTATCATCTGCTTGGTGGCAGAGAAGGAAACTTCTCTTGGCTTAACACCCTTTCCTAAGACATACGAGCTCAGGGCTATATGTTTGTAGAAATCAGTTGTGTGGTTAAGGAATGGAAATTTGACATTTAAGTGGATGTGCTTTATGGAAGAATAAAGCATGGCTTGGTGAAAAAAAAGTATGGGTTTATGAAAAGAAGAGCGTAGCCTCTCGAGCCTTACATCCTGGAAATGATATGGGTAATTATGTAGACTACATGACATAGTTCAGCCTATCGGTTGTATGAGTATGGAGGAGTCTAGTGGAATCTGGATCCTCAAGGCATTTATTGCCCCATTTATTTGAATATAGTAGGTGCTTGCGAAAAGTGATAAGGCTACCAGATATTGGTAGTGTAGCAAGTACAATTTCAAGTGGCTTGCTTGAGAAAACCGATTAAGGCACCGTAGGAACTATGTTTGCTATGCGTGGATCGAAGGAAAAGACCATTTGTTCCCTATCATGTTGGAAATTCCTAATCCAATACGAGCTTTATAGTTTTGATTGTATTTCCGAAATAGCTGTAATGCTTTGTAAACATTTCAGCTACCCCTTTGGTATCATATATTCCGTCCAGTGTATTCCTGATATATTACCATAGACTTATTTTGGATATCGATACTTTATTTTGATGTATTATGTGAAAAGTGTTTTCAAAAGAATGTCAACAATAATATTAAAGTGTTTTTGAGTATAAAATATTTTGGTTATCATAAGATAAAAACCCATCCATTTTTATGTGTGGGCGTGGTCTTATGAGATACGCTTCTATTCAATGGTTTTGAACTACATTAGCATTTAAAATTTCGAGTATCTTACGCTAGCTTATCAAGTCTGATCCAGGGATTTTTAATACTCATGTTAGATCCGAGTAGTTTCAGGTTTACTTGAAGACGCTTGGAGTTTCTAGAGGAGAGCCAGAGATCTTCATCTATATGGATGTATTCTATTATTCGCTGCATCTTTTGCATTTGTTTGTTTGGTTTTCAGCATTTATGAGGATAGAGATTTATAACTATGATGACCCACCTTTAATTCCATAGAAAGACACATCATCTTTAAGAAAGAAATATGTAGAAAAAGAATAGATAGAAAGAAAGAAACATCAACGTCAGAATCTCACAGTGGAAACAAAACAAAATATAATATTTCACATAGATATTACATAGTCATTACATCAGAGTTACACTGTTACAACATCATCACATTAGACAGTCATGAAGACCTGCCTATCCATTTACATCAAAAAAACAGTAGAATTTTTTTTTCAACACAATGGAAATAGATGTATATAGCTACGCCAAGACTCCTGCTCCAAGCTTCCCAAAATTCGTCAACCAAACCTGATCACTTGGCTACTCATAAAAATTTGAGTACCCAAGAGTTTAAGAAAACATAAATAAACTCTGGGTCAGACATGGGTCTGGTGTGAGTAAACGGTTAAGTTGCTTAACTTGAAAAAACCTTTGAACGAAAAGGTATCTCGTAAGACTCTCCGCAAATAAACACGGACAAGTTTTTCCCTTACGATAACCAAAACATTTTATATGAAATCCAATTATATTGTAATAATGCCTAGGGTTTTCAAATAAATATTCACATAGCAGAAATTGTTACATTATTAAATTCCAGCATACTAGCCACAAAGTGGGTTCTATGATGAAAACCGTAAAGGTGCGCGTAGGGAAAATGGATTCCATACAATGGCATGGTTACTGGGTACCGCCCGTCATAGTATGTGGCCTAGATCACCGTACCGAGGATCCACCCTGATCCCTTCAACACAAAGCCGGAGCTACCCTACTGAATAGTCCGAATAAGACAACCCCACGGTTGTGGCCAAATAACCGGCCACACAGCCGAATAAAAAGGGACCTCTAGATAGGGTAAAATCTTATCCTACTTGGGTGCTACCTACTTAGCCTTGCGTGCACCTCCCCCGTTTTACCCATTCCTGGTTGATGAGGCATGAGGCTACGATTACCTTTAAAGAACGCATATCTTAGAATGCTCATCGTCCTCCATTGGTGATGGTCTGATAGCATTCATCCATACAAGTTCATTCCGGATTCGAACGAAACCGAAGGCATTATCTCATTACACTCATTTTGGAATCACCCTCAGAGTTAATGACAATAACCCTTACACTCTGAATCTTCATCTTGATCTTCACTTGAGATTTCACGACTTATCGTTTAACTTGGATCAATGTAGTTTTCGGATAATCAAATTTGATATCCGATCCCGGTCTCGTCGAAATCCAAACATTTCTTAAAGGCCAAGTTGTTTAAGGTTTAAACAATTTAATTCAATCCAAAACATTAAATTCACACAGCATCATTCACAGATAAATAACACACATTTATCATAGCTATATCCAAAGTATTGCACATCACAGAACATCATAGATTATCATACTATAAATATCAATCAATCCAAATATTCTACACAATCAATCATCCATAAGCAAGACTTATTAATCCATGCTATAATTAATTCAGTTAACTTAAATTAAATTAAATACTTAAGAATTAATCACCTAACCCTGCTTAGTTAATCATTAATTAATTACAAACCATTTAATTAATTAATCATTCTTTAATTGCTTTACAAATTCATTAGTTAATCTTTAATGACCGATTAATTATTCTTTAATTATTAATTATTAACCTCAATCAATAATTAATTAACCGTAATTATTAATTAATAAATCTTTAATTATTAATTAATAAATCCTTATTTGCAAATTAATTAATCTCTAATTACTTAATTAATCAATTATCTAATTAATTAGCTTAACCCTTAATTATTAATTAATCCTTAATCATTAATTTATTAAATTATTAATTACTCTTTAATTACTTTACTAATTTAATTAATCTTAAATCATTAAAACCTTTATTAACTTTTAAGATAAATCATATATCTTATTAATTACTTAATTATCATTATCATATAATTTTAAAACATTTTATCTTTTGATTAACACTTAATTATATTTCTAAATTAAGTTCTAAAATAACTTAAAAAGAAATTTTAACTTAACAAATTCAAGTTAAACAAATCATGTAACTTTCTTAAATCAAATGTTAAATAAAACATTTATTATATAAAGGAGTAGATTCTAAGAAATAGATTTAAACTTGATTTATTTTAGATTTTAAAACTTGCTTTCTTTTAAATTTTAAAACTGTTAAATTTTGCTTCGGGTTCAACCCGACTCCTACCCGGGCCATGCCCCGAGTATTTCTTCTTCTTTTTTTAAAAAAAACTTAGATTTAGTTTAAGTTTAAATCTGTTAACAAGGCTAAACACTCACGAACATCCACCCGAGCTCATACTCGAGTTTCTTCCCACATTACCCGAGCTTCTCCCCAAGCCTAACTTCTTCCCCAAACCACTGACACCAACCGACACATGTGCACCTGCATAGTTCAACGACGACGATCTAGTCACCCCTGCCACCGCCGACGAGTCAACAATGACCTACCCTTTCGACTCCGACCACCCAAAGTTCAGCTCGAACCCAAAATCAAAAACGAGCTACCTGATCAAAAACTAGAACCCAACCCATCACATAAAAACTCCCTGCCTCGACGACACCGACCACCAGAGACCAGGAAACCCCGTCCATAGCTCCGCCAGCCATCCACGCTTCCATCCCCCAAGTCCGATGAACCTCGAACCTCCAGTGACAACGCAGCGATCGAGTTTCCAGCCTCAACCGTAACCATGCCCAAAACCCTACTCCTACGCCTCGCTGCCACCACGGTGGCTAATAAAACCACCAACCATTTTTCCCTAACTCGCCAACATCCTAGCATCCTCCAGTGGAGACCCCGACCACCCCGAGTTCCCCGATCACCAGAAATCACTCAAAACCCATAATCTGATCATGTACAGAAATCTCTCTCAATCCCAAAATAAAAATTGTGATTTAAATTCTAAAATCATGATTTTTGATAACAAAACAGATTATAAACCTGAAACCATGAATTATTTAAGTCGAGAAATTGATATGTTTACAATTTCCACTATCTTTCTAAATTTCCAGATAGTTTTCAACTTATTAGGCTTATATATATTTTTAAAACTTAGTTTATGGATAAACAAACATACTTTGTTTAAATACTAAAGTCTACCAGAGATTAGTTAAAGAGATTTTGAATTTTGACTTGTTTTAAAACTCTATAGCTTGAAACAGAGATGATCCACACATATCAAACATGCACACTTCTAACATATTCATATATACAGGAATCTCACTTATATATATACACATGAAAAGCATAATTCATTCCAGGAATTCACATGCAATAGATTTTTATTTACTCAAGCTTTTGATAAGAATGTTAGTCACCAATATTGATGAACATAAACTTTAAAAACTGAGATGCTATGATTTGAAACTGGAAAGCACTTAGTCTTTTGAAAATTTGATTATGTTGCTTAGTTAAGTTGATCTAGCTTTTTAAACTGAAATGAAGTTGCTTTGATTGCTTGATGATTTTTGCTTGATTTAGCTGGATATGCTGTTTGAATTAATTTACTGGTTTTGCTTACTCTTTTAAAGGTTTTGTTTCTTTGAGCTTTGAAAATTGAAGATAGAAAAAAAGAAATGCAAGAGAAGTGATTGATATATATATATATATAGACTTAACTTATGATTTTTAAAAATAAAATAAAATAAAATAAAATAGTGACACTTGTTTAATTTGCTAACATTTGTCATTTGGATATGTTAATGACCTAACATTTGTTAAACCATAAATATTTAACTTACACGTGTAATTATGCATGTGTTTATTTATTTTTAAATGTTTTCATAAAACTATTATATTTAATTTTCAATTTAGTTAATACATTTCTCTAAATTTATATTTATAAAATCCCTTAAAGAAAATAATAAAAAACAAATCATATACTAATAAAGTCATATACATATATATTTTTAAATCCAAAATATTTTAAGATATTTATCTTTTGAATTTCTAATTCAAATTCAATTTAAAATCCAATTTAAAATCAACTCAAATATATATATATTCATTTAAACAAACACATATTTAATTTGAAAATAATAATTCTATTTAAAGTCTTATATATATATACATATAAAAAAACACGTTATTTAATTTTCTTGAAAATAGTAATTTTTCTATTTAAAATCTATTTATATCTATATATATATATAAACAATCATTATTATTTGTTTTAAAAGAATATTTTGTCAATTTTAAATAATTAATAAAGGAGATTATCTCATTTTAATTACTTGAAATTTCCGGGATATCACATTCCTCCCCCCTTAAAAGAATTTCGTCCACGAAGTTTAAAAGCAAAAGATAATCCAAAATCTTTTATTTCAAACAATCCAAGCATACATATCAGTCATACACTAACATCCAAACAAACAATTCATTGAAACATACATTACTAGCTATCCGGACACAATTCTGGATAGGCTTTCCTAACACTACCCAGAGTTTCCTAGGTATAGTCTCTGGTATCCTCGCCAAACTGAACCTTGACCAGCTTCACCACCTTGTTTCTGAGTTGCTTCTCATCTTGATCAACTATCTGGATTGGATGTCTGACTATAGATAAGTCCAGTTCGATCTCTAAATCTTCTTGCACTGCCGGCTCCACAACTAAAGATGGGTCGTGCACGTATTTCCTCGGATGAGATACGTGAAAAACATTGTGAATTCTAGCCATCCGTACTGGCAATTCAATCCTGTAGGCTACAATACCAATTCTCTCGAGCACTTGGAACGGTCAAATATACCTTAGGGCAAGCTTTCCCATCTTTCCAAATCTAATCGCTCCTTTAATAGGGGAAACTTTGACAAAAACCAAATCCCCAATTTCAAATTCCAATTGCCTTCGTCTCTTGTTTGCATAACTCTTCTGGCGATCCTGGGCTGCTTTCAATCTCTTCTTGATAAGCTCCACCTTCGCAGATGCCTCACGGATCAAATCTGGACCAAGAACAAGACGGTCTTTCGATTCTACCCAACATGATGGTGATCTACAAGGTCTTCCATACAAAGCGTCATAGGATGCCATCTTGATACTCATCTGATAACTATTATTGTACGAGAATTCCACTAAATGTAGATGGTCCTCCCAAGATCCACCAAAATCCAAAACATAAGCCCTCAACATATCCTCAAGAATTGATTCAGCCTTTCCGTTTGTCCGTCGGTCTGGGGATGGTAGGCTGTACTCATACTCAATCTTATACCCAAAGCTGTCTACAAAGCCTCCCAAAATTTGCTGGTAAAGATTGGGTCACGGTCACTTACTATGCTAACAGAAACACCATGCAGTCTGACAATCTCCTTTAAGAAAATCTCCGCCAAAGACACTGTAGTACGGGTTGCCTTAACCGGAATAAAATGGGCGCTTTTGGTCAGCCGGTCTACGATTACCCATATCCCTTCATTTCCCTTTCTAGTCCTTGGCAAACCGTCGACGAAATCCATAGAAATCATTTTCCACTTCTCCTTAGGAACTTCCAAATGCTGCAACAATCTTGCGGTCTTCTGTTGATCACCTTTCACCTGTTGATAGATTGCACATCCATTGACGAAATCAGCAATATCCTTCTTCATGTTCGACCACCAGAAAACTCTCTTTATATCCTTATACATCTTTGAAATCCCTGGGTGGATACTCAACCTGGAGCGATGACTCTTTGACAAAACTTCTTGCTTCAAATCCTTGAAATTCGAAAAACAAATCCTCCCGTTGATCCTCAATGTTCCCTAGTCATCAATCTCAAACTGGAACACTGACCATTCTTGACTCCCTTGATGATTCCTCTCAGTCTTCTATCTGATCCTTGCTTACTCGCGATCCTTTCCAGAAGAGACGGAACAACTTCCAATAAAGACAGAACTGCATTCCTACCCAGAGCATCCGCCACTACATTCGCTTTCCCTGGAGTATAGAGGATATCCAGATCATAAGATGCCAAAAATTCTACCCACCTCTGCTGCCTCAAATTCAAATCCTTCTGGGAGAAAAGGTACTTCAAAGGTTTGTGATCAATGAAAAGCTCGAACTTCTCTCCTAATAGATAGTGCCTCCAGATCTTCAAAGCAAAGATGATGGCCAACAATTCCAGATCGTGCGTAGCGTAAATCTGTTCATGTGGCTTCAACTACCTGCTTGCATATGCAACCACTTTCCCATTCTGCATCAGCACTGCACCCAGCCCAACTCCACAAGCATCCATGTAGACTTTGAACTTACTCTTACCATCAGGAATAGCTAGAACAGGTGCACTGGTCAGTCTTGCCTTCAAATCCAAGAAAGCTTCTTCTCACTTGAGAGTCCACTTAAACTTTACTCCTTTCCTAGTCAACTTGGTTAAATGCAAAGAAATCTTATAATAGTCCTTGATAAACTTCGTGTAGTACCCTACCAAACCCAGGACTTCCGTAGGAGTCTGCGGTTGAGTAGTAGCTGCCTTGGCAGGATCTACAGAAATACCCTCACCAGATATAACATGCCCCAAAAATCTGACTTCCGACTTCCAAGAATGGCACTTCGAAAACTTAGCCTTCAGAACATGCCTCCTCAAAGTCTCCAACACTATCCCCAAATGTCGCTTGTGCTCCTCTTCAGACTTAGAGTAGACAAGAATGTCGTCAATGAACATGCGTACGAACTTATTCAACACATCCCAAAAAACTCGGTTCATCAAATCCACAAAATAGGCAGGAGCATTGGTTAGCCGGAAAGGCATAACCAACCACTCATAAAAACAATTAGGACCCCTGAACGCAGTTAAGAGAATATTGTCCTCGGCTACCCTTAACTGGTGGAAACCCGAAGCCAGATCTAACTGAGAGAAAACAGAAGCACCATGGAGTTGGTCAAAAAGATCGTCTATACGGGGTAATGGATACTTATTTCTAATAGTAACCAAATTCAACTCTCGATAATCCACACAGAATCTCAATGACCCATCCGACTTTGTCACAAAGACTACAGCAGAACTCCAACTGGAAAAACTAGGCCGAATCAAACCTTTATCTAAGAAATCTTGGGTCTGCTTCACCAAATCTTCCCTCTCCTTCGGCACCATCCTTCTATTGAGCTGAACAACAGGTACTGCTTTTGGAACTAAGTCGATCCGAAACTCTATCTCTCGATGAGGGGGAAAACCTTTAACTTCCTCAAAAACATACGAAAAATCTATGACCACCTATGTGGACTCTACGCCTTCTGGATATTCCTCATCCCATGCAAAAGATTACTCAAGTCAACTCTAGATCTATCACAAGTCAGTTTTGCGATCCTTCCCAACTCAGTTTCTAAAGACACAATCCTCTCTTCACAAACCAAAACAGCCTTATACTTGTCCAACCAATCCATACCTAGAATAAGGTCAAACCCTTTGGAATCCAACACAAATGGGTCGTAAGAAAAATCTATAAGACAGATAAGAAATCCTTAGGCCTCTATAGATCTTATCTAACTTAGTTACTCAACCTATAGGATTAGATACAAAAATAGGACGATCTACCAAATTAGGGGAAAGATGAAACTTCTTTACAGCATCCAAAGAAATAAAACTAAGAAATGCACCAGAATCAAACAGAACTCTAATAAAAATACCATCCAAAAGCAAAGTACTTTCCAAAACGCCTTGGCCTTTAGAAGAAGTCGATGGACCACCTTTAATAGCAAACACCTTGTTCTGCCGGGCCTTCTGAAGAAGCAGACAAGCCTTTATCATATGCCCTGGCTAATGACAGTTGAAACACAAAGATTTTTGAACCAATGCTAAACCGGGTCCACTCAGATGCTGCTGTTGCTGCTGCTGAGATCTACCCCTGGGACCCTGCTTAGCCAAATGACCCTCTTGCTGACACACATAGCACTCACGAGGTCCGTTGCTGCCTCCATGTTTTCCTTTGCCTTGCTCCTTCCAATTTGGATTGAATTATCTTTTGTTTGGATTGGAAGAAGTTCCACTTGGTGCTGCTGTAGATGCCAAAGGTTTCTTATTCATAAACTCCTCATATCTCAATACCATGTCGATCAACTACACGAATGGTCCCTTAAGATGTGCCGTCATCTTCTCGTGGAACTCAGGCCTCATTCCTTGCACAAACATCCCATTCCTCTTAAGGGGCATGTCGATCAAACCAAGTCCGTAGCGAGACAATTCATTAAACTTAGTCTCCTATTCGAAAACAGACATACTCCCTTGCTTCAGATCCAGAAAATCTCTATACAAACGAGTCTTCCCAACTGTCGGCATGAACCGTTCCTCAAATAATTCCTTAAACTTACTCCAAGAAATATCATCCTTCGAAATATTCACTGTAACCGCATCCCACCAAGCTGCAGCTCCTTCTTGAAGTTGCCACGATGCCATCACTCTCTTTTGCTCGTCAGATAGATCCAAACTCTTAAAGATGCGCTCACATGAGCGTAACCAAGCCTGAACTTCTATGATGGACACTGATCCTTTAAAAGGTCTTCCTCCCAGATTGGTGAAATCCTTGCACAAAGCCGTAAAACTTATTCGAGGCGTTGTTGGATTCATAGCCTCGCTAGCAGTCTAGCCTCTTCCATTATTGGTCATTATGCTGCCCGCAACTCTGCCTCTCCTTCCTCTAGAACTCATGTTCGCAACCTAGACAGGTAACCCAACAAATTTAGATAGGTATATAGATATATAAAAATTACAAATACGCACTCTCAAGATAGATACTACTCCAAAGCCTAGGTATTATCTCAACCCACGCTCTGATACCAACTGTGACGATTCGCCTTTCATTCCACAGAAAGTCGCATCATCTTTAAGAAAGAAATAGGTAGAAAAAGAATATATAGAAATAAAGAAACAATAATATCAGAATCTCACAGCGAAAATGGAACAAAATATAATATTTCACTTAGATATTACATAGTCATTACATCAGAGTTACACAGTTACAACATCATTACATTAAACAGTCGTGAATACCTGCTTATCCATTTACATCAAAATACAACAGACAAAAGATTTCAACACAGCGGAAATATATATATATATATATATATATATATATATATAGCTATGCCAAGACTCCTGCTCCAAGCTTCCCAAAATTCGTCAAGCCAAACCTAATCACTTCGCTACTCATAAAAATTTGAGTACCCAAGAGTTTAAGAAAACATAAATAAACTTCGGGTCAGACACGGGTTTAGTGTGAATAAACGGTTAAGTTGTTTAACTTGAAAAAACCTTTGAAAGAAAAGGTATCTCGTAAGACTCTCCGCAAATAAACACAGACAAGTTTTTCCCTTACGATAACCAAAACATTTTATAAGAAATCTAGTTATATTATAATAGTGTCTAGGGTTTTCAAATAAATATTCACATAGCTGAAATTGTTACATTATTAAATTCTAGCATACTAGACACAAAGTGGATTCTACAATCAAAACCGTAAAGGGAAGCGTAGGGAAAATGGATTCCATACAATGGCAGGGCTACTGCCGTACCGTCCGTCACAGTACATGGCCTAGATCACCGTACCGAGGATCCACCCTAATCCCCTGCAACACAAAGCCGGAGCTACCCCTTAGTGGATAGTCCAAATAAGATAACCTGCGGTTGTGGCCAAACAACCGCCCACACAGCCGAATAAAAAGGGACCTCTAGACAAGGGAAAATCTTATCCTACTTGGGTGCTACCCACTTAGCCTTGCATGCACCTCCCCTATTTTAGCCATTCTCGGTTGATGAGGCTTAAGGATACGATTACCTTTAAAGAACACATATCTTAGAATGCTTATCGTCCTCTTTTGACGATGGTCTGATAGCATTCATTCATACAAGTTCGTTCCGGGTTCGAACAAAACCGAAGGCATTATCTCGTTACACTCATGTTGGAATCACCCTTAGAGTTAACGACAATAACCCTTGCACTCTGAATCTTCATCTCAATCTTCACTTGAGATTTCACGACCTATCGTTTAACTTGGATCGATGAGGTTTTCAGATAATCAAATTTGATATCCGATCCCGGTCTCATCGAAATCCAAATGTTTCTTAAAGGCCAAGTTGTTTAAGGTTTAAAGAATTTAATTCAATCCAAAACATTGAATTCACATAACATCATTCACAGATAAATAACATATATTTATCTTAGCTATATCCAAAGTATTGCACATCACAGAACATCATAGATTATCATACTATAAATATCAATCAATCCAGATATTCTACACAATCAATCATCCATAAGCAAGACTTATTAATCCATAGTATAATTAATTCAATTAACTTAAATTAAATTAATTACTTAAAAGTTAATCACCTAACCCTGCTCAATTAATCATTAATTAATTATAAACCATTTAATTAATTAACCATTCTTTAATTACTTTACAAATTCATTAGTTAATCTTTAATTATGGATTAATTATTCTTTAATTATTAATTAATTAACCTTAATCAATAATTAATTAACCTAATTATTAATTAATAAATCTTTAATTATTAATTAATAAATCCTCAATTTCAAATTAATTAATCTCTAATTACTTAATTAATTAGTTCTCTAATTAATTAACCTAACCCTTAATTATTAATTAATTAATCCTTAATTTATTAAATTAATTAATTACTCTTTAATTACTTTATTAATTTTATTAATCTTAAATCATTAAAACCTTTATTAACTTTTAAGATAAAGCATTTATCTTATTAATTATTTAATTATCATTATCATATAAATTTTAAAACATTTTATCTTTTGATTAACACTTAATTATATTTCTAAATTAAGTTTTGAAATAACTTAAAATGAAATTTTAACTTAACAAATTCAAGTTAAATAAATCATATAACTTTCTTAAATCAAATGTTAAATAAAACATTTATTATATAAAGAAATTGATTCTGAGAAATAGATTTAAACTTGATTTATTTTAGATTTTTAAACTTGCTTTCTTTTAAAATTTAAAAATGTTAAATTTTGCTTCGGGTTCAACCCGACTCCTTACCGAGCCATGCCCCGAGTATTTTTTTTTAAAACTTAGATTTATTTTAAGTTTAAATCTGTTAACAAGGCTAAACACTCATGAACATCCACTCGAGCTCATACTCGAGTTTCTTCCCACATTACCCGAGCTTCTCCCCAAGCCTAACTTCTTCCCCAAACCACTAACACCAACCGACACATGTGCACCTGCACAGTTCAACGATGACGATCCAGTCACTCCTGCCGCCGCCGATGAGTCAACAATGACCTACCCCTTCGATTCCGACCACCCAAACTTCAACTCGAACCCTAAATCAAAAACGAGCTACCTGATCAAAAACTGGAACCCAACCCATCACATAAAAACTCCCCGCCTCGACGACGCTGACCACTTGAGACCGCGAAACCCCATCCATAGCTCCGCCAGCTATCCACGCTTCCTCCCCCCAAGTCCGATGAACCCCGAAGCTCTAGTGACGACGTAGCGATCAAGTTTACAGCCTCGACCGAAACCATGCCCAAAACCCTACTCCTACGCCTCACCGCCGCCACGGTGGCTAATAAAACTACCAACCATTTTCCCCTAACTCGCCAACATCCTAGCAACCTCTAGCAGAGACCCCGACCACCACTAGTCCCTCGATCATCCGAAATCACTCAAAACCCATAATCTGATCATCTACAGAAATCTCTCTCGATCCCAAACTAAAAATTGTGATTTAACTTCTAAAATTCATGATTTTTGATAACAAAACAGATTATAAACCTGAAACCATGAATTATTTAAGTCGAGAAATTGATATGTTTACAATTTCCACTATCTTTCTAAATTTCCAGATAGTTTTCAAACTTATTAAGCTTATATATATTTTTGAATCTTAGTTTATGGATAAACAAACATACTTTGTTTAAATACTAAGTCTATCAGAGATTAGTTAAAGACGTTTTGAATTTTGACTTGTTTTAAAACTCTATAGCCTGAAACAAAGATGATCCATACATATCAAACATGCACACTTCTAACACATTCATATATACAGGAATCTCACTTATATATATACATGCAAAGCATAATTCATTCCAGGAATTCACATGCAACAGATTTTCATTTACTCAAGCGTTTGATAAAAATGTTTACTCACTAGTAATAATGAACAAAGACTTTAAAAAATGAGATGCTCTGATTTGAAACCGGAAAGCACTTGGTCTTTTGAAAACTTGATTATGTTGCTTAGTTGAGTTGATCTTGCTTTTTAAACTGAAATGAAGTTGCTTTGATTGCTTGATGATCTTTGCTTGATTTAGTTGAATATGCTGTTTGAATTAATTTTCTGGTTTTGCTTACTCTTTTATAAGTTTTGTTTCTTTGAGCTTTGAAAATTGAAGATAGAAAAAGTGAAATGGAAGAGAAGATATTGATATATATATAGAGTTAATTATGATTTTTAAAAATAAAAGAAAAGAAAATAGTTACACTTGTTTAATATGCTAACATTTGTCATTTGGATATGTTAATCACCTTACATTTGTTAAACTATAAATATTTAACTTACATGTGTAATTATGCATGTATTTATTTATTTTTAAATGTTTTTATAAAACTTTTATATTTAATTTTCAATTTAGTTAATACATTTCTCTTAATTTATATTTATAAAATCCCTTAAAGAAAATAATATAAAATAAATCATATACATATATATTTTTAAATCCAAAATATTTTAAGATATTTATCTTTCGAATTTCTAGTTCAAATTCAAATTAAAATCCAATTTAAAATCAACTCAATTATATATATATATATTCATTTAAACAAACACATATTTAATTTGAAAATGATAATTCTATTTAAAGTCTTATATATATACATATAAGCAAACACATTATTTAATTTGCTTGAAAATAATAATTTTTCTATTTAAAATCTATTATATATATGTATATATAAACAATCATTTTTATTTGTTTTAAAAGAATAATTTGTCAATTTTAAATAATTAATAAAGGAGGTTATCTCATTTTAATTGCTTGAAATTTCCAGGATATCACAATAACTGTCCAGGCTGAATCTAGGTTAGGCTCTGATATTGTATTCAAGATTTTCTGCTACAAAGATTTTATATTTAAATAATATATTTTATTCCTTTCATGTGAGATTTTGTTCTATCTTTATTTTCCTTTTCCCCTAACAATTGGGTTTTCGACACATGGATTTGCCGCATAAGGATGTATTAGTGTCAATTTTAAAGGGTTGAAAACCTCGGTTGTTACATTAGGTATCAGAGCTTAGGTTGAGGGAACACCTAGGCTTTGTAGGGTAAAACTCATAATAGATATGGTTATTAATACCCTAAAATGAGCGGCTCATCAGAGATAGGATTAGTAACGCCGTATAATGAGTTTGAGAGTAATATATATATGAGCACTTATTTGTTATTTGATAAAAAATTTGTTTTGTGTTGATTTATCTATTGAGCGGTTTATAGATTCTGGTCGATATGCCCAATTACCGTTATCAATAGGAATTTCTAAACATTTGAACAAGACAAACCGACCACTGTTTTAAAAGGATTATATTTTAAGTATACAAGAATATCTTTTGAAAGATATAAATATTTATGTGTTTTAGTTTATGGGTTAGGAGAAGGATAATACTCAGTTATCATCACTAAGTGATTGATTGTTTAACATAAAAATTTAAGTACAAACACCTCGTGAGTTTAGTTTCACAATTTGACTATGGGGTATTCATTAAATAATAATGTTAGTTTAAGATTAAGGAATTTATATAAGATAATAAATAAGCATGTAGTATAAAGGTGTATTTTACAAAATGATTTTGCAAAATATGGATATAAAAAGACATATTAACGAATTTTGAGAAACTAAATTTTGGGTATTTTGGAGAAGAATTATAAAAATTCTAAAAGTAGTAAGTTAATATAAGATGATTTTATGAAGGGATTTACAAAATGGGTTTTATACAAAAAATTTAATGGATTTTTGAAAAAAAAATTCAAATAAGAAATTTAAAAAGTAAGAAAGTCTCAAATGAAAATAGTTTGAGTGGCTCGAAAATAACTAAAAATGGACAAGAGATATGTCTGGATGGTAAATACTTCTCTTAAGTATTATCCTTCTTGTTAAGGGGATATAAGATACTACTGGTAGTACCCAGTTTCTTGGTGTTATTTTCGGGTTTCTCAATCTATATAATTTTCCGTAACTTAAAAAGATAATTTTGAATTATTACTAACAGGTTAATATCAAGAGTGGTTAAAAAAAGGAATATATTATAATGAAAGGAATTGATTGTAATTTTGGAAAATAAAAGGTAAATTATCTTCTAAACTGAAAAGATTCCTCTAGGATGAAATGTTTTCCTTTAAGAAAAATATTTGGAAATAAAAATTTAGAGTGATTATATATAAAGAATTTTTTTATATAATATAAAGAAGTGTCATTATAAAGAGTGTTTAAATTAAGAAATTATTTAAGAAATTATTTTATAAAATAAAGTGTAATTAGAAAAAATAAAATGATGTTTGAGAAAGTTGGATTTGAGAATTCATATCCTAATGTTTTGAAAAAGTATAAAATAGAAAGTTATGCAATATAAAATAAGTTTGGGATTAAATCTATTAACAAGTAAATTTCAAAAGAATTTTGAAATAAGAATTATTATGGTATTATTCCAAATAAAGGATAATCGATTTCTTTTGGAAAAAGGGATAGAAATATTTTTAGGAATAAATATTTTGAAGAAAGGGTTTATAAAGGTATTTAAATGAAAAAAATAAAAGATTTATGAGGATTTGAAAAAGTCAAATAAGTTGTAAGTAGGTTATTTCATCACATGATTTTGATCTAAGATTCAAGTATTGAACTTTGAGGTGTTTATATCAGTGAAAAAGGATTTATCACTAGATTCTTGATGACGAACATTGATGATAGATTGTGATTGGGTACTTGACTTTTCTATCATAGTTGTAGGCTATGTAAGGAAACAAAGTTTTCAAATCAAGAAGCCTGATCAAAGTCCGCACAAGAGGATCGGGGGATTAATACTAGTTCGAAAGTAAAGTTGTGGATTCGAAAATATATCAAATTGGATGATCTGTATACATCATATGGATGTAATTTTAAAAATAAATATTTTGGGAAAATACCTTTGGGTTCTGTTTTGGTGTAATTTTGGGGATGAAATTCTTTTAAGGGGGCAAAATGTAACGACCCAGAATTTCACTGCTTTGTTTAGTGAATATTTAATTAATTTTAAATGTTCAATATATAAGTTTTATGATAAAAATAAATTCATTTTAATTAACTAATAATGTTGGTGAAACTGTTTTAAAAATTTGTTTAACAAATTAAACAGTTCATAGAAAAACAGAAAATTTGACCGGAGAACATTTTCCAAAATTTCGACCTTTCGACACTAGAAAGTTGTCGGGAACATTGTTCGTCTTTGTGCACCATATATACATTTATATAAGAGTTATTAACTAGATAACAATACACTTAAATAAATTATCTTATATTAATTTGGAAATGAAAGTGATGTGACTAGACATAATAATCATATATATATATATATATATATATATATATATATATATATATATATATATAAGAAAGTGGTGTGACTAGACATAATTATATATATATATATAAAAGAAAGTGATGTGACTAGATATAATAATTATATATATATATAAGAAGTGATGTGACTAAACATAATAATTATATATATAAAAGAGAGTGATGTGACTAAACATAATTATATATATATATATATATTATAAAATATTTATGATGTGACTAGATATAATTATGACAAGTTATATTATTTAATTTATTTTAAATAGTTATAAAGTGATAATAAATAATTTATAATAGTTTTATAAAGAGATATATAATCAGTTTGAAAATATAAGAAAATTAACATCGCTTAATATTGATTTATACGATTTTATGATTCAAATGAGATCAATTTTTATTAATTAAAAATGATAAGTAATTGGTTTTCAAACTTTATTTACAAGTATATGTATATTATCTAATAAACGAAAATATGAATGGGAATCAAAATCAAAATACATAGCGGTTTGACATATATAAGTTGCATAACGTTGTTTATATGACTTGAACATATATATAACATAGTAATACACACTCTAGCACAAGTATACATACAAATTACATACATACACATATACATACATTTAAATATTAACGAATATGTAAGATATTTTATATAACTTCATTAATAAGCATACTTAAGTCAAAGGCACATGGAAAGAAGTGATTTGAGGTGATGGAGCACATGGGTAAGGAGTACTAACGTGTACGATGTTGGAGGAAAGGATGTGAAATGGCGATGTGAAGTAACATGAAAGTATCATGATATTTTATTACAACTTTTTCCCTATAAATACCACACTCCATTCTCATATTTCCACACTTCATTCCTACATCTTCCTCCTTCTTAAGCTCGAAGAGCTCCTCTTCAATGGATTTCGAGCCTTAAAAAAGTTAGCAAAGTTATTGCAAAGAAATGTCAAAATTATATACATATGCAAAATATGTTGCTACCTCCTCAAAACAAGCTCAAACTCCATCCTACACCTTCTATAACCCACGACTATGACCTATGTCCATGTTTAGGCATGCATCACCTAATTCCAAGAGGATACCGAGCCCACTAAGAGTCAAGGAGGAGATTCGAGGAGCTCCGGAGTAAAATTTATGGAGAGAAATGCCGTCGAAATGATTTTAGGAAGCATCGAAGAGAAGTGGAGTTGTTTAAGTGGTGTATTAGTGTAGTGTTGATTCGATTGAATGTTGGTAGGACGTTTGTTTTGAAACGGTGAGTACTCGATTTACTTTTATTTAGAAAATAATTAAATGATAGTTTAAATTATAAAATTTAAATGCATGTTAGATAACTTGGTTGATTATATGGTTGGTTATGTGGATGTTGATATGGTTGATAACTTGGTTTTGATAAATCATAAGAATCATGTTAGAATTGTTAATTAATAGAAATGAATTCATATAATGTGTGTATAGAGTTTATTTAGCCTCTAATGGTTTTGAAAATATAGAAAGGTTGAAAATGAATATTATAATAATATAATATTCTAAAATGATTTAAAGGTAAAAAGGAGATTTAATATGGAAAAATATTGGTTTAAATGTTTGAAAATTATTTGTAAATGCTTTATAAACATATGAAAGTTTTTTGGTGAAGTTTGAAAGGTAACTGGAAATTCAGTCAAAAATAGGCGCGTCGCGTAACAGTAGTATGCGATTTCACGCCGTAAAATTCATACAAGTGTAGAGTGTGGAATATAGCTCGGAATTCTTTGACATAAGAATTTTCCAAACTATTATATTGATAGTTTTCAAACCAAGTAAGAAAATTGAGATTTTAATAAGTAGATTTTGAGATATGAGTAGGACAAGTTTCTGAAAAATAGCGGTTTTGAAGTTCGGAATCCATAACAGGATTTCTTTTAAAATAATATATTAAAGTTGTTTAAAATATGAAACAAATTCTTAAAATATTTTAAAATGTTTTAAAAGTGATTCGAGTTATAAAAACAAAATTTCAAGTGATAGAAAGTCGTTTTGATCAGTATAGCTTAAAAAACACTTTCCGCATCACTTTTCCGCATCACTTTTCTGTAACTTTTGAAATACAGTTATAAACGCAACCATTCTTTTCCAAATCTTTTGTAAATATTTTTGAATGATTAATAACTTATTCTAAAGGCAATTTTAAAGGATTTATGGAATGATTAAAGGTCTAATAATTTAGAGTCGATCAAACAACTTGACCGCCTTATGGGCGTCATAGAGATAGTGTATAGGCTTAAGTTTGGAAAACCGGTTTCCTGCTCTCCCTGACTATCCGCACTGTCCCGATGGAGGGGATAGAAATTTGATTTACTCGAATAAATTTTTTCCAAAGTATAAAGGATATAATTTTTCAAATATACATAACTTGGATTTTATGGAGATAATTGTCAGGACCCGTAAATCCGTACTCCTTGAATAGACACTAATCTCCATTGATTAACTCAAGGTGAACGAAAATACGAACACTGAGGGTTTTTAAGAAAGAAGAAAGAGGTAGAAAAAGAGAAAGAAAACAAAGAACAGAACAGAACAACAGAATCTCACAATTCGCAGCGGAAACAACATATAATAGATAAATGAATAATCTTTCAATAAAGAACTATATCAGTTATTACATCACATTATATTACATTACATCAAATCATCAGAGTGCACAACAACATACAACAATGCAGCGGAAAAAGAAATACTATATACTCGTAATATGCTACGCCATCCAGCTTGCCTCCTGCAACTCCTGAATATCCAGAATATCCTGATAAACCTTAACTCTTGACTGCCCGTGTGGAAATTGGTGGGCACCCAGAGTTTAGGAAGGAAAACAATAAACTCCGAGTCAGTCATGTGACTGGTGTGAGAACTCAAAACAGTTTATTTATCTTTAAAATCAAAATAGTGGAATATTTTTAATCAATTCGCAATGCTTTTAAAAAATGAGACTACCATAAGGCCTCCCGCACACACACACATGCAAACGCAGAATCGGAGGAGATTTCTCCTTATGATAGTCAAAGATGCTTGATACGCATTTAAAATAACATTTGATATTATTATTAGTGCATAGTGTAGAACAAATCATTTCGAAAGTAAAGATATAAATCTTAGCCAACATACGACCATTATCGTATGCCTACTATAGCTACTATCCAAACAGTGGTGACCACCATAAGTGAATAGCAGGTTCTACAACTAATACCGTACAAGTTTCGTATTGGGAATTGGATTTCCAACAAATGGTCAGGCCAAGGAACTTCCCATTGCCACTGAGAATGCCTCTGGAAAGACATCCCCGAGAACCAAACCGGAACTCTACCAACACAAGGCCGGGTTACCCCTTAACTGGGTAACTACTGACACGAGCACGCCATTCCCCGATCGTAAACGACCTTTTTCACGGGATCCCGATAACCAACAACCACAAAGTAATAACTCGTAGTAACCACATAGGTTAAATATCTGGGCTCCATACCATGATACAACCTCTATCCAGAAGGAAATGTACATACCCTAAGGGGAGCTACAGCAACCCCTAATAACCTTGCTGCATCTTTCCTGTTTTGACCATTACCGGGATGTGAGGCTCGATGAATTCACGTCCACAAAAACACACTTTGTACAAAAAGCCGTGCTTTGGGTCAACAAATGATCAACACAATGATCACTAAGATAGACGATCAAACAAATGATCCTATCACAAATAATCAACACAATGATCATTTACAGCAACACTCAGCATGTCACATTACCAAAATGGGATATATCGCTGATAACTTCAACTATATAACCTCTGAGCTCGTACGTCTCAGAGAAGGGTGTTAAGCAAAGAATAAATTCTTCGCCACCAACAGAAATATATTTGAAAGAAATCGGCTTTATAACTCAATTTGTAATGTCAGACACACAATCCATACAAGTCTGTTCCGGGCTCGAACAGAACCGAAGGCACTTACAAAGAAGTCCTTGCAATCCGGATATTCACTAATCACGTTCGGACTTCCCATCACATATGGAGTCTCTATACCGGGGACCAGTCGATGCAAAGACATTCGACAAGAAACCCTTTCGTTTTCGAAAATATCCGGTCTTCAACACCGTTCTTCGAATGCAATTCATAACGACGTATCACATATTCGGAATGGGTTATACGACCCCATGGTCCTTTCCCGGTTAACCCGAATAGTGAGCGCTTATTTTAAAAAAAATAAGTGTGACATTCAATTTCAAACAAATCACAACATGTACCATTTTAGGTAAATATCGATAGTCGGTTATTGAACTATCAATGGATATGCCAACATCACCAGCATCCAAATAATTTTCCAAATTATTTAATTCCAAAAATATCTTTAGAAGATATAACTTTTCATATTTCAAAAATAAATCAATATTTATTTTTAAACCTATTTTCCTAATTCCATTTATAAATTCCATATTGAATTTATATTTCCAAAATATTTATGAATATACGATTTCAAATATTCATTTTCAATTTATCTTCAAAAAGATAAATTCTCTAAACTTTCCATTTCTCATTGGAAAAACAATTTCCATACTTATTTATTTTATAAGTAATCCACAAATTCTATTTATTTTCAACCTTGAAAAATATTCCATATACACTAATCGAATTTAAGTATATTTTTCATTCTTTAAGGAAATCATTCACTTAACCATATTTATTTGGGCCAAAACGAATGTTGCGTAAAACATCGTTACGACAACCCAAAATCACTAGTATAGGGATTCGAAATAAAATAGATATATAAATCCCAATACTATACAAAACATTTCCTTTCGGAAATTATCTATTATAACAACAGTGTTATAATCTATTATTTCCTTTTATTTCTCGAAAACATCTATTTCAACAATAAATGTTGAAATCTATGATTTCGAATCTCAATATATATTTTAAAACATCGTTAGATCGTTTTAATTCTATTTAAAACATCACATTCCAAGTAATTCCTTTAACATAATATTCACTATTCAAAAACGTGAATATACTATGTTAATAAATTTCATCACTTCTATTCATTTTAGTTTAAGGAATTATTCACCGTTTAAAACATGAATATAACTCCATAAATAAATTAGAACCATTTACTTATCAAAATAAGTAGTTTGCGAATTTATAAAACAATGTTTATAAATTTCATTTTTATTCATTTTACAACAACTTCCTTTTATAAATTTCCTTTATAAATATATTCAATTTTATATCTCAATGATATACTAAAATTTCATATTATAAGTCAAACACTTATAATTTATTTGTTTATAAAATCATTCCTTTCAACTTCACAAATTTTATAAATCTTATAACTTATAAGATTCATCTATTTATCCAAAATCTTATTCTTTTAAATAACTTCACAAATTTTATAAACCTACTGTTTATAAAATTCCAATTATAACTTCACCGTTCATAATTCTATAAATTCATTCATTTGTGAAATTCATTCACAATTCATCCTAACTCTTATAAAAACTTCGTTTTATAATTCCAATATTTTAATTTACAAATATCCGTTTGTAATCTTTATATATAAAATTCTATTTATAACTTCATCGTTATAATTCTATAATTCCATTTCTATTTATGAAATTTATTTACAATTTATTCTAACTCTTATAAAACTTCGTTTTATAATTCCAATATTTTTATTTACAAATATCCATTTGTAAATCCTTTAATATAAATCAATTTATATTACTATTTTAAAAACATCTTTAAACTCTTTTATAATTCCATCTTTTGATTTAGAAATAATCCAATTTCATAAATCCTATTTTTAAACCTTTTTATAATTTATTCAAAAATCCCAATTTTATAAAAATCGTTAATCTCTTATTTTTCAAAAATCAACTTTTAACTATATTTCTCAAAAATAAAATTTTTATAACATAAAAATTTATAACGTTTATTTATTTAGAATGAATCAATTCTAAAAATATTTATAAAGCATATATTTTCAAAATTACTTTAGAAATCTCCTAAAATAAAAATCGTTATTTTTAAACTTCAAAAATTGGATCCGATGATGCAACACATCAATAGTCAATCACGATTTTCACACATCATATATCATCCATGATAAACAATCAAATATCATAATATATGAAATCAAATAAATATTGTGAGGAATCCAGTTGGATCCCTCCAACCTGTTTCCCTGCATCCACAGACATTAACACAATACCATTCCGTTTCAAGACGGAATATCGCGGTATATGGGATTTTATAAATATATATATCCGCTTACTAACGGCGCATAGGGTCTCATCCGCTAAAGAAAATGCGGGAAATCAATCAACTGCAATATATACATATGCCAATATATATATATTGCTATATATATAATATAATACCAATTCCACTTCGAGGTGGAATATCGCAGTATATGTGTGTAATAAATAACCTCCGCTTACTAACGGCGTATAGGGTCTATTCACATCCAATATATATATAACAATCATTATTCAATCAATCAATCAACACAGTCAATCAATTTTAAATTTAACTATTTAAAATTTTAAATAAACAACAAAATTCCTTTTGAGTGAGAAGTTCTCACCTTTGCTTTTATTAGCAATCCATTTTCCCATCTTGACTCGATTTCTTGATTTATACCTAGTATAAATATTTTATACAATTCAATTAATATTCGAATCAATCGAATAAATCAAATTTTCATTTGACAAATTTTAATTCATCAGCGATTTCATTTTTAATAGTTAAATTAACTGATAGTTTTATTTTTAAACCAATTTCTCGTTTAAACAAATTTATTTAACTAATTATTAAATTTTCTTTCTTTTAATAAATTAAATTAACCAGTGGCCTTTTTTTTTTAAAATCAATTCCTTTTAATAAACTTTCTTAACTAACTATTTAATTCGAAGCATTCTTTCTCTTTAATAAATAAATCTAAATTTATCTTTAACAATTTTATCTCTAATAAATTTATTTTCTTTTAAACCAAATTCCTGTTAAATAAATTTATTTAACTAAACATTTTACTTTCAAACTAACTTTCCTTTTTAATAAATTAAATCAACTAATTACTTTGGTTTTAACTATTAAATTTGTTATAAATAAATTTTTTTCTTTACAAATTTTCTGGTTTCAAACTAAGAACCTGAATTCAAACTGATTTTTCTTTAATTAAATTTAATTTGCCAATGATAAAAATTTAAACCTATTTTCTCTTTAAAAATTATTTTTCTTTGTTTAATAAATTATTTTAACTAAAATTTTAATTTAACTACAAATTTAAATTTTAAACCAATGATTTTATTTAAACCATATTTTAAAAACCTGCATAGTTTAACTTTCTGTAAAACTATATACATATATTTTTTTCTACTTGCATATGTATATATATATTAATTTAGAAATTGAATATTGATAAAAAAAAAAAAATTTACCTTTCTGGAAAATCACAAAACCCAGGCTCGAGCTCCCTCATCGTTGCCGCTGCGCTACTCCATACGCACGCACGCGCACGCCTCGTCGTCGCCGTCGCCGTCGCCACAGCCTACGCCGCCATCTCCATCGCGCGCGAGCTTCAAATCCCCTTGCGCGAGCCTACTGCATCGCCTCCAATCGCGTCGCGCCATCGCGCGCTTGCGCACGAACACCTACGGCCATCAACATCCTCCTTCGCACGCGGCATTCCCCCAATCACGCGCCCTAATCGAAGCTGCCGCACCTTCCAAATCGCGCTTGCCCCAAATTTGAACGACGTCGTCGCCGTTGCCTCCTACTCGCGTGAGCACGCGCGCGTGCCCCATCCTCGAACGCGTCGCCGCCGCGCCTCGCCCCACTCTCCATCCATCGATCGCGACCCTCGCGATTTTCTGATTCAAGGCTTCGGCCATTTTTTTTTCTTTTGATTTGAAAATTTAACTGAAGAAGAAAGGCTTGGGTTATATAAAATAAGGGGCGACGTGATTTTGCAGGGAAGAGTCGCGTTTGCACGATCTCCACACGAGTGAAGGCGTGATTGTAGTCGTATTTTTAGGCATGATAAATGGGAGAACGTGGTGTATTTGTTGACAAATTAAATTTAAATTTTAAATTTAATCGTTGAAAATCTCGACGCGTTTATGTGTCGTGTGCTCACATATTAACTCCGAAAATTACGAAATTTGAAATCCGGCAATAATTCAATATTCTGGACCCAATGGAACTGGTTTCGTCGAATTCCGAGACTGTGCCTCGGACGGCTATTTTTAAATATCGATTCAAACGATTAAATTTCAAAACTGAACAATTCACTTTCAATTTCAATTCTGAAGCTTCTATTATTTTCAGTATTATCAATATGAATTTTACAAGCCTTTAAAATATTTTTAATCGGCTTAAATTTGAAGATTCAAATTTTTATTCAACTCTCAATAGATTAAATTCTATAATTTAATCGTTATATTCAAAGTTATATTGAAAATTCAATCTAAACCATCATTTAAATATTTAAAATTAATTAAATATTTACAATTTAAATTGTTTAAAATTCTGGGTCGTTACAATCTTTCCCCCTTAAAAGAATTTCGTCCCGAAATTACAAATTAAGAAGAATGCCCTTATCCCTATTATTTTTCACAATCTAAATAGTTTTATCAACTTACTGGAACAAATCTTTTTACTAGAGATTTACTATCATTTCGACTAGCTTTTCAACTTCATTTATAGGTTTCAAACAATATTGTTTTACTAACAATTCAAATTTAAATTCAAATTCAAATTTTAAACTTTCAAATTTTTCTCAAAATTTTTCTAACACCCTAAATTTTCGAAAAATTTCGCCAGCGTTTCCTTTGCGCGGCTCGATCGGTACGACTACAAAATGGCACCACGGCCCCTCAGAATCAAAAAGAAAAGAGAAAAGCCAAGTGGCTAGAGAAGAAAGTCATCAAATCTCATACTTAAATTGAAATACGTACCTTTTTGTCGAGCAATTCAATTTTATCTTTGAAATCAAAATCTCAATTTCTTTATATACCTGTATAACCTGTATAATCTGCTAGTAGTAGCATCCAAATCCAACATTCAAACCAATTTGCCAATTCTATTACAAAATTTCCAACATATGTTTCTTATACGTTTTTACTTCATTTTTTTTTTTGAAGTTACATATCCATTTTCATTCAATTTTACATTTCAATTCAATTCACGATTTCAAATTCATTCGAATTCGATTCTCAATTTTAAATATTGAATTCTATTGATTAGCTTTCATTTAGTAATTCACATTACTACCTTAAATTAGTTTCATTCACTAATTCTTTTCAATATTCAATTCATCTCGAATTTACTTAATTACTTAATTCAATTTTTATTGCTTACCACCAATTCACATACCATTTTCATATTCATTCCATGAATAAATTATCAAGTTAATTTACTTGAATTCAATTCACTTTATTTTGTTTCATATACTAAGGATAATAATTCTATATTATCACTTCTTAACAATCATGCAACCATATACTATAATAATTTATTAAAAAATCATTTCTTTCTATACAAAAATGGTTTTGGGTACAAATTATCTTATAATATAAATCAATTTTATATTCACTAACAAATACGCGCTCATATCTATTATTACACTCAAACTCATTCTAGAGTACTGCTGACTCTATCTCTAACGAGTAATACCCATCAGAACCATGGTTGTCGCTTAACCAACAGCTCTGATACCACATTGTCAGGACCCGTAAATCCGTACTCCTTGAATAGACACTAATCTCCATTGATTAACTCAAGGTGAACGAAAATACGAACACTGAGGGTTTTTAAGAAAGAAGAAAGAGGTAGAAAAAGAGAAAGAAAACAAAGAACAGAACAGAACAACAGAATCTCACAATTCGCAGCGGAAACAACATATAATAGATAAATGAATAATCTTTCAATAAAGAACTATATCAGTTATTACATCACATTATATTACATTACATCAAATCATCAGAGTGCACAACAACATACAACAATGCAGCGGAAAAAGAAATACTATATACTCGTAATATGCTACGCCATCCAGCTTGCCTCCTGCAACTCCTGAATATCCAGAATATCCTGATAAACCTTAACTCTTGACTGCCCGTGTGGAAATTGGTGGGCACCCAGAGTTTAGGAAGGAAAACAATAAACTCCGAGTCAGTCATGTGACTGGTGTGAGAACTCAAAACAGTTTATTTATCTTTAAAATCAAAATAGTGGAATATTTTTAATCAATTCGCAATGCTTTTAAAAAATGAGACTACCATAAGGCCTCCCGCACACACACACATGCAAACGCAGAATCGGAGGAGATTTCTCCTTATGATAGTCAAAGATGCTTGATACGCATTTAAAATAACATTTGATATTATTATTAGTGCATAGTGTAGAACAAATCATTTCGAAAGTAAAGATATAAATCTTAGCCAACATACGACCATTATCGTATGCCTACTATAGCTACTATCCAAACAGTGGTGACCACCATAAGTGAATAGCAGGTTCTACAACTAATACCGTACAAGTTTCGTATTGGGAATTGGATTTCCAACAAATGGTCAGGCCAAGGAACTTCCCATTGCCACTGAGAATGCCTCTGGAAAGACATCCCCGAGAACCAAACCGGAACTCTACCAACACAAGGCCGGGTTACCCCTTAACTGGGTAACTACTGACACGAGCACGCCATTCCCCGATCGTAAACGACCTTTTTCACGGGATCCCGATAACCAACAACCACAAAGTAATAACTCGTAGTAACCACATAGGTTAAATATCTGGGCTCCATACCATGATACAACCTCTATCCAGAAGGAAATGTACATACCCTAAGGGGAGCTACAGCAACCCCTAATAACCTTGCTGCATCTTTCCTGTTTTGACCATTACCGGGATGTGAGGCTCGATGAATTCACGTCCACAAAAACACACTTTGTACAAAAAGCCGTGCTTTGGGTCAACAAATGATCAACACAATGATCACTAAGATAGACGATCAAACAAATGATCCTATCACAAATAATCAACACAATGATCATTTACAGCAACACTCAGCATGTCACATTACCAAAATGGGATATATCGCTGATAACTTCAACTATATAACCTCTGAGCTCGTACGTCTCAGAGAAGGGTGTTAAGCAAAGAATAAATTCTTCGCCACCAACAGAAATATATTTGAAAGAAATCGGCTTTATAACTCAATTTGTAATGTCAGACACACAATCCATACAAGTCTGTTCCGGGCTCGAACAGAACCGAAGGCACTTACAAAGAAGTCCTTGCAATCCGGATATTCACTAATCACGTTCGGACTTCCCATCACATATGGAGTCTCTATACCGGGGACCAGTCGATGCAAAGACATTCGACAAGAAACCCTTTCGTTTTCGAAAATATCCGGTCTTCAACACCGTTCTTCGAATGCAATTCATAACGACGTATCACATATTCGGAATGGGTTATACGACCCCATGGTCCTTTCCCGGTTAACCCGAATAGTGAGCGCTTATTTTAAAAAAAATAAGTGTGACATTCAATTTCAAACAAATCACAACATGTACCATTTTAGGTAAATATCGATAGTCGGTTATTGAACTATCAATGGATATGCCAACATCACCAGCATCCAAATAATTTTCCAAATTATTTAATTCCAAAAATATCTTTAGAAGATATAACTTTTCATATTTCAAAAATAAATCAATATTTATTTTTAAACCTATTTTCCTAATTCCATTTATAAATTCCATATTGAATTTATATTTCCAAAATATTTATGAATATACGATTTCAAATATTCATTTTCAATTTATCTTCAAAAAGATAAATTCTCTAAACTTTCCATTTCTCATTGGAAAAACAATTTCCATACTTATTTATTTTATAAGTAATCCACAAATTCTATTTATTTTCAACCTTGAAAAATATTCCATATACACTAATCGAATTTAAGTATATTTTTCATTCTTTAAGGAAATCATTCACTTAACCATATTTATTTGGGCCAAAACGAATGTTGCGTAAAACATCGTTACGACAACCCAAAATCACTAGTATAGGGATTCGAAATAAAATAGATATATAAATCCCAATACTATACAAAACATTTCCTTTCGGAAATTATCTATTATAACAACAGTGTTATAATCTATTATTTCCTTTTATTTCTCGAAAACATCTATTTCAACAATAAATGTTGAAATCTATGATTTCGAATCTCAATATATATTTTAAAACATCGTTAGATCGTTTTAATTCTATTTAAAACATCACATTCCAAGTAATTCCTTTAACATAATATTCACTATTCAAAAACGTGAATATACTATGTTAATAAATTTCATCACTTCTATTCATTTTAGTTTAAGGAATTATTCACCGTTTAAAACATGAATATAACTCCATAAATAAATTAGAACCATTTACTTATCAAAATAAGTAGTTTGCGAATTTATAAAACAATGTTTATAAATTTCATTTTTATTCATTTTACAACAACTTCCTTTTATAAATTTCCTTTATAAATATATTCAATTTTATATCTCAATGATATACTAAAATTTCATATTATAAGTCAAACACTTATAATTTATTTGTTTATAAAATCATTCCTTTCAACTTCACAAATTTTATAAATCTTATAACTTATAAGATTCATCTATTTATCCAAAATCTTATTCTTTTAAATAACTTCACAAATTTTATAAACCTACTGTTTATAAAATTCCAATTATAACTTCACCGTTCATAATTCTATAAATTCATTCATTTGTGAAATTCATTCACAATTCATCCTAACTCTTATAAAAACTTCGTTTTATAATTCCAATATTTTAATTTACAAATATCCGTTTGTAATCTTTATATATAAAATTCTATTTATAACTTCATCGTTATAATTCTATAATTCCATTTCTATTTATGAAATTTATTTACAATTTATTCTAACTCTTATAAAACTTCGTTTTATAATTCCAATATTTTTATTTACAAATATCCATTTGTAAATCCTTTAATATAAATCAATTTATATTACTATTTTAAAAACATCTTTAAACTCTTTTATAATTCCATCTTTTGATTTAGAAATAATCCAATTTCATAAATCCTATTTTTAAACCTTTTTATAATTTATTCAAAAATCCCAATTTTATAAAAATCGTTAATCTCTTATTTTTCAAAAATCAACTTTTAACTATATTTCTCAAAAATAAAATTTTTATAACATAAAAATTTATAACGTTTATTTATTTAGAATGAATCAATTCTAAAAATATTTATAAAGCATATATTTTCAAAATTACTTTAGAAATCTCCTAAAATAAAAATCGTTATTTTTAAACTTCAAAAATTGGATCCGATGATGCAACACATCAATAGTCAATCACGATTTTCACACATCATATATCATCCATGATAAACAATCAAATATCATAATATATGAAATCAAATAAATATTGTGAGGAATCCAGTTGGATCCCTCCAACCTGTTTCCCTGCATCCACAGACATTAACACAATACCATTCCGTTTCAAGACGGAATATCGCGGTATATGGGATTTTATAAATATATATATCCGCTTACTAACGGCGCATAGGGTCTCATCCGCTAAAGAAAATGCGGGAAATCAATCAACTGCAATATATACATATGCCAATATATATATATTGCTATATATATAATATAATACCAATTCCACTTCGAGGTGGAATATCGCAGTATATGTGTGTAATAAATAACCTCCGCTTACTAACGGCGTATAGGGTCTATTCACATCCAATATATATATAACAATCATTATTCAATCAATCAATCAACACAGTCAATCAATTTTAAATTTAACTATTTAAAATTTTAAATAAACAACAAAATTCCTTTTGAGTGAGAAGTTCTCACCTTTGCTTTTATTAGCAATCCATTTTCCCATCTTGACTCGATTTCTTGATTTATACCTAGTATAAATATTTTATACAATTCAATTAATATTCGAATCAATCGAATAAATCAAATTTTCATTTGACAAATTTTAATTCATCAGCGATTTCATTTTTAATAGTTAAATTAACTGATAGTTTTATTTTTAAACCAATTTCTCGTTTAAACAAATTTATTTAACTAATTATTAAATTTTCTTTCTTTTAATAAATTAAATTAACCAGTGGCCTTTTTTTTTTAAAATCAATTCCTTTTAATAAACTTTCTTAACTAACTATTTAATTCGAAGCATTCTTTCTCTTTAATAAATAAATCTAAATTTATCTTTAACAATTTTATCTCTAATAAATTTATTTTCTTTTAAACCAAATTCCTGTTAAATAAATTTATTTAACTAAACATTTTACTTTCAAACTAACTTTCCTTTTTAATAAATTAAATCAACTAATTACTTTGGTTTTAACTATTAAATTTGTTATAAATAAATTTTTTTCTTTACAAATTTTCTGGTTTCAAACTAAGAACCTGAATCCAAACTGATTTTTCTTTAATTAAATTTAATTTGCCAATGATAAAAATTTAAACCTATTTTCTCTTTAAAAATTATTTTTCTTTGTTTAATAAATTATTTTAACTAAAATTTTAATTTAACTACAAATTTAAATTTTAAACCAATGATTTTATTTAAACCATATTTTAAAAACCTGCATAGTTTAACTTTCTGTAAAACTATATATATATATTTTTTTCTACTTGCATATGTATATATATATATTAATTTAGAAATTGAATATTGATAAAAAATTTTTTTTTTACCTTTCTGGAAAATCACAAAACCCAGGCTCGAGCTCCCTCATCGTTGCCGCTGCGCTACTCCATACGCACGCACGCGCACGCCTCGTCGTCGCCGTCGCCACAGCCTACGCCGCCATCTCCATCGCGCGCGAGCTTCAAATCCCCTTGCGCGAGCCTACTGCATCGCCTCCAATCGCGTCGCGCCATCGCGCGCTTGCGCACGAACACCTACGGCCATCAACATCCTCCTTCGCACGCGGCATTCCCCCAATCACGCGCCCTAATCGAAGCTGCCGCACCTTCCAAATCGCGCTTGCCCCAAATTTGAACGACGTCGTCGCCGTTGCCTCCTACTCGCGTGAGCACGCGCGCGTGCCCCATCCTCGAACGCGTCGCCGCCGCGCCTCGCCCCACTCTCCATCCATCGATCGCGACCCTCGCGATTTTCTGATTCAAGGCTTCGGCCATTTTTTTTTTCTTTTGATTTGAAAATTTAACTGAAGAAGAAAGGCTTGGGTTATATAAAATAAGGGGCGACGTGATTTTGCAGGGAAGAGTCGCGTTTGCACGATCTCCACACGAGTGAAGGCGTGATTGTAGTCGTATTTTTAGGCATGATAAATGGGAGAACGTGGTGTATTTGTTGACAAATTAAATTTAAATTTTAAATTTAATCGTTGAAAATCTCGACGCGTTTATGTGTCGTGTGCTCACATATTAACTCCGAAAATTACGAAATTTGAAATCCGGCAATAATTCAATATTCTGGACCCAATGGAACTGGTTTCGTCGAATTCCGAGACTGTGCCTCGGACGGCTATTTTTAAATATCGATTCAAACGATTAAATTTCAAAACTGAACAATTCACTTTCAATTTCAATTCTGAAGCTTCTATTATTTTCAGTATTATCAATATGAATTTTACAAGCCTTTAAAATATTTTTAATCGGCTTAAATTTGAAGATTCAAATTTTTATTCAACTCTCAATAGATTAAATTCTATAATTTAATCGTTATATTCAAAGTTATATTGAAAATTCAATCTAAACCATCATTTAAATATTTAAAATTAATTAAATATTTACAATTTAAATTGTTTAAAATTCTGGGTCGTTACAATAATCTTCTTGTACTTGGCGATAAATCCCGAAGAGTGAACCCGTACTATTCGTGGAATTTAATAGACGATTTCTCCATTATTCCGTCCATAGTACTGGGTGAATAAGGGAATTGATATTGAGTAGAATAGATGATTTCTATAGATTCCGCTCACTTAATATTTACTGGTTTTGGATTAACATCCTAGATAACATGGTTCTAACTCGACCAAAGTTTTAAGTTTTGAATTAAGAAATCTTTGTAAAATTTTAAATAAATGATTTGGAATTATTTTAATTTATAAACTTGAATTAATTGTTATAGGTTTGCAGAAAAATATTTCTCAAATAACATCGTTTTTTACCTATTTAAAAGTTATGTTTTAGAAATAATAAAACTTTGATGAAGATTTAATAAATGATTTGAAAACATTTTCCTAAGTAAAAAGTGAATTGATTTGGAATTATTCCAAGATTAAAAAGGTTTAAATTTGCCAAATGATTTGACAAACGAGGCTTAATGATTCCATATACTGTTAAGAAGATAAAGGAATAATTAAACGATTATATATCTATGAGATATTTATGAATGAATAAAAAGTTGAATTAAATTGAATGATGATTGATAGTCACATATGAACTTAACATCTTTTTAACCGATGATTGGTTCGCAGGAACCGGGTTCAGATTTGGGTAAATCCTATCCAAAAACCACTTCGAACCAATATATTCATTCGAAAGTGAATACATGCCAAAGATGATGATTATCGAAGATCGAAGACCTTCATAGTGAAAAGACTACTTGTTGACATTCTCTATTGTGTTTTGAAATCTTCGGATTGCAAGGATTGCTCCCTACTAATGGTTGTAGGAGGAGTGCCTTCGGTTTCGTTCAATCTCACAACGAACATGTATGGACGAATGTCTGACATTGTATTTTTGATCATAATACTTGATCTCTATCAATGTATCATCTGCTTGGTGGGGGAGAAGGCAACTTCTCTTAGCTTAACACCATTTCCTAAGACGTACGAGCTCAGAAGTTACACATTTGTAGAAATAAGTTGTGTGATTAGGGAATGGCATGCATGGCTTTGTTAAAAAAAAGTATGGCTTTATGAAAAGAAGAGTGTAGCCTCTCGAGCCTCACATCTCGGAGAAGATATTGGTAATTATGTGGTTGCATTACATATATCAGGCTATCGGTTGTATGAGTATGGAGGAGTCTAGTGGAATCTGGACCCTCAAGGCATTTATTGCCCCATTTATTTGAATATAGTAGGTAGCTTGTGTAAAGTGATAAGGTTACTGGATATTGGTTGTGTAGCAAGTATAGTTCCAAGTGACCTTCTTGAGAAAAGCGATTAAGGCACCGTGGGAACTATGTTTGCTATGGTGGGTCGAAGGAAAATGCCATTAGTTCCCTATCATGTTGGAAATTCCAAATCCAATACGAGCTTTAAATTTTGATTGTATTTCCAAAATAGCTGTAATACTTTACGAACATTTCAGCTACCCCTTTGGTATCACATATTCCGTCCGGTGTATTCCATTGACCTAGTCTGGATATATTACCATAGGTTTAGTTCAGATATTGAAAATTTATTTTGATATATTACTTGAAAAGTATTTTCAAAAGAATGTCATTAATAATAATATCAAAGTGTTTTTCATTATAAAGTAATTTGGTTATCATAAGATAAAAACACGTCCGTATTTATGTGTGTGCGTGGTCTCATAAGATACCCTTCTTTTCAGTGGTTTTGATTTACATCAACATTTAAAATTACAAGTATCTCACGCTGGTTTATCGAGCCCGGTCCGAGTATTTTTAATACTCGGGTTAGATCCGAGGAGTTTTAGGTTTACTTGAAGACACTTGGAGTTTCCAAAGGAGAGTTGGAGATCTTCATCTACATATAGACGTATTCTATTATCCACTGCATCTATTGCATTTGTTTGTTTGGTTTCCAGCATTTGTAAGGATAGCTATTTATAACTGTTCAGGCTGAATATAGATTAGAATCTAATATTTTATTCAAAATTTTCCGCTGTAAAGACTTTATATTGAAATAATATATGTTATTCCATTCGTGTGAGATTTTTTTCTATCTTTATTTTCTTTTTCCCCTAACAATCGGGCTTTTTGGCACTTGGATTTGCGACATGCGGATGTATTAGGGTCATTTTCGAGGGTTGAAAACCTTGATCGTTACACATATCCAAATATCAGCCATAGTAAATTCAAATAATGGGTAAGTCTCTTCTCAAGATACCCAACACAACATTAATATTAAGTCTTTGGATAGTAATATTAACTGTAAGTAGTACTCTTGTTGTAATGATCAAACACTAACAATAAATTCAAGTTAACAATCTTTCTTTGGACGATTAGTTATTCTTTTGTAAACCTTATAATTGTCACATATTTATCACCACATACGTGTAAGTTATGACAAACATTAGTCTTCTTTTGGGTCGGCTAACATCCGCATAAATAAATACACAACAATGTCAAATATTTTCATGGATAACTAAAGTAAGAGAGGTCACTTTAGTGACATGTTACTTGAATTAGCTCACTTAGAATGTAGGATAGTTACAATTAGTTTACAAAGAGATACCTGTGAGAAATGCAGATTATGGATCTTAAGGCTAGAATTAACACTAGAGGGGGATGAATAGTGTTTTAAGGAATTACTATTTCTTTTTGAGTATATATTAATTTGAACATAAATGTATGTAATATTCAGACACAGATATGATCACAGAATCAAACACAGATGAAGAAATAAAGTAAAAGCAATAAAGGAAAGAACACGTCGGATTTTATACTGGTTCGGAGTTACCCTACATCCAGTCCCGCAACACAAGTATGGATTTCCTTTCAAAATCAATTCTTACAATTACACCCTCGATTTCAAGGCCACGAGGTACACCGTTCCAGATTCACAATCCTCTTGGTAGAGATACTAGATCTTACGGGCAACAAGTTCACCCAATTGATTTTCCATGCTACAATCACACCGTTTCTCGCTTGATTGATTTTACAGGCTACAATCACACCTTTTCTCACTCAATTAATCACAAAGAAGTCTATAACTCTAAATAGCATTGGGATCTTGTTGAGATAGTGATAGAGAATCAAACCAGAGATGATCTAGTTAGATTCAATGGTGATTTCAGCAGAGTAATGGTAAGAATGTATACAAAGAAACGTGGAAGAAGAAGAGGAATGAAATCAGAGAATATATGAATATAAATTCGTTTAAAACAACCCCTATTTATAGTAGAACAACAACCATGTCCATTCGTGAAAGGATATGATGAATAGACACTCCTTTGAAATTCAAACTTTTGAAATAAACTGTCACCTTGTCGACAAGGGTCCCTTGGGGTTGTCGACAGGCCTAAGTTATTTTTGGTAACTTGTTTTTTCCATTGAAAATAACTTCTATCTTGTATTAAAACTATTTTTAAACTTTATAAATATACTTAACTATAGTTAAAATAAATAAATAAGTATAGAGAATAATATTTTGCTATATATAAAATTTTACTATAATTTTATATTTAAATCTAAGTAGAAATATTAAAAGTTAAATATATTATAACTAAAAGATAGTTAAAAACCAAGGATAATTTGATTTTGAAAATAAAGATTATTTTAAGGCTAAAAGTATTTTAAAACCAGGATAGATGTTTCTGATTCTTTTAAGAAGAAGATTTTGAAATTATTTTGAAAACTAGATATAATTTTGTAAAAAATCTGAATAAAAGTTAGTGGATACAAAATAATGTTCCACTGGATTTTTCATAGGTTTCATCCTACTTAGGGTTTCATCCCTTTAACGGCCTCGAAGTGGATTCCATTCCATGAATAAAATGGATTTTAAGATGTCAGTACTTTTCTAGGAGTTTTTAACAAAATTCCTAATTAAATTACTTATTATTGAACTTGAACTCTTGATAATCTTGATACTCATGAGTCTTGAATCTTGATTTCTTCGGTCTTGAGTTTATCAATTCTTGAATCTCTATACTATACAGTCTTCATTGTTTGGTACCTATATATATATATATATCCTGCATATACATATATATCTAAGCAACAATGTTAGTATTTATATTTATAACCTTATTCTAAGGTTGTTGTCATCAAAACTAACTTCCTAACAATCTCCTCCCTTTTGATGATGACAACCTTTGTTTATAAAATATTACTTCTATCCTAATAACCCCCCCTAAACCTAATAACTCCCCCTTAATCTATGCCTAACTATCCTATTTTATACTTCACCCCCTTTGTCATCAACAAAACTAACTCCAAACTATATAACTCCCCCTTATTCTGATACTATATGACATGTGATTATAATGATAGAGTTATCATAATTAATCAATACTTAATTCTAAAACTAAAACTTAGTCCTTAATTACTAACTATCCTAACTAAGAATCCATATATGATAATAGTTATAATAGAGATAATGTAAGAATTCAAATATCAGAACACAAATCATTTGTTAATTATATATTGTTATCTTTACATTTGTGTAGAAAACGTAAGTAAGATCATATAATGATAAGAAAGAGAGAAAAGGAACTAATGTGTATCCTCGAAAATGGGAGATCTATGAACCGAGCAATTTGGGTAGTGAAAACAGAAATTTCCGCATTGTTCGACAAGATTTCCATCCTTGTCAAAGCACACTTGGCCAACGCAAACAAATTTTTCGTCATCTTCAGCGTGCTCTTCTTCCATGAGGGCTTCTTCTTCTTCTTTCTTGCTGTCATCTTGCACTTGATCATCTGAAGATTCTTCATCAATCGAGATGGGATTGGCGTGATTTTCCATTAGAAACTTTTGCAAGTTTCTATGGATTTTGTCTTGCCATTCTTGTTCTTTGGCCATTCTGATTTGCACTACTTGAATTTCAGTAGTTAGTTGCAGTGCATCCTTCAAGGAATCCTCCATTTTTATCACTCGTGCAAGCGTAGTTTGTTGAAATGGTTCAGTAGAAGGAGAAGAGAACGAAAAAGTTGAATTTTTATTTGATTTGGAGGAGGAGGCCATATTTTTATCGTTTTTAGAAGTTATATTAGAGAAAGGACAGAAAGAATGAACAAAATTTCAAAATAAGAAGAATATATAACCACTCATTTGAATTTTGGTGGGAAAATTTCAAAAGAAAAAAAAATCGTTCTATGTCGACCGGGGTAAGGGAGGGTTGTCGACAAGGTGCCTATATTTTAACTATTTTATTTATTTTAATTATACTTTGTTATTTATATTCTATCTTTCAGTTATTGAACAAATACCTAATTCTCTTCTTAATTTAATAAATATAGATCCATTTAAGGGTTTTGTTAAGATATCAGCAATTTGGTTCTTGGAATTGATATAATCGAGAGTAATTACTTCCTTACTTATATTATCTTTGAGAAAATGATGTCAAATGTCAATATGTTTGGTTCGAGCATGATGAGTATGATTTTTGGATAAATTTATTGCACTAGTATTATCACAATAAATTGGTGATTTTGAGATATTTAAACCAAAATCTTTTAAGTTTGTTGCATATATATTACTTGAGAACAAGCCAAAGCAGAAAAAATATACTCTGCTTCGGTTGTGGATAAAGAAACTGTGTTTTTCTTTTTACTAAACCAGGAAATCAGAGGATGCCCCAAAAAGTGACAAGTTCCACTTGTACTTTTTCGGTCTGATTTACAACTAGCATAATCAGCATCATAGTAAGATATTAATTCAAAAGAATCATTTTTAGGATAAAATAAGCCATGATCAAAGGTGTGTTTAACATATCTTATGATACATTTTACAGCTTTTAAGTGGGTCTCTTTAGGTTGGGATTGATATCTTGCACAGAGACAAACACTATGCATGATATCAGGTCTACTAGCAATGATATAGAGTAGTGATCAAATCATTCATCTATATAATTTTTGATCTAAATCTTTCGAGAGATCTTCTTTACTTAGGTACTTATTGGTTGCCATGGGAGTAGTTTTTCCACTTGCAGTAGTCAAACCAAATTTACTAACTAGGTCTTTAGCATATTTTTCTTGACTTATAAAGGTACCATTATCTAATTGTTTTATTTGCAATCCTAGAAAGAAGTTTAATTCACCCATATGACTCATCTTAAACTTTTTGTCATTATTTCAGAAAATTCTTTAATCATTTCAAAATTAGTTGATCCGAAAATGATATCATCTACATAGACTTGTACTAGTTGAATATCATTTTTATTTCTTTTAGTAAAAGGAGTATTATCCACTTTACCAATTTCAAAGTTTGATTGTAATAAGTAAGATCTTAGTCTATCATACCAGGCTCTAGGAGCTTGTTTTAGACCATATAGAGCTTTCTTAAGTTTGTAAACATGATTTGGTAATTTTTTATTTTCAAAAAGTGGCGGTTCATCAACATATACTTCCTCTTTTACAAATCCATTTAAAAAGGCACTTTTAACATCCATTTGAGATAATTTGAAATTATTATGATTTGCAAAAGCAAGTAGAATCCTAATGGCTTCTAATCTTGCTACGGGAGCAAAGGTTTCATCAAAATCCATTCTTTCTTCTTGACAATAACCTTGAGCAACTAACCGGGCTTTATTTCTAACAACCTTACCTTGTTCATTCATTTTATTTTTATGAACCCATTTAGTTCCAATTATAGTTTTATTTTCAGGTCTAGGAACAAGTTTCCAAACATCATTTCTAGTGAATTGATTTAATTCTTCTTGCGTAGCCAAAATCCATGAATCATCAGTTGATGCTTCTTTTGGATTTTTGGGTTCAATAGTTGATATAAAGGCTACATTACTCATTTTACTTAGTTGATTTCTAGTTGTAACAACATATTGCATATCTCCTAGTATTTTTCTATAGGATGATCTTTTAAAAGTTTAATCTTCTTATTAGGATGATTAATTTCATTATTAATTTCAGTTGATTCTTGATTTTGAGTGATTAAATCCTCTTCATCATTTCTATCTTCAAAATTTTTGAGACTTTCATCGAATGAAACATGCATTGTTTCTTCGATGGTGTTAGTTCTTAAATTAAACACTCTGTGTGCTTCACTTCTATTAGAATATCCGATAATGATACCTTTGTCGGATTTAGGATCAAATTTATCTAAGTTATCTTTTTTATTTAAAATAAAACATTTACTTCCAAAAATTCTAAAATAAGATACCTTAGGTTTCTTTGTGTGAAGAAGTTCATAAGATGTCTTATCAATTAAAGGTCTAATTATAATTCTATTTAATATATAACAGGCGGTAGCAACTACTTCTGCCCAAAAATATTTTGGTAATTTACTATCTGAAAGCATAGTTCTCGCACACTCTTGAATCATCATATTTTTACGTTCTACTACTCCGTTTTGTTGTGCAGTTCTTGGAAATGAAAAATTGTGAGTTATTCCCTTTTTATTGCATAATTCCTCAAACTTTTCATTTTCAAATTCACCAACTTGATCACTACGAATGGTTACAATTTTTACAGAAAGTTGATTTTGAATCCTTTTTGTAAAGTTCTTAAAACAATCAAAAGTATCACTTTTATGTTTCAAAAATATTGTCCATGTAAATCTTGAATAATCATCTACAATTACAAAAACATATTTACTATGATTTATTGACAGAATTTGAGATGGACCAAATAAATCAAGATGAAGTAATTCAAGAGGTTTTGAAGCTGAAATCATATCTTTTAATTTAAAGAAACTTTTTCTAAGTTTTCCTAATTGATATGCAACACATAAACTGTCTACTTTAAAATTCATTTTAGGGAGACTTCTTACTAGATCATGTTTTGACAGTCTAGATAAGAGTTTGAAATTCAAATGCCAAAATCTCTTATGCCAAATCCAAGGGTCACTTGTATTTGCCAAAAGACACATGTTATCATTTGAAACTTTCATACTAAGAATATAAATATTCTTTTTCCTAATTCCTTCAAATATTATAGTTGAATTATTATCTTCAATGTGATACTTATCTTTTTCAAATTTAATTTTATATCCTTTATCGCAAAGCCGACCAGTACTTAGCAGATTATGTTTCAGATTCATAACTAGCAAAACATTAGTAATAATAGGAGTTTCGGAGTTACCGACTTTGCCAATGCCAATCACATATCCTTTTGAGTTGTCTCCAAAGTTAACCAGTCCTCCGTCTTTGTATATAATATCATTCAGCATATCTGGATTACCAGTCATGTGTCTAGAGCATCCACTATCGAGTATCCATTTATTCTTTTTGATCTGCACAATTTGTCCATTGTGGATTGATTCCTCAACACCCACAAAACATGTTTCCTGCACATCATACAATCTTGGTAGACAACTTGAATTTGAATATTGATTATATGTAGACTCAAGAGACAATGACGATCTGAATATTTCTAAACTAGTATTAACAAGTTTTTTAAACATAGCCATTTTAAAAGATTTTTCAAAAATCATATTATGAAACTTTGAAAACCTTGCTCTGATACCAAATGTGAGAAATGCGGATTACGGATCTTAAGGCTAGAATTAACACTAGAGGGGGGGTGAATAGTGTTTTAAGGAATTACTAATTCTTTTTGAGTTTATATTAATTTGAACACAAATGTATGCAATATTCAGACACAGATATGATCACAGAATCAAACACAGATGCAGAAATAAAGTAAAAGCAATAAAGGAAAGAACACACCAGATTTTATACTGGTACGGAGTTACCCTACATCCAGTCCCGCAACACAAGTACGGATTTCCTTTCAAAATCAATTCTTACAATTACACCCTCGATTTCAAGGCCACGAGGTACACCGCTCCAAATTCACAATCCTTTGGGTAGGGATTCTTGATTTTACGGGCAACAAGTTCACCCAATTGATTTTCCAGGCTACAATCACACCTTTTTCTCGCCTGATTGATTTTACAGGCTATAATCACACCTTTTCTCACTCAATTAATCACAAAGAAGTCTATAACTCTGAGTAGCACTGGGATCTTGTTGAGATAATGATAGAGAATCAAACCAGAGATGATCTAGTTAGATCCAATGGTGATTTTGGTAGAGTAATGTTAAGAATGTATATAAAGAAATGTGGAAGAAGAAGAGGAACGAAATCAGAGAATATATGAATATAAATTCGTTTAAAACAGCCCCTATTTATAGTAGAACAACAACCATGTCCATTCGTGAAAGGATATGACGAATAAACACTTCCTTTGAAATTCAAACTTTTGAAATAAACTATCACCTTATCGACAAGGGTTCCTTGGGGTTGTCGATAGGCCTAAGTTATTTTTGGTAACTTGTTTTTTCTTTGAAAAATAACTTCTATGTGACACCCCACCTCTATACCCACGCTAGACAAGAACATTACGGAGTAATGCTGTCAACTAGCACGGAGAATAAGGCTGTTGAGGAGCGACCATCTGTATAATTGCTTTGTGCGAGCACCGATATGCCAGATAAAAATATAAGTTTTCATCTCAAGAGGAAACCCGACATACCGACACAAACTCAAAGCTACTACACAGTGGCTATAAAGGACTTCGGAAACAAATATAGAAATAAACATAACACAAATCAGTCACGGATAATTCATATCACAAGGGCGGAAATAGATATGAATATATATAACACATACAAGTGTTCATCAGAGTAGTGGTCTAACAAGATCCACAATACTACAAAAGAATAGCAACACGTGCTATACAAAAGAATACAGCCATGAGTCTAAATCTCAAGTGTATACAACAAAATAAACTACTAATCTAAGTAGTTAGCCAAAAGTCAGAGTAATGATCCTGGATGAGAAGTCAAGCAGAAGCACCTGTAACATCTCGGTCTGACCCGAGTATTATTTAATAAGAAAATAATAAACGGATCAGTCTAGCTATAAATATCAGATGAAGTGATATATAATAAGAGATATGACATAAACATATAATAATCACAATGCCAATCTGTGATAAATAAGTAATTGAAAAATCAGAAGAGATTAATCAATATCACAAGAATCTTCTCAAAGATCCAAAGAGGGCATCATACCCTAAACCTGTACTCATAACAAGTCAATGATATAAATTCCATAAATCAACACACGAAATCCAGAAATCACAAAAAGGTATGTGTGAGTGGAATAACACAAGCGGTGTCTAGGCTAACCGAAAAGGTATGTGCGAATGGAATCGCACAAGTGGTGTCTAGCCTAACCAAAAAGCAAAAAGGTATGTGTGAACGGAATCACACAAGTGGTGTCTAGGCTAACCGAAAAGGTATGTGCGAATGGAATCGCACAAGTGGTGTCTAGCCTAACCAAAAAGCAAGAAGGTATGTGTGAACGGAATCACACAAGTGGTGTCTAGGCTAACCGAAAAGGTATGTGCGAATGGAATCGCACAAGTGGTGTCTAGCCTAACCAAAAAGCAAAAAGGTATGTGTGAACGGAATCACACAAGTGGTGTCTAGGCTAACCGAAAAGGTATGTGCGAATGGAATCGCACAAGTGGTGTCTAGCCTAACCTCGCAAACAAAGAGACATCGCACATTGCTAGTCTAAACCACAAAGATGATCGTCATGATCAACGAGAAGTGTCAATTACACTAAGCTAGTAAATATAAAAGTTTAGCTTCATGTCCCATAACCACTTGCTTAACTTAAACATTTACGAACAAACTGTAAATCTCCACTAGAAAAATGTCGCAAGTGGTTCAATCGAACAAGTCCAAAAATTAACCAACGAAGTAAACGCAAGCGTTTCATACCACTTGTTTTACTAAGTTGTTTAATTAGATTTCTCATACGAGTGAGGTGAAGGTTTGTATATACTAATAGATTGGAAACCGGTTTGAGAAAACGAGCTTTGTAATAAAATAGTGTTGAAATCATTTGAAGAAAGAGTTTTGATATTTACTACTAGTATAGAAAACCTTTATATTTTAAAGTGACAAATCATAGAAGTGATTGTAGAAACAATCGGGAATAAAAATTCACATTCGAAGACGTGAATAAAATCCAAAGAAATCAATATAAAATCCATCAAAGTGGATATATCTAAAATTGCCAAAGAAAAGGTCATCAAAGTCGATAATAAATGACAACAACAAAAGGGAGACAACACGAATCGATTAAAGTTGGATATTCAAACGAATTAGCAATATAGGCTAATTTGGCAAATAGTAGCAGGTCGGTCGACCGGACTCCCTGAGTCGGTCGACCGAACCAGAGGTTGGAAGTGCTCGGGGCACCAGGTCGGTCGACCGGCCCAGGGGGCTCGGTCGGCCGAAGCCTGTAACCAGCACTTCCAAACAGAGGCAGGAAGTGCCTGGACTACAGGTCGGTCGACCGGCCCAGGGGGCTCGGTCGGCTGAACCTGTATGCTTGCACTTCCTACCCTATTTCAAAAGAGGTGCAACTCTCGATCAAATTGCAATCGCACGAGCAACGGTGCTAAGGGTTTATGCCAATCGACTACCCGACCCTATATGCTCCTCGATGCATCACCAAAAACATGTTCAAACATCAAAGTTAGGATTTTTAACGAATTGAACTCAAAACACTAAAAATTGGAATATTCACAAAAGCAATCCAAATCAAAATCAAATGCACATTAATAAGTGTTAGGAATTCATACCTAACAATAGAAGAGAATTATAAGCATAGATGTGAGATTAAAAATCTCACCTTTGCACTAAAATTTATGAAGATGAAGCTTGAAAGCAAAGGGGAATCAACCACTCTTCAAATCCAACTCTAGAAGCTTGAATCTAAGCTTAAAAGAAGAACTTTCCCCAAGTTAGGTTTAGGAAATTTCTGAGATCAAAGAGAGAATGAGTTGGGGAAGATGAAGAGAAGCTTACCAATGGGTTCTTCTATTAGTTTGGAGCAAGAACTTGAGCTAGCAAGAGGAACTAGGGTTTTGGATTTCTATTTCCCATTCTCTTCCACCATTTTTGCTAAAGCTTGAGTGTTAGAAAAATAAGAATGAAGTGAAGAGGAGAGGGGGTTGGGACTGAGTTAGTAAGTGGGTTCAGCCCAATCCAAAACCCTAAGTGAAAAAGTGGCAAAAATCAACTTTCTCCAAACATATCAAAGCTTATGCTCAAAAAGGTCGCAAACGTCATTTTGAACTCAATGGGGGTGGTCTCGAGTCCCAATTCGACTGTTTGCACAAAGTAGCTTTTTGGACCAAAATCCGATGAACGGTGAAATATTTAAATATAAAATCGATAAATATGCGGGTTGTTACAGACTCCCCTCCTTAAAGAAGTTGCGTCCTCGCAATACTTAAGAAGAAAATAAGAAGTAACAGCCATAGAAGCATATCAACACAAAAGAAAAATTGAAATAGAAAGTTCACCATAAAGTGCACGAAAGAGTTAGCAAGAAATCTGGTGAAACTTCAATTTCCACAATATTACCGGGCTCAAGAATGAAAACCGGAATCCCTAAGGCATTTCCGTAGATAAAAGACGTGGGGAACGTCAAGAATAGCAGAAAATCGAGCCGGTGCAACGGCGTAGTACGAAAACGGTACGCCCGAGGAACTAGAAACTCAAATAATTTGGGACATCAGCGTAGTACAAAAACGGTACGCCCAATGAACCAAAGCAAAGACATTGATGTAGTACATACGGTACATCCAATGAATCGAATAGCAAAGACATTGATGTAGTACGAACGGTACATCCAATGAATCGAATAGCAAAGACATTGATGTAGTACAACGGTACATCCAATGAATCAAATAGCAAAGACATTGATGTAGTACAGCGGTACATCCAATGAATCAAATAGCAAAGACATTGATGTAGTACAAACGGTACATCCAATGAATCAAAAGGAAAGACATTGATGTAGTACAAATGGTACATCCAATGAATCAAAAGGAAAGACACTGATATAGTACAAACGGTACATCCAATGAATCAAAAGAGACGGAACATCGATGTAGTATAATAACAGTACATCCGATGAACCGAACACCATAAAAGAACACCGGACACTAGTCCATAAAAGGAATGAGATAAAGCTCAATAAAATGAAGTGTACCAAAACGTTCGATGAACTTGATAAAAAAGATAATTCCATTCAGACATCATCAAAGAATCAACACTTGTTGCCTACGACAAAGCGCATTGGCAACACGATTTCCCCTCCGGGAATAAAAACAATATCAAGATCATATGATGCTAGGAACTCGAGTCATCATGAATTTCCTTATGAGAAAATAAATATGCCAAATATTTATGATCAAGGTGGAGAACAAATTTCTTATCCAAATATGATGATGCCAAATTCCAAAAGTAAAACAATAGCCGCGAGCACTAGATCATGAGTGGCATATCTACTCTCGATAAGCTATAATGATTTAGAAGCACAAGTGATAGCACGTTCTCCTTTGCAAGAGAATGGCATCCAAACCAATACGACTAGTATCGGTACAAATAGCAAAGTCTTGGTTCCCCTCCAGGAATCACAAGAATAAGAGTATCGAAAGGGAGAGTTCTTTTAATTAATCCTCTTTCCCAAAAATTTAAAAATTTCAAAATTACATTTTTATTTTTATGTAATAATCTTTCTACAAAAATTTACATTTTTACAAGTCAATATATCGTGTCTGACTGTCTCATCAAAGCGTTTAGGGGATTCTTATCGATAACGTTGATCAAGCGCATCGACCAGAATTCTTAAAGCACTCAACGGGCAATACAATCACAAAATCATCTTCTATAGGATAAGTAAGTTTCTCAAAAACTTCTAAGAATATTCTTTGTTCGTTTTAAGAACAAAAATCCAATTATACTTATAAATAAATCTTATGAAAAAGATTTGCAAAATTTTAAATTGCTATTTTCATCCAAAATCAATAAATACAAGAATGGAGTCATTGAGATATTCATAGAATATTCGATCTATAAAATGGATGAAATAAGCAGGACAAACTGAACGACAAAATAAGTCATTCATAAGAATCATAACAAGTGCGGAATGCGGTAAGTGGACTTCCGCAACTCGTAGCAAATGAAAATCGGTGGCAAGGTCGAGCTGAAAAGACCTTAACACTACTCAAAAGATTGCTTAGGTGACAGTCCTAAGACAAATTCAAAAATACCGAAAAATATCTCAAACTACATGAATGAGAGAAACAACACTTTCCTTATAAGTGGGCTTAAGGAATAAAATGATTCCACCAAAAATTTGAAATCGGAATCACAAAGAAAAATAGAAAGCTGCTTAACAGATAGAAAATGTCGAAGATGAATAGTCCACTCGAAAAATAGGATACGGGCTTCACAATTAAGTCGATCCTTTCAAAAAAATCAATTCCGGAGCCTAAGTAAAAATATCAGCTCGGAAAGAAAAATCTCATAAAATAATTTCGACATCAATAAAAAGCAAATTGAGTGTTGCGGATCCACCAATCGGATTCGCAACTCTTAAAGAAGTCATCAAGCCCAAAATATTTTCAAAGAAAAGAATCAACAAGTTCTTTTGATATAAAATAGTGAGATGGAACCCATATAAAAAAGAACTCAAATAAGAAGATCACGAAATAAAACAATGCCATCAAGGATTGAGTGAGAAATACCTTGGCCACGAGATGTGTTGCCAAGGGCTTGAGCCACATTCAACTTTCCCTCCCTCTTGCCTTCACGTTTGAGGCATTGATGGATGAAATGATCTGGGCTCTTACAATAGCGACAAGAATGGAGTTTTGGACACATATTCGCATAGTGTTCCATATAATTACAATTGTAGCATCCTCCACGATTAGGGATTGGAGTCTTTGTTACAAAAGTAGTTTGCTTCACTCTCTTATTGGGATTAAGGCTCTTGAACTTAATATGCCTCTTCTTGGAAGTCCCAATATCACAAACACTTCCTTTACCAACCTCTCCATGAAGAAGAGTAACATCCACAAGCTGATTGAAAGAAACTTCAAGTTTCAAAGGTAGAACCATTTCGGGGTTCTTACTCAAAGCATAGATAAACTCTTGATTCTTTACAAGATCCAAAAGTTGTTGAGCAGACATGAATACTCCATCCAGGGGAGTAGCACTAGATTGACCGGCGCTGGGACAGCCAGGTCTAACCATTTCTCTTCTTTAAGAAAGAAAGAAAGAAGAGGAAAAAGTTATTCTCAAAATAAATTTCAAGCAATCTTTATAGATAAAACAAGGAATCATAAAAGAAAATAGGATGAATCGGTACGAAGACTCGAATTAGATCCTAAAGCACGACTCCTAAGATGGACTTAAGACGATGATCCTTGTTATAATATTCCATATTGTTCCGAAGTTTGGCTCTGATACCAAGCTGTGACGCCCCACCTCTATACCCACGCTAGACAAGAACACTACGGAGTAATGCTGTCAACTAGCACGGAGAATAAGGCTGTTGAGGAGCGACCATCTGTATAATTGCTTTGTGCGAGCACCGATATGCCAGATAAAAATATAAGTTTTCATCTCAAGAGAAAATCCGACATACCGACACAAACTCAAAGCTACTACACAGTGGCTATAAAGGACTTCGGAAACAAATATAGAAATAAACATAACACAAATCAGTCACAGATAATTCATATCACAAGGGTGGAAATAGATATGAATATATATAACACATAAAAGTGTTCATCAGAGTAGTGGTCTAACAAGATCCACAATATTACAAAAGAATAGCAACACGTGCTATACAAAAGAATACATTTATGAGTCTAAATCTCAAGTGTATACAACAAAATAAACTACTAATCTAAGTAGTTAGCCAAAAGTCAGAGTAATGATCCTGGATGAGAAGTCAAGCAGAAGCACCTGTAACATCTCGGTCTGACCCGAGTATTATTTAATAAGAAAATAGTAAACGGATCAGTCTAGCTATAAATATCAGATGAAGTGATATATAATAAGAGATATGACATAAACATATAATAATCACAATGCCAAGCTGTGATAAATAAGTAATTGAAAAATCAGAAGAGATTAATCAATATCACAAGAATCTTCTCAAAGATCCAAAGAGGGCATCATACCCTAAACCTGTACTCATAACAAGTCAATGATATAAATTCCAGAAATCAACACACGAAATCCAGAAATCACAAAAAGGTATGTGTGAGTGGAATCACACAAGCGGTGTCTAGGCTAACCGAAAAGTTATGTGCGAATGGAATCGCACAAGTGGTGTCTAGCCTAACCAAAAAGCAAAAAGGTATGTGTGAACGGAATCTCACAAGTGGTGTCTAGGCTAACCGAAAACGTATGTGCGAATGGAATCGCGCAAGTGGTGTCTAGCCTAACCAAAAAGCAAAAAGGTATGTGTGAACGGAATCACACAAGTGGTGTCCAGGCTAACCGAAAAGGTATGTGCGAATGGAATCGCACAAGTGGTGTCTAGCCTAACCAAAAAGAAAAAAAGTATGTGTGAACGGAATCACACAAGTGGTGTCTAGGCTAACCGAAAAGGTATGTGCGAATGGAATCGCACAAGTGGTGTCTAGCCTAACCTCGCAAACAAAGAGACATCGCACATTGCTAGTCTAAACCACAAAGATGATCGTCATGATCAACGAGAAGTGTCAATTACACTAAGCTAGTAAATATAAAAGTTTAGCTTCATATCCCATAACCACTTGCTTAACTTAAACATTTACGAACAAACTGTAAATCTCCACTAGAAAAATGTCACAAGTGGTTCAATCGAACAAGTCCAAAAATTAACCAACGAAGTAAACGCAAGCGTTTCATACCACTCGTTTTACTAAGTCGTTTAATTAGATTTCTCATACGAGTGAGGTAAAGGTTTGTATATACAAATAGATTGGAAACCGGTTTGAGAAAACGAGCTTTGTAATAAAATAGTGTTGAAATCATTTGAAGAAAGAGTTTTGATATTTACTACTAGTATAGAAAACCTTTATATTTTAAAGTGACAAATCATAGAAGTGATTGTAGAAACAATCGGGCATAAAAATTCACACTCGAAGACGTGAATAAAATCCAAAGAAATCGATATAAAATCCATCAAAGTGGATATGTCTAAAATTCCCAAAGAAAAGGTCATCAAAGTCGATAATAAATGACAACAACAAAAGGGAGATAACACGAATCGATTAAAGTTGGATATTCAAACGAATTAGCAATATAGGCTAATCTGGCAAATAGTAGCAGGTCGGTCGACCGGACTCCCTGAGTCGGTCGACCGAACCAGAGGTTGGAAGTGCTCGGGGCACCAGGTCAGTCGACCGGCCCAGGGGGCTCGGTTGGCCGAAGCCTGTAACCAACACTTCCAAACAGAGGCAGGAAGTGCCTGGACTACAGGTCGGTCGACCGGCCCAGGGGGCTCGGTCGGCCGAACCTGTATGCTTGCACTTCCTACCCTATTTCAAAAGAGGTGCAACTCTCGATCAAATTGCAATCGCACGAGCAATGGCGCCAAGGATTTATGCCAATCGACTACCCGGCCCTATATGCTCCTCGATGCATCACCAAAAACATGTTCAAACATCAAAGTTAGGATTTTTAACGAATTGAACTCAAAACACTAAAAATTGGAATATTCACAAAAGCAATCCAAATCAAAATCAAATGCACATGAATAAGTGTTAGGAATTCATACCTAACAATAGAAGAGAATTATAAGCATAGATGTGAGATTAAAAATCTCACCTTTGCACTAAAATTTATGAAGATGAAGCTTGAAAGCAAAGGGGAATCAACCACTCTTCAAATCCAACTCTAGAAGCTTGAATCTAAGCTTAAAAGAAGAACATTCCCCAAGTTAGGTTTAGGAAATTTCTGAGATCAAAGAGAGAATGAGTTGGGGAAGATGAAGAGAAGCTTACCAATGGGTTCTTTTATTAGTTTGGAGCAAGAACTTGAGCTAGCAAGAGGAACTAGGGTTTTGGATTTCTATTTCCCATTCTCTTCCACCATTTTTGCTAAAGCTTGAGTGTTAGGAAAATAAGAATGAAGTGAAGAGGAGAGGGGGTTGGGACTGAGTTAGTAAGTGGGTTCAGCCCAAACCAAAACCCTAAGTGAAAAAGTGGCAAAAATCAACTTTCTCCAAACACATCGAAGCTTATACTCAAAAAGGTCGCAAACGTCATTTTGAACTCAATGGGGGTGGTCTCGAGTCCCAATTCGACTGTTTGCACAAAGTAGCTTTTCGAACCAAAATCCGATGAACGGTGAAATATTTAAATAAAATATTTAAATATAAAATCGATAAATATGCGGGTCGTTACATTCTATCTTGTATTAAAACTGTTTTTAAACTTTATAAATATACTTAACTATAGTTAAAATACATAAATAAGTATAGAGAATAATATTTGGCATATACAAAGTTTTACTATAATTTTATATTTAAATCTAAGTAGAAATATTAAAAGTTAAATATATTATAATTAAAAGATAGTTAAAAACCAAGGATAATTTGATTTTGAAAATAAAGATTAATTTGAGGCTAAAAGTATTTTAAAAATAGGATACACGTTTTTGATTCTTTTAAAAAGAAGATTTTGAAATCATTTTGAAAACATGATATAATTTTGTAAAATATTTGAATAAAAGTTAGTGGATACAAAACAACGTTCCACTAGATTTTTCATAGGTTCCATCCTACTTAGGGTTCCATCCCTTTAACGGGCTCGAGGTGGATTACATTCCACGAATAAAATGGATTTTAAGATGTCAGTGCTTTTCTAGGAGTTTTAACAAAATTCCTAACTAAATTACTTATTATTGAAATCTTGAACTCTTAATAATCTTGATACTCATGAGTCTTGAATCTTGATATCTGCAATCTTCAGTTTATCAATTCTTGAATCTCTATACTGTATAGTCTTCATTCTTTGGTACCTGTATATATATATATATATATATATATATATATATATATCCTGCATATACATATATATCTAAACAGTAATGTTAGTATTTATATTTTATAATCTTATTCTAAGGTTATTGTCATCAAAACTAACTTCCTAACAATACCAAAAATATATTTGAACTTATTTCTTAGTGTATGTACGATATTTCAAGTGCTATAAAACACTCCCAAAAGTATATTAAGTCTATATGACATTTGAAAATCACAAAATTATAACTGTGACACAACATGTTTTAATATTAGCTATTATAATCTTTTACATTAAGTATGTGATTACATTCATGACATTCCCTAAATAAGTATGATACAAGACTTTATAAATAAATTACATAAATAATGTCATGGATGAATCCGAATTGAATGCCACATCAAATTATACATAAATGAAATAGTAAATATCGTACTAAATAACATGAAAGAATGTAGTAGCTGATGGTGTATATCTGAAAAATAATATAGCTATACAGAATGCCACCATGTCACTTTATCTTTAATTTATTATTTAAATACTTGATTAAGGTCAGTAACCATGCATTTTGGCAAAATATGAAATTGTTGATCCTTTAATTTTATGATAACCAAAGTATGAAAGTAAAACATATTTTCAATGAGCATGGGTCATACATATAAAATATTTGTATCTACCAAACATAAATGCATCAAAAAAAAAACCATATGCCTTTTTTATTCCAAATACAAAACATGAAGCATCATTAAATTTCTTGCAACAGATGCATTTAGTTAATTTATGATAATAAGTTAATTAATTTATTACCATAACAACCATATTTAATGCATTTATGTTAAAAATAAATGCAATTGACCGTTATGTTGTAGAAAATGTAAATTAGTGTCATATTAAAATTTATTTCAATAATAAAATAAATATAGACACCTTAAGGAGCATGCTTTATTTCTATTTAATCAAAATTTCAAATAACCAAAATACCATATATACATCCAAACTACCTAATAAAAGTTGATTAATTTAAAATAATCATAGAATCAGATTTATATTTCTTGCGTAAATGGTTCAATATATATATATATATATATATCCATGTCATTAATAACATTAAAGAAAATGACTGTATATATCAGATCTAAAGTATTCTTCACATTAAAACTTACAACTTATTTATAAATATACAATAATAAACATGTGGATGCTTTAACCAACATAAGTTGTTTTTGAAATTAAGGAAGTTAGATTATTTCTCATAATTTAATGATTTCAAAATTATACCGTTTCATAAATAACATATAGATCATTTAGATCTATCTATCTTTCTACACCAAAGCAATTTCATAAATCAGCATTTCAATTTACAATAAAAAATGGTACTAAACCAAATCAAAAATCATTAGCATAACATCCTTGATACATAGATCAAGCAGATCTAAATCCTTAAGTGGAATTGAATGACTCCTAAATGAAGTTTAATTCAAAATCAACTCATATTGAAAAGAAAAAAAACTAAAAAAATTCCTGATGAACCCAATGATGGATGGCTCTGATACCACTTGTTAGGATTTCAATATACTTTAGGATTGACTAATTATGAAATCCTAGATTTGAATAGGTGACTCATATCGATTTGATTGAGAAGAATTCACAGGAAAGTAAACAAATTAGCGGAAGCCATACTTGAATTCACAGTTACCGATTGAAAAGTTAATTTGGTTTTGTTTTCCATATTGACACAAGCTCTTGATCTTATATTAGATCCGAATCCATAGATCTCGTTTTTATAAACCGATTAAAAGAAAGAGATAGATATAAAAGATAAGGGTTGGATCTGATCTTTCAAATTGACATAAACTCTAGTTTTGAATTATTTTCATAGAAGAGATTATATGAATGACTACAACTTATGTAATTTGGGGACCGTAACCACTTATTTATAGTGTTGGCGTTATCTAATTTGGCCCTTCAATAAATTAGAATTATCCCGGTATCTACACATTAGTACCATGAAAATTATATCCTTAAGTTTTTTAGCTTTAATTCAAAATTAGATCACTTTAATTAGGTTTTACATCAAAATAGCACAATACATTTTATTTTACGTATGCGGCTTACATATCGAAATTTTCCAACAATTCCGTATTATTTTTACATTTTCTAACAAACTAAGATTGTGTTCAACCAGTTGGAATCACCATAGGTTGAAGATGTTTAGTTCACAAGTCAATTTTCTTTCGAAAGTTGATATTCTATAAAATGATTTATTAACTTTTATGATACAAAAGATGTCAAAGTAAATTGATCAAATGATGAAAATATTAGTTCTCATTTATACTTTTAAATTTGAAAAACGACGTCAGGTTTAGTTTTTTTACACTTTTAGTTTTAACCTAAATGCTTAGCTTTAAATAATAGGTTTTTTTTATAAATTCGCTAAAGAATCTGCGTTATATTAGTTAATTTGAAAATTTAATAACATTTTTATTATTAGTTTAGTTGTTAATATTTTAAATGGGTATGTTTCTATTTTTGTTCTTTATATTTGATTATTTAATTATAATTGAATGAACATGCTCGTTTGTGATAACGAATTCATTAGTGTAGAATTATAGAGAATTAATTTAATAATTGACATGTAATTGTTTCTCAAATTAATAATTTGTATCATTACAAACAGATATAATTAGAATAAAAAAATATTAATTCTCATTTTAGTTAAAATTAGAATATATATAATAGTAAATCTATTTATCATAATTACTTTAACTTTTTGTTCCATGTATCAATAAATATATATTCATTTATTTATATATACAATTTTAATTTTTTGTAACAATAAATATTCCATTTTTATATTTATTTATACGTGAAAATTTTCTATTGATCTAATCGTCTATAATTTGAAATGAGTTTTGTATAAATTCTTTACTTATTATATTAGTTTGGATTGGTTTATCACAACATCTATAAACTTAAATTGTATGCTAGCTTTAAAAGTGAAAATGTCAACTGGTGAAAGCATAAATTATCTATGCTTTCGGTTTGAACTATAATGTTGCTTTCGGTTTTCTCAATTTTTCAGTTTTGTAAAACTCTTACTTTCAACTCCAGTCAATTCTCAAACCATAGAAAAGTATACTTCGGTTTTTCTAATAATAATAATATATATATATATATATATATATATATATTAGAGTCCTATGTAATTTAGTTAATTTTTTTCCATTTATTCGAGGGTTTGGTTGGTAATTGATATTATTAATGATTTTAGTCTAAGATTCAATTATGATGTATATTTTCATATTTATTCATTTATAATCCTCAATGTAATTGAATTCCCAAATTAATGGAAATTAATTCATTTAACAAGCATTAAGGAGAGTTGACTCGAAATTTAATATGCAATCAATCCTTTAACTTAATTTGGAATCAAATGTTTCATAAATTCGTATTGTAAATTATTCTAAATTAGTTTGAGTTTCTAAATATCTATCATAATTTATTTTTTCTCTCAAGTCTAATCGAAAATAAAGATGAATTCAATCCCATGTAGTATCCATTCACATATTTATACATCGGAATAATGTAGGGGTGTAAATTTTTTTAACACTTCAATGATCAACATTTTCACTAACTGTTTGCAATCTAAAACATTATGCAATAGATGCTTCTTTCTCAAAATAAAAGAATGTCAAAATGATGATACTTAGGATTTTAAAACTACTTTCAGACTATTAGAAACAAGCCTAGTTTAACATTTTATTTTTCATAAATTTGTTAAATAAAATGCATAATTTACCTAACATGTTTTTTTTAAATTTAGTTGGCAGTTGATATTACAGCAGGCTAATATATTTCTATGGTTTTAATAGCAATATTATATTTACATTTGTTTATGCTTGAAAGGCAACATTATATATTCTACATATTATGGAACATGATCATATATTTAACCTAACATGAATAATAATCTGATTATGTTGTAAATTAAATACTGTGTTGATAATTTGATATCCAAATGTATAATATGAAAAAATTAGTATCGATATTGGATTAATACTCTAGAAAGAGTTATGCTTATTTCTGATTGAATATCCGATGAAAAATTATGGTTAATGTTTGCAGTTACGAATAGAAAAAAAGATAAGGTGAAAGTGAGAAACTTCGAATAAAAAAATGAAAATTAAATGAAAAAATACGTTTGAACGTAGAGTAAGTATCAAATGACACAAGTTTGTTAAAGAAGGAGAGATATGATAGGTGTTTATATTAAATAATTTACTACAAAGAATTTTATAGAAATTAGCAAAGATATTTAATGCACATAATAAAAATGCAAGTTTTATTTATGATTTTTGTGGAAAAATAAATAATTTATCTCAATGTAAATAATATTTTCTATGGATTTTAGTTCACAGTAATACAAGTTAACTTTATCCATTTCTTGCATTTTATAAAATCGTTATTTTACCATACAACATTCTAACTTTCACTTCAATATTTGTTGCTTCTAGCATATGTAGGTGCCTTTTTATAAAATTCTTTATTTATATCAAAAATAAGCATCTATAGTAACTTTTTATAATAATAATGATAATTTATCTTTAAATGTTTGTTTCGTTGATTTTTCCTTTTTACATCATTTGATCTAATTGTCGTCTTTAATGAAATATTACGTATTGTTTTCATGTCATATTACATTATATGAGTTAGAAAATACGGTATTTCCTAGCTGTCGTGATAATTTTTTTCTAATTCAGTTAGCTTATCCATGTAAAAAATTAGATAAATGCAACTATGTATGTGACGACCCACCAAGATACCCATATTAATAAAGAGTATTATTGAGTAACACTGTCTGCTAATGCGGAGAATAGGGCTGGATAGGAGCGACTATCTATAGCTTTATCTTAAACATCTATTAAATACGTCGATTTGGAGCTCTATATTTTTTTCTTTCTTGAGTGGATCGACATATTCAATAAATGCTTAATACAAAACTGTAGTTGTTAACGGATCCATCAAAACAAAATACAACAATAGAATGTACAACACATCAAAGAATAGTAAACAAACAGATATATATACATATACACTAATACATCCCAGTATAATACAAAATGATACATTATAAGTGGTACAAGGACCACACTATACAGAACGAGTCAAAACAACATACACATCAGAGTCAATCAGAAAGACTACAAAACTACACAAAAAGAGATACACTGATATCCAGGTAGAAGAATCAAAGAAAAGTCCAAAAGCAAGCATCTAACCTGGAATAACTTGGTCTGATCCGAGTATATAAAAATATAGGGGTCAGTCTAGCTAAAACATCTGGTCAGTAAGATAAAGTGATAATATGAAGCATAAGGTAAAGGGGTGATAATTCTTCTCGATTGAGAAGAAGTAATTCAAGGAACATGCCATTACTTCAAGTGAGGTGTTTCACTAAGTATAAATCCTCGAAAGAGATAAACTAATCGATAAACCAACTAAGTGTAATAAATGCCACATACCATCGACATAATCCCAAAAGCAACTATAATGGTTTCTCTAAACCATAACTCCTAAATAGGAGAAATCCTAAATCGAAAATATCACCATAATGAAAAACACAAATATGTTCTCAAAATAGAGTAATCCCAAAAGTCAAATACGCCTCATATCATCGGCATATACAAATCTCAAAAAGGCCAAAGAATGCAATATGAATCACAATATAAATAGAACTCGACTAAGAGTTCGAAAATCTAAATGTAATCACCATATAGTCAATACTGTAACACTCAGGGTAAATAAATAACTCAACAAAGGCGACTACGGTGAAAACATATATAAATCATCAAAATTCTAGAAGTCATCTCAATGAAATCTAGAAAACCTCAATATAAGAAATAGGACCCAACAACCCAATAAAAGCCCAACAGCTTTAAATAAAGAAGGGACCCAACAGCCCAATAAAGCCCAACAGTTATAAATGAAGAAAGGACGCCCAATAATAGTCTTGAAGGTCAATAACTCAATAGCTTTGAACGAACAAGTTCATAATTAACCGAAGAAATAAACGTATGTGTTCCATACCACGTGTATCACTAAATCATTTAGTTCTCTTCCTTATACGCTTGAAGTGTGCAAAAACGTGTATTTTATATAGAAAATAATTGATTTAAGAAAATTAGTTTTTAAAATAATTTTTTGAAATCGTTTTTGGAAAAAAATCTTTGAAAATTTCTTATTATAGAGAATATATAGTTTTTATAGCTTGAAAATAATTTATAAATATTATACAATAATTTTTTTAAAAGCTAATTTATTTTAAAAATTATGTTGAAATTATTTGGAGGAATCCGTGTTCGAATCAGGGAAAAACATTGAAATTTCTCAAAAACAGACACTCAAAATCATCTCTAAAACGATTCGATTTGAATCTCAAATTCACCAAATTTTGGCTCGCCTATGGATAGGCTTCATTGCCATTAAAAAAAATCAAAAACTTCACAAAATCTAGTAGCAAAGTTGGAAAACAAGCTGGAACAACAAGTAGAACTCAAAAAAACAAACATAGGAAAAGGCTCCCCCCAAGTCAACCTATAGGTCGACCTTGGAGGACCATAGGTCGACCGTATGGTCAACCTATGCGGCCTAATGGTTGACCCCTAGGTCGATCTGCAAATAGACTAAGTCGACCTAGGTTACGTGACTTTGAATCTGGGTGTTTTCTGGCTTCAATCTCAATTTCAAGCATTGTTTTCCAACAGCAAATGATTGAATTAAGCTATGAAAAATTACACGCATAAACCACGACATCTAGACTATGATCTAGAAAAATCCCAGTAGCATTTTGTTACTAGAATTGAAAGATATGTTTGAACCAAGAAGCATTTCAAAACAGGTTTTCATAGAGAATAGGTAACTACAGAAAATAGTTTACATAACTATATTTTTGCATAAATTATGGTTTACAGAGCAGTGTTTAAGCTAGAAAATGTGAGTTTAACATTCACCTTTGCGAATTTGAAGAATAACTTGAGAAATCTAAAAGAAGTTACAATCTTTTGGCAGGAGAAAGCTTCAAATGCCTATAAAACATGAATATAGAAACATGCAAAGCAAACAAATAGATTACACAAAAGCTAGATTTTGATGAAATATTCTATGTTTGGAGTTGATTACCTGTTTGTAATTTGCTTTAATTTGATAATAACAGCCAAGGATTGCTTCGCAAGAGGGTAAAGTTTTCTTTGTTTTTGATTTTTGTTTACTGTAAAAACAAATGTGAACGTGCAAGAGATGACTTTCCTTCTTTTCTGGTTATGTTAATAGATGGGCTTGAGCCTAAAACAAAAGTTAATCAATTAGCTTAAGAAAATCAGTTATCTCTAATTACACTAATATACACATATGTTATTAACCAAACAAAATATTTACACAAGATTTCAACGCAATAAAATTACCCAAACATATTTTCATATTTAACAAAACATTTCACTACTAATAAAAAGATAATTTAGTTATAAAAATTATTTTTCATTATTAAAAACTCTTATTATAAAATAAATACCCAATTTTCACAAATATTTACATAAAATACTATTTTTAACTCCAAAAATTATACAAAAATTATTTTCTTTTGTTGTAAAATAAAATAAACCATTTTAACATCAATTTTGCATCCAAAACTAATTTTTTTAAAAATTTATCCTTTTTATTTATAATATACATATATTAAAATCAAATACTTCCTTTAAAAATAAATAAAAGAAGTATTTGGCAATAATTACTAGACCTATTGTATTTCTCTAAATAAAAATCATATTTCACTCATTTCCATCTCAAACAACCAAGATAAAGTTTTAAAAACTTTACTTTCTCATTTTATATTTAAAATACATTGTTTATTCCAACTAAACAATTTTAAACCTCCAATTTATTTTATTTCTCAATATTAAATTATAACCACCGTTACAATTTAATATTTATAGGTAATCACCAAAACCAGGGTTTGTTACAATGTACTACCATCTATGCAATGACCTAGAACTTTAGTCTTTTGAACTTGAAATATTTAATTAGTTTTTAATATTTAAATATTAGTTTTATAAGCCAAACGACTTAAATTTCAATATAGCGCTTTATTTGAATAATGAATTGAATATTGGAATTAGTGGATAATTTAATCTTGGATTTTATATGAATAAAAATGGTTTCAAAATATTATTTAAATCCAGATTGAATAAGAATGGAATAATAAACTTTTAAAATTTAGATTTAAAAGCGATTTATTTGGTTTTAATAAAATTTTGTTTTAATCAACATGTCTCTTAACCCGCATTTTGGCAAGGCTGTAAACATGTGGATTTAACTAAAATCGACTGCTCGTTTGTCGAGACTGGAATACTATGAGTTTGAGCTAGCTGGACGGATATACGGTCAGTCGGGGATGGTTCGGTATATATGGCTCGGTCAAAGAAGGGAAGACCATGCCGTTCGGTCGAGGTATGAAGGATAAGGTGGGTCGGAATATATGGCTCAGCCTAGGTGGTTCAGTAGATGCCGTTCATTCAAGGAAGGAAGGTCACGTCGTTCCATCATGACGAGTGGGTCGGCATCATGTGTGGGTCGGCAATTATGGTGGCTCCGAGATGGACTCGGGTCGTTATAGGGAGGTCTCTAGGTCGAATATGGTGAAACCATCATAGGGTCGACATTGGTGGTTCGGCCTCGATGTGGTCAGCCAAGGTAGTTCGTTTGGGCCTGGTTCGACATTGGAGTGGGATTGGCATTAGAGTAGATCGACATTGGAGTGGGTTCGTTAAAGTGGGTTGGCATTTTGGAGCTTGACTCTGGGTCAGCCTTCATATTATCTTCAATTTGGCTATGAAGGCATGGGATCGGTTATAGGAAACGAGAGGGGTTTGGCATACCGAAAGTACTTGGGATCGAGATAATGTAGTGGTTTGGCCTCAAGGGAATTAGGACATGTGGGTTAGCCCTAAGCGGTTTGGCCATCATGGTTTGGTCGGCATTCGGGTCGGTATATGTGGGTCGGTGGATGTGGATCGGCTTGCCTGGGTCGGTCATGTCTGGTTCGGCTATAGCCTTGTTGGACCCAGACTACTCAGAAAGCCCAGTAACTTGGGTTTTTCCTATAAATACAGCTGACGAGGCTTCAGAAAAGGGATCTTCATTCGGCTTCCCTTCTTTTTCCTTATTAAGGCTACTCTTCCATTGTTGCTTTAAAAACTCTGGATTGTAACTGTAATTGATTCGAATATCAATGGAAAGGAAATTTCTAGAGTGAACGTAGGCCAGAGTTAGCTGAACCACTATAAATCTTCTGTTATCACTGCATTCTTTTTAATTTCTACTTTTCTTCATATTTATACTCTCTACGTAAATTCTATCTGTGATCAGTGACTGTGATTGGGTGCTTTCATTTATGTTTGGGTGTTAGTGACCAATTTTGGCGATAACATTTTGGTGCTTTCACTGAGAAAGCTAGCACTTAGGGATTCAGAAGCTTGGAGTTTGGATTTAAAGGCTTAGGAACTTGGATTCTGGAGCCTATGGCAAAGCAATCAACCAAGAGACAGAGGACGAAAAGAAGTCAGCAAGAGGGAAGTCAGGAGGCTTCCTCTGGAGCTAATCAAGCCTCCATCTACATCACTAGGGATGAGATGTAGATCATGATGATTTCCATGTAGGAGCAATTGATGAAAAGGCAAGAGGAAATGATGCAGGCACTTTTCAGACAATTTGGACTCAACCGACAAGTAGATGGAGTGGTTCAGCAGAGGGCGGCCCCCAATCAACAAACAATTATCAATGTGGATGGACCTAGACTAGGGGGCATGCCACCAGGTAATGCTGGACCAACATATGAAGGGATAACAGATGACGCTGCCTAGCCCGGCGCCAATAGGAATACAAGAGTGCGTGACGAGGAGTATGTACCGGAATTCCCTCAAGGACTTGGCGGGCACTTAGGAAATGTAGATGGAGGGAAACCCTCGGCAAATAACACTGGATTGGTTGAAATAATTAGGTAAACTATTCGTGGAGGTCTGACAAACAGTGATTTGGAGGGAGTAAACAAAAGTCTGTTTACCCGTAACATTAGGATGGCTAGGAATCCTCCCGATTTCAAACTACCCACTCTGGAAGTATACAACGATAAGACAGATCCCACTGGCCACTTGATGAGATACACAAGGCATATGGAAGTGCTGGAGGCACCAGAGGAGGTTATGTCTCAGTGTTTCCCCATGTGCTTGACCATTATATCTGCTATGTGGTTTAGACAGCTAGAGGATGGATATATTGGAATATGGAAAAAACTGGTGGACAGGTTCTTGAAGCAGTTTCGAGTTCACATAAAAGGGCCGAAGAATGTGATGACATGAATGTCAGTTAAGCAAAGGGCAGATGAATCGCTCAAGACTTTCTTAACACGGTTTAATGCAGCAGTTGCTTCGGTGGATCGGCTAGATCCATCAACAGTTCTGATGGCGGCGTTGTCAGGAGTCAGGGATAATTCAGATTTCAAAGTATCGTTGATACGGGACTCACCAATGGTTCTCAGGGAATCCTTTCACGAAGCTGAGAGATTTCTTCAACAAGAGGATGCATGTTTGGATATGAGGCCAAAGGAAGTAAACATGGTTAAGGATGGAGAACCGTCTGGTGAAAGCTCGGGTAAAGATAAGGATAAAGGGAAGAGGGAGCGCTGGGGAGAACCAAAATTCTCCACTTACACAAGACTGAATGAGACATTGGAACATATATACTTGGATACTCGAGACCGCTTTCCTTATCGAAGGCCGACAAGGACGGAACCCTCAGAATGCGAAAGGGCATCGGGAAGGCATTGTCTCTTTCATGACCTGGACGGGCATGATACTAACAGGTGCAGACATCTAAAGGATATAATCGAGGAGCATGTAAGGAATGGCCAGTTGCGACAATATGTCGGAACTCGAAATGCGGTGGTGGAACAGGAGCAGCCACCTTCTACCTTGAATGATTATGGCACGAGGCCCAGGAATGGTGGTCGGTTGGTTATCAACTAATCGTGATGGTTTGGAATAAGGAACAAACTCCGGGCAAATGGCTAAATCACTTACTCATGTACGGGGTCGGAGATAACCCTTAGGCATGCTCTGAGATGATGTTTTACCGAGACGTTTCGGTTTGTGAAATCTGTTTTTTCCTTTTAGATTGGACATTTGCTTTTTTTGCTTTGGTTTTGGAGTTCGGTTTGAACTCCTGGTTTTGTTGGTTTGTTGGTTTGGATGCTTGATTTTTGATTTGGATTTAGATTTGGACTTTTGATATGGATTTCTGTTTTTCTAGTTTGAATCTGGGTTTTAGATTCAATTTTGATTGACTTTTATCTAGTTTTTGGCTAAAAGGTCGTCGAGTATGGACTTTGCTCGGCAAGGGTCCGGAGAGACCAGGATTCGGCCTTGGAATTAGGCCCTATATTATCTATCGGTTACTATTTTAGGTCGTCGAGTATAGACTATGCTCGGTAAGGGTCCAGAGCGACAAGTATTCGGCTTAGGACTTAAGCCATGGCATTACTCAACGTTAAATGACACTAAACCAGGAACACCATGGTATTACTTGACATAGGTCGTCAGGTGTAGGTTGCGCTTGGCAAGAACCCAAAGAGGTTACGGATTTGGATATTGGCTATGAACACCTAAGGATTTGGGCATGGACCCTGAGCGGTACCAGATTTGGATATTGACCCAGAGAGGTCATGGATGTGGTTATTAGTTATCAGATATGAATGGTTTAGAACTCAGTTGTCAGGTTCGGATGGATGTGAAATTGGATAAGGATTTGGTTACTGGATAGGAATCGGATATCGACTCGGAGCAGTCGTAGATTTGGATAAGAATACGGCAATGACACTTGGATAAAATGGATTGGATTATGAATCGGAAGGTATGGCTATGGATAACATATGGACTTTGGATATCGGATTTGAGGCTATTCAAAACACCCCTTCTAATAGAAAGGCATGTTTTAGGGGGAGGGGGAATGTTAACCCGCCTTTTGGCAAGGCCGTAGACATGCAGATTTAACTAAAATCGACTGCTCATTTATCGAGACTGGAATACTATGGGTTTGAGCTAGCTGGATGGATAGACGATCAGTCAGGGATGGTTTCGTATGCATGGCTCGGTCAAAGGAGGGAAGACCATACTGTTCGGTCGAGGTATGAAGGTAAGGCGGGTTGGAATATATGGCTCGGCCTTGGTGGTTCAACAGATGCCACTCGATCAAGGATGGAAGGTCACGTCGTTCGATCATGACGAGTGGGTCAGCATCATATGTGGGTCGGCAAATATGGTTGGCTCTGAGATGGACTCGGGTCGTTATAGGGAGGTCTCTAGGTCGGCTATGGTGAAACCGGCATAGGGTCGGCATTGGTGGTTCGGCCTCGATGGGGTCGGCCAAGGTAGTTCGTTCGGGCCTGGTTTGGCATTGGAGTGGGATTGGCATTAGAGTGGATTGACATTGGTGTGGGTTCGTTAAAGTGTGTCGGCATGTTGGAGCTTAACTCAGGGTCAGCCTTCGTACTAGCTTCGGTTCGGCTATGAAGGCATGGGATCGGTTGTAGGAAATGAGAGGGATTCATCATACCGGAAGTACTTGGGATCGACATAATGTAGCGGTTCGGCCTCAAGGGAATTGGGATGTGCGGGTCGGCCCTAAGCGGTTTGGCCGTCATGGTTAGGTCGGCATCAGGATCGGCTTGCCTGGTTCGGTCATGTCTGGTTCGGCTATAGCCTTGTTGGGCCCGGATTACTCAGTAACTCGGGTTTTGCCCATAAATACAATGGACGAGGTTTCAGAAAAGGGATCTTCATTCGACTTCCCTTCTTCTTCCCTATTAAGGCTACTCTGCCATTGTTGCTTTATAAACTCTGGATTGTAACTGTAATTGATTCAGATTTCAATAGAAAGGAAATTTCTAGAGTGGACATAGGCCGAAGTTAGCCGAATCACTATAAATCTTCTATTATTACTGCATTCTTTTTTATTTCTACCGTTCTTCATATTTATACTCTCTACATACATTCTACCTGCGATCAGTGACTGTGATTGAGTGCTTTCATTTACGTTTGGGTGTTAGTGACCAATTTTGACGCTAACAGTTTCGAAATAGCATTTTAGGGCACTGTCTTGGATTTTGAAGAACCAGTGTCATTAGATCCATAATAATGAAGTATTATATGGTGACAAATTTCGTGGCGATCAGACATATCATTTAGTTGTGCAAGCTCGTAACGCATAGAAATCATTTATAGGAATTTAATTTAAAATAATTTGATTTTAAAAGTTAACTTCTTTATATGATCGATTTGGCTCCCGAAAATGGTTCCATTGAGTACGGAATAGAGGTATTTAGTATAGAACGCCAGAAGGCACATCTCGATTTGAGTTCGAGATTTTTTGGTGTATAATACGAGATATTTTGAATAAAATAATGTGTGGCCCATTCCCTAAACCAAATCCTATCTTACCACACCTTACCCTACCCCATGCCATCCACATCTTATAGCCATACCCTTCCCTCTATATGAACGATGCCTGGAATCCAAAAAATGGTTCGATATATTCAAATTTTAAAACGTAACCAAATCGAACGGCCATGGGGCATCAACGCCTATCCAAGAATTTATGGGCTAAGTGACCAACTAATGAAATATCCGCGACAAGGTGGTGAGTGCATTCGACGGTGGAGATCATTAATGGATGATCTTGGTGGCCATAATTCGTCGATGAACGAAATTCATTTATTCGTGAATTTCTCGACGATAGTGGCGCTAGAGGCGATAGACTTTTAAGAGAAGTTGAAGAGGATGTTAAGGGCTAGGCCTAACCGGAGTTTGGTGGCGCAGCATGGTCTATGGCGACGGGAAATTGGAGATGAGCAGTGGTGGTTTGGGTTTGATTTTTTGGCGAACGACAGCGATAAGGTCGACGAGACTGGCGGTGATGGGTAGTGGCTGGACGCGACGGTTGGCGCGAGCTTGCGGCGGTGTGCGATTGACCATGGTGGTGGCTAATGAAATCATAATATCGAAACTGAAATTAGCGGCCTGAGTTATAAAATTTAAACGAGGTTAATAAACCGCTAATTACATAATTAATTAATATAATAATGTTGTTTAACGTTCGAATGCTTATAATGGTTATAACTATTTCATACGAGGTCGTATTTGAATGCGACGAGTTGCGTTGCAATCATTACATGGAAATCAATGTTATAGAGTTAGATTGGATGGATTTGGAGCTACTAGAGGTAAAAATTGAATGCTTGTTCAATTTTAATTCAAACTAGAAGCCTTCAACGGTAACTGGAATCGAAGTGAGTTGAACTCATCTTTTTGGTTAACCAGTATGTTATATAGTTGATAAACATTGTTGATTGAATGTTCAGATGATTTACTATCTTATTAGTTGGTTCAATTTCGTTTTTTCCTTGGAGCGGATGACCTTTTATATATACCCGCCTAATAGTGGATGACCTATATTATATAATTACATACTGTTTGTGATCCTAGGGAACATGTTAGAGCAAACCAACAGGATTCCTCACCATTGTTAATTTTATTTGCATATATATATATATATATATATATATATATATATATGTGTGTGTGTGTGTGTGCTGATATATATGAGCTATGATGTAGGGGATAGGTTGGAGGGATCCAATGTGATTCTTTTCCATTGCCGAGATGTTTTCTATAATATTCCTATTATATGAATTTTTGAAAATCAAACCTGATTGTTAACCGTATAGGTTATGACATTATTAATGCTCAAACTTAAACCCTGTAGTAGTAGGAAATAAATATTGATATTGGTTAAGCGTTTGGTAGCTATTGGTCTTAAATTAGTATTTTGAAATACTATAAATTGCCATCTCGATTGGGATTGATTTTTTTTTATAGGAAATGATTTTAAAATATGAATTTAGGGTTTCGAAAATATTTTATCTAAAAAGGATTTAATTTATATTTTACTCTAAACTTATTAAGTCATTTAGTAATAGTTTAAAGGATTTTTTATTTATATTTAATATTGTTTAAAAGATTATTTTTTTGTATTGAATATTGTTTTAAAGTTAATCATCAATATTTTATATTTTGAAAAACTTATTATTTAAATAATTAATATGGTTTGAAATTAATAATAATGATTTATTAACAATGCTTTGGAAATTAATTATTATTATTTGTAATAATGTTGAAGATTTATTTATTATTGTTCTATTAATAATGTTTTAAAATTATTAATTATTATTTTTAAGATGTTTTGAGGTAAATAATTATTATTTATCTATAATGTTTATCATTAATAATTATTATTATATACTAGTGTTTTAAAATAAATGATTTTTGTTTATTTACAAATGTTTCGAGACTTATAAATCGAATTTTATAAATGGACTTGAGTTTTATAAGAGGGTTTTGTAAATAGTTTTATGGATTTATAAAAAAGATTATAAATGACATTTAGAAATTATAAAGGAGATTATAAATGATTTAAGAATTCTATAATAGAAATCATTTTCAGTGTTGGAAATATACTTATACCATTGAGATAAGTAAACGAGTACATTTTCTATGTTGTGAAGTGTAATGTTGTGAATATATTTATATCGTTGAGATAAGCATATGGATATTTTTCCGAGTATTGAAAATATAGGGATTTGGGGGTATTTGTTTGTAAAGGTATTTTTATTACAAGCAATTTACAAAGTGATTTTAATTAATGAAAAGATTAATTAAAAAGGTTAGTGGTTGCTTATGTGCTTAACCAATGTTGGTTTTCCTTATAGAATTAAATCCCCGATTTGGATGTGTGTTGTGGACAGTTAAATAAACGACTATCAAATACGGCCCCAAAAATTGGGCATACAGCAGGGCTAATTGGGCAATTCCCATCAGGGTATTGTTATCCCAAATATTGATCGATTACTGTCTACTCATATATGCTTCGGGGCCCAAAGTGGGGGATCATATTCGGTACTACTAGTCAAGTGGTAAGCCAGTCCTGTATGGTAGGGGTACAAGATGTTCTTGTCAAACCCAGGTGCATTTTATTTAGAGATGTACCCTCTAAAGGCAGTCCCTTACCTTATCATAGTATGAAATCCATTCTCCAATACGAGCTTTACAGACTTAGTTATGCCCGACTATGCTGAAACATAAGATGAAAGAATTTCAGCTATATTTATATTTTAGTTTGACACATATACATTATTATAATATAAATAGATTTTCTGTAGAAAATATTTTGGTTATCGTAAGGTAAAAACCTATCCGTGTTTATGTGCGGTGTGGTTTTACAAGATACCTTTATTTGAAAGGTTTTTGACAAACATTAAATTCCATTTGGGTGTGTTTTCCTCACGTTGGTTTACCTGACTATACCTGGCATTCCTTCTTTTCAATGCTCGGGTCAGATGGAGCATACTTACAGATTTCTTAGGATGCATTGGAGTGCAAGAGATGAGTTGGAGGTCCAAGACATATGTACATATATTTTTATGTTTCGCTGTGTTGTCTGTTGGTTGTATTTATCAACAATTGTAAGGACATGTTGTTATAACTATCTGAGCTGAAATAGGTTAGTGTACTCTTATTGCTGTATGTACATTACATTTTTGTGTGTGTAAAGATTTGTTGTATATTATAAATTATTCGTTCCATTGTGAGATTCCATGTTGTTTAGTTTTCTTCTTTCTTCCTTCTTCTTTCCCCTAACAATCAGGTTTTCCAACACGCGATTGCTCGGCATGCAATATAGTGAATGCATTAGTGTCAATTTTTTAGGGTTGAAAAGGCCAGTTCATTGCATGTGGTATCAGAGCATGAGGTTAAGCAAGAACCTTGGCTTTGGTGGTGCAACTCATTAAAGGATAAGGTAATGGAATGCCTTATTATGAGTTTTGAGTGCATTATATATATGAGCGTTATCCCGCCTTTTGAAAAGTCCATGACATCATCGACTTGGCTGGGAATGAATTGTCAATAACCTTAGGAATCGATTATGTACGGTAGTATAGACGATGGTTGGGCAGATATGGACCAAAACCCAATCAAGGTGCAGTCAGCATGGGGTAACTGGCATAGCCCCGTGAAGTTATATTTCAAATTTGGAGTCGATCAGAGTTCATATGCTTGAGTTACACATAAAGCAAGGATTTGCATGGATTGATCAAGAACGATCCATAAGATAGTTCAAGTCATCGGAGAATGCTCAATATCTCAAGATCCACAAGTCCAATCCATTTGAAACTTCCAGGACATCAACAAAATGAAGATCGAGGCTTATAAAAATGATCATGAGTCCTAAAGTCGCATTTAGCATTTGGCCGATTGTTCCGGCCAAGACCTAAAAACGATCAGTATGTTCCAGTGCGTAATCCAATTTCAACCAAGATCGATCCATATCTCCTAAGTTACAAGTCAGAATGATTCCATACTTCAGAAGAAACATCAAGAGATATGTGGGACCCCCAAAAAACGATTGCACTAAAATTGGAGACAAGAAAAAGGATTGGTTAAACTTAGGCTGATCGTTCCTGATAATCGAGTTAGATTTACTGATCATATGGTGGCCCTTATAGACCTAGAGACCCTTTTGCCGAAATCTTAGAGAAATGTCTCATCATCTCTCCCTATAAATACAGGCCCTATGGCTCACTTTAGGGGACTTTTACATTGCTAGTTACTTTAGTCTTTATTGTAATTAAGTTTTTCCTATTTCTTGCTGCTGTAATCAGATCATTAGTGGATCAATAAAGGTAGTCTTCAAAGTGGACATAGGCAGATAATGCCGACCACTATAAATTTCTGTCTTCTTGATTAGTGCTTTTATTAGTCTATTAGTTAATTTTACTCCTCAGTTTTAGTTTTACTTTCTTCATTTACTTCTCTATAACAAATCTATTCTTAGGTGTTTGTGACCAATTTGGTTGTAAACATTTTGGTGCTTTCATTGAGAGCCCTAATTCTCAGCCTGCAAGGATCCCCTTTGTTGCTACTGGATTGGATAAATCCCCCATGGAGATCCGCTGTTATCTTAATAACGTTGCTTATACTACTCAGATTTGCTGAAATCTAAATAAGGAGATTGATGATGGTGAGACATGCCAGATCTACTACTCAGAACGGATGGAAATGAGACTACTGGCATTTAATAAGGAGGCCCAAGAGATCAACCAGCAGATGTGAATGCTAATCCAGTTGAAATTCAAAATCCCACTGATTCTTTTACAAGAGCCGAATTTCCTAATTTAATGAGAGAGCTGATGGAGAGCCTCGGTAGATAAATCCGCAGATTTAGACCAACATCAACTTGATGAACCAAATCAATTAATAGCAGTGGGCCAAACCTAGAAGGGATCCCACTCTTACTCGACGTCAGAAAGCTCTAGCTTATCAGGTGGATACCATAGACATAGGCATCATGGAATTGATGGATACCATGCAGAAACATTAGTACATCAACAAGTAGAACATCACGGTCTACCAGGAAGGATTAGTGTTAGTCCCTCTGCTAGCAAAGGAAATTTACCTATGCATGCTGGGAATCAAACTAAAGCTGCTACGGTTAATTTGGATGATAGAGTCCGAATGAATGCTAATGGGTTCTTCCCATCGACCGGACCATACACTTGAGGTGGAACATGACAATCGCTTGACGCCACCCATCCAAACGTCAGACTTATTGGAAATGGTTAGATAATTGGTGAGAGAGAACCAAGGCTTGACTAATGATGACTGGGGAATCTCAAGAAGTCATACCCCTTTCACGGATAATGTTCTACATGCAGAATACCCAAGGAGATTCAACATGCCATTAATGCCCGCCTGTGAGGGAAAAACCGACCCCAAGCAGCATATAATGAGATATGAATGGCTGACTGATTTTGCACAAGCCAATGATGCAACCAAGTGAAAATGCTTTCCTATAATCTTTTTTGGAATAGTGACAATGTGGTTCATGAGACTAACCCTACGATCAATTTCCAGATCGATGAGTTGGCAACCAAGTTTGTGGAGCAATTCCGGATGCACACGACTCATCTCAAAGAGGTGATGTCCTTTTCCAAAGTGATCCAAACTCTAGGGGGATCATTGAAAGATTAGTTGGAGAGATTTCATATAGCTGCCACGGAGGTCAGTAATATGAATTATCATGCAATAATCATGGCCGTGACAAGCAGAATTGATCCGGAGTCAGAGTTTAGTGACTGGCTAGTTGGTAAACTGCCTGCCATGTTGGTGCATTTTTAATTGAAGGCATATCAGTTTTAGAGAAAGGAGGAAGCCATATGCTCTAGAAAAAATAATGTCGCGGGACCGAGCGGAGAAGCAGTACAGAGTAACACTGTAATAAAATAGTTTGATGACAATTTTGGAAATGTCCAAGTGAACATTCAAAATAAGCCAAATCAACAAAAGAGAGGCAGAGATAGGGATCAACAGCGAAAAAGGAACTTTGGAAGGTTGAAGCCTAGGATTCCAATGTATGATAATTACATGCCGCTGAACACGTCCCTGGAAAATATCTATCTGTCTACTTGCAATACCATGCATTACAGGAAGCCGCCTCCAAAAGGGTCGTCAAAGAGACAGAAGCAGACTGGGAAATATTGTCGGTTTCACGAATATTATGGGCATAATACAAATGAATGCAGACATCTCCAGGATGTTATAGAAAAATTGATTCGGGAAAAGAAGTTACAACAGTTTGTAAAAGCCCTGCAGGATAGTGGGCATGGAATTTCTGACCCCAATCGAAGACAAGCTCCACGTAGGGTTTAGGAGCCTGGATGGATCGGTGGAAGATAGGTGATAAATACGATAGTTGGAGGACTGCACCCGACGGATATGAGTTGGCAGGAAATGGGGAGCTATGCTAAAGCGATTATGCATGTAGATTTTGAATGCTATTCGAATATGGAAGATAGGACTCTGGAAAAACAGCAACGTATAATGGCAGATGATATTGTGTTTAGGAATAGCGATGAAGACAAAGTAGAGGCTCCAACAATCGACCTAGTGGCCATTTCAACTATGATTGGTCCTGCATTAGTGAAAAGGATTTTGATTGATTATGGAATTTTCGTGAATATATTTTTCAAAAAGTAATATGGTCAGATGAGAATGGAAACCAAATATTTAAAACCATCTAAACTCGTATACATGGTTTTAATGGCGTTGCAACTGAAGCTATTGGTTATATGGAATTGCCTGTTGAGTTGGGAGAAGGTGAGCAAAGGAGAATGCGAATCTTGCCATTTATTATTTTGGATGTTGACTCTTCGTACAATGTTTTTCTGGGCCAATTGGCCCTGGCAGAATTCTGGGCAGCTCTTGTCCCATGGTATTTGACTTTAAAATTTTCGACCAATAATGGTGTAGGAGTTTTTCATAGCGATAAGCGACTGGACATGCCTGTTATGTGGATGAGTTGAGGGAAGCTCAACATAAGGAGAAGGGTATGGGTGTGGACAACGCTATCCGCATCCATGCGGCTGATGATTGACAGTTGGCGCCCAAGCCTTGGTTCGGGTGCTACAGTCGGTCCTATAGAGATATAGATCTGAGGGATGATGTAGAGGAGCCCAAAGAGACTAAGGCTGCATCGGTTGAGCTGACGATTGATATTACGGTCCGCCATGACGACCCATCGCGAGTCCTAAAGATTGGGTCAAAGCTTATCCCTTTGATGACGAAGAAACTTACTGGTTTTCTTCGAGCAAAATCTAGATGTATTCGCTTGGAATCATTCTGACATGTATGGAATCGTGCCTGCTATTGTAAGCCATGCATTGAATATCGACCCAAAGTATGTTTCGGTGAAGCAAAAAAGACGCGGTGTGGATCTAGATAGATCCGTCACTTTCAAAGAGGAGGTGGATAAACTAAAAATCAATGGGTTTATCCACGATGCCCTCTACCCTGAATGGGTATCAAATTCTATGCTTGTGAAGAAAGACAATGGGAAATGGAGAATGTGCATTGACTATTTAGATTTGAACAAGGCATGTCTGAAAGGTGGTTTTCCTGTTTCGAAGATTGACTAGCTGGTGGATTCAACCGCAGAACACGAATTGTTATCTTTCATGGATGCGTACTTTGGAGATAATCAAATCCCGATGCATATCCATGACCATGGACACACCAGTTTCATTACCGGCATTGGATTGTACTGTTACATGGTAATTCTTTTTGGATTGAAGAATGCCGGAGCAGCCTACCAATGCTTAGTTTATAGGATGTTTAAAGAGAAGATTGGAAAAACAATAAAAGTGTATGTGGATGATATGCTAGTGAAATCACGACAATCAAGCAACCACATTAGAGACTTGGCCAAAATGTTTGACATCCTCTGACATCATAAGATGAAGATCAATTCTTTAAAATGTTCTTTTAGTGATGCATCAGGAAAATTTTAGGCTTTATCGTCAATATTGCACGTGAAATTGAAGCTAATCTCGAAAAGATTTAGCATATGCGTAATATCCAAGCCTCAAGAACTATTAAACAACTACAGAGCCTGAACGGGAAGGTTGTTGCCTTAAGTCAATTTATTTTCAGAGCTCTTGATAAGTGCATTTCTTTCTTTGATTTGATTAGGAAAGGAAAAATAAACTTTGAGTGGATGCAAGGTTGTGAAGACGCATTTCATGTTTTGGTGAATCATTTGGAGAGACCTCCTATCTTGTCAAAGTCGGTGGATCATGAGGAGTTGTACATTTATTTGGCTGTATCGGCACACGCTATTAGTGCCGCCCTGATTCTAAGGAGAATCATATCTAGAGGCTGGTGTATTACATCAGAAAATGATTGACAAAAGCCGAAAGGAATTATCCAAAAAAAGAAAATTTGGCATACTATTTACTAATTGCATCCGGAAGCTTTATCCGTACTTTCAGGCACATCCGATCAATGTTTACACCGACCAACCCTTACGATAGGTCCTATAACGACCTGAGATATCTGGGAGGTTACTCAAGTGGAATATTGTGCTAAGCCAATTCAATATTACTTATCTCCCTCGAAGGGCTATTCAGGGTCAGGCATTGGCAGATTTTATAGCAGAGTTTACTATGTAAAATGATCTTCCAGAAGATAGCGAATCCTACTATATGATGGAAATTGTATACTGATGGAGCATCTAATGGTCATTGTTCTGGAGCTAGGATTGTGCTTGTAACCCTTGAAAACCAGTCAATTTGCTATGCTTTGAAGCTTGATTTTCCAGCAAAAAAAAAGATGAGTATGAAGCTTTGATTGCTAGACTTAAACTTGCTAGAGAACTTGGAGTTAAATCTCTTGAAATCTTTTGCGATCTTAGTTAGTGGTGTCTCAAATTAGGGGAGACTATTTGGCCAAGGGACAACGACTTACCCTATACCTTACCCAAGTTCAGGAGTTGTTGACAGAATTTGAATATTATGACATATCATATATTCCACGCGATCAAAACAAAGAGGCTGATCCATTGGCAAAGTTTGCTAGTACCGACGATGCACAGTAGATGGGCCTGGTTTCAATTAAAGAATTAAATACCCTAAGTATAAACATGATGGAAATCGATCAATCCCTAGAGGCGGAATATGAAAGGGAATTGTGAATGACTCCAATTAAAGACTATTTACTGCGTAAAGCCTTACCCGAGAAAAGAAATGAAAAGCGACAAGTCCTTCGCAATGCTTCACGATATATTATGCAAGAAGGAATTATGTACAAGAAAGTTTCTCATCCCTCTACTTTGTTGTATCGCTCATGATGAAATATAGCATGTTCTAAAAGAAGTTCATAAGGGAGAGTGCGGGGAACACATTGGAGGGCAAACTTGGCAAAGGAAATACTCCGTTGTGGGTATTATTAGCCAACCGTGAATCGGGACGCCGCCGATTATGTAAGATAATGTAATGAATGCCAGATGTATGCAAAAAACTTGAGTGCTCCACCAATAGAAATCACGCAAATGGTCAGCCTATGGCCGTTCGCTATGTGCGCATAGACATTATCGGTTCTTTACCGTCTCTAAAGGTGGCACAAAGTACGCCATCGTTGCAGTTGATTACTTCACAAAAATGGACCAAAGTGGAACCTTTAGCCATAATCACAACTAAGAGAATAACCAATTTTATTCTCCGAAACATCATATGCCGCTTTGGTCTCTCACGAACTGTTGTGATAGATAATGGGACTCAATTCGACAGTGTTGAATTCAAAGACTTTTGTCAAAGATATCATATTGAAAAAAGATTTGCGACAGTCGCTCACCCTTAGGAAAATGGACAAGTTAAAGCTGTAAATAAAATCATAAAGTCTATTTTGAAGAAACATTTGGAGAAGGTTAGAGGAAAGTGGGTGGATGAACTCCCTACAGAATTATGGGCTTACAGGACCATCCACAATTCCGTGACTGCCGCTTTTCCTGTTGAACTCGAGGTCCCTTCTCATCGAGTGACTTACTATGATCCTTAAACCAATAAAAATCACGTCTTAGAATCTCTTTACTTAATAGACGAGGAGCACGAAGATGCCGATTTAAGGGCAGCTTCACATCGACATCGAGTTGCCTGGTACTACAACGCTAAAGTTCGACCCAGAACCTTTGAAATTGGCGATCTCGTTCTGAACGAGTTTTTCCTACCCCATCATACATGAATCCAATCTGGGAGGGACCATATGTCAATGAACAGAGGCTTGGAGAAGGAACTTTCAAGCAAGGGACTGTTGATAGCATTACACTTCCGAGGGTGTGGAATAGCGAACATCTTTGACGCTATTTCACTTGATTTATTTCCTTTACATTTCAATTGCATTTATTTTCAGAATTTCTTTAGCATTTTCTTTTTCAGATGTGAAATAGGTCAGTTAATTTTATTCTTTTCCATTAAATGAATAAACTTTCTGGCTTCCTTAATATATGTATTTTCTATTTCATTATATGCTAATTACATAGCAAAATTAATTGAAGTAGATATGTATGAATAGGCTCCCAGAGTTTGAAATTAATCAATCATGTTAACTCCTAATGAGATTAAACAAGATTAGCTTAATCTACTTGTTCATTTGACAGTTCTCATTCACAATCTAAGGGATGGGATACACAATAAGAAACAAATAATGGTCGACAATCTTATGATCGAATAACTCCTGCTTAATTATGGAACTAAGATAAAATCAGGGCGATAATGGTATGACCAATCGCTCACTAAACCAAACCCCAGACCCTGGGGGGAAAATAAACCAACTAAGGGGAAGGTGACCGACCACCTACGAAACAACTCTAATTCCCCAGAGTGCGAACTGGAGTATAAACATAAATCGGGTAGAGACCGACCGCCCGCGAAACAACTCTAAGTCCCCATAACGTGGAATGGAGTATAAACACAAATCGGGTGGAGACCGACTGCCTGCGAAACAACTCTAAATCCCCAGAGTGCGGACTAGAGTATAAATTTAAATCGGATGGAGATCGACCACCCGCGAAATAATAAAAATTCCCCAGAGTAATGACTAGAGTATAAACTTAGATTGGGTGTGATCAAACCACCCATTAACTAATGATATTTCCAAAGTGTGGATACGAACATGAATGAATAGTTGAGTGGAGTTCGACCATTTACTATTCAAAAATCTCTAGCCCAAATTTGATGGAAGGTGTATAAACTCGCTAAGGATGGAGGTCGACCGTCCCATACCAAACCCTGCTAAACCAAAGCTAGGGGCAAAAGTACAGTTACTCGAAAAATCACTGAAATTCGACAGCGTAACACTAAGGCCAGAGCCTAGTTTTTAATTCAACTCGAGGCAACGACCTCAGGGAGGCCTTAGAATGGATGAATTATATCAATGTCCGATACAATTAGTAACAAATCACAAGCACATAGAATGAAAAATGTGGTAATTCAGACATTTGAACAAGTAAATATAAGAATCTTATACAGGAATAAAAGGTTTCTTATTTGCACTAAACTGGTTGTACATCATACAAGTCTATACAAAATGCAAGACAAAAATGGAAGCTATGCCAAAACAAATACAACCAATGAAAAGGAGAAGTGGCCATCTAAGCTATTTACATGTTGTTCCAATCTAAAGATTATTTCTTGGATTTTTTTATCTTTCCTTTGCATCTTTGGAGTGGTTTCTTTCAAATTACCGCTCGACCCTCTCTTTGACCCTTTGTCACCTTGGTTTTTCTTCGAAGAAGTATCCTCCGTTATGTGAATTAAGGCGGTACCATCTTTGGAAGTAGGAGGGATGAAGGTGCTCTCAGCATTGGGAGCAATGGGAATGTCATCCAAGGGAATTGTCCTGCCGGGAGGGATCATCTGGAGCGGGACGGGAAAGGGTTCATCGGAACCCGAATCAGCAGGCTCATTTTTCACCTTCCTTTTCAACAGTTCTTCATTTTCATTATGCTCATTCATGCTAAGCTCCCTAGTGGGGTCAGAAGAACCTATGATCATGACATCTTCGTCAAAAGGAATTTCATGGTGCGGGTCGCTTCCCTCCTTGAATATTGCTCCATGAATTGATCATCAACAACGATGGCTTCTTATTGAGCATCTTGAGTAGCGGCTGAAATTGCAACTTTAATAGATTCTGTAATGGCCGCTTGTGACTATGACTGAGGCTCTTGGGAAGAAGAGGAGAATCACCTGATAGGTTCAAAGATGAGAAAAAAACACCCGAAAAGATTATAAATATCAACTCATAACACCCCAACTTTGCGAAAGACGGGAAAATCGACGGAATACCTTCCTCGGTATGACTTCCAGGTTGGGCCGAAGCATCCTCAGAACTGTGCTTGGGAATTGAGGAAAGTTGTGGCTTGTCTGGATCACACCTGGTATGGTCGAAGAGCTTGCTACGGAGCTAAAGATGACCTGGTGAACCGGGGGCAATTCAGTTGTAGTGTCGGGTTGCGCCGACCCGGATCCTTCACCCACTTTATGGGAAGAAACAACAACATACTCTTTTTGGAGCAAGAGTGGGATACCGTGTAATGTTTTGGGTTTATCGCCCAAGAGTATCTCGTTTTCGAGTCTGATATCCTCTGAGTTAAGAAGTTTTCTCTCTTATGCAACAAGAAATTCCCAAGCACGACAGAGCTAATAGGGATAATCTTCACCAAGCCATGTCCAATTCCTATGCTTGAGAACATTAGCATCGTAAAGAATGAGAAGCGGGTCAAGTTCATTCAATATCTCTTCCCTAACTTTGTCCTTGGTAGCTTCCGTTTCACGTTGAATGAGTGCATCGACATTTTTGGCCCTCTCAATAGCCGTACTCTCTCGAGTATGATGTTTACCAGCTCATCGCAGGCATCTTGAGCAATCTTATGAGCATCATCTTTTTTTATTTGCATACTCAAGTTTAGCCTTGAGGTCAACTATTTCCTTCAAGGCTGCCGATTCATTATTCCAAGCCGTATCCCGCTCAAGCGCAATCTCTTGATTCCGATGGTGCAAAACTTGAATCATATTGAGATAGCTGGATTTCATCTCTTCCATGGATTTCATAGCAGCGTTATATTATCCCTCGGCTTTTGCTAAGGAGGTTCTAGAGGCTTCTAGCTCATTTTTCAAAGTTTTAATGATTCTTTTATCTTGAGCTTCTTGGCGTTTTAGTTTTTCAATCTCTACCGCACGCTCGAAGGAAACATTACATCTTTTCTGCTACCTTTATCCATTCCTGATACTGCATGTGGATGTCAGTGACGTAATTAATGGTCCTCTTCTAAACCTGATCTGCAACCCTCTTCAAGTTAGGGGAAAATAAAACCCTTCAAAGCATAAATTCAAAAATTCTTCACGAAGCTGTGCCATGCGTGCAGTTGGATCGATTATAGAATCTTCTGTGGTAGCATCGACTTTGGTGTAATCTTTATTGGGCTTGTGAGCAGCATTATATTCTCCATAGCGGAAAATATCGCTCAGCCGTTGAGAATGAGATGGATCTAAAGGCCATGGAGGCATTGGAATAGTAGAAGGGCCGTGAGTGGGATCAATAGGCAAGTCCCTACAATCGGCTGGCCTTTCGAGACCCGTTGGAGGAGGTGATCTCGATCTTGATCTATGTTTATTCTAGGATGGCCTATCCTTATCATCTCTATCTTATTGACCCCGGTCATGGCTGCGGCGATAGCTGGAATTGTAATAATCTCGACTGCCGCGGTAAGAGCCAGAGCGTGAACTCGATGACTGGTGATGTATTTCCTAGAGAGAATCAAACATATTCCTCTTCCTCACCATCATTTATGCAAAGTAAAATAGAAGTCAGTGAACTCTAAGTATTAAAAAGCATGAGTCAAGTACAATGTAGTGTTGAGGGGTGCAAGTGTGTGCAAGTGTCCTAATGTTACACCCCAATAGACCAGCTGTAAGAGCCTTTCTCATTGGTCTAACTTCCCCTCTAGAAGTGGAATCTCGGTGCCAATTTTGACGAGAGATTCTGACCCTTCGAGGCTCATATTAGTAAAATGGAAAACATCGAGATTAGGTGCAATCGGTAGACTAGACAAAGAGTCAAGTGGTAAACTCTAATGCTTTGATGGTTGGAAGGAAGATTCATATTTAACAACTTTAGAAGCCATTGACTACTTGGATTGGTCGGACATGCGACTTCTTGTAAGTTTATGTACAAATGTTTTCTTCTTTCTCCTATCAGCAACCAAGGGTTGTGAGGCTTACAAAGATCCAAAATCAACTCCAGGATTGGATTTGTTGCCATTATGATCAAGTACATTGCCTCTATGACCACGACATCAATATCAGCAAATTCTTAGGCACTCGTAACTAGGGGCACCATGGGATCGGCTCGATTTTCCCTTTGACCGCTTATGACCTATGGTCTTACCCCTGCCATTTGAGCAATCTTAGTTAGCCCCATGCTGATGCCCTCCTCTATCAAACAAAAAGTGATGAGGTGTTCGTCCTTAACCAAATGTTCGATATCTCCATCCTCGAGTGGAGCATTCTTCAGAATTGAGACCGCCTCTTCATTAATGTCGCCACTAGGCCAGGTAACGACACCTGCAAAGGAATAACACAGTTAGGAAGGCAAACCAGATAACATTTTTCTGCACTATCATGAAAATGGTGGGTAACATTTAGGTCTTTCCAACCACTATCGAGCAAAGTCGGGTGGGCAGCGGACAAAAAACCGTTCACTTTTAAAAGCACTTAGCTTGTTTCACTCGCCAGTCAGAAACTGGCACCTTTTTGCCGATTCATGAAATGTAAAGGAGAGACTCCCTGTCCGTCTCTTGAAAGTAAAAATTAATTGAATATCTTCGATGATGGGAGGACAGTGCAGGAACTCCATAAATACCATATAAATATAATTAAGGAGAGCATAGCCATTTGGGTGGAGTTGTGCTGGAGATATCCTTAAATAATGTAGAATCTCCCAAATGTATGAGTTGAAATGCAGGATGCATCTCGCCCAACACATAAACTTATTACATGATGTATACCCTTCAGGGGGTCTGTGAGCCCTATCATCTCACGACAGAACCAACATGTCATCAAAGTGAATTTCATGCCTTACGAAAATTCTATGGAGAGCATCTTCTTTAATTTTTGAAGCTACCGAATTAGAAGGATTCTCAAGAATGAATGCGTCTTCTAGAGTATCGGGATCATGATTTATAACCTCTGGCGGAGAGATAGGGACAACTATAAAGAGATCAAATTGAGGACCCGAACTTTTCGGTTGTTCCGAATGATGGCTGGATGATGGATTATTGGACTCGGTTGTCGAACTTGATTCCACGTCAAAGCTATTCCTTTGGGAAAATGATCCAAACGACATAGTCGTAAGACACCCAGAACGTCTTAATCCAATTACTATTAAACTTAGCCAAAATTATAAGTACATAAAGTAATTTGTACCCTCTAGTGCATAGTGCAATAAAGTGCTATTCAATGAAGTAATAAGTTGTGCGAAATTGGAGACAAAAAAGACAATAAGACTTTGAAGTTTAACCAGAGAGACCGCCATTCCTGACCGTTTCAACTATTTCTACATGTCACCAGGAAATGATGCAGCTTGAGTTTCATGATTGATCATCAGCCAGCAAAAGTTTGGTTTTTGTCTAAATTACTGGTGAGCTTCAAGATGATTATTAAAGTCATTGGTTTGTGTCACTATTCTAAGGCAGTTTGCTACCAAGTATGCAGTTCAGATCACGTGCAAGCTGTATACAAGTTTTAATGTTTGTCCAAGTATGAAAGGCCAAAGCTTGTCATTTAGTTCAAGTTTACCCATCTAAATTCCATTTTATAAAAAGAAAGGTTCATCTGTAAACTAGGCCGATCATTTGTATATGTGAATTATGGTCGATCATTTCCTAAGACAACATTAGTCGATCATTCATCATGAGCTTTTCCCATCGATCATTTGAATGAGCCACCAACTCCAAGGTGTAGCTGATCGTTCGTAGGTGATCTTTGAGCCCCAACGTTCCAGAGCTTCGTCGATCGAACAAGAATGATCATGAATGATCGATCGTACAACTTCTTCACGTCCAAAGCACCACCTCCATCAGCGAGCGGACGACTGAAGTCGTAATTCTTTCATCCCTAACCACCTCATCTCCATTGCATATGATTGTAAGAATAAAGAAAAGTAAGGATTCACTCATCCCTAATCACTCTGTTCTCTTATAAAGCAAGTATGAGATTCATGCTACCTAAGTTTGAATCTGAAGAAGGAGGATTTGAAATCGATTTGAAGGATAATGACTTTGTGGTGATGGTTGCTTGGATCGGCAGGAAGAGGGTGAAGAGGTTCGACCCTTTTTTGTTTCATAATAGACTAATAGGAAGAGAGTGAAAGATAATGACTATGTGTAAAGGCTTATATAGGAAAGGGATTTAGCCGACCATTTTCGGTCTAAAAAAATTAGCCGATTGGCTCACACCCAAAGATTTAACCGATCGTCCCCTATCCAAGCCTTATGTCGATCATTCCACTCCCAAGCCTTATGCCGATCATTCCACTCCCATGCCTTATGCCGAACGTTCCATTTCCAAGCCTTATGCCGATCTTTCCACTTCCAAGCTGTATGCCAACGTTCCATAACCTAGCTTATGCCGATCGTTTTCATGATCATGAGTAGTTTGAAATATGTTTTCTAAGAAGGGGAATATTATGGATATATAACAACACATGAATTTAAAAAAAAGAAAAAAAGAGGGGAGGGGAAGAGAGCATCCATGAAAAAATGACGACTGACGGAAACTATTTATAGAAAGTTATCTCCATTAACTTGATAGTGACCCATGAACTTGCGATCGTGATTGGGAGTCAGGTGCTTACACATATGCGTATAAGTACATGTTTCAAAATTTATTTTTCTAAAATCAATATAAAAAACTGAATAGTCACCTGGAGCCGACCAGTGGAAAACTAAAGCTAAGTTGCTAAAGCTTGGAAATTGCTAGAATAAAAACAAGATGATTGTTAACAAGTTATGATCCAGTGTGTATACTATTGGAAATCGAGCAATCATCATGATAAATAATGAGAATACGACCTTAAACAAGAAAACAACCCGATGGAAGGATAGCGACTATTTGATGAACCAGATGGTTTTCTTTCAAACGGTTTTAGCTTACGACGATTGAAAGCACGTCATGTATGATACAAGACGTACTTTGGAAAGCAAATTTTATCCCACCTTTTGGAAAGGCCGTGATATCATCGACCTGGTTGGGAACGAATGGTCAACAGCTTTAGAAATCGATTACGTATAGCAGTATAGACGATGGTCGGGCAAATTTGGAACGAAATCTAATCGAAGTGCGGTCAGCATAGAGTAACTGGCATGGCCCCGTGAAGTTATATTTCAAATTTGGAGTTGATCAAAGTTCATATGCTCGAGTTACACACGAAGCAAGGATTTGCATGAATCGATCAAGAACGATCTGTAAGATAGTTCAAGTCATCGGAGAATGCTCAATATCTCAAGTTCCATAACACCAATCCATTTGAAACTTCGACGACATCAACAAAATGAAGATTGAGGCTTACGAAAATGATCATGAGTGCTAAAGTTGCATTTAGCATTTAGTAATCGTTATTGGTCGATCATACTACCAAGACCTAAAACCGATCAGTATGTTCCAGTGCGTAATCCAATTTCAACAAAGATCGATCCATATCTCCTAAGTTACAAGTTAGAATGATTCCATACTTCAGAAGCAACATCAAGAGACATGCGGGACCCCCTAAAAATTATCGCACTAAAATTCAAGACGAAAAAATGTGTTGGCTAAACTTAGGCCGATTATCCCTGATGGTCGAGTTAGATATGCCAATCGTTATGATGGGCCCCTTTGGTCCTAGAGAGCCTTCTGACAAAATCTTAGAAAAATATCTCATCAACTCTCCCTATAAATACATGCCCATGGTTCACTATAGGGGACTTTGACGTTGCTGGTTACTTTAATCCTTATTATAATAAAGGTTTTCCTATTTCTTGCTGCTGTAATCAGACCATTAGTGGAGCAATAAAGATAATCATCGAAGTGGACGTAGGCATACAACGTTGAACCGCTATAAATTTCTTTATTCTTGATTATTGCTTTTATTAGTTTGCTAGTTAATTCTACTCCTTGGTTTCAATTTTATTTTCTTCATTTACATCTCTACACATATCTATTCTTGGGTGTTGTGACTAATTTGGTTGCAAATAATGAGAGTGTATTTATTAGCAATTATAATTTTTTTACATTGTGTTAATTTATTTGTTGAGTGGATTATGAATTCTGATCAGTACGTGGGACACCACTATGTCGATAGGGGTTTCTAAACACTTAAACAAGGCAAACCGAAACAGTATTGTTTTGAGCATTGTAAGTGAAATAATTTCACCTAAATTATATTTTAATATAAAGGAATAAATTTTCAAAAACTATTGTAATATATATGGTATGCTTGGTTGTTAGGAAAAAGATAGTATTCAGTTATTATCAGTTATTGTTGATTAGTCATACTCACCCAGTTAGGAGCATTTACTATTGTTTGTTAATTAGGTAGTCATGCATGACCCGTTTGTAGGCATTGACAATTGTGCTAGGTTGGGAGTAGATTTATCCATTTTCTACAAAGGGTTTGGTAAATTAGTGATTGTGGAAACATTAAAATGAACACCTTCTGAATTCAATTTCACAATTTAGCTATAAGGCGTTCGAAGATACTGTTTGGTTAGAATTTGATTTCAAATAAAAGTTGTTGTTATAACACATCAAAGCAACACTTATGAAATGATTTTATATAACAAATGTGAAATTATATAGATAAGATTTATAAATATAATGTATAAAATAAAATGGATTTAGCTAAGAATTTGGAATTTAAAATTCCAGCGATTTTGAAAATTGTTTTTCAAAGTTTTTGAAAATGATAATAACATTATCTAGGAAATATTTTTGAAAGGAAATATCTTTTAAAGGATTTAAAAAAATAGAAAGCATTGAACTCACTTTAGTCACTGGAAAATATTTCCGATGATGACTGCAACATCATCAGTATTCATTTCCCAGTTTCTAAGTGATGGGTTGCCACCATTGATGTTGTGTTTTGGTAAAACAAATTTTGATTTTAAAATCCAAAGTATAATTTGATAAATATGAGAATATAAGTTTTATAACTTATAATTTTAATAATTAATAAGTTAAAACAAATTTTTAAAATTTGTTGAATATAGATGTTAAGAAAATTAAATTTGAAATTGAATTATGAAATGAAATTTGACTTAAGTTAAATAAAATGAATTTTGAAAAGAAATTTGACTCAAGTAAAGGTAAATGAAGTGAATTAACGAAATAAGTTAAATGAAATTGAATTTGATTTGAAATGGATATGAACTTAAGTTGTAAAGTGAAAATAAGTATGAGAAGTGTTGTATAAAATGTTTATAATAAACTTAAGTAAAATTTCATGAGATGATTCATAAGGGAAATTAGTATTAAGAAGAAATATACTAAGTAATATTGATGTGAATAAAATAAACTGGTATAGTTAGAAACCAATTGGAATAAATACGTAAGTTGTACGTAGATAATTTTATTCGCATGGTTGTTGATCCAAATTTGAATATACGATTTCAAGATGATTTACATCGGTCCAAACAACAATTTTTCACCTGATTCTTGATGGCTAACCTTGATATAGATTTTTGATTGATTATGGGATTCTTTATTATAGTATGTGGCTATGCAAGGAGAATGATGATTTGTAATCAAGGTACCGGATCAGAGTGCACACTAAAGAAGTCGATTGGACAATACTAGTTCGGAAGTGAAATTGTGCGATCGAGCAAGCAATCAAATTGATATTACGTATGATGGTATATGTACATCTTACAAGATTTATCATAATTAAATGATGTTATTGGAAAATGCAAAATGATATGGTTAGAAATTATATGAATGATATTATTGGTAAACAAGACGCAGGTATATAGAAGCAAAAGCTCGTTTGATGTCTTTGGTTTCACTAGTAGAATTTGGGTGCCTAACAAATAGGTACCTGTTTATGTTGTTGTTTGGTTTGATGGTTTTATGATTGAGCCACGTGGCTTTTGTTTTCTTTTGTTGTTTTGGGCCTGTAAGGGCAATTTGAAGTTGTTCCAATGTAGTCGCGCAAAGAAGACACTTCCAAAATTTTAGAAGTTTGAAAATTTGAGAACATTTCGACTAAATGATTTTGAAAAGTAAACAGTATTGTGGCATTATGAATTTTTTTAAGGGGGAAGAATGTAACGACTCAGAATTTTAGTCATTTGAATTTGAAATATTTAATTAATTTGAAATATTGAAAATTTAGTTTTATATGCTAAACAACTTAATTTCACTTATAGTGATTTATTTGGATAACGAACTGAATATTGGAATTAGTGGATAATCTAGTCTTGGATTTTATATGAGTAAAAACGGTTTTGAAATCTTATTTAAATTCAAAATAAATAAGAATGGAATAATAAAATTTTAAAATCTAAATTTAAAGGTGATTTATTTGGTTTTAATAAAAATACGTTCTAACTAATGTGTGAAAATAGCATTTCGAGGCACTGTCTCGGATTTTGACAAAACCAATGCCATTGGATCCATAATAATGAATTATTACATGCTAATGATTTTTGTTGCGATCGGATGTATCGTTTGGTCGTGCAAGCTCGAAACACGTAGAAATCAATTACAAGAGTTTAATTTAAAATAATTTTGTTACGATCGGATGTATCGTTTGAGCAGATGACCTTTTATATATACCCTTATAGTAGCGGATAACCTATATTATATAATTATATACTCTTTGCGATGCATCGAACAGGTTGGAGTGATCCAACTAGATTCCTCACCACTGTTGATTATATATATATATATATATATATATGGTAATATATATGAGTTGTGGTGTAGGGGATAGATTGGTGTGATCCAAAGGGATTCCTCACCATTGTTGAAAATGTTTTCTATAATATTCCTACTATTCGAATTTTTGAAAATCAAACCTGATCGTTAACCCTATGGGTTATGGCATTGTTATATGCTCAAACTTAAACCCGGTAGTAATAGGAAATCAATATTGATATTGGTTAAGCATTTCGTACCTATTGGCCTTAAATTAGTATTTCGAAATAATAAATTGCCATCTTAGTTAGGATTGATTTTTATATAGGAAATGTTTTAAAATCTGAATTTGGGGTTTTAGAAATATTTTGTTTAAAAAAGATTTAATTTCTATTATACTCCAACCTTATTAAGTCATTTAGAAATGGTTTAAAGGATTTTTTATTTATATTTAATATTGTTTAAAAGATTATTTCTTTATATTTAATATTGTTTTAAAGTTAATCATCAATATTTATTATTTTGAAAAACTAATTATTTAAATAATTAACATGGTTTGAATTTAATAATAGTGATTTATTAATATTGTTTTGAAAACTAATCATTATTATTTGTAATAATGTTGGAGATTTATTTATTATTGTTCTATTAATAATGTTTTGAAATTATTAATTACTATTTTTAAGATGTTTTGAAGTAAATAATTATTATTTATTTATAATGGTTATTGTTAATAATAATAATTATATAGTAGCGTTTTAAAGTGAATGATTTTTATTTATTTACAAATGTTTTCGTGACTTATAAATAGATTTTTGTAAACTGACTTGAGTTTTATAAGAGGAGTTTTATAAATAGTTTTATGAACTTATAAAAGAGGTTATAAATGATTTTTAGAAGTTATAAAGGGGATTATAAATGATTTAAGAATTTTATAAATAGAAGTCATTTTCAGTGTTGTAAATATACTTATACCATTGAGGTAAGTATATGAGTACATTTTCTAAGTTGTGAAGTGTAATGTCGTGAATATACTTATATCGTTGAGATAAGTATATGGATATTTTTTCGAGTATTGAAAATATAGGGATTTGGGGGTATATCTTTGTAAAGGTATTTTTATACAAGTAATTTACAAAGTGATTTTAATTAATGAAAAGATTAATTAAAGATGTTAGTGGTTGCTTATGAGATTGACCAATGTTGGTTTTCCCTATGCAATTAAATTGCTGATTTGGATGTGCGTTATGGATAGTTAAATAAACGATTATCAAATATGGACCCAAAATGTAACTCTTGAAATATCTCGGAGAAATACGTGAGTTATATGGCACAACCATCTCTGATGATGTTATACTATGCGTATAAATCTCATTTCGTTCTTTTAGGACAAATGATAAGGAAATCTCTCCACTCATGGTTAGGAGATGATCTCACGTCTTATCTTTGACTATTTATTTCCTAGAGAACCAGGGTTGAGTTTACCAGAAACAATCGAATGTTGTTTCAGAGAGACCGGGATCAGATATATTATTCGAAAACCAGTTCGATCCAACTCAAGCATTTTGAAGTGAAGACATCTTGAAGATGACATATTGCTACTAATCCTGAGTGTGATTCCAAAATGGATGTAGTAGAATTAGTGCTTTCGATTCATTCATCTCCTGAATGACTTATATGGATGAATGTTGACATTGTGTCATTGACTGGAAGGTAATGTAGCATTCCAAGTGGGAAGTGCTATATAAAAGTAAGACGTAGCCTCAAGCCTCATCAATCGAGAAATGATAAAAATTGGGTATGCAGCAGGGCCATGTGGGTCGCTCCCATCGGGGTATGGTCATCCCAAATCTAGATCGATTACTATCTACTCATGTATGCTTCAGGGCCCAAAGCGGGGTGATCATATTCGGTACTACTAGTCCAGTGGTAGGCCAGTCCTGTATGGTAGGGTACAAGATGTTCTTGTCAGACCCCGGTGCATTTTATCTAGAGATGTACCATCATTAGGTATTTCCATACCTTGTCATAATTTGAAATTCATTCTTCAATATGAGCTTTATGGACATAGTTGTGCCCAACTATATTGAAACATAAGATGTAATCATTTCGGCTATACTCATATTTTACTTTGACCTATATTCATTATTATAATATAAATGGATTTTCTATGGAAAATGTTTTGGTTATCATAAGGTAAAAACCCATCCGTGTTTATGTGCGGCGTGATCTTATGAGATACCTTTATTTGAAAGTTTTTTTACAAACATTAAATTCCATTTAGGTGTGTTTTTCTCACGCTGATTTACTATACTGATCCAGGTGTTCTTCCTTTTCAATGCTTGGGTCAAACCGAGCATATATACAGATTGTTTAGGATGCATTGGAGCTCAGAAGACTAGCTGGAGATCCAAGACATATCCACATTTTTTTATGTTCCGTTGTGTTGTCTGTTGGTTGTATTTATCAGCAATTGTAAGGATAGGCTGTTCTAACTGTCTGGGCTAAAATAGGTTAGCGTACTCTGATTGGTGTATGTGTATTACATTTTTCTTTGTGTAAAGATTTGTTGTATATATAAATTATTCGTTCCATTATGAGATTCCATGTTGTTTAGTTTTCTCCTTTCTTCTTTCTTCTTTCCTCTAACAATCAGGATTTTCAACATTCATTACTCGGTATGCAATATAGTAAACGTATTATTGTCGATTTTCGAGGGTCGAAAATGCCGATTCGTTACAATCTAAGTACCCAATTTAAAAAAAGTACAGTAATGCAAATGTTGTAATTTCATTTTTTAAACCAAATTCAGAACATTTTTCACTTAGATCACATTTTCCATATTCTAGCTATAGAACACTATTATTGTAGTAAACAATGTATATATTAAAATTTATATGTTGAATATAGGATAAAACTATATTGAATCATTTAGACTCGAAAAATGATAGTCAATCCTAGTAATGTAATGCTTATCAAGTTCAAGACAACAACTACTTGATGTTAACATTTGTTTTATAAAGTCAGCATGGTTCAAAAATAGTAGTTATACTTTCTGCATTCGTGATTGCCTAGGCCGATTTATGAACAAAATTTTGTTATTGGTGTTTAATAAAAAGAAAATAATTACAATTCAAAAGCATATGCTTTCACCTTTATATAACAGCAAATCCAGAAATACGCTGTTAAATAAATGATATGGTGAACCCCGTGTACGTAGCACAAGTTCACATTAGTATTAAGACAAGTTTTTCCTTTTATTTCCCTTCCATTGTAAATGAGCCAACAAGTCGCTTTTTGCTTCCTAGAAAATAAATGTCCTCACATTATTCATGCTCTAATCCTAGCTTTAGCCTCTCAAAAGATCTGCCATCATCACCTTCAATCCTTCTTCAACCTTCATACATTATGTATACACCATGTTAGCTAAAGTAATATGCATTTAATGCACCATACATAATTTGTTTCACTATTGTTACAATTATTGGGAACAAATGTTATCAAGAATCGGTTCCAAAATTAACACTGAATTTGCACCGACCACTCTTAAATGAGGACCTTTAATAGTATTTAGAGCCTTTACCTAATTCCTTTAATAGCTTGAAAGGAATGCCCATGGTTAGAAAGTCATTTTTGGAATATTTAATATTAACCTCTAAACCCCTTACCTCATTCTCATTCACATTTTAATAAACCAAAAACATAAACAAAGAGAGTTGAAGGCCAACCATAACCCTAAGAAGAAGAGGGGCACAAAATCCATTTAGAGGTTAAGATTCAAGCTAGGAAGATTAAAGCAAGAATAAATCTCAAGTTCCTTATCCAAACAAGGTAAATAAGGATCTAAACCATCTCATATAAGTCATCCTAAATGTTTTATTTTAAGTTTGAGTTTTAAAACTGTATGATTGGATGAATGATGATATGTTTTGATAGAATAAATGGAAATATATGCCTATGGATGATTTATATAATTTAATATGAATTTTATGATAGGTTTTAGATTGGAAAACATATCATATGACATCCAAAGGTGTTGCAATTTTGATATATGGTCAAAAATGTTATTTTAGAAGTGGGTTCAAATTTCATAATTTACCAAGCAATTATGGACTTATCATGAATTTCCAAGAGAGAAAGTAATTAATTTCGGATTTAAATTATTTAAGGCAATTAAGTAATGTTTTTAGGTCTGAAATTTATATTGTTAGAAAATATACTTAATACGAATTATGGTGATTTTTCCTAAGTGTAGTACTATGGATAATAAATTATTTAAATTAGAGGATTTAAATGTTTTATTAAGGAGAAGGGCTTAAGTGTTAAGTTATTTCGACAGCAAATTCTAAAAAAGGAAATTGATAAAGTTTTCTAAACTAATAAGATTGAGACAAATATTGATGGTAGGTGAAAAGTATTTTCTTTAATAAGCAAAAATATGGTTTTTATCCAAATTACATCTTCGCCACTTAACCCTGTTGGCTTTCGTCTTCGTACACACTTGCCTCTAACCATTCAGCATCCATTTGGTGCCAATATACATGGTATCAAGCAAGTGGTATGAAGTGTATTGGGCCTATGTGAATGGTCGCAAAAGGTGTTGCAAGTTGGCATGCGTAAGGGGAGAATTTGTATTTCCAGGTTTCGAATCTATAAACCTACCCTTGATTTAATATCTTTGAAAGGTTTGTTGCTTTTGAACACCTTCGATATCCTAGTTGCCGCATTAAAAACCTTTTGCCTTATTAAGAGGCTACTTTTACAACTCTTTGAATTAATGATTTTGGAGGGTAGGGTTTCGAATCGATACCCTTCCGTAATCATTGAAGCCACTTTTCTTTTAACTCATACATGTGAAAGGGTGGGTGTCGCTTCCATACCTTTCGACATGGTTGAAGCTGCTTATTTAAACCCAAGTACATATGCGGAAGCCTGTTGCCATCACCATAGGTCTTTTGAAGGGATAGCTTTCAAATATGTCCTCTTTTATATACTTTGTAGTTTGTTTTTTTTCCAAACTATGGTTTTGAAAGCAATACTTTTAATTGGTTTCGAAGCTATGCTTCTATAACTTTTTACTTGAATACAATGCTTTCGAAAGGTATGTTTTAAGTGTTTCGAAAGGCATGTTTTTAAGTGATTCAAAAGGGATTTTTCCAAGTGTTCGAAAGTTATATTTTATGGTTTTGAAAGAGGATGTCTAAAAGTTTAAGCAATAAATTATGGATATATTTTATGACTTTGAAAGGAAGCTCTCCTTAGTAAATAGGTTGGTTAAGAGTATTGACCACATTTCATTAGAAAAATAAATATATGGAAATAAACTATGGGTGTGTATATGGTGTGTATCATTTGATCAGTCATCATGAATGTTGTGTTATCATATTCACTTTATATCCTATATAAGCATATTGGGGTGTTAAAGGGTAGGATGACCCGCTAGGTTGAACCAATAGTAAATGCAAACTGAATCAAAAGGCCATGGAGTTAAAAAGATTATTAGTCAGGCCATAAAAACTATCTAATGGAAATTGTTATTGGTAGGTGCTAATAGATTCTTAGTGATCCTGTGAAAACTATGATTGGATAATGTTATTGAAAGAGATCAAAAGGTTCATAGTGATCCCATAAAAACTATGATTGGATAATGTTATTGGCAGAAACCAATAGGTGCATAGTGATCCCATGAAAACTATGATTGGATAATAGTACTTATAGAAACAAATAGGTTCATAGTGATCCCATGAAAACTATGAAGGTGGATAGGAAATCCATACATAATTGAACAGCTTATTAGTCAACCCATGAAAACTAATAGGTTAATAGTGACCCTAGAAACTATAACTTGAGACAGTTAGTCCGGTGAAAGGGGATGGGAAGCCAGAGCATATTATATGTTTGCATATCATCATGATAAATTTTATTTTGTTATGTCTTAACCATTATGGATGCAGATTCATAGTATATGGTTATTATAAATTATGTTAAGATACTAGTGAGGGGAAAACCCATTCCGCTAAGCGGCGTGCCCTCACTAGAAATCTATATGGTTCGAGATTGTAGGTTATTATTCACACCAGACTTTTTGTCCGACTTGAAGTTTATGTTTTCTCCTTCAACTCTCATTAGAAACTTATGTTTATGTTTAGATTGATAAGTGTGAGGAGGCATTCCAGAAAATGAAACATTTATTAACTAATGCACTTGTGTTAGTTTTTCCAGAGGGGAATCATGACTTAGTGGTATACACAGATGCAAGTGGAACTAGATTAGAGGCTGCGTTGATGCAGAAGGGTAAGGTTATTTCTTGCACTTCTCGATAGCTTAGGCCGCATGAAGTGAGATATCCTACTCATGATCTACATTATGCTGCAGTGATCTTTGCATTGAAAGTATGGTGACATTATCTCTTATGGAAGAGTTATACACAAATCATAAGTCCTTAAGGTACTTATTATCTGGGAAGGAGTTGAATATGAGATAGTAGAGGTGGCTAGAGTTTTAGCAGCTTATGGTTTTGGTATAGAGTTTACGCCTGGAAAAAGAAATAAGGTATTGGATGCTCTTAGCAGAAAATATTAGAATGTGGTGGTAGCTATGTTAACATAATGGAAGAACCTAGAGGCTTTTACTACCTATAGTGTGCAGCTAAGATCGACTGCTAGTTCTAGTCAAAGCATTGCCATGTTATCTAGCTTGGAAATTCAACCGAGATTGATCGAAAGGACTGCATCTAAGTAGAAGGATGACCTCGTGTAAGCTGAGAAGATTAGAAGGCTAGAAGCCGGAACCGAAATTGATGACCTGAAGGATTTTAGTTTGACCAGAGGGATGGTTGAGAAAAAAAGGACGGTTTTGTGTCCCGAATGTCGGGGACTTAAGGAGAGAAGTCCTTAGTGAATGTCATTGATTGAAGTTTATGATTCATTCATAGGAACTAAGATGTGAAGAGGAGTTTCTACTGGGAAGGTATGAAGAAGGATGTTGGCTTGCTGGTTAAGCAGTGTGTGAACTGTCAACAAGTGAAGGCCAAACATCAAAAGCCGAGTGGGTTGCTTCAACCTTCGGAGATACCAGTTTGGAAATGAGACTTGATATCCATGGATTTTATAGACGAGTTACTAAGGTCGAATCGAGGAATGAAAGTATACGAGTCATAGTAGACAGTTGACTAAGGGTGACCATTTCATTCCAGTTAAGTCAACCAGGACGGCACCTGTTTTAGCTAAGTTGTTTATGAATAACATAGTTAGACTGCATGGGATTTCAAGTAGTATAGAAGGTGATAGAGATATTTTATTTACTAGTGAGTTTTGGAAGAGTCTACAGGATGTGTTATGTATAAAGCTCAAGATGAGCACTTCTTATCACCCTCAGACAGACGAGCAGATAGAGAGAGTCGACAAGGTAATTGAGGATTTATTAAGAGCTTGTGTACTAGATTTTGGTGGATCATGGGAAGATCACCTACACTTAGTTGAGTTTTCTTATAATAACAACTATCAGACTAGTATAGGAATGATGCCTTTCGAAGCTTTATATGGAAGACCATACAAGTCACCACTATGTTGGTTGAAAACTGAAGAAAGATTAATCTTAGGTCCAGATCTGGTAAGAGAGGTAACATAGAAGATTGAGTTGATCCGAGGTAGGATGAAGGAAGCTCAGTCTAGACAAATGAGTTACACAGATAAGAGGCGTAAGGATCTAGAGTTCTCGGTTGGAGATAGGGTTTTCATTAAAGTATCACTGATGAACGGTGTAGTGCGATTGGGAAAGTCAGGGAAATTGGCTTTGAGATATGTTGGACCGTTCCTACTTATAGAGAGGATCGGAAAGCTCGCATATAGAGTAGAGCTGCCGAGCAGTTTGGTAGGTGTCCATAATGTGTTTCATGTGTCCCATCTTTATAATTATGTGCATGATCTAGAGACTACTATCCCTCTGATTGCGTTGAAAGACTTAATAGTAGAACCAGATCTGACCTTTTTTAGACAACCAGTTTGGGTTATGGCAAGAGATGACAAGTGGTTAAGAAACAAGACAGTCAAGTTAATGAAAGTTCAGTAGAGCAACAATGAGAAGGACTGTACTTGGGAGACCGAAGACAGGATTATGGATACTTATCCTGATCTTCTTTAAGAGCATGTTCTATATTTACTTTGTATAGACTATTTCCTAGTCAGGTAGGCTAGTGTGGTAGTTAGGAAATGTTACAGATGATTGATATGATTAGTATTTTATCCTTGTTGAATTTCGAGGACGAAATTCTTTAAAGAGATCAATAGGTACATAGTGATCCCATAAAAATTATTATTGGATAATGTTATTGGTAGAAACCAACATGTACATAATGATCCCATGAAAACTATGATTGGATAATAGTACTGGTAGAAACCAATAGGTCCATAGTGATCCCATGAAAACTATGAAAGTGGATAGGAAATCCATAAGTAATTGAATAGGTTATTAGTCAGACCATGAAAACTAATAAGTTAATAGTGATCCTAGAAACTATAACTTGAGATAGTTAGTCGGGTGAAAGGGGATGGCAAGCTAGAGCATATTGTATGTTTGCATATCATCGTGATACATTTTATTGTGTTATGTCTTAATCATTGTGGATGCAAGTGCACGGTATATGGTTATTATAAATTGGGTTAAGCTACTAGTAAGGTGAAAACCCGTTCCGCTAAGTGGCGTGGCTTCACTAGATATCTATATTGTTCGAGATGGTAGTTTATTATTCACACAGACTTTTTGTCTGACTTGAAGTTTATGTTTTCCCCTTAAACTCTCGGGTGCTCAATTGATTTTGAGTAGTTTGAAAGTTAAGGTTTTCAGGTTCTCCTTTAGACGGATAAGCCTCTAGAGACGAGTAGAAGGCAAGTTAGCTATTATGAGTTCTTTTTGTTTGATTCTGATGTGTAATTGAATGCAATGGCAAAGTTGTTCAGTGCCTATATTTAGACTCTGATCAACCAAAGGGGCATCTTCATACGTCACTCTTAGCGTATTTTGTAATAAATTGTAATTTCTCTGAATGTGGCTTATGTATTGGATTATGTAATGAATCTGAAATACTATTTGTAATGAAGTGAGAAATTGTTCTAAATTGAGTTTATTTTTTTTTTTCACATTCATTTGTTTATAGTATATCAATGTATCTAACATTACTGCATTTGGTCACTGCAACTAATAACTTTGGATGACTAAAGCATTCGTAGTGGTTAGTTTTGGGCCTCCAAATGGGGGATGTTACAATGGCTAATGGCTTTCTTATAGTTCTTCTTCAAGTCTAAGTAGAAATGATCATCGGTGGAAATCTGGATCTATCTTACGAATATGGGAATCTACAAATTGATGATGAAATCCAATTAAGAAGAGAATTCATTCTTAGTGAAAAAACCAAAATGTTTGCACCAAAAAGTTGGCACAAACATCCAATAGATTGAAAGTGGAGAAATAAATGGAGTAATCTTAAAACAAAGATTAAACAAGTTGAAACGAGAACAAACAAATTTATAGTGGTTTGGAGTCAATTGCCTGCATCCACTTAAAGGAATTGCTTTATTAAATACTTGCTTTTATGGCTACAAAGTGATCGAATCGTAATAGATCCTCGTTTACAATAAAGTTAAAGTAAACAGTAGTGTAAAGATCCTTAAATTGAACAATGAACTATATATTTATAGATATAGACGACCAATATCTACCTGAAATTTCGCCGATAGACTCTCACGATGTAGACGAGGTTACCCAAAAAGTTGCATGGCCCCTAAGGATGGGAGATCGGTGCCAATTGGTCTAAATAGCAATTGTGGGTCCCCCCCCCATGCCAGCTTCATGTTTCCAAAATTGTTTTGCATAATCGCCTACATGTTTTGTGGAGATATCGATTGATTTCCATTGAGTTGAACTATTTGTTTAAGTCGTTCATGGACAAAGTGATCTGATCAGGTCCTCTACCTAGAGGAAGGGATAGGTACTGATCCCCTACATAGGGAGGCAATAATCCATAGTTAGAATATTCTAGAGAGTCTCTCTTGATCTCGCTTGATCATTGCTTCATATTCTTTCTTTGTTTGATTTTCGGACTCCATTATCATCCCTTTAGGCTACTTGTCTTGTCTACCGTCGAGTCTAACTTATTCAATCAATCAGGATAAACTTGGGCCAAAATGCCGGATAACAACTACCTTCCAGGCACAATGCACTACCAGCATTTGTCCATACAAGTTATTCAGGATAAGAATAAACCGAAGGTACTACTTCTACTACATCCATTTTGAAATCGCCCTCATGATTAGTTGCAAGTAGCCCTTACACTTCAAAGAGCTCCGTCTTTGATCCCATCATCATGAACCTGTCTTGAATATCTTCCAAAACATAGAATGATATATGGTTTTGGAGTGGTTATGGTTTTGAGTCATTTCATATAAGTACACTCCCATATCTGTAACGATCCTGATTTTGAGTCAAATTTCAATTGGTAATTAAAATAAAATTTTGGATTAATTGTGAATAAATTTGAATTTTTCCAAACTAAATAAGATATTTGTTTGTTTGTTTATATAGATTGATTTTAAGTGAAATTTGGATTTGAAATTCAAATATAAATGCATTGAAAATAAATTGAATTTAAATCTATATTTTAAAATTAATAAGAAATTGTTTTCTAATTATAACATATATATTTAAATAGTTATATCATATAATTCTAGAATATAAAGCTTTGATATAAATATACCTTTTGGGAAGTATAAAACATATTAATAAAAAAAACTTGTCTCATAAATTAAAATGAAGTAAGGTTTAAAATATAATTTGTAAAAGGTTTAAACATAAATTTTATGATTTTTGACAATTGTAAAATGATTACACAAGTAATTAACAAGTGTAAAATAAATTCTAACTTACAATTACAAGTGTGAAACATAAAGACTAGAGATGAACAAGTGTCATTTCTATTTCTATTTTATTTTCAAAAATTTATAAACAAAAGGGAATTTATGTATATATGCACATCTACTCCCCTACCACCATTCTTTCTTCATATTTTATTTTCAGAAAATAAAAATCTGAATCAAAACAACAACAAATCCGAAACAAGATCAAAAACAAAAATCATCTCAGCAATCAAACCCAGTAGTAATTCGAAGCAAACCAGGAAAACAAATCATCTCAAAATCACAACCAAGATCAGATAAAAGTTCAATTTCATCTCAAAACTAGAAGTGTGGATGTTTGGATTTAGTTCAAACTCAGACCCAAATCAATTTCCAATTCAACATCATTTCTCGAATTTCAAATTCCAGGCTTACTCCTCTATTCTCTACAATTAGGTGAGCAAACTACAACCCAAAACTTTAAATCTGATTCACATTTTGATCTGCATGTGATAATCTTAGAAATGTGGATGTGAAATATGTCTATATGAATGTATATGTATTTGTGAATGGGTGTGCATGCCTGTATATGTATAGATGTTTCTTTGTTTAGTCACAGGTTAACTAAATTCAAAAAAAAAATTAATAACTCAAAAATCTGGAAAGATTTAGGCAATGATTTTTAAACAAAATTTGGTTGCATTTACTTAATTCATATTTTAAAATCATTTGGAAGCATCAAATGCAAATGACATTACTGGAAATTTGGAAATACAGTAAAAACTCAAAACATCCCAAAATTTGATTATCATATTTCTTCGCTTTGATTATATAAATTGAATCGTATTCGAAAATGCTGAATTTTGATAATAAAATCAAAATTTTTAGATTAGTACTCGTTGTGAAATTTATAGTTGAATGGAAAACACAAAATTGTCAAATTTCGATGATCAAAGACGAACTAGTTGACGCGATTGATACAAAAGGTAGATTGATGGATAGGTTACTCGAGAAAAATAATAGAAAAATATTCCGATGGCCGGAGTAGCTTGGGGAAGGCAAAGTAGGGTTTAAGAAACCAGTTGGGTCGATGTGTTCATCGTCATCGTGTAACGACATGGGTTGATCGGAGTCGTCTGGTGTGGAGGGGATCGATGCTGGAGGATGTGGTGAAGCTGTGGACATGGAGACGTGGCGTCAGATGGTCGAGATGATCGGGGAGAGGCATTTTTAGGTGATTGGTTTTGGTTCCAGTTTAAATCGAGTAGCTCAATTTTTATTTACGGTGAGATTGAAGGTAAGGGAAGGTCGAGCTAGTCATCGTTGTAGTCGTCGACTTGTCAGAAGTTCTGGCGAGGGTCGAAAGTCGTCCAGTCGCGTGTACACGTGCATAAGTTACCCATTGTATTAGTACTGAGAGAAGGAAGAAGGAGATAATGGGTTTTCTCGGGTTTTACTTGAAATCGTTCGTGTTGGACTCGAAGGAAGATAATGGTCGTGGAACTCGAGATTGGGCTCGAGGAAATTGAATGTTGGGCTCGGGAAAAAGATGTATTTGGCTCGAGGTTGATATCAAAGTTTTGTAATAAAGAAATTTTTTAACAAGTTTCAAAGCAAATAGAAAATGCACAAGTTTTTAAGCAATTATTAAAACGAGTTTCAAAGTTTGAATGTTAAAGTAAATGTTTGAAATTGTTTTGTTTTTAAAATAATTGTGTATAGGGATAATTGTTTAATTAAAATCTTTAAGTGTTTTAAAAAATGATTTGATTTATAAGAAATTAAGATAAGTGGTCTATCTTAAGTTAATTAAAGCCTTGGATAATTAAAGACTAATTAATCTATTAATAATTAAAGGTTAAGTTAATTATTAATTAATTTAAAGGATTTACATTAGTTATTAATGTGAATGATTAAATGATAATTTCTTAATGAAGTAAGTAAATGATAATTGTTTAATGAGATTAATTAAAGGTTTATTTAATTAAAGTAAGCAATTAAAGGGTAATTAATTACTTAAAGATAATTACTTAATTAAAAGCAATTAATTAATGATTAAAGTTGATTAATTAAACGATTAATTAAAGGATAATTAATTAATATGGTTAATTAATTAAAGTAATTAATTTGAGGATAATTAATTAATTAATGGTTAATTAATTAATGAAAGTGATTTGGGATAATCACTTATTGTAATTTTATTAATTAAATGGTAATTAATTAAGGGTTAATTAATTATGTAATTAACTTAAGGTTAATTTAATTAATGTAATTAATTAAGGATAATTAATTAAAGGATAATTACATAATTAAAAGGTTAATTATTTGATGATTAAAGGATAATTATAACTTATTAATTAGGGATAATTAATTTAATGTTTTAAGTTTAATTAATTTATTATTAAAGGTTAATTAATTAAAATGGTTTGTAATTAATTAATATTAATTAACTAGGTAATTAATCTCATTTAAATTAATCAAATGATTAATTGATTCTTACTTATGGATGTTGAATTGCATAGAATGCTTTGAATTATTTGATATCTCTGGTGTGTGATGCTTTGTGATATGAATTATTTTGATTTGAGCTGTGATGAATGTAATTTATTTATCTATGACGCATTTATATTATTTATCTTTGAATCTATGAGTGAAGATAAGCATTATAGGATTATACCGCTTATCGATATTGCTGTGTTTGGATTGTGATGATTGTTGATGTTGCACTATTGTGTAAAACCCCTGGACTACACTATACACACACAAATATGGATTTCACGAGGAAATCGGTTAAGTCACAGATATTTTGAAATCTAAATATTATTTTGTTTAAAAGCTGAAGTTTGAATCCAAATGGCTTTGGAAAAGGAATTGGATACGGGAAGCTTTTGAAAGGGAAGTTTTGAAATTAAAGTTTAGCTTGAAAATATTATTTGAAATTATTTTGGAAATTTGGTTTGAAAGATTTATACAAGTTATATAATACATATATACATATGGATTTTAAAATCATCTTTAAAGTATTTTAAAAATATTATTTTGGGAGTTCGAATTTAACCCCAGTTTATACTTTAAAGGCTATAACTTGTGCATATTTAATCGGATTTTTCCAAAATGAAAAGTATTTGTTTTCAAATGATAATGTCTTTCAAATAAAGGAAGGATTTCCAGTTTTTGTTGAAAGGGTTTTCCAAGTTATGAATGAATCTTTGGAAATGGTTTTGAAAGTTATGAATTGAGTCTTTGATTTAAAGATTGGATGAATCCAATTTGAAAGGGAAATTGTTTTGAAAGGCTATGAATGAATATTTGTTAAAGATTAGTGAACTTTGTTTCCCAAAATAAGAGGATCTTAAAGGTGTATCTTTTGTATAAAAGATTTGAATTGTAAATAGTTTTGAAAGTTATGAATTAATCTTGGTGAAAGATTGGTGAACTTTGTGAAGTGAGTCTTTTTGTTTAATGATTTGAAAATGGTAATTTGTTTAACCATTTGAAGAAAAGGTTTGGGGATTTAAAAGTGTTACTTAACTAAGGTGCCAATATCCATATGCTTTTTAAATTAAGCCTCACTATTCGGTTTAGCCGGGAGAGGACTTTATGTCATATAACCCATTTCGAATAGTGATACGACGTAATGGATAGCATTTGAAGACCGGTGGTGAAGACCGGGTATTTTCGAGAATGAGTCGAATGTCTCTGCACTGATTCACGCCGGTATAGAGATCTCCATATGTGATGGGGAGTCCGATCGGGATTGTGAATACCCGGATTGCAACGGCTTCTTTTGAAGTGCCTTCGGTTCTGTTCGAACCCGGAACAGACTTGTATGGATGTTTGTTTGACATTACACTTTGAGATATAGAACTGGTTTCTATCAAATACATTTTTTTTTGGTGGAAGAGAATTTATTCTCTTAGCTTAACACCCTTTTCTGAGACGTACGAGCTCAGAGGTTGTGTAGTAGATATTTACCAATGATATATTCCCAATTTGGTAATGTGGCATACGAAATGCTGTTGATCATTTGTTGATCAAAGCATGGATTTTGTGTAAAGCGTAGCTTTGTGGACGAGTCTTCGTCGAACCTCACAACCGGTAATGGTCGAAATTGGAATCGTTGCAGCAAGGTTATTTGAGGGTAGCCCTCCTGAGGGTATATCCATTTCCTTCTGGGTAAAAGGTGGTATCATGGAATGAAGCCCAAATATTTAACCTATGTTGTTGCTGTAAACTTATTGCTTTGGGTTGTTGGTGTAGAGGTACCTCGGATAAAGGTCGGTAACGACCGGGGGATGGCATACCCGTGTTAGTAGTTACCTACTTACAAAGGTAACCCGACCTTGTGTTGGCAGAGATCCGGTAAGGTTCTCGGGGACGTCCCTCGAGATGCGTTCCACTCGGTGTAGGAAGTTCCTTTGCTTGACCATTGTTGAAAATCCAATCATCCAATACGCGCCTTGTACGGTTTTAGTTGTATAACCTGCCATTTACTTATGGTGGTCACCACTATTTAGATGGTAGCTATAGTAGGCATACAATAATGGTTGTACGCTGGCTCAGATTAATATTATATTTTTGAAAGGTTTCTGCACTATGCACTAATAATAATATCAAAAGGTTTTTGCGTATCAAGTATGTTTGACTATCATAAGGAGAAATCTCCTCCAATTGTGCATTTGCATTGTGTGTGTGGCTGGAGGCCTTATGGTAGTTTCATTTTCCAAAAAGCATTACAGATTTCCTTTTAAATTCTTTTGTTTGTTTTGTTTCAAATAAAACTGTTTTTGTTTGCTCACACCAGTCCCATGACTGACCTGGAGTTTATTGTTCTCTATCTAAACCCTGGTTGCCCATAATTTTCCACACGGGCAGCCTAAAGTTAGATTTTCAGATATTTAGCTAGTAGATATAGAGTCGATAGCTTTCATCCTTTGGATTTGGCGATAGCATTCGTATCACTTGGACTGACCATGCTTAATACAACTTGATGATGGTTCGAGCTTTTGGTTTGTGAGCTGTTTGCCAAGGGGCTTTGGAGCATTGGAGGTGGAGTTGCATTTTTGGATTCTATCTTTCTTTCTATCCTTCTCCCTTTTGAAGGCATATGTTGATGTTCCTCTTTTGGAGTTGTTTCTTCCCGCTGTTGTATATTGCCTCTGATATTGTTGTAAACATATTGTATCAACTGTTGTATATCAATGATATAATCTTTTTCTTCCGCTATGTTGTTATACTTAATGTGTTATAAGCTCCGACGAACTAGATTCAATGTTTGATCTACGACATTTGAATACGGGTGATGTATTCGATCTCGATTTTCGAAGGTCGAGTCAGGGTCGTTACAATATCGATCTCTCCAAAACCAAATCGGTAGTTCCGGCAAACTCAACTTTGGTTCTTTTTGGAAATAATCAGACAATAATAAGAGCGAAGATCACCTCCTAACCATTTAAATGGACATATTTCCTTATCATTTGTCCTAGAAGAACAAACCGAGATTTATATGCACAATATATTATCATCGAAGATGGCTGTGCCATATAACTCACGTGTTTCTCCTAGATATTTCTAGTGTTATAATTTAGCCAAGATTTGAAAGTCAGCTAGTTAGGTATTTAATAAATATAACAATCAGTCATTGATTGAATTCCATATGGGATCCACTAAGACTCTATTAATAAATCTTTCATTAATTAAAGTCCTTTCAATTATTTGATTCAAAATACCTTTACAAAAGGTATATTCACACATTGCTTATACTCTTTTCAATACTTGGAAAAATATTCGTATATTTTTCTCACCAACATAAGTACCTTAAAAAACATTATATTTTCAATACGTAGAAAACATATCTATGTAGATATCTCAACGGTATAAGTATATTAAATAAACTTAAGGAACATTTTCCACTTTTCCAAATTCATATTTAAATGGGCTATGAACAAATATCTTTTAAAACATTGTTTACTCTAAACCAAAACACTATCCTTCGGTATTAAGTATGGAAAGAATGTTTCATACCATCATAGTTAAGAAGGATTATTTATCAAATCTCATTCCTTTCATAAATTCCCTTCTAATAAACCCATTTCATATTTACAAATCATTTTATAAATAACCAAATTAATTGATAAAACTTCTTTTACAAATCTCTAAAATGATTTATAAAAATTGCTTTCTATTTATAAAACTCCTTTCTATTAGCAAACTCCTTTTTGTTATTTATAACGCCTTTAATAAATCCCTATATTAACATAAACACAATTAATTAAATCAATCAATCCGCTAAACAAAATTAATTACACTGATAAATTACCTTTAAATACCATTAGTTAATTAACTTTAAATATCAATAGTAAATAATTCATTAAATTTAAAATATTATTAAAAAAATAATTAACTTTAAGGCATCATTAATAAAACAATTAATTAACTTAAATCTCATTAATAATATAATTAATTATCTTTAAACAATATTAATAATATAATTAAATGACTTAAACCATATTAATAAAAATATTTAATTATCGTAAACATTATTAATAAAATAATTAACTAACTTAAAACACTTTAATAATAAAATTAAATAACTTGAAAAAAACATTAATATATCATTAAATAATCTTTTTAAATTTAAAAGAGGCTTCACAACCACAAGGGTACATGAACAAGCTACCATTATTTTTAATTCATTTCCAAGCCAACACTAGTATTTACGTAAGCAACGAATATGTAAATCCTTAACTAACGATCACTGGCTAATCCATCACTTAACCCATATTAATTGATCCACATATTAATTAACTAGCGTATGAATAAATGTCCAAATATATATGAAAGTTGAACGAGGATTTATTCTGCTAAACTGTGATAACCCGGATTTTTGGGCATTAGTAATTAAAAGATTTTAACTATTGAAACACTAGGGTATAAGTTGAATAAATAAATTCTGAAGAATAAATAATGGTATATCTAGTTATACATAATGAATTTGAATTATAAATTGCTGAATTATAAATCTTATAGCAAATTTATATATATATATATATATATATATATATATATATATATATATATTTGTGCAAACCTTAAAATGTTGAAAATTTGAGTGTATATTCATACAGGTATATAATGTGTGAATATATACATATATATATGCCATAAGAAGTTGTACTTGTGAAAGCTGTAAAGGTGTGGATATATATGTATATATATATACAAACAATTCTAATAAATAATTTTTTCTAATTATTATAGATATATATGTACATTGTAAATAGGAAGCTTTGTTTTGAATTTAATCTAATGATTTTCAAAAAGTTATTTAAAAATTAAATAGAGCAAAATATGTTTTAATTAGGGTTTATATTTTCTTTATATATATAAGATGTATATATATGAAAAGGTATTAAGCTTAAAAAGAAAATATGATATAAAAACACATATATAAGTATAAAAGTAATATAAATAAAGAGTCTTTGACATTTGTAAGGTAATAGAAAACATGTATTTACATGTTTAAGTTCAAAGTTACATGCAAAATACAAATGGAAACATTTGTTTTTTTAAAATTAAATCATAAAGTAAGTGTTTTAATAAATAAAATCAGATCTGAGAAAAAATTAAAAAAAAACAAGAATAGAAATAAGATTTGCAAAACAAAACTCTTTTCAGATTCAAACTCAAAATCTGATCAGAAATTAAAATCAGATCAAAGCTAATACAACATCTCAAAAACAAGATCTGCAGACCAGATTCAAATGAAAAGAAATCACACTTTGGATTCAAATTAACAAATCAAAGCCTGGATCAAGCAGCAACTCTTCTACTAGATCAATTTAGTTTTAAAATTGAAAAGCGATAGTTAAAATCAAGATCTGGAAGCAAATTCAAAAATTTCCAGAGCTTCTTTGATTCTTCCAGAGGTGAGTAAACAATTTTATAAAAAATAGTTTAATTTATTTAAGATCTGATGTATGCAATAAATATCTGGAGAAATGTGTGATAAATTATTTGCATGATTGTTTTATATTATTGTGTGTATATATGTCTGAATATATATGGATGTGCATAGTTATATGAAATCTTTTGGCTCTGTCCTTATTTTTCAGGTTCAAAAACTTGGAAAAGGTTAAAATCTTTCTTCCTGAATCTCTTTAGACATCAATATATAAACAAAACTTGCTTGTTATATCAAGATATAAATTTTAAAAATGTTTCAATGTTCAATCTGAAGCTAGAATTAAATAAAAGGGAAGAAGAATAGTAGATTTCAAAACATATCAAAATCTCGATGATAATAATTGTTTGATTCAGGCACAAAATCTGTTTTGTCATTAAAAATTAGGGTTTTTAAAGAAAAAATCTTTATTTCTAAAGAAAAAATCTTGATTTTTAAGGAAGTATATTGTGAGAATTTGAGGATTGACCAGATTATGGGTTTTTGGGTTTTTCTGATGATCGGGTTGATCGGAGACCTCGTGATTTTGGCCAGAGGAAGTTTATAAGCCGGGGGTCGAGAGAAAAATGATTTCACATTTTTCTGGGCATCATGGTTGATGGTGCGACTTAATCTAGGGTTTTAAGTGCCAGTTTGGTCGAGTTCAGATATGTTGTTGCCGTGGCTTCTCTGTAGCATCGATTCGCACCGGACTTTGGGAAGTGGTGGCGTGGGGGATCATCAAGATTTGGCCGAAATCGTAGGGATGCCGGTGGTCGGCATTGGAAATTTGAGATGATTTTCCTAGCGATGGTTGGTGTACTTAGTTGATTGAAGTAGCTCGATTTCTTCTTCGAGGTTGTTTTGCATTTCTGGGTGGTTGATAGGTTAGAGGGAGTCGTAGTTGACAGGTTGATGATCGGAGTGACGATCGGTGGTGAATGGGTCGCTGTGCACGGTGCACGGGTATCTTTGGTGACAGATTGTTTATGTAATGAGGAGATGGTCATGGCTCAAAGTCAAACACGGGAGATTTGGGTCATTGGCTCGTGTAGGAACTCGGGGTGGGTTCATGTGTTATGTCTGTTTTAAACGTAAAAAAATATTAAAAAAAAGAGAGAAGAGGAAAGACTCGGGTTTGAGTGTGGGATTGCTTGGGTTTTACTCGAGTTAAATGATAAGAGATTTTCAAGTTTAATGGTTAACCAAAATCAAGTTTAAACTTCCTTAACTATTATTGTTTAAAATTTGGGTAATTTATTTTAACTTTAATTTATAAAGTTAATTCTTAAGTTGTTTTAAAACTTGATTAATAATGTAATTTAGAAGTAGTTAAGGAAATAAAATGTTTTATCATAAATTAAACTTAAGATCTTGAGTAATTAAAGTTAATTAACCAAAGTAATTAAGTAAGGATAAAATTGATAAGTTATTTAAGAGGAATTAATTAATTAATGATTAAGAATTAATTAATTAAAGGAATATAAATTAATTAATTGAAGATTAATTACTTGGTAATTAGAGATTAGTTAATTACTTAAATGATAAATTACTTAATGGAAGTAGTTTGAGAATTAATTACTTCGTGTAATTAATTATAATATGAACTAATAATCCTTGCTTATGGATGATTGTTGAGTAGAATGTCTGGATTGGTTGATATCTATTGGATAATAATCTGTGATATTTTATGATGAGATATTGGATATATCTGTGATAGATGTATGTTGTTATCTGTGAATAATGCGGTGTGAATCCAATGTTTTAAATTGAATTGAATTGAATTGTTGAAGGAATAAAGGATTAATTACTTATTGTAACTAATTTAGTAAATTAATTAATGGAAGTAATTAAGGATTAATTACTTAAAATAATTAATTAAGATTGATTGATTAAGGATAATTAGTCAAGGATGATTAATTGATGGATAATTAAAAGGAAGATTAATTAATTGGTTTGGAATTAATTAATGTTAAGTAAAGGTTATCTAAGTGATTAAAGATTAGAAATTAATTTAATTAGAGATAAATTAAATTAATTTTGGAAATGATCCATCTTGTTTATGAATGATTGAATGAAGTAAATGCCTAATTGGTTGATATCTCTGATATGAATATTTTGTGATAATGTAGTTATTTATCGATGATAAATTGCTGAGTAAAGTGACATCTTGTATTTAAAGTTGAATTGTATTTCACTTGAATAACTTGGTTAAGATGGTATTGAACTCGAAGAGACCGGGGCCGGGTATCAGTAAATACCCGAACCCACTTCGATTTGTAGCATACATTGATTCTTATAAATTGATATGTGAAATCAATAGGCTGAAATGTAATAATTTAAATGACTGGGCCATTTAAAAACTAAGTAAAGGTACTTAGGGATTGATTGTGAATATATGGGTTGACTATAGCAAGTTGTGAACATAAAGTGATGAACGATTTACCCGGGTTTTATATAACTTTTATGCTATTGCATTCCATGTTAGATGAGTTTACTCACGCTGGTTTCTAGCCTGACCCGGATGTTACTTTGATGTAATGCTGGGGTCAGACTGAGTATTACAGATTTTCAGGTAATGACGTTCTGGAGCTCAGGATGCAAGCTGGATGGTAGGAACGTATGGAGTATTTTCCGCTATGATATATTGTTGTATATCTAGGACATGTTGTTTTAAACTGTCCAGTGTTGTGTAATGGTTGTAACTATGATGTATTAAAATGTAACTGACTTATACAGTTTTCTTTGTGTAAAGAATATTATTGATATTATATTTTATCCGCTGCGAATGTGAGATTCTGAGTTTCGTTTTCTGTTTCTTCTTCTTCTTTCTCTTTCTTCTTTTCCTAACAATCTGGAATTTTCAGGATCGAAATTTCCGGGTCGTTAGATTTGGCATCAGAGCCACATTAAGCCAGAACCTTGGCTCTGGAGAGTTTACTCATTAAGGATATGGTCAATGGTACCCTAGGATGAGTTGAATGTGTGTGTGTGTATATATATATATATATATATGAGAGCGTACTTGTTATTTTCTTATATAAAATTTTTAAATGATTTTATATTAGAATATATTTTGATATATAAAGCAATATTTCTTTCTATTAAATATTAAGGTAATTGGTTGTTAAATTATTGGAATTAAATTAAGTAGTAATAGAAATACAACCAAATTGAAATTAAATAAAGATAAGTTTGAAATAGATTCAAACTGGAATTAAAATCTTGAATTTGGGGAAGAGTTTCAGAATAAGATAACAATGAATTGGTTTCCAGATATGATAATATTAGCTATTATCATAAATAACCGTTGTGTTTAATAATATAATGTGAATAAATAAGTAAGCAAAATGTAATGTTTTAGGGAAGTAAAACATTTGGGTAAGTATGACTTATAAATTAGAATTGAAGATGATCTGAATTGTGAAGTTTTAAATCTAGGTCCAGAAATTTGAAAATTGTTTCAAAGTGATAAAGAAATAATAGATAATATTATTTAATGTATTTGAATGAAAGGGTCCTTTTTCAAACAAGAGTTGTTTGGAAATTTAAAGAAATCTGTTTTAAATTAAAAACCAAAGGTGGTTTAAAATTTAAGGATAATTTGGTGTGTAAAGGAAATAAATATGTATAAATGAGGAATATACATAATATCAAAGATGATTTGAGATAAACTCTAGAGGGAGGATTTTTGAGTTTCCTTGGAATGTGATGTGAAAAATCCTAAGTGATATAAATCTCGAACTTATAAGTGGGAAAATTATTGATGTGAAGTTTAAAATTAGAAATGGAAAATTCAAATTTTGAATGGAATTAATGGTATTAAATTGAATTTAACTTAAAAAAAGAAGTTAAATAAGTTTGAATGATCAACCTAATTTGGAAATTTCAAGATGAAATTAAGGTTTAACTTGGGAAGTTAAATGGTTGATTTGAATTGGGAGTTTGTGTGATCTCAAAATAGGTTTGAGATCTAGAAATTGGAAATGAATGGATGTTTTAAAATAATTTGAATGATACCATCCTATTGTTATTAATAATCTTTAAGCTGAAATTGGGTTTGTGTAAATGAAGGAAGAAATGGCGTGTGGTAATATATCCATTGTTAAGATAAAAAGGAATCATTTTGGACATCAGATTTGAATGTTTATGATAAAACTTCAAAGGTTTGGTTTCAAAATTGAAATTTGATGATAAATTGAATTTCAAAGATTTAGTTGTTTAAAAGGGATTTGAATTATTATTTGAACCATGAAATAAGTTGAAAATAGAATTTGGATAAGTTTAAAAATTCAAATGGAAAATTTGAATTGGATAAATTTGAAATGAAATTGAAAGTGAATAAGTTCAAATTCAAATGGGAGTTGGGATTAATTCAAATTGGAATTGATATGAATTGAAATTGGTTCAATTTTGAAATTTATTTGAATTAATTAAAATTATGATTAAAGTTGAGTAAGTAAAATCAAATGGAATTTGATTTGAATTTGGAAAGGAATTGAGGGTTAATTCAACTTGAATTGAAGTTAAATTAATTTCAATGGAAACTGAAGTTATTTAAATTGGAATTGAGTCAATTTAAATGGAAATGGAAATTTAAATTAAATTAATGGGGATGTAGATTGGGAATTGAAGAGTTTGGCTCAGGATTATTTTTGAAAATAAATTGTTTTAATTTAAATCTATTTTTCCAAAATATTTACTATACAACTTTTCTTTTTTAAAAAAGCCAATTATTTTATACTTATTTTACAATTATTTTGGAACTATTTAACTATTTTACAACTGTTTTATAAACTAATTACTATCTTTCAACTATTTTATAACTAATTACTATTTTACAACTATTTTGTAATTATTTAAAAATTTCTATAACTATTTGTCTATTTCCCACTATTTTACAAATACTTAACTATTTTACAGCTATTTAAAAAAAACTAATAATTATTTGTCAACTACTTATCTATTTTTAAAAAAATTCAAGCTATTTTCTAAATCTAAACTGGGCAGAGTTCGAACTGTTTATGATTAAATATCCATTTGAGATAAGAATTGAAGGGATAATCCAAATGAGGATTTAAGAATTGTAAGTAAGTGAATGAAAATTAAAATGAATGTGAATAGAAAAGGAGATTGATTTGGCTAATAACCAATAAAGGTAAATACGTAGGATGTACATATATTATTCTATTCGCATAGTAAATTGATCCAGATTCGAGCATAGAATTTCGAGATAGTTGTATCGATCCGAGTTGGGATTTTTCACTCGATTTTCGACGGCGAACCTGAGTATGGATTGTTGATAGGTTCTGGGTATTCTCTATCATAATTATGGCTATGTAAGGAGAATGATGGTTTCTGATCAAGAAAACAAATCTGAGTCCGCACTAGAAAGTCGGGTGGACGATACTAGTTCGAAAGAGAAATTGTGTGATCGAGTAAGCGATCAGATAGGTATAGCGTACGGATGATATGTATACATTGTACGGGTTTGAATGAAATTGATATTGAAATTTGTGGATAAGAAATGTGAAATGGTTTTTGAAATGAAAAGTATATTTCGTGAAATATATGATGAAATTAAATAGAAATTGGATATTTCTATGATGTAAATTTACTTTATGAAAGTAAGTAATATGGTAAGTGATTTTTTAGAGTAATCAAACTTGAATATTTAATTTGGAATAAAGAAAGTCATATATCTTTGTTATATAAGATAAATCTCCCCTTGTTGAATCTATAGCCGGAAGGAAAGGTTTATAAAGTATTTGGAGTATAAAAAGGGAATTTATACAAGTTTGAAGAGATCCAAAGTTTTTAAGAGTTATACACACACACACACACACACACACACACATATATATAAAGGATCTTATGAGAATGATTTTGAGAAAGGGTTTTTGGAACCTATGGACTTTGGAAAGGCTTTTGATTTTTGGGAAAAATCGATTTTGGAGATTTGGAAAGCCTAGTTGAGAATTATCGATTTTGGGATAATCGATTTTGTGAAAAGGAGTTATATGAAATTCATACTAGGTGTATGATTTGGAAGATACTATACATGTATGGTATAAAGTGTTTTGAAAATGGCTCTGGAGAAAAAGGCGCTCCCTTGGAATGAACTTCTCAGAAGTACCACAGGGTGGTACTGCCTTGAACCCTAAGGGGGGTTCTAAAGTTGATCCTGTGAGGAGTCCGGATAAAACTAGTTCCTGAGGATTATGTGTGGTGTGTAGCGAAAGTCGAGGGCGCTGATGCCTACAGAGGCATTTGGGTAATGCTGTAACAACAGTTTAACTCGATGTCACTGCGATCTACTGCAGACCATAGCGAAAGTCGTGTGTGCTGCTGAGAGCCAACAACCTACGTTTGATTTTACATCGGTTGACTGCGACCTACGGTAATATAGCGAAAGTCGTGCGTGCTGCTGAGAGCCAACGGTCTACGTTTGATTTTACATCGATGGACTGCGACCTATAGAGACATAGCGAAAGTCGAGAGGTCGTGAGAGCCTAAGGCAACATTGGGACTTGACTGATGTAGTCTGCGACCTATGTGGGAGTGGAGAAGTTTCATTATTTTGGAAGCGAAATTTGAGGGCGCTGATGCCTACAGTTACATGGACTTTTTCTGTGATGGCAACGTAATCCTAAATGTAACTGCAATCTATAGCGGGTTCCATGGCATAATCGAGGGGCGCGGAGGCCTACAATTATCTATGGATTTTGCCAGGATGGCAACATAACTATTGGGTTAACGACGACCATGGATGAGGGTGATGATTTCCAGAGCATTCTCACCAAAGATATTTCTTCTATTTTCAAAAATGTTTTCTATATTTTCAGTAAAATTATTTTTCCAAGTATTTTCACTGGATGTTGAGATGGGTCTGCCAAGTACTTATAGATCTTTAGTCCTACGCTTGATCAAAGTATGACCGAATTTCTGTGAGAACAAAGATGGACTGGTTGAAAATCGAGTTATAAAAGTATCTTCACAAAAACTATTTTCGTAATATTATATAGATTTTAAAAGTTTTTTAAAAACGATCAAAGGAAATTTATCTAATTTTAAGCATTTTAATAAATTCTGGTTTCATTCCTTTTCGAGGACGAAAAGATTCAAATGGGGGAGGAATGTGATAACCCGGATTTTTTGGCATTAGTAATTAATAGATTTTAACTATTGAAACACTAGGGTATAAGTTGAATAAATAAATTCTGAAGAATAAATAATGGTATATCTAGTTACACATAATGAATTTGAATTATAAATTGCTGAATTATAAATCTTATAGCAAATAAATAAATAAATATAGATTTGTGCAAACCTTAAAATGTTGAAAATTTGAGTGTATATTCATACATGTATATAATGTGTGAATATATACATATATATATATATGCCATAAGAAGTAGTACTTGTGAAAGCTGTAAAGGTGTGGATATATGTATATATACATATACAAACAATTCTAATAAATAATGTTTTCTACTTATTATAGATATATATGTACATTGTAAATAGGAAGCTTTGTTTTGAATTTGATCTAATGATTTTCAAAAAGTTACTTAAAAATTAAATAGAGCAAAATAGGATTTGATTAAGGTTCATATTTTCTTCAAATATATATAAGATGTATATATATAAAATGGTATTAAGCTTAAAAAAAATGATATAAAAACACATATATAAGTATAAAAGTAATATAAATAAAGAGTCTTTGACATTTGTAAGGAAATAAAAAACATGTATTTACATGTGTAAGTTCAAAGTTGCATGCAAAATACAAATGACAACATTTATTTTCTTAAAATTAAATCATAAAGTAAGTGTTTTAATTAAAAAAATCAGATCTGAGAAAAAAAACAAAAAAAACAAGAATAGAAATAAGATTTGCAAAACAAAACTCTTTTCAGATTCAAACTCAAAATCAAATCAGAAATTAAAATCAGATCAAAGCTAATACAACATCTCAAAAACAAGATCTGCATACCAGATTCAATTGAAAAGAAATCAAACTTTGGATTCAAATTAACAAATCAAAGCCTGGGTCAAGCAACAACTCTTCTACTAGATCAATTCAGTTTTAAAATTTAAAAGCAACAGTTAAAATCAAGATCAGAAAGCAAATTCAAAAAATTTCAGAGCTTCTTTGATTCTTCCAGAGGTGAGTAAACAATTTTATAAAAAAATGGTTTAATTTATTTAAGATCCGATGCATGCAATAAATATCTGGAGAAATGTGTGATAGATCTTTTGCATGATTGTTTTATATATGTCTGAATATATATGGATGTGCATAGTTATATGAAATCTGTTGGTTATGTCCTTATTTTTCAGGTTCAAAAACTTGGAAAAAGTTAAAATCTTTCTCCCTAAATCTCTTTAGACATCAATATAAACAAAACTTGTTTGTTATATCAAGATATAAATTTTAAAAATGTTTCAATGTTCAATCTGAAGCTAGAATTAAACAAAAGGGAAGAAGAATAGTAGATTTCAAAACATATCAAAATCTCGATGATAATAATTGTTTGATTCAGGCACAAAATCTGTTTTGTCATTAAAAATTAGGATTTTTAAAGAAAAAATCTTGATTTTTAAGGAAGTATATTGTGAGAATTTGAGGATTGACCAGATTATACGTTTTTGGATTTTTCTGATGATCGAGTTGATCGACGACCTCGTGATTTTGGCCAGAGGAAGTTTATGGGCCAGGGGTCGAGAGAAAATCGGTTTCACATTTTTCTAGGCATCGTGGTTGATGGTGCAACTTAATTTAGGGTTCTAAGTGCCAGTTTGATCGAGTTTAGATATGTTATTGCCGTAGCTTCTCTGTAGCATCGAGTCGCATAGGACTTTAGGAAGTGGTGGCGTGGGGGATCATCAAGATGTGGCCGGAATTGTAGGGATGCCGGTGGTCGGCATTGGGAATTTGAGAAGATTTTCCTGGCGATGGTTGCTGTACTTAGTTGATTGAAGTAGCTTGATTTCTTCTTTGAGGTTGTTTTGCATTTCTGGGTGGCTGATAGGTTAGAGGGAGATGTAGCAGGCAGGTTGATGATCGGAGTGATGATCGGTGGTGAATGGGTTGGTGTGCACGGTGCACGGGTATCTTTGGTGACAGGTTGTTTACGTGATGAGGAGATGGTCGTGGCTCGAAGTCAAACACGGGAGATTTAGGTCATTGGTTCGTGTAGGAACTCGAGGTAGGTTCATGTGTTATGTCTGTTTTAAACGTAAAAAAAAATATAAAAAGAAGAAGAGGAATGATTCGGGTTTGAGTGTGGGATTGCTCGGGTTTTACTCGAGTTAAATGGTAAGAGATTTTCAAGTTTAATGGTTAACCAAAATCAAGTTTAAACTTCCTTAACTATTATTGTTTAAAATTTGGGTAATTTATGTTAACTTTAATCAATAAAGTTAATTCTTAAGTTGTTTTAAAACTTAATTAATAATGCAATTAAGAAGTAGTTAAGGAAATAAAATGTTTTATCATAAATTAAACTTAAGATCTTGACTAATTAAAGTTGATTAACCAAAGTAATTAAGTAAGGATAAAATTGATAAGTTATTTAAGAGGAATTAATTAATTAATGATTGAGAATTAATTAATTAAAGGAACATAAATTAATTAATTGAAGGTTAATTACTTGGTAATTAGAGATTAGTTAATTACTTAAATGATAAATTACTTAATGGAAGTAGTTTGAGAATTAATACTTCGTGTAATTAATTATAATATGGATTAATAATCCTTGCTTATGGATGATTGTTTTGAGTAGAATGTCTATGGTTGATATCTATTGGATAATAATCTGTGATATTCTGTGATGAGATATTGGATATATCTGTGATAGATGTATGTTGTTATCTGTGAATAATGCTGTGTGAATCCAATGTTTTAAATTGAATTGAATTGTTGAAGTAAATAAGGATTATTTACTTATTGAAATTAATTTAGTAAACTAATTAATGGAAGTAATTAAGGATTAATTGCTTAAAGTAATTAATTAAAGATTGATTGATTAAGGATAATTAGTCAAGGATGATTAATTAAGATGGATAATTAAAAAGGAAGATTAATTAATTGGTTTGCAATTAATTAATGTTAAGTAAAGGTTATCTAAGTGATTAAATATTAGAAATTAATTTAATTAGAGATAAATTAAATTAATTTTGGAAACGATCCATCTTGTTTATGAATGATTGAATGATGTAAATGCCTTGAATTGGTTGATATCCCCGATATGAATATTTTGTGATAATGTAGTTATTTATCGATGATAAATTGCTGAGTAATGTGACATCTTGTATTTAAAGTTAAATTGTATTTCACTTGAATAACTTGGGATAAGATGGTATTGAACTCGAAGAGACCGAGGTCGAGTATCAGTAAATACCTGAACCCACTTCAATTTGTAGCCTACAGTGATTCTTATAAATTGATAGGTGAAATCAATAGGCTGAGATGTAATAATTTAAATGACTAGACCATTTAAAAACTAAGTAAAGGTACTTAGGGATTGATTGTGGATATATGGGTTGACTATAGCAAGTTGTGAACTTAAAGTGATGAATGAGTTACCTGGGTTTTATATAACTTTTATGCTGTTGCATTCCATGTTAGATGAGTTTACTCACGCTGGTTTTCAGCCTGACCTGGGCGTTACTTTGTTTTAATGCTCGGGTTAGACCGAGTATTACAAATTTTCAAGTAAGGACGTTCTGGAGCACAAGAGGCGAGCTGGATGGTAGGAACGTATGGAGTATTTTCCGCTGTGATATATTGTTGTATATCTAGGACATGTTTTAAATTGTCCAGTGTTGTGTAATTGTTGTAACTCTAATGTATTAAAATGTAATTGACTGATACAATTTTTTTTGTGTAAAGATTATTATTGATATTATATTTTTTCCGCTGCGAATGTGAGATTCTGAGTTTGGTTTTCTGTTTCTTCTTCTTCTTTCTCTTTCTTTTTCTAACTATCTGGAATTTTCGGGATCGAAATTTCCGAGTCGTTACATAAACAGATGTCTTAAAAAATCTATTCAACTGAATTGTAGTAGAATAATGTTTATTTCTGCTTAATAGGTGTACATGATAATCGATTCAATTTAATTAAACAGAATGGTGTTATATTTTGGCCAAATAGATATCACCACTGAAGTAAGATTAATTAACTACGTTATTATTTAAAATAACATATATAAAGTTTATCGCCTATTATTATATCGTAAAATTATACTTCAATAAACCTTGCAACTATATATATCATAGCGTTATACTCGTCAATATGAGCCTAATGCAAAAATCTGTGGGTTAAACGGATTAAAAATGAAGGAGATATAATTTTCAAAGTCCAACATACTTAGTTTTATAAATTTAACCAACTAGCTTAAATATATTCCTACCCAAAATAAACTGGCCCAAAGCCCAGCACCATCTTCCCACCCTAAAGCAACAGTATTCTCCCCATCAACTTGCTCCATCACTTATCCAAATTCACAAATTAAAATACCCAAATTTGAACATGCTTGGAACCCAGAAACATGCATGCTTGTGCATGTGCACACCATGCTCCAACCACCGTTTGCCCACCAAAGACAACACGCATGCGCTTCCACCTTGCTTCGCTCATCACATTGGCACCCTCGCCATCAACTATGACCAACCCTAGCAAAGTCTGACTCTTTAACCAAAAACAAAATGCGTTCTAGGTTCAAAAACATACATGCATACCTTTCTCAACCACAAACCACACCGCCTCACCCACTGACAAACATCGTCACCCTTCCAGGAGCTCCGCTACCCTCATACCTATCTCTAGGTCAGGCTGCTATAGACTGATTCTTCAAAACACCACCTACGATCAAAAACACAAGCACTAACATAAACAACATTAAAACCCTAAATCCACCTCGTCTGACCGACTTCGACCATTGGACAAGAAGCTAACTCACCCATAACTCTGCCATCACCATAGCATGCTTCCAAAAATGATGTTCACCCTAAATCAATCTATGCCACCAAAATTTCACTTTAAACCAAAGTCGGTTCATCCCATTCCCACAATGCAACCTTAACCCATAAAATCATGCAAACAGCTTCGAAAATCATGTCTTACAGAAATGAACACGATCATGTAATCTGTTCATCAGATCGTACTCATTGAAAAACTATCGTTAAATGCCCACTTACTATACTTTATAGATTTCTCCTAACGTACTCGATGAAAAACCCTATGACCATTTTCAAAAACAACTAAGGACTATAACAATTGACTTTGTAATTCGTCACATTAGCTAATTTCCTATGGTTTTGGAGAAATGATTTTTGAAACTAAAATGGAGCGTTTATTTTGAAAGGAGTAGAGAAGTAACCAAAAAGAAGATAAAACTTATAGCTTGTATATGTATACCTCTATGTATATTCAACTTAGAGTAAACAGAACGTTATTTTCAAAAGCAAATATCAACTAATTATGATTTAAAAAATAAAATCGGCATTAGTATCATTTTAAATCAAACTATTAATAAAATACTCAACATTAATTATTTTACAAAAATTATTAGGTAAAATTTTAAAGATCTATCAATCACTCATTAATTTCCTAAAAGTATGTAAATAAGAGTTCAATGATTCTCACCTTTTCCATTTTGTTGAAATGCTTGGAAGTTTGACCTTTTAAGCAGAGAATAAATTTTAACTTTAAAAGGGGTGATTTTCCTAAATTGAAAAAAGTGGAAAGGATAGAAAATGGGGTTAATAAGATGAAGTATAAAAATGAAATAACAAACGAAAGATATGTGTATACACATAATGTTAATTAAATAAATAAATATAAACTAAGATAGAGATGATTAAGGACCAAAATGTCCTTAAATCAAGTTTCTCTTACATCTTATTCAAATCCATCGAAGTAGTAAACTTATGAAAGCATGTTGGGTAATATGGTAACCATGTACTTTAGGTCATTTTCTACACTTAAGCCATCAAATCAAACTCAAATTTTAAAATTAAATATATTTTGTTTTTATTAATCCTTATTCTATAATTTTTATTCATTAATATTTTCAAATAAAATGATTCTTTAAATGTTGTTCAAGAAAAGTATAAAGGTTAAACAACTTTCTACAACTTGTCATTCGATAAAAGCTGAAAATTAGAAAAGCTTGTTTCGGTCACATTTTCAGTTTTTTGTCGAACTTCCTATTTATATAAACTAATTCAAAAATGAGTTTTCTACCATTTGTTATTAATTAAAAAAGGGCCATTTGATTATTTAACCATTAATAAAAATTTTAAAATAAACTAAATTTTTACAAATCAAAGCGATAAAATTCCGAGTCATTACATAAAAAATTTGTTTTCATGTTTCCTTTTTTTTAAACAATTTGACTATACAAATTGAATCAAATGACACTAGCATGTATAAACTCGCTATAACATATATAAAATCTAATCTACGCAATCAAATGATGTAAATAACGATAATAAAGTTAAAATATTACCAATAGAGGTAGCCTATGATTTACACATTGAATGATGATTTCCGCAAATATCCATGATTCACAACCCAACTTTACAAGAGAATGATGAACCACTTATTTGCTGTATTTGATGATGTATTTGATTTGGAATAGATAAATTTTTTGAAATGTTCATTTGATTTTCTACCATGGATGGTTAGGAGGAGAAAAGAGAAAAGTGAACAAAAATGAATACTTATAGGAATGACTTAGTGGATTTATTGTTATTGAAAGAATGAAATATTTTCCAATCTTTTAATTAAAACTTCCTAATCATTTCCCTTAATTTTCTCTCTCCTTACTCCTATCTCTTTACATATTTGGTCAAAATTACTTGTCATTAAATGGCACAAAATTTTCATAAATAACTTAACCAAATTAACTTTCGTGCAAACCTATTAAAAGTTTCACACAAATATAACTATTATAAATTCATTCAAATAATAGCAAACAACTCCAAAACATTAAATAAATTAAATAATAATTAATACTTCTCGATAAGCTTACTAATTTCATTAATTTACAACGTTTTATAAATAAATTAAATCATATAGTATTTCGGAGGATTCAACATTACTGTTGTGTGACCCAAAAGTGTAAATTCAGTCAACGGTTAATATCAAACAATTCAATTATTAATACTCGTGTGCCACTTTTACTAGTGGTGTGATCTTTTAGAGAAATTTATTACTTGTGCATTTTTTCGATAAAATCCAATTTTGCTACTTTAAGTGGTACCTTGCAGTAACGACTATTTACATCAATTCTCTTCATCAATACTATAACACTTTAGGACTTATGGGATTTGGTTTTGGTCAAAACACCAATATCATCCACATTCAACTTAGTTAGTCCAAACAAAAATCCTTGTTCGATAATAGTATTTATCACCGTGCTGCTCTAGCCAGAGACTTTGACTTTAAGTTGACCATGGTTAACCGTGATACCAACCCTTTATAACCAAGGAGACGAATTCTCCACTGAATAATGTTTCACTTCCAACGCTTCAACTTAGATCCAACTATAGTCTTTCGATGAATCATCATGCCATGATTTAATTACAAACAAAATGGAGTATCCACACTAAAGTTTCATAGTATTCTCAAGTTGAGGGAACTATAGCATCGTCATTTTTAGATCTCCAGTGTGACCTTTGTTATAGTTAACCAACATGAAATTCTTGGGTGAATCATTCTATAGTTATCCAAAAAATATCAGTATGTAACCCCTTGGTGTCTCCAATAGCCAAGAGTAATACACTTCCGACATTTAGAGAGCATTATGTACTATAGTCTCAATGGATAAATCGATATCCTTTATTGAAACATCTTAACTAGGAATATTTAAAATAATATGTTATTTTTAATGTGATAAATTTATCACAATTACAACACACTATAATTACTATCACATAACATATCATTAATGGATTTTCTATTTAATATAATTTAAACTAATTACTTGATTAATTATATTACACTATAACATAGTATATTATAGAAATCAAATGCCTTTATTATGAAGAAGATCGCTTATCAAGTTTGATATATGTAACAAGTTACATGATTGGCAACAGAGTATATCCTAAACTCTTCCAATTTTCACTTACAATTGAGGTCAATTATGGGATCCTATTCCAACTCCTTCGATCGTTTTTCCTAAATCCTAATCAGATAAGTCTTTTAGCGAATGAGTATGCTACTTTTTTTTAATTATCTACTATATCAATTAACTCTCTCCGATGTTGTTGCCTTTATCATATGGGACCCTTTAGAGTATGTTTTCTTACTTCTAGTGAGCTTTCATTACTTTTATGAAAACTATCTCAACATTGTTATCATATAACAATGTCACAAGATTCTCAACATTTGGAATCATCCTTAGCTTGGTTATAAGTTTGTGTATTTATTTATACTTCTTTTACCATAGCGCTATTTAAGGCAATATACTTAGCCTTTGGTCAAAATAGCTACTGCTTATTGGTTGCAAAAATTCGAACTTAAAGTTCTTAAGACTGAACATGAATTTAGGCTTGACATACTATACTAGATATCGCTTATGAAATTCGAGTCCACACTTTCCTTCATAAGGATTTCATTGTTTGTATAAACAATTCTCTAATATTTCATAAATACTTAAGAACGCTCTAAACTATCATTTAGTGATCTTAATTTGCATTTGATACTTTCCCTATGTATCAAATACATAAGCAAAATATGATACTATATATACAATATAATATGTATGATAATTCCTATTACCGATGTATATACATTATTTTGAGACAATCCCAACATCCTTGTATACTGATTATAAAAGATGTCAATTTCATATCTAATATCGAGAAGTAAACAACCAAACTAAATTGATTTTGACACGAGTACAACGTTAACAATCATAATTTTATTATTTACTTACCTTTTTGAAATATTTTAGTACCTTTACATTGCTTTCTTACAAACACAATCTTCGTCTGCATTTTGACTAAAATTCAAACTATTTGATTTTTCTACCAAATTATGTGCTCAACTCTGATGCTTGTTGGACTATATTTTCATATCAGTTCATGGATCCTATCTAATAACCCACAAACTCAAAATCACTTCCACTAACTTCGAAACACTTTCGTTACTAAGCGCAAACAAAATATTCTGAATCATTATTTATAATTTTTTCAACATACCTGTACTAAAACTCAAAATCACATCAAGCGATAATTTGTGACTAAAATTCAAATTAATTTAAGTACGTTGAATGAAGAATCTATTATGTTAATTTCAATAATTCAAATTTATGATGTTGTTCTCTCATCATAGATTACCATATTCCAACTGCATTCGTCTTCCTTTTGGGACATTTTTTGTAACAACCCGCATATTTATCGATTTTATATTTAAATATTTTATCGTTAGTCGGATTTTAGTCCGAAAAGCTACTTTTTGCATACGGTCGAATTAGGACTCGGGACCACTCCCATTGAGTTTAAAATGCCGTTTGCGACCTTTTTGAGTATAAGCTTCGATATGTTTGGAGAAAGTTGATTTTTGCTACTTTTCACTTTGGGTTTGGTTTTTGGGCTCAGCCCTATGTTTTACTTATGCTCAAATCTGAGCCACTCTTCCCCATTCACCCTCATTCTCTTCTCTTTTCAGTTTTAAAGTATTAATGGTGGGAGAGATTGGAAATTAAAACTCCAAAACCCTAGTTCCTCTTGCAAAATTCAAATTCCTAGCTCCAAACTCAAGAAGAACCCATTGGTAAGCTTCTCTTCTTCTTCTCCAACTTATCCTCTTACCAATTTCAGAAATTCCTAAACCTAGTTTTGGGAATGTTCTTGTTTTGAGCATAGATTCAAGCTCATTTGGGTTGTGTTGAAGAGAGGTTGATTCTCCATTTGCTTTCAAGCTTCTTCTCGTTTGATTTTGTGAAAAGGTGAGATTTTTAATCTCACATCTAAGTCTATGAATTATCTTTGAATGTTAGGTATGAATTCCTAACACTTATTCGTGAGCATTTGCTTTTGGTTTGGATTGAATTGGTGTATATTCCAATTTTTGGTGTTTTGAGTTCAATTCGTTAAAAATCCTAACTTCTATGTTTGAACATGTTTTTGGTGACGCATCGAGGAGCATATAGGGCCGGGTAGTCGATTGGCATAAACCCTTAGCGCCGTTGCTCGAGAGAATGAAATTTGGACGAGGTTGGAGCTCATTACTATGGGCTGGGAAGAGGCAGGCAACAGGTCCGGTCGACCGAGCTCCCTGAGTCGGCCGACCGACCTGCTGCCGAGTGCATAAGCACTCCTCTGTTTAAGGCTCGGTCGACCGACTCAGGGAGTCCGGTCGACCGACCTGCTGTTAATTGCCAGATTAGCCTATTTTGCTACTCCGTTTGAATATCCAACTTTAATCGATTCGTGTAGTCTCCCTTTTGTTGTTGTCATTTATTATCGACTTAGATGACCTTTTCTTTGGGAATTTTAGATATATCCACTTTGATGGATTTTATATCGATTTCTTTGGATTTTATTCACGTTTTCGAATGTGAATCTTAGTGATTGATTGTTCCTACAATCTTCTTTGTGATTTGTCACTTTAAAAATATAAAGGTTTTCTATACTAGTAGTAAATATCAAAACTCTTTCCTCAAACGATTTCAACACTATTTTAATACCAAATTCGTTTATAAAACCGTTTTCCAATCTATTAGTATATATAAACCTTTACCTCACTCGTATGAGAAATCTAATTAAACGACTTAGTAAAACAAGTGGTATGAAACGCTTGCGTTCACTTTGTTGGTTAATTCTTGGACTTGTTCGATTGAAACCCTTGTGACAATTTTCTAGTGGAAATCTACAGTTTGTTCGTAAATATTTAAGTTAAGCAAGTGGTTATGGGACATGAAGCTAAACTCATATATTTACTAGCTTAGTGTAATTGACACTTCTCGTTGATCATGACGATCATCTTTGTGATTTAGACTTGCAATGTGCGATGTCTCTTTGTCTGCGAGGGAGACTAAACCCCGTTTTGTGGAATTTTGACTCAATTTGTGATGGGGTAGCAACCCATGGTCTTCGGGCCGTTTGTGGAGCTTCGGCTCAATTTGTGATGGTTAGCGACCATGGAATTAGCGTTCCGTTTGTGATACACGTGTTGGTAAGCTTTATGCTCCCGTTTGTGATAGGCCTCCCCCCTTTGTGATTTCTGGATTTCTTGAGATGATTTCTAGAATTTGTGTTTCACCAATTTTTCGTGATTTCCATTGATAAGCCTTATCGATATTTGTGCATTGGTGAATTTGTGTGTCATTGACTTCAGTGATTTCTGGATTTCTTGTGTAGTCTTCTGGAATTCGTGCGTCATTGACTTTTGTGATTGACATTGATATTATCGTCAATATTTGTGGTTTGATGAACGAAATAAAGAGTATGACACTTATTTGATTCTTGTGTAGATTTTGTGATATTGATTAATCTCTTGTTGATTATCAACTACTTATATATCACAGCTTGGCCTTGTGATTATTATGTGTTTAGTCATAACTCTGATTCTATATCGTTTCATCTGATATTTATAGTTAGACTGATCCGTTTATTATTTTCTTATTAAATAATACTCGGGTCAGACCGAGATGTTACAGGTACTTCAGCTTGACTTCTCTCTTGGGATTGATTTCTCTGACTTTTGGTTGACTACTTAGATTAGTAGTTTTTGTTGTATACATTAGAGATATAGACTCCATAATGTATACTTATTCTTTTGTGTAGTTCGTGTAACTATTCTTTTGTGATATTGTGGATCTTTCTGACCACTACTCTGATGTACACTTTTATGTGTAGTATTCATATCTTATTCCGCCTTTGTGATATGAATTTTCTGTGACTGATTTATGTTATGGTTATTCCTATATTTGTTTTTCCGAAGATATTTATAGCCACTGTGTAGTAGCTTTGAGTTTGTGTCGGTATGTCGGATTTCCTCTGGATAAAGCATTGCATGTTATACTATCTGACATATCGGTGCTCGCGCAAAGAAATTACACGGATGGTCGCTCCTCAACAGCCTTATTCTCTGTGCTAGTTGACAGCATCCATCGTAATGTTCTTGGCTAGCGTGGGTATAGAGATGGGGCGTCACAGCTTGGTATCAGAGCCAAACTTCGGAACAATATGGAATATTATAACAAGGGTCATCGTCCTAAGTCCATCTTAGGAGTCGTGCTTTAGGATTTAATTCGAGTCTTCATACCGATTCATCCTATTTTCCTTATGATTCCTTGTTTATCTATCAAGATTGCTTGATATTCAATTTGGTGAAATAACCTTTTTCTTCTTCTTCTTTCTTTCTAAAGGAAGAGAAATGTCTAGACCAGGCCGCCCCAGAGTCGTGCCATCTAGCACTCCGCCCCAGGATGGAGTTTTTATGACTGCTCAACAGCTTCTTGATTTAGTGACGAATGCTCAAGCAGCTGGAGCTAACCCGAAACCTACTCACCCAAAGTCGGGATTTGCACGCTTATGCAGCGATTACACTAATTTGGGTGGGGAGCCATTCAAAGGTTCCGAAACTGTTATTGAAGTGCAGGCTTGGCTAAGGTCATGCGATCGAATCTTTTCTCACATGAATCTTATTGACCTTCACCGAGTTCAGGTGGCCTCTAGTATGCTCCGTGAAAGAGCATTGGACTGGTACGAGCATCTTATTTCTGAGATTAATGAAGCGGATCTCACTTGGGAGAAATTCCAAGAACGCTTCGAGTTAAAATTCGTACCAGAAGCTGAGAAAGTGACATTGGCTCGACGATTTATAGACCTTGTTCAAGGTGAGTCCTCCGTGACTGATTACGTCGCCTCTTTCGAGTCGCTTTCCAAATATGGGGTTGAATACATCAACACCCCTTTAAAGAAGAACCAGAGGTTTGTCTGTGGCTTAAACAAAAGTCTCAAGAAGCCATTACTTCTAAAATTAGAAGTTTCTTTCGACCAACTCGTTGATATCGCTCTTCGTCTTGAAGAGGCGGATAAAGAGAATGATGTTGAAGTGGTGGATTCCAAACCAGACTTCAACAACAAGAAGAGGCCAAACAAATTCAAAGGCCCTTATCCCAATAAGAAAGGGAAGCAAGCAACCTCCGTGGCAAAGACTTCTTCCTTTGGTCGTGGGGAATGCTATAATTGTGGTTCGAAGGACCATTATGCGAACAAGTGTCCAAAGTCTCTCTCTTGTCGCTACTGCAAAGTTCCCGGTCATGTTATATCTTCATGCCCCAAACTTCAAGGCAAGAAGGAGGGAAAGTTAAATGTTGCTCAAGCCCCTGGCAACACATCTCATGGCCAAGGTATTTCTCATTCTATTCTGGATGGAATTATTTTATTTCGTGATCATCCTATTCGATTTCTTTTTGATACGGGTGCGTCCCATTCTTTTATATCAAAAGAACTTGTTGATACTTTTTCCTTGGATGTTTTGCGTTTAATGACTTCTTTGAGAATTGCGAATCCGGTTGGTGGATCCGCAACAATCAGTTTATTGTGTAAAGATGTCGAGATTATTTTGTGTGATTTTCCTTTCCTAGCCGATTTGCATGTCATGCGTTATTTAGGCTTTGGAATGATTTTGGGAATGGATTGGCTTAACCGTTATGAAGCTCATATCCTATGTCCTGAGCGGACTATTCATCTTAGACATCCTCAATCTGTTAAGCAGATTTCTATTAATCTTCAAGATTCAGTTTCCAGCTTGGTCGCATCTTTATATTCTTTAAATCCTCGTGATGACGACGATGATGATGAGGGTGATATTATTTCTCTTATTCACGTCGTTCGTGAATTTTCTGACATATTTGAGCCCGATTTACGATTACCACCTAAGCGAGCAATTGAGTTCAGAATTAATCTTATTCCTGGAGCTCAACCTATCACTCGTCCTCCATATCGTATGTCCAATAAAGAAAATGAGGAGATGCGTAAACAATTATCTGAATTGGAGACGAAGCAATTTATTCGCTCTAGTTCCTCGCCTTGGGGAGCTTCGGCTATTTTTGTGAAGAAATCCGATGGTACACTTAGGCTTTGCGTTGACTACCGCAAGCTTAATGATCTTACTATCAAAAATAAATATCCTCTACCTCGGATTGATGATCTATTCGATCAACTTAGTGGTGCTAGAGTCTTTTCGCAATTAGACTTAGCTACTGGATTTCATCAGCTTCGTATTACAGAGGATAGCATTCCTTTGACATCGTTCCGTACTCGTTATGGATCTTATGAATGGCTTGTTATGCCATTTGGTCTAACGAATGCTCCGGTTTATTTCATTGACCTTATGAATAGAGTTTTCAAAGACTTTCTCGACCGGTTTGTTCTCATCTTTATCGATGATATTCTTGTGTATTCTAAAACCGAGGAGGAGCATGAAAAACATCTTCGGATTGTGTTGGAAACTCTTAGGAGTAATCAATTAAAGGCAAAATTTTCTAAATGCCATTTTTGGCAATCTCGTGTGAAGTTTCTCGGTCATATTATTTCCGAATCCGGAATTTCCGTGGATCCTTCAAAGATTGAAGCGATTCAAGATTGGAAGAGACCGAAGAGTGTGACGGAGATTCGTAGTTTTCTTTGATTGGCGGGTTATTACCGACGTTTTATCAAAGACTTTTATAAGATTGCCGTGCCTCTCACTAGCTTAACGAAGAAAGGTGTTAAGTACATTTGGTCGGACAAATGTGAAGCTACTTTTCAGAAACTAAAGGAACTTCTTTCTGATGCTCCTATTCTCATTATTCCCGAGGGGAATCAAGATTTCGTTGTTTATACCGATGCTAGTCGCATTGGTTTGGGCGCCATTCTTATGCAAAAAGAACGTGTTATTGCTTATGCTTCTAGGCAATTAAAGCCTGCTGAGACTAGATATGCCACTCATGATTTAGAGCTCGCGGCTATTGGCTTTGCTCTTCGGATTTGGCATCATTATCTTTTAGGAGAGAAATTTGTTCTTTATACCGATCATAAGTCCTTGAAATATTTATTCTCTCAAAAGGAACTTAATTTGCGTCAATAGGGTTGGCTTGAATTTCTTGCACCATATGATCTTGATATTCTTTATACTCCCGGAAAGGGTAATCGTGTCGCCGATGCTCTTAGCCGTAAACAACAAGCTGTTGTTTCTATGATGATATCCGAATGGAACGATCTCGAGATATTATCCTCTTGTGAGATTCGAGACCGTGTCTCCGATTTATGTTCATCACTTGTGTTATGTAGCCTTGAGGCTCATCCTTCTCTTTTTGACCGCATTCTTGAAGCTCAAAGGCTAGATCCTGAATTGGCTCTTCTTGGCCAAAATATTAAGGATAAAATTGATATTGAAGGTTTGAAAGACTTTGATATCGATTCTCGTGGCGGCATTCGGAAATTTGGTAGACTTGTCGTGCCAAATATTGGTGATCTTCGTAAAGATATTTTGGAAGATTCTCATCATTCTAAATTTACCATTCATCCCGGTAGTAGTAAAATGTACGCGGATATGAAGCGACTTTATTATTGGGAGGGAATGAAACTTGACATCGCTAACTTCGTTAAGCGTTGCATGACTTGCCAACTCGTTAAGGCCGAACATCAAAGGCCCGGTGGGCTATTGCAACCTTTAGAAATTCCAATTTGGAAGTGGGACCAGATTTCCATGGATTTTATTGATGGCCTTCCCCGTTCTCGTTCGGGTCATGATAGCTTATGGGTGATTGTTGATAGACTTACTAAATCCGTCCATTTTATTCCCGTTCGGTCTAACCGAACTGTACCTCTTTTGGCCAAACTTTTTATTAAAGAAATTGTTAAATTGCATGGAGTTCCTACTTCTATAGTTAGTGATCGTGATCCATTGTTTACTAGTGGATTTTGGAAGAGTCTTCAAAAAGCTTTGGGAACGAAGCTTAATTTTAGCACCGCTTATCACCCCCAGTCCGATGGACAAACGGAGCGTGTGAATCAAACTCTTGAAGATCTTCTTCGTGCATGTGTTCTTGATTTTGGTGGAAGTTGGGAAGATCATATTTCTCTTGTCGAATTTTCCTATAATAATAGCTTCCAATCTAGTATTGGTATGGCACCTTTTGAGGCACTCTATGGTAGGCCATGCCGATCTCCTTCTTGTTGGCTTGAGGCCGGTGAGAAGCTGGTTTTAGGTCCAGATTTTATTCATGATTCCACAGAAAAGATTGATCTTATTCGTCATAGGATGAAAGAAGCCCAGAGTAGACAAAAATTCTATGCCGATAACCGGAGAAGGAAGTTAGAATTTTCTGTGGGAGATCTTGTGTTCATTCGTGTTTCACCTATGAAAGGTGTTGTACGTTTCAGTCGATCGGGAAAGTTAGCGCCTCGATATATTGGGCCATTTCATATCACTGAACGTATTGGTTCTGTGGCTTATCGCCTTTTATTACCGGCTCAATTTTTGCTATCCATGACGTGTTTCACGTTTCTCAACTTCGGAAATGTCTTTGAGATTCGGATTCTGCTCTTGAGCCCGGTGTTGTGGAAGAGATTGAAGTTTCGCCTAATTTAACTTATGAGCAACATTCTATTCGTATTATTGCTTCGGAGGTCAAGCGACTTCGAAATAAAGATGTTTCGCTTGTTAAAGTTAAATGGTCTTCAAATCCTAAGGATTGTTCTTGGGAATCTAGAGAGTACATCGAGCGAACACATCCGGACTTACTTTCTCGTGATCTTTGAGGTGAACTTCTTATTTCAAATTTCTTTCGTGTTGAATATGCTTTTATGGTTGTTACTTTATGTTCTCTTCTTAAATATTGCGAGGATGCAATTTCTTTAAGGAGGGGAGTCTGTAACAACCCGCATATTTATCGATTTTATATTTAAATATTTTATCGTTAGTCGGATTTTAGTCCGAAAAGCTACTTTTTGCATACGGTCGAATTAGGACTCGGGACCACTCCCATTGAGTTTAAAATGCCGTTTGCGGCCTTTTTGAGTATAAGCTTCGATATGTTTGGAGAAAGTTGATTTTTGCTACTTTTCACTTTGGGTTTGGTTTTTGGGCTCAGCCCTATGTTTTACTTATGCTCAAATCTGAGCCACTCTTCCCCATTCACCCTCATTCTCTTCTCTTTTCAGTTTTAAAGTATTAATGGTGGGAGAGATTGGAAATTAAAACTCCAAAACCCTAGTTCCTCTTGCAAAATTCAAATTCCTAGCTCCAAACTCAAGAAGAACACATTGGTAAGCTTCTCTTCTTCTTCTTCAACTTATCCTCTTACCAATTTCAGAAATTCCTAAACCTAATTTTGGGAACGTTCTTGTTTTGAGCATAGATTCAAGCTCATTTGGGTTGTGTTGAAGAGAGGTTGATTCTCCATTTGCTTTCAAGCTTCTTCTCGTTTGATTTTGTGAAAAGGTAAGATTTTTAATCTCACATCTAAGTCTATGAATTATCTTCGAATGTTAGGTATGAATTCCTAACACTTATTCGTGAGCATTTGCTTTTGGTTTGGATTGAATTGGTGTATATTCCAATTTTTGGTGTTTTGAGTTCAATTCGTTAAAAATCCTAACTTCTATGTTTGAACATGTTTTTGGTGATGCATCGAGGAGCATATAGGGCCGGGTAGTCGATTGGCATAAACCCTTAGCGCCGTTGCTCGAGAGAATGAAATTTGGACGAGGTTGGAGCTCATTACTATGGGCTGGGAAGAGGCTGGCAACAGGTCCGGTCGACCGACCTACTGCCGAGTGCATAAGCACTCCTCTGTTTAAGGCTCGGTCGACCGACTCAGGGAGTCCGGTCGACCGACCTGCTGTTAATTGCCAGATTAGCCTATTTTGCTAATCCGTTTGAATATCCAACTTTAATCGATTCGTATAGTCTCCCTTTTGTTGTTGTCATTTATTATCGACTTAGATGACCGTTTCTTTGGGAATTTTAGATATATCCACTATGATGGATTTTATATCGATTTCTTTGGATTTTATTCACGTTTTCGAATGTGAATCTTAGTGATTGATTGTTCCTACAATCTTCTTTGTGATTTGTCACTTTAAAAATATAAAGGTTTTCTATACTAGTAGTAAATATCAAAACTCTTTCCTCAAACGATTTCAACACTATTTTAATACCAAATTCGTTTATAAAACTGTTTTCCAATCTATTAGTATATATAAACCTTTACCTCACTCGTATGAGAAATCTAATTAAACGACTTAGTAAAACAAGTGGTATGAAACGCTTGCGTTCACTTTGTTGGTTAATTCTTGGACTTGTTCGATTGAAACCCTTGTGACAATTTTCTAGTGGAAATCTACAGTTTGTTCGTAAATATTTAAGTTAAGCAAGTGGTTATGGGACATGAAGCTAAACTCATATATTTACTAGCTTAGTGTAATTGACACTTCTCGTTGATCATGACGATCATCTTTGTGATTTAGACTAGCAATGTGCGATGTCTCTTTGTCTGCGAGGGAGACTAAACCCCGTTTTGTGGAGTTTCGACTCAATTTGTGATGGTGTAGCAACCCATGGTCTTCGGGCCGTTTGTGGAGCTTCGGCTCAATTTGTGATGGTTAGCGACCATGGAATTAGCGTTCCGTTTGTGATACACGTGTTGGTGAGCTTTGTGCTCCCGTTTGTGATAGGCCACCCCCCTTTGTGATTTCTGGATTTCTTGAGATGATTTCTAGAATTTGTGTTTCACCAATTTTCCGTGATTTCCATTGATAAGCCTTATCGATATTTGTGCATTGGTGAATTTGTGTGTCATTGACTTCAGTGATTTCTGGATTTCTTGTGTAGTCTTCTGGAATTCATGCGTCATTGACTTTTGTGATTGACATTGATATTATCGTCAATATTTGTGGTTTGATGAACGAAATAAAGAGTATGACACTTCTTTGATTCTTGTGTAGATTTTGTGATATTGATTAATCTCTTGTTGATTATCAACTACTTATATATCACAGCTTGGCCTTGTGATTATTATGTGTTTAGTCATAACTCTGATTCTATATCGTTTCATCTGATATTTATAGTTAGACTGATCCGTTTATTATTTTCTTATTAAATAATACTCGGGTCAGACCGAGATGTTACAGGTACTTCAGCTTGACTTCTCTCTTGGGATTGATTTCTCTGACTTTTGGTTGACTACTTAGATTAGTAGTTTTTGTTGTATACATTAGAGATATAGACTCCATAATGTATACTTATTCTTTTGTGTAGTTCGTGTAACTATTCTTTTGTGATATTGTGGATCTTTCTGACCACTACTCTGATGTACACTTTTATGTGTAGTATTCATATCTTATTCCGCCTTTGTGATATGAATTTTCTGTGACTGATTTATGTTATGGTTATTCCTATATTTGTTTTTCCGAAGATATTTATAGCCACTGTGTAGTAGCTTTGAGTTTGTGTCGGTATGTCGGATTTCCTCTGGATAAAGCATTGCATGTTATACTATCTGACATATCGGTGCTCGCGCAAAGAAATTACACGGATGGTCGCTCCTCAACAGCCTTATTCTCCGTGCTAGTTGACAGCATCCATCGTAATGTTCTTGGCTAGCGTGGGTATAGAGGTGGGGCGTCACATTTTTATAGTCGATGGATCATATCTCTTTGGGCATATTTTGATAATATACTAAAAACACATTTCAGATTTGTGCATTATGCCATATGATAAAGTCAATGCTCTTAATGGCCTATTGTCAACCAAGAAAATTAAATTATCAATGTCGATAACAAAATCATAGTTTCCCTTTGTTCTTATTAGACATTCTAATTAGTTGTGTCCATTTAGGTTTGGTCAATTTCTTTCCATCCTTTGTATTAGGTTTAATCTTTGGATCATATTCAAATCCATTTTTGTAACAGAAATTTCTAAAAGAAATACCTTCACCATGAGTTGATGTTTCTTGAAATAATAATCGTCTCTTATTCAATGGAATAAATATTCATAAACATTTTGTGATTTTCTTATACAAAACTGCTTCGGTTTTAATTTTAAAAACTTATGTTCATAGCATAATTAGTCAATCAATATTGATCGGTCCCAAACTCATTTGGGTGGTCAACACAAGATCTCCCATAATCAAGTATTGTGTGTAGTCTCTCGACTCACACAACAAGTCAACTCCTTGACCTAGGATATATATGGGGTTATTTCATCAACTCTTATCTTCTATGATTTTGTAGACTTTGTTTTAGATGAAAATAAATTTAACCTTGTGGTCTTACTCTTAAGTACACGTCCTTAAAAAATGAAATTAACCCAACTTTACTGTAACACCTCTAATTTTAAATAATATTATTTAGGAGATTGAATTAAATAAATTAAATAGAACAACGTAAATATTAGAGTGATTAAGAGATTAAGATTTGGCAATTTAAAAAGAGATAATTAAATAAAATTTAATGAATGGGTTTATGGAATGGGTTTTATAAGTTAACTAATAAGAGAATAAGCCAAGAGTATTATGGGGAATAGCGATCCACTATATCCCTTTACCTCTAAACCGTTATTCTCATTGTAACGACCCACCATTTTGGACAGTTTAAATCGACAATATACCATACATGTCAAACTCAAACCATTCAAAAAGGAGGATTATTATGGGGTAAAAAAAGGAAGAGAAAAGAAAGAAAAAAAACAAAGAACCTCACAATGGAATGGCAATATATAATAATCAAATAAATAGTTCATGAAGCTGTTTTACAAATAACATTTGATTACACTTTTACAATACAAATCAGAGTTACATATAGTATAAATAGATAAACAATGCAGCAGAACAACATGATGTAGTGGAATAAATATAATAAATAATAATGGTACAAAAACTCTGTCTTCATCCTCCAGAAATAAGGTCTTTAATACACTGGAAAGCTCAGACTGGTCCGAGCGAATTGATAAAACAAAGCATTCGAGTCAGAACTGAAAGATCTTATGTAGGTTGAATCAATAAATATGAGTGTAACGGCTTCAGAGATGTTTACGGGGTTTGACATCTCATATCCAGTGTCTAACATGCGTGCAATAACTTAAAAGATGTTTATGATTCCATCTCCGAAGGATCCGTTAAACTATCTATATACATAGTACAATACTCTATTATAATAGTGTCTATAGTAAAGCAAAGTATTAAAATAGCATTAAGGCGTTACCCTTATCCCCCTTAAAGCATTTACATAAATGTCATTGTCTATACAGTACTGTAAACTCCACCGTAAACTGGTGGGCTATCAAGGAGCACTCCATAGGTACTGTAATGACCCATAACTTTTTTATGATTAAATAAATTAATTAATTAAGTTTTGAAATTTAATGTTGTGAAAAATAAAAAATTTAATATTTAATAATGATGGAATAACTAGAATAAGATGTAATAATGTTAATTTAAGGAAATTGACAACTATTTTAATGTAAGTCAAATCAATTGAATGATTGTAAAGTCATAATTGGTTATTGATTGTAAATAAAGAAATAAAGTTTAATAATGTAAATTTTATGTAATAGATGACTAATTGAATGAAATCACAATTAATTGTAGAGTTACATTGGTTAGAAATTGTAAACAAGAAAATAAAATCGATGTGAATTTATTTATTTTACTTGTTAACAATGAACATAAAAATGCGTTTAAATTGGTAAGTTATAATAATTGTTTAATTTATAAATTCACTATTTAATTCATTGGAAATCAACTGGAATTTTTTTGCAATAAGTGCAATTAAATATTACGTAATATGAATTAAGATGATAATTGTAGAATATTAATGTAATAAGATATAAACAAATGTAATAAGATGATAATGGATTGAAGAATAAGATGAAAGATCAAATAAATGGATTTAATCGAATTTAATTTAATAATCAATTGAATTTATTGCTATTGAAACTAAACAATGTAACTAGTGTAATATTCAACATTGAATTGATATGGAAACTTGGTTTAAAAAGATTACAAGTTACTAAGTAATCAAAAAAGGGTAAAATTTGTTATTTATAATATTGGAATTGAAAAAGTTATTTAATTAATTTAATATTAATTAATTAATTTAACGTGAAAATAGCCATTTTGGCCACTAACTCGGATTTCGACGAAACTAGTTTCATCGGATCTGCAAAGGTGAATTATTGTAGGATTTCAAGTTTCATAGCGATCATGCTTGTTGTTTGATCATACAGGCTCGAAACGCACTGAAATCAATTTAATTGAATTTAATTGAAATTAGTTGATTTTGAAAGCTAACTTCTTCATACAATGGAATTAGGACTTGAAACTTGTTCCGTTAAGTTTAAATTATTGAAAACATCTATTTTGATATATGGGATGACCCACTTTCGTTTCAGAAACAAAACAGGCTTTTCGGGTCGCTATTGTCGTTCGTACCAATTCGATATGTGTTTATTTTCTTATCTGGCCTTGTTCTTATAAATAGTCTTGTTTTCCAAACCCTGTAGTCATTTTCTTATTCATGTACGTACAATTCTATCTGACTGTTCCATCCCTCTTCCTCAGTGGCGGAAACCAAATCCCGAAACCCAAACCCTAATTTCCAAATTTCAAATCAATTTCAAAATTCAGACTCCTCCAATCCACGATAAATTATATACCGTTTCGAAGCTCTTGATGAGTGTAACTCACTGCAATGATTTGTTTCTCGAATTGAATCATCGTTTTGCAAGAAATCAGTGTTTTATTCTCGGCCGTCCATAGGCCGTAACTTCGTTTAACGGTGGATTTGCGACGAGGAGTCGATCGGAGGGGATGGGCATGTAGTGGGCGACGAGCAGGTTTGATCCATACCGCTATGCCCTATCAACTATCATTAGGTTTGCCAAAAAATGCCTTAGCAGGCACGATAGTAGCAGCATGCTCGAGGGTGGGGGATAGGTAGTCGCGCTTGGACCTGGGGAGGCGGCTTGTCTAGCTGAGCTCGTTGGCGCGCTCTGATTTAGGTGGAGGTTCGTGGTTTGTCGACGATCAGAGCAAAAGAAGGTGGCGGCTCATCTATGAACTATCGCGATAAGGCTAGGGTTTTTTGAATAGGCATAGTGGTCACATGTCGGACAAATGGAGGTAACGTGTGTTTTCTTTTTCTTAATTTAATTTTAAATCGTTTAACTTCTAACTCGTATAACTTTTATGTCCGAGGTCGGATTTACACGCGGTTTGCTCCGCTGCGATCGTATCAAAATTCTTGACATTTTAAAGCTAGTGTGGATGAATTTTGAGTCTGTTAGATTTTGGGCCTTATTTTGGATTTCAGATCTATTTGTAATCAAAGGTTAGTGTTTTAATTCACTACCAACTACTAAATTGTCTTATGTTAGTTAATTTAAATTTATGATGTGATTTGAAATTTATTGGTTGATGTTTGATATATTTAAATTGTCATTCCAGCTAAATATGACTTTTATCGCATTTAATCGTCATTTAATTTAATATTGAATTTAATTATCAATTGAGTGCGTATTGATGATAATTGGTTAATTGATGTTATTTATTGGTTGATTAAAGGGTGATTGTGATGTATGTTTGATATTGGATGGCTGGATGTTACATTTTCATATTGTTATAACACTGCAAGTTCCCTATGGGTAGAAAATATACATACCCGAACGATTTATAGATTAAGGAAAAATCGTTATGGGTTGAAATGATAAACCTGAGCGATTTTATGGATTTTGAATTTTATTCGAGATCATGGGTTGAAATGATATATATCTGTAAATATAAAATATTTGATATTGAAATGATAAATATTCGTATCACTTGACCATAGGGTAGAAAATTATATACGGACACCGGATTGGTTAAATTAAATGATTTTAAATCCTTAAATTTTGAATTTAGTCAAACGATAGTGTGAAGAAAATTTGATTTGTATAAACCGAATTATTTTGAAAATCGAGTTTTAACTGTGAAATTGGAATTGATTTAAACAGAAATTTTAAGGTTGAATCTGAAGTACAGATGAAATTTATCAAAATTGTTACTGAAAACATTTGGAAATGTAACTTTGAAATCTACTAAATTTGAAATAGTTTGGATTTATTGTCGAACTGGGATTCACAATCAATATTGATTAAATGGTTTGAATGAGAATATGAATTGAAGGACAAAATTTAGTTTGTTGATTTGAAAGTTGGACATGGTCCTGATGTGTTGAATAGAAAGAAATAGTTTAATTTGATATTAATTTCAAATTTACCATTTTAATATAAACTATTTAAAAATATATTATTTTAAATCCTGATTATTAAGATTTTCTAACTATTAAACTAATTTAATCTATTTTGAACTATATTAGTCAATTTAAACTATTTTAAATTATTTTAATCTATTTTAACCTATTTTAAACTAATTAACCCATTTTAATCTATTTTAAATCTATTTAATCTATTTAAAATCTATTTTAAAACTATTTAAACTATTTTGAATCTATTTAATCTATTTTAAATCTATTTAATCTATTTTAAATCTATTTAAACTATCTTAAATCCATTTAAACTATTTTTAATTTATTTTTTTGACTATTTTAGAGTATTTTAACTATTTAAAAATTTATTTTGACTATGTTAAACTATTTAATTTATTTATAATTATCTAAACTATTTTCTAAATTTTAGAATAAGTAAAGTAAAAATGTTTATATTCAAATCCTTTATTTAAAAGCAAATGCAGTTAAATGATGTACAACCTAAGTTGGGATTTAAATGACATATTTGATTGAATATGATGATTTTTAAATGAGGGTTTAACCTATTTTGAAAGTATGATTTTGAAAGAAAATATGATACGGAAGTGATATGATTTCAAATATGATATGATTTCGAAGGTGGATATGATTTCGAAAGAAAATATGATTTGAGAAAGTGATATGGTTTGAATTGAATATGATATTTTGATATTAGTTATGAATTGGTTTTGAAAATGTAAAAGAACCGACTGGTGTGAAATAAGCGTTTAGTTGTTAAAGAGACCGGGATCAGATATTGTCACACTCTCTACCAATACTGAAAACCACTTTAACAACTGTGTACATGGTGGAGATTTCTAAAAGAGGTAGGATGGTTTGGAAAACGATTCTATATGAAGTATTTAAGTGGTCCTGACTCCCGTGAGCCAGTTTGATGTGGCTAAAACAGGAGCCATGTCGGACCAAGTGAGGTCGCACCTCCGATCAGACACATTTCTTCGATACCATGTTATAGTTTTGTGATTTATTTGGTGACCATCCTTCGATTTGATTATGGGAGTGTGTTCCGAGGTGGGCGGCAATAGCTGCTATGCATTACCATCAGTCCGAATCTGTAAAATGGTAATATCCTATACTGAGCATTACTTCGCATGCCTTGTCACATGCCTTATTGTGCCTTCCACGAGTTTGGTTTGTGTCGTACCTATGGAGTGCTCCCTGATAGCCAACCAGTTTACGATGGAGTTTACAGTATCTGTGTAGACTGCGCCATTACATAAAATGTGTTAAGGAGGATATGGGTAACGCCTTAACGCTATTTTAATACTTTACTAACTATAGACACTAGTATAATTGCGTATTGTGCTATGTATGTAGATAGTTTAATGGATCCTTAGGAGATGGAAATCCCAAACATCTCTTAAGTTATTGCACTCATGTTAGACACTGAATAGGAGATGTCAAAACCCGTAAACATCTCTGACGCCGTTACACTCATATTTATTTATTGTTTATTTAACTTACATAAGATCTTTTAGTTTGGACTTAATTGTTTTATTTTTTCTATTCGCTTAGGTCAGTCCAAGCTTTTCAGTGTATCGAAGACTGCTTTTCTAGAGGACGAAGATAAGAATTTGCATACTATTATTATTTATTACATTATTCCACTACATCATGTTGTTCCACTGTATTATTGATTTATTTTCTATCGTACGTAACTCTGATCTGTATTGTAAAGGCGTAATCAATGTTATTTGTAAAACAGCTGCATGAACTGTTTATTTGAATATTATATTTTGTCATTCCGCTGTGAGATTCTATGTTTGTTTTTTCTTTCTTTCTCTGCTTTTCTTATTTACCCAATAACAATCCTCCCTTTTGAATGGTTTTAGTTTGACATGTGTGATTCATTGTCGTTTTAAACCGTCTAAAAAGTTAGGTCGTTACATGTGGTATCAGAGCTATGGTTTAGCAATAACCTTAGCTTTGTGGAGTCTAACTCATTGGATATAGGGTAGTAATACCCCAGAATGAGTTTGTCTGAGTGTATATATATAAGAGAGCATACTTATTAGTGTTATAATAAATATATTTTATATTGTGTTGATTTGTTCTGTTTAGTATTTATAAATTATGGTTGATGTGTAGAACGCTATGACATCGATAGGGATTTCTAAACACTTAACAGGGTGGATCGACACAATATTGGTTTGAAATATGGATAAATGAAATAATTTTACCTAGTATCATATTTCATATATAAAAGAATAATTTTAAATGATATAGTTGGTTTTGATATATTGTTGTTAGGAAGTGAAATTTATAAATATTAGTTGTAAAAATGCGATTGAAGACAAAATGAATATAAATTGAAAATTTGGAACCTAAGTTCCGGGGATTTGAAATCTGTTTTCAAAAGACATTGGAATATGGTATTAGTACTATTTGGAAGTGTTTTGGATACAAATATATTCAATGATTTGAAAGAAATGTTTTAAAGGAATTTTGGAAAGAAATAAGCTCTTTACTCCCCTCTTTTTCGCTGGAAAGTAATTTCGGTGATGAGTGCACACATCATCGACGTTCATATTCGAGTTTCAAGTGGGAAAGTTGCTATAGTATTTTTGCTACAAAATTTGTTTTAATGACCAAATCTTAATTTTGATTTCTAAATATGATTTGGATATATGAAAGATATGTATATATTATTTTAAATGATTTGAAAATGGAATCCGGTATTTAGTTCTTAAGTTTCTATAAATTAGTAGTTTCAATAATTGTAACGATTGAAATCTTAACCTTTTAATAATTGTAAACTTCTAAAAACATAAAATAAGAAATTCGATGCTAAGCGATTAATGAATATATAAGAAATTAAAAATTTGTAACTTGTAAATATGAAAATTTAGAAGATGTAACTGTTGAACATTCTGTTAAATAAAAGGAATAAAACAAACTTGTGTAACATTCAATTGCATCCTAAAAGACATACATACATACATACATACATATATATATATATATAACGTACCAAAATATTAAAAGTTTAAATGTTAATAGAAATATTTAATAGGATGTTATACAAGTAAAACTTAGGAAATGAGAGTGTTCAATGGAAGTATGTTTATAAATGAAGAAATAAGATGTATAAGAATGTTATAAACTTAAGTTAATAATTTGAAATGCTAGTATTTATAATTAATGAATGGTGAATACTATAAGTAAATGACTATAAACTTAAGTGATGTTTGAAACCAATCTTTTGGAAGAAATGTGTGATCCTCTATGAATAGAGGAGAGCACACATATAGGTATATATATAACACAAAAATAAGGTGCTGCCAATATGTCTGGCAGGTAACAGAAGCTAGGTACAAAAAAAAACAAAAATAATCAGGTACCCCTAAGATGAGATCGGGCAAAGCCACCGTCCATCACACCCTAATATCGAGCTCCGGCATGGCCATCTCCCGATATTAAAGTGTTTGAAATACCTAAAAAGCTAAAGAAAAACCAATAATACAAGAAGTCATCACAAGCTAAATAAGGAGCTCCATGCTACAATGGCATAAGAGCCAGGCCGAAATACAAATCCTCTAGAAAGAAGAACTCCATAATGAAGATGAAGGAGCCCTGTATATGAGGTGGATATGCTAGTAGGTCTAAGAGGAAAAAGTCTGCTCTGATGGCCTTTAAGAAATCTAATATCCTGCTGTCCTGCATCTGCGATGGAACAAACAGTGTACCTAAGATGAAAATTCTGCGCTAAAGCGCTCTCTGCAATCCAAAGTCCTACAATCTAAAGTCGTGAGAACCTGCAAAGTGAACCTAAGCACCCTGTCAGCCGAACCTGCGTCTAAAGAATGACTAAGAAAAGAGTTATATGGTACATATATATGTATATTTGTTAATTAATATACATATATATGTATGCAAGGGGAGGAAGATAAGATGTCTAAGTAAAATTAACTATCTGAACAAAGACAAGTACAAAAAATGGTACAATAAATTAAAAAATCTTAGGCATATATGTTTGAAACCAATCATAATCAAAGCAAATGATTAATGTGAATTAAACTGAAATAATATGTATGTAATACTCTAATATTGAATCCATTGTTTATTTTATATAATTGAATGAAAATAACTTATGAGCAAATGAATGTAAGTTAATGGAAATTTGCATTATATAGGTGAATGAGAAATAATTTTTTTGATAAGTAATGAATGTAAATTGTGGAAATAATCATTGTATGGGTGAATGAAACCGATGAATAGTAAATGATATGAAAAGAAATTAATAAGAATGAACTTGAATAACACTTGGAAATCATTGTTTGTTTTGGCTTATGGATGTTTGGGAAAGGATACTTCTAACTGTATAAAGGTGTATAAATAATCTATTAAGTTTTATATAAGACTGTTGAGTGTATGGTACGCTTAGTAGTTTACTTATCGTTTTATACGATTAAAAGTTTCTAAACCCAAACAAACCATTTTTTTTAGTTGTTATCGATAGACGGCTGATTACTTCGATTGCATGTGATGATTGTATGGTTTTGTTCGCAAGTGGTTGTTGTTATGCTGTGTTGGTTTGTTTGTTATTGATTGAAACAACTTAAATATTTCTCTTTTACATAATTATTAACTTCTTTGGATTATATAAGTGAAATACAGGTTATGGAAGCAATTGCTACTGTTTTTTGGTTTCATAAAATAAGCGTTGTTTGCCCGATAAATAGGTATGTTTTTCGATTACGGTTTTCTAGCGATATTATTTTGTTTTTCCCGTGCTTTGGGATATTTTATTTTGAATACGATATATATATGTTTATTATTGATATTTTTATTTCTCTCAGACTTCTCCGTACAAAGGAGACTCTGCCGAAATTTTTCGTGAATTTTGAACTTAGAATATTTTGTAAAAATGGAAATGTTTTCAAACTTTTATCGAACTTAAATATAAAAAGATTCAAATGTTTATAAGTTGATGTATTTTATTTAAATTATTTAACTAGGTAAATACATTATTTATGAATTGAATACTTCGAATAAGATATTGATTACGTTAATCCCTTTTTCCCTTTTCGAGGATGAAAAGTTTTGAGTGGGGAAGAGTGTAACGACCCGTAATTTTTTATAATTAAATTTATTAATTAATTAATTTTTGAAATTTAATGTTGTGAAAAATTTAAAATTTAAGATTTAATAATGAAAGAATAACTAGAATAAGATGTAATAATGTTAATGTAAGGAAATTATAACTATTTTAATGTAAGTCAAATTAATGAAATGATTGTAAAGTCATAATTGGTTACAGATTGTAAATAAAGAAATAAAGTTTAATAATGTAAATTTAATGTAATAGATGATTAATTGAATGAAATCTCAATTAATTGTAATAAATTGTAGAGTTACATTGAATAGAAATTGTAAATAAGAAAATAATATCGATTTGAATTTATTTGTTTTATTTGTTAACATTAAACGTAGAAATGTGTTTGAATTGGTAAGTTATAACAATGGTTTAATTATAAATTCACTATTTAATTCATTGGAAATCAATTGGACAAAAATTGCAATAAGTGTAATTAAATATTACGTTAATATGAATTAAGATGATAGTTATAGAATATTAATGTAACAAGATGATAATGGATTGAAGAATAAGATGAAAGATCAAATAAATGGATTTATTGGAATTTAATTTAATAATCAATTGAATTTATTGCTATTGAAACTGAACAATGTAACTAGTGTAATATTCAACATTGAATTGATATGGAAAATTGGTTTAAAAAGATTATAAGTTACTAAGAAATAAAAAAATGATAAAATTTGTTATTTCTAAAATTGGAATTGAAAAAGTGATTTAATTAATTTAATATTAATTAATTTAATTAATGTGAAAATAGCCATTTTGGCCACTGACTCCGATTTCGATGAAACCTATTTCATCGGATCCGTAACGGTGAATTATTGAGGATTTCAGGTTTTGTACCGATCAAACTTATCGTTTGATCGTACGGGCTCGAAATGCGCATAAATCAATCTAATTGAATTCAATTGAAATAAGATGATTTCAAAAGCTAACTTCTTCATATAATGGAATTAGGACTTGAAACTTGTTCGATTAAGTTTAAAAATATCGAAAACATCTAGTTTGATATATAGGATGACCCACTTTCATTTCGGAAGCCGAACGAGCTTTTCGGGTCGCTATCATCGTTCGTATCAATTCGATATGCTTTTTTTTTCTTATTTGGCCTTGTTCATATAAACAGTCATTTTCTTATTCCAATATGTACAATTCTATCTGACTGTTCCGTCCCTCTTCCTCTGTGGCAGAAACCAAATCCCAAAAACCAAACCCTAATTTCAAAATTTCAAATCAATTTCAAAATTCAAACTCCTCCAAACCATGACAAATTATATACTGTTTCGAAGCTCTTGATGAGCGTAACTCACTGCAATGATTCATTTCTCAAATCAAATCATTGTTTGGCCAGAAATCATTTTTTTAATTCTCGACCGTCCATATGCCATAACTTCCTTTAACGGTAGATTTGCGATGAGGTGTTAATCGGAGGGCATGGGCACGTAGAGGGTGATGAGCAGGTTCAATCCATATGGCTATGTCGTGTCAACAATCATTATGTTCGCCAGAAAATGCCTTAGAAGGCACGATGGTGGCAACATGCTCAAGGGGGGCAGGTAGTCACGCTTGGACCTGGGAGGAGGCTCGGCTAGCTGAGCTCGGTGGTGCACTCTGATTTGGGTGGAAGTTCGTGGTTTGTCGGCGATCAGAGCAAAAGAATATGGCAGCTCGTCTGTGAACTATCACGATAAGTGTAACATCCTGGTATTTCGTGTCATTCGCATCCACACATGTCGGGTTTGAATTGCTCAAAATATCAGATTGTTAATTTATATTGGCAAAACTCAGCATATATAGTAAATAAAATAATCACAGAATCACAGACACAGAATAATATAACAATAAGCAGCGGAAATAAATGAATAGTAGTTCATGAAGCTACTATATGTATATCAGAGTTAAAACAATATACAACACAAGTCTCGAATACATAGAAGTCTCAATACAATAATTAAATAACAAAATCTGAATATATAATTGGAGGAACTGAATAACTGAAAGCTGAATAGATGGATGGATCTCCAAGCGAAGTTCCAAACTCCAAGGTGAGTCTCAAATGATGTGTCACTCAGTCTGACACAAGCGAAAAGAAAAAACACAAAATACTCATCAGGATTAACATTCTTATATCAATAAATCCAACTCAAGTGAAATATCAATTGAAATACAAGTAATCAAAGGATGTTTGGGATAACCATCCTCTAAGGATCCGTGGAACTATCTACTATGTAGGACAATACGCTATTATAATATGTCTATAGTAAAGTAAACTATTAAAATAGCGTTAAGGCGTTATCCATATCCCCATTAACACATTTCATATATTTCCATAGTCAATACAGTACTGTAATCTCCCCCGTACTGGGCGTCGTCAGAGGGCACTCCATAGGTATGGTACAAAACAAACTCGTAGAAGGCACGCCAGGGCATGTGAACACGACACAACTAGGCAATGCCAATGTAGATATACCAATTACACTTTCGGGCTGGTGGCAATGCATAGCCGTAACTATCGCCCACCTCAACACAATCCCAAATCTAAATCAAGGGTGGCCACCAAATAAATCACAAAGTCAGAATATAGTATCGAAGTAATGTGCCTGATTAAAGGAATGACCTCACTTGGCCCGTCAACTGCTCCTATTTTAGTCACATTTAAGCTAACTCACGAGAGTCAAGGTCACGTCATACCTCATACAGAATCGTTCGCCAAACTATTCTACTTCATTTCTGGAATCTCCACCACGTACACAGTTGTTAAACTGGTTTTCAATATTGGCACAGAGTATGCCAATATCCAATCCCGGTCTCTTTAACAACCAAACGTTATTATAACACCGCGTTCATTTCGAAATATCATATTCATTCCAAAACCATATCAATACAATACCATTTAACTTAAAATATATCCATTTCCAAAATCACAGCACTTTCAAAGTTATAACAATTTCGAAATCATAAGTCTTTTAAAATCAAAACACTTTTGAAATCATAACTTTGAAATCTATAACGCTTTCCTCTTAAACAGTTTAGATATTAATAACAGTGTGTGTGTGTGTGTGTATTAAATAGTTATAAATACAATAGTTAATATAGTAAAAATAATTTGTATATAAAATAGTTATAAATTAAGTAGTTCATATTAAAGTAATTAATATATTAAAAATAGTTTTATTTAAGATAGTTTATATTAAAATAATTATATATTAAAATAATTTATAAAGTAAATATATACATATACATACATACATATATATATATATTTAAAATACTTTATATAATAAAATAATTTCCTCAAAGTTCACAGAACGACTCAAATCAATTCAAATTCCAAAATTCAATTTAATTCTCAATTCATCAATTCAATTCAGTTTCTCAATAAATCATTTCAAATTATATCGATTTCAAATACAGACTTGAACCACAAAATTACCATTTCAATTTCAATATATTTCAAAGGTTTAAATATTCAACATTTTCAACACTAAATTTGATAATTTCATTTATATCTCAATTTAACTTCATTATTATTTAATTTTGAAATATTCACTTAATAAATCCAATATCATTTAAATAAGCCTTAAATTACAATTTAAACTAATATTTCCTTCCATTTATTTAAACTTGAAATATTCATTTAATCACTTTAAATCAATATCAAGTTACAAAAACCGTATCTTAAAATCTCAAACTCAATAAGTTTCAAATCAATTTTTTATATATAAAATTCTTAATTAAACACAATTCCAAATAAATTCAAATTTATCTTCCCAACCTTAACTTATAAAATCATTACAAAATCTATTTTAAAATATACTTTGTAAATAAATACTTAAACATATTATATTTTAATTAACTCAAACTTTGTTATATTAAATCTTATTATCAAAATTATTTTATATAAAACTAATTTATACATATTTTAAAATGGTAAAATTATAAGTAATTCTTTAAAATTTATAATTTCAAAACTAACTTATAAATTTAAATTTTCAAAGCATATAATTTTAAAAATCAAGAATTTAACTATATATAGACTAACATTTATATATAATAATTAAAATCAATATTTATATAAAACCATATATATATATATATATATCTTTTTAAACCTTGGAAATCAACTAATTTATACATATTTTAAAATAGTAAAATTATAAGTAATTATTTAAAATTTATAATTTCAAAACTAACTTATAAATTTAAATTTTCAAAACATATAATTTTAAAAATCAAGAATTTAACTATATATAAAATAACATTTATATATAATATTTAAAAATCAATATTTATATAAAACCATATATATGTCTTTTTAAACTTTGGAAATCATTTCAAATATATATATATATATATATATAGACCAACGGTGTCTGTATATAATTTTCTATCCTATAGTCAAGTGATACAGATATTTATCATTTCAATCCGCAATTTAAATATCTACGGGTATATATCTTTTCAACCCAAAATCCCAAATTCAATGTCAATGAAAATTGCTTGGGTTTATCATTTCAACCCATAACGATTTTCTCCTATTCTATATAAGATAGTTTGGGCATGTGTCATTTCAACCCATAAGGAATTCTACACTAGTAGGGAACTTGCAGAGTCAGAACACTGATGACAATAATATAACATATCAATAACAGGCATATATCACCAATATAAATAACCGATAATGTTGTCAGATGTCGCAGGTGAACAGATACAAATAATAGCATATCATATAGCAATTAAATCACTAACAGCAGCATATTTCAATTGTCATTTCAGTTGAAATCAAATTTAATAAATATAAGAACTTTAATCATGAGAGATTGCTCACCTTTCGAGGCTAGAGATGACGAGAATGAGATGAGTTATGAATTCAAGCACAAATTCCAAAGTAAGGCAAGATTGCACGAATTCGACGATGAAAGCTGATAATAGGAATTGATGAAATAAGTTAGAATCAGCTTGATATAACATAAACGAAGAGTATATAATATTATTGTTATTATATTATTTTTTCAAAAATCAATGTTTAAATCAAAACCCATATTTCAAAATAAAATCTATATATATTAAAACCAAGATACACATATATATTATAATATAAAATCTATCAGCATTTTGAAATCAAAGCACCTATATATTGTGTATAAAAAGGCACATATTTTTTGGCAGACATATTGTAATATACGTACAAAATCATTATATTTTATTATTAAAACTATTTCAAAAATACAGCATAGCTTAAGTAAATATTCAAATTCATTCTGACAATATACATACATACAAAGACATACTTATATGCGAAAATAAATGTAAGTACATAGAAAAATATGCAGACTACCCTCAACATATACATGCTCCAACGCAATATGCAGACCGGGTACATATATATATATATATATTTATTTATATATCAATATGTATATTTAAGAATCAAGATAACTAAATATACATATACATTGAAACTGAAATTTAAGTAAATGCCTCAACCTGCAGTTTGAAATACATAAGTGTATTACCATTTAAAACAGATACATGAAGTCAATACTTATTATAAAAAAATCACTACAAACAAGCAAACTGACATACGCATGTATATGTATAACGTAAACAAAAATCTTATATAAACCACATACATATACACTTTTTAAAACCCATTCTTTAATAAACTTTTAAAATTAGCTTTAATATATACACAAAGAATAACTTACTAAAGCTACGCAAAAAAATTATATTATATACCATTGAATATGTTATAAAATACTATAAGTGGCAGATCATATATGCCAACTATTATAACTTATAAAAGTAAAACCAACCAATCACGCAAATCAGGCTAGGACAAAATCAAAACAGAGCAAGGCAGACTAGGATTTCTGGAAAAAAATTATATATATATTAATAACTTATTACAAAAATCAATATAAGAAGACAGATTTTATCTAAACTAATATATATGCTAAACTTACATATCAATCATTTCGGTGCTAAATATATATGTGACGAAAACGAATACATTTTATATTATACCTACAAATACATTTCATTATATATTTTAGAAATGTAAGTTATTAAAATATATCTTATACTAACAGATTACATTATGCTGTACTTAACAGATTTACAAATGTAAATTATTATACTTATACAAAAAACCTAACAGCTTATATAATATTCCTTTATAATATAATATCTATTGTAACATATATAAATGTAACTTGTAAGTATATAAATTTTAAAGGAGGGAAGAGGTTGATAGATAAGAACAGCTAGTATACAATATATACTTTATTCATATAAAGAAACAGAGGTGTGATAGGCTTAGGCAAACCTGGACGAGCAAGCACGAAAGTTGACGAGGAAGGAATAGTTGAGATGGTCGGTTTCAGGGGAGGGTGCTGCGAACTATAGGATGCTAGGCACGAGTAGGTAGGGTATCGGTTGGTGTGGGTATTGTCTTCGTCCAATGAAAAGGGAGGAGAAGGCCGATGGGAAAAATGGTTGCGGTGGTGGAGAGTGGGAATGCCGAACGCTGGGGAGGTGAAGGGAAGTTGGAAAGCAAAAGAAAAGAGGAGGAGGGAGAGAATGCGGTGGCTGATGGTGAAGCAAGGTCGATGGTAGGCGGCATGGAGCTTCGGACATGGTGCTGGGAAAAGAGGGTGGCGAAGAGGAGAGAGGTTGCTGGAGGAAACTATTTACATGCAAAAGAAGACGTGATATATATATGTGTGTGTGTGTGTGTGTGTCACAATTAGTATGTGTGATGTCACTTTTCTTTTGAAACAATTTTTTCAAAGAGTAGAGATGGAAAGATTGCACAGGGAGAAGAACAAGGTTCAGAAAGTAAGAAGACACAAAAGAAATGAAAGCAATTATAGGAAAAGATAAAGGGAAAGTTGAACGAGCAACCATATATTGAACCGGTATAACTTTAAAAGTTAGAAAATAAATTTTGGAATATAAAAGGGCTAGTTGCTATTTGATTATACGGTGGAATAGTGAAAGAAAAATGTTGAATTCAAGAAATATCAATTGCTAGTGGCTAAAAGCTTCTCATGGAGGCAATGAAAGGATAAAGGAAAACAAAAGGGTTCAAAATGGATACCGATACGACTAACCGCATCATGGTTTTGCCGCGTACAGGTCACCGAAACACAAAAATGAATATACTGCAAAGATCAATACGAGAAGATGGTCAAAACGGTATACAGATATCAATGATACGATTATCCTATCAAAAGTCGATATCGGTACTGAAAATACTGCTATAACGCTGAAAATAAGATAAACGGAGCATTAGCAGTCCAAATTTGACGAAATGAAATATGACCTCTCACTCAAAAGATGATTACAAATTTATTATATAAAAACATTCAGGTTTGAAAAATATTTTATTATCATCTAATATTAACTGGTTTAAATTTAAAAAAATTACATAAGAAAATAAACTTTCATATTATCTGATGAAAATTTACCATTTGCTATGTTTAAATAGACGTATTCCAAATATCAATTTTTTTTTCAAAATTTAATTATTTAAAATTTAATTAAAATTCAGTTAATTACCTAAATAAAGGCATTAAAATTTACAAGTCATTACAATAGTGCTAGGCTTTTCGAATAGGCATAGCGGCCACGTGGCTGACAAATGGAGGTAACGTGTGTTTTCTGTTTTATTTTATTTTATTTAAATTTAAATCTTTTAACTTATAACTCATATAACTTTTATGTCTGAGGTCGGATTTACGCGCGGTTTGCTCCTCTGCCATCATATCGAAATTCCTAACATTTTTGGAACTGGTTTGGATGAATTCTGAGACTGTTAGATTTTATGCCTTATTTTGGAATTCAAATCGATTTGAAATCAAAGGTGAGTGTTTCAATCCACTCACAACTACAAAATTGTCTTATGTTAGTTAATTTAAATTTATGATATGATAAGAAATTTATTGGTTGATGTTTGGTATATTTGATTTGTCATTCCAGCTAAATATGACTTTTATTACATTTAGTCGTCATTTAATTTAATATTGAATTTAATTGTCAATTGAATACCTCATGATGATAATCAGTTAATTGATGTTATTTATTGGTGGATTGAAGGGTGATTGTGATGTATGTTTGATTATTTGATGTTGATTGATCAGATGTTATATTTTTATATTGTTATAAAACTGCAAGTTCCCTATGGGTTGAAATGATACAGACCCGAATGATCTATACGTTAACAAAAATCATTATGGTTTGAAATGATAAACCCGAACGATTACATGGATTTCGAATTTTATTCGGGAAATCAGGTTGAAATGATATATATATATATATATATATCCATAAAAATAAAATATTTGCAGATTGAAATGATAAATATCTGTATCACTTGACTATATGGTAGAGAATTATATATGGACATCGGATTGGTTAAATTAAATGATTTTAAATCCTTAAATTTTGAAATTAGTTAAATGATATCTTGAAGAAAATTTGATTTATATAAACTGAATTATTTTGAAAATCCGAGTTTTAAATGTCAAATTGGAATTGGTTTAAATTGAAATTTTAAGGTTGAATTTGAAGTATAAATGAAATTGATCAAAATTGAGTTATTGAAAATTTTGAAAACGTAACTTTGAAATCTACTAAATTTGAAATGGTTTGGATTTATTGTCGAACTGGGATTCGAAATCGATATTGATTAAATGGTTTAAATGAGAATATGAACTGAAGGACAAAATTTAGCTTGTTGATTTGAAAGCTGAACATGGTCCAGATGTGTTGAAATGAAAGAAATAGTTTAATTTGATGTTAATTTCAAATTTACCATTTTAATATAAACTGTTTAAAAATATATTATTTTAAATCCTGATTATTAAGATTTTCAACCTATTAAAATAATTTATTCTATTTTAAACTATTTTAATCAATTTAAACTATTTTATTTTATTTTATTTTAATCTATTTAATCCAATTTAATATATTTTAACCTATTTTAAACTAATTAACCCATTTTAATCTATTTTAAACTTATTTAATCTATTTGATCTATTTAAACTATTTTGAATCTATTTAATCTATCTTAAATCCATTTAAACTTTTTTTTAACTATTTTAGATTATTTTAACTATTTAAAAATTTATTTTAACTATGTTAAACTATATAAACTATTTATAATTATCTAAACTATTTTCTAAATTTCAGATTAAGTAAAGTGGAATTTTTTATATTCAAATCCTTGATTTAAAAGTAAATACAGTTAAATGATATACAATCTAAGTTGGGATTTAAATGACTTATTTAATTAAATATGATGATTTTGAAATGAGGGTTTAACTTATTTTGAAAGTATGATTTTGAAAGAAAATGTGACGACCCAGAATTTTTAGGCATTTGAAATTGAAATATTTAATCAATTTTAAATATTTGCAAGTTAGTTTAACTTGGATTTCAATATCAGTTTGAATTTGGCGATTCAATTTATTGAATATAATAATTAGAGATTGAGTAAAATATTCGATCTGGAGTTTCAAGCTTGTTAAAAATATTTTAAAGGCTTAGAAAATTCATATTGATAATACTGAAGGTGATAGAACTTTTAAAAGTAAACTTAAAAATGGTTTGTTTCATTTTGAAATTTTATCGATTAAATCGATATTTAAAAATAACCTTCTGAGGCACAGTCTTGGAATTTGACGAAATCATTTCCGTTGGATCCGTAATAGTGTATTATTATCTGACTTTAATTTTCGTAGTGTTTGGAGTTATCGTGTGGCCGTATGATATGTAAACGCGCTGAAAATTAGATCGAAATTTAATATAATATCTGGGTCTAAAAAGCTATCTTCTCCATACGATCGAGTTAGAACTCGAAACCTTTTCCATTGCGTTTTGGAATATGGGCATAACCTTATGAATGCCTAGTGGCATGCCTCGATTGGAGGTCGAGAATTTAGGTTGCGAATCGAGATAATTTAAATTTAAATTCAAAAGTGTATATACATATACATATATATATATATTTATATTCTGGTCAACCAGCTGAAATAATTTCACATCATCGTTTTTCTTTCACCTCAAAAGCACCGTAGTTTGTTTATTCAAGCACGTTAATGTCTCCTCTTGTCTCCCCTCGATTTTGTTTTAATATCTCATGCAACCTCTTTCCTTCTTTTATAAAACTCGAGCCTTCGTTCCTTCTTTCAGAATTAAACGAGAATCAAAGATAAAGAAAAAAGAAGTAGAATGTAATCTTTCCCCGTTGAAAATAATTTTCTTCGATTCAGAAATATCACATTCAATCTTCCCATCCTTTTTGTTTAAATCAAAACCCAGAGCTTCCTTTCTTCAATTTTAATTCGAATCCACATCCCTCTTTTATAAATTCTCTCCTAAGATCGAAAAGAAGACTTCCAAGCAGATCTGAAATCTCTCATCTGAGCTTCGGTTTAGAAATATTTGCCAGGAGAGTTGACGATTCTAAGAATCGATATTTTGAGGATCGCGAAGTCGTCCTCAAGCATGCAACTTCGAGGCAGCATGGGTTTCGTACGAGGATGAGGCTGCTGGGCACGCACGCTTACGCACGCGAGGGGGGGTCGATGTTCAAGGCGGAGACTTGATTTGCTGACGGCGAAGCTAAGGTTGGCGTAGGCGAGTGCGCGTGCATTTAGGTAAGGCATTCTTGTTTTATTTTTATTTTTATTTATCTGTATATGCATATGTACAAAATGAAATTTTGCATATGATGTATATAATTTAATCCAATTTAATATGTATATGAATGAGAACAGAAAATAAATAAAATAAAAATAATATACATATACACTTTTTTTAACTTGCTAGTTTAGTTTTTTTTAAATAATGAATTATGGTGGTTAATTTGTTTAGTAACCTATTTCATTATTTTAGTTACTAAAAATAATGTATTAAAGGAAATTTAGTTTTAAATTTAATAATTAGTTGATTCAATCTATTAAATGGAAATTAATTGTTCAATTAGTTCAAATATTGATAAAATCATATAATGTTTATTCAAGGTTTGAAATTTGAAAAGAAACAAGCTGGTCTGGAGTGGATTGCAAAACAAAAAGCAAAGGTGAGTTAATCTCACTCATCTGGGTTTAATTTAAATTTAAATAGTTAAATTTAAATGAGTGGTTGAATGATTGAATTGATTTGATGTGCTATATCATATATAGTAGTATATATTGGAGTGATAGATTTCCCGCATTATATAGCCGATGAGACCCTATGCGTCGCATAATAGCGGATGATATTATATTAATCCCATATACCGCAATATTCCACCTCGAAGTGGAATTGGTATTGTTCTAACATTTGTGGATGCAGGGAAACAGGTTGGAGGGATCCAACTGGATTTCTCAAAATTATATAGATTGTTTAATAATCTGTGTTATGAATATTTGATATTCTGCGATGAATATTATTGATAATTGGAATATTGAATGCTATGGTTTGCTTGAATATATTTCGGTAAACTGAGTTATCAAAATATATAGAATTGTATTTTTGAAAAGGAAAATAAAGGAGTGATTTTTTAAGTAAAATAATCATAGAAAAATTGAATAAATTTAAGAATGAACTGGATAAGAATATAAGTGATTTTAAAATCCTAATAAATAATTCCTAGTATGGAAAAAGGAGATTTTTAATAAACAGAAAATAATGAATTGTAAAACTTAAGTGATTTTATTTAAAGGAATAAAGAATTTACTTTAAATTTCAAGGTTTAAATTTATTTAAAAGGATAAAAAAGGAATTTTGAAAATCTGAAATCGGTATTTTTCAGTTAAAAGATTTTAAATCATAAGTAAGAAATAAAATTCTGAAGTTAACGGAATTTGGAATAAACGGGTAAGTAAAGAAAATTATTTCAAAATGGAATAATTTGGAAATCAATTTGGAAATTGATTTAAGTGTTTGAAATTGGAATTTTAAGAATGATGGGACTAAGAAATTTATAAACTGGGTTTACAAAAGTGAAGTAACGTATCAGTGGATATTTGGAAGAATGAATTCGCGATGGGAAATTATTAAAGGAATGGGTAAATTTGGTTAAAAATAAATAGTGATTTATTTTTAAAAGATGTGAAAACGAAGTGTATTTCCCTGGATAGCCAAGTACGTTTTCGAAGCAAATTTTAAGTACAAGTAAAAGTATAAAGTTGATTTAAAGTTATGTTTTAGAAGATTTATTATTTTTAAATGTTTAAATTTTAAAGTAAGTCTTTTTCAAAATTTATTATAGTAGTAATTATTTAAAGGCGACTTGGTATTATGTTTTAAAAAGAGAAAAATTTTGTTGATATTTTATAAAGTAGCATTATTTTAAATATTCTTAAAGTATATATTTTTGAATAAAGTATTAAAGTAGTTTTTAATTTAAGTTTTTTAAAGTATAATTTATAATAAAGTGTTTTAAATTATTTTAAAAATCTAAAGTATTTGTACTTGGTGTTTTCAATGGAAATAAATATTTGGGAATTTATTCCATGAGAAGAGTGTGGTTTGAAAAACTGGTTTTCAAAAAAGTTTGTAAGTGGGTATATATCTTACGAAGATATTTGAGGCTAATAAACAATTTGGTGGAATTATTTATGTTTGATGGATGTTTGTGAATGCTGATTGACAGTTAAATAACCGACTATCAATATTGGCCAATGCGCTGATCGTTTCGAAGAGACTGAGATTGGGATTTATTTCTCGAAAACCACTTCGATCCGGTTGTTATGTTTCGTATGGAAAACAAGAGCTGGATTCGAAGATGGAGCAGTGAAGTGCAAGCACTAGTCGCTATTAATCCTGAGGTGATTCCAAAATGGATGTAGTAGGAGTAGTGTCTTCGGTTCCGTTCAAACCCGGGATGGACTTGTATGGATGAATGCTTTCTGAACATCGTCAGGTGGGCGATGAGCATTCTGTGTTATATGTTCTAAAAATGGTAACGCTTAGCCTCAAGCCTCATCAACCGGGAATGACTGAAAATCGGGGGTTATGCAACAAGGCTATGTGGGTAGCACACATTAGGGTAAGGTCATCCTTGTGTAGATGTCCCTTTTTATTCGGCTTAGTGGTGCGGTTGCTGGTCCCAACCATGGGGTGATCTTACTCGGGATTATCCAGTTAGGGGTAGTCCCGGTTTTGTGTTGCACGGGATTGGGAGTAATCCTCGGTATTGTGATCTAGGCCACATACTGTGACAGGTGGTACCCCAGTGCCTAATCATTAGTTGGAAATCCATTCTCTCTACGCTCCTTTTACGGTTTTTGGTTGTAGAACCCACGACTGTGGCTAATAGATGGAATTTAATTAATGTAATAATTTCGGCTATTTGAATAAGTATTTGTATATAGACACTATTATAATATCAGAAGATTTTATAATAAATGTTTTAGCTATCGTAAGGTAAAAACCTGACATGTTTATTTGTGGCGTGGTCTTACGAGATGCTTTTGATTTTCAAAGGATTTTTGAAACTTTAATAATCAATGTAAGTGTGGTTTTCTCACGCTGGTTTCCAGACCGACTTGGGTGTTATTTAACTATAATGCTTGGGTCAAACCGAGTATTATAGATTACAGGAAAGGATGTTGTGGAGCTCACGAGACGAGCTAGATGGCGATACGTACTTCCGTACTTGTTGTAAATATTCCGCTGTGTTGATTAGCTGTATATTTAGTTTTGTGAGGACAGGTTATGATTACTGTCCAGTTGAGTGTTATGTGTACTCTGATGATGTAATGTATTAACAGATTTGCTTTTGTGTAAAGATCAGTTATTATCTATTATATTTTATTCCGCTGCGATGGTTAGATTCTGATGTTGTTTCTATTTCCTTCTTACTCCTCTTTCTTCTTTAACCCAAATGGTTCGTATTTCCGTTCATCTTGAGTTGAGTGATGGAGAATAGTGTCGACTCAAGGGGTACGGGTTTGCGGGCTGTTACAGTGGTATCAGAACGAGGCTTGGTGATAACCTTGGCTCTGGTGGGGATCACTTATTGAAATAGAGTCCATAGTACTCTAGAATGAGTTTGAGTATATTAATAGATATGAGCATGTATTTGTTAGAGAATATAAAATGATTTTATATTGTGTCGATTGGTTTATTGAGTAGTTTAAGGATTCTGATCAATATGAGTAATTAACGTTATTGATAGGGATCTCTAAACACTTGTAAAGAATAGTTCGATACAGTATTGTTTTAAAATAGGGTAAATAAAATAATTTTACCCAAATTATTTTTGTATATAAAAGAAATAATTTTTCGTAAATTATTATGGTTATATATGGTTGCTTGGTTGTTAGAAGATGATGATATTAAATTATTATCATTGTTAAGTGAAAGTTGGATAAAGGATTAAAATTTTAACCAAAGGTTAAGGAATAAATTCATTAATAAAATAAAATTTAAAAATGTTATAAATGTGATCTATAATTGAAGATGAAAAAAAATTTCAAAGAAATATTTGGAAATAAATTATGATGAAAGTCCGAGAGTAATGTTTTGGATCGATTTCGAATTGGGAATTTTGGGAATTTTTTTTTGTATTGGATTTGAACTCTGGAGAGTTCAGAATATTTGAGAGGGATTTTAAAGTGATAAAAGCACTGAACTCTTTTCGGTTGCTGGGAAATAATTCCGATGATGATCGCGACATCATCGGTGTTCATTTTCGAGTTTCCGAAAGGGGGATTGCTACCTGGATGTTTTGGATTAATGTTTGTTTGCGAAATTGGGTTTGATTTTGAAAATGAAAAGGAATAGTTTGATTTAGATATATATATATATTTTAAAATTGAGTTTTGAACATTTTAGTGATGGTTTAAACTCTGAGTTGGTTTGAAATGCTTAAAGAATAAATTTGGAAACTTGTATAAGTTTGAAATTTGTTTAAAATAGAAATTTAACTTAAGAAGAGTTAGATTAAAATAAGTGGGAAAGCTTATAAAAGTTAAAAATTTGAATAGAAGTAGAATAAATAAGCCAAAATAAAATTGTTTTGAATTTTGGGAAATGAATAAAAATCCAAAACTTGAATTATAAAATAGATTGGACTCAAGAAAATTAAGTTAAGTGATTTTTGGAAGGTAAAAATCAAATATTGAATTAAAAGTGGGGAATGAACTAATTTGAATAAAATTTTAATTATGAGTTAAAAATGGATTTTGAGAAGTTAAACCTGAGTTATAAATTAAATTCAACTTAGAAGTGCTAAGTGAATTGAATGATTGAAGTATAGTGAAATGAAAATGTGAGATAAAGTTTAAAATGGATCGAATGAATATACTAATTGAATTAAATGGAATGGAATTTAATTTGGAAATGGTTAGTAATATACAAGCATGGAATGTGTCGAGCTAGATAAAATGGGTTCGAATGGAACCTATGCAAATACAAAATAAAATTCAATTCGAGTATAAATGAATTAAATATGTGATTGGATATTATTTTAACAAACTAAGAATGGGATTAAAATTAAAATGGAATAAAATTTAATATAAATTGTATTGGAATCAATTTAAAATGATTATAAGCTTAAGTAATTGTTTATTCACATAAATATCGCTGAATTTGCATAGAAATAATCGTCGTTTGACGAAAATGAAATTAAATAAAATTCTATGAATTAATAGAGGTATATAAAATTGATTTTTGGAATCAATTGAAATAAATGTGAGTTGTTTGGGTTAAAAATGAATTGAATGTAAACAATTGAGTTGCAAACCATTTAAATTGAATGAAGTTGTAAACGAATTGGGTGTAAACAATTAAATTTAGTGTCGGAACCCTATAAGTGACTTATAAATATTGTTTAACCTGCATTGCTTATAGAAACTCATATGTTTGCTAGTTAAATATGTTAAATGTTGTTAAATTACATGCTTTTGGCACTTACATGTTTAAATGAAGTAAGTACAGATACCGGGAAGCCGTTTGGCTGGATTTGGACGCGCTAATTGCTAAAATAATAAGCCGCTTGCTTAAAAATGCTAAATAAAGGTACGCCTACGCAATAACAATATGAAGTATGAACTGTTTTTGTTTTTTCGACAGGGTGGGTCAATGTATATATATTTATATCTCTTGTCAAATTGCAAAAGCTCCTCCGTACAAAGGAGACTCTGCCAAAATTTTTCAAAAATTTTGGGAGCTAGAAAAAATTTAGGAAAATTTTTGTTAGCGACAAAACGATTTCAAATGGAAATTGAAATAAATTAGTGGATGAAACTAATTTATTATAATGATATGAATCAGTTATAAATGGAAGATAAAATTCAATATTCAGAGTTGAAGATAAATTGAATTCATATGGAAATGGAAGGACCAATTTGAATAGAAGTAGATATAAACTAAAGTAATGAAGTGGAAACAAATATAAGAAGCGTATAAAATACTTATATTGAACGTAAGAAGAAATGGTAGAATTCTTAAGTAATATGGGTGTCGGGAAAATATATTGAATAAGCATTTGAGTGAAGATTTAATAAAAATATGTGAAATGATAAGTGTTGATGAGTAAATAGGAATCAAAATGAATGTGAATAAAAGAGAATGGATATAAATACGTAAGATGTACGTATATTATTTTCACTCGCATAGCAATTTGATCCAGATTCGAGCACATAATTTCGAGATAGTTATATCGATCCGGGTTAGGATTTTTCACTCGATTTTCGATGGTGAACCATGGATATGGATTTTGATTGATTCTGGAAATTCTCTTTCATAGTTATGACTATGCAAGGAGAATGACGGTTTCTGATCAAGAAACCAGATCTAAGTCCGCATTAGGAAGTCGGGTGGACGATACTAGTTCGAAAATGAAATTGTGTGATCCAGTAAGCGATCGGATTCGGTATTGCGTACGAATGATATAAGTACATCGTACGGGCTTAAATAGAATGAATGTTGAAAATTTTGTAAAGGAGTCAATAAAGTGATTTTGAATGTTGTGATTGGATATTATTGCTAAGTGGAGATACAGGTATTTAGGAGCAAGAGGAAGCTTGGTGTTTTTGATTTTAGAAGATAAATTTGAATTACACGGGGAAAAAGGTATGTTTTTAAATTTCTGTATGAAATTTGATTGGGTTTTTGATCTAGCCACTTGGCCTTTTGTTTTCTTTTGGAATTTGGGAGCCCGTAGAGGCATTTTGTAGTTGTTCCGAGCTAGCCGCGCAAAGGAGACGCTGGCGAAATTTTTCAAAGATTTAGAGAGTTAGACAATTTTTGAGAAAATTTTGATAATTCAAAATTTGGTTTAAATTGAAATTTGAATGATTGAGCAAATAGTATTGTTTGAAAACTATGGGAGAGTTTGGGAAGTTAGTAAGAGTGATAATGTGTCTTTAATAAAATGAATTTTTTTGGGAAGTGTTTGACACTGAATGGTTTTAGGGAAAATAGTTAACGGGTTGTGGACCATTCTTCTTAACTAGTAATTTCGGGGATGAAACTCTTTTAAGGGGGAGGAATGCGACGACCCGGAATTTTTAGTCATTTGAAATTGAAATATTTAATCAATTTTAAATGTTTGCAAGTTAGTTTAACTTGGATTTTAATATCAGTTTGAATTTGGAAATTCAATTTATTGAATATAATAATTAAAGATTGAGTAAAATATTTAATCTGGAGTTTCAAGCTTGTTAAAAATATTTTAAAGGCTTAGAAAATTCATATTGATAATACTAAAGGTGATAGAACTTTTAAAAGTAAATTTAAAAATGGTTTGTTTGGTTTTGAAATTTTATCATTTAAATCGATATTTAAAAATAACCTTCCGAGGAACAGTCTCAGAATTTGACGAAACCATTTCCGTTGGATCCGTAATAGTGTATTATTGTCGGACTTCAATTTTCGTAATGCTTGGAGTTATCGTGTAGCCGTATGATATGTAAACGCGTTGAAAATTAGATCGAAATTTAATATAATATGTGGGTCCAAAAAGCTATCTTCTCCATACTATCGAGTTAGGACTCAAAACCTTTTCCATTGTGTTCGGAATATGGGCATAACCTTATGAATGCCTAGTGGCATGCCTCGATAGGAGGTCGAGATTTTAGGTTGCGAATCGAGACAATTTAAATTTAAATTCAAAAGTGTGTGTGTGTGTGTATATATACATATTTATATTCTGGTCAACCAGCTGAAATAATTTCACATCATCGTTTTTCTTTCACCTCAGAAGCATTGTAGTTTGTTTATTCAAGCACGTTAATGTCTCCTCTTGTCTCCCCTCGATTTCGTTTTAATGTCTCACGCAACCTCTTCCCTTCTTTTATCAAACTTGAGCCTTCGTTCCTTCTTTCAGAATTAAACGAGAATCAAAGATAAAAAAAGAATGAAATCTTTCCCCGTTGAAAATAATTTTCTTCGATTCAGAAATATAACATTCAATATTCCCATCCTTTTCGTTTAAATCAAAACCCAGAGCTTCCTTTCTTCAATTTTAGTTCGAATCCACATCCCTCATTTATAAATTCTCCTCCTAAGCTCAAAAAGAAGACTTCCAAGCGGATCTGAAATCTCGCATCTGAGCTTCGGTCTGGAAATATTTGCTAGGAGAGTTGACGATCCTAAGAATCGATATTTTGAGGCTCGTGAAGTCGTCCTCAAGCATGCAACTTCGTGGCGGCGTGGGTTTTGTACGAGGATGAGGCTGCTGGGCACGTGCGGGGGGGGGGGGGGGGGGTGGTCGATGTTCAAGGCGACGACTTGATTTGCTGACGGGGAAGCTAAGGTTGGCGTAGGTGAGTGTGCACGCATTTAGGTAAGGCATTCTTGTTATTTTTATTATTTTTATTTATCTGTATATGCATACGTACAAAATGAAATTTTACAGTATGATGTATATAATTTTTTCCAATTTAATATGTATATGAATGAGAATAGAAAATAAAATAAAATTAATATATATATACACTTTTTTTTAACTTACTAGTTTAGTTTTTTAAAATAATGAATTATGGTGGTTAATTTGTTTTGTAACCTATTTAACTATTTTAGTTACTAAAAATAATGTATTAAAGGAAATTTAGTTTTAAATTTAATAATTAGTTGATTCAATCTACTAAATGGAAATTAATTGTTCCATTAGTTCAAATATTAATAAAATCATATAATGTTTTTTCAAGGTTTGAAATATGAAAAGAAACAAGCTGGTCTGGAGTGGATTGCAAAACAAAAATCAAAGGTGAGTTAAGCTCACTAATCTGGGTTTAATTTAAATTTAAATGGCTAAATTTAAATGATTGGTTGAATGATAGAATTGATTTTATGTGCTATATCATATATAGTAGTATATATTGGAGTGATTGATTTCCCGCATTATATAGCGGATGTGACCCTATGCGTTGCATAATAGCGGATGATATTATATTAATCCCATATACCGCGATATTCCACCTCGAAGTGGAATTGGTATTGTGCAAACATCCGTGGATGCAGAGAAATAGGTTGGAGGGATCCAATTGGATTCTTCCTCAAAATTATTTAGATTGTTTAATATTTTGTGTTATGAATATTTGATATTCTAGGATGAATATTGATAATTTGAATATTGAATGCTATGGTCTGCTTGAATATATTTCGGTACACTGAGTTATCAAAATATGTAGAATTGGATTTTTAAAAAGGAAAATAAAAGAGTGAATTTTTAAGTAAAATAATCATAGACAATTTGAATAAATTTAAGAATGAACTGGATAAGAATACAAGTGATTTTAAACTCCTAATGAATAATTCTGAGTATGGAAAAAGGAGATTTTTAATAAACAGAAAATAATGTATTGTAAAACTTAAGTGATATTATTTAAAGGAATAAAGAATTTACTTTAAATTTCAAGGTTTAAATTTATTTAAAAGGATAAAGAAGGAATTTTGGAAATCTGAAATTGGTATTTTTCAGTTAAACGATTTTAAATCATAAGTAAGAAATAAAAATATGAAGTTCATGGATTTTGGAATAAATGGGTAAGTAAAGGAAATTATTTCAAAATGGAATAATTTGGAAATCAATTTGGAAATTGATTTAAGTGTTTGAAATTGGAATTTTAAGAAGGATGGGACTAAGAAATTTATAAACTGGGTTTAGAAAGGTGAAGTAACATATCAGTGGATATTTGGAAGAATGAATTCGCGGTGGTAAATTATTAAAGGAATGGGTAAATTGGGTTAAAAATAAATAGTGATTTATTTTTAAAAGATGTGAAGAAGAAGTGTATTTCCTTGGATAGCCTAGTACATTTTCGAAGCAAATTTTAAGTATAATTAAAAGTTTAAAGTTGATTAAAGTTATGTTTTAGAAGATTTATTATTTTTAAATGTTTAAATTTTAAAGTAAGTCTTTTTCAAAATTTATTATAGTAGTAATTATTTAAAGGTGACTTGGTATTATGTTTTAAAAAGAGAAAAATTTAGTTGATATTTTATAAAGTAGCATTATTTTAAATATTCTTAAAGTATATATTTTTGAATAAAGTATTAAAGTAGTTTTTAATTTAAATTACTTAAAGTATAATTTATAATAAAGTATTTTAAATTATTTTAAAAATCTAAAGTATTTGTACTTGGTGTTTTCAGTGGAAATAAATATTTGGGAATTTATTCCATGAGAAGAGTGTGGTTTGAAAAACTGGTTTTCAAAAAGGTTTGGAAGTGGGAATATATCTTGCGAAGATATTTTGAGGCTAATAAATAATTTGGTGGAATTATTTATGTTTGATGGATGTTTGTGAATGTTGATTGATAGTTAAATAACCGACTATCAATATTGGCCAATGCGTGGATCGTTTCGAAGAGACCGGGATCGGGATTTATTTCTCGAAACCCACTTCGATCCGGTTTGTACATTTTCGTGTGGAAAACAAGAGTTGGATTCGAAGATGGAGTAGTGAAGTGCAAGGGATAGTCGCTACTAATCGTGAGGTGATTCCAAAATGGATGTAGTAGGAGTAGTGTCTTCGGTTCCGTTCGAACCCCGGATGGACTTGTATGGATGAATGCTTTCAGAACATCGTCAGGTGGGCGATGAGTATTCTAAGTGATATGTTCTAAAATGGTAACCCTTAGCCTTAAGCCTCATCAACCGGGAATGACTGAAAATCAGGGGTTATGCAGCAAGTCTATAGGGATAGCACCCATTAGGGTAAGGTCATCCCTGTCTAGATGTCCCTTTTTATTCGGCTCAGTGGTGCGGTCGTTTATCCCAACCATGGGGTGATCTTACTCGGGATTATCCAGTAAGGGGGTAGTCCCAGTCTTGTGTTGCAAGGGATTGGGAGTAATCCTTGATACTGTGATCTAGTCCATGTACCGTGACAGGTGGTACCCCAGTGCCTAGTCATTAGTTGGAAATCCATTTTGCCTACGCGTCTTTTACGGTTTTTGTTTGTATAACCCACGACTGTGGCTAGAGCTGGAATTTAATTAATGTAACAATTTCAGCTATTTGAATAAGTATTTGTATATAGACACTATTATAATATCGAAGGATTTTATAATAAATGTTTTAGCCATCCTAAGGTAAAACCCGACATGTTTATTTGTGGCGTGGTCTTACGAGATGTTTTTGATTTTCAAAGGATTTTTGAAACTTTAATAATCAATGTGAGTGTGGTTTTCTCACGCTGGTATTCCAGACTGACTCGGGTGTTATTTAACCATAATGCTCGGGTCAGACCGAGTATTATAGATTACAGGAAAGGATGCTGTGGAGCTCATGAGACGAGCTGGATGGTGATACGTACTTCCATACTTGTTGTAAATATTCCGCTGTGTTGATTAGCTGTGTATTTAGTTTTGTGAGGACATGTTATGATTACTGTCCAGTTGAGTGTTATGTGTACTCTGATGATGTAATGTATAAACAGATTTGCTTTTGTGTAAAGATCAATTATTGTCTATTATATTTTATTCCGCTGCGATGGTTAGATTCTGATGTTGTTTCTATTTCCTTCTTCTACCTCTTTCTTCTTTAACCCAAGTGGTTTGTATTTCCGTTCATCTTGAGTTGAGTGATGGAGAATAGTGTCGACTCAAGGGGTATGGGTTTGCGGGCTGTTACAGAAAATATGATTTCGGAAGTGATATGATTTCAAATGTAATATGATTTCGAAGGTGAATATGATTTCGAAAGAAAATATGATTTCAGAAAGTGATATGGTTGAATTGAATATGATATTTTGATATCAGTTATGAATTGGTTTTGAAAATGTAAAAGAACCATCCAGTGTGAAATAAGCATTTAGTTGCTAAAGAGACCGGGATCAGATACTGTCATACTCTCTGCCGATACTGAAAACCACTTTAACAACTATGTACGTGGTGGAGATTCTTAAATGAAGTAGGATGGTTTGACGAACGATTCTGTATGAAATATTTACATAGTCTTGACACCCATGAGTCAATTTGATGTGGCTAAAAGAGGAGCCATGTCGAGCCATATAAGGTCGCACCTCCGATCGGACACATTTCTTCGATACCATATTATGGATTTGGTGGCTACCCCGCGATTTAATTATGGGAGTGTATTCCGAGTTGGGCGGTAGTAGTTGCCATGCATTACCACCAGTCCGGATAGCAAAACGGTAGTATCCTACCCTGGGCATTGCCTCGCGTGCCATGTCAAATGCCTTATCGCGCCTTCTACGAGTTTGGTTTGTGTCGTACCTATAGAGTGCTCCTTAATATCCCACCAGTTTACGGTGGAGTTTACCGTATCTATATAGACTACGACATTACATAAAATGTGTTAAGGAGGATATGGGTAATGCCTTAACTCTTTTAATACTTTACTATAGACATTATTATAATAGCGTATTGTACTATGTATGTATATAGTTCAACAGATCCTTAGGAGATGGAAATCCCGAACATCTCTTAAGTTATTGCGCTCATGTTAGACACTGGGTAGGAGATGTCAAAACCCGTAAACATCACTTACGTCGTTGTACTCATATTTATTTACTGTTGATTTAACTTACATAAGATCTTTTAGTTCCGACTCGAGTGTTTTGTCTTTTCAATTCGCTCGGGTCAGTCTTAGCTTTTCAGTGTACCGAAGACTGTGTATCAAAGACTTCTATTCTGAAGGACGAAGACGGAGATTTGAATACTATTATTATTTATTACATTATTCCATTTCATCATGTTGTTCTGCTACATTATTGATTTATTTTCTGTTGTACGTAACTCTGATCTGTATTGTAAAGGCAATCAATGTTACTTGTAAGACACCTTCATGAACTGTTTATTTGAATATTTTTATTTTGTCATTCCGTTGTGAGATTCTCCGTTTTTCTTTCTTTCTCTACTTTTCTTATTTACCCTATAACAATCCTCTCTTTTTAATAGCTTTAATTTAACATGTGTGGTTTATTTTCGATTGAAACCGTCCAAAATGGTGGGTCGTTACAGGTACGACACAAACCAAACACGTAATGGGCACGATAAGGCATGTGACAAAGCACGCAAGGCAATGCAAGGGTATGATTCTACCATTTGCACTCCTGGATTGGTGGTAATGCATAGAAGCTACTACCGCCCATCTCGAAACACACTCCCATAATCAAATCGAGGGGTGGCCACTAAATCAATCACAAAGTCATAATATCATATCGAAGAAGCAAGTCCGATCGGAGTTGCGACCTCACTTGGCCCTGTATTGCTCCTGTTTTAGTCACGTCAAGCTGACTTGAGGGGGTCAGGGCTACGATAATACCTCATACATAATTGTTCGCCAAGCCATACTACTTCATTCTCCACCACGTACTCGGTTGTTAAAGTGATTTTCAGTATTGGTAAAGAGTATGACAATATCCGATCCTGGTCTCTTTTACAACCAAACGCTTATTTCACACTGGATGGTTCTTTTACATTTCCAAAGTCAGTGCATAGTTAATATCAAAATATCATATTCAATTCAAACCATATCACTTTTGAAATCATATTCACTTCCGAAATCATATTCACTTTCAAAACCATATACACAAAATAGGTTAAAACCTCATTTCAGAATCATCATATTTACTCAAATATGCCATTTCCCTAGAAAATATCGTTTCAAATTCCAACTTATGTTGTAACATCATTTAACCATATTCGCTTTCAAATCCAGGATCTAAATATAAACACTTCAACTTTACATAGTCTGAAAATTAGAAGATAGTTTTGATAGTCATAAATAGTTTAAACAGTTTTAAAATAGTTTAAAATACTTTAAATAGTTTAAATGGTTTTAAATAGTTTAAAATGGATTAAATAGTTAAAATATTTTAAAATAGTTTAAAATAGTTTAAATAGTTTAAATAGTTTAAAATAAATATTAGTGTAAATATAGATTAAAATAGTTAAATAGTTTAAAATAGGTTAAAATAGTTTTAAATAGATAAAAAATAGTTTAAAAGTTGATTTAATACAGTTTTAATAATTTAATATAAAATAGTTTAATTATTGGAAATGGTTTATATATACATAGTTTGAGAATCTAAGTAAATCTGAATTTAAACTAATATATCTTTAAACAGTTTACAATAAAATAATTAATTTTAAATTAATATCAAATTAAACAATTTCTTCCATTTCAACAAATCTAGACCATATCCAGATTTCAACAAAACTAAATTTCTTTTCAATACAAATACTAAATAAATTCAATTTATATCGATTTCAACTTCATGTTTGAACTACAATTATAAAGCACTACAAATTCAGTAGATTTCAAAGTTTAAATATTCACATTTCAATAACTCAATTTCAATAAATTTCATTTATTTTTTCAATTTTCAACTTTGAAATTTCCATTTAAATCCCTTTAAAAAATTCATTTGAACCAATTTCAATTTCAACATTTAAAGCTTGGATTTTCAAAAATAATTCAATTTATATAAACTAGTTTTTTTCAAAATATCATTTAACTGAATTCGAAAATTAGGATTTAAAAATCATTTAATTTAACCTATCCAGTGTCTGTATATAACTTTCTACCCTATGGCCAAGTGATACGGATATATATCATTTCAACCTGCATAAATTTAAATTTAGGGGTACATATCATTTCAACCAGCAATCCCAAGTTAATATTTAAATACATAAAATTGGTTGAGTCTATCATTTCAATTCATAAGGATCTTTCCTATCTATAAGATCGTTCGGGTATGTACTATTTCTACCCATAATGATTTTTCCTAAAAATAAACTAAGGGAACTTGCAGTGTGATAACAACATATAAATATTTCATCCGGCCATCCAATATTAACAATTAAACATCCATCACAATCATCATTCAAATCAGCCAATAAATTAAAACAATTGACTGGTTATCATTAACAGGTATTTAACTGGCAATTTAAATTCAATATTAAACTAAATGGCAATTTAATTCAATAAAATTTAGATTTAACTGGCATGACAAATTGAAAATACCAAACAGCGATCAATCGACTTCTAATCACATCATAAATTTAATCTATACTATTATATTATTACTAAGTTAGATTTCAAGGGCACAGAAGCCACCTTGATGTTTTGTGAAATGGAGCGTCGCGATATATACTTTTTCCTTTTTTGATATTTCTCTCTCCTTCATCCTCCTTTCCCGTAAAGAAAAATGGTAGCCTCTCACCTCAATTCTGATTTTCTTCTTTTTCCACTGCGCCTCTTCTTTGATTTGTTGGGCTTCTGCTTTGCCGCAGTTGGCCGCCCATCCTACCTTTTCTCGGATAAAAATGACATGGCTGACTTTCCTCCTTTCCCTCTATTTCCCAATCTACCTTTTCCTAAACCTAAATGATATCGCCCATTTTATTTGATGCTTATCTGCTCTACCCCTCTGTTGTTCGCGCTTCCAATCGACGTCCCCTGCCAAATTCCAAATGGTCAGGATTTGTTTAGTAGAGGGATTTCTTCAAAGTTACTCTCTCTTCTCACGATGTAAGCACCAATTATTACTTCTTTTTAGCATCCGATTGTGAATTAGTTCAGTTCCTCTTCTTCTTAGTTTTGTTCGATTTGGGTTGATTGGTTAGTTGTTTGATTGTAATGACTTACTGCAGTTCCATTCCTAGGTTCGGTTTTGGCTGGGATTTGAAAATTAAAATTGTCTACCTTGAATTTTTTTTCCCTATTCCGGTGCTTATGTTTTCACCCGCGTCATTTATAGTTTTAAACAACCCATAACCTAAGAGATTATTGAAAGTTTAGAAATGGCATTCTTTAATCTGCCACACTTAATCACTTTGCACATCAAACGAAAAATGACAGTTTTGGTCCACTTTTTATTATGTACAAAGATTAAATAAAAAATAAAACCTAAATGGTTAATCAAATCCTCAATTTTCTATTTGCATCAGATGTTTAGTACTCAAGTTGATGCAATAGTTACTACACATTCACTGGCATATGCTGGTATATTTACTACTATTCTCAATCTCTATACTCAAGTCCTATATGTTTATTCTTATTATCCTCTCAACAGGTACTCTCTAACTTTGCTATTGTTTTTTTTATGAGGTCGTATAATTTGTCATCACCTTTCTCTTCTGTTTAGCTGAACTAAAGATTACATATTTTAGTACTGTTTCATTTTACTAGAGTAGAAAAGCCTAAAGGAAACATTACAAGACAACTTATTACTGTAATATATGCAGTAATAAACGTAGTAAGTGCTCATTGATCAATCAAACAACTGATAAATATAACTTTTAATACGTAAATTTAATTTGAGTGTTAAGGTTTAATGTTCGTACTACAATACATGCAAGATAGTTTATTCTGTATTCTTTTCAAAAGACCATGACTGTTATTTTGTTGAACTTAACAGCCAGCTATTTCAAGTATGATATGACAATTGGTTGACTGAAGTGTGTTTTTAAAAATATTGATAGGTATTAAAACTTTTTTAGTTATATTTTTTGTATGGACTAATCTCTTTTGACATGTATAGATCTTGGGATTTAGAGCATGAGTTATTGTACATGCATGATTTGTAAACTTCAGCAAACTACCCAAGAACCATAATTTAAATGGATAATATTGTTAGCCCCTTGGTTTATGCACTCATGGTTAAAATCTTTTGATAAATTATGCGTATTACTAACATTTCATACTTAAAAGTGTTAACCTCAAATTGTGGCTAACAAAAAAGTTGTCATCGGTTAGGTTTATACTCCTTTCTTGCATGTTTTAGTTTAACAGTTAAGAGTTTTCTGGAATATAGTGTGTAATAGGTTCTGTTAGAGCCTTATTGTTCTGGCATAATTTTAGGCATTTTCAAGGTAATCTAAACTATAAAATTTGCAGTTAATGCTAATCATAAATCATTCATATAATCTAATATTTCATGTGATGAACACATGATTATTAGGCTATCGGTTCTTTATGTGGAAGGGTCATCAATGCCCATTAGTTATATTCATAAGACATGGATGATTGTTCTAATTACAATACTAGAAAACTTTAATAAAGTATATTGCGAATGTGGAAAAAAAAATATTTTGTTTTATAACACTTAATTAAATGTAGAAAAAATTTCTTAGCCAACGGATCATCATTGCAATTGTCGTTGTGATGTTGCAACTTCAAGCGAATCCCATGCTAACATTGTTAAGCATTTTCCACAAATATATGTTCAACAAAAGATATGAATTTTGTGTTAATATATTAAATTTTTTATTCTGCTCAAGCTATTTGCTAACCCAGCTTACGTAAGTGCCAGAATTTAATAGTTAAAAACTTGATAGAATATGAATGTAACTTGCATGAAATTGTAGCATTTTTTTATTGTGCATTTGATTTTTTTATAGAAAACTAGATGTAACAACCAGGTATTTTCAACTATTCGCATTCACACATGTCGGACTTGAATTGCTTAAAATACCGCGTTGTAAATAAAATTTGGCAAATCTCAGAATATAAAGTAAATAAAAATCACAGATCACAGATACATAGTAATAATAGTGCAGCGGAAGTAAAAGAAATAGTAGTTCATGAAGCACTATATAAATATATCACAGTTACATAAGATACAACAGAAGAAATAAAGTACAACAGAAGTCTAAATATGATAACCAAATACAAGTTGAATACAACACTGAAATCAACGGGATGACTGAAAGTGAAATAGATAAACAAGAGAAGTAGATAATCTCCAGCGATTCCAATCTCCAGAAAGTGGAAATCCAAATCTGTGAATACTCAGGCTGACCCGAGCGTAAATAAAAATACAAACACTCGAGTCAGGACATACATACTTATACAATGTAAACCAACTCAAGTGAACTGTAGTAAAGGTACAAGTAACTTAAAGGATGCTTGGGACCGCTCATCCTCTAAGGATCTGTTAAACTATTTACTATGTAGTAATATTGCGCTATTATAATAATGTCTACAGTAAAATAAACTTACTTTAAAATAGCGTTCCGGGTTTACCCATATCATCCTTCACACATAATAGTCCCAGTAGTCCATCCAATATTATGGTATCTCCAGATCGGGAGACTATCAGAGGATACCACACAGGCTACGGGAGAAAAACAAACCCGTAGTAAAGGCTCGGTATGGTAGGTGACACGACACACAAGGCAATGCCAGGGTAGATATACCTATTATGCACACGGGCTGGTGGTAACGCAGCAGTCACATACGCCTACCTCGGAACACATTCCCAAAATCGCAGGGGCGCCCAAACAATCACAAAAGCAATAGAATGGTATCGAAGAAATGTGTCCAACCTGAGGAGCTACCCCTTTTGTCCCAAGATCGCTCCTGTTTTAGCCACCTTATGCCAACTCTCGAGAGTTGGGTCCACGTAATATACCTCAAGAACGTCGCCACCATCCTACTTCATTCTGGAATCTCCACCGCGTACACGGTTGTCAAAGTGGTTTTCGGTATCGACATAGAGTATGCCCATATCCGATCCCGGTCTCTTTGCCAACCAACCGTTATTATAACCCGTGATTATAACTTTAAAATAATATTTTATACTTCAAAATAAAATATCACTTCAGTCCAAATCTTTATCAAAATAAAGATTAAATCGTTTTCAAACCATTTCAATATATCAACATACCATATCTTTCAAATTCAATTATTTATCAAAATAAATATCAAATCATTTTTAACCATTTCAATATATTAAATTATCATATCCTTTCAAAACATTTAATACATTAAAATATCATATCCTTTCAAAACTTCATTTCTAAATCATTTTAATATCAAAATATCATATCTTTCAGAACTTCGTCTTCAGATCATTTAATATCAAAATATCATATCTTTCGGAACTTCATTTTCAAATCATTTTAATATCAAAATATTACGTCTTCCGAATCCTCATTTTTCAAATCATTTTAATATCAAAATATCCTATCTTCCAAAATTTCATTTTTCAAATCATTTTAATATCAAAATATCATATCTTCCAAAACATCATTTTTCAAATCATTTTAATAAAATCATTTTAATATCAAAATATCCAATCTTCCAAAACTTCGTTTTCAAATCATTTAATATCAAAATATCATATCTTTCAGAACTTCTGTAACGACCCACTATTTTGCACCATTCAAGTTCGACACAAAATTTTTAAAACGTGTCAGACTTGAATAGTTCAAAACAATAGATTGTAATAAAAATTGGAGCAAATGAAATCAAATTATAGAATCACAGACACAAAAATCAGAATACTCGCAGCGGAATTAAAAATAACTTAGTGGTTCATGAAGCCACTATCACTTAGTCCCAAAATAAGTATAAATTATACAGTCTGAAACAAATACAGAAATTTCAATATTTAATTGTCTCAATTACAGGCTAAGATAAAAGACCGAATAGACAGCAGCTTGATAAAGATGATCTTCAAAAGTCCTAGCTTCTGGAAATGATGTCCGAACTGATACTCAGGATGACCCAAGCGTAAGAAATAAACACAAACACTCGAGTTAGGACATACATACTTATACAGTGTAAGCTAATTCAAGTGAACTGTAATATAAAGGCAACTAACTTAAAGGATGCTTGGGACCGCCCATCCTCCAAGGATCCGTTAAACTATTTACTATGTATTAATATTTCGCTATTATAATAGTGTCTACATTAAGATAAACTTACTTTAAAATAGCGTTAAGGGGTTATCCATATATCCCTTAGCACATAATAGTCCTAGTAGTCCATCCAATATCATAGTCCCTCCTGGTCGGGAAGCCACCAGAGGATACCACACGGGCTACGGGAGAAAACCAAACTCGTACAAGGCGTGCTAGGGTAGGTGACATGACACAACTAGGCAATGCCAGGGTAGATATTCCAATTACGCTTCGGACCGGTGGTAACGCGTAGCTGCTACTACCGCCCACCTTGAACAACACTCCTAAATCAAAGGTGCGCACCAAACAATCACAAAGCAATAGAACGACATACAAAGAAGTGCGTTCGATCAAAGGTGCTACCTCATTAGTCCATCAATCGCTCCTGTTTTAGCCACCTTATGCCAACTCACATGAGTCGGGTCCATGTACATACCTCAATAGAACGTCACCACCATCCTACTTCATTCTGGAATCTCCACCGCGTACATGGTTGTCGAAGTGGTTTTCGGTATCGACAGAGAGTGCCCATATCTGATCCTGGTCTCCTTAACAACCAACGTTATTATTACCCGTGGTTATTAAATTCCAAAATAGTTTATATCTCAATCAAAATACTTTATTTCGATCTATTTAAAAGTGAAGTTATTATTCTTACAAAATCCAATATAAATTCCAAAGGTTTAGCCTTAGTTCATTTGCATCAACTACAGCATTTCAAAGTGCGGTAATATCCCTTACAACATATTTTTGTAAATTAAATTTCAGACTTCAATATAATTTCATCAATATTTAAACTTTAATTTTTAAACTAATTTAACTTATAAAAATCATAATTTCTATTTGAAATAGTCATTTAAATTTACCCAAAAACTTATGATTTTTATAAAATAAATACCCCTAATAAATATCAACCTCTCAAGGCTTCACTTTAAAATTAAATACCCAATTTTCTCTATATTCAAAATTTACTTAAATTTACTTAACCATTTAGTCTAATTACCATTTCAAAACATAACTAAATTTCCTCTTTATCTCTTAACTTACCCTTTTATTCTTAAATCAAACTTCCATTTCTAAATTAAGATATATTTCAAGTTTTATGTTTTAGTATTTACATATTTAACTATTAAATTCATAGAAAATTCAATAACACCTTATTAATTCATTTAAATTCCAATTTATATCAAAATTTATTATATTTACTCACTTAACTTGAATTCCATCAAAGTTTCCAAAATAAATTTTATACTGCGAATTCCAACTTAACCATTTATTTATTTATATATTTAACTTGTATAAAACTACTAACCATCATTTAACCCAATTTAAATCAAAATATTACAATATATACATTTAAAATACTTAATATTTCTAGAAAAATATAAATAAAATAACCACGGGTCTGTATAATATTTTCTAACCTAGGTCAAGTGATACGAATAATATATCATTTCAATCCGTAATTTACAAAAAAAATCCCGGTTCTATCATTTCAAACCCGCAATCCCAAGTTAAATAAATAATAATTAAATAAATAAATATCGTTCAGGCCTATCATTAAACAATCCCACTTGTTATTAATTTACAGATCTATAAGTATGTTTGTCGGGTGTGATTACTCACCTCTATGCTATTGAAGATTAGATTCAAAACTACGATAACCACACCGGAAACAGCGTACAGAAGGCACGATCAAATATTGGAAGATGAGACAATCCGATTCAAATCTTGAAACAAGATAAATAAATAAAACTAAGTACGTGAATCCAATTACGATCAAAGCAAATTTTTAAATAAATCAAAATTGGAACGAGATTTAAATAAGAGGATAATTGACCAAATTTTGCTCGACCACTTCACCACACAACTCGACCAACGCCCCACATACTCGGCCTTGTCCAAGTTTATGTTTTGAAATGCATGCATGCATGTAGTGGTATGTTGAAAAGTAAACTGATATATGCACAGCAATATGGTTCAAGGGTTTGGCTCAATCACACAGTGTTCGGCTGTGATTAAAGTGCAAAGGTGGAGCACAAATGAAATCCTTTTTTAAAAAAAAACTGAAACACGCAAACAGAGGAGTTTGGAAAAAAATTTAGGCTGGGCTAAACTCAAGGTGGCGCATGCAATATTTATATTTACTTAATATATTATTTTTCTCTTACATGGTTCAGATCATCAAGAGCACGGCACAACTGCAAGGCTCGGTAAGGCATGTGCTCACCATAGTTTAGCCTAACACCACATGCAAGTGCTTCAGTTATGTCAGGTGAGGGGAGGTGGTTGTACTGCGGCTGTGGTGGAGGAAGTGTATATGCGGTCGCGAAAAGTGGTGGAGTGGCCGAGCACAAGTGGAGCAGTCGATAGGAGATAAAAGAAAAATACAAGAAGAAAAAGAAAAAGAAAATAAAAGAAGGAAGAAGAAGAGAACTTGCATCCATACCTGATGCAGAGCTCTCGCACGAAACAAGGAAGATGAAGGCCAAAAATGTGGTGATGAAATAATGGGAACGTGCCGGTGTATTTATATTAGGGGTTGCGTAAATCAAGTGTAAAAAGTGGCAAAGAATCTTATTTTGAAACGGTAAGGAAACAAATGTACGTGATGTTTGAATTTAACTGGGAGGTATGCGTTGATTGACTGGAAGCAAACGACAAGAATTAAATTCCTTTTTAACAGCTAAGAGAAACCAATATTTTTTACCAATTAAAACAAGGAAGCAAGGGAAAGTGGAAGATTTTATTCCTATTATACACAAGAGGTAAACGGAATTTTTGAACGTGTTTATATTTAAAAGAAGAACTTGCGTTGATTGAGGGAAAAGAAACGAAAAGAAATATTTGATTTGGATGTTAGTAAAATAGATGAATTTGGTTCCTATTAAAACAGAAGGAGAAAAAGAAAGTGTAGAAAGTTTGTACATGAATGACAGTGTAAGTTATAAATTTGAACGGCTATATTTAATCCCTTCCCTCTTTTGAAATGCACGTCTACTGATTGATTGATTTACGTAGCTAAGGCAAGCAATTTAGAAGTGCGTTCTATAGACGTAATAAATAAACAAAACGTACGCCCAATATTTAACAAAAGTAACGTATTAAAAATCTATACGTTCCTTATTTATCCAGTATATATGCTAAAAATAAATCAGAAAAATAACGTACCTTTTATAGCATCAAACAAATCAACAATAACGAATATAAACGTACAAATTTAAAAACGTGAAATTTAATAGCTTATTTATACCCTATTTATTACTAAATTTAACTTTTGATATGTTTACATTGGTTTGATTTATTTATCACTTAACTAAGAAAATGGTGTGTAAAAGAAACGTAAAATTAATTTTTTTTTTCAAACTATTAATTACTTAATTTAAAATTCCAATTAAAACTAGACTTAAACAAAAATAAAAATTACAGAATTCACTTACTTTTATTAAAATTTGGGCAATGATTTATAATAAATTTAAAATTCAAACTTATATAAAATAAACCCTAAAGTTTTAAATAAAAGAATAAAATATATGTTAAAAATTTTGGGCTGTTACACTCTCCCCCACTCAAAACTTTTCGTCCTCGAAAAGGAACGAAAGAAGGAAAACAAAGGAAGATAAGAAAATAGAGCAAAGTACCTGAAACGAATAATTCCGGATTCAAAGCACGAATGCTCTCCTCCGTCTCCCAGGTGCAATCCCGTTCATCAGTGCTCTACTGCACTTTGACCAGGCGGACAAATTTTCTTCTAAGCTGTTTCGTACCTCGATCGATGATACGAAGTGGCTTCCTCTCAATAGTTAGATTTGGCTCGATATCTAAACTATCAAGAGCAGAAGGCTGGATAATAAGAGATGGATCATGCAAACAGCGACGAAGGTGTGATACATGGAATACATTATGTACTCCAGCGAATTTCTCGGGCAAATCCAGACAATAAGCAAGAGACCCAATCCTTTTCAAGATGCGGAATGGTCCAATGAATCTAGGAGAAAGCTTCCTTCTACGCCCAAACCGAACCAATTTCTTAAGGGAGAGACCTTAAGAAAAACCAAATCACCAACCGCGAATTACAAACTCCTTCTACGACGATCAGCTTTCTTCTTCTGCCTATCCTGAGCAATCCTTAACCTCCTCTTAATCCCCTCAACCTTCTTCGAAGCTTCCAAAATTATCTCAGGACCAAGAACCAAACGATTTCTGCATTCAATCCAACAGGATGGAGATCTACAGGGTCACCCATACAGTGCAGCAAACGGAGACATCTTAAGGCTAGCTTGAACAAAAGATAGAATGAGACAGATAGAGGATTAAGATACGATAAGAATAGAGGATTAGGATTATACCTGATAACTATTGTTATAGGTTAATTCCACAAGATGGAGATGATCTTCCCAAGATCCTCCATAATCCAAAATACATGCACGAAGAAGATCCTCTAGAATCTGATTCACTCTTTCCGTTTGACCGTTGGTCTACGGGTGGTAAGCCATGCTCAGTTTCAGACGAGTACCCAAGGATTCTTGGAAAGCTTTCCAAAACTGACTAGTGAAGATAGGGTCTCGATCGCAAACAATGCTACGGGGAACACCATGGAGGCGAACAGTCTCCCTCATATAAATCTCAGATAAGCTCAAAGCCGTACTTGTAGACTTGACCGGAATAAAATGAGCGGACTTGGTCAGTCTATCCACGATAACCCAGATGCTCTCATTTCCCTTCCTAGTTCTTGGTAAACCATCGATGAAATCCATAGAAACTTGCTCCCACTTCCAATTGGAAATCTCCAGAGGCTGCAACAAACCCAGGGTCTTTTGATGATTCGCCTTGACTTGCTGACAAGTCGCACACCTACTAACAAAGATGGAGACATCCTGCTTCGTACCCTTCCACCAATAGAGATTTTTCAAATCCTGGTACATCTTTGCCACACCAGGATGAATGAAAAGTCTGGATTGATGATGTTCCTGGAGTAACTCCTACCTCACGCCATCAACATTCGGGACACAAATCCTATTATTAATCTTCAAAATCCCTTTATCATCAATCCGAGCTCCGCTACCATCAAGACTACTACCTCCAACCCTGCTACGAACACTTCCCTTCATACGCCTAAGCATCTCATCCTCATCCTGCTTAGCCATGATACGGTCCAAAAGAGGAGAAGAAACAACAAGCTGGCACAACAAGGACTTCTTCCTACTTAAAGCATCCACCACAACATTAGCTTTCCAGGGGTATAGTTGATGTCAAGATCGTAAGAAGCAAGGAACTCAAACCACCGAACTTGACTCTGATTCAAATCCTTCTGGGTGAAGATATACTTCAAAGACCGATGATCAGCGAAGAGGTCAAGCTTAGCTCCCAAGAGATGGTGTCTCCAAAGCTTTAATGCAAAGACAATAGCCAGCAATTCTAAATCATGAGCAGCACAGTTAGCCTCATGGGCCTTCAAATGACAACTAGCATAGGCAATCACCCTCCCATCTTGCATCAATACCGCTCCTAATCCCTCACGACAAGCATCAGTGTATACCGTTAATCTCTCATTTCCATTCGAAACTGTAAGCAATTGTGCGGAAGTAAGCTTATTCTTTAACTCTTGGAATGCCGCTTTAAACTTATCGCTCCAAATAAACTTAGCATTCTTCCGAGTTAGAGCAGTGAGCGGTGCAGAAATTCGAGCAAAGATCTCAATGAACCTCCGATAGTAACCGGCAAGGCCGAGAAAACTGCGAATATCAGTTGGAGTCTTAGATTCTTCCCAATCCTGAAACGGAATAGGGAGAAATAAGGACTCCAGAAAAGATAGAGTGATTAAATTTAGAAAGAGGAAGGAGGAAAAGTCTTACTTTGATCGCAGTGATCTTGACTGGATCAACCGCAACTCCTTCACTAGAGACAATATGTCCGAGGAATCGGACTTCCTCTTCCCAGAAATGGCATTTTGAGAATTTAGCCTTTAATTGATGGTTTCAAAGAGTCTCTAAAACATATCTCAAATGAGACTTATGCTCTTCCTATGACTTGGAGAACACAAGGATATCATCAATAAAGACTAGAAAATTTTTATTGAGCACATCGCAAAAAACACGATTCATTAAGTCGACAAAGGAAGAGGGAGCGTTAGTTAAACCAAAAGGCATAACTAGCCATTAAAGAAGCCATTCTCAGTACGGAAAGTAGTTTTGGGAATGCTCTCCTCAGCAACTCTGAGTTGGTGGAAACCTGTGGCAAGGTCAAGCTGAGAGAAAACAGTAGCTCCATAGAGCTGATCAAACATGTCATTTATGCAAGGCATATGATATCTGTTTTTCATAGTGAGCTTGTTCAGCTCCCTATAATCAACACACATCCGGAGAGAACCATCAGACTTGGTGACGAAAACTACGGCTGCTCCCCTTATTGAAAAGCTAGGTCTGATCAGACCTCTAAAGAACAAGTCTTGAATCTGCTTCCTTAATTTGATCTTCTCCGGGGGTGCCATCCTTCTTGGTGGAAGAACTACAGGTCATGCTCCAGGAATGGGATCGATACGGAAATCAATTTCCCACTTCGGAGGTAAAGAAATGACTTCACCAAATACGTTGGAAAATAGTTTGACTACAGGAGTTGAATGGATATCATCAGGGAAGGTATCGAGAGAATAAATGAAGCTGCCAGCGAACTCCTGAGGCAAACTACACTGGATCTCTAATGAATCACCAAAATCTTCCTTGAGGGCAACAGTTCGAGAGCTACACGAGATATGGGCATCATGCTTATCTAATCAATCACCCCCAAGCAATAAATCGAAAGTGTCAAAACCCAGAACATAGAAGTCACCGGTGAATCGATAACTATCATGGAAAAGTTTCACATTCCTACAAATCTTACTAACGTTCGCAGGACCACCGATAGGGTTTGAAATACATAGATGCACAAAGGAAAACTCGGGAGAAAGAAGATTCTCGAATTTATTACAAAGGTCTACTGAGATAAAGCTATGGGAAGCTCCGGTATCGAAGAGAACACGTACAAGAAAAATAAATAAGGTAAAAGAACCATAAAATGTACCTTGGGAGTCACTAGGAGCGGGAGCAGGTGCAGGCTGTGGAGCTGGGGAGGATGCAGAAGTCACAGCGAAAATCCCTGATGCCTTGCCCTTCTTCTGAGTAGGGCAGTCTCTCTTGAAATGTCCCGGCTGAAGGCAAATGTGGCAAAGGTCTCGCCTAGCCAACTGAGTGGGAGGTGGAATTGCAGCACCCAAGGTAGGACAACTATTAGCATAGTGTCCCTTTTGGTAGCATCTATGGAAAGTAATGGCAGATAGATCCACAGGCTGCCTCTGAGATGACGAAGACGATCCTAAACCCGGGGTCTTGTTCCAGTTCTTCTTATGACGGTAGAAATTTGTCTTCCTTTTCATAGAACTACCAGAAGACTGAGATGGGGCAGACCGGGCAGCTAGAGGGTTCCTAGAGGTGGGATTTTCATATCTGATAGCCATGTCCATCAGAGCGGTGAACGTACCATGCACGTGGGTAATGAGGCGATCGTAGTACTCGGGGCGTGCACCAGCAATAAACTTCTCGCTTTTCTTCAAAGGAGTGTCAATAAGATTTAGGACATATTGCAATAGCTCATTAAATTTCCTTTCATAATCAGTAAAGGACATATTGCCTTGCTTCAAATCCGTGAAGTCCCGATGCAACTGAGACTTCCCTGCTTCGGGCATCCATTTCGCGAGAAAACCATCCCTAAAGCACGATAAGTGATATAAGATAGATTTCAAAAGGGAGGAAACTGAACCATACTTGGTCAACCGAAGGAGATACCTAAATTGTTCCCAAGTGATATCAGCCTCAGCAGTGTGAGCTGTAACGGACAGCCACCAATCCAAAGCTGCTCCTTTTAATTGCCAAGCTGCCAGTTGACGCTACTGGGCATTAGTGATTTCGAGACCGGAGAAGATTCTCTCCAAGTCTCTCAACCACTGTTGAGCTTAAATTATGCTCTCAGATCCCATGAACTTGGTGCCACCAAGCTCGGTATATTCCTTGCAAAGCTTAGTAAACCTAACTGGGGCAGCGGGTGCAGGAGCTGGGGCAATATCTCGTCCCCTACCTCTGGCATTTCCTCGATTCATCCTGAGAAATCAAGAATGAATTTGAGGACAGAGGAAAAATAGAGGCCAAGATACATTAGACAAGATAAAGTTTAACTAAACAGGCATTCAACAAAGGACCTAATTACAAAGGGTGGAGGAAGGAAAGAAGTTGTTGGAAAAAAAAATTTCAAAACAAGAAATTTTTATATCAAAATACTTCTTCGAAAAATCCTTTAAAATTTATTTTTTACTTTAAAATACGCTCTCTCAGAAAGAAAGGATTCTAAGATTGACTTCACTCATTCTAGGGTATTTCTACCCTATCTCTAATGAGTTTTTGCTCCTCAGGCTATGGTTTGCCTAAAAACAATGCTCTGATACCAACTGTAACGACCCACTATTTTGCACCATTCAAATTCGACACAAAAATTTTAAAACGTGTCAAACTTGAATAGTTCAAAACAATAGCTTGTAATAAAAATTGGAGCAAATGAAATCAAATCACAGAATCACAGACATAGAAATCGGAATACTCGCAGCGGAATTAAAAATAACTTAGTGGTTCATGAAGCCACTATCACTTAGTCCCAAAATAAGTATAAATTATACAGTCTGAAACAAATACAGAAATTTCAATATTCAATTGTCTCAATTACAGGCTAAGATAAAAGACTGAATAGACAGCAGCTTGGTAAAGATGATCTTAGAAAGTCCTAGCTCCGGGAAATGAAGTCCGAACTGATACTCAAGCTGACCCGAGCGTAAGAATTAAACACAAACACTCGAGTCAGGACATACATACTTATACAGTGTAAGCTAATTCAAACGAACTGTAATATAAAGGCAAGTAATTAAAGGATGCTTGGGACCGCCCATCCTCTAAGGATCTGTTAAACTATTTACTATGTAGTAATATTTCGCTATTATAATAGTGTCTATATTAAGATAAACTTACTTTAAAATAGCGTTAAGGGGTTTCCCATATAGCCCTTAACACGTAGTAGTCCCAGTAGTCCATCCAATATCATAGTCCCTCCTGATCGGGAAGCCACCAGAGGATGCCGCACGGGCTACGGGAGAAAACCAAACTCGTACAAGGCGTGCTAGGGTAGGTGACACGGAACAACTAGGCAATACCAGGATAGATATACCAATTACGCATCCGGACCGGTGGTAACGCATAGCTGCTACTACCGCCCACCTCGAACAACACTCCCAAATCAAAGGTGCGCACCAAACAATCACAAAGCAATAGAATGGCATACGAAGAAGTGCGTTCGATCAACGGTGCTACCTCATTAGTCCGTCAATCGCTCATGTTTTAGCCACCTTATGCCAACTCACGGAAGTCGGGTCCACGTACATACCTCAATAGAACATCACCACCATCCTACTTCATTCTGGAATCTCCACCACGTACATGGTTGTCGAAGTGGTTTTCGGTATCGACAGAGAGTATGCCCATATCCGATCTCGGTCTCTTTAATAACCAACGTTATTATTACTCGTAGTTATAAAATTCCAAAATAGTTTACATCTCAATCAAAATACTTCATTTTAATCTATTTAAAAGTGAAGTTATTATTCTTACAAAATCCAAAGGTTTAGCCTTAGTTCATTTGCATCAACTACAGCACTTTCAAAGTGCGGTAATATCCCTTACAACATATTTTCGTAAATTAAATTTCAGACTTCAATATAATTTCATTAATATTTAAACTTTAATTTTTAAACTAATTTAACTTATAAAATTCATAATTTCTATTTGAAATAGTCATTTAAATTTACCCAAAAATTTATGATTTTTATAAAGTAAATTCCCCTAATAAATATCAACCTCTTAAGGCTTCACTTTAAAATTAAATACCCAATTTTCTCTGTAATCAAAATTTACTTGAATTTACTTAACCATTTAGTGTAATTACCATTTCAAAACATAACTAAATTTCCTCTTTATCTCTTAACTTACCCTTTTATTCTTAAACCAAATTTCCATTTCTAAATTAAGATATATTTCAAGTTTTATGTTTTAGTATTTACATATTTAACTATTAAATTCATAGAAAATTCAATAACACCTTATTAATTCATTTAAATTCCAATTTATATCAAAATTTATTATATTTACTTACTTAACTTGAATTCCATCAAAGTTTCCAAAATAAATTTTATACTTCAAATTCCAACTTAACCATTTATTTATTTATATATTTAACATGTATAAAACTACTAACTATCATTTAACCCAATTTAAATCAAAATATTACAATATATACATTTAAAATATTTAATATTTCCAGAAAAATATAAATAAAATAACCACGGGTCTGTATAATATTTTCCAACCTAGGTCAAGTGATACGGATAATATATCATTTCAATCCGTAATTTACAAAAAATGTGGGTTCTATCATTTCAAACCCGCAATCCCAAGTTAAATATATAAATAATAATTAATTAAATAAATATCATTCAGGCCTATATTTTCAGACCGTAATGGTTCTATTCTACAGGAAACTTGCAGTGATAAACAGTAAATAAATAAATAGTAAAACAACATAAATATAACAGTATATAATATAAATGATGATGTGTCAATTTAATAACAGGGTTTTTACCATCATAAAATTTAAATTCTTCTACAATTCCACTTGTTATTAATTTACAGATCTATAAGTATGTTTGTCGGGTGTGATTACTCACCTCTATGCTGCTGAAGATTAGATTCAAAACTACAATAACCACACCGAAAATAGCGTACAGAAGGCACGATCAAATATTGGAAGATGAGACAATCCGATTCAAATCTTGAAACAAGATAAACAAATAAAACTAAGTACGCGAATCCAATTACGATCAAAGAATTTTTTTAAATAAATCAAAAATGGAACGAGATTTAAATAAGAGGATAATTGACCAAATTTTGCTTGACCACTTCACCACACAACTCGATCAACGCCCCATATACTCGGCCTTGTCCAAGTTTATGCTTTGAAATGCATGCATGCACGTAGTGGTATGTTGAAAAGTAAACTGATATATGCACAACAATATGGTTCAAGGGTTTGGCTCAATCACACATTGTTCGGCTGTGATTAAAGTGAAAAGGTGGTGCACAAACGAAATATATTTTTTTACAAAAATGAAACACACAAACAAAGGAGTTTGGAAAAAAATTTAGGCTGGGCTAAACTCAAGGTGGTGCATGCAATATTTATATTTGCTTAATAAGAGCACGGCACAACTACAAGGCTCGATAAGGCATACGCTCACCATAGTTTAGCCTAACACCACATGCAAGTGCTTCGGTTATGTCAGGTGAGGGGAGATGGTTGTACTGCGGCTGTGGTGGAGGAAGTGTATATGCGGTCGTGAAAATTGGTGGAGTGGCCGAGCACAAGTGGAGCAGTCGATAGGAGATAAAAGAAAAATACAAGAAGAAAAAGGAAATGAAAATAAAAGAAGGAAGAAGAAGAGAACTTGCGGCCATACCTGATGCAGAGCTCTCACACGAAATAAGGAAGATGAAGGCCAAAAATGTGGTGATGAAATAATGGGAACGTGCTGGTGTATTTATATTAGGGGTTGCGTAAATCAAGTGTAAAATGTGGCAAAGAATTTTATTTTGAAACGGTAAGGAAACAAATGTACGTGATGTTTGAATTTAATGAGGAGTTATGCGTTGATTGACTGGAAGCAAACAGCAAGAATTAAATTCCTTTTTAACGGCCAAGAGAAACAATTATTTTATACCAATTAAAACAAGGAAGCAAGGGAAAGTGGAAGATTTATTCCTATTATACACAAGAGGTAAATGGAATTTTTGAACGTGTTTATATTTAAAAGAAGAACTTGCGTTGATTGAGGGAAAAGAAATGGAAAGAAATATTTGATTTGGATGTTAGTAAAATAGATGGATTTGGTTCCTATTAAAACAGAAGGTGAGAAAAAAAGTGTAGAAAGTTTGTACGTGAATGCCAGTGCAAGTAATAAATTTGAACGGCTATATTTAATCCCTTGCCTCTTTTGAAATGCACGTCTATTGATTGATTGATTTACTTAGCGAAGGTAAGCAATTTAGAAGTGCGTACTATAGACGCAATAAATAAACAAAACGTACGCCCATATTCAACAAAAGTAACGTATTAAAAATTTATACGTTCCTTATTTATCCAGTATATATGCTAAAAATAAATCAGAAAAATAACGTACCTTTTATAGCATCAAACAAATCAACAATAACGGATATAAACGTACAAATTTAAAAACATGAAATTTAATAGCTTATTTATACCCTATTTATTACTAAATTTAACTTTTGATTTGTTTACATTGGTTTGATTTATTTATCACTTAACTAAGAAACTGGTGTGCAAAAGAAACGTAAAATTAAGAAAAAATTCAAAATATTAATTACTTAATTTAAAATTCTAATTAAAACTAGACTTAAACAAAAATCAAAATTACAGAATTCACTCACTTTTATTAAAATTTGGGCAATGATTTATAATAAATTTAAAATTCAAACTTGTATAAAATAAACCCTAAAGTTTTAAATAAAAGAATAAAATATGTGTTAAAAATTTTGGGCTGTTACAACTTCATTTTCAAATCATTTTAATATCAAAATATCATATCTTCCAAAACTTCATTTTTCAAATTATTTTAATATCAAAATATAATATCTTCCAAAACTTCATTTTTCAAATCATTTTATTATCAAAATATCATATCTTTCAAAACTTTATTTCAAATCATTCTTATAAGTTCAAATCCAAATATTCAATTTTAAATACCTTCTAAATTCAAGATAACATTCATTTGTTATCCTTTCAAATCACCTTTTAAAATGATTTATATTCCATCAAATTAATTCATTTAAACCATTTAAAAGTGGAGTTATTATACTTTCAAATTAAGTATTCAATTTCCAAAAATAATAAATTTCAATTTAAACCATTTAAACATTATAAAATCATATTTTAACATTCAAAAATGTTTATTAACATACCTTTAACATATGATTTTTATAAAATATTTTTTTATAAATATATCAAATTTTCAATAAATTTACTTAACAAATTCAAGTGTACAATTTTCTTTCCTACACATATGCAATTTATTAACACTTACATTTTTAAATTACTATTTCACAAATTAAACTAAATTTCCAATTGATTTCATTTAACTAAAACATTTAATTAAACCAAATTTCACATTTCCAAGTCAAGTTGTATTTTAAAATTTCACATTTAAGCATTCATTTATTTAACCATTTAAATCCATAAAAAAAAAATCAATAATACTTGAATAAATCACTTAATTTCAAATTTAAATCAAATTATCATATTTACCATTTTCCAAATTATATTAAATTTCCATTTTATTTATATAACTTAAATATCATTTTTAACCAAAACTCCAAATTTCTAAACTTAAGTTATATTCCAAACTTCAACTTAACCATTTATTTATTTAACATTTCCACTTATAGAAAAAATCATAAATCCTTTATTTAAAACACTTTAAAATCTATTTAAATCGAATTATCATAAATTTACATTTTAAATCATTTAAATTTTTATTTATATAAATTAAATTTCATTTTAATAGTCAAAGTCCAAATTTTCAGATTTAAGTCATATTTCAAAAATTCAGTTTAATCATTTAATTATTCAACATTTTTAACTTATAGAAAAAATCAAAATTTCTTATTTAAACATTAAAAATCCAATTTAACTCAAATTTTCATAAATTTACACTTTTAAGAATACTTAAAAATATTCAAAATACTCTATAAAATACCCACGAGCCAGTATATAGTTTTCTAACCTATGTCAAGTGATACGGATATATATCATTTCAATCCGCAGTTTAAAAAGAAAAATCCGGGTTCTATCATCTCAAACCCGCAATCCTAAGTAAAAACAAAATAAATAAAAATCGTTCAGGCCTATCATTTCAGCCCATAACGATTTTTCCCTATTCTAAAGTCCGTTCGGGTATGTATCATTTCAACCCATAGTGAACCTAATCTACAGGGAACTTGCAGTGTGATAAACATATATAAATGAAAATTTAACAATATATAACAGAACAGGTGATATGACAAGTAATTTACAAGTTTAACATCATACATAAATAATCACAAGCAGTTATAGCATCATTTATAATTCTACACATTCAAATGTTGTCGCTTCACAATTGCATAAGTATAAAACTGTTAGTCTGTGAGATGATGGTTTGGATGACAACAACCTTAGAATAGATTATAAAATATAAATACTAACATTATAAGTTTAGATATATATATATATATATATATAAATGTATGTATGTATATGCAGGATTTAACCATGCAGGTACTAAGAATGAAGATTGTACAGTATAGAGATTCAAGATATCAAGATAAAATATCAAGATAGACGAATCATGAGTATCGAGACTATCAAGAGTTCAAGATTTCAAGGATAAGTATTTTTTTTATTATTATTAGGAATTTTTGTTAAAACTCGTAAAAGAACTGGCATCTTAAAATCCTATTTATTCATGGAATGGAATCCACTTCGAGCCCGTTAAAGGGATGGAACCCTAAGTAGGATGGAACCTACGAAAAATCTAGTGGAACATTGTTTTGTATCCGCTAACTTTTATTCAAAATGATTTTTTCAAAATTATATCATGTTTTCAAAATGTTTTCAAAACTTTCCTTTTAAAAGATTCAAAACCCTCAATCCTGATTTTAAATAATTTTAGCCTCAAAAACATCTTTGTTTTCAAAGTCAAATTACTCCTGATTTTAAACTATCTTTTTAAATAATATATTTAACTTTTAAATATTTATACTTAGATTTAAATATAAAATTATAGTCAAAATCTTTATATATTATTCTTTATATTTACTTATGAATTTTAACTATAGTCAAGTATATTTATAAAGTTTAAAATAGTTTTTATATAAGATAAAGGTTATTTTCAAAGAAAATCAAAAACACTAAAAAATCCTTTGGGATGTCGACATGCCTAGCATGACCATGTCGACATGGTGACAGTTTGATTCAAAGATTCAAATTTCAAAAGAAGTGTCTATTCGCCATAACTCTTCATGAATGGTCATGGCTGTTGTTCTTCTATAAATAGGGGCCAGTTTCAACGAATTTATAATCATAATTTTTTGGTTTTCACTTCTCTTCTTCTTCCTCATTTCTTAATACATATTCTTATCATTACACTACCGAAATCAATATTGAATCATACTCGATTACTTCTAGTTTGATTCTCTAGCACTATCTCAACAAGGTTCTCAGTGCTATTCAGAGTTATAGACTTCTTTGTAATCTATTAAGCGAGAAAAGGTGTGATTATGGCCTTGAAAATCAATCAAGCGAGAAAAGGTGTGATTGCAGCCTTGGTAAATCAATTGGGTAAACTTGTGGCCCGAAAATCAAGTATCTCTACCCAGAGGATCGAAATTCTGGAGGGTGTACCTCGTAGCCTTGAAACCGAGGGCGTAATTGTACAATTGCTTTTGAAAGGAAATCCGTACTTATGTTGCGGGACTGGATGTAGGGTAACTCCGAACCAGTATAAAATCCGGCGTGTTCTTTCTTTTACTGCTTTTATTTTATTTCTGCATCTGTGATTGTTTCTGTGATCATATCTGTGTCTATATATTGCATACTTTTGTGTCTAAATTAACATAAATTAAAAAGATTTAGTAATTCTTTATTAACACTATTCACCCACTCCCCTCTAGTGTTAATCTTAGCCTGAAGATCCATAATCCGCATTTCTCACAATTGGTATCAGAGCAAGATTTTCAAAGTTGGATAATCTGATTTTTGAAAAGTTTTTAAAATGGCTATATTCGTTAATACTAATTTAGAAGTATTCAAATCATCATTGTTTCATAAGTCTGCATATAATTAATATTCAATTTCAAGTTATCTACCAAAATTGTTTGATGTGTAGGAATCATGCTTTATGGGTGTTGAGGAATCAATCCACAATGGACAAATTGTGCAGATCAGAAAGAACAAATGGATACTTGATGGTGGATGTTCTTGACACATGACTGGCAATCTAGATATACTGAATGATATAATATACAAAGGCGGAGGATTGGTTAACTTTGGAGACAATTCAGAAGGATATGTGATTGGCATCGGCAAAATCCGTAATTCTGAAACTCCTACTATTACTAATGTTTTGCTAGTTAAGAATCTGAAACATAATTTGCTAAGTATAAGTCAACTATGTGATAAAGGTTATAAAATTAAATTTGAAAAATATAAATGTCACATTGAAGATAATAATTCAACCATTATATTTGAGGGAGTCAGGAAAAAGAATATATATATTCTTAGTATGTAAGTTTCAAATGATAACCTGTGTCTGTTGGAAAATACAAGTGACCCTTGGATTTGGCACAAGAGATTTGGGCATTTGAATTTCAAACTCCTATCTAGACTGTCAAAACATGATCTAGTAAGAGGTCTCCCTAAAATGAATTTTAAAGTAGATAGTTTATGTGATGCTTGTCAATTAGGAAAACTTAGAAAAAATTCTTTTAAGTTAAAAGATACGATTTCAGCTTTAAAACCTCTTGAATTACTTCATCTTGATTTATTTGGTCCATCTTAAATTTTATCAATAAATCATAGTAGATATGTCATTGTAATTGTAGATGATTATTCTAGATTTACATGGACAATATTTTTGAAACATAAAAGTGATACTTTTGAATGTTTTAAGACATTCTCAAAAAGAATTCAAAAATCAATTTTCTCTAAAAATTATAACTATTCGAAGTGAACACGGTGATGAATTTGAAAATGAAAGGTTTGAGGAATTCTGCAATAAAAAGGGAATAACTCACAATTTTTCATTTCCGAGAACTCTACAACAAAACGGAGTAGTAGAACGTAAAAATAGGATGATTCAAGAGTGTGCGAGAACTATGCTTACAGATAGTAATTTACCAAAGAATTTTTGGGCAGAAGTAGTTGCTACCGCCTGTTATATTTTGAATAGAACTTTAATTAGACCTCTAACTGATAAGACATCTTATAAACTTCTTTATTCAAAAAAACCTAAGGTATCTTGTTTCAAATTTTTTGAAAGTAAATGCTTTATTTTAAATACAAAAGATAATTTAGATAAATTTGATCCTAAATCCGACAAAGGTATCTTTATCGGATATTCTAATAGAAGTAAAGCGTACAGAGTGTTTAATTTAAAAACTAATACCATTGAAGAAACAATGCATGTTTCATTTGATGAAAATTTCAAAATTTGTGAAGATAGAAATGATGAAGAGGATTTAATCACTCAAAATCAAGAACCTATTGAAACTAATAATGAAATTGATCATCCTAATAAAAGGACAAAACTTTTAAAAGATCACCCTATAGAAAATATATTGGGAGATATGCAATCTGTTGTTAAAACTAGAAATCAACTAAGTCAAATGAGTAATGTAGCTTTTATATCAATTATTGAACCCAAAAATCAAATAGAAGCATCAACTGATGATTCATGGATTTTGGCTATGCAAGAAGAATTAAATCAATCTACTAGAAATGACGTTTGGGAACTTGTTCCTAGAACAGAAAGTAAAACTATAATTGGAACTAAAGGGGCTTATAAAAATAAAATGAATGAACAAGGAGAGGTAGTTAGAAATAAAGCTCGTTTAGTCGCTAAAGGTTATTGTCAAGAAGAAGATATAGATTTTGATGAAACCTTTGCTCCCGTAGCAAGATTAGAAGCCATTAGGATTCTACTTGCTTTCGCAAATCATAATAATTTCAAATTATTTCAAATGGATGTTAAAAGCGCCTTTTTAAATGGTTTGTAAAAGAAGAAGTATATGTCGAACAACCACCACTTTTTGAAAATGATAAATTACCAAATCACGTTTACAAACTTAAAAAAAGCACTATATGGTCTAAAACAAGCTCCTAGAGCCTGGTATGATAGATTAAGATCTTATTTATTGCAATCCAATTTTAAAATTGGTAAAGTAGATAATACTCTTTTTATTAAAAGAAATAAAAGTGATATTCAACTAGTACAAGTTTACGTAGATGACATCATTTTTGGTTCAGCTAATTTTGAAATGAATAAAGAATTTTCTGAAATAATGAAAAAAGAATTTGAGATGAGTCATATGGGTGAATTAAATTTCTTTTTAGGATTACAAATAAAACAATTAGATAATGGTATCTTTATTAGTCAAGAAAAATATACTAAGGACCTAATTACTAAATTTGGTTTGACCACTGCGAGTGGAAAACCCACTCCCATGGCAACCAATGAGTACCTTAGTAAAGAAGATCTCTCGAAAGATGTAGATCAAAAATTATATAGAGGAATGATTGGCTCATTACTCTATATTACTGCTAGTAGACCTGATATCATGCATAGTGTCTGTCTTTGTGCCAGATATCAATCCCAACCTAAAGAGACTCACTTAAAAGCCGTGAAACGAATCATAAGATATGTTAAACACACGTCTGATTATGGTTTATTCTACCCTAAAAATGATTCTTTTGACTTAATGTCTTACTGTGATGCTGACTATGCTGGTTGTAAATCAGACTGAAAAAGTAAAAGTGGGACTTGTCACTTTTTGGGGCATTCTATGATTTCTTGGCTTAGTAAAAAGCAAAACACGGTTTCTTTATCAACTACTGAAGCAGAATATATTTCTGCTGCTTTGGCTTGTTCTCAAGTAATATATATGCAACAAACCTTAAAAGATTTTGGTTTAAATTTCTCAAAATCTTTAATTTATTGTGACAATACGAGTGTGGTAAATTTATCCAAAAATACTACTCAACATGCTCGAACTAAACATATTGATATCAGACATCATTTTCTCAGAGATAATATAAGCAAGGAAGTAGTTACTCTCGATTATATCAATTCTGAAAATCAAATTGCCGATATCTTAACAAAACCTTTAAATGAATCAATATTTACTAAATTAAGAAGAGAATTAGGAATTTGTTCTATAAATGAAATATAAAATATAAATAACAAGCATAATTAACAATTGGTATCAAAATAAATCAAAGAGTTAAATTTTAAAAAGACCATGTCGACATCCCCTAGGTATACATTTCGACATATAACGTTTTTGATTTTGATTTTTAAAAAATTTCCCACCAAAATTCAAAAATTTAGTTATATATTCTTCTCAATTTCGATTTTTCATTCATTCTCTCTGTTTTCTCTTCATTCTCTCTGTTTTCTCTTCATTCTCTCTTCTGAGATAAATAAAATCATGGCTTCATCCTCAAAATCAAACATAAAATCAACTTTCTCATTTCTTTCTTCTACTTCTGGTCCATTCCAATGCACTACTCTTGCTCGTGTAACAAAAATAGAGGAGTCTATGATTGATGTACTTCAGATGTTAACTGAAATTCAAGTAACTCAACTTCGTATGGCAAAGGAACAGGAAAGGCAAGGCAAGATTCTTAGGAATTTGCAAAAATTCCTAATGAACAACCAGGCTAACCCTATCTTGACCGATGAAGACTCTTCACTCAATCAAGAACAAGAGGCCAGCGACGACGAAGAAGAAGAAGAACCCATGGAAGAAGCATACGAGGAGGATGATGACCAAGTAGTGTGTGTTGGAGAAGTGTGTTTTGACAAAAATGGGAATCTTGTCGAACAACATGGAAATTTCTGTTTCCACTATCAAAACTGTTCGATTCATAGATCTCCTATGTTCAGAAACACACATTAGTTTCTACTCTTTACTTCCGTTGTTGTTTGTGTTTTTATGTTTTCCAAACACAAATGTAAATACAACCATATACGTAATAAATAACTCGTGTTTTTATATGTGTTTTTATTATAAGTATTATTGTGAATTCTTAGTTAGGATAGTTAATAGTTTAGGATTATGTTTTAGTATTAGACTTAAGTGTTGATTATTTATGATAACACTATCATTATAATCACATGTCATAGAGTAATAGTTTTAGGGGGAGTTATATAGTTTGGAGTTATCTACTTTAGATAAAGTTTTTGTTGATGACAAAGAGGGAGAAATATAAAATTGGATAGTTAGGTATAGATTAAGGGGGAGTTGTTAGTTTTAGGGGGAGTTATTAGGATAGAAATAATATTTTATAAACAAAGGTTGTCATCATCAAAAAGGGGGAGATTGTTAGTCCGTGAGATGATGGTTTTGATGACAACAACCTTAGAATAGATTATAAAATATAAATACTAACATTATAAGTTTAGATATATATGTATATGTTGGATTTAACCATGCAGGTACTAAGAATGAAGACTGTACAATATAGAGATTCAGGATATCACGATAAAATATCAAGATATAAGACTCATGAGTATCGAGACTATCAAGAGTTCAAGATTTCAAGGATAAGAATTTTTTATTATTATTAGGATTTTTTGTTAAAACTCGTAGAAAATCACTGGAAACTTAAAATCCAATTTATTCGTGGAATGGAATCCACTTCGAGCCCGTTAAAGGGATGGAACCCTAAGTAGGATGGAACCTACGAAAAATATAGTGGAACATTGTTTTGTATCCGCTAACTTTTATTCAAAATGATTTTTCAAAATTATATCCTGTTTTCAAAATGTTTTCAAAACATTCCTTTTAAAAGATTCAAAACCCCTGATCCTGATTTTAAATAATTTTAGCCTAAAAAACATCTTTATTTTCAAAGTCAAATTACTCCTGATTTTAAACTATCTTTTTAAATAATATATTTAACTTTTAAATATTTATACTTAGATTTAAATACAAAATTATAGTTAAAATATATATTATTCTTTATATTTACTTATGAATTTTGATTATAGTCAAGTATATTTATAAAGTTTAAAATAGTTTTTATATAAGATAAAGGTTATTTTCAAACAAAATAAAAAACACCAAAAAATCCTTTGGGATGTCGACATGCCTAGCATGACCATGTCGACATGGTGACAGTTTGATTCAAAAATTCAAATTTCAAAAGAAGCGTCCATAACTCTTCATGAATGGTCATGGCCGTTGTTCTTCTATAAATAGGGGTCAGTTTCAACGAATTTATAATTATAATTTTCTGGTTTTCATTCCTCTTCTTCTTTCTCGTTTCTTAATACATATTCTTATCATTACTCTGCTGAAATCAATATTGAATCATACTCGATTACTTCTAGTTTAATTCTCTATCACTATCTCAATAAGATTCTCAGTGCTATTCAAAGTTATAGACTTCTTTGTAATCTATTAAACGAGAAAAGGTGTGATTGTGGCCTTGAAAATCAATCAAACGAGAAAAGGTGTGATTGTAGCCTTGGTAAATCAATTGGGTAAACTTGTGGCCCGGAAATCAAGTATCTCTACCCAGAGGATCGAAATTCTGGAGGGTGTACCTCGTAGCCTTGAAACCGAGGGTGTAATTGTACAATTGCTTTTGAAAGGAAATCCGTACTTGTGTTGCGGGACTGGATGTAGGGTAACTCCGAACCAGTATAAAATCCGGTGTGTTCTTTCCTTTAGTGCTTTTATTTTATTTCTGCATCTGTGATTGTTTCTGTGATCATATCCGTGTCTGTATATTGCATACTTTTGTGTCTAAATTAACATAAATTAAAAATATTCAGTAATCATTTATTAACACTATTCACCCCCCCTCTAGTGTTAATCTTAGCCTTAAGATCCGTAATCCACATTTCTCACAAAAACGTCGTGTGAGATTTACTCATCTCTAAATGCTAGACATAACAAAACCAATGACACAACAGAATCAAAAGCACGATGACAGGACTACGGACTTGAGTGGAGAGTGAATCCAAGCTACAAATCTTGTGTTACAACCCAAAACAAACATCGAAACAAATTATAAATACAATACCAATTTGAAATGAAACAACTTTTGAATAAAAAGAGATATGAATGCATAGTCTTTTGCCTTGCCTTCTCTACTATTTGGCACGGCCAATGGATGTTGTTTGGCTCAGGTTTGGTCATGTGTATGCACGGCCTAGGTTGTGGAATATGGTGGAGAAGGTTACAACATGAAGTGTGAAGAGGTTTTTAGGCAATGTTGTGGAGATTTGGTCATCAAAATGGTTCGGCCATGGGAAGTGAGGTCGGCCTATGGGTGCACCATGGCTGGACAGTAGCTGGAGGGGTGTGTGGTGGTCAGGTCAGAGAAGTGGTGGCGGCTAGGGGTGGTGGTCGTGGTGGTGGTTGACGTAGATGAGCAAGTAGTGGTCAAATAGCATGTTTTTATGGCTTTAGGTTGGATTTTAAGGGGTTTGGTCATCATGGAGGGCACGACCATGGTTATGGTCTCGAGTACAGGTGGTGGAGGTGGTAGGGAAGAAGTGTAGAGAGTGGTGGCCATGGGAATAGAGGAGAGGCCTATCAATTAGCATGAGGAAACAAGGCAAATATTCATAGAAAATAAGTAAGAAAAAGCATAAAAGAGGTGAAGCCATTACCCAAATTTTCTTCTAGCCGTGAAGAAAGATGAAGATGATATTTTTTCCTGAAAAGATAAATGAGATACATGGCGTACCAAAGAATATTACATGTCTAAAAGAAAATAAGTCTAGAAAGTGAAAAGCCAAAAGAAAAGGAAGAGTCTCTGCCTCTTCAATTTCCATTCTCTTTAAAACAAATAAAACAAAAATGATTCAGAAAATACTCTTAAAAACCAAAACCAAGTGAAATAGTATGAAAATAAATAATTAAATTTAAAGAAAAATATAAAAGAATAAAAGAAATTGCTTAAAAATCCAAAACAGTGTCCAGAAATTACAAATAAATCACTACTAGTCTTGGAAAATATCCACTTCATTTTAAAAATATTATGAAATAAAAATTTGAAATAACATAATTTATTTATCATTTCTAAAATAAAATAAATAATTAAATTGGAGAAAAAGAATTAAAGAAATTGTTAAAAAATTGGAAACATGACTTAAAATTTACAAATAAAATATCACCAGCCTTATAAAATTTCTATATCACTTCAAAACAAATAAGAAGTAAAATAAATAAAATAAAAGAGGAACAAAATAAATTGGGAATGAAAAGAAAATAAGTTCTTAAGAAAAAAATAAAAAAATAAATAAAGAATTTCTTTAATAAATTGAAACTAGAAATTAAAGATTATAAACATAATACAACTGACATTGGAAAATGTCAATTACACTTTTAAAAAATGTTTGAAAACCAAAACATATACATAACATGTTATTTTACCCATATAAATATAAAATTAGAACATTACACGACCAAATAAAATATTATTTATATAATTTAAAATAACAATTTTGTTAAATACATCAATTTACACACAACAGTTAAAAGGGTATAACTTTCACATTATGAATCAGATTTTAATGAAACGAAAAGCAGTGTTCTTAAAATTTTATTTACTGTCATAATGAAAGATAAAATTAAAATTTTCAAACTTTCAAATTTTAAATTTAAAAGTCAAAATTTGACCATATTGACTAAAATTCATTTTTTGGAAAATATTCTTTTTAAGAATGATAGTTCATATCAAAATCAAAGTTTATATTTTAAAATAACAAAATTTATCCATTTCAAACAAATAAAATAAAGCTTTTAATTCAGATATTCGATTAAAATAATTAAAATATAAAATTAAAAAAACACAAAATACAGGGTTGTTACACTCTCCCTCACTCAAAACTTTTCATCCCCGAAAAGGAATGAGGTACGGGAAAGCACAGAAAAGATAGAAATGAAATAAGATTATGACAAGGTGGAAAGAAGATTAAAATTATACCTGATAACTGTTTTTATAGGTAAGTTTAATAAGGTGGAGATGATGTTTCCAAGAACCTCCAGAATCAAGAACACAAACACGAAAAAGGTGGATTAAAAATGAGTACCAAAGATTATCAAAGATTATAGAAAGATTTCTAAACAGAAAGATTACAGAAAGATGCCTATACCAGTCTGTAGCAAGATAAGGATAATTGAAACAACCAAAAGATAGTTTGAAAAACAAAATAAGGAAATAAGTTTGAAACCATGGAAATTTCAACTTAAATAGAAAATAATTTTTTATACAAGTTAAATTAATCTTAACTATCTTAAATTTCATCATCTTATTATCCAATCATCTTAAATTAACAATTTTAAAACCATGGGTTTTGAAAAATAATCATTTATTATACTCATAATGTACATAATAAATTTAATTTCTTCTTTATTCCCAATTAAAATTAAAATTATTCCTCTCAATATATTTATCACTTATGTTAAATATACTTACACTTCTTATAACTGCTTTATTTTCTTCTTAGTTCTTCTAACATTATTTTATTGTAAGTTATTCAATTACCCTTTATAATATATACCACTGTTAATCATTTCATAACTAAAATTTAAGTGCATAATATTTATTATAACCACTCAAATTTTATTTATAAAATCTTTTTATATTGTATATTGTCCAACTACATTGTTAACTTCTGAAATTAAGGTAAATTATATTTGAATGTAATTGTATTATACAAATAAAACTTTTCAATTAAATCATTTCATGCTTGAATATTCATCCAAAATTTTGATTTTCTTTTTATAATCGAAATTATTCTTTAAAATAAAATTTAAGAATTAAATTTCCGATTTCTTCAAATCATTTAGGGATTAATAAATTTATGTACATAATTTATCAAATCAAATTTAAATCATATATCTATATATATTATAAATCCAGTCATATTTTAGAAAATCAAATCAATTTGATTTCCCAAAACAAAGCTGTAGCAAGACTACAGAGCGGTCTCTTCACTTCGAAACTCGAAAATGAATGTCGATGATGTTGTAGTCATCACCGAAATTATTTCCCAACGACAAAGAGAAGAGCACTGATTTTAAACTTTAAAATTCTTTGGAAACATATTCTTATTCAAAAATACTTTAAATAATATACTTTAAAACTTAAACACGAGGTTTGAAACCAACGAAAATTAAATTTTCAAATTTCTTGTTTTAAATTCATTTCAGTTCCCAAATCAATTTATAAACAACTATTTATAAACTCATTTATAGAACAATAAATGATAAATCAAGTATTATCATTTCAAATAATCAATTTAAATCAATTTATTAAGTTCCATAAATTTTGTTATATATCAAAACTTATTTCATTAACCAAAATTTTAAAATAATATCGTGTCAGTTTGTTCTGTCAAAGTGTTTTAGAAATCCTATCGATAACATTGATCAGAAGAATCGATCGAAAACCCAAATCAACATCAACAACTCAAACAACACAATATATAAAACAAAACATAGATTTACAAGTATGATTCAAAATGTTTGGAAGAATAGATTGGAAACAAAAGACAAGATTATTTAATAACAGAGTAGGGAGATGGGTAAGCTTAAGTAAATCGCGGGCAACCTTAACCGGGTCAACCGCGACTTAAAGAATAAGGTCAATGTGGATTTTTCTAGGGCAAATCTACATTCGATCTCAAGAGATAGAGTTCGGAATAACAAAAGATATTAGAATCTAAACCAAAGATAGATATAAATCCTTGGTGAATCGATGCTAACTGCAAAGGAGTTTCCCCCTTTTACAATTCAATTTGAAATTGGCGAGACCGCCGACTCTCCAAAAAGATCATTCGAAGCGGAGTTATGGGATACTCCAGAATCAAAAGAAGATGAATAGTGAGGGACACGAATGGATTTTGGAACTATAGAGAAAGTTCCAAATTTCAAAGGAAATTCAAAACAAAGAAGAAAGGTTCAACTCGAACGGAAGTGATTCTGTAAATAATTTACCTTATGTTCTAAGTTTTGCCTCAAAGCCAAAGCTCTGATACCAAATGTAACAACCAGGTATTTTCAACCATTCGCATCCGCACATGTCGGACTTGAATTGCTCAAAATACCGCGTTGTAAATAAAATTTGGCAAATCTCAGAATATACAGTAAATAAGAATCACAGATCACAGACACAAAGTAATAATGGTGCAGCGGAAGTAAAAGAAATAGTAGTTCATGAAGCTACTATATAAATATATCAGAGTTACATAAGATAGAACAGAAGAAATAAAGTACAACAGAAGTCTAAATATGATAACCAAATACAAGCTGAATACAACATTGAAATCAGTGGGATGACTGGAAGTGAAATAGATAAACAAGACAAGCAGATACTCTCCAACGATTCCAATCTCTAGAAAGTGTAAATCCAAATCTGTGAATACTCAGGCTGACCCGAGCGTAAATAAAAATACAAACATTCGAGTCAGGACATACATACTTATACAATGTAAACCAACTCAAGTGAACTGTAGTAAAGGTACAAGTAACTTAAAGGATGCTTGGGACCGCCCATCCTCTAAGAATCCGTTAAACTATTTACTATGTAGTAATATTGCACTATTAAAATAATGTTTACAGTAAAGTAAACTTACTTTAAAATAGCGTTCCGGGCTTACCCATATCACCCTTCACACATAATATCCCAGTAGTCCATCCAATATCATGATATCTCCAGATCGGGAGACTATCAGAGGATGCCACATGGGCTACGGGAGAAAAACAAACTCGTAGTAAAGGCTCGATATGGTAGGTGACACGGCACACAAGGCAATGCCAGGGTAAATATACCAATTACGCACAGGGGCCGGTGGTAACGCAACAGCCACATACGCCCACCTCGGAACACATTCCCAAAATCGGAGGGGAGCCCAAACAATCATAAAAGCAATAGAATGGTATCGAAGAAATGTGTCCGACTAGAGGAGCTACCCCTTTTGGCCCAAGATCGCTCATGTTTTAGCCACCTTATGCCAACTCACGGGAGTTGGGTCCACGTAATATACCTCAAGAACGTCGCCGTCATCCTACTTCATTCTGGAATCTCCACCGCGCACACGGTTGTCAAAGTGGTTTTCGGTATCGACAGAGAGTATGCCCATATCCGATCCCGGTCTCTTTGCCAACCAGCCGTTATTATAAACCGTGGTTATAACTTTAAAATAATATTTTATACTTCAAAATAAAATATCACTTCAATCCAAATCTTTATCAAAATAAAAATTAAATCATTTCCAAACCATTTCAATATATCAACATACCATATCTTTCAAATTCAATTATTTATCAAAATAAATATCAAGTCAATTCTAACCATTTCAATATATTAAATTATCGTATCCTTTCAAAACTTCCTTTCAAAACATTTAATACATTAAAATATCATATCCTTTCGAAACTTCATTTCCAAATCATTTTAATATCAAAATATCATATCTTTCGTTTTCAAATCATTTAATTTCAAAATATCATATCTTTCAGAACTTCATTTTCAAATCATTTTAATATCAAAATATCATATCTTTCGAAACATCATTTTTCAAATCATTTTAATATCAAAATATCCTATCTTCCAAAACTTCATTTTTAAAATCATTTTAATATCAAAATATCATATCTTCCAAAACTCATTTTTCAAATCATTTTAATATCAAAATATCCTATCTTCCACAACTTCATTTTCAAATCATTTAATATCAAAATATCATATCTTTCAGAACTTCATTTTCAAATCATTTTAATATCAAAATATCATATCTTCCAAAACTTCATTTTTCAAATAATTTTAATATCAAAATATCATATCTTCCAAAACTTCATTTTTCAAATCATTTTAATATCAAAATATCATATCTTTCAAAACTTTATTTCAAATCATTCTTATAAGTTCAAATCCAAATATTCAGTTTTAAATACCTTCTAAATTCAAGATAAAATTCATTTATTATCCTTTCACATCACCTTTTAAAATTATTTATATTCCATCAAATTAATTCATTTAAACCATTTAAAAGTGGAGTTATTATACTTTCAAATTAAGTATTCAATTTCCAAAAATAATAAATTACAATTTATACCATTTAAACATTATGTAACGATCCGGTTTAAAGACGAATTTAAATTTGTAATTGAATTAAATTTTTAGGTTAAATTGTGGATTTATTTGAATTTTTCAAATTTAACAAGATATATATACTTATTTTTTTTAAAATTTGGATTTGAAACTCAGAATAAATATTTTAAATTGAATTGGATTATAAATAAAATTTTGATTTGGAAATTCAAAATGTATTGAAAATGAATTGGATTTAAAGGTTATACTTTAAAAAAAAGTATGATTATTTATTAAATGTATAAATTGTGTTTTAATTCATTTTCTTTAAAAAGTTATAAAAAGTATAAAATAAGATGTAAGAAGAGGTAAATATTCATTCTTTTTTTAAATTCTATACTTGAACTAAGTATAGTTAGTAAAAAAAAATAAAACATAAATACTTAAGTAAACAAGGGTTTAAGACTAATTTTTTTTACTAATTAAACTAAAGGGATGAAACATAATTTGAACTATTTTTGACAAGTGTAAAATATAAGTACAAAATATATGTTATAAATTAAATGTTTGACAATCAAACTATAAATAGAAATAAAACTAAGAATTTATGTTAATAATAAATTATATGGTTATATGGCAACATAAGATAAATACATACTATAACAATTTTTATATTAAGCACAAAGGCAAAGAAAGAAAAAAACAAGTATGTTTGCTATGAATTTTATATATGCAATGCAAAAGAAACAAAATATCTTTATAAAAAAAAATCAAAGGGGATAAATATGTAAACAAGATTAAAAACAAGTTCAAGTTCAAATCTGAAGAAATACAGTTCTCTGTTCTTCTCTACTTCAACTCCAAGTGAGCAAACCACTTGACCCCGATATTTCTTTTGATGCTTGGATTTATATTTGAGTTATGTGTTTGTATAATTTTGTGAATATGCCTGTGTGTGTGTATATATATATATACATGAAAATAGGTATGAATGTCTGTGTACGGGGAAGTTTGCCCTGTTCTAAAACTTACGGGCATAAGCTAATTTCAAAACTCAGATCTTGCTCCTCAATCTCTGTTAGAGTTTGATTTTTGAACAAAAATAGAATTTAAATATCAAGATTTAAATATTAAAAATACTTTTGAGTATTAAGGACAAATGTATTTACTGGAAACCTTAAAGACACAGTGAAATGAAAAAAATGTTCAAAACTTAGTTGATCAAAAACTTGAATTTGATTTCATGATCCTACTCGCCTTCACAAAACATGAATTTTAGAGACGAAATATAAAATTTTAAGCTTGGGATTATCGTGTTATCCTGAGTTGAGCAGAATTCTTACTGTGGTCAACTGCCGTCGATCAATGTCAAATTGAAGCTCGAGTTCGATGTTGAAGGTAGCTTAGGATCTCGTGATCATCAGAAAATTAGTGAATAATTTTATAAATCGCTGGTACCCTTAGTCAAAGTTTAATTAGGGTTTAGGTCCAGTTTTCGTCAAGGTCGGAAGGAAGGAGTACTGCATCACCGTGGTTTGATCGAAGTTGTTCGGACCTGGGGGAAAAGTCGCATTGGTCGATGGCGAATATGTTGGCGTAGTGGCGTGCGTTGAATTGGTCAGTGGTGGTGATGCATGGCGTTTTCAGACGATCGGTTTCGTCTTGTCGGGTTTCAAAACATTCGATCTTGATTGATGGATTTTTTTCACGGGTTTGGGTGGTCGCGAGGCTTGAGAGCATCGTTGTTGACTTACTGAGGATCACGATGGTGGCCGGAGGTGGTTGGGGTTCGTGGGCACGTGCACGGCGACGTTGTTGTATCTGGGTGTTTGGGTTGGAAGCTGTCTCGAAGTAATTCACGGGATAGAGAAGGGTAGGCTCGAATCTTTGCTCGAGTTCGTGTGGGTATCAACAGCAATAGTGTTTAAAACTTAAGTTTTAAAGAAGAAAAGAAAAAAATAGATGAAGATGATGGGAACTCGGGTATAACTTCGGGAAGGATGGATCTTTGCTCGGGGTCATGTTCGATGCAGCTCATGTGGGTTTAGGTGGTAATAGTTTTAAGTTTTAAAGCAAAAAAAGAAATTCTTGACTTCCAGGTTTTAAATGGTTGAAAGAAAAATTTGTTACCAGGTTTTAATTATAAAGCATGAACAAATTTTAGAGTTATTTTAAATGATTAAGTTTTCTTAAGCAATCTATTTAAAACAAATTTTAAAGTCGATCTAAAATAAATAAGTTTTCAAAGGAATACAAAGCCAAATTTCCAAAGAAGATTGGAGTCAACAAGGTTCAAATTTTAATTTTTAAAAGGCAAATGTTTGAAACTGTTTTGGTTTACAAAATTTTGTATTAGACTAATTATCTTATTTGACCTCTAATTGATTTCAAAATTAAAAGGATTTCAAGCATTTGATTTAAGTGATGATTAAGTGATTAAGAAAGATAAATGGTTTATCTTTGATTTATTAAAGTTTTAAGTAACTAAAGTACAATTATTTAAGGTAGTTGGTAAAGTAAAATCAATTAATTAAAGTAATTAAAGGATAATTACTCAAATGGATTAATTAAAGGATAATTTATTTCTTAATTAAGGATAATTAATTTAATGGTAATTAATTAAGGGTCAATTAATTTATGTGATTATTTAATAGATAATTAAAATAATTAAAGGTTAATTATTTAATAATTAAAGGTAAATTGATATATTAATTAAGGTTAGTTAATTATTAATTAAAGATTAATTAAATTATTATTAATGGTTAATTAATAAATGGTTAAAGGATAATTAATCAAAATGATTTGTAATTTATTAATGTTAATTAACCAGGATTAGTAATTCATAAGTAATTAATCTGATTTGAATTAATCAGACAATTAACTGATCTTAATTATGGATGTTTGGATTCTATTGATGATTGAATAGTTTGATATCCCTGATTGTGATGCTCTGTTTTGATTTGAGCTGTGTTTAATGTAATTTATTATCCGTGATGTATATCTGTGATCTGTGAATGAAAGATAAGCGTTATAGTTTATACTGCTTATCAAATATATTGTTGTATTTAAATATGTACTGATTGATGATGTTGCACTTCTATTGTGCAAAACCCCTGGGCCACACTTATATACACACAAATATGGATTGCACGTGGAAATTGGTTAAGTCACAGATTTTTGAAATAGTTTTAAAATTGAATTTTTGAATCCAAATGGTTTTGGAAATAAATTGGGATTAAAGTGAAAAAGTTTTTGAAAAGGAATTTCAAAGATAAAATATATTTTTGAATAACTTGATTAAGCCTTGAAGTTTAAATAATTTGATTTAAATTTAAATTCAAAATTTGAAATTGAATTCAATGTTTGGAAACTAGGGATTGAAGATGTTATACAAGTTATATATGGGTTAAACCGTTTTAAAGGTATTGATATGGGAATTTGAATATAATTCAAGGGCTTTAACTCGTGCAAATATAATTGGATTTTTCTGAAACGAAAACTATTTGTTTTCAAATAATAAAAGCTTTTTCATAAGTAATGAACTTCCAATTTGTGTTAAAAGGATTTCAAGTCTAAAATGGAAATGGTCCTCCAAGTTATGAATAAATCTTTGGAAACGGGTTTGAAAGTTATAAGTTAAATCTTTGATTTAGAGATTGGGTGAGTTAATCCTAATTGAAATGGAAATTGTTTTGAAATCTGTGAATGGATCTTTGTGAAACAGGGTGAACTTTGTGAAATGAATCTTTTTATTTAAAGATTTGAAATGATAATTTGTTTAGACCATTTGAAGAAATATTTTGGGTTTTTAAAAGTTGTGACTTAACTGAAATCCCATATCCATATGTTTTTAAAAGAATTGCGCTCATTATTCGGTTTTGGCCGGGAGAGGACCTTGTGTCATATAACCCATTTCGAATAATGATACGACGTTACGGACAGCATTTGAAGAACGACGTCGAAGACCGGGCATTTGCGAGAACGATAGGAAAACCTATCGATTGTCTCTGCACCGAGTAGCTATGGTATAGAGATTCCCTAAGTGATGGGAAGTCCGATCGGGATTGTGGATACCCGGATTGCAAGGGCTTCTTTGGAAGTGCCTTCGGTTCTGTTCGAACCCGGAACAGACTTGTATGGTTGTATCTCTGACATTAGACTTTGAGATGTTAAACTGATCTCTATCAAATACATTTCTGTTTGGTGGCGGAGAATTCATTCTTTTAGCTTAACACACTTCTTTGAGACGTACGAGCTTAGAGGTTATGTAGTTGATAGTTATTAGTGATATACTCCTAATTTGGTAGTGTGGCATGCTGAGTGCTGCTGTGTATCATTTGTTGATCAAAGCATGACTTTTGTATAAAGCGTAGCTTTGTGGACGAGACTGCATCAAGACCTCACACCCCAGAAATGGTCGAAACAATAAAGATGTGGCAAGGTTATGAGGGTCGCTCCCTTTAGGGTGTGTCATTCCCTTCAGGAAAAGGGTGGTATCATGGTATGGAGCCCAGATACTTAACACATGTGATCTTTGCAGATCTATTCCTTTATGATTACTTTGTGGTTGAGAGGCGCCTCAGATAAAGGTCCCAAAGGACCGGGGGATGGCATGCTCGAGTAGTAGTTACCTAGTTACAGAGGTAACCCGGCCTTGTGTTGGCAGAGAGCCGGGTAGGTTCTCGGGACGTCCATCCAAAGGCGTACCCATGTGGCAGTAGGAAGTTCATTAGCCTGACCATTTGTTGGAAATCCAAACAAAACAATATGAGCCCTTTACGATTGCAATTGTATAACCTGCCTCCTTAGGATGTGGCTATAGCAGGCATAATATAATGGTACCTATGCTGGCTAAGATTAATATTATACTTTCGAAATGTTTTCCACACTATGCACTAATAATAATATTAAAAAGGATTTTGCGTATCAAGCATGTTTGACTATCATAAGGAGAAATCTCCCACAAGTCTGCGATTGCATTGTGTGTGTGCCGGGAGGCCTTATGGTAGTTTCATTTTCCAAAAGAATTACAGATTTCATTTTATTTCTTTTGTTCAAAACCAAATGTTTTTTTTGCTCATACCAGTCCCACGACTGACCTGGAGTTTATTGTTCCTTTCCTAAACTCTGGGTGCCTACAATTTTCCCACATAGGCAGTCTAGAGTTGGGTTTTTAGATAATCGAATAGTAGGTGTAGATTTGATAGCTTTCAGCCTTAGGATTTGGCAATCGCATTTGGATCGAGTTGCTTCACTTCATCTTGATTGGGTGTTCGAACTACTTCTGGATTGGTGCTTCAGAGATGGATATTACTGATACGGGATTTCCCTCTTAAAGACCATATTGGAGATATTGTCCCGCTGCGGGTGTTATCTTTTTCTTTCCGCTGCTATTGTCTTGTATCATATCTCTGATGTATATTGATATTCATTGTATCATTCAGTTGTAGCAGATATTGTATCAATGTTGTATATTGATATATTCTTTTTCTTCCGTTGTGTTGTTATACTTAATGTGTTATAAGCTCCGGCGAACCAGATTCGACGTTTGTATCTGCGACATTTGAATACAAGTGTCGTATTCGGTGCTGATTTTCGAAAGTCGAGTCAGGGTCGTTTTACATTATAAAATCATATTTTAACATTCAAAAATGTTTATTAACATACCTTTAACATATGATTTTTATGAAATAAATTTCTTATAAATAAATCTAATTTTCAATAAATTTACTTAACAAATTCAAGTGTACAATTTCTTTTCCTTCACATATGCAATTTATTAACACTTACATTTTTAAATTTCTGTTTCATAAATTAAACTAAATTTCCAATTGATTTCATTTAACTAAAACCTTTAATTAAACCAAATTTCACATTTCCAAGTCAAGTTGTATTTTAAAATTTCACATTTAAGCATTCATTTATTTAACCATTTAAATTCATAGAAAAATCAATAATACTTTAATAAATCACTTAAATTCAAATTTAAATCAAATTATCATATTTACCATTTTCCAAATTAAATTAAATTTCCATTTTATTTATATAACTTAAATATCATTTTTAACCGAAACTCCAAATTTATAAACTTAAGTTATATTCCAAACTTCAACTTAACCATTTATTTATTTAACATTTCCACTTATAGAAAAAATCATAAATCCTTTATTTAAAACACTTTAAAATCTATTTAAATCAAATTATCATAAATTTACATTTTAAATCACTTAAAATTTTATTTATATAACTTAAATGTCATTTTAAAAGTCAAAGTCCAAATTTTCAGATTTAAGTTATATTTCAAAAATTCAGTTTAATCATTTAATCATTCAACATTTTTAACTTATGGAAAAATCAAAATTTCTTATTTAAACATTAAAAATACAATTTAACTCAAATTTTCATAAATTTACACTTTTAAGAATACTTAAAAATATTCAAAAAACTTTATAAAATACCCACGGGCCTGTATATAGTTTTCTAACCTAGGTCAAGTGATACGGATATATATCATTTCAATCCGCAGTTTAAAAAGAAAAATCCGGGTTCTATCATTTCAAACCCGCCATCCCAAGTTAAAAATAAATAAATAAATAAATAAATAAAAATCGTTCAGGCCCGTCATTTCAGCCCATAACGATTTTTTCTTATTCTAAAGTCCATTATGGTATGTATCATTTCAACCCATAGTGAACCTAATCTACAAGGACCTTGTAGTGTGATAAACATATATAAATGAAAAGTTAACAATATACAACAGTAATAGGTGATATGAAAAGTAATTTACAAGTTTAACATCATACATAAATAATCACAGGCAGTTATAGCATCATTTATAATTCTACACATTCAAATGTTGTCGTTTCACAATTGCATAAGTATAAAATGTCGTGTAAGATTTACTCACCTCTAAATGCTGGAGATAACAAAACCAATGACATAACGTAATCAAAAGCGCGATGACAAGACTACGGACTTGAGTGGAGAGTGAATCCAAGCTACAAATCTTGTGTTACAACCCAAAACAAACATCGAAACAAATTATAAATGCAATACCAATTTGAAATGAAATAACTTTTGAATAAAAAGAGATATGGATGCACAGTCTTTTTCCTTGCCTTCTCTACTATTTGGCACGGCCTAGGGATGTTATTTGGCTCTGGTTTGAATAAGTTTGGCTCAGGTTTGGTCATGTGTATGCACGGCCTAGGTAGTGGAATATGGTAGAGAAGGTTACAACATGAAGTGTGAAGAGGTTTTTAGGCAATGCTGTGGAGTTTTTGTCATCAAAATGGTTCGGCCATGGGGAGTGAGGTCGGTCTGTGGGAGCACCATGGCTGGACAGTAGCTGGAGGGTGTGTGGTGGTTAGGTCAGAGGAGTGGTGGCGGCTAGAGGTGGTGGTTGAAGTAGATGAGCAAGTAGTGGTCAAATAGCATGTTTTTATGGCTTTAGGTTGGATTTTAAGGGGTTTGGTCACCATTGAGGGCACGGCCATGGTCATGGTCTGAAGTATAGGTGATGGTGGTGGCAGGGAAGAAGTGTAGAGAGTGGTGGCCGTGGGTATGGAGGAGAGGCCTATCAATTAGCATGAGGAAACAAGGCAAATATTCATAGAAAATAAGAAGAAAATGCATAAAAGAGGTGAAGCCATTACCCAAATTTTCTTCAAGCCGTGAAGAAAGATGAAGATGATATATTTTTTACATGAAAAGATAAATGAGATACATGGCTTACCAAAGAATATTACACGGCTAAAAGAAAATAAATGAGGAGTTATGAAAAATGAAAAATCTAGAAAGTGAAAAGGCAAAAGAAAAGGAAGAGTCTTTGCCTCTTCAATTTCCATTCTCTTTAAAATAAATAAAACAAAAATAATTCAGCAAGTACTCTTAAAAACCGAAACCAAGTGTAGTATGAAAATAAATAATTAAATTTAAAGAAAAATAGAAAAGAATAAAAGAAATTGCTTAAAAATACAAAACAGTGTCCAGAAATTACAAATAAATCACTACTAGTCTTGGAAAAATATCCACTTCATTTTAAAACTATTATGAAGTAAAAATTTGAAATAAAATAATTTATTTATCATTTATAAAATAAAATAAATAATTAAATTGGAGAAAAATAGAAAAAAAACTAAAGAAATTGTTAAAAAATTGGAAACATGACTTAAATTTTACAAATAAAATATCACTAGCCTTATAAAATTTCTATATCACTTTAAAACAAATAAGAAGTCAAATAAATAAAATAAATGAGGAACAAAATAAAATGGGAATGAGAAGAAAATAAGTTCTTAAGAAAAATATAAAAAATAAATAAAGAATTTCTTTAATAAATTAAAACTAGAAATTAAAAATTATAAACAGAATACAATGACATTGGAAAATGTCAATTACACTTTTAAAAAATGTTTGAAAACCAAAATATATACATAACATGTTATTTTACCCATATAAATATAATATTAGAACATTACATAACCAAATAAAATATTATTTATATAATTTAAAATAATAATTTTGTTAAATACATCAATTTACACACAACAATTAAAAGGGCATAACTTTCACATTATGAATCAGATTTCAACGAAACAGAAAGCAGTGTTCTTAAAATTTTATTTAATTTCATAATAAAAGATAAAATTAAAATTTTAAAACTTTCAAATTTTATATTAAAAGTCAAAATTTGACCATATTGACTAAATTCACTTTTTGGAAAATATTCTTTTAATCATGTTTTTGGAATGATAGTTCATATCAAAATCAAAGTTTATATTTTAAAATAACAGAATTTATCCATTTCAAATAAATAAAATAAAGATTTTAAATCAAATATTCAATTAAAATAATTAAAAAATAAAATTAAAAAAAATCACAAAATACAAGGTTGTTACACTAGATTGTTTTATGTGAGTTTTTCGAAATGCATTACTTTTGAAGCACTTGAATGTGTACCCAAAAAGGGGAAAAACACAATGATTTTGGTTATCCCTCATGAAAAAGAAGCGTGTCTTATAGTATTTCAACATGATTTTTAAGAATACTTCATAATTACAACTGGGTTCTTTTTTTATATCTAAAGTGGTTTTCTTTTTTCGATTAGTTTCCTGAGAATTTATGGCTGAATTTGAGTTTGTAGTCAGGTAAAAGAAGTTTGGCATCTCAAAATATACAACCTGCTCTAAAAATTCTTAAAGAAGTGCTCTAAAATGATTCTACATAGGCTAAAATTGAGAGTTCTTCTGCAAAAGGGAAGCGGTCACCCTAAATTTATCATCTTGAACTTCGGTCGAGGTAAACAAATATATTAGTTCATTTCAAGTTCACAGACATTACATATAATGATCCTTGACCATACTTTCTTTTTAGAGAAATATACATTACATTTTATAAGCTGTAAGCAATGAGAAACATGTGAAAAATGTACCTTTATCCAATTTGTAAATGTTTGAAATAAGAAATATGAAAATGATATACGTGTGTCAATCTACTGTAAATGTTGTCCATTTTCCGCAATCACTACAATTATAAGTTTTTTCTTATTTGTTAGTGTTTGAAATTATTAGTGATGCATAATGCATTTAAAATCCACACATGCATGCCAACAAAATTATTCAGGAATGCGTAATTTGCTACTATGAATATTGTGCTTGGGGACTTTATAAAGAATGTATTTAGAAAGATGCAACCATGAGATTTAGTTTCTTCATTAGTTCTCATTTGTTCATGTTTATATATGTTGTACTGTTATGTAGCTTTTCCTTTATTAGTTTATTTTACAATTTGTTCTATTTCAGTCCTCAGGCAAACACGACATGTTTAGTATTTGAACACAATGTGGTATGAACCTTATTTATGTTTTTACAGTGTTATATATTATTTTGAGACTTATGTCAGCATGCACTGCATCAGTTATGCATTTAATGACTTATTTCCACCATTAGAAGAAAATTATTTATTGAAAGGTGTTGAACTAAGTTGCACATATAGTTTATGTTGCCTTAGCATTATTGTGAACAACACCCTCTGATTATATCCCACTTACATTACCACCTCTTTAGGTTCCTGACTAACCTCCACTGGGAATAATTTCCACTATCTTATCATCCTACAGCATGCTTAGGGCACTATGCTCAAACTTATTATTCAATATTCAAATTTTATTAGATATTCATGATCATCAAACATTCATGGTATAATTAAAGAATTTATAGTTGAAAAAAATCATATTTTATATGTTTTTATTTAAAAATAAAGACTATGAATCATAATGTCTTAAAGCATAGATAACATCAAAAATTTAGTCAAAGTATTTTCACTCATTTATAAAATTTATGTTGTATACATGATATTTATTTAGTGTAATTGGTGAAGTCATAAGAAATTTTTTAGTGCAATTATATCTCATGTAAGCTACAGCTTAGAATGAGTGAAATATTTCCAGAAACTTAGGATTTGTTAGAATGGTGTGTGATAAATATTAAATCTAAACTATTAATAAAACTGTACTAACTACTAGATGCTCATATAGTGACTCAATTATTTATATGCAGCGTTTGTTTGTTTATATTAAACAAAAACTTATTTCACTAACATCGCTTAAAGAAATTTCATTCTAAAAACAATGAAACCTCTATTAGTTCAATATTAAATTATTTTTTATTCAATAATCATATCTCAACCCATGAAACTCAAGTTCTGCATAATGCATGGTCACTGTAATTTGTGTGTGTAGTTGGGAAAAAATGCTTTTTCTTTTTAAAATCGGAGGACCAACACACATACTGTAGCTTATGAACAAACATAAGACTAGCATGAAATTTTGGAGTTATTTCCTTGAATGAATTGAAACAAGCAATAACTTCTGATAATATTATGCAAATATTGGCAAAAAAATGATTGTTTTTGCTTTATTAATTTATGCATCAAATGTGGCAATGTCAATACTTAGAAGAATGGTGTTGTACTACTGATTCCAGGAGGATACGATGACAAACTATGTCTTGGATTAGTAGGACTACGTAATTGTATTAAACACTCATATTTGTGTCACGATATTTTTAATGTTCCTAGATCCTGACTACCTTAATAATCTTTGAATTAAATGCATGAAATATGAAAATAATTTGTATTCAGATTTTACAGTAAATTCCATTAAATGAGTGGTTTTATCCTTTGCAAAATGGACATGTTGATTACTCCTTACTATTTTTTTTTGTGATTTGAGTAAATTATATTTTAGTCATAGTTTCTGTAAAAATTAATCATCGCAGATATTGATTCAACTACGACCATTTAGACAAATTCAAAATTTTAATATTTTTAATTTATTTAACAGAGGCATATGTTTCTCAACCAATACGTTGTTTATAATTAAAAACTTTAGTTTTTGTGTGAAACTTTCAACAAAAAATAGGGAAATGAGAATTTAATCTGTTAGTGCACCAGTGCCTAAACAAGCGGTGCAACTAAAAAGGGAGAATGCATAAGCTATACATAATATACACAAAGTAGAAAAAGCCTTTCAATTGTTGTTAGGAGGGTTTCTCAGTAAGCACGATTGAAAGAGAGAATCACAACATATTCTTTTGTCATTTCCATATTACATATTTTAATCCAAGAGTTCGTAGATGATTTTTCTTGCATGTGACGATAGTTAAGTGCAATTTTCCATTCATACAATAGAGACATACGACAAATGGAAATATGAGCGTAAGAAACTAAATCATGTATTATGCACCGAAAGTGTTTCAATCTCAGGTGGAAACTACCGTAAAATTTAGGTAATCATTGGGAAGAATGATTCTGCTGTTATTCATACAACCAAAGCTTTAGTTTTTGATGTCTTTTTACGTGTTCAATGATAGTAGTGTGTCAAGCATTAAAGAGTCCAAATTATTTTACCCCTCTAAATCTAAATCCTACTGCAATGCACCATCTTAATAATACAACTAAATGACTTCTGTGTTATCTGCTAACAAATTTGTCCGATCTATCAAAAAACAATTCCCTATTCAATCTAACTTTAAAGTCAAATAATAAATTTCCAATTGAATGATTGTGAAATCCAACCCCACATTTGACATTATTTTTTAGCCTTTTACAGATATTTTGTACGGTTAATTATATATTCTTTTCAAAAGACCATGACTTTTTAAACAAATGAATGTATATGACATCTGGCTGTTTCGAATATGATATCATAATTTGTACACTGACACGTTCAATTTAAATGTGTTTTTTGTTCAACTTAAATGAATTTTTACTGTAGGTCATTAATTTCATCAGCAAATCAAGTAAGTTCCATTTTCAAAAAAATTCCTTGAACAAATTCACAAACTCAACCTATTAATGAAGATGCTTGGCCCTACCTTTCTTTTGAGAATCTGTAAACTACTGTGCTTCAAATGTAATTATCAGGGGTTAAGAACTGAAATTCGAATGCATGGATATTCAGGGGAAATTTTCTTGCACTGGTATGTATCTTTGGTATACTGTTACCAGGCTGGAGATAATGTTAGTATGCCATTAAGATGATACCACGCTACTAAGCTTAACTCTAGCAAGATAAACATGCATTGGATCCAACATCTTATGTTTACATCAAGCAAATATAATGAAAGTTGAACGTACCTTCATGTATATTACAGTATTTTTTGTTTCTTTTTAGTACCTTAATGACATATTTATATACACCTCATTCCAAATAGATGATGTGCATTGGATGAAAAACAAATCTATATGAAATAATAGAAAGACACTATATGATTAAAGTTTAGAGATATTCATTTGAATCTATAAAAACGTTGTAACGACCCGATTTTTCGACGCCCGAAAGTCGACATCAATACGTCCATTGTATCAAATGCCACACAGTCGAACGCCGTAAAATCGAACCGCTAGGGTTTAAGAATAAAGTGGTAGAAGAAGAAGATAGAAGAAGAACATAGAACAATAACAGAATCTCACATTTCGCAGTGGAACAAATATAATAGATAAATGAATATCTTTAAAACAAAGAACTATATCAGTTATTACATTACATCACATTACATTATCAGAGTGTTACAACAACAAACAGCGGAAAAGAATATAACATATACTAGTGATACGCTTCGCCATCCAACTTGCTCCTGATCTCCACAGCATCTTTTTTCTGACTTCGCTCCAGAATAATGATAACCTGACTCTAGGCTGCCCTTGTGGAAAATTATGGGCACCCAGAGTTTAGAAAGGGAACAGTAAACTCCAGGTCAGTCGTGAGACTGGTGTGAGATCTTAAAGGTAGTTATTTTCATAAAGAAAATAAAAATAAATCCGCTATGCTTTTGGAAAATGAAACTACCATAAAGCCTCCCACCACACACACAATGCAAACACAGAATTGGAGGAGATTTCTCCTTATGATAGTCAAACATGCTTAATACGCAAAATCTTTTTAATATTATAATTAGTGCATAGTGCAGAAAACATTTTGAAAGTATAATATTAATCTTAGCCAGCATACAACCATTATTGTATGCCTACTATAGCTACCATGTTCAATAGCAGGTTACCGCAACATTCCATGGCAGGTTATATAACTAAAACCGTACAAGGCGCGTATTGTTTCTTTGGATTTCCAACAAATGATCAGGCTAAGGAACTTCCTACTGCCACATGGGTACGCCTCTGGAGGGACGTCCTGAGAACCTACCCAGATCTCTGCCAATACAAGGTCGGGTTACCTCTGTAACTAGGTAAATACTACTCGAGTATGCCATCCCCTGGTCCTTTGGGACCTTTATCCGAGGATCCTCAACCACAAAGCAACAACCACAAAGCAACAACCACAAAGTATATATAAAATATTTGCGGTAACAACATGGGTTAAATATCTGGGCTCCATACCATGATACCACCCTTTTCCAGAAAGAAATGACATACCCTCAAGGGCGCGACCCTCATAACTTGCCGCATCTTTCCTGTTTTGACCATTTTCGGGGTGTGTGGTCCGATGAGGTCTCGTCCACAAAGCTACACTTTTCACAAAGTCATGCTTTGATCAACAAATGATCAGCATCACTTCGTATGTCATGTTACCAAATTGGGAATGCATTACAAGTAACAATCAACTACATAACCTATGAGCTCGTACGTTTTAGAGAAGGGTGTTAAGCTAAGAGAATAAATTCTCCACCACCAACAGAAATGTATTTGATAGAAACCAGCTTTACATCTCAAAGTGTAACGTTAGACACACATACATACAAGTCCTTTCCAGGATTGAACCGAACCGAAGGCACTTTAAAGAAGCCCTTGCAAATTCGGATATTCACAAATCACGTCCGAAATCCACGTCACAAAGGTGATAAAATATAGATACCGGATCAACCCAGTGCAGAGACATTCGACAGGTAATCCTTCCACTTTCGAAAATACCCGGTCTTCAACACCGTCTTCAAATGCAATCCCATTTCGTCGTATCGTTTTTCGAAATGGGTTCTATGACACAAGGTCCTCTCCCGGCTAATCCGAATAACGAGCGCTTATTTTAAAAATAAGTGTTACATTCAGATTTCAACAAATCACAACAAATTTTCACTTTGATCTTTTATATATAAGATCCATCACAATCACAAAGGTTCGATGTGGTTTTCGGATATCCACTTGGAATCCGACGCCCGGTCGCATCGAAATTCTAATGTCATTAAAGACCGATATTAATAGTCGGTTATTTAACTATCAATCAACATTCACAACAATCACTAAATTTCAAATAATTTTTCCCCAGTCATTATTTTCAAAATATCATCGCAAGACATAATTTTAACATTTCAACACTTTGGAAACAAATTTCAAATCAATTTCCACATTTCAATCCTTTGAAAACAAATTTCAAATCGTTTTTTTCCTTATGCGGAAAACATTTCCAAATATTTATTTGTTTCCACTGAAAATCTGTCAAGTTCAAATATTTTAAAATAATTTAAAATGCTTATCCAAAATATACTTAGAGATATTTAAAATAAAACTATTTTGAAACACTTACTTAAATATTAGTTATGAAAATATTATACTAATGTCTCATATAAATATTCAAGTCCAAACTAACTTTAAAATAAAGTTAGTAGATAGGGTATAACTATTTAAATATTCAATTTCTAAAACCAATACCAATTAAATCTTTAAATCATTACTTCCATAATTAATCAAATAAATCATTACTTTAAAGATTTATAAAACAACTTAAGAACTAATTTCTCCAAAATATTCTTTTAAAACCAACTCTAGAACTTTTAATTTATATTCGAAAGCTACTTTGAAAACATACTCGGCTTTTCAGGGAAAGTACACCTTTCATTCTAAAATAGTTCGGTCAAATCAATTTATAAATCTTTTTGGATTTATTTTAAATTTAGGTTCCAAATACGTAATTTCATTTCCACATTTTTTAAAAATAAATCGATATTTATTTTTAAAACAAATTCCCCTTTCCTTTATAAATTCCCGTTTTGGATTTTTTTTTTTATATTTCCAAATATCCACAGACATACGATTTCTAATCGATTCCTAAATAGTTATTATTTTTACCAAATCAATATCAAATTGATTTTCTAATTTATTTTCAAAACACCAAATCAAATTGATTCTCAAATTTATTTCAAATGCCAAATTTATTATCTTTTGAAACAAATTCCTTCTTTTAAATTTATTCAGTTTTCTAAAATTAATTTATTATAATTTTCTACTAAATTTCAAAAGTCCAATTTTATCTATTTCTGGTATCCTACGATACCAAAAATATATTCGGCTAAATTTTAGCCTTCAATGATTTCAATCACAATATAATTACACAAAGATTATCAACACAATATATGAAACAAATTCAAATGTTTGAGGAATCCAGTTGGATTCCTCCAACCTGTTTCCCTGTATCCACAGACGTTAGCACAAAAATTAAATACCAATTCCACTTCGAGGTGGAATATCGCGGTATATGGGATTTATAAATATCATCCGCTATTATGCGGTACATAGGGTCTCATCCGCTATATAATGCGGGAAATCAACAACTCCAATATATATTATATACTACTTTATATATAATATCATCCAACGAATAATTATTATAAATCAATCATCCAAGCACACAGTCAATCAATTTTAAATCTAACTATTCAAAATTTACATCAGAACAATATTGATTGAGTGAGAAGATCTCACCTTTTCTTTTATTTTGCAATCCATTTCCATTCTGACTTGTCTCTTCATAGTTTTAGACCTTGTACAACAATTATATGCTTTTTATTAATGTTTGAACAAATCGAACAATCACTTATTAAATTATTAAATCGATTAACAATTTTATTCAAACTGATAATTTCAAATTTTAAACTAATAAATTTTCCTGTATATATAAATTCCCATATATATATATTCAATCAAAGGAAAATACCTTACAGTTTTAAATAAGCCTCAGCATGTTCGAACACCCCTGCCAAAAACCCCAAATTGAACCACCGTATGCTCGCCTACACATTCAACCGTCGACGATGCTTACTGATTTGCATGCGAACATCAGGCGACATCGATGCCGACGCAGCCTCGCGTGACTCGAGATCGCTGGCCATCGCGATTGGAACTCGCCGAACCACCCCTCAGCTGCGACCCAACTCCTCAAACATGCGATAGCGGCCCCACCCATGCTTTCCAAAAATCGAAACCCTAGCCAGAAAAGCCAATGGACTTTGCCTGCGAACTCGAGTTCCTCCCACAATTGAACGCCTCATCGCAACCTCGTATGCCATCTAATCGAGTAGCTGCACCTCGCTACACCCCTCTTCGTCCACACAACTCGACTTCGAGATCTAGTAAATCGAGCCGCCATCGCTACTTTCGAGCATCTCGCGACAGTCGCCATTGTTTTGATTTCAGGCTCGGCTTCGAACACGACACGAAATCGCGAATCAAAATTGATCGAGGCTTCGACCATTTTTTTGGATTTTGATTTTTTTCTGAAGGAAGGAATTCACGAGTTAAAATATAAAGGAGAAGGTGGCTTCAGGTATACGATAGATTGAGTTTGACTTTTAAACTATATATATATATATATATAATATCTCATTTTACATAACTAAAATTCTGAACTCCTATCGAGGCATGTCGTTAGGCGTTTATAACGTCGTACCCCTATTCCGAATCCAATGGAACAAATCTCGGGCTCCAATTTGATCGTATGTGGAAGATAGCTATTTAAATCGACTATTTAAATTAAATTCAACTAAATTATTTCTAGATGTTTCTAGATCGAACGACCAAACAGTGAATCCAAACGCTACGAAATTTGAAATCCGATAATAATACAATATTACGGATCCAATGTAACTGGTTTCATCGAATTCCGAGACTGTGCCTCGGAAGGCTATTTTTAAATATCAATTTAAACGATATCTTTTCAAAACTTAACAAAACATTTCCAAATCCAATTCTGAAGCTTCCATTATCTTCAGTATTATCAATATGGATTTTCTAAGCCTTTAAAATATTTTTAACAAGCTTAAAACTGAAGATTCAAAATTTTACCCAACTTCAATAAATTAAATCCAATAATTTAAATTGAAAATTTCATAGTTATATTTGAAATTCAAGTTAAACTAATCTCCAAATATTTAAAATCAATTAAATATTTCATTTCAAATGTTAGAAATTTCCGGGTCATCACATCCTTCCCCCTTAAAAGAATTTCGTCCCGGAATTACTAGTTAAGAAGAATGATCCTTAACCCATTTACTATTTACCCAAACCCAAATAGTTTTTTCAACTTTCTAAAACAAATCTTTTACTAAAGGCTCATTATCATTTCAACTAATTTTCCAAATTCAATCATAAATTTCCAAACAACCTTGTTTACTTAACCAATTCAAATTTAAATTTAAATTCAAATTTTCAAAACTTTCTCAAAATTTTTCTAACTCCCTAAATTTTCGAAAAATTTCTCCAACCTCTCCTTTGCACGGCTAGCTCGGTACGACTACAAAATGGCACCACAGGCCCCCAGATTTCAAAAAGAAAACAAAAAGCCAAGTGGCTAGACAAGAAAATCATCAAATTTCATATAGAAATTTAAATACATACCTTTTGTCGAGCAATTCAAATTTATCTTCGAAATCAAAATCCCAATTCCATTTCCTTTAATGCACCTGTATATCCTGCTAGCTATAATATTCAATTACAACATTCAAATTTATTTTGCACATTCCTTTACAAAATTTTCAATATATACTTCTTATACCATTTTTACTTTATTATTGAAGTTTTATATCCATTTTCATTCTATCTTGCATTTTCACTTTCATTTGAATTCAATTTATACTTCAATTCCATTTGGATTCAATTTACCTACTGAATATTGAATTTTTTTATCTACTATCTTTCATTCACAATTGATTCATATCACTAATTTAAATTAGTTTCATTTACTAATTCATTTTATTTCACACAATTCAAATTGGTTTTCGATATTCAGTTTCAATCCCAGTTTTATTCTTTTATCCATCCCCAAAAATCTATTTTCAATTCACCATTTGGTTTACAACCACTTATATTTAAACTGGATTTCAAATTACATATGAATTTAATTTATCTTTCGTTTATAATTATTGAATTTCGATTCATTTCAAATCATATTCAATTTCATCATTCCTTTAATTAGTTTTATTTACTAATTTTATTTCAATATTTCACTTTGTTTAATAGAAACCAAATTCAATTCCAATTCCAATTCCAATTCTATTTACTTACAAATTCGAAATGAATTTCAACATTCAATTCACTTTCATGTACTTGAAATTGCAAATTTATTCATTTCTTCACAATTTATTTTCCATCTTAATAATTTTATTCCAATCATTTTAGTCTATTAGACTTCTAAAATTCACCTTTATTCAAATTAACTCAAGTTAATTTCAGTTTAAATCTGAATTTTCTGAGTTTTCAAACTTATTTATAACATAACTATTTTTAATAAAATTACAGAGTCTTTTCAACAATTCAAAACCATTTTTGAAATCAATTCAAATTATCCGTTTTGAATTCCCAAAACCAAACCCAGTTTGCAAACAACTTTAATTTAAAACAATTCGGTAGCAATTCCTCTTTTGGAAACTCGAAAATGAACACCGATGATGTCGCGATCATCGTCGAAATTATTTTCCAGCGACCTAAAAGAGTTTAGAGCTTTTATCCCTCCAAAATTTTTTTTCCAAAACTTGAAAACTATTTCCAATCCCAAAAGGAATTTAATTTCCAAACTTCCCGAATTTCAAATATTTTCAAGAACATTTCCAAATATTTCACTGGAATTCTATTTCAAATTATAAATCTCATTTACAATTTACATTTACGAATCCCATTTGGGTTTTTATTTTCTTAGCTTTTGGTTTTGATTTCAGTTCCTCATACAACGATGATAATAATTTAATATTACCGCTTCCTAGCAACCAAGCAACCATATATTATAATAATTCATAGAAAATTTATTTCTTTTATATACGAAAATTGTTTGGGTAAAATTATTTCATTTACCCTATTTTAAAACGATATCATGTCGAATTTGTTCTGTACATGTGTTTAGAGATCCCTATCAATAACGTTAATTACTCGTATTGACCAGAATCCATATACCACTCAACAATCCAATCAAGACAATATAAAACAATTTTATATTCACTAACAAATGCATGCTCATATCTATTATTACACTCACACTCATTCTAGAGTACTGCTGACCCTATCTCTAATGAGTAACACCCAACAGAGCCAAGGTTATCGCTTAACCAATTGCTCTGATACCACATTTGTAACGACCCGATTTTTCGATGCCCGAAAGTCGACATCAATACGTCCACTGTATCAAATGCCGCACAGTCGAATGCCGTAAAACCGAACCGCTAGGGTTTAAGAATAAAGAGGTAGAAGAAGAAGATAGAAGAAGAAAATAGAACAATAACAGAATCTCACGTTTCGCAGTGGAACAAATATAGTAGATAAATGAATACCTTTAAAACAAAGAACTATATCAGTTATTACATTACATCACATTACATTATCAGAGTGTTACAACAACAAACAGCGGAAAAGAATATAACACATATTAGTGATACGCTTCGCCATCCAGCTTGCTCCTGATCTCCACAGCATCTCTTTTTAGACTTCGCTCTAGAATAATGATAACCTGACCCTAGGCTGCACGTGTGGAAAATTATGGGCACCCAGAGTTTAGAAAGGGAACAATAAACTCCAGGTCAGTCGTGGGACTGGTGTGAGATCCTAAAAATAGTTCTTTTCACAAAGAAAATAAAAAGAAATCCGCTATGCTTTTGGAAAATGAAACTACCATAAGGCCTCCCACCACACACACAATGCAAATGCAGAATTGAAGGAGATTTCTCCTTATGATAGTCAAACATGCTTAATACGCAAAATATTTTTAATATTATCATTAGTGCATAGTGCAGAAAACATTTTGAAAGTATAATATTAATCTTAGCCAGCATACAACCATTATTGTATGCCTACTATAGCTACTATGTTCAATAGCAGGGTATCACCACATTCCATGACAAGTTATACAACTAAAACCGTAAAGGGCGCGTATTGTTTCTTTGGATTTCCAACAAATGGTCAGGCTAAGGAACTTCCTACTACCACTTAGGTACGCCTCTGGAGGGACGTCCCGAGAACCTACCCGGATCTCTGCCAACACAAGGTCGGGTTACCTCTGTAACTAGGTAACTACTACTCGAGTATGCAATCCCCCGGTGCTTTGGGACCATTATCCGAGGATCCTCAACCACAAAGCAACAACCACAAAGTATATATAAAATATTTGCGGCAACAACATGGGTTAAATATCTGGGCTCCATACCATGATACCACCCTTTTCCAGAAGGAAATGACATACCCTAAAGGGCGCGACCCTCATAACCTTGCCGCATCTTTCCTGTTTCGACCATTTCCGGGGTGTGAGGTTCGATGAGGTCTCGTCCACAAAGCCACACTTTTCACAAAGTCATGCTTTGATCAACAAATGATCAGCATCACTTCGTATGTCACATTACCAAATTGGGAATGCATTACTAGTAACAATCAACTACATAATCTCTGAGCTCGTACGTCTTGGAGAAGGGTGTTAAGCTAAGAGGATAAATTCTCCGCCACCAACAGAAATGTATTTGATAGAAACCAGCTTTACATCTCAAAGTGTAACATCAGACACACATCCATACAAGTCCTTTCCAGGATTGAACGGAACCTAAGGCACTTCAAAGAAGCCCTTGCAGATCCAGATATTCACAAATCACGTCCGAAATCCTCGTCACAAAGGTGATAAAATCTCGATACCGGAGCAACCCAGTGCAGAGACATTCGACAGGTAATCCTTCCGCTTTTGAAAATACCCGGTCTTCAACACCGTCGTCAAATGCAATCCCATTCGTCGTATCGTTATTCGGAATGGGTTCTATGACACAAGGTCCTCTCCCGGCTAATCCGAATAACGAGCGCTTATTTTAAAAATAAGTGTTACATTCAGATTTCAACAAATCATAACAAATTTTCACTTTGATCTTTTAAATATAAGATCCATCACAATCACAAAGGTTCGATGTGTTTTCGGATATGCACTTGGAATCCGACCCCCGGTCGCATCAAAATTCTAATGCCATTAAAGGCCAATATTGATAGTCGGTTATTTAAGTATCAATCAACATTCACAACGATCGCTAAATTTCAAATAATTTTTCCCCAGTCATTATTTTCAAAATATCATCGCAAGACATAACTTTAACATTTCAACACTTTGAAAACAGATTTCAAATCAATTTACACATTTCAATCCTTTGAAAACAAATTTCAAATCATTTTTTTCCTTATGCGGAAGACATTTCCAAATATTTATTTGTTTCCACTGAAAATCTGCCGAGTTCAAATATTTTAAAATAATTTAAAATGCTTATCCAAAATATACTTAGAGATATTTAAAATAAAACTATTTTTAAACACTTGCTTAAATATTAGTTATGAAAATATTATACTAATGTCTCATATAAATATTCAAGTCCAAACTAACTTTAAAATAAAATTAGTAGATAGGGTATAACTATTTAAATATTCAATTTCTAAAACCAATATCAATTAAATCTTTAAATCATTACTTCCATAATTAATCAAATAAATCAATACTGTAAAGATTTACAAAACAATTTAAGAACTAATTTCTCAAAAATATTCTTTTAAAACCAACTCTAGAACTTTTAATTTATATTCGAAAGCTACTTTGAAAACAGACTCGACTTTCCAGGGAAAGTACACCTTTCATTCTAAAATGGTTCAGTTAAATCAATTTATAAATCTTTTTGGATTTATTTTAAATTTACATTCCAAATCCTAAATTTCCTTTCCACACTTTTTAAAAATAAATCGATATTTATTTTTAAAACAAATTCCCTTTCCTTTATAAATTCCCATTTTGGATTTTTTTTATTTTTTTATTTCCAAATATCCACATATATACAATATTCAAATTGATTCCCAAATAGTTATTATTTTTACTAAATGAATATCAAATTGATTTTCTAATTTATTTTTAAAACAACAAATCAAATTGATTCTCAAATTTATTTCGAATGCCAAATTTATTATCTTTTGAAACAAATTCCTTCTTTTAAATTTATTCAATTTTCTAAAATTAATTTATTATAATTTTCTACTAAATTTCAAAGACCAATTTTACCTATTTCTGGTATCCTGCGATAACAAAAATATATTCGACTAAATTTTAGCCTTCAATGATTTCAATCATAATATAATTACACAAAGATTATCAACACAACATATGAAACAAATTCAAATGTTTGAGGAATCCAGTTGGATCCCTCGATCCTATTTCCCTGCATCCACAAACGTTTGCACAACAATTAAATACCAATTCCACTTCGAGGTGGAATATCGCGGTATATGCGATTTATAAAATATCATCCGCTATTATGCGGCGCATAGGGTCTCATCCGCTATATAATGCGGGAAATCAACAACTCCAATATATATTATATACTACTATATATATAATATCATCCAATGAATAATTATTATAAATCAATCATCCAAGCACACAGTCAATCAATTTTAAATCTAACTATTCAAAATTTAAATCAGAACAATATTGATTGAGTGAGAAGATCTCACCTTTTCTTTTATTTTGCAATCCATTTCCATTCTGACTTGTCTCTTCACAGCTTTAGACCTTGTACAACAATTATATGCCTTTTATTAATGTTTGAATAAATCGAACAATCACTTATTAAATTATTAGATCGACTAACAATTTTATTCAAATTGATAATTTCAAATTTTAAACTAATAAATTTTCCAGTATATATAAATTCCCATATATATTCAATCAAAGGAAAGTACCTTACAATTTTAAATAAGCCTCGGCATGTTCGAACACCCCTACCAAAAACCCCAAATTGAACCACCGTATGCTCGCCTACACATTTAACCGTCGACGATGCTTACTGATTTGCGTGCGAACATAAGGCGACATCGATGCTGACGCAGCCTCGCGTGACTCGAGATCGCTGGCCATCGCGACTGGAACTCGTCGAACCACCTACTCTGCTGCGGCCCAACTCCTCATCGAACATGCGATAGCGGCCCCGTCCATGCTTTCCAAAAATCGAAACCCTAGCCGTAAAACCTAATTGACTTTGCCTGCGAACTCGAGTTCCTTCCACAATTGAATGCCTCATCGTGACCTCATATGCCATCTGTGACGCCCCACCTCTATACCCATGCTAGCCAAGGACACTACAGGGTAATGCTGTCAACTAACACGGAGAATAAGGCTGGTTGGGAGCGACCATCTATAGCCTTGCTCTAACTATCTATTGAATACATCGACAATAATCATACAAAGCAGATCGACATATCCAATGAATATTTAAAACAAAACCATAGGTGGTAGGAGGATCTATCAGAACAGAATATAACAACTCAATGTAATATACATCACAGAACAGTAGATCATCATATACACATGTACAGATACATAATAGAGTTTACAAAATAATACACGTCAAGTGGTATAGCAAACCACAATATACAGACGAATCAAAAGAATACATATATCAGAGTTATAATAAAAGGACTACACAAAAAGCTTTAACAAAAAGGAACAAGCTGAATAGTCCATGCGGAAGCAAAATAGGCTAAGTCCAAAAGCACATAACCTGAAACATCTCGGTCTGACCCGAGTATAAAATACACGGGTCAGTCTAGCTAAACAAATCAGTTAGATAAACTGAACAATAATAACCTGCAAGGTTACAAAGTATAACAAATATCCCTAAAAGAGATAACACAATCATCTAACAAAAGATGAGTCATATGATAACAAGCCTCATATCATCGGCAACACATAGAAACAAAGGATAGGAATATCCCAAAACAAGCCATAAAGGCAAATAACAAATACCAATGAAGGTAACACAAGTTCCACAAGGTAATCGCTACATATCATGAGGCTCAAAAAGACCAACACCGAAGGGAGATACCTAGGGAATATACATATCAATGAAACATCATAAAATTGCTCGAGCTCAGTACTGTATAAACAAGGATCCATGATCCCGAAGACTCCAAACCCAATATCACCCATGCGGCTCATAACGACCAACATCGGAAGCGATACTAAAGGGCAACCCAATATCACCCATGCGGCTCATAACGACCAACATCGGAAGCGATACTATAGGGCAACAAACCCGAAGGCACAAACCCGAAGGTACAAACCCGAAGGCAACATACCCGAAGGCAACAAACCGTAGTGGTGAAGGTCTGGAGGCCCAGTACTGGACACCACTAACTGGCGGAATATGTCATAACTCTCAAAAAGGAATCCGAAAAGTGGTAACGTGAGTCCCATAACCACTCGTTCGCACTAAACGGTTTACTATCCGTTAGTTAATTTCACACTCAAAGCAGTACAAAGTTCACCTCATATCATCGGTAAACCAAACCCGTAGGTTAAAACGATCAATTGAATAGGTCGGGGATTAATCGGAAGGATAAACGCACAGATTCATGGTCTGTGTTTTGCCCAACCATTTAATCACCCTTCCACTTCGCTCGAAGTGCGAAATTGTGCGTGTGTTTTAAATAGAATTTATAAATCGGAGAAGCGAACATTTAATACGATTTGAAGAAATCATTTATTAAAAACCCATGAATGAATTCAAAAAGGAATCATCAAGGTAAAATATGCATAAACAACTAATTGGAATCAATATGCATCAATCAAATTTGGGAAACTAAACGAACAAGGTAATTTGGCAAAAACAGCATATTCAGACGTCTGAAAGAAGGGATTCAGACGTCTTAATTTGGAATTTAATTTGTTTTTCAAAAGAGAATTCAGACGTCTGAATCTAAACTTTCAGACGTCTGAAATAGGCATTATTTTGCCTATTTCCTTTCTGGTTGAATATTAGCACTTTCATACATCTGGAATATAAATTCAGACGTCTGAATCTGGGGATAAAAATCTTCCCCGGAACTATATTCAGACGTCTGAAAATAAGGTTTCAGACGTCTGAAACCTGATGGTCAGGCATTTCCTGAACCTAGGCCATCTATGGCCAAGAAAATCGAAAGCAATCGGATGCGTGTTGATTATGGGCTTACGTCAAACGACTACCCAATCTTAACGACACACTCAAATACTCCGAACAACATAAACATCAACCATATAAGGTTTTACATAGATTTGGCTTCAAAAATCATAATTTGGCAATTTCACCGAATCAATCCAATCAAATGCAAAAGCATATGAACAAGTGTTAGGAATTCATACCTAACATCAATGATATCAAAAAAAGTAGATGTGAGTTCAAAACTCACCTTTTAATTCAAAAACAAGGAAGAAGGAGTTCAATTTGCAAGGAGAAGACCAACTAATCTCCACTTCCACTCAACTAGCTTCAATCTAAGATCAAAACAAGTATTTCCTAAGTTTAGGTTTAGGAATTTCTGAGATTGAAGAGAGAAAGAGATAGAGAAGATGAATAGAAGGCTTACCAATAGCTTCTCTTTGATTTTGGAGCAAGAATCAAGTTGCAAGAAGAAACTAGGGCTGGAAAATATCTATTTCCACTTCCCCTCCACCATTTTTAGTTTTCTTAAGCTAAAGGAATGAAATGAGGGTGAATGGATGAAGAGTTAATGAGCTAGGGGGGAGGTTAAGAGGAGATTGGGGCTGAACCCAAACTCAAACCCAAGTAGAAAAAGTTGCCAAATTCAACTTATTCCAAACATATCAAAGCTTATACTCAAAAAATCGCAAACGCCATTTTGGAATCAATGGGAATGGTTTCGAGTTCCAATTCGGCCATTTGCAAAAAGTGACATTTCGGACCAAAAATTCGACTAACGACACTATATTTAAATAAAATACTTAAATATAAAATCGTTAAATATGCGGGTTGTTACAGATCTCCCCTCCTTACAAAATTGCGTCCCCGCAATTCCTAAAGATGATATTTGTAACAACTACATACATACAACATTCAAAAGAAAAGAAAATAAGCTTGAGATGAAAAGATATACTCACCGTTCCCAAGCAAAGATAGAAGGCCCAGATAAGATCGCTCAATATACTCTCTGGTTTCCCAAGTACAGTCATTGGGATTAGCGGACCATTGAACATTAACGAGCGGCACGTCCTTGTTCCGAAGGTGTCGCACCTCCGTGTCAAGTACGCGAATAGGCTGTTGTACAATAGATAAGTCCGGTGAGATCTCAAGCTCAAGAAAATCAGGAGAATCAATAACAAAATCCGATTCCCGAAGACACTTCCGAAGTTGCGAGACATGAAACACGTCATGAATGCCAGATAAATGAGCAGGAAGTGAAACTCTATAAGCCACAGGGCCAATACGTTCAGTAATAGAAAATGGTCCTATATAGTGAGGAGCCAATTTTCCAGTCGTACTGAAACGCATAACCCCTTTTAAAGGAGAAACACGAATAAAAACAAGATCACCAATCGAGAACTCAAGAGGCTTCCTACGGCTGTCCGCGTAGGATTTATGGCGACTCTGTGCCTCTTTCATTCTCAACCGGATAAGATCAATCTTCTCGGAAGAGTCACGAACAAAATCTGGACCAAGAATAAGCTTCTCCCCAGATTCCAACCAACAAGAAGGTGATCGACATGGCCTTTCGTATAAGGCTTCGAAAGGAGCCATACCGATACTAGACTGAAAACTATTGTTGTAGGAGAACTCTACAAGAGGTAGGTGATCCTCCCAACAACCACCGAAATCAAAAATACAAATACGGAGAAGATCTTCCAAGATACGATTCACCCGTTCAGTCTGTCCGTCAGACTGCGGATGATAAGCTGTACTAGAATTTAGCTTTGTCCCCAAAGCTTGCTGAAGACTCTGCCCAAAATGACTCATGAATAAAGGATCACGATCACTCACAATAGAACTAGGAACACCGTGAAGTCTCACGATTTCCTTGATATATAACTTAGCCAAATGCGAAGCAGTCCTGTTAGACTTAATAGGGATAAAATGAGCAGACTTGGTGAGGCGATCAACAATAACCCAAATGCTAGAATGGCCCGATCTCGAACGAGGTAGGCCGTCAATGAAATCTATAGAAATCTGATCCCATTTCCACAATGGAATCTCTAGAGGCTAAAGAAGACCAGAAGGACGCTGATGTTCGGCCTTAAAACGCTGACAAGTTATGCAGTTACTCACATAACCCGCCACATCGCGCTTCATGCCTTCCCAATAATAAAGACGATGCATATCGGCATACATCTTACTACTACCAGGATGAATGGTATACTTAGAACGATGACAGTCATCAAGAATGTCATGCCTAAGTGCAAAATCAGAAGGCACAAAAAGACGGTTCTTCTAGCGAAGACACCCATGAGAATCAATGCTGAAATCCCGCAACGCCTCATCACAGGATCCAGACTCACAAAGCTGAATAAGATGCAACAAATCAGGATCACGCCGCTGGGCATCGGCAATACGATCCGATAAAATAGGTCGAGCTCCCAAACTAAATAATAGAATAGGAGTATCAGAAGATGAACCTCGATCCCGAATTTCACAAAAAGATAGAGTCTCAAGAATATTCCATTCGGCAAGCATCATAGAAATAACAGCCGAATGTTTGCGACTAAGCGCATCAGCAACACGATTACCCTTACCAGGGGTATACTGGATATCAAAGTCATAGGAAGCAAGAAACTCGAGCCAACGCTGTTGTCTCATATTGAGTTCCTTCTGAGTGAACAAGTACTTCAAGGATTTATGATCGGTATAAAGAATGAAGCGCTCGCCCAATAAATAGTGTTGCCAAATCTTCAAGGCAAAGACAATGGCGGCTAACTCAAGATCATGAGTGGCATAGCGAACTTCATTCCGACGCAGTTGCCTAGAAGCATAAGCAACTACCCGATCCTTCTGCAAAAGAACAGCACCGAGACCACTACCACAAGCATCGGTCTAGACAACAAGATCCTGATTCCCCTCGGGAACCACTAAAATAGGAGCATTAGTGAGAAGCTCCTTTAATGTCTGAAAGGAAGCTTCACACTTGTCGGACCAAATAAAACGAACGCCTTTCCGAGTAAGGCCGGTGAGAGGAAGCACAACCCGAGAAAAATCCTTAATGAACCAACGGTAATAACCCGCCAATCCAAGGAAGCTACGAATCTCATGCACATTCTCAGGCCTCTTCCAATTCTGGATGGCTTCGATCTTTGAGGGATCGACAGAAATGCCATCGGAAGATACAACATGGCCTAAGAACTTAACCTTATTCTCCCAAAAATGGCACTTGGAGAATTTGGCTCTAAGCTGATGGTGACGGAGGGTATTCAGGACAATTTTCAAGTGATTAGCATGCTCGGCTTCAGACTTAGAATAAATAAGGATATCATCAATGAACACAAGAACGAACTTATCGAGATATTCCCGGAATACTCGATTCATGAGATTGACAAAGAAAGCAGGAGCGTTCGTCAAACCGAACGGCATAACGAGCCACTCAAAAGAACCATAACGAGTGCGGAAAGCGGTAAGAGGAATGCTATCTTCCGCGACTCGTAACTGATGAAAACCTGTGGCAAGGTCTAGCTGAGAAAAGACCTTAGCACCACTCAATAGATCGAACATATCATTGATCCGAGGCAATGGATACCTATTCCTGATGGTTAACTCGTTAAGTTTGCGATAGTCAATGCAAAGCCTAAGAGTTCCATCGGACTTCTTCACGAAGAAGACCGCGGATCCCTACGGAGAAAAACTGGACTAAATTAACTGCTTGGATTCAAGCTCTAAAAGCTGCTTCTTGAGTTCCTCATTTTCCTTTGTAGACATCCTCGTGGGAGGATGACTAACTGGTTGCGCGCTTGGAATGAGATCAATGCGGAACTCAATTGCCCGCTTAGGTGGCAAACCCGGAAAAGGCTCAAAAACATCAGAAAAGTCACAAGCAATAGGAATACGAGATATATCATCATCATCATCTCCCGAGTCAAGAGAATATAAAGCCATTTTGGAATTATCCACATCCCGAAGAATAAGATATAGCTGAGCAGGCGAATCCGGATGTCGAAGATATATAATTCTCTCCGAACAAATAATCCTGGCATCATATCTTACTAGCCAGTCCATACCCAAAATCAAATCAAATCAAATCCCAGACAAGAAATAACATGCAGACTCACACGAAAAGAAAAGCCACATAAAACAATCTCAACATCATCACAAAGCAAGCTAAGGGTCGTGGATCCCCCAATAGGATTCGCAATCCTCAAAGAAGTAACCAGACAAGAAACATCCAAAGATAAATCATCAACGAGCTTTTTCGATACGAAAGAATGTGAAGCACCCGTATCGAAAAGAACTCGAATACTATGGTCATGAAATAAAATAGAACCTTCCAAAATAGATGGGGATATACCTTTGGGCCGAGAGGGACCTTCAGAAGCCTTAACAGCATAAAGCCTGCTAGACATGGCACCAGCCGGAATAGTAGGGCAAGCTGAAACATGATGACCTTCTTCTTGCAATAACGGCAGAAGAGAGGCTTAGGACAAGCTCGAATAATATGATCTGGAGAACCATAATTGAAACACTTCCGAATGAAAGGTGTTTCGAAAGACTGAGGCTGAGAGCTAGGACCACCGGTCTTCTTCTTCTTAGAAGGAAAAGGCTTCTTCTGAAATGGAAACGACCTCTTGTTGGGGTTCTTGGAAACCACAACATCAACATCACTATCACACTCCTTCTCGATGGTCTCGAGATGAAGCGCCGAATCAACCAACTCCTAAAAAGAAAGCTTAAGCTGGAGCAACAAAGACTTCTTAAGATATTTCTTAAGACCAGAAACAAACTTCAAATTCTTCTTATAAGAAGTGCTAATGAATTCAAGGCTATACTTAGATAAAGCCTCGAATGATGCAACATACTCAGAAACAGAAGATTTTCCTTGCTTCAACTCAAGGAAGCGACGGGTCAATAAAACCTTTTCAGATTCAGGAACGAACTTGAGTTCAAATCGCTCCCGAAACTGAGTCCAAGAAAGAGTAGACTCATCAATTTCGGCTACAAGAAGCTCATACCAATCAAGAGCACGCTCTTGTAATAAGCTAGAAGTTACAAGAACTCTATCATGGTCAGAAAGATCCATACGAGAGAAGATACGCTCGCACGTGCGAAACCAAGCTTGGACTTCAAGAACGGACTCGGAGCCTTTAAACGGCTTTCCTCCAAGATAAGCAAAATCACTGCACTAACGTGCAAAGGCAGACTTGCAAGGTGGAGACACTCGAGGAGGAACTGGAGGCTGAGTGCTCCTAAACAATTCCAAAAACTGATCGGCAGACATATAAACGCCATCCGGATGTGAGCCACTGGATTGCCCAACACCCGAGCGTTGTCCTCTGCCTCTTCCAGCCATACGTTGAAAGCAAGATAAGAACAAGATTATCCACAAGGTAGATAATTCAATACGGAATACTATGGAATAAAGTGCATTCCTAGACATATTCCCCAAATTCTATCTAACCTTTGATGGAAGAAGGAATAGAAAGGCACGATGATTCAAAGATTTGTATCACTTATACACTTTGATGTACCATAATATGTGCATCTATTCTGTGTTTATCATATTTTGTTCTGAATTCAGCTCTGACGCCACACCGTGACGCCCCACCTCTATACCCACGCTAGCCAAGGACACTACAGGGTAATGCCGTCAACTAACACGGAGAATAAGGCTGGTTGGGAGCGACCATCTATAGGCTTGCTCTAACTATCTATTGAATACATCGACAATAATCATACAAAGCTGATCGACATATCCAATGAATACTTAAAACAAAACCATAGGTGGTTGGAGGATCTATCTGAACGGAATATAACAACTCAAATGTAATATACATCACAGAACAGTAGATCATCATATACACATGTACAGATACATAACAGAGTTTACAAAATAATACACGTCAAGTGGTATAGCAAACCACAATATACAGACGAATCAAAAGAATACATATATCAGAGTTACAATAAAAGGACTACACAAAAAGATTTAACAAAAAGGAACAAGCTGAATAGTCCATGCGGAAGCAAAATAGGCTAAGTCCAAAAGCACCTAACCTGAAACATCTCGGTCTGACCGAGTATAAAATACACGGGTCAGTCTAGCTAAACAAATCAGTTAGATAAACTGAACAACAATAACCTGCAAGGTTACAAAGTATAGCAAATATCCCTAAAAGAGATAACACAATCATCTAACAAAAGATGAGTCATATGATAACAAGCCTCATATCATCGGCAACACATAGAAATAAAGGATAGGAATATCCCAAAACAAGCCATAAAGGCAAATAACAAATACCAATAAAGGCAACACAAGTTCCACAAGGTAATCGCTACATATCATGAGGCTCAAAAAGACCAACACCGAAGGGCGATACCTAGGGAATATACATATCAATGAAACATCATAAAATTGCTCGAGCTCAGTACTGTATAAATAAGGATCCATAAGCCCGAAGACCCCAAACCCAATATCACCCATGCGGCTCATAACGACCAACATCGGAAGCAGTACTTAAGAGCAACCCAATATCACCCATGCGGCTCATAACGACCAACATCGAAAGCGATACTACAGGGAAACAAACCCGAAGGCACAAACCCGAAGGTACAAACCCGAAGGCAACATACCCGAAGGCAACAAACCGTAGTGGTGAAGGTCCGGAGGCCCAGTAGTGGACACCACTAACTGGCGGAATGTGTCATAACTCTCAAAAAGGAATCTGAAAAGTGGTATCGTGAGTCCCATAACCACTCGTTCACACTAAATGGTTTACTATCCGTTAGTTAATTTCACACTCAAAGCAGTACAAAGTTCACCTCATATCATCGGTAAACCAAACCCGGAGGTTAAAACGATCAATTGAATAGGTCGGGGATTAATTGGAAGGATAAACGCACAGATTCATGGTCCGTGTTTTGCCCAACCATTTAATCACCCTTCCACTTCGCTCGAAAGGCGAAATTGTGCGTGTGTTTTAAATAGAATTTATAAATCGGAGAAGCGAACTTTTAATACAATTTGAAGAAATCATTTATAAAAAACCCGTGAATGAATTCAAAAAGGAATCATCAAGGTCAAATATGCATAAACAACTAATTGGAATCAATATGCATCAATCAAATTTGGAAAACTAACGAACAAGGCAATTTGGCAAAAACAGCATATTCAGACGTCTGAAAGAAGGGATTCAGACGTCTGAATCTGGAATTTAATTTGTTTTTCAAAAGAGAATTCAGACGTCTGATTCTAAAATTTCAGACGTCTGAAATAGGCATTATTTTGCCTATTTCCTTTCTGGTTGAAAATTAGCACTTTCAGAGGTCTGGAATATAAATTCAGACGTCTGAATCTGGGGATAAAAATCTTCCCCAGAACAATATTCAGACGTCTGAAAATAAGGTTTCAGACGTCTGAAACCTGATGGTCAGGCATTTCCTGAACCTAGACCATATATGGCCAAGCAAATCGAAAGCAATCGGATGCGTGTTGATTATGGGCTTACGTCAAACGACTACCCAACCTTAACGACACACCCAAACACTCCGAACAACATAAACATCAACCATATAAGGTTTTACATAGATTTGGCTTCAAAAATCATAATTTGGCAATTTCACCGAATCAATCCAATCACAAGAAAAAGCATATGAACAAGTGTTAGGAATTCATACCTAACATCAATGATATCAAAAGAAGTAGATGTGAGTTCAAAACTCACCTTTTAATTCAAAAACAAGGAAGAAGGAGTTCAATTTGCAAGGATAAGACCAACTAATCTCCACTTCCACTCAACTAGCTTCAATCTAAGATCAAAACAAGTATTTTCTAAGTTTAGGTTTAGTAATTTCTGAGATTGAAGAGAGAAAGAGATAGAGAAGATGAAGAGAAGGCTTACCAATAGCTTCTCTTTGATTTTGGAGCAAGAATCAAGTTGCAAGAAGAAACTAGGGCTGGAAAATATCTATTTCCTCTTCCCCTCCACCATTTTTAGTTTTCTTAAGCTAAAGGAATGAAATGAGGGTGAATGGATGAAGAGTTAATGAGCTAGGAGGGGTTAAGAGGAGATTGGGGCTGAACCCAAACTCAAACCCAAGTAGAAAAAGTTGCCAAATTCAACTTATTCCAAACATATCAAAGCTTATACTCAAAAAATCGCAAACGCCATTTTGGAATCAATGGGAATGGTTTCGAGTTCCAATTCGGCCATTTGCAAAAAGTGACATTTCGGACCAAAAATCCGACTAACGACACTATATTTAAATAAAATACTTAAATATAAAATCGTTAAATATGCGGGTTGTTACAGATCTCCCCTCCTTACAAAATTGCGTCCCCGCAATTCCTAGAGATGATATTTGTAACAACTACATACATACAACATTCAAAAGAAAAGAAAATAAGCTTGAGATGAAAAGATATACTCACCGTTCCCAAGCAAAGATAGAAGGCCCGGATAAGATCGCTCAATATACTCTCTGGTTTCCCAAGTACAGTCATTGGGATTAGCGGACCATTGAACTTTAACGAGCGGAACGTCCTTGTTCTGAAGGTGTCGCACCTCCGTGTCAAGTACGCGAATAGGCTGTTGTACAATAGATAAGTCCGGTGAGATCTCAAGCTCAAGAAAATCAGGAGAATCAATAACAAAATCCGATTCCCGAAGACACTTTCGAAGTTGCGAGACATGAAACACGTCATGAATGCCAGATAAATGAGCAGGAAGTGAAACTCTAGAAGCCACAGGGCCAATACGTTCAGTAATAGAAAATGGTCCTATATAGCGAGGAGCCAATTTCCCAGTCGTACTGAAACGCATAACCCCTTTTAAAGGAGAAACACGAATAAAAACAAGATCACCAATCAAGAACTCAAGAGGCTTCCTACGGCTGTCCGCGTAGGATTTATGGCGACTCTATGCCTCTTTCATTCTCAACCGGATAAGATCAATCTTCTCGGAAGAGTCACGAACAAAATCTAGACCAAGAATAAGCTTCTCCCCAGATTCCAACCAACAAGAAGGTGATCGACATGGCCTTTCGTATAAGGCTTCGAAAGGAGCCATACCGATACTAGACTGAAAACTATTGTTGTAGGAAAACTCTACAAGAGGTAGGTGATCCTCCCAACAACCACCGAAATCAAAAATACAAATACGGAGAAGATCTTCCAAGATACGATTCACCCGTTCAGTCTGTCCGTCAGATTGCGGATGATAAGCTGTACTAGAATTTAGCTTTGTCCCCAAAGCTTGCTGAAGACTCTGCCCAAAATGACTCATGAATAAAGGATCACGATCACTCACAATAGAACTAGGAACACCATGAAGTCTCACGATTTCCTTGATATATAACTTAGCCAAATGCGAAGCAGTCCTATTAGACTTAATAGGGACAAAATGAGCAGACTTGGTGGGGCGATCAACAATAACCCAAATGCTAGAATGGCCCGATCTCGAACGAGGTAGGCCGTCAATGAAATCTATAGAAATCTGATCCCATTTCCACAATGGAATCTCTAGAGGCTAAAGAAGACCAGAAGGACGCTGATGTTCGGCCTTAAAACGCTGACAAGTTATGCAGTTACTCACATAACCCGCCACATCGCGCTTCATGCCTTCCCAATAATAAAGACGATGCATATCGGCATACATCTTACTACTACCAGGATGAATGGTATACTTAGAACGATGACAGTCATCAAGAATGTCATGCCTAAGTGCAAAATCAGAAGGCACAAAAAGACGGTTCTTCTTGCGAAGACACCCATGAGAATCAATGCTGAAATCCCGCAACGCCTCATCACAGGATCCAGACTCACAAAGCTGAATAAGATGCAACAAATCAGGATCACGCCGCTGGGCATCAGCAATACGATCCGATAAAATAGGTCGAGCTCCCAAACTAAATAATAGAATAGGAGTATCAGAAGATGAACCTCGATCCCGAATTTCACAAAAAGATAGAGTCTCAAGAATATTCCATTCGGCAAGCATCATAGAAATAACAGCCGAATGTTTGCGACTAAGCGCATCAGCAACACGATTACCCTTACCAGGGGTATACTGGATATCAAAGTCATAGGAAGCAAGAAACTCGAGCCAACGCTGTTGTCTCATATTGAGTTCCTTCTGAGTGAACAAGTACTTCAAGGATTTATGATTGGTATAAAGAATGAAGCGCTCGCCCAATAAATAGTGTTGCCAAATCTTCAAGGCAAAGACAATGGCAGCTAACTCAAGATCATGAGTGGCATAGCGAACTTCATTCCGACGCAGTTGCCTAGAAGCATAAGCAACTACCCGATCCTTCTGCAAAAGAACAGCACCGAGACCACTACCACAAGCATCGGTGTAGACAACAAGATCCTGATTCCCCTCGGGAACCACTAAAATAGGAGCATTAGTGAGAAGTTCCTTTAATGTCTGAAAGGAAGCTTCACACTTGTCGGACCAAATAAAACGAATGCCTTTCCGAGTAAGGCCGGTGAGAGGAAGCACAACCCGGGAAAAATCCTTAATGAACCAACGGTAATAACCCGCCAATCCAAGGAAACTACGAATCTCATGCACATTCTCAGGCCTCTTCCAATTCTGGATGGCTTCGATCTTTGAGGGATCGACAGAAATGCCATCGGAAGATACAACATGGCCTAAGAACTTAACCTTATTCTCCCAAAAATGGCACTTGGAGAATTTGGCTCTAAGCTGATGGTGACGGAGGGTATTCAGGACAATTTTCAAGTGATTAGCATGCTCGGCTTCAGACTTAGAATAAATAAGGATATCATCAATGAACACAAGAACGAACTTATTGAGATATTCCCGGAATACTCGATTCATGAGATTGACAAAGAAAGCAGGAGCGTTCGTCAAACCGAACGGCATAACGATCCACTCAAAAGAACCATAACGAGTGCGGAAAGCGGTAAGAGGAATGCTATCTTCCGCGACTCGTAACTGATGAAAACCTGTGGCAAGGTCTAGCTGAGAAAAGACCTTAGCACCACTCAATAGATCGAACATATCATCGATCTGAGGCAATGGATACCTATTCCTGATGGTCAACTCGTTAAGTTTGCGATAGTCAATGCAAAGCCTAAGAGTTCCATCGGACTTCTTCACGAAGACGACCGCGGATCCCCACGGAGAAAAACTGGACTGAATTAACTGCTTGGATTCAAGCTCTAAAAGCTGCTTCTTGAGTTCCTCATTTTCCTTTGTAGACATCCTCGTGGGAGGATGACTAACTGGTTGCGCGCTTGGAATGAGATCAATGCGGAACTCAATTGCCCGCTTAGGTGGCAAACCCGAAAAAGGCTCAAAAACATCAGAAAAGTCACAAGCAATAGGAATACGAGATATATCATCATCATCATCTCCCGAGTCAAGAGAATATAAAGCCATTTTGGAATTATCCACATCCCGAAGAATAAGATATAGCTGAGTAGGCGAATCCGGATGTCGAAGATATATAATTCTCTCCGAACAAATAATCTTGGCATCATATCTTACTAGCCAGTCCATACCCAAAATCAAATCAAATCAAATCCCAGACAAGAAATAACGTGCAGACTCACACGAAAAGAAAAGCCACATAAAACAATCTCAACATCATCACAAAGCAAGCTAAGGGTCGTGGATCCCCCAATAGGATTCGCAATCCTCAAAGAAGTAACCAGACAAGAAACATCCAAAGATATATCATCAACGAGCTTTTTCGATACGAAAGAATGTGAAGCACCCGTATCGAAAAGAACTCGAATACTATGGTCATGAAATAAAATAGAACCTTCCAAAATAGATGGGGATATACCTTTGGGCTGAGAGGGACCTTCAGAAGCCTTAACAGCATAAAGCCTGCTAGACATGGCACCAGCCGGAATAGTAGGGCAAGCTGAAACATGATGACCTTCCTTCTTGCAATAACGGCAGAAGAGAGGCTTAGGACAAGCTCGACTAATATGATCTGGAGAACCACAATTGAAACACTTCCGAATGAAAGGTGTTTCGGAAGACTGAGGCTGAGAGCTAGGACCACCGGTCTTCTTCTTCTTAGAAGGAAAAGGCTTCTTCTGAAATGGAAACGACCTCTTGTTGGGGTTCTTGGAAACCTCAACATCAACGTCACTATCACACTCCTTCTCGACGGTCTCGAGATGAAGCGCCGAATCAACCAACTCCTAAAAAGAAAGCTTAAGCTGGAGCAACAAAGACTTCTTAAGATATTTCTTAAGACCAGAAACAAACTTCAAATTCTTCTTATAAGAAGTGCTAATGAATTCAAGGCTATACTTAGATAAAGCCTCGAATGATGCAACATACTCAGAAACAGAAGATTTTCCTTGCTTCAACTCAAGGAAGCGACGGGTCAATAAAACTTTTTCAGATTCAGGAACGAACTTGAGTTCAAATCGCTCCCGAAACTGAGTCCAAGAAAGAGTAGACTCATCAATTTCGGCTACAAGAAGCTCATACCAATCAAGAGCACGCTCTTGTAATAAGCTAGAAGTTACAAGAACTATATCATGGTCAGAAAGATCCATACGAGAGAAGATACGCTCGCACGTGCGAAACCAAGCTTGGACTTCAAGAACGGACTCGGAGCCTTTAAACGGCTTTCCTCCAAGATAAGCAAAATCACTGCACTAACGTGCAAAGGCAGACTTGCAAGGTGGAGACACTCGAGGAGGAACTGGAGGCTGAGTGCTCCTAAACAATTCCAAAAACTGATCGGCAGACATATAAACGCCATCCGGATGTGAGCCACTGGATTGCCCAACACCCGAGCGTTGTCCTCTGCCTCTTCCAGCCATACGTTGAAAGCAAGATAAGAACAAGATTATCCACAAGGTAGATAATTCAATACGGAATACTATGGAATAAAGTGCATTCCTAGACATATTCCCCAAATTCTATCTAACCTTTGATGGAAGAAGGAATAGAAAGGCATGATGATTCAAAGATTTGTATCACTTATACACTTTGATGTACCATAATATGTGCATCTATTCTGTGTTTATCATATTTTGTTCTGAATTCAGCTCTGACGCCACACCGTGACGCCCCACCTCTATACCCACGCTAGCCAAGGACACTACAGGGTAATGCCGTCAACTAACACGGAGAATAAGGCTGGTGGGAGCGACCATCTATAGGCTTGCTCTAACTATCTATTGAATACATCGACAATAATCATACAAAGCTGATCGACATATCCAATGAATACTTAAAACAAAACCATAGGTGGTTGGAGGATCTATCTGAACGGAATATAACAACTCAAATGTAATATACATCACAGAACAGTAGATCATCATATACACATGTACAGATACATAACAGAGTTTACAAAATAATACACGTCAAGTGGTATAGCAAACCACAATATACAGACGAATCAAAAGAATACATATATCAGAGTTACAATAAAAGGACTACACAAAAAGATTTAACAAAAAGGAACAAGCTGAATAGTCCATGCAGAAGCAAAATAGGCTAAGTCCAAAAGCACCTAACCTGAAACATCTCGGTCTGACCGAGTATAAAATACACGGGTCAGTCTAGCTAAACAAATCAGTTAGATAAACTGAACAACAATAACCTGCAAGGTTACAAAGTATAGCAAATATCCCTAAAAGAGATAACACAATCATCTAACAAAAGATGAGTCATATGATAACAAGCCTCATATCATCGGCAACACATAGAAATAAAGGATAGGAATATCCCAAAACAAGCCATAAAGGCAAATAACAAATACCAATAAAGGCAACACAAGTTCCACAAGGTAATCGCTACATATCATGAGGCTCAAAAAGACCAACACCGAAGGGCGATACCTAGGGAATATACATATCAATGAAACATCATAAAATTGCTCGAGCTCAGTACTGTATAAACAAGGATCCATAAGCCCGAAGACTCCAAACCCAATATCACCCATGCGGCTCATAACGACCAACATCGAAAGCAATACTAAAGAGCAACCCAATATCACCCATGCGGCTCATAACGACCAACATCGAAAGCGATACTACAGGGAAACAAACCCGAAGGCACAAACCCGAAGGCAACATAGCCGAAGGCAACATACCCGAAGGCAACAAACCGTAGTGGTGAAGGTCCAGAGGCCCAGTAGTGGACACCACTAACTGGCGGAATGTGTCATAACTCTCAAAAAGGAATCCGAAAAGTGGTAACGTGAGTCCCATAACCACTCGTTCGCACTAAATGGTTTACTATCCGTTAGTTAATTTCACACTCAAAGCAGTACAAAGTTCACCTCATATCATCGGTAAACCAAACCCGGAGGTTAAAACGATCAATTGAATAGGCCGGGGATTAATCGGAAGGATAAACGCACAGATTCATGGTCCGTGTTTTGCCCAACCATTTAATCACCCTTCCACTTCGCTCGAAAGGCGAAATTGTGCGTGTGTTTTAAATAGAATTTATAAATCGAAGAAGCGAACTTTTAATATGATATGAAGAAATCATTTATAAAAAACCCGTGAATGGATTCAAAAAGGAATCATCAAGGTCAAATATGCATAAACAACTAATTGGAATCAATATGCATCAATCAAATTTGGAAAACTAACGAACAAGGCAATTTGGCAAAAACAGTATATTCAGACGTCTGAAAGAAGGGATTCAGACGTCTGAATCTGGAATTTAATTTGTTTTTCAAAAGAGAATTCAGACGTCTGATTCTAAACTTTCAGACGTCTGAAATAGGCATTATTTTGCCTATTTCCTTTCTGGTTGAAAATTAGCACTTTTATACGTCTGGAAAATAAATTCAGACGTCTGAATCTGGGGATAAAAATCTTCCCTAGAACAATATTCAGACGTCTGAAAATAAGGTTTCAGACGTCTGAAACCTGATGGTCAGGCATTTCCTGAACCTAGACCATCTATGGCCAAGCAAATCGAAAGCAATCGGATGCGTGTTGATTATGGGCTTACGTCAAACGACTACCCAACCTTAACGACACACCCAAACACTCCGAACAACATAAACATCAACCATATAAGGTTTTACATAGATTTGGCTTCAAAAATCATAATTTGGCAATTTCACCGAATCAATCCAATCACAAGAAAAAGCATATGAACAAGTGTTAGGAATTCATACCTAACATCAGTGATATCAAAAGAAGTAGATGTGAGTTCAAAACTCACCTTTTAATTCAAAAACAAGGAAGAAGGAGTTCAATTTGCAAGGAGAAGACCAACTAATCTCCACTTCCACTCAACTAGCTTTAATCTAAGATCAAAACAAGTACTTCCTAAGTTTAGGTTTAGGAATTTCTGAGATTGAAGAGAGAAAGAGATAGAGAAGATGAAGAGAAGGCTTACTAATAGCTTCTCTTTGATTTTGGAGCAAGAATCAAGTTGCAAGAATAAACTAGGGCTTGCAAAATTCTATTTCCTCTTCCCCCCCACCATTTTCAGTTTTCTTAAGCTAAAGGAATAAAATGAGGGTGAATGGATGAAGAGTTAATGAGCTTGGGGGGGGGGGGTTAAGAGGAGATTGGGGCTGAACCCAAACTCAAACCCAAGTAGAAAACGTTGCCAAATTCAACTTACTCCAAACATATCAAAGCTTATACTCAAAAAGATCGCAAACGCCATTTTTGAATCAAAGGGAATGGTTTTGAGTTCCAATTCGGCCATTTGCAAAAAGTGACCTTTCAGACCAAAAATTCGACTAACGACACTATATTTAAATAAAATACTTAAATATAAAATCGTTAAATATGCGGGTTGTTACACCATCTAATTAAGCAGCCGCACCTCGCCACACCCCTCTTCGTCCACGCGACTCGACTTCGAGATCCAGTAAATCGAGCCGCCATTGCTACTCTCGAGCATCTCGCGACAGTCGCCATTGTTTTGATTTTAGGCTCTGCTTCGAACGCGACACGAAATCGCGAATCAAAATTGATCGGGGCTTCGGCCATTTTTTGGATTTTTATTTTTTTTCTAAAGGAAGGAATTCACGAGTTAAAATATAAAGGAGAAGGTGGTTTCAGGTATACGATAGATCGAGTTTGACTTTTCTTTATATATGTATATATAGCATTTTAATCAAAATATCTCATTTTACATAACTAAAATTCTGAACTCCTATCGAAGCGTGCCGTTAGGCGTTTATAAGGTTGTACCCCTATTCCGAATCCAATGGAACAAAACTCAGGCTCCATTTTGATCGTATGTGGAAGATAGCTATTTAAATCGACTATTTAAATTAAATTCAACTAAATTATTTCTAGACGTTTCCAGATCGAACGACCAAACGATGAATCCAAACGCTACGAAATTTGAAATCCGATAATAATACAATATTACAGATCCAAAGGAACTGGTTTCATCGAATTCCGAGACTGTGCCTCGGAAGGCTATTTTTAAATATCAATTTAAACGATATCTTTTCAAAACTTAACAAAACATTTCCAAATCCAATTCTGAAGCTTCCATTATCTTCAGTATTATCAAAATGGATTTTCTAAGCCTTTAAAATATTTTTAACAAGCTTAAAACTGAAGATTCAAAATTTTACCCAACTTCAATAAATTAAATCCAATAATTTAAATCGCAAATTTCATAGTTATATTCGAAATTCAAGTTAAACTAACCTCCAAATATTTAAAATCAATTAAATATTTCATTTCAAATGTTAAAAATTTCTGGGTCGTCACAAACATAACATGCATATATAGTTCAACAATATACTGTATAAATTAGAAGTTGATGCGGCTAACAAACAAAAGAAATCAAGCTTTAAGGTAAACCACATGCAAATGTTGCCTTGAAAAATAGAATATAAAAAAATTTACCCAAGGTTTAAATGTCTAATTTTTGGATATTCTAAACAGAAGTTTAGGCCCGATGCATCATGTGATAGGTACTATACTTTTTATGAAATTAAACTTTCTTGCGGTAAAAGCAAACAAGAACCAGTCTTTAGTTAAGACTGAACAAAAACTGAAGTTAGTACTATATTAATGAAGTCTTACACACATGGAAGCGTGATGCTACCCTAAAGTCAAAGGGCATATGCTTGCTAAACCGAGTAGGAAAATGGTCGTTACTTTGTAAGAGGTATATTCTATATTTCAAATGTTATGTTGAAACTAAGGTAATGATTACTAACTATATACGAAGATGGTTTATCATTAATTTTGAATTGATGTTGATGTATATGAAAATGAATCAGATATAATTTGATTTGTTTAAAGAAATAAAAAAATCTCACAGATTATGCATGGAGAGATAGTTTCCAAATTTGTAGTCTGAAACTTTTGCAACATAATTGGAGCTCAGCAGAGGTAAAATGGGACCATAAGAAGGCATGTTGTAGGAAAAAGAGGCCATAATTTCTAACCTTATGAATTCTTGATCGACTACCACTGTTTTATCCCTTATATTCAAATCCAGACCATGCCCCGATTAAATTATAACTTCGGTAATTGAATTCCTAATACGTTATTTCGCTTAATTCTTGATATTCAATCAATTCTTATAAATCCAATTATAGGCCATAGGAGGCCACATGAAAATCTATGGCATTGAAGCATGTTTTTGTTGGGGTTTGATCTCCATTTAAGAGACTTCATTTTCTACATCAGCATTTTGGGCCTACATCCGATTTCTGACTGTAAATTCACAGTTTCATGCTAAAGGAATTCCACTACTGTCACGAAAAAAACCTATTAATGTATGAAAGAGAAGTCTTTTACTTCAAAATTTACACCTCTTAATGCATATTTATGACATTTATAAAACCTATTACATAGTAGCTCGCATTCATTATTTTTGTTTCTTAAATTTGAAATACTACAAACACTTCTGAAATCATTTACCTCTCAAATAATTTTTTTACCTGTTGATCTTTTACATAAGAATTTAGCATGCCGATTTGTTACTTTTACATTCCTTTTACAATATTTATCAATCAATATGTATGTTCATATTGCAGGTTGTGGTTACGCAGCTAGATTTGACAACATACATGTAAATGGTTCTCCCAAGTGCATATGATATTCAACATGCTCAACTTACCATATATGAGTGAATGTCATTTCCATGGAAGTACATCATTATTATAGATATGTCTGAACCTTATTTTGTTTCCCAGTTATGTTAAGATAAAATCTATTTACACAAAAAAATTATGGCATATTCTTTGTTAGAGCTTATTGCTAGATTGTAGTTCAGATCCAAAAAAAATCATTAAAGTATCGAATAGCTCAAAATGAGGCAAAAGGGAAAATTTTGAAACGTTATTTTCTTAGTTTGTGTTGTATTTGCGTTTTCTTTTTACTTATTTATTTTAAACACTGAAGATTAGTTTATGGATTTGATCTATTAATTTACGTTCACGTATGGTTCACAAGTAATGAAATGACCAGTTCATGTAAAAAACAATAAAAAAATTTACGGATTAATTTAGTAATTCCCACACCTCATCATATTTTGGAAAACCTCGATTATAATATAGTTGACTCCATGCAACTCTTCTACAATCATAAATAATTTGGAATTTCTAAACTTACGAGATGATATATATGTCAATTATAGAGGCAGACCTGTTGAACAGTTTAAATGCTCAAAACAGATTTGACTACAGATAAGGTTTTTCTAAAGGTTAAATATTCAAATTTTCTCACCTATTGCACTGCACTTAACACGTTTTAAATTTATGCTTTTAACACCTTTTCCACACATTACTAATAGGAAGGCGATGGGCACATTGAGCTTACTAAAGGATTAGAAGTTATAGGCATGAATGCATTGAAGAAAGATACAAAATTCTCAAATAAGATGACAACTCACACATTACTACAGGACTGCAGTTTACTCTAACTATTGGCATCAAAAATCTAATTGTTATATAAGCAATTTAAATAATGTTCTATTATGGATATCAGTACAATGTTCTGAAATGGATATTTTCATCTATAATAAATTCTATACATTTTTTTGTTATTTTATACTTTCGTAATCTAAATAATCATATTAAGCGAATTGATCCTACAATCAGTTGTGCTTTTTTGTAGTCTGTACAAACTGCTATGTGCAAATAATAAAGCAACAGCCTTTATATATGAAGAAGATGCTACATCTCTGACTATATTTTCAGACTGAATATAAACCAACAAATTATAACCTCCGCACCATTTTTAACACTCTAACGCTCACAATTTGCAATACCTGAATGCCTTAATCGATAAGCTGAAACATCGATGTAGTGTTCTCAAATTGTATGGTAGAAATCCTTATGCGAAGCACGGGCTCGCACTAGTTTAACTAACATAAGACAATTAGTAGTTATGTGTGGGTTAAAACACCTGCCTTGGTTTCAAATCGATTTAAAATCCAAAAATAGCCCTAAAATCTAATTGTCTTAGAATTCGTCCAAACTAGTTCTATAATATCTAAAATTTTGATACGATCACAGCGGAGAAAACCGCGCATGAATCCGAGCTCATATGAAAAAGATATGCTAGCTAGAAATTAGACGATTTAAATTGTAATAAATAATACAATAAAACAAAAATAACACGTCTGCTACCATTGTTATTGAGCTCGACCAAAGCCCTAATCATCTACAGGACCTTCACAAACATAGGAATGCGATCAACAACAGCAGCCCCTTCCATCTTGTGTCACGCACCTCCAGACACCACCTAAGCGATCGCCGACCTCCCCCAAGGCTGCTCGGCTACCTGCGATCAACCCAGCCTCACCGATCGATGCCTCAAATTAGCAGCTATTGGAAGAAGGAACCACTTCATATCTTCCAAGCGAGCACTTCAGATGCACTCCCCATGTCACTCTCTACACTATCCTACCCTTCAATCGACGATCCATCGCCGTTGATCAACCATCAAACGAACGACCAAGAATGTTTTGGCCAATCCGGACAAACCAATACTTGATTTCAACAACGAACATCAGATTTAGGTTGCGCTCATCGAGAGATTTCCAACGATATATGATATGACATAATTTTGAGGAGTTTGATTTTTCGATTTGAATTTGAAATTGAATTAGGGTTTGTAATTGGAATTTGGTTTCTGCCATTAGAAGAAGGGAATATGCAGACAGAATGTTACGTATAGAATAACCGAATTGGTTCTAGGGTTTGAAAAACAAAAATCTATTTATATAAACAAGGGCCAATAAGAAAGAATAAACATATCGAATTGGTTCGAAACGACAATAACGATGCAAAAGGCTCGTTCCGTTTTGGAAACGAAATTAGTTTATCCCATATATCAAAATAGATGTTTTCAATAATTTTTAAACTCAATGGAATAGGTTTTAAATCCAAATTCCACTATATACAGAACTTAGCTTTTAAAATCAGCTTAATTCAAATTGATTTCATTAAGTTGATTCCTACGCGTTTCGAGCCCCCACGATCAAACGACAAGTCCGATCGCTACGAAATTTGAAATTTTACAATAATTCACCATTATGGATCCGATGAAACTGGTTTTGTCAAAATCCGAGACAGTGGCCAAAATGGCTATTTTCACGTTAATTAAATAAATTATCATTAAATTAATCAAATCGCTTTTAAATTAAAATTTTATACCTAACAATTTTCATCATTTCTAATTACACAAAAGTTAACAATCTTTTTCAAACCAATTTCCCATGTCAAATTCAATATTAATTATTTCACTGTTACAGCGTTCAATTTCAATTGAATAAATTCACTGATTATTATTTTAAATTCCAATAAATCCATTTATTTGATTTTTCTTCTTATTATTCAATCCATTTTTACTTTATGGACATAATTAACATTGGTTTGCTATTTACTACATCAACATTCTACAGTTATCTTTTTAATTCATATTAAGTGCAATATTTAAATATACTAGTTGCAATTGATTTCCAATGTATTTTCAAGGAATTAAATGGTGAATTTATAATCAAACCATTGTTACAACTTACTAATTCAAACACATTTCTATGTTTTTTGTTTACAACCATGCTAATAAATTCACATACTGATTAACCATTCTATATTACCCAATTTCAAATATATTTATGTATAATTTCTCTTTTTAATACAACATTTGGTTTATTTCCTTATTTACAATTTATAACCAGATTTAACTTTTACATTGTTTCAGTTGGTTTAAATTACATTAAACGGTTGTCAATAATATCCCAACCACTTGATTGGATCATATTCAAGTAATTTTCTTATTAATAGATCATAAATTTTAAATTCCCTCAACATTAAATTCCAAAGTCTTATTAAATTTAACAATTTAAATTATCAAAATTTACGGGTCATTACACTCATCTTCATTCTATACGTTCATAATTCAAAATCATAAAAAAAAGAGCAAGCCAGCCACAACCTACGGGAAAAGAGGAGAAAAATTATGTAAAAGCTAAGGAATAAAGCAAGATCAAATCTCATGTTCCTTATCCAAAGCAAGGTGAATAATAATCAAATCTATCTCATTTTGTCTTCAAAGAGCACTTGATTTTGGGTATTAAGTTTAAAACCTTCACGTTGATTTTAATGATGATATGCTTGGATTACATGATATGTTTGACAAATGTTTTATTATATTTTAAGGAAAAAATCGTATTTATTGGGTTTCAATGTCATGAGGATTTAATATGTTATGTAAAACATTATTTTGGAGATGGGTTTAAATTTTCATAATCATCCAAGATATGGATAATTTATTATAAATTTTTGACAAATGAAATAAATGATTGGATTTAAAAGTTTATTTCGGCTATAATACAAAGGATTTTAGGTCCGAAATTTACATATATTACATAAAATATTAAAAGTGAATTTTGATGATTTTTGGGGATTTTTTCTAGTAATTTACTATGGAAATTAAATTAATTAAATTAGAGGACTTAAATGTCTCCATTGTTTTGTTAAAGGGAGGGGCTTCTTTGCTAATTATTTTAATTTAATTCTAGATGAATTCGGTGGTCTTTTAGAAAAAAATTTGGGTAAATTTTTTGGAAACCAATTATATTTTTATAAATAGGCAAGTTAGTTGAAAAGCATATACTTAAAAAGGCAACAAAACAATTTTGCATAAATATACTACTTCGCCACTTCTAGTAGCAACCTTTCGACCCTATATCTCTACCCTTAACCAAGTCAAAACAATACACAAGGTATCAATGCTTTGGTACATAGTGGATTGGTGAAAGGCAGAAGGTATAGAGTCAAAACCAAGCTTTCAAAGGGGTTAGGGCCACTATAGATAGCTTTCGAAGGATTTTATTTGCTTCCAAAAGAGATACAGCTTGCCTTGATTTCAAAGTGATGCTTTCGAAAGGGTCGAATCACCTTTATATAGTTTTCGAAGGGGTTGCATGCTTTTTGTTTTAAAAGGTTGCTTTCGAATGAGTTTCTGCATTTTATTTTATAAAATGGAGCTTTCGAAATGGTAGTTTGAACCTAGTTGAAACCATGCTGCCGTCTTCATACCTTTCGAATAGGTTGAAGGTTTCAATGAGTTCAAAAGGTTAGCTTTTGTTTTATAAATATAACATGCCGCTTCCCAATGCTTTCAAAAGGGCTCCAGTAGCCACTTCTACCGAAGGTTTTGAAGGCAATGGCTTCGAAAGGTGTTTCGAAGCTATCCTTCCGATTGTTTTACTTAAAGACTAATGCTTTTCGAAAGGATGGTTTCGAAGCCATCTGTTTTCCTCAAGATCTTTTATATGAAGGTTAATGGTTTCGAAAGAGTTACTATCGCTTCACTTTGACCATAAAGTTATATTTAAGGATAGACCCATTGGTTTTGAAAGAGGTACTTTCAAATGGTTTCGAAGCTATGTTTCTATAAGTTGGAAAGATATACTTTAATACTTCCGATAGGAAGGTTTTGATACTTTAAAAAGAGATGTTTTAAAGTGTTTCTAAAGGAATATGTTTAGCGTTTTGAAAAGAATATTTGAATGCTTTCGAAAGGTATATTCTAATGGTTTCGAAAGTAAAGTTCTAAGGTTTCGAAAGCCTTTGTTTTCAAAACAAAGAACCTAATCTAATTTTTAAAGAAAACATGGAAATATAAAAGATCTTTGAAATTGCTTTAAATTTGGAGTTTTGAAGAAGCTTTCCTTGATAAAAATAATGGATTAAAGGGATTAACCAAACTTCATATGGAAATGATTTTAAGGATATTAAACCATAAATATTGGTATTGCTATGTTATTGTATTTGCTTTGTCTATAAATATATTCACTGTGTAATGGACCCATAGTTGTATTTTAGGGAGAAAGGGTAGAATAACCGGCTAGGTTGATCCAGTAGTGAATATAAATTGAGTTGACTTATGTATGAGTAGAATTGCATCCACGAGGCCAGGTAAACCATAACATAGGACGCCCAAAGAATAATCCAAGAAGTTTCAGATAGACAGGTTTATAGTGAGCCTATGAAAATTTTGTTTAGAAAGATATATCGACAGGGGCCAATAGGTTCGTAGTGATCCCATAAAAACTATATCCGGATAAAGTTATTGACAGAGATCAATAGGTTCATTATCAACCCATGAAAAATATGATGTAAGAGAATTATTGGAGATACCAATAGGTTCAGGGAGAACTCATGAAATAATGAAGTAATTAGCAGGGGCCAATAAGTTAGTAATCCCATGAAAACAATGAAACCAAACAGATTTTCCGTAAGGTTTTAGACAAATTAATAGTTAGCCCATGAAAGCTTAAAAGGTTCTTAGTGATCCATAAAAACTATGAGACCGGAAAGATAGTCCATAAGTTTTAAATAGATTATTTGTCATCCCATGAAAGTATAGCTCTAGAAATATACTTAAGAACTTCGATGGCTCACGAACAAGTCCAAACCGAACCCCGCCAACAGTTACCGAGTATCCTAGTGTTTCACATCTCTATGCGCAAAACCGAATCCAATCTAGAGTGGATGTGAAAATACCCTAATGGGTGCAATCCCGCATAGCTTGGCTTTCACTCACTCTTTGGGTTTAGTCATTTTCGACAAAGGATGACAAGGCTCACATGAGGAACACATTGTCTTAGAATGGCAAAATATAAAGAAGAAAGCAAAATCAAAGTCGATAGTCGATAAATCCACTATCGGGAATGATAAGATGGTTGTTTTCACTTGCGGTTGATTTTCGCATCACAATACTTTCAAAGGCACTTAAAAACTATCTTTAAAATATTCCTTTGAAGGGGAAAATTATATATTCTAAGTGTATTAAACCCAAGGTCAAAACAAATATCAAACATTGTTTATTATAAATCCGAAACAATTTACACTTAGCGTTATTTGAAACAATTCTTTTTAAAAGATCTTCTTGTTACTAAACTATTATTTATCAATTTTAAAACAATATTTATTATCTCAAAAGATGATAAATAAACTAAATTGCTTTTACAGATCAAAACAAATTTTAATCATCCTGAAGGATAATTTATAACATCCTTTTATAACTTTAAAATCATGTTAATATCCCAAAAGAATATAAATCGAATAAAATGTCCCTTTTATAAATTAAAACCAAAACTAAATATCCTGAAAGATAATTAATTAAAGGGGTTTTTAGGCTTAAGGAAAAAGTTAGAGAAAAATTTAGTCTCAGGGACAAGAAGTTTGTTTTTTAGGCTGAAGGACACTTTTTAGTGTAAATCACAGAATGATAGTTGTAACTATCATTGTCAATTTACACTAAAAAGTGTCCTTCAGACCAAAAAGCAAACTTGTTGTCCCTTAGACTAAATTTTTTTGCAACTTCTTCCCTATGCCTATTTACCTGTTAATTAAATTTATAAACTTTCATAATTTTAAAAATAATATTAATTATCCCAAAAGAAAATAAAACAAATTTATAATAACTTTCAATAAATCGATCAATTATCTTTATTTGAACAGTTATTATTTCTGAACACTTACTTAATCGGTAAATTAACTTTAAAACACTAAATCGGTTAATTCGCCTTTAAACATTTGATTAAATCAATTACTTAACTTTTAAAACTCCATTAATTAAATATATTAACTAAATTAAAATATCATTAATTGAAATGATAAATTTGATCCAGACATCGTTAATTAAAATGATTAACTAAACTTAAAACATCATTAGTTAAAATAATTAGTAAACTAAAATAACATTAATTTAGTATAATTAATTACTTTTAAGCCTCATTAATTTAAAATAATTTATTAAACCAAATATCATTAATTAAAATGCTTAATTCATTTAATCATCATTAATCAAAATGATTAATTAAATTTATACATCTTTAGTTAGAATGATTTATTAACTTAAATCATCACCACTTAAAAAGATTAGTTAAATTCCAATATCATTAATTAAAATGATTAATTAATTTTAAACATCATTAATTTAAACAATTTATTAGACTCAAATAATATTAACTAAAATGATTAGCTAAATTAAAATATCATTAATTAAAATGATTAATGAATTTTAAACATCTAATTTCATGAAAATACAAGCTCAAGACAACTCATACAAAAGTTTTGGGGATGATATTCAATAATTGATGATATAGCGAAAATTGCTATAACGGCACTTAACAATTTAAATAGAATATCTCGACTAATTACAACTAAACTTTAATATAAGCAACATAAGGAAATAAATAACAATTATTGGCGAGAAACCCCTTATGGTCTCTCTATAAATATTCCCAACAAAATAATAGTTATGGACAATATATATAATCATATTGGTTCGCAGCAATCAATTTAATATGTCATCCATTTTTTAAAATGGAATTTCAATCAAACAATCAATCAAACAACAATTTAAGTAACATCTAAACAATCAACAATAGTCTATAGCATCACATGTACTATATAGTAAATTTGAAGGTAAGAAACTCATAGAATTTTCCAGTTATTGTCAAATCATTCCTTTCTGAACTAAAATTAAACGGCCATTTGATTTTATCTAGAAATTCTACAAGCTCCAATCTACTTTGGTCTAATTCCATAACGTAAACATTGTCATTATGATTCCAAAACGACTGACGGTGTTTGATTTGGACATTATATGAGAAACGTATAATTTTTACAAGATTTCAAATCAATAAAATTAATTAATAACTTAAGTAATTTCTTAATACCCTTACTTAACTAAATCGACCATATTCCCCAAAACTCCTCCACCATGTACATACATATGTAGTACCTCATCTCTACTAATGTGCATGCATGCGATAGCACTACCTCCAGGCCGTCGTTCGACATGTCGTCTTCGTCGTTGCTCCTCCATCTCCAATCTACACGCGCCCATACCAAAAACACCAAGCTCGGCTTGCTCAAATTGATCGCGGCCTATAGCTAGTCGTACTACAGTGGAAATGTTGCATCCACTATGAAGCCGCCGCACTACTCTATACGATCGCCACCAATACGTTTCTCCACCACGAACTCAATGCCATCGACGCCACTTCCTCTTGTCGCATACAACTCCTAAAAATTCAACCCTAATGCACTGCCCTAAATGGAAAACTCCTCCACTCACGACCGTACTCTATGAAACCATTTCCATGTCAAAGCCTATGCTCATACAAGCTTAACAAATCTTGTTTGAGAATTTTTTGTTGAGAATGGAGTTTGATTTTTATTTTTGAAGCATCAGCCATGTTTTATTTTCCTGGAATGGATAGAAGAGGAATGAGAGAATGAAGAAATTGAGTAAAGTGTTTGCTGACTTTGATTTATCAACAAAACACATTTGTCCATAGCTGCCAAAAAGTTGAAGCAAGTATATGCAATATATCTATGTAAGGTTTGCAACTTTTTCTTGTTTCAGTAAAAAGAAAGGAATGGAATAACAAAGAAGAAAACGCAAGCAGCGTTTTGGTCGGCTTGATATTTTTGATTTACTATATATTGAAAAATATTTCGGCTTCTCGCCATACAAATTTTCATTCGCATATGAACGGTGAACAACAAAACTAAAATAGCGCGCATTCAGAACAGCGACACGACCCCAAAACAATAAAAATATACACTGGTTATTGCGTTCTAAGAAATCTCAAAAATATCATCGTTTATTGGAATATTGTCAATCGACAATTTAAATATTTTTCAAAATTAAAAATTATGGATATTTTTTATAAATTAAATTAAACAAGTTATTAAAAATCAAGTCGTTTTATAGTCATAATAAATTTCGAATTATTTATTTGTACCATTTATTACTGTAATTCAATATACAAAATATATTTACTATTACTATTTATTAATTAAAAGGAGTTAAATAAGATTATTAAATCAATTTAACTAATATTTAATTCACATATTCAAATATTTAAATAATCACTATATTTGAATTCGAGTTATTACATTCCAAAACCCAGTTATGTAAATATAAAATTAATTAAATATTTAAAACTTAATGACCAAAATTTTGGGTTGTTACATTCTCCCTCTTTAAAACAATTTCATCCTCAAAATTCCCAAGGAATACAATGGCTCCGAATCCTTAAGTTCAAAACTATTAATTAAAATGGGTTATTAAATTCTTGGAGTGCTTAAATTACGGAAAATTTCGAGAGCACCTCATTTACATGGCTCGATCGAAAAAAACTACAAATTGCCTCTATGTGCCCCAGACCAAAAAAGGAAAACCAAAGCCCAGTGGCCTCCCATATCTGGGCATAAACTCATCAACTAATTTAAATTTCTAAATCTACTATGTACCTTTTTGCGTTTAATTTTTATATTTTTGCAAGCAATATATTATCTCGATGCAAACGTAGGTGTGCAAGAAGTCAAGTAGAAATCTCTTGCCCCTTGAACTTACGTAATCCAAAAGAGAGTCATACTAATAAAAGAGAAATATACTAGCTAAGCACAAACAACGTAACAATCATATGCAATAAAAAAATATGATGCAACTAATACTAATGATGCAATTCTACATGCAAAACTAGCCTGATATAATTTTACATACAACTCCAGCATGAAATATGGCTACATGCACCAAAAGCCATATATCAACCATACGCAACAAAATTCAGAGAATACCCTAAAATAAAAACTACACTTCCAGTCTTTTGAAGAGATTAATTTAGAACTAAATGCTCGGGTTTTATATTCAAAATTTATTCTAAAACTCCTTCAAAAAGAAACATATCAAAACTAAATCCAATGAGATTTGCATGGCATAACTCTAAACAAAAACAATGGAGCCGCTAGTGGTATTCTTGTACCTCCTAAAAAATAAAGTCAATACACTTGGTGAGTCCCAATGTAACGACCCGCAATTTTGGACTATTCACAACCGCACATGTCGGACTTGAATAATTCAAAATACCGAATGGTTAATTTAAATTTGGCAAAACTGAACATATACATTAAATAAATAATCACAGAATCACAGACACAGAGTAATAATATGCAGCGGAAGCAAAAGATAGTAGTTCATGAAGCTACTATATATATAACAGAGTTAAATAAGTTACAACATAAGTCTCGAATACAATAGTCAAATACAAGAATCAGAATATATCACTGGAATCTACTGAATATCTGAAGGCTGGATAGATAGCTGGATCTCCAAGCGAAGCTCCAACTCCAAAGGTGAGTCTCGAATACTAGTACACTCAGTCTGACCCGAGCCTAAAGCAAAACACAAAACACTTGAGTGAGGATTAACATTCTTATATTAATAAATCCAACTCAAGTGAAATAACAACTGAAATACAATTAACTCAAAGGACGTTGGAATAACCATCCTCTAAGGATCCGTTAAACTATCTACTATGTAATAGTGTACGCTAAGTAGATAATGTCTATCAGTAATATAAAGTATCAAAATAGTGTTAAGGGTTTACCATTATCCCCCTTAACACATTTTATATAAATTTCATAGTCTATACAACACTGTAAACTCCAACATAAACTAGTGGGATATCAGGGAGTACTCCATAGGTATAACATAAAACAAATTCGTAGTGGTCGCGTATATAGGGATACAAGTATGACAAGGCACATGAGGCAATACCCGAGGTAGTGAAACTACCGTTTGTCTGATCCGGACTGGTGAAAACGCATCGCCGCAAAGATCGTAACACCGCGAAACAACACTCCCAAAATTTCGAGGGTGCACCAATCAATAACAAGTAATGAGTAGTTTTCGAAGAAGTGTGTTCGCTCGAGGTGGCTAACTCCATTTGGCCTGGCACGGCTCCTGTTTTAGTCATTTCCAATTTGACACAAGTGTCAAGGTCATCCATTATTGTTCTCTTTCTTCAGTCATCACGTACATCATTCCAACCACTTCATTCTGGATCACACTCCGCTTATAGTTATTAAAGTGGTTTTCAGTTTAGACAGAGAGTATGTCTATAACCGATTCCGGTCTCTTTAATAACTTTCGTAATTATTACACCGATTGGTCGTTTAATAAATTTCAAAACCAAATCAAATTCAATTTCAATTAGACTTTGTAAACCAACATTCCATTTGTCTTTCTATATCAATTTCCATAATTTACGTTTCAAAACTTCCAAAATACCATTTCAAAATCTTATAATTCAATTTCAATTTTTATTTAAAACAATTCAAATATTGATTCAAGTTCATGTATAAATTTCATTCTGAAATCATTTAAACTAATTTAATTTAACATCCAAATCAATTTAAATTCATTTGTCGATTTCATTCAATATTCGTTAAGTTACTTTATCGTTCAAAACAATTTCTATTTAATTTCCAATTCATTAAATCAATTACTTAAGTTCAACTCCATTATATCAAAACTTCAAATTTAACTAAATTAGATTCGTCAATTAAAATTCTTAAATTATAAGTCTTACATTAATTTCAATAAATCATAGTTTATTTGATGTTAAGAAATTCAATTTCACTTATTTACTTACTTAAATAATTTTCCGAAACTTAATTAATAAAGAAACTCAATTTCAATTATTTACGAAGTTCAAATTCTCTAATTCAAAAGTTCAATTTCTCTTATCAAAGAATTCGAATTTTTATTTAATTATCAAATAATTCAATCTTATTTAATTATTAAATAATTTCAAAACTTCATTATTAAATAATTTCAAACTTAATTCAATGAATAATTTCAAATTTAATTGTCAAATAATAAATTTCAGAACAACGCTCTTTCAACAACTACTATGTTAATATTTTGATTCAGATTATTAAATATTAACATTTTCCTTTCATAAAAATTCAAATTCTAACTTCATTCAAAACCTTATTATTTATTCAAATAAAATCTTTATTTTACTTTTGAATCAAATTATTGACCAATCGGGTTTATTTAATTCCCTATCCTAAGTCAAGTTCATTTGGGTATTTATCATTTCAATCCGATTCCATTTCAATTCAAAATCAAAGCATAAAAAGGAAACTTGCAGTGTGATAACGGGATGGTGTCAAAGTAAATAAACCAGAAATAGCAAACATCAATAACAATCCAATAATTAATTCAAATAATCCCGAAATAATCGTATTAAGTTATATTGTTGTTTGTGCAAATTAATATAATTATTTCTAGAATCTACACTATCGTTTCATGTAGATTAAAGATTATTACACTAATTTTTATACGGTTCTTCACTTGATATTCATTACTCAATTTTATACTGCATAAATTTATACAACATAAATTTAAATGGTTCAAGGTATAGTTAACACTATTTCTACGTGTCACTTTATTTAACATTAAAGGGGGTCATATTATACAAATTTAACTAATCAAATTCAACACATATATCAATTTCAAATTGTTAACTCCTACGTCAATTTCAATTGTAAATTAATTATCACTTCATACATTAACAATTTAACGTCCAAAATCAACATCAAACAATCAATCATTTATCAACCAAATTGGATTATCATCGTATAAAATGACAGATAATGGTGTCAGGTGTCACTGGTGAACTGATGCAGGTAATAACATATATATAACAGTGTAAATAACTAACAGCCGCATATTTCAATTGTCGTTTCAATTGAAATCAAATTTAATAAATAAAAGAACATTAAACGTGAGCGATTGCTTACTTTCCTAGGCTAGAGAATACAGAAGGAGACACGGATACGCACACTGAAATTTGAATCTCGAATCCAAGCAAAGCAAAGCAGGATTGGCACAATTTCGACGACAAAGCTGATTTATAAAGAGGAATTGACGAAGTCAAATTAGAGTTAGATCGAGAGATAAATAGGATAGGTGGGCTTTATATGCAGCTAAATATAACTATATATAGATAAAATAATATTCAAGATTAAATATATATATATATTCAAAATCATTGGTTTAAATAGAACACATAACAAAGATATATCTATACATAGTATAATTTTAAAATAATACGCATATTAAACCAATACAGAAAAATTCAAGAACCAGAGTTCCTAATAAATTAATATATACTTATAAACTTATATAACTTATTATATACATTTCAAAATCATTATTTAATCAAACACGTATTAAATAGAATCTTAATAAAATATATTTAAAATTTATATTAAATTTAAAACATATGTTTAAAATATATACATATCGTATTAAAAATCAATACTTATAATTATATATGACCAAACAACAACATATTATACTACCTATATTTAGTTAATATATAGTATATACATATCTCAAACAATTGTTAATCATATTATATTCATACTTTACAAAATAGTATTACATACATATATAAAAAAAAATGCAAACAAAATATACAGACCCATATGCACAACATTACACACGCACATACATATACACAACACGCACGCGTATACATCAATATAATATACCTGATGCAAGCTTTTGTACGGACTCCTATACTGTCAATGCTATAACCTACGATCCTATATACTAATATATTAATACGTAACTACTCATAATAATTACCTCAAATATAACTTAATGTAAAAAAAGACATATGCACGTATACCAGTATCATCATAAACATGCAATATAAACTATATATATAATATCATGTATAGATAAGTATAGTTTAAAACAATTCTTATACAAACTTATATAATAATATATCTTATATATAAATACATAACTTGTACACTTTAAGCCACTTTTTATATCTATACCTGACACTAATACACAAACTATGACTTAGGTATGGAAAAAACAAAACAATGATAACAGTATATATATTCTGACATATAATTTGTATATCTTTTCCTCACCTTTTCTTGCATGGCCGAACAAGGATGATGGGAGGGAAGAACAGGTACGGCTGCGGGTCGAGGTGGTAAAGGGTCGGTTTGGAAGAAGAGGGAGGGAGACGAGCAAGCACTCGAGGCTAGGGGAAAGAAGAACTAAATGCTGCCGTTTGGTATAAGGGACGGTTTCGATGTTTCCGTAGTACATGGAGATCGCAGTCGCACCGGAGAAGACAATGACTGCGAGAATGATGCGAGGATTGTGGTGTCACGTGGTCTACTGGCGGCTGCTACGGCGCGGCGGAGGAGGACGTGGGAGCATGGTTGCTGACGGCAAGGTACTGAGTGGAGGAGCTTAGCTCGGCTGGCAAAAGGAAGGAGGCGGGCGGGTGGAGGGTGATAGGCGAAGGTGGCCGAGGGGTGGAGTACGGCTAAAGGTCAAGGGAGGAGGAGCATGGCCAAGCTTGGTTGTTCGATGGAAGGCCGACATAGTGATGTATGGTGGAGCGAGTGTAAAATGTAGGGAGACCATTCTTTTGTTTTTGAATCTGGAATGGGAGAAGAAATGAAAAGGTGGAACTGTTACAGTTCTCCAAAAAAATAAATGCATAATACACAAACTAATGAAGGGATGCTAAGTGGAGGTAGATTGAAAGTATAAAGTTGAGCACGTTCACAATTTAGAAGCCACAACAAATTATTTAAGAGCATACGGAAAAGTGAGCAACCAGGAATACAAATGGAAATATGTAAAGACTTTAATTGTTGTCAGTTGTTGGTTTTCATGGTTTCAAATTTTGAAAGTAATGACAATTGGAAATGTTGTAATTTGTAGTATCAATATGGTGTATTGTTATACCGTTTTCGTCGTGTACCAAGCCGCAAAACACGGAAATAAAAATACCGCAGAGATCTGTACGACGAGACGATCAAAACGGTATATGGATATCAGTAATGCGATTGAATTATAAAAATTCGAAATTTCTACTAGCGGAAAATGCAACAAAAACGCAGGAAAATAAGATCGACGAAGCTAAAGAAGTCCGAATTTGGAAAAACGAAAAATGACGTCTTGCTCAGAAGATGTTTTAGAATTTTTCCATATAAAAATATTTAGGTTTCGAAAACATTTTATTTTCATCAATTCCTAACTGATTAAATTGAAATAAAATTACACACGAAATAAACTTTCATATTTTCGGACGAAAATTTACAAGTTGCTATGTTTAACTAGACGCATTTCAAATATTAAATTTTTATTTCAAAATTTTATCGTTTACAATTTCCCAAAATTATAATTAAATATATTAATAAATTAAATAAAATTTATCGGAAATTTACGGGTCGTTACACTCTCCCCCACTCAAAACTTTTTGTCCCCGAAAAGGAAGGAGGTAGGAATAGAAATAACCAGAAGAAAATGGACTGAAAACGGATTAAAACAATTAATTCAAACCATATAAATTCAATTTACCTTAATTAATACTTAATATTTGATTTAAAATTTGAGGTATTTCAATAAGTTGATTTAATTTCAATTTATTAATATTTGGTACCAAAAGATATCTTCAAAACAAAATTTTATTTTATTTGTCTCATTTATTCATTGTTTTATTATCCAATTATCCTTTATTTAACATTTCCTAAAATCATAAATTTGAATAATCACTTATTATAATCATATTTTATTTAACAAATTTAATTCTTCTTTATTTCAAATTTTTATTATTAAATTTATTCCACTTAATATATCTTATCACATATATTAAGTATATTTATACTTATTATAACTACTTAAATTTATTTAAACATTCCTTTGATATCATTTTCTACTGTATAATATTCAACTACATAGTTAACTTTTGAAAATTTTGGTAAGTCATATATAATGCAATAGAGTATTATCCAAATAAAATTTTACAATTCGCTTATTTCCAGTCAAGTATTTAGTAAAAACTTTTGGCTTCATTGAAAATCATCCTTAAATTAAAATTTTAAGAATTAATTTTAGATTAACTTCAAACCATTTTATAGATGAAATAAATATATATATACATAGTATATGAAATCTAATTTAAAATCTTCGATATATTATAAATCAAGTCTTGTTTAGAAATTCAAATCAATTTATTTTTTTCAAACAAAAGTTTAGTGGGGCTACAGAATTGTCTCTCCACTTCAAAACCCGAAAATAAATGTCAATGATGTGGTCGTCATCACCGAAATTATTTTCCAACGACAAAGAGAAAAGCACTTATTTAAACATCTAATTCTTTGAAACAGTTTCTATTTGGAAATATTTTAAATACTATACGCTTTAAAACTTTCTAAAAATCAAAGTTTGAAATCACCAAAAATCAAATTCTCAAATTCCTGATTTACATTTATTTAAATATCCAAATCAAATTATAACCAAGTTATAAATGCATTTATTTATATTATGAAATAGTCAATTATTTATAAAACAATAAATGAAAATTAATTTTTTAACATTTCGGACAACAGATTCATTAACATTTTAATTTCAGAAAAATTTATGCTTATATATAATATAATCATTCAAAATTATTTTATTTGCTAAATTTGAAAACAATATTGTGTCAGTTTGCTCTGTTCAAGTGTTTTGGAAATTCTATCGATAGCGTTGATCAGACGAATCGATCGAAAACCCAAATCAACATCAACAACTCAAACAACACAATATATAAAACATTTTATATATAAATTTACAAATAAACTTCCTTGCTCAACGATACAATAATGGATTTCAAAATAAGGATAGAGATTCAAATTTTATGGATTCAAATCTGGGAGAATTTCTGATTCGACGATAAGTTCGAAACAGAAGATAGATGATTAATGTCAAAATAGGAAGATTGATAAGTTTATTAAATTGCGGGCAACCTTAACCAGGTCAACCGAGACTTCAAGAATAAGATCGATGCAGAATTCCAAGGTAAATCCACATTCGATCTCAAGAAATAGAATCTAGGTATAGCAGGAGATATATAGCATCGTAAACCAAGGATACAGAAATCTCCCGTAAATTAATGCCTATTGTAAAGGAGTTTTACCCCTTAACAAACCATTCGAAGTTTGGCGAGACCGTCGATTCATTATAAGGGTCATTCGAAGTGGAGTTATGGGATGCTCTAGAATTGAAAGAAGACGAATAGTGAGGGACGCGAATGAATTTTGGAACCACGGGGAACGTTCCAAAATTTAAAGGAATCGAGTCAAAAGGAAGAGATTGAAACTCGAATGAGAGTGATTCTGTAAATACATTTACCATATATGCTAAGTTTTGCCTAGAGCTAACAAAGCTCTGATACCAACTGTAATGACCCGCTATTTTGGACTATTCACATCCGCACATGTCGGACTTGAATAATTCAAAATACCGAATTGTTGATTTAAATTTGGCAAAACCGAACATATACAGTAAATAAATAATCACAGAATCACGGACACAGAGTAATAATATGCAGCGGAAGCAAAAGATAGTAGTTCATGAAGCTACTATATATATAACAAAGTTAAATAAGTTACAACAGAAGTCTCGAATACAATAGTCAAATACAAGAATCAGAATATATCACTGAAATCTACTGAATATCTGAAAGCTGGATAGACAGCTGGATATCCAAGCGAAGCTCCAACTCCAAAGGTGAGTCTCAAATACTGGTACACTCAGTCTGATCCGAGCGTAAAGCAAAATACAAAACACTCGAGTCAGGATTAACATTCTTATATTAATAAATCCAACTCAAGTGAAATAACAACTGAAATACAAGTAACTCAAAGGACGTTGGAATAACCATTCTTTAAGAATCCGTTAAACTATCTACTATGTAATAGTGTACGCTAAGTAGATAATGTCTATCAGTAATATAAAGTATCAAAATAGCGTTAAGGGGTTACCATTATCCCCCTTAACACATTTTATATAAATGTCATAGTCTATACAGCACTGTAAACTCCACCATAAACTAGTGGGATATCAGGGAGTACTCCATAGGTATAACACAAAACAAATTCATAGTGGTCGCGTATATAGGGATACAAGTATGACAAGGCACATGAGGCAATACCCAAAGTAGTGAAACTACCATTTGCCTGATCCGGACTGGTGAAAATGCACCGCCGCAACGATCGCAACACTGCGAAACAACACTCCCAAAATTTCGAGGGTGCACCAATCAATAACAAGTAATGAGTAGCTTACGAAGAAGTGTGTTCGCTTGAGGTGGCTAACCCCATTTGGCCCGGCACGGCTCCTGTTTTAGTCATTTCCAATTTGATACAAGTGTCAAGGTCATCCATTATCGTTCTCTTTCTTCAATCATCACGTACATCATTCCAATCACTTCATTCTGGACCACACTCCGCGTATAGTTATTAAAGTGGTTTTCGGTTTAGACAGAGAGTATGTCCATAACCGTTTCCGGTCTCTTTAATAACTTTCGTAATTATTACATCGATTGGTCGTTTAATAAATTTCAAAACCAAATCAAATTCAATTTCAATTAGACTTTGTAAACCAACATTCCATTTGTCTTTCTATATCAATTTTCATAATTTATGTTTCAAAACTTCCAAAATACCATTTCAAAATCTTATAATTCAATTTCAGTTTTTATTTAAAACAATTCAAATATTGATTCAAGTTCGTGTATAAATTTCATTATGAAATCATTTAAACTAATTTAATTTAACTTTCGAATCAATTTAAATTCATTTGTCGATTTCATTCAATATTCGTTAAGTTACTTTATCATTCAAAACAATTTCTATTCAATTTCCAATTCATTAAATCAATTACTTAGGTTCAACTCCATTATATCAAAACTTCAAATTTAACTAAACTAGATTCGTCAATTTCAAATTCTCTAAATTATAAGACTTACATTAATTTCATTAAATCACACTTTATTTCATGTTAAAGAAATTCAATTTCACGTATTTACTTACTTAAATAATTTTACAAAACTTAATTAATAAAGAAACTCAATTTCAATTATTTACGAAGTTCAAATTCACTTATTCAAAAGTTCAATTTCTCTTATCAAAGAATTCAAATTTTTATTTAATTATCAAATAATTCAATCTTATTTAATTATTAAATAATTTCAAAACTTAATTATTAAATAATTTCAAACTTAATTCAATAAATAATTTCAAATTTAATTATCAAATAATAAATTTCAAAACAACGCTCTTTCAACAACTACTATGTTAATATTTTGATTCAGATTATTAAATATTAACATTTTCCTTTCATAAAAATTCAAATTCTAACTTCATTCAAAACCTTATTATTTATTCAAATAAAATCTTTATTTTACTTTTGAATCAAATTATTGACCAATCGGGTTTATTTTATTCTCTATCCTAAGTCAAGTTCATTTGGGTATTTATCTTTTCAACCCGATTCCATTTCAATTCAAAATCAAAGCATAGCAAAGGGAACTTGTAGTGTGATAACTGGGATGGTGTCAAAGTAAATAAACCAGCAATAGCAAACATCAATAACAATCCAATAATTAATTCAAATAATCCCGAAATAATCGTATTAATTTACATTGTTGTTTGTGCAAATTAATATAATTATTTCTAGAATCTACACTATCATTTCATGTAGATTAAAGATTATTACACTAATATTTATATGGTTCTTCACTTGATATTCATTATTCAATTTTATACTGCATAAATTTATACAACGTAAATTTAAATGGTTCAAGGTGTACTTAACACTATTTCTACGTGTCACTTTATTCAACATTAAAGAGGGTCATATTACACAAATTTAACTAATCAAATTCAACACATATATCAATTTCAAATTGTTAACTCCTACGTCAATTTCAATTGTAAATTAATTATCACTTCATACATTAACAATTTAATGTCCAAAATCAACATCAAACAATCAATCATTTATCAACCAAACTGGATTATCATCGTATAAAATAATAGATAATGGTGTCAGGTGTCACAAGTGAACTGATACAGGTAATAACATATATATAACAGTGTAAATAACTAACAGCCGCATATTTCAATTGTCGTTTCAATTGAAATCAAATTTAATAAATAAAAGAACATTGATCGTGAGTGATTGCTCACCTTCCGAGGCTAGAGAATACAGAAGAAGACATAGATACGCACACTGAAATTTGAACCTTGAATCCAAGCAAAGCAAAGCAGGATTGGCATAATTTCGACGACAAAGCTGATTTATAAAGAGGAATTGAAGAAGTCAAATCAGAGTTGGATCGAGAGATAAATAGGATAAGTGGGCTTTATATGCAGCTAAATATAACTATATATAGATAAATAATATTCTAGATTAAATATATATATATATATATATATATTCAAAATCATTGGTTTAAATAGATCACATAACAAAGATATATCTATACATAGTATAATTTTAAAATAATACATATATTAAACCAATACAGAAAAATTCAAGAATCAGAGTTCCTAATAAATTAATATATACTTATAAACATATATAACTTATTATATACATTTCAAAATCATTATTTCATCAAACATGTATTAAATAGAATCTTAATAAAATATATTTAAAATTTATATTAAATTTAAAACATATGTTTAAAATATATACATATCGTATTAAAAATCAATACTTATAATTATATACGACCAAACAACAACATATTATACTACCTATATTTAGTTAATATATAGTATATACATACCTCAAACAATTGTTTATCATATTATATTCATACTTTACAAAATAGTATTACATAGATATATATAAAAAATGCAAACAAAATATACAGACCCATATGTACAACACTACACACGCACATACATATACACAACACGCACGCATATACATCAATATAACATACCTGATACAAGCTTTTGTACGGACTCCTATACTGTCAATGCTATAACTTACGATCCTACATACTAATATATTAATACGTAACTACTCATATATAATTACCTCAAATATAACTTAATGTAAAAAAAAGACATATGCGCGTATACCAGTATCATCATAAACCTACAACATAAACTATATATATAATATCAGGTATAGATAAGTATAGTTTAAAACAGTTCTTATACAAACTTATATAATAATATATCTTATATATAAATATGTAACTTGTACACTTTAAGCCACTTTTTATATCTATACCTGACACTAATATATAAACTATGACTTATGTATGGAAAAAAAACAATGATAACAATATATATATTCTAACATATAATTTATATATCTTTTCCTCACCTTTTCTTGCATGGTCGAACAGGGATGATGGGAGGGAAGAACAGGTACGGCTGCGGGTCGAGGTGGTGAAGGGTCGGTTTGGAAGAAGAGGGAGGGAGACGAGCAAGCACTCAAGGATAGAGGAAAGAAGAACGAAATGTTGTCGTTTGGTATAAGGGACGGACTCGGTGTTTCGGTAGTACACGGGGACGGCAGTCGCACCGAAGAAGGCCATGACTTTGAGAATGATGCGAGGATTGTGGTGTCACGTGGTCTACTGGCGGCTGCTACGGCGCGGCCGAGGAGGACGTGGGAGCATGGTTGGTGACGGCAGGCACTGAGTGGAGGAGCTTGGCTCGGCTAGCAACGGGAAGGACGCAGGCGGGTGGAGGGTGATAGGCGGAGGTGGCCGAGGGGTGGAGTACGGCTAAAGGTGAAGGGAGGAGGAGCATGGCCAAGCTTGGTTGTTGAATGGAAGGCCGACGTGGTGATGTATGGTGGAGCGAGTGTAAAACGTAGGGAAGCCATTTTTTTGTTTTTGAATCTGGAATGGGAGAAGAAATGAAAAGGTGAAACTGTTACAGTTCTCAAAAAAAATAAAAAAAAATGCATAATGCACAGACTAATGAAGGGATGCTAAGTGGAGGTACATTGAAAGTGTAAAGTTGAGCACGTTCACAATTTAGAAGCCACAGTAAATAATTTAAGGGAATATGGAAAAGTGAGCAACCAGGAATGAAAATGGAAATATGTAAAGCCATTAATTGTTGTCAGCTGTTGGTTTGCACGTCTTCAAATTTTGAAAGTAATGACAATTGGAAAGATTGTAATTTGTAGTATCAATATGATGTACCGTTATACCATTTTCGTCATGTACCGGGCCTTAAAACACGAAAATAAATATACCGCAGAGATCAGTACGACGAGACGATCAAACGGTAGATGAATATCAGTAATACGATTGAACTATAAAAATTCGAAATTTCTACTAGCAGAAAATGCAACAAAAACGCAGGAAAATAAGATCGACGGAGCTAAAGAATTTCGAATTTGGAAAAACGAAAAATGACGACTTCCTCAGAAGATGACTTAGAATTTTTCCATGTAAAAATATTTAGGTTTCGAAAACCTTTTATTTTCATCAATTCCTAACTGATTAAATTGAAATAAAATTACACACGAAATAAACTTTCATATTTTCGGACGAAAATTTACCAATTGCTATGTTTAACTAGACGCATTTCAAATATTAAATTTTTATTTTAAAATTTTATCGTTTACAATTTCCCAAAATTACAATTAAATGTATTAATAAATTAAATAAAATTTATCGAAAATTTACAGGTCGTTACACCCAAAATGGGAAAAATCCCAATCTTGCTATGATTTTAGCCATTCGTCATAATAAATAAAATTATTTGTAAAACGCTTTGTAATGTTAGAACATTTCCAAAAAAAATTATATCGAAATAATAATATTTCTCAAATACTTCAAATCATACTATTATTATTTCTTTCCACAATCATTCCAAAAACCATTTAAACGATTCAAAAACTGCTGGAATTTAAGTCATAATAAACAAAAATTCAAAAACCTCTGTTTATAAATTCAAACTTTATAAACTATGGTATATGAATCACATGGCCAATCAAATCAAATCAGATTCCATATAGGAATAAATTATCATTATCAATCAATCAAATTTCAAAAGGGAAAAAATCTAACACTTAACATTATTTAAAATGTTAAGCAACTTACCAACCAGATTTAGAATTTTGCTTAAGTTTGCAATTTTCCTTAAATAACATACTAAGTATACAATTATACTTATGTCCATATGATATACGTAAATCATCCGTACGCTATATTTGATCTGATCACATGCTCGGATACATCGCTCACTCAACCTCCCTTAGAGCATACTTCGATTAGGTTTCCTGATTAGAAACTTTCGTTCTCATTGCATAACCATATACTACGATAAATGTAATAACCCGAAAATTATGATTTAAATAATGTAATTAACCAAAATTTTCATAAAAATAAACAATAAAATTTAGCAACGAAAATTTGTTATTTAGGATACGTATATTTAAGCGTAGAACATGGTAGATTTTATCGAAAAATATGTAAGTTTGTTCAGTTGTAAACTTTTTATTTAAATTAGTTAAAAATTTGCTGGAAATAAAATATTTTGAAATCTTAATATTTTCACATAAGAAAAATGTAGAACATTTTTTAAGTAAGACGTCATAATTCGTTACGCCAAATTTGAAATGCTCTAGCCCCGTTTATATTATTTTTGGCGATTTAGCAGCGATTTTGGCAGCAAAAATGGAGTTCTGATAGCATGGCCATGTCGCTTGTATCTGTGTACCATCTTGTCCATCTCATCGCGCTAATCTCTGTAGTATATTCATTTGTGTATTTCGGCGTCCGGTACACGACGAAATCTGCGACATGGTTAGCCATACCGGTACCTATTTTGGGTCTTTTGGGTTTCCATATATCCTTTCATTTATCCACCGGGAGAAAACAAATAGTCATTAACCATAAATATTCTCTGAATTCAGCATACCAGGCTTTTGTTATTCCCAACGGTTGATATATATGCTGCCATTCTCTCCCCCTTTCTTCCTTTCGTTCTATTCTTGCTTTTGAAATATATATATATATATATATATATATATATATATATATATATATAAGTTGTATATGTATTTGTAACCTGTTCGTTCTCCCTCTCTTTTGAAACCGGCCTTGTCTCCCTTCCACCTTCATCCGCCGCTTCCGAACCAAACCCATCCTCGGCCACCTTGCTCCGCAGCCTCCCCTCTCCGCCTTGCCTTCCCCCACGCCTTTTCATCCCCATAGCAGCCGCATCGCCCATCGCTCCACCTTCCCATCACCGAACCTCCCTTGCTCCGCCCACTGTCCTCCGCTGTGACGACATGGATTTTCGGACCAGTTAAAATTGCTAAAAAATCAGTCCATTCTAAAACTACCTGTGACTCCCCACCTCTATACCCACGCTAGCAAAGACTATTGTATAGATAATACCGTCTGCTAACACGAAGAATAAGGCTGGATAGGAGCGACCATGTGTAATCTTACCTTAACTATTCACTAAACACATCGAAAAGTAGAATCACAAACAGTTCGACGTATTCAATAAATATTTACATCACAGAACAGTATAGGATCTATCAGAACAGAATATAACAACTTAAATGCAATTTACATCACAGAACAGTAAATCATCACATACACATATATAGATACACAACAGAGTATACAAAATAATACATGTCAAGTGGTACGGGGGACCACAATATACAGACGAGACGAAAAAGTATAAATATCAGAGTTACAACAGATAAGGACCACAAAAGACGCTATAACAAAATGAAGCTAGCGAATAGTCCATGCGGAAGCAAAATAGGCTAAGTCCCAAAAGCACCTAACCTGAAACATCTCGGTCTGACCCGAGTATAAAATACACGGGTCAGTCTAGATAACAAATCAGTTAGATAAACTGAACAATAATAAACCTGCAAGGTCATACAGTATAACAAATATCTCTAGAGGAGATAACACAATCATCAACAAGAGATGAATCATATAGAACAAGCCTCATATCATCGGCAACATATAGAAACAAAGGATACAAATATCCCAAAACAAGCCAAAAGGCAAATAACAAATACCAATAAGTTATACAAGTTCCACAAGGTAATCGTTATACATCATGCGGCTCCAACGGACCAACACGATGGGTGATACCAAGGGAATATAATATCAATGAAACATATGATTGCTCGAGCTCAGTACTGTACAACAAGGATCCATAAGCCCGAAGGCTCCAAACCCAAGTATCACCCATGCGGCACATAAGGCCAACATCAGAGCGAAACTATATAGGGCAACAAACCCGAAGGCACACACCCGAAGGCAACATACCCAAAGGCAACAAACCCAATATCACTCATGCGGCACATAAGGCCAACATCGGAGCGATACTTTATAGGGAAACAAACAGTAGTGGTGAAGGTCGTAGACCCAGTACTGGACACCACTAACTGGCGGAATGTGTCACAACTCTCGAAAAGGAATCCGAACAGTGTTAACGTATGTCCCATAACCAATCGTTCGCACTAAACGATTTACTATCCGTCAGTCACTTTCACACTCAAAGCAGTACAAATTTACCTCATATCATCGGTAAACTAAACCCGAAGGTCAAAACGATCAATCGAATAGGTCGGGGACTAATCGGAAAGATAAACGCACAGATTCATGGTCCGTGTTTTGCCCAACCATTTAACCACCCTTCCACTTCGCTCGAAGTGCGAAAGTGTGTGTTTTAAATAGAATTTATAAATTGGAGAAACAAGCTTTTAATACGATTTAGAGGGATTATTTATAAAACCCGTGAATGAAGTCAAGAATAAGTTATCAAAATCAAAGATGCAATAACAAACACTAAAAACCAACTTGAATCGATAAAATCCGAAAAATCAATCAAATATGCAAAATAGGCAAAACAGGCAAAACAGAGCAGGTCGGTCGACCGGACTATAGGGCTCGGTCGGCCGGCCAGATGCAGGAAACCAAATATGGCTCGGGGCAGCAGGTCGGTCGACCGGCCCAGGGCGCTCGGTCGGCCGAACCTGATGAATTTGCACTTCCTGCCCTATTTTAATGAAATGCAAATTCTTTCTAAATCCAAAGCAATGGCACAAGCATACTTGTTAGGAAATCATACCCAACATCAATGATAGCAGGAGAGGTAGATGTGAGTTAAAAACTCACCTTTTCACACAAAACAAAGAAGATGAAGAAGCACAAATGCAAGGAATCAACCAACTACACTCCACTTCAACACTACAAGCTTCAATCTAGAATCAAAGCAAGTATTTCCTTAGTTAGGGTTAGGAAATTACTGAAATTGAAGAGGAGAAGAGATGGAGAAGATGGAGATGAACTTACCAATGGATTCTCTTTGATTTTGGAGCAAGAAATCAAGATGCAAGAAGAACTAGGGCTTGCTAATTTCTATTTCCACTTCCTTTCCCCCATTTTCAGTTTTTACTTAAGAAATGAAATGAAATGAGAGTGAATGGAGAGGAGAGGGCTGAAGTAGAGGGGTTAAGTGGGTTTAGTTAGCTAGTGGGTTGAACCCAAACCCAAAACCCAACTAGAAAAAGTAGCCAATTACGACTTACTCCAAACATATCGAAGTTTATACTCAAAAAGATCGCAAACGACGTTTTGAACTCAATGGAAGTGGTCTTGAGCTCCAATTCGACCGTTTGCAAAAAGTGACATTTCGGACCCCAAAATCCGAATAACGACACCATATTTAAATCAAATATTTAAATATGTAATCGTTAAATAGGCGGGTTGTTACAGATCTCCCCTCCTTAAAGAAATTGCGTCCTCGCAATTCTTAAGAAGAAAATAAAGAGTAACAACCAAAACATATCAACATATAAGAATAACAGAATAAGAAGTTCACCCTAAAGTGCACGAAAAGATAAGCTTGAACTTGCTTGCTCAAGGAATTCTATGGATTCCTAAGCTCAAAATAATTCGGAACACTGACGTAGTACAAACAATACGTCAAATGATCCAAAGCTCAACAAAAGAAGTGCAACAAAACGTCCGATGAACTTGGTAAAAAGATCATTCTATTCGGACATCAACAAAGAAACAATCACATGTTGCTTACCACTAAATACATTGGCAACACGATCCCCCTTTTTGGGAATAAAAGAATATCAAGATCATAAGATACAAGGAACTCGAGACAACACTAAGTTCCTTATGAGAAAATAAACATTCAAAAATTATGATTGGTGAGGAGAACAAAATTCCTTACCCAAAAACAATGATGCCAAATATAAAGAGCGAAAACAATAGCCGTGAGCACTAGATCATGAGTGGCATACCTAGTCTCTATCGGCTTTAATGATTTAGAAGCACAAGTGATAGCACGTTTTCTTTTGCAAGAGAACGACATCCAAACCAGTACGATTAGCATTGGTACAAAAGATAAAGCATTGATTCCCTACGGGAATATAAAGAATAGGGATATTGAAAAGAAAGAGTTCTTTTAAATTAATTTTCTTTCCCAAAAAGCTAAGACTTTCAAAATTACAATTATCTTTATGTAATAATCTTTCAAGAGAAATTTACTTATTCCAAATCAATTTACTGTGCCTGATTGTCTCATCGAAGTGTTTAGGAAATTCCTATCGATAAGTTGATCAAGCGCATCGACCAGAATTCTTAAAGCACTCAATGGGCAATACAATCACAAAATCATCTTCTATATGATAAACATGTTTCTAAAAACTTTTAAAAATATTCTTTGTTCGTTTAAAGAACAAAAATCCAATTATACTTATAAATAAATCTTATGAAAAAGATTTGCAAAATTCTTTAAATTGCTATTTTCCATCCAAAATCAATAAATACCAAAATGGAATCATCGAGATATTCACAGAATACTCGATTCATAAAATGGATGAAATGAGCTAGACAAACTGAATGACATAACAAATCATTCATAAGAATCACAACGAGTGCAGAATGTAGTAAGTGGAATCCTAACTTCCGCAACTCGTAGCCAAATGAAAACCAGTGGTAAGGTCGAGCTAAAAAGACCTTAACACTACTCAAAAGATTGCTTAGGTGATAACCCTAAGACAAAACCAAAATGTCAGAAAATTCTCAAACTATAAGAATGAGAGAAACAACACTTTCCTCGTCATAAGGGATTAAAGAATAAAATGATACCATCAAATTGGAATCGAAATCACAAAGAAAATAGAGACCTACCAAACTAGATGGAGACATACCTTATGCTCGAGAAGAACCTCCAGGAGCATCTGCTATACTTGGCTTGCCTGGTTGAGAATTATTCGGAGAAATGGGACAAGTGGAAATACGATGGCCTTCCTTCTTGCAATAGCGGCAGAAGAGAGGCTTAGGACAAGCTCGAATCATATGATCAGGGGAACCACAATTGAAACACTTCCGAATGGAAGGTGTTCTAGCAGACTGAGACGGAGAATCAGATTCAACGGACTTTTTCTTCTTGGAAGGGAAAAATTCCGACTCATCCAATGGAGACTGCTTTTTGTTGGGGTTCTTGCAAACCTCCACATCATCACTACTATCACACTACCCCTCGATGGCTTCGAGATGAAGTGCAGAATCAACTAACTCCTCAAAGGAAAGCTTAAGCTCAAGCAATAAAGACTTCTTCAGATATTTCCTAAGACCAGATACAAACTTCAGATTCTTCCTATAAGAAGTGCTAATGAATTCAAGACCATACATAGATAAGGCCTCGAAAGATGCAACATATTCAGAAACGGAAGACTCCCCTTGCTTCAACTCAAGAAAGCGCCGGGACAACAAAGCTTTCTCAGATTCAGGAACGAACTTGAGTTCGAATCGTTCCCGAAACTGAGTCCAAGAAAGAGAAGACTCATCAATTTCGGCTACAAGAAGCTCATACCAATCAAGGGAACGCTCTCGCAATAAGGTAGAAGTTACAAGAACTCTATCATGATCAGAAATATCCATTCTAGAGAAGATACGTTCGCACGTGCGAAACCAAACTTGGGTCTCAAGAACAGACTCGAAGCCTTTAAATGGCTTTCTGCCAAGATGAGTAAAATCACTGCACAAGCGTGCAAAGGTAGACTTGCGAGGTGGAGACACTCGAGCAGGAACTGGAGGCTGAGTGCTCCTAAACAACTCCATAAACTGATCGGCAGACATATAAACGCCGTCCGGACGCGAGCCACTGGATTGCCCAGCACCCGAGCGTCGTCCTCTGCCTCTTCCAGCCATAAGCTGAAAGTTGAAGAAGACAAAGATTAACTACAAGGTAGATATTTCAATAAGGAATACTACGGAATAAAATATTTTCCTAGACGTATTCCCAAATCATATCTACCCCAAAAACACGGAGGGAATAAAAGCACGATGATTCAAGGATTTGTATCACTTATTACACTTTGATGTATCGTAATATGTGTGTCTATTCTGTGTTTATCATATTTTATTCTGAACGCAGCTCTGATACCACGCTGTGACGCCCCACCTCTATACCCACGCTAGCAAAGAGTATTGTATAGATAATACCGTCTGCTAACACGGAGAATAAGGCTGGATAGGAGCGACCATGTGTAATCTTACCTTAACTATTCACTAAACACGTCGAAAAGTAGAATCACAAACAGTTCGACGTATTCAGTAAATATTTAAAGCAAGACTACAATGGCTATAGGATCTATCAGAACAGAATATAACAACTTAAATGCAATTTACATCACAGAACAGTAAATCATCACATACACATATATAGATACACAACAGAGTATACAAACACAAAATAATACATGTCAAGTGGTACGGGGGACCACAATATACAGACGAGACGAAAAAGTATAAATATCAGAGTTACAGCAGATAAGGACCACAAAAGACGCTATAACAAAATGAAGCTAGCGAATAGTCCATGCGGAAGCAAAATAGGCTAAGTCCCAAAAGCACCTAACCTGAAACATCTCGGTCTGACCCGAGTATAAAATACACGGGTCAGTCTAGATAACAAATCAGTTAGATAAACTGAACAATAATAAACCTGCAAGGTCATACAGTATAACAAATATCTCTAGAGGAGATAACACAATCATCAACAAGAGATGAATCATATAGAACAAGCCTCATATCATCGGCAACATATAGAAACAAAGGATACAAATATCCCAAAACAAGCCAAAAGGCAAATAACAAATACCAATAAGGTATACAAGTTCCACAAGGTAATCGTTATACATCATGCGGCTCCAACAGACCAACACGATGGGTGATACCAAGGGAATATAATATCAATGAAACATATGATTGCTCGAGCTCAGTACTGTACAACAAGGATCCATAAGCCCGAAGGCTCCAAACCCAAGTATCACCCATGCGGCACATAAGGCCAACATCAGAGCGAAACTATTGTAACAGCCCAAATTTTTAACAAGTATTTTTCACTTGTATTTTAAAAACTTTAGGGTTTATTATTTAAAAATCTAAATTTTAAAGTGATTAAAAATAAAAATAAAAACAATTGACCAAATTTTTAATTAAATAATAAGATCTCTGAAATTTTGACATGGTTAAGAATTAACTTTAATTTGGAAATTTGGGTTTTTGTCGAAGATGGTAAATAACTTAATTTCTAGCAAAATCAAGTTTTAATTAATAAAACATTAATAGCTTAGGTGGTTAAGACATCTAGGCTATTCACGACAAGTCACGAGTTCGAGTCTCAGCATGGTCAGAATTTCGAATTTTTTTAGTGTATAAATGAACTGGGAAATTACGCGTAAAAAGGGCGCGTAAATTTAGGGAATAAATACCGTATATATATATATATAATATTATATATAAGAAAACGTATAGAATTTTAATCCGTTATTTTTCTCTTTCCAGTAAAATTTACTTCCCAATTTATATACATATTAATTTGATTAAATCATTTCCTAAAAGTCTAAACATAAACTGAAAGTTTTGAAGTTTTTAAATTTTGTTAAAAGACAACTCAAATTCGCAATGTTAATAAAAAATGAATTTTGTATATTTAAAATACAAAAATTGTAAGCGAATTTAATTTAAGTGATAACTTTGTAAAATTCAGTGTTTTACAGACTGTTAAATTTCGCATTTAAAAAGGGTATGCATTATAATGATATAAGTAACGTAAAAACGTATAAATTAAAAACGTTACTTTTGTATAAATTTTGAGTGTTTTATATTACGTCAGTTTGACGTATTTTAAAAAATCATGTTTAAATATCTATAAGGATTAAAATATCAGTCAGTAGTTTTATTGCAAACGTTATTTTTCCATAACTGTCTATTTGGTTTTAAAAAAAAAATTTGTATATAGCTTTTCATTCTAAATATCTTTTATCTTCTTGCCGTTCTTCTTATCTGCCTAAATATCCTTCAAAGATTTATTACCCAGATTCGAAACTTCTCTGGTTATTCACTCAGCTACCATTCATATCACGTGAACATTATCTACCATTCTATATGGATCAATAAATCTTTTGCCTAAAATCAACTCATGCATTCAAATTTAACCTTGCCTATCCTTTCAAATTTTCACATTCCCATTTATATCTCTCTATCTCCACTACCTTTATTTTGCAATAAATTTTTCGTTCCTATGATCATGCTCTTCTGTTTCCCACAGCAAAATTTGTTTTACAAATCTTCGAACCATTTATCAAGCAAAAAACTTTGTAAACATTTTATTCATTGCCTTTCCAGTTCAAAGCCTTTCTCCTTTTGCTTACCGTAATCACGCAACTTTAAATGGAAAGGAGAGCAAAAGAATATAGCGTTCAAACGAAACTGGAAAGAGAAATCAACGCATGCATTTATCACAATTTTCGTATAACGTTCAAACATGAAGAAACTGGAAATAAATCTCTCTGCCTTCCTTTGTTTTAATACGAAATTTATTGCTTCTCAATCAAGATATGTTGCCACTTTATAAATTTTCCCCTGTCGTGACCACTTTAAAACCTGAAGCTCATTTATATATACCAGCTATTCCAAATACCTTTGCATCTCCTATAGCTTGTATTATCTCCTTCTTGCGTACAGAGCTTCAAATCAGGTAATGGTTTTTCTTTGTCTTTTTCTTTTCTTCTTCCAGTTTTTCCCTTTCTTCTTCTTGTTGTTCTCTGTTTCCCTTTTTCCTTGTTCGGCTACTTCTCCACCACGTCACGTCCCTCTAAGTTTCATAACCGAGCTTAATCCCGAACAAGCCCATGGTTAATATATTATAATATTTTTCTAAAAATTATTAAGTATTTTTGAAATAAAATTTATGTAATTTAACTAAAAATTTGACTTAAGGCTTTAAAATTTTAAAGGCGTTTTGTTTTTTTTTAGTTAAATTTTTGTAAGTTAATAATTGGTTTTAAAGTGAATTTAAAGATTTTATTTACGATAAATGACATAATAATTAAATTTGATTTAATATGGAGTTGAAATCTTACCTAGAAATTTTAATAAAAGTTATTTCCGAAAATGGATATGTTTGGTATAATAAATAATGTTATTTAAATTGATAAAATGAAAGACGGTTGAAATGGAACATTTTGGAATAACTTTTATTTAACTTGAATCATAGTTGAATTGATGACTAAATGAATAAAGTTGGGAAGAAAATTTAGTGTATATTAACTAAAAAGGAAAAAAAATTATGGAACGGATGTGTTTTGTGAGTAAATAATTGAAAATGTTGTTTTCAAATGGAAAGGTGAAATTTCAATTTATGACTTAACTTGAAAATTTGAAATTGGGTTTTAAATAAAATTGTTAAGTTAAGTAAATAAATGAGAATTTAGTTTTATTTAGGAAGTGGGTATTTTTAAATTAAGTGTAAAGTTATTTGGAAAAATATATATACAAGTTAAGTAAAATTGGAAAATTCTGACTTACAAATGATTCATAGTAAATTTGGATATTTTATTTATAAAATTTATTTTATTTAATCATAAGATAAATGGTATCCAAATGAACATTTTTCTGAAGTAGAAATATGATTTTTAAAGTTAAGAATGGTTAAAAATTTAAATTTTAATGTTTCTGAATTCTACAATGTTTTGAAATTGAAGTGGCAGAGACGTGTTGTAATTAAGAAACAGAGAGAGTTTGCATGGAAGAATAGTTTAGGCAGAGATGCAAGTTTGTGTAAATACATATTTTTCAAAACTAGATAAGTTAGGGTATGCCGGTGGAAAATAACAATAATATTAATAATAATAAAATGTATAATAATAAATAGTATTGCCAAGCCTATGAAGTTGGGGTCGGGATATGGGGTGAGGCAGTCGAGCAAAAGCTGAACCAAAATTTCTTTTATTCTATTCGTTCCAGTTGTTTCGAAAATTTTGCTTTGACCGTAATTTTAAAAGTCGCGTATTTGGTATTTGGATCTTATTTTAGATTTGAATCAAGGCGTGGCATCCGCGGAAACCTAATCGTGCCATTAGGTAAATACGTGGACCCGACTCCCGTGAGTTGGCATAAGGTGGCTAAAACAGGGCTCGGTCGGCCGGCCAGATGCAGGAAACCAAATATGGCTCCGGGCAGCAGGTCGGTCGACCGGCCCAGGGCGCTCGGTCGGCCGAACCTGATGAATTTGCACTTCCTGCCCTATTTTAATGAAATGCAAATTCTTTCTAAATCCAAAGCAATAGCACAAGCATACTTGTTAGGAAATCATACCCAACATCAATGATAGCAAGAGAGGTAGATGTGAGTTAAAAACTCACCTTTTCACACAAAACAAAGAAGATGAAGAAGCAGAAATGCAAGGAATCAACCAACTACACTCCACTTCAACACTACAAGCTTCAATCTAGAATCAAAGCAAGTATTTCCTTAGTTAGGGTTAGGAAATTACTGAAATTGAAGAGGAGAAGAGATGGAGAAGATGGAGATGAACTTACCAATGGATTCTCTTTGATTTTGGAGCAAGAAATCAAGATGCAAGAAGAACTAGGGCTTGCTAATTTCTATTTCCACTTCCTTTCCCCCATTTTCAGTTTTTACTTAAGAAATGAAATGAAATGAGAGTGAATGGAGAGGAGAGGGCTGAAGTAGAGGGGTTAAGTGGGTTTAGTTAGCTAGTGGGCTGAACCCAAACCCAAAACCCAACTAGAAAAAGTAGCCAATTACGACTTACTCCAAACATATCGAAGCTTATACTCAAAAAGATCGCAAATGACGTTTTGAACTCAATGGAAGTGGTCTTGAGCTCCAATTCGACCGTTTGCAAAAAGTGACATTTCGGACCCCAAAATCCGAATAACGACGCCATATTTAAATCAAACATTTAAATATGTAATCGTTAAATAGGCGGGTTGTTACACTACCAATGAAAACTACCAACTTAGTACACCATATTTGATAAATATTCAACATTACTAAATGTATAGTGTGACGAGCCGGAATTTTGAGCAATATCAGTTTAATAATCTTTGTTAATAATTAAATTGATTCGATCATTTTATATTATAAATTGACAAGTTAAAATTCTTTTAAAAGCTAATAATATTTAATTTGGTAATATCTATTAATATTTTTCCTAACAACATAAAATTGGCAAGTTTAATTCTTTTGAAAACTAATAATATTTTAATTTGGAAATATTTATTTTAGCAATTTAAAATTGGTAAGATTTTTTTTTTCAAAAGTTAATCAAAATGTTTTCTATTTATAATATGTATATATATAGGTATATATTATATATAGGAAGTCTTTAATATAATAAAAGCTTTTTATTCAAATTGTAATATATATGAACATACATATTATGGTTTGGAGTTGTGTTTCAAAATTTAATATAGTGATTATCAAAACTAATGATTTAAAATGTTTTCGAAATATATATATTTGTATATATATTAGAAATGAAAAAAAATTGTTTTGAACTTAATTAAGTGTTTTCAAACTTTAATATATATATAGTTTGTAATTTGACTTAATACTTTCAAAAATGGTTTTTGAGATTTAAAATTTTAATAACAAAGTTAATTTCTTATTTAATATATATATATATATATATATATTTTGGACTTGAGTTTCAAATAAGATTTAAATTTAAAAAAGTTCAATTGTTTTCAATATTCTTTCATTTTAAAATTTTAAAATAAGATAAATTTATTTTAAAATTTTTATATAAAAAGTTAAAATCAGTTTCTCAAGCATATAAGCATATGTTATAATTATTGGATCAAATGCATAAGAAATTTCTAATGGTTAACATGAAGTCACTTTTGTATATTTATTAAAATCTAAAAGCTTATTTATATAAGATAAAAACATTTTATATACATTTCACAATACATATATGTGGCTTTAAATAAATTATAAAAAGAAAGTAACACTAAAACATTAATTAAACATTAAAAACACTTGTAAACATATATGTTTAGGTGTAACAAAATTAAATCATATAAGGGACAAGTGTCAATACTCAATGATAAATTAAAATTTAAAATTGAAAAATAAGAACAAGAGATTTACTTTCAGCTAAAAATCTTTTCTTCATTTTCAACCCAAACATAATACAAATCAAAGAAAAAAAAGAAATCTGAAAATAACAAGGAAGAAGAAAACCTGGAAATCTGAAAACAAAAAGAAGGTAGCTGGAAATTCAATCAACAGCTGCAAGATCTTCAGATTTTCAATTGCAATCAGGATTAAACAACAATCAATTCAAAATTCAGCTGCAAGATTTATATTCAACATGCAGGGAAATTTTAAGCCTGGAAATATCACATTTGTCCTCTGTCCTTTGCAATTTAAGGTGAGTAAATGAATTTTAAAAACAGTTTAAATCCTGGTTTCAATTTGTTCTTGTGATGAATATCATGATGTTGATGAAATACTTGAATTAAATTTGATGCATGGCTGAATTATGAATATATGAAGGCCTGTATAGTTAAAATTGTTACTGTGTGCTTATGAACAGTTTCAAATTTCATAATAAATTCAATAACTAAATTTTGAATTCGAATTGGCTATGATTTGTAAATAAAAGTTGTTTGTAATCATTTAACTTTTCATCTAAAAATAATTATAAGTTTTTAAAATGAAACATTTGTTCAGAAATTTCGAAATTTCAGTAAAAATCAAATTGGGTCAAAAATTTATGAATTCAATTCTTAGTTTTGATTGCATGATTGAAATAGTAGTAGGAAATCATGATTTTTGAGGCTTGTATCATGATTTTTAGATTAGTAATTAGTGTGAATTCGTGGTTTGACTGTTTTGGGCATAATGGCCAATTCTCGGCGAACGACGGTGAGCTGAGCGGCGAGGTTGAGCGTGAAGGTCAAGGAGAAGACAAGGATCATGGGAAAATTGCTTTGGTAATTTTTAGTGGATCGTGTTGACCGAAATTCGATGTAGTAGGGTTTTATACCCCGAGACTGTCGTCGTGGTTCATTTTGATTTCGCGGCGAACATGGGCTACCGAAGTCGACCGCGAGTGATTCTGGAGATGCTAGGGAGCGAGGCGTAGCTACGGTGAAGGTAGAGGAGCTTATTGATACAGGGATTGTCCGCGGCGATCAAATTTGCTGTTGGTATTCGTTCAGGCAGTTTTGGGTTTGGAGACGAATTTTTGATTTTCGATCGAAGCTCGATTTTTGGGTTTCGCGTTTGGATGTAGTGGTCGAGAGTGACTTGTCGAAGCCACGGCGATGATCGTTGGTGGACGGAGGGATGGTGCATGATGCACGGTGCAAAGGTGTATCAGGAGTAGTTTGGGTTTGGGAGAAGAAAGGTAGGAGCTCGAGTTTTCCTTCGGGTATGTGATGTTTTCGCTCATAGCAAGGTGTAGGGGTGGAAGACTCGGGGAAAAACGCGGGTTTTTATAGGGTTTTGCTCGGGTTTTATATTGAACAAGTTTTTGTTTTAGTACAGAAATTTTTTGAAAGTTTTTAAATTTAACTGCAATGTTTTAAAGGTTTTGAACAAAGAAACTTTGTTTTTTGTAAATGATTCAAGTTTAAAACAAAGTTTAACAAGAATTTACTTATAAAAATAATTTGTTTCAAGATTAAGTTTTAAATAAGTTATATATATATATATTTAAATATAAAGTTTTTAAAATAAATAAGTAGATTTCAAAAATAAGGTTTGTATTAAATTTTGTTAAATAACTTTGGGGAGTTTTAAAAGTTTAATTTGAATGTTTTTAAACTATTTTAATTATAATTGATTTCTAATATATATTAATTTAAATAAGGTTTAATGATTACGATTTAGTAATCAATTATAACAAAGATTTATCTTGAGTAATTAAATGTGTGGTTAAGTTAAAGATAAACAAATATATTAAGATAATTAAGATAATTCAATTATTATTATTAATTAAAGTGTTATTGGTTAATATAATAATCTAATTTAGATAATGATTTTCTTAATTAAAAATCTTTATAATATAAGAAGTTAAAGAATCATTTAATTAAATTTAAATAATTAGTTAAATAATTAATTAAGTAATTAATTGGTAAGTGATTAAAGATAATCACTTATGATTCAATTTGGTTAAATTACTAGGTGAAGTAATTAAGTGATTAATTACTGAAGGTAATTAAGTAAAGGAAATTATTGAACAAAGTAATTAAAAGATAATTACTTTATGAAAGTGATTAGGAGGAAGTGATTAAGGGTTAATCACTTGAGTTATTAATTAAAGAATTAATTAATATAATTAATTAAAGGTTTAAATTTATTTATTTAATTGAAGACTAATTAGTTAATAAAAGGATTAAAAGAATTTAATAATGTGATTAATTACTTGTTAAAGTAATTAATTAAAAAGAAATTTAATTAGTGGAAGTAATCGTTAATTAATTGAAATAAATTGTTAATTAATAATTAAAGGATAATTAATCTATAATTGAGTTTTAAATACTAAATGTAATTAAAAGTAATTAACCAAATGTGATTAATTAAAAGTAATTAATCAAGTGTGATCGATTAAAAGTAGTTAATCAAGAGTGTTTAATTAAAAGTAATTAATCAAGAGTGATTAATTAAAAGGTGATTAATCAAGTGTGATTAATTAAAAGAGATAATTAAGAAATAATTATCAGGGTAATTAGATAATAATTAATCAAGTGTGATTAATTTAAAGGGGTGATTAAGAGATAATTACTTGGTATAATTATGGAGTAATTAATCAAGATGATTAATTAAATTTGTAATTAAGGAATAATTACTTAAAAGTAATTAAGTAATAATTAATCAAGGGGATTAATTAAAGTGGATAATTAAGTGATGTTTAATTAATTAATTGGTAATTAATTAATGAATATGTAAGTTGGATTGATGATAATCCAAGTGTTTAAGTAAGGAATTAGTTTAATTAAGGATTAATTACATTAATTAAGTTTGGATCAAACTTTGTTTATGGACGATTAATGATTGGATGATAAATATCATTGGATAAGTTAATGATATTGGATGTCATTAATGATATGTTGTGACTTAAATGTGATATATCTGAGATGTGATATATATGCTGCTTTGTGATATATGTGGATGAATTTGATAATAGTGATTTATCTATCTGTGTGTTATGAATCATCCATTTATTGTAAGTGATATTCTTAATATCTACTGTTTAAACCGTTAAGTACAACTTGGACATTAAAATGGCGTTTTGGATTCGGTGAGACCGGGATCGGGTTTTATATCCGAAAACCACATCGATCCAAATTAACGTTAGGTCGTAAATCCAAGTGAAGTGAAGATTCGAAGTGTAAGAACTATGTATCATTATAACTCCGAGGGTGGTTCCAGAATGAGTTTAACGAAGGTAGTAATTTCAGTTTCGAGATGAAGATTCAGAGTGCAAGGGCTATTGTCGTTAACTCTGAGGGTGATTCTAAAATGAATGTAACAAGATAGTGCCTTCGGTTCTGTTCGAACCCGGAACGGACTTGTATGGATTGAATGCTTTCAGAACATCGTCAGGTGGACGATAGGCATTCTAAGATAAATGTGTCCTATAAAGGTAATCGCAGCCTCAAGCCTCATCAACCGGGAATGGCTAAAACAGGGGAGGTGCAGCATGGTTAAGTGGGTCATGCCCAAGTAGGACGATTTTTACCCCTGTCTAGATGTCCCTTTTTCTTTCGGTTGTGTGGGCAGTTGGATTTGTAGCCAACTGCGGGGTTGTCTTGTTCGGGACTGTTCATTAAGGAATAGTTCCGGCCTTGTGTTGCAGGGGATTGGGAGTAATCCTCGGTATGGTGATCTAGGCCATGTACTGTGACGGGCGGTACCCCAGTAGCCCTGCCATTGACGGAAACTCATTCTTCCTACGAGACCCTATGGTTTTTTTTGTATTACCCACTTTTGTGGCTAGTAGCTGGAATTTAATAGATGTAACAATTTCGGCTATTTCTTATTTACTTGAAAACCCTAGACACTATTATAATATCACTGGATTTCCTATTAAATGTTTTGGTTAGCGTAAGGTAAAAACTTTTCCATATTTATGTGTGGGAAGTCTTACGTGATACCTTTCTTTTCAAAGGATTTTCTAAAGTTAAGCAATTTTAAACAGTTTACTCACACCAGACCCCTGTCTGACCTAAGTGTTTATTTTCTATTTTATTAAACTCTTGGGTACTCATATTGTGTATGAGTAGTCAAGTGATTCAGGTTATCCTTGACGAATTCTAGAGGAGCTTTGAAGCAGGAGGCTTTAGCGTGTAGATATATAGATAGAGTTTCTGCTGTGATGTTATCCTGTATGGATGTTCTTGTATTGTACATTAGACAGAAATGTTATAACTGTCTAAATTGAGATGTATAGTTGTGTACTCTGATGTATATGATACTATATTTATGTTATATATTATATTTCATTCGTTCCGCTGTAAGATTCTGATGTGTTGTTTTTTCTTTCTTCTCTTTCTTTTCTTCTTCTATCCCTTTCTTTCTTAAATAGTGATGCGTCTTTCTGGTGATAGAAAGTCGGGTCGCTACAGGGGGTATCAGAGCGCTAGTTTGAGTGAATACCTAGGCTTTGAAGTGACTTCTTTCTTGAGAGAGCGTACTTGTAATTTATATATATCTACCTAATCTGTTGGGTTATCTGTTCGGATTTTCCAACATAGGTTATGGAGGTAGATAAGGTAGGAGTGTGAGTAACACGACTACCACTAATGGAAGAGGCTCATATGTTGTGGTTGGAGGTGTATCTGTCGAGATTGTAGATCTAATACCGTCTCGAATAAGCTTTGTATATTGGTGAAAGGATTTCATTGATTCCAGGTAAGTCTTCTCAAGGATTGGAGTATATTCTTGAAGTGTGAGGTTGATTTGCTCTCGAGTGAGCGGGATTTCCAAGAGTTGAGTCTGTCAGCTGAGCAGAAGCAGGTGATAGTATCTTGTTGGCTTCAGGAAAGAACAGTTGTATGGTGAGATGCAGTATCTATAGATGGTTCTGAAGATGTTCTTTTGGAGCAAGATTAAGACGGTGTTGGAGGAATAGTGATGCCTACTGTAGGGAAGATTCGGATATTTAGGGATCTTCTGGATCTCAAGTAAGGGAGTCTTATTTATATTGAAGTATGAGACTAAGGTCGATGAGTTACCTCATTTCGGACATGGTCTCATTGTTTTCTTTAAGGAGAATAAGTGGTCGATGTTTGGTTTGGAGCCAAGTTTCTTGAGGAGATGTGTACCCGTCTCAAGGATCTTTAATGGAATTGGGTGATAGTTTTTTGTTTCAAGGAGCCTTTGGTTAAGGAAGATCTTTTGGATTAGCAGTATCATTGAAGTGATGTTTGGAAGCAGCAGCGTGGACCCGTTTCTTCGATGATTCAGAAATCTTTGGGATTCTACTATTAGCAGTCCGGGAAAATAGTGAAGGCTTATCCATTTCTTCGGGAGGCTCAGCAGAGCAGGATATTTGTTGAAGTGATCTATCAGTTTTTCTGATAGATAAGCCATTCTTAAAGATTGACCTTGATTAGGAAAGTTGTTCTAGTTGGGGAAGATAGTTTCTTTGGAATCTGAAGTGGATAAGATCGCAAAAGTGAGTTGCGATTAGTTTGGGAATTCATGGAGTATTCTTTGGTTTGGAAATTGAGGCACCTCAGGTGGAGGTAAAAGCTATTTAAAGTAATCAGAGATTATCCAGATGTTTTAGAGGAATCAGAAGTCTACCCGCATCGGAGATTAAGTTTTCCTATCGACTTGGATCCCAGGAGCAATACTAATGGTTCAACCATGTAAAGGGATGACTCTTAAGCGAGAAGAGTTTGGTGAAGCAGCTCAGGATTCTTTAAGGAGGGATTGATCATCTAGTTTTCTAGTTAAGTTTCTATTGAAATGTTTTGACAAGTGGAAGGGTCACTAAGATTTTTATGAGTCGAATGAACAGTGTATGGAGGAAGTCTGCGCTTGAGTTCTTCGATAGTATTCTCATCTACTCCAGATCAGAGTTGAGCAGCGGAAGCGTGATAGCAGTTATTCTAGAGCGGAAGCAACCAGGAGTTGCAGTTTCCTTAGATTAGAAGATTTCTACAGGAAATTCAAGTATGAAGGAATTTTCAGGATTTGGAGGGCAAGATTGTCAAGTGCAACCGTTTGGCTATTCCAGATAAGAGAAGTAGGTTTGAAGTCCACTAATTCTTATGGAGTAGAGTTGTGTTTTGGATTTCGGCAAACTTTTGGGAGAACCATTTTGTTGAGTAGGATCTGGAAATTGGTTTGATTTTGGTCCAGTTGTTTCATGAAGCAATCAGCAAGGGTTAAGCTGATCAGGAAAGATGGAGGTGACTCAGGAGCATCAAAAGAGTTATGCAGTGAAGAATTGAGGAGATTTGGAATGAGGAGTTGGAATTTGGATATTGCTTTAGTTTTATCCGATCAAAGGAGATATAAGATTTGGTAAAACTAGAGAGCTAGCTCTGAAAGTATTTTGAAATTTTCCCGTGTTCTCTAGAGATTAGATTTTTGATCTACAGGATTGAATTGCCAGTTCGGATAGCTGGAATTCATTGAATTTCACGTATCTCTGAGGAATATGTGTATAATTCATCGAGTGATAGAATCAGCGGTTCAGAGGGATCTGGTAGTTGGGCTGGTCTTGAGTTTAGTCTGATATCTTGTTCAAATTTGTAGATCCAGATGAGAGGAGTTCTTGGTTATAGTAGTGTAGTTACTTAAGATTCTGTAGAACAAGTATTCCAGTATAGGTACTTGGAAACTCTTGATAATTTTAGGAAGTTCTATCCAGAATTTTTTCTGGATACCTAAAATTATTTGTTTGAAATGGGTTACTATGGTTGCTATGGTTGATAGTGTATGATTTATTTGTATGATTACTGTTTGAATTAAAAACTTTTGCTGGGTTATTAAATTATCTTTGCTTTTAAATTTTGGAGACGAAATTCTTTTAAGGGGGGAGGAATGTGACGACCCGGAATTTTGAGCAATATCAATTTAATAATCTTTGTTAATAATTAAATTGATTTGATCATTTTAAATTATAAATTGACAAGTTAAAATTCTTTTAAAAGCTAATAATATTTAATTTGGTAATATCTATTAATATTTTTCCTAACAACATAAAATTGGCATGTTTAATTCTTTTGAAAATTAATAATATTTTAATTTGGACATATTTATTTTAGCAATTTAAAATTGGTAAGATTTATTTTTTTCGAAAGTTAATCAAAATGTTTTCTATTTATAATATGTATATATATAGGTATATATTATATATAGGAAGTCTTTAATATAATAAAAGCTTTTTATTCAAATTGTAATATATATGAACATATATATTATGGTTTGGATTTGTGTTTCAAAATTTAATATAGTGATTATCAAAACTAATGATTTAAAAATGTTTTCCATTTGAAATATATATATTTATATATATTAGAAATGAAAAAAAAAATTGTTTTGAACTTAATTAAGTGTTTTCAAACTTTAATATATATAGTTTGTAATTTGAACATTTTAATTTGACTTAATACATTTAAAAATGATATTTGAGATTTAAAATTTTAATAACAAAGTTAATTTCTTATTTAATATATATATATATATATATATATATATATATATATATTTTGGACTTGAGTTTTAAATTAGATTTAAATTTAAAAAGTTCAGTTGTTTTCAATATTCTTTCATTTTAAAATTTTAACATAAGATAAATTTGTTTTAATTTTTTTATATAAAAAGTTAAAATCAATTTCTCAAGCATATAAGCATATGTTATAATTATTGGATCAAATGCATAAGAAATTTCTAATGGTTAACATGAAGTCACTTTTGTATATTTATTAAAATCTAAAAGCTTATTTATATAAGATAAAAACATTTTATATACATTTCATAATACATATATATGGCTTTAAATAAATTATAAAAAGAAAGTAACACTTGTAAAACATTAGTTAAACATTAAAAACACTTGTAAACATATAGGTTTAGGTGTAACAAAATTAAATCATATAAGGGACAAGTGTCAATCCTCTTTGATAAATTAAAATTTAAAATTGTAAAATAAGAACAAGAGATTTACTTTCGGCTAAAAATCTTTTCTTCATTTTCAACCCAAACATAATACAAATCAAAGAAAAAGAAATAAATCTGAAAATAACAAGGAAGAAGAAAACCTGGAAATCTGAAAACAAAAAGAAGATTGCTGGGAATTCAATCAACAGCTGCAAGATCTTCAGATTTTCAATTGCAATCAGGATTAAACAACAATCAATTCAAAATTCAGCTGCAAGATTTATATTCAACATGTAGGGAAATTTCAAGCCTGGAAATATCACATTTGTTCTCTGTCCTCTGCAATTTAAGGTGAGTAAATGAATTTTAAAAACAGTTTAAATCCTGGTTTCAATTTGTTCTTGTGATGAATATCATGATGTTGATGAAATACTTGAATTAAATTTGATGCATGGTTGAATTATGAATATATGAAGGCCTGTATAGTTAAAATTGTTACTATGTGCTTATAAATAGTTTCAAATTTCATAATAAATTCAATAACTAAAATTCGAATTCGAATTGGCCTATGATTTGTAAAAAAAGTTGTTTGTAATCATATAACTTTTCATCAAAAATAATTATAAGTTTTGAAAATGAAACATTCATTCAGAAATTTCAAAATTTTAGTAAAAATCAAATTGGGTCAAAAATTTATGAATTCAATTCTTAGTTTTGATTGCATGATTGAAATAGTAGTAGGAAATCATGATTTTTGAGGCTTGTATCATGATTTTTAGATTAGTAATTAGTGTGAATTCGTGGTTTGACTGTTTTGGGCATAATGGCCAATTCACGGCGAACGGCGGCGAGCTGAGCGGCGAGGTTGAGCGTGAAGGTCAAGGAGAAGACAAGGATCATGGGAAAATTGCTTTGGTAATTTTTAGTGGATCGTGTTGACCGGAATTCGATGTAGCAGGGTTTTATACCCCGAGATTGTCGTTGTGGTTCATTTTTATTTCGTGGCGAACAAGGGCTACCGGAGTCGACCCTGAGTGGTTCTGGAGATGCTGGAGAGCAAGGCGCAGATACGGTGAAGGTAGAGGAGCTTATTGATACAAGGATTGTCGGTGGCGATCAAGTTTGCTGTTGGTATTCGTTCAGGCAATTTTGGGTTTGGAGGCGAATTTTTGATTTTCGATCGAAGCTCGATTTTTGGGTTTCGCGTTGGGATGTAGTGGTCGAGAGTGACTTGTGGAAGCCGCGGCGATGATCATTGGTGGACGGAGGGACGATGCATGATGCACGGTGCAAAGGTGTATCGGGAGAAGTTTGGGTTTAGGAGAAGAAAGGTTGGAGCTCGAGTTTTCCTTCGGGTACGTGATGTTTTGGCTCGAAGCAAGGTGTAGGGGGGGGGGGGGGGGGAACGCAGGTTTTTATAGGGTTTTGCTCGGGTTTTATATTTAGCAAGTTTTTGTTTTAGTACAGAAAATTTTTAAAAGTTTTTAAAAAGTTTTAAATTTGACTGCAATGTTTTAAAGGTTTTGAACAAAGAAACTTTGTTTTTTGTAAATGATTCAAGTTTAAAACAAAGTTTAACAAGAATTTACTGATAAAAATAATTTATTTCAAGATTAAGTTTTAAATAAGTTATATATATACATTTAAATATAAAGTTTTTAAAGTAAATAAGTAGATTTCAAAAATAAGGTTTGTATTAAATTTTGTCAAATAACTTTGGGATGTTTTAAAATTTAAAAGTTTAATTTGAATGTTTTTAAATTATTTTAATTGTAATTGATTTCTAATATATATTATTTTAAATAAGGTTTAATGATTACGATTTAGTAATCAATTATAATAAAGATTTATCTTGAGTAATTAAAAGTGTGGTTAATTTAAAGATAAACAAATATATGAAGATAATTAAGATAATTCAACTATTATTAATAATTAAAGTGTTATTGGTTAATATAATAATCTAATTAAAATAATGATTTTCTTAATTAAAAATCTTTATAATATAAGAAGTTAAAGAATCATTTAATTAAATTTAAATGATTAGTTAAATAATTAATTAAGTAACTAATTGGTAAGTGATTAAAGATAATCACTTATGATTTAATTTGGTTAAATTACTAGGTGAAGTAATTAAGTGATTAATTACTGAAGATAATTAAGTAAAGGAAATTATTGAACAAAGAATTAAAAGATAATTACTTTATGAAAGTGATTAGGAGGAAGTGATTAAGGATTAATCACTTGAGTTATTAATTAATTAATTAATTAATATAATTAATTAAAGGTTTAAATTTATTTATTAAATTGAAGACTAATTAATTAATAAAAGGATTAAAAGAATTTAATAATGTGATTAATTACTTGTTAAAGTAATTAATTAAAAAGAAATTTAATTAGTGAAAGTAATCGTTAATTAATTGAAATAAATTGTTAATTAATAATTAAAGGATAATTAATCTATAATTTAGTTTTAGTTACTAAATGTAATTAAAAGTAATTAACCAAATGTGATTAATTAAAAGTAATTAATCAAGTGTGATTAATTAAAAGTAGTTAATCAAGAGTGTTTAATTAAAAGTAATTAATCAAGAGTGATTAATTAGGTGTGATTAATTAAAAGAGATAATTAAGAAATAATTATCATGGTAATTGGATAATAACTAATCATGTGTGATTAATTTAAAGGGGTAATTAAGAGATAATTACTTGGTATAATTATGGAGTAATTAATCAAGATGATTAATTAAATTTGTAATTAAGGAATAATTACTTAAAAGTAATTAAGTAATAATTAGTCAAGGGGGATTAATTAAAGTGGATAATTAAGTGATGTTTAATTAATTAATTGGTAATTAATTAATGAATATGTAAGTTGGATTGATGATAATCCAAGTGTTTAAGTAAGGAATTAGTTTAATTAAGGATTAATTAAATTAATTAAGTTTGGATCAAACTTTGTTTATGGATGATTAATGATTGGATGATAAATATCATTGGATAAGTTAATGATATTGGATGATATTGGATGTCATTAATGACATGTTATGATTTAAATGTGATATATCTAAGATGTGATATATATGCTGCTTTGTGATATATGTGGATGAATTTGATAATAGTGAATTATCTATCTGTGTGTTATGAATCATCCATTTATTGTAAGTGATATTCTTAATATCTACTGTTTAAACCCTTAAGTACAACTTGGACATTAAAATTGCGTTTTGAATTCGGTGAGACCGGGATCGGGTTTTATATCCGAAAACCACATCGATCCAAATTAACGTTAGGTCGTAAATCCAAGTGAAGTGAAGACTCGAAGTGTAAGAACTATGTATCATTATAACTTCGAGGGTGATTCCAGAATGAGTTTAACGAAGGTAGTAATTTCAGTTTCGAGATGAAGATTCAGAGTGCAAGGGCTATTGTCGTTAACTCTGAGGGTGATTCCAAAATGAGTGTAACGAGATAGTGCCTTCGGTTCCGTTCGAACCCGGAACGGACTTGTATGGAATGAATGCTTTCAGAACATCGTCAGGTGGACGATGAGCATTCTAAGATAAATGTGTCCTATAAAGGTAATCGCAGCCTCAAGCCTCATCAAACGGGAATGGCTAAAACAGGGGAGGTGCAGCAAGGTTAAGTCGGTCATGCCCAAGTAGGACGAGATTTACGCCTGTCTAGATGTCCCTTTTTCTTTCGGCTGTGTGGGCAGTTGGATCTGCAGCCAACTACGGGGTTGTCTTGTTCGGGACTGTTCAGTAAGGAATAGTTCAGGCCTTGTGTTGCAGGGGATTGGGAGTAATCCTCGGTACGGTGATCTAAGCCACGTACTGTGACGGGTGGTACCCCAGTAGCCCTGCCATTGATGGAAACCCATTCTTCCTATGAGACCCTACGATTTTTTTTTATTACCCACTTTTGTGGCTAGTAGCTGGAATTTAATAAATGTAACAATTTTGGTTATTTCTTATTTACTTGAAAACCCTAGACATTATTATAGTATCACTGGATTTCCTATCAAATGTTTTGGTTAGCGTAAGGTAAAAACTTTTCCATGTTTATGTATGGGAAGTCTTACGTGATACCTTTCTTTTCAAAGGATTTTCTAAAGTTAAGCAATTTTAAACCGTTTACTCACACCAGACCCCTGTCTGACCCGAGTGTTTATTTTCTGTTTTATTAAACTCTTGGGTACTCATATTATGTATGAGTAGTCAAGTGATTCAGGTTATCCTTGACGAATTCTGGAGGAGCTTTGGAGCAGGAGGCTTCAGCGTGTAGATATATATAGAGAGTTTCCACTGTGATGTTATTCTGTATGGATGTTATTGTATTGTGTATTAGACAAAAATGTTATAACTGTCTAAATTGAGATGTATAGTTGTGTACACTAATGTATATGATACTATATATATGTTATATATTATATTTCATTCGTTCCGCTGTGAGATTCTGATGTGTTTTTTTTATCTTTCTTCTCTTTCTTTTCTTCTTCTATCCCTTTCTTTCTTAAATAGTGATGCATCTTTCTAGTGATAGAAAGTGGGGTCGCTACATATAGGATACAATTTCAATTGTACAACCAGAGTAATTGATTTATTTATTAATTTTCCAAAGTGTGCTTTAATATATACCAAATACAATGACTATAAATCTACCACTGCACAACTCTGATGAGAGAGACAAGACTATCCTTACCTGCGAACTCAATAAACAATGTAAATGCGAAATAAAATAGTAAGCATAAAAGGGATATCAACTCACGATAATTAGCAAATAATAAATAGTAAAAGAAATGTTATGTTATTATTGGGCTGGATCACTACCACTTGTGACTGCCTACGTAACCGTATCTAATTGGGTACCCAATTAGATACAGGATTAGGCTAACGTAGTTCTCCTACCGCAAATAGGACTCATGGAGCCTACGATGCGACAAACAAATATGCAATTCCCAAAGCTGCCCACTTAGGCTTAATCTTCAATTTTAGATTTTCAAATCTAATTACCTAGACGGAAATTATCCCGTTGGACTTTATTCTCGAATTATTATTTCAAAACTTTTGAAATATGTATATCTTTTATATTCAAATTATACTTTACTTCGGGATCTTAAATCAAATCACTTTTGAAAAGCTTACTTGGAAATCCCAAATATTGTAATAAAAACATATCAAACCGCAACCAGATCGAGAGGCTTCTCCCAATAACAAGGCAACTGGGTCCCAGCCTTAATACAATCGATAAATAAGTATATCCCTTAATTCCAAGAGCGGACTATACCAAAAAAATATGCCCACTTTTTAGTTACGAGTTACCCGAATCATTGGTAACATAACAAAGCATTTTGTATCCCGAAGCGATAAGTCATTTCATACTAATATTTACAAGTAATTTCAAATCTATAGTAATTTTTATTTTCCAAATCTGTTCAAAAATCAACTTAAAACCATCGGGTTTAGTCCTCGAAATTCTTTCCATTTTATAAATCATTTTTATAAAACCCATTCTTATATAAATCATTTTTGTATAATATAATTTCGAAATATTCGTTGCCAAACATTTCTGTTTCTTTTAAAGGGAGAACATTTCATAGCATTTCAACTTCAAAATCAATCTTTAAAACAATTCACAAAATTTAAGTGAACCAAATATTGCCGCTAAACACCATACAGTCAAATCGTGAAATAAATCACAACGTGTTAGCCTACAATTATTTTCTACCAATCCCATGCATATGAATAATTAATTGCTCATAAACTGGTCGAGCAAAGTCAACAATCAATAAATAATAATCAATGCCATAAACTGGCCGAGCGCAATCCAAATAACCAAACAATCAATAATTAACAAAATAAACACAACATTAAATGATAAATCAATGCTTCATTCTATCAAATATTTATAACACTTTTTATTTTATCATGGGTTAAAACGGTTTGATATTTATTTTGAAGCATCCGGGCTTTCCCTTCGACATGTTCTATCCCTCGCCCAAGTCTCCTTGGATCTCATAGACAAAACACATATACTAGTCATTTCTGCATATGCCATTAAGTATTTAACTTCTAAATTTTAAATTACTTAATTAACCATCCAAACATAATATTGAGCAAGGAAATCAACCATTGTTTTAGAAAACAAAGTAAACAAGCATTCAATAAGGGTTTTCAAACAACACTTAACACTTAAAGTTCTTTCAACTTAGCAATGGTTTTAATGAACTTAAAATAAGAAATAACTTACTTTGGATTCCACTCCGTCAAACTTTAAGGTAAGGAACTTAGGATCTAACACATACTTTCTACCATGCTTTGAAACAAAAAGAAAATAAACCCGAATTCCTCCTTCCTACTACTTGGCCAAGGCTTGAAATGGAGGTGGGCCGAAAGTATAGAGAAGAAGTGGTAGAGCGTTGAACTTAAATTCTCAAAATTAGACCTAAAAAATAGGTCATTTCTCTCTTGTTTATAACTCTCTTACTCTCAAATTTAAAAAATTTGTTAACTGAAAAGTTGTTGAAATTTTTTTCTCTTAGATTTAAAAAAAAATCACTTGATTTTGTTTAATTTTGAGGAAGATATAGTCAAAATAAAAAGAGCTATTCTCGGATTCACAAAAATAAAGCCCAAAAATGTACTTCAAAGAATTGAGTTTCAGGTATAGTAAACCTCAAAACTGAAAAAAGTGACCAATGTAAAAGTTGTTTCTACTAGAATTTCATATGATTTGAAAAAAGAATTTCTTAGATTGGATCTGTTATGATCAAGTTATGAAAAAACAAAATGACATATTCTCTAGCTTAAAAAATGGGCCAGAAAATGCACTTGATGTAAGTTTATTTTTGACATAGTTAAGTTTAGTTTGAGACAAAGTGGTCAATAGGAAAGTTGTAGCCATTGGAAAATACATGATCTAAAAAAAATAATTTTGTATTTCGGTTCTTTTTCAGGAAGTTATGGTCGAGAGAAGAAGAGGTAAAATATGGAGAAAAAATGAGTTTGATTTGAAGAGGATGAACATTTATTTCTTTTGAATATTTTATAAATATTTTGACAATATCACTTTCTAATTTTTTTCTATGGCTTGGAAGCCATTAAAGAGAAAAGGGAGAAGATGAAGAAGCTTGAGAAAAGAAGAAGAATAAATGTGAATGAAAGTGAAGAAGGAGGTGGATATTTATAGATAAAGAATGAAGTGTAAATTTACCAAAATAACCTCTTACCAAATTACTAAACTAACCTTACTTCAGCCTAAACAAATCTCCACATTTTCAATACTTAACATCATCCTTTTACTTCTTACATTATGTATTAGTCACTTAAAGATGAAGTAAAGAGCATCATAATTATGTTGGCTTTGATTTGATGTGATTTGATGTTTACTTTTTCTTACTTTTGTTAATTCTTACTTACTTTTACTAATGACTTCTAGAAATTTTCTAATTATATTTAGTAAAAGTAAACATGTTTAGTTATTAAAATATGTAATATATATGTTGAAACATGTTAACAAAGGTGCAATAACGTTGGGGCAACTTATTTTGAACAAAACGTTGATTTCCGACAAAACATTTTACGGTCACATTTTGACGTTTTTGTTAAACTATTTATTCATGTAAACCAAAATTCAAAATAAATTTATTATTATCTTTAAATAATTAAAACAAGCATATTTGACTTATAAAATAATATAAAACAACACCCAAGTCTATTTATAAAAATATGACATCGGTTTATCGGTATACAACGAAATTTGTCAACTTTATAAAAAAGTTTTATATATTAATCGAACCATTATAATTAAATTACTATTATTATCAAATGAGTTTGATATCAATTATATATATATATATATATATATTTTAAAGGAATTATTTATCCTTCAAATAAATTTCTCGAAAATTTATCCTACTTTATTGGAATCCAACTTTTGTCAATTTTACAATGGAAATCCAAAATCTTTATTCAATATCAAAAATAAGTTTGTCATTCTTATTTATCATATAAAACATGATTGTTTAAATTTGAAAATTCTACATTCAAATATTTAAAATAATTAAATATCCCATTTCCAAAGTGTTAAAATTATAGGCCATTACATCCGTCTTGAGGTCCAGCCGCCCCTCTATCACCCAGTCCTCCCTCTAACGCCGAACAACCAACCTCTACCTTACTCCGTCCATCAATCTTCCTCCACCTCCGCCTTTCTCCTCACCCAAACGCATGCAACCTCCCTTGAGCGACCATTTCCACAACCACACCGATCACGCCACCCACTACTTCACTTCCTCCCATCACCATACAGCAGTACGCCATCGACCGGATCTCGGCCTTACTCCGCCACTTGAACCGACCACAGCCCCCATCTTCCCTCCACATAGCCACACAGCCACCTCCTTACCCACTATGTCGAACCCAAGCAACCCTTTGCCTCTCCTCGCTGCCTTAGGCCATAACTCCCACCATCACCATCAACTTTCCTCCGCATTCTCCTACCATGCAGCACCCAATCTTCCCGCTTTATTTATACCGCCGCTGTCCGAAAATTACAGCAGTCATTTTCTTTGCATTCCTGCTGTCTGGATCGGTATCGCAACAGTTTGTCTCTTCGGCTTTGTCGTTGTCCCACTTGTTCGATCCGTGCTTATCCATGCTGTTTGCTTCTTAATCCCATTGTTTTTATAGCCTCGAAAGGTGAGCGATCACTCCCGATTGACATTCATATGTTTAGTAAATTTATTTCACATGAAATGACAATTGAAATATGTTATTAAATTTGAATTGGTTAGTGATTAAATCAATAAGTATGATATGTTATCATCTAAATTCGTTCACGTATGTTAATTTACATATGACACCTATAACATGTTTGTATATATATTATATTTAAACTGTTAATTATGATCATGTTTGTCATTGATATGCTATGTCATTTTTTGTTATTATTCTATTGTTCTGACACTGCAAGTTCCTTGTTAGTTAGAAAATCACTATGGGTTGAAATGATACATACCCGAATGATCTTATAGATTTGGGAAAATCCTTATGGGATGAAATGATAAACCCAAGAAAATTTTACTGATTTTAAATTTTAGGATTGCGGGTTGAAATGATATATACCCGTAAAATTTAAATTATTGTGGATTGAAATGATAAATATCTATATCACTTAACCATAGGATAGAAAACAAAATACGAACACTGTTGCTCTATTCTTAAATGATTTCCAAAATGTTAAAAAAAAAATATGTGTTTTAATATATATCTATTTTTAAAATATAATATAAAGATTTTATATTAATATGTATGTAAAATTTAGATTTTTAAATTATATGTTTGGAAATTTTAAAAATTATAAGTTAAGTTTTGAAAAATATAAATTATGAGATTTTACTTATAACTTTTTTATTTCTAAATATAAAAAATAAGATTTAATATAAAATAAATGAAATTTAATAAAATAAAATTTAATAAAATAAAAATTAATAAAATAAAATAAATTTAATTTAATAAAATATAAAGAAAAGTGAAATTAACAAAATTTAATTTAATTAATATATATATATAATATGTTTAAATATTTATTTAAATTATGTTAATATTATAAAAATAGATTTTGTTATAATTTTAATAAATAAAAGTTGGAAAGATAAATTAAAGTTGATTTGCAAATTAACTTGTTTAAGAATTCTATTTAAATAGGAATTGATTTGAACTTATTGGTTTTGAGATTTAAAAAGTCATGATTTTGTAATTTGATTTAATTAAAAGTGATTGAGTGAATATTTTCAAAATTAAATATAGTTGAAGTTAGAGATTTAATTATTGATTATTTTTAGTAATTTGAGATTTTATTTACGACATTTATATAAAAATATGTTAAGGTAGATATAGGTAACGCCTTAACGCTATTTTAATATTTTACTTTACTATAGACATTAGCTATGTAGTGTATTGTATCATGTATGTAGATAGTTTAACGGATCCTTAAAGGATGGAATCCCAACATCCTTTAAGTTATATTGCATTTCACTTGGACATTTCACTTGATTTGATTTACTTGCATAAGAATGTCGATCCCGACCCGAATGTTTTCTGTTTTGCTTTATGCTCCGGTCAGCCTGAGTATCACAGCATTTGAGACTCACCTTTGGAGCTTTGTTTGGAGATATATCTTTTGTCTATTCAGCTATTTAGTTATTTCCAGTTATTTTATGTTCAGACTTATCATTTTCTTATGTATTAGAGACTCCTTTGTATTCGAACTTCTGTTGTATTTTGCTTTAGACTCTGATGTTTATGTAGTAGTTTCATGAACTACTATTATCTATTCCGCTGCGTATTATTGTATTACTCGGTGTCTATGATATTGTGATTGATTTATTTACTATATATGCTAAGTTTTTTCAAATATAAATAACAATCTGTTGTTTTGGGCAATTTAAGTCTGACATATGTGGATTATTGTTTTGGGCGATTACACTAGAAAACTTCAGTATCATATCAAGAATCTGAATCAAGTGTTCGCTAACAAGGATCAAGCGAGAGATCCTTTTTCAGACTAGTGTGAATCATGTTGAAGCTATGTATTCGAATCCTAGATGAAGAACCATGCGAATAAAATGATCTACGTATAATTTACGTACCTAATTTGATTGGTTTCTTAGTTATACCAATCTCCTTCTTAATCACTCATATTTTCTACTTAGTATTTCATTCAACACTAAAATTATTTTATGAATTAATTCATAAATTTTGACCTTAGTTTATAAATATTTTATGAAGATAATTCTTTATAAAAACAAAAAATAAAAGCTTACTCTATCTTATTTACTTGTATAATACTCTTCTAGGTCCTAAAAGTATAGTATACACGAAACACCAATTTGATTTTATTCATTATTTACTTTTATTTTTCTCAAAATTTAACTGAAAGTCCAAACATAATATGGTTCTTTAAAATTGAGTCAACTCTTCCGCCTCTTTACCTTAGAGTGCTCAAAGGAAAAATGTCGATGGGTTGGCTCAATATCACTAAATAATTTACACAACTTATCTGATTAAGAAAATTATGGTTTTAATTAAATAAATTTACCAAAACCTTTCTATCTATTTAAACCATTTAAAACTTGAGTTAATTATCTCTTTTCTATCCAAGAGTATTAAAATTTTCGTTCATCAAATTATTATTCAATACAACTTCTATTTTAAACCGATTTCCTTTATGGAAATTTAAGACTGGTTACCTAGATTTTTTACTTCAAAACCCTTCTTGACATCATACTACTTATATTGTTTTATGAAATAACTTCAAACAATTTATTTACCAAAACTCACTTTAGGTTCGTGCGGATTTGAACTCATTTCGATCACAAAATGATAAGGGGAATAATTTACTAAGTACACCACAACATTTGTCTAAGCAACATTCGATCGTCGCTTAGAAGATTATTCAAATTACCACAAAACTAAACGAAATGTTTCCCCGAATTACCCCAAAGGAAAGGCATTCCATTAAAATTTCACTTCTAAAATATTTTTATCTAGAAACACTTTAACTAGTACTACCATCGTCTTTTTTTCAAAAACCTTTCGAAATAATTTAAACAACTCTGGTTTTAAATTCAAAAATCTTTTTTTTAAACACATTTTTATAAATCAAATTTATATAAAATTACCTTTATATACAATCATTTCAAATTACAATAATTCTCCTTTATTATAATAAAATTTTCTCCAGTATTTATTCTCTAAATGTCTTATCCTACCATTTAGATTATTTTAAACAACCTTTATTAAAAGTTTACTTTAACTTAACATTTACCCCAAACACCATATAGTCAAATTATAAAACTTAATTCACAAGAGATTCGTTTTAATATACTAACAATTGTCAAACAATATATGCTCATAAACTAGTTGAGCATGGATTAACATATCAATGAACAATAGTCAATGCACCTAAACTATCTGAGCATGATAAACCAAACAATAGTGATAATAAAGAAGTATTATCATTAATGAAAAAACACTAAACTAATTATAAAAATTTGAAAATTATTCCTTCATACATAAAAATAGAGGTAAAATATTTCATTTACCATGTTTGGCTTGTTTAAGTGTTTAGAAATCCCTATCTGTACCATGGCATCCCACATCTCGACCAGAATTCACAAACAACTCATCAAACTAATTAACACAACAAATTTTTATAACAGTAACCAATACACTCTCGTATATATAATACTCTCAAATTCATTCTAGGGTATCACTTACCTTATCGCTAATGAGTTACACACTCTAGGGGAATTATTAACCCTATCTCTTGTGAGCCATATCCTACCAAAGCCAAGGTTCTTGCTTAACCTTCTGCTCTAATACCAAATGTAATGACCTGCCTTTTTGACCATTGAAAGTCGACATCGAATACATCCACGGTATTCAAATGCCGAACATCCAATCTCTGCAAAGGCAGGTAACTAGGGTAAAATAAAAAGAAAAGAATAGAGAACAGGGAAATCAGAATCTCACAGCAGAATCGACAACATATAATATAACAAAAACAGTAAAAACCATTACTCCAAAATACGGAGTACATCGGAGTTAAAACAAACCTTGACACCTTGATAGTTAAAAATTTTGACCTTACAATTGCTGATAGGTATACCATATAATACAGTGGAAATAAAATGCTATGATAGGTGAAAATCTAGCGCTTCTCCAACAACTCCATATCACCAAAGCCAACCTAGAAAAAACTCGGTCTAACTCAAGCAATATAATAAAATATTACCCGGATCAATTTGAAAAACCAACGTAAGAAAACTCAAGTAATATGATAAACATATTAAAATTCTATGAGACCACGCCACTAACGCGGAACGAGTTTTTATCTCATAAAAACAACATCCATAAATGAAGAAATGGGAAATAAATCAGAATAACAATCCAATCAAGAAAGAATGGAAATAAACAACAGAGAGGTCCAAATAAAGGGGTGGGTACTAGTAATAAAAAATCCTACACTAAATGAATGGGTATAAATGATATCAAATTCCAAACTTAAAAGAATGGTCACAAATAATTGAACATAGAGAAGAGCACAAGGTGGTTCTCCATGCAATTAAGGAAATAATTCAAAGATTTGAATTAACAAAAATGGAAAAGAAAAGTTTTTCCAACAATGACAAGGAGGGTGCGCCCCCCTTACTGAAAGTATACCTCTAGAAATATGCTTGAGAACTCTGATGGCTCTCGAACACGTCCAAGCCGGACCTACCAACGGTTACCGTGTATCCGAATAATTCACATCTCTATGCGCAAAACTAAATCCAATCTAGAGTGGATGTGAAAATACCCTAATGGAAGCAACCCCAAAAAGCTTTGCTTCCACTCGCTTTTTGGATTTAGTCATTTCCAACAAAGGATAACAAGGCTCAAATGAGCAACTCATCGTCTTAGAGTGACAAAAAATAAAGAAGAAGGAAAAATCAAAGTCGACAATCAATAAATCTACTATCGGGAATGTAACGACCAAGAATTTTAGTCACAGAATCTAAAATGTTTAACTCATTTTAAATATTGAAATGATAATTTTATAAGTTAAATAACGTGAATTTCAAATATAGCAATTCATTTGGCAATTAAATTATTGGATTTAATATTTGGAATTTTTTAAATAATTGAATCTTTGATTTTAATTGGGATAAAAATGATTTCAAAACTTATTTAAATTCTATTAGAATAAGAATGGTAATAAAAAACTTTTAGTTTGGATCTAAAAACGATTAATCTCGTTTTAAAATAATTTTTTTAATTAACATGTAAGAATTGCTTTTCGAGGCACTGTCTCGGATTTCGACTAAACCAATTTCATTGGACTCGTGATAATAAATTATTATACGTATCATGTGGTCGTACAAGTTTGCAACACATATAAATTAATTGTTAACCCAAAAAATGGATCAACACACCGGGTTGAATATTTAGCATCAGCCTTTTTTATCAAGGCAAATGAAGTAGGAAAAAGCAATAGCAAATCGAAGAGAAAGTAAATGAATAGGAAATTTTTATAGTGGTTCGGTTGTTAGCAAAGCATACGTCAACTTTATAACTTTTATTATTGAATGACCGCAATTACAAGTTGAATATAATTACAATGCGATTGAATCTTGTATGTTAGATCAAGTCATTAGTGTTAGGATTCACTAGAGAATCATAGTGAATCCTTAGATGTATGTTGAACGGGAGATGAAGGGTGAAGAATAGCTTCTGTAGAGTTTCCATAGCCAGTCCAAAAGATCCATTTTATGTTGTAGGTTGGATCGTATTTATAGGGATTGGAGAGCTATTGGGCTAGGCTGCCTCGCCAAAAGCTTTCCTTTGGAAATACGAAGGTGCATTGAAAATTTCATAATCAGTCGAGGCAACTGATGGATCGCTAGCGATCCACAAGTGATGGATCACTAGTAATCCATAGTTTCTGAGTGGCTAATGATCCAATTTCTTAGGAAATTCTCCTTCATCCTTTCCTTAAATTCCATGGTTATCCTTCCTAATCTGATGGATCGCTAGCGATCCATGTACGTAGTGGATTTTTGGACTCCGTCTACACTTGTTTTCTTATGTAGGTGCTCTCCATGTAATTTTGTAGCTTGTCGCCTTATTTTGATGATGATCCATAAACTATTTGCATTGGACTGCTAATTGAATCAGACGAATGCTCACTTCTCGATTTAACTAGCTTGAAATTCCATCAAACTTAGCAATTATTCTTAGAATACCTATTGGATCACGATGCAAGAGGACTGGAGGACCTACGAGTGATCCATCATCTTAGCATACTTTTTCCTTGTTCTTCTCTTACCTTTGTTGCTTTATTCTTCTAGTCCTTTCGGTTAGCTCTTGAGTTGCTCTGACTCGACGTTGCTATTTCAATTTTTTTGAATTCTATTAGGTTAAAAATTCGGATAACATTTACCTCCTAGAGTATGCCTTCATTCGAAACAAGGCATGCTTTGGAAATAACTGCTCTCGAGTTCCTATTTAGTGAGGTTCATGGGGTCGTGTTGAGGCCATCATGAGAATTTGGCTTTGGCTGTTTTTTGAACTTTGACATGGGTCATCGTTGCTCATTATAACACATCAATTTCAATCCCATGACTTTCATGATGTTTTTAAATAGAATGTGGATCACGTTGAGAAAATTTGGAGGATACTGGTTTCCATTTGATGGATCGCTAGTGATCCATGGACTTAGTGATTTTTTTCTTATGCAATATCCTATTTAAGCCTTTCGAGCCATCCTATCTTCTATTCTTACCTTCCTCGTGCGGCCCAAGCTAATCCTCTTACGGCCAGATCCAAACTCGACCGATCCCAAAGCCCCCTTATTCCATCGCCGTCGTCGACCATCCACCGCCGAAGCTTCCCACTATCGACCTCACCTACTGTTGCTGCCATCTTGAGCTAGCCACGCGTCCTTGTTGGTCCTACTTTCTAAATCGCCATCGACCTTCCATTGGATCGCCGCCGATCCTTCTCAGCATAGGCCGCCAACATTCCAAGTTCATTCGCGTCTTGTTTTTGATTCTTGATTATAGTTGGGTAATGTTGATTTTGGGTTCATTTAGCAATTCAACGACGGGGTTGTTTGATGATGATTATTGCGGAGAATTCAAGTTGATTGCAATTTTGTGGAAGAAGATAGTAAATCGAGTCTTGAGTTCTTCATCGAACGATACTTGGGATTTACCTTGGTGCTTGACATGTTTTGCTATCTTCATCCACAGAATCAAAATGGACTTGTACTAAGATACATTCTTGATACAACAGGACGTCTCGTGAATTGGTTTTTGTCCTTCCAGAGGGGAATAACGACTTAGGATGGCGTCTTACATGTAGCTAATGTTGTTATTGCCTTCTATAGAATTTGGATTGGTTCTATTATTGCACACTTGGTGTACCTGAAATGGAAAGAGCTTTCCACGTCGCTTTGGACAACGGATCCGTTATCGATCGTTGATCGATAATGGGTAAGTGTAGGAGAAATGATTTCAATAAATGATACGAGAAGCCCTTTGCATTCTTCACTGCGAGCGAACTATCTGCACGAGATAGGGCATTTGCAGTATTTAGGACACCAAGCTCAACCCACATAGATAACACACTGCACTTGCCCCAGTCTATACTTGAAAACCGATGTGTCGGTGTAAATCGATATTTAGAATTCAAGTGTTGTAGGGGAATTTTTAGTTAAAGATAGAATTACCTAACCGTGTTGGATGCAAGTTCTGTTGTATAGAATGAAGCACCCTTCCTCTCACTGTAAGCCCAATGGAGGAAGTCCAACACTTTCATAAGTTGAGTCATCATTCGTTGCGCCTTTCTCTTCAGTTTTGCAAGCCGAATACGGTGAACTGGTTCGGTGCCCGTTTGTAGACCAAACTCCTCCGAATTTCAGAGTTCTGCTTAATCCCCAGGACCGAGCTTTCTCCATAATATCTGCTAAGGTTTTACATAACATTTGTTTTGCAACTCGGCATTCTAGAGGATGATATGCGCCTTCCAAAGAAGAATGAGTTTGCCCATATGCCACCTCTGGGATACACTGCTTACCACCGATATACATGCTTAAATGGGGTAGTGCCCCCTTCAATGACTTCTTGAAAGAAACTCTTTTGAACTTGGTAATTGCTCCATTCCAAATTCATCTAATAGATATGCAATCTTGACTTGTCTTCACATCCTGTTTATGCAGACATTTATTCGTGCCCCAAGCTTCGATGAGTTAAGATATTTTCTCTCGTTTAAGAAGAGAGACGAGTGCCCTTTCCTTGTCATCATCGAGGCTTAAAGGAATCATAAGATCGTGCTATAGCTTCAAAGCAATCTGTCTCAATTCAAGACTTAGTACGTCTTTGTTAGGTGTCCATAAGGATTTAATCGCCTTTGGACGACGGAGGGTAAATTCTCTCCTTTACTTATTGAGTTTCAATACGTCGCTATGGGATTTGTGATAGATCCAATACTTCTTGCAGTTATTCCGAGGCTGAATAAAGACCCAACACTCGATTAGATTTTCCATACTTTGAAGGTCGTAGATGCCAAGGAGAGATTGGTTAAATTTTTGCTAATGGACGAGAATTTGCTTCGGTATAGGCTGTTGCATTCTAGGAGATCCTCCATAACCGTTGAAGTCCCGTCTCCTTGCCATTTCAGAGTACGAACACACTCCGCTTCTTCATCACATGGCTCCGAAGAAGGTGGTTTCACAAAAAAAGATGGCCCGTATGGCGAGTCAACCGAAGAAACTCATGAAGGAAGAGGTGTCATGACTAACGCCAGCTTTCCGGCCAGAATGCCCCCGATTCCGAAGGAAGGGGAAGAAGAATTCAAGCAACGTGAGGGCAAAGCTGCAGTGGAAATATAAAAGGAGGAAGGTGAAGTTAAGAGCATCGGTAGTTATGATTCCTCCTCCAGTGATGACGATTACGACGCAGGCTCCGGTGAAGGAGGCTCTGAATTGTGTAATGAAACTCCGGGAATGATTCACATTCTTCCGGATTCACCTCCCCAAGAGGTTCATAATAAAGATGCTCCCATAACAGCCAAGCAATGTCAAGTTTCCCCGATTAAAAATACTGGCGTTGACTTTGGGGATTTGAGCAACGTTAACGTGGATATCGATGAACTTACGGGGGGAGGATTTCGAATTCGAGAGAACGTCTCCTCACCTTAGTCATATCGTGTCTAGAGTCAGCCCGATTTCCACCACGGTGGCTTCCTGATCCGGTTTGTGACGTCCTTTTAGGCCCCCTAAGCCACATTACACATTTCACTAGGGTCACAATCACTTACACATGCATTATTTAGGCCTATTCCTCGTTGGTAAATGTAATGACCCGTATTTTCAACAATTTTAAATTATTAAATTTAATATTATTATTGAATAAAAATGGTTGGATATTTTTTATTTATATATGATTTCGATAAAATTTAAGGAAATTATTTGTATTAGAATAAAGTTGAATATATTTAATATATCGTATTCAATAGCATGAATTGAATAATAAATTTGAATTAATTATATGAAAATAAAATAATTGATTTATTGCTGAATTCATTTAAAATCTAATGTTGCTTCGACGCGAATTGAATTATTATGACGCTTTGATTTAAGAAATGGAACTAAGTGTGCAGTTGTTTTGTTATTTGAATTTGTTTTAAAAATTAAATAGCTTATATTTTAAGTATAATGGTTTATTGGATAATTAAATTGTTTAAATTTAATATTGGAAAATATTTAAATAATTGAATCTTGAATTTAATATGAATGAAAATGATGTGAAAGTTGATTTAAATTTTTTTTAAACAAGAATGAAAGTTGTTAACTTTTAAAATTGAATTTAAAAGTGAATAAATTTATTTGGAAAATTACTTGTCTTAATTAACATGTAAAAATAGTTTTTTTGGGAATTGTCTCGGATTCCGACGAAACCAGTTTCATTGGATCCGTAATGGTGAGTAATTATAGGATTTCAAGTTTCGTAGCGGTCAGACTTATCGTTTGGCCGTACGAGCTTGGAACGCGTAGAATTATTTTTAGAACTTCAAGTTAAAATAATTTGATTTGAAAAGCTATCTTCTGAATATGATAGAATTGATTCCTGATACATATTTCATTGTGTTCGAATAAGGGTATAACATATAGAACACCAGGCGACACGCTTCGTTTGAAGTTCGAAAATTTCAGGATGAATAGTGCCATGAGAATTTCCTATATATAGCCTTAACCTTTCATCCTTTCGCAATCCAAAGCCCTAAGGTTTCAGCCACTATTGTATATGATTTTAATGGCCGAAAATTGTCTTTCTTTCTTCCTTATTTTCTCCCAATCCGTTCAACGAAATCGAATGACTCCAAAAGAAAAAATGGAGAGCTCGATCTCCTCTATGCGATGTTCGACTGGATCGTGTTATCATTATTGATTGGGGCAGCAATCTCCTCATGTTCATCCACATTCGAGGGTTTTGGTTCGCAATTTTCATGCATGTGACATGCTCGGGACAAATGTGGACGGCGTTGGAAGTAGCGCGGCGGTGGTCGCTGAGTGGAGACAGCACTGGCTATCGAGCGTTGATCGATGACTATAAAATAAAAAATAAAAAATAAATTGTAAGCAGCCTAGGAAGTTTCTGAGACGTGCTTGAACAATAATGAGTAGATTTTGTTTAAATTAATTATTTTGTTAATTTTAATTTAATTATATCGAATGTTTAAAATCTCGTAAAATTTTCATGCGAGGTCTGTTTCGAACGAAACAAGTCGCATTGCGATCGTATCAACGAAGGCTATGCCATAGAGTTGGTTTGGAATTTAATTAAAGCTGGAAATTTTTTAGTTTCAAATAAAGTTGATTGGATAAACCCACTGAAGAAATACAAAATTATTCTGATGTTAGTTAAATTTAAATCATGAAGTGATTTCTTTTTATTGACAGTTGTTTGGTAATTTAACTGGCATTTAAATTGACATGTGAACTAAACTGATAGGAATTTAAATTGACCTTTAAATTTGGTTTTGGTATTAAATTGCTAGTTAAACACCTGATATTGATATCTAGTTAATTGTTGTGATTTATTGGCTAATTTGGGTATTGATTGAGAGAATGCCTATTGGTTGACATTTTGGATGATTGGATGTTTATTTATTTCATATATATCCTGTTGTCACTCTGTATATTATTGACAGTATATAAAACCGTAAATTGAATTATTTAGAATAAATTGAGCAATAGGTTAAAATGATATACACTTGTGACACTTTGATTTGGATTTAAATGATATATATCCATTCCTGCAATATAATAACTCCCATTTTCAAAAAAAAATTGTAATGACTATTCACTTGGCAATAGGACAGAAAATTATATACGGACACTAGATTGGTTAAATTAAATAGTTTTAAAAATTTTGGTTTTAAAATTATTTAAATGATATCGTTTTAAGGAATAAAATAATTGATTTATGGAAATTGAACTATTTTTGTAATGACCCATATTTTAGCTGTTTTAAATTATTAAATTTAGTGTAATTATTAAATAAAGATGGTTAAAAATATAAATCTAATGATTTTGAATGTGAGTTAGTGGATATGAATTGGAATAAAATTCTGGATAAACAAATTTCGGAGATTTAAGTAATAACGAGTAGGAAAGAAATGTTGTGTATTAATGAGTTGGTGGTCAATAGTTGGATTAGATAATAATTTTGAATTTATTAGATGTAAATAAACTAATTGATTGATAACGAAAACTCATTTAAAATCCAATATTGAAATTTTTGAATAGTGGACTGTTAAATTGTTTAAATTCAATATTGGGAATTTTTTAGATAATTGAATAACGGGAATCGACCAACTGTAAAATGAAAATATTCATTCTGTAATTTGAATTTGTTTTGAAAGTTAAATCTTATAAGTTCATTAACCAATATTTAAAAAGATAGTGATTTATTGAATTATCCAAATTGATTACACTTAATATCGTAATTATTTGAATAATTGAATTCTGAGGTTAATATGATTGAAAATGTTATTGAATGTTGTTGTAAATTTTGTTTAAACAATAATGAAGATGGTTCATATTTGAAATTGGATTTAAAAGCAAATAATTAAAAATTAAAAATTTTATATTATAACCGAGACATTAGAATAGCCTTCCAGGGTACAGTCTCGGATTTCGACGAAACTAGTTCCATCGGATCCATAATAGCATGTTATTATCGGATTTCAAATTTCGTAGCGTTTGGAGTTATCGTTTGGTCGTATGGGATAGAAACGCGTTGAACAAAATGTCAAAAATTTAATATTTTAATTCGATTCAAAATGCTATCTTCCGCATACGATCGAATTAGGCCTCAAGACATGTTCCATTGCGTTCGGAATAGGGGTAAAACATTATAAACATTTGTCGGCATGCTTCATTTGGAGTTCATCCGGAAAAGGTTGAAAATAATAATAAAATAATGTGTATGCACGCTGATATATACGCGCATAGTAATAAACCCTAGCCCTAAACTGCAGCCACCGTTCCCTTCTATTTCAAAAGCCCAAAGCTTCTATCCTTCCACCTCAATTTTCTCCACATCCATCAACCAATTCGAAAAACTTTCAACTACAAAGTTTTAGAGGTCGACACAATATTTATATCCAACGGCTGCGATCGAGAACGAGGCAATGGATTGGCGGAAATTTGTGTTTGAAGGCACCGTGTTCATATGCTTTTTTCGAGACAAGGAGGCGACCGAGCTTAGCCAGGTCGGGGGCAATGGTGGATATCGCGTATGGCTTTCGTTTGCCGGAGTCCGATCAACTTCTGGAGCGTCGTGGTGGTCGCAGCTATCATTGGTAAGTCGCGTCTTTGGGTTTCTCTACCTGGAATGCGTACAAACAAACGAGAAGGGGATTTGCGGCTCTGATCTTGTCTCAAGGAATCAACAGCCTGATTTGTTTTGGTATAAAAAAATTGAATATTAACTATGTTTTATAATAAGAAATCTTTAAAACTGTATATCTTTTTCATACATTATCAAGAATGGACGAAACAAGCGGTGATAGGATCATGGCGACGAGCACTACGTCGTGGAACTGTTTTGGAGTCGTTTGGAGCTTGTTACAATTTTAGGTTAAGTCGAACGTCGTTTGATTTGAAATTGAAAACTCAAGGTGAATATTTTAGAACGTTCACAACGTACTAGAATATTTTTATGCTAGTTAAATTTAAATCAATGAAGTGATATAAATTTTATTGGTCATTGTTTGATAAATTTAATTTTCATCTAGATTGTCACTGAATTAACTTTTAAATATTAAAATTGACTGTCAAATTGAAACTAGGATTTAGTTGACAGTAAATTACACGATATTGACATCTATGAAATCATTGTGAATTATAATGTCTCTTTATACGACTGATTGTGATGGATGTAAATTGGTTGATATTTGGATGTTTATTTGTTTATATATATCTCGTTATTACCCTGTATATTATTTACAGTGTATAGAACTATAAATTGAATGATTCCGAATAAATTAAGAAATGGGTTGAAATGATATATACCTATGACACCGATATTTGGATTGAAATGATATATATCCATCCCTGGAATTAAATTGAAATTGCTGATCACTTAGCCATAGGGTAGAAAATTATATACGGATACCGGATTGGCTAAATTAAATGATTTAAATATTTTTGATTTGAGATTATTTAAATTGTTTTGATTAAAAGAAATAAAAATCAAATTTATGGAAATTAAATTATTTTTTGAATTTGAGCTCTGAATGTTGAAATTTAAATTTGGTAATCAATTTTTTTTTAAATAATCGAAGTTGAGATTTTGAAGTTATAATCGAAATAAAATTTAAATTTGTGGAAATCGATTTGTTTTTAAAGGATTTAACTTTTACCCGTACTTGAATATTACTAAGTAAAAGCAATATAAAATTATATTTTGAAATTGAGCTCGGAATTGAAATATATTTGAAGACTGGGATTTTAATCTGAATATGGAAGGATAATTTGATTTAAATGTTTTAAATCGATATTTTGAAGATCAAGCTCGAAATCAATATAAATTGAAATTGAATTTATTTGGTTTGAAAGTGGAATTGAATTGATTTAAAATTGAAGTTGAAATTTATTTGAATTGAAATCGAAGTTGAATCGTTTGAATGGAAATTATAATTGATTTGAACTGGGAAGTTGGAATTAGATCGGTTTGACTTTGAAACTGTTTTCCAAATAAATTATTTTGGTATAAACTATTTTAAAATCTATATAATTTTAATATTCAAATTATTTTGATTTTCCAAATTATTTTATCATATAAACCATTGTAATACTTAAACTATTTTATATTTAACAACCATTTTAACTATGTTAACTATTTTAACCGTTTAAACTATTTAAACTATTTTAATCATTTAAATTATTTTAAAACTATTCAAACTATCTTTCAAAAATTCAAACTGGTCAAAGGTGAAATGTTTACGTTAAATCATGGATTTAAATACGAATGGGGTTAAATAGAGTTATAACCCAAATGTAAATTTGAAAGAATTTTGGAATCGAAATTGCAATTTTAAGACGGGCATGTTTTTGAATTGAAATAGTATATTTTGAGTAGATGTGATGATTTTGAGATGGATTCGATTACAAAGCAAAGATGATATCTTGATATCAAGTATAAATTGTTTTCGAAAGGTAAAAGTACCAACCGGTGTATAAAACGACGTTTGGTTGTTAAAGTGACCGGGGCCAGATATGGGCATACTCTCTGTCGATACTGGAAGCACTTTGACAACTGTGTATGTGGAGTGATGATCCAGAATGAAGTGATTGGATTTGGTATCGTTTACTAGATTTGAAGAAAGAGAACGATGACGGATTAGCCTGGCACTTGTGCCAATTTGAAATGACTAAAACAGGAGCTGTACCGGCCAAGTGGGTTAGCTACCCCGAGAGGATGCACTTCTTCGAAATACCATCATTTACATTGTGATTGATTGGTGCGCACCATCTGAATAGTGTTGGACATGGTTTGCGATCATGGCTATGATGCATTACCACCATACGGGAAGGGTAAACTGGTAGTGTCCTACTTTGGGCATTGATTCGCATCCCTTGTCATACTTTTATCCCTAAATGAGACCCATATGATTTTGGTATATTGTTGTCGTATCACGGCGCATCCCTATCACCCGACTGTTTAACTGGTGTTTTATATGCAAACTGTACGACAATGCTTAAAAACGCATTAAGGAAGATTAATGTAAAGCATTAACGCTATTTTAATATTTATTTTACTGATTAGACATTATATATATAGTGTATTCTACTACATATAAATATTTTGACGGATCCTTACGAGATGGAAAATCCCGTAACATCTTTTGAGTTATTGTACACACGTTATACACTGGATAAGAGATGTGAAATCCCGTAAACATTTATGATGTCGTTACACTCTTGTTATATGCGTTATCGTTTTAACTTACATAAGGATATTTTAGTCCTAACTCGAGTGTTTTGTCTTTTCATTATGTCGGGTCAGCCCGGAGTTTTTCATCTTATGAAGATTCATTCTGTAGGACGAAGACGAAAATTTGGTATATTATTACTATTAGTATTCCTGCATCATGTTGTCTACTACATTATATTTTATTCTGATGTATATGTATAACTCTGATAAATGTTGTATAAACTATAGTCAAATGTATGGTAAACAGCTTCATGAATTGTTTATTTGATTATTATATTTTATCATTCCGCTATGAGATTCAGTGTTTGTTTTCTTCTTCTTCTCCTATTTTCTTATTTAACCCCATTAACAGTCTACCCTTTATGAATGGTTTGAGTTGACATGTGTGGTTTATTGTCGATTTTAAACTGTCCAAAAAAGGTGGGTCGTTACAATTTTCGAACTCGAGCTTGAAATGTTGGAATTGAAATTTGTTTATAGAAATTGTTCGAAGAACTGAATTTGGAAGTTTGAAGTTAGAATTGAAATATAATTTGAATTATGGACATTGATTTGTTTTAAAAGATTTGAACTTTTATTCGTACTTTTAAATATTACCGAGTAAAATAAATTTAAATGGATATTTCAAATTGGATCGAAATTGAATTATTTTAAGATTTGAATCTAAAATTTGAACTTTGAAGTTAATTTGAATTAAGTGATTTAAATCAGTATTTTGAAGTCGGACTTGAAATTTATATAAATTGAAATGGTTTAAAATAAGAATTGAATTGAAATTCGAACCATTGAATCAAATTGTTTAATCGAATTTGAAGTTAAAATGAACTTTTTGAAATTGAAGTTAATTTGAATTTACGTCGAAATTGAGTCGATTGAATCGAAAGATTTGAAACCGATCTATTTGATTTAAAATTTGGACCTGAGTCCAGATTTACGGATAATGGAAAGGAATAGTTTAAATTTGAAACTATTTTCATTATAAACTATTTTACTATAAACTATTTTAAAAAATTAACCTTTTTAAAATTTTAAATTATTTAAATTATTTGAATTTTCACAACATTTAATATATAAACTATTTTAATATCTAAACTATTTTAACTATCTAAAATTTTTAAACTATTTAACTTTTCGTCTATTTTAGCTATTCAAACTATTTTCAAAATTCATGCTGTTTAAGGTTGGGAACTGTTTATATTTAAATCATTGATGTAAATGTCAATTTGGTTAAAAATGAAGTTATGACCTAAGTCGAAATTCAAAATGATTTTGAAATGAAATTGATTTGAAGGGAATATGATAATTTTGAAATGAACGATATTTTAAAGTGAATATGATATTTTGATATCAAGTATGAATCGTTTTCGAAATGTAAAAGAACCAACCGGTGTTTATTACGACATTTGTTTGTTAAAGAGATCGGGGCCTCTTATTGGCATACTCTTTGTCAACATTGGAACCACTATAACAACTGTGTACACGGAGGAGACTTTAGAATGAAGTGGTTGACTTTAGCGTACGTTGTTGGATTTGAAGAAAGTTAACGATGCTGGATAGCCCCGACACTTATGTCAATTTGAAATGACTAAAATAAGAGCCATGCCTAGCCAAGGTGGTTAGCTACCTCTAGCGGACTGTAACATCCCTTATTTGGAGACCCGATGTTAAGCGCTACAGATGATGCAGTCATCCATAGTATTAACTTCCGATGGTCAAAGACGGTAATGTTAATGGTATCCATAATATCAGAAGCATTTGAATATGAAATAAAATCATCATGGATCAAAACATTTTTCTGTTTACATTTAAAACAACTTTTCAGCCTCCTGCTCGACTTCGGAACATATAAAGATGCCCCTTGGTTGACCGAAGCACTATGTAGTCAATACCGACTTAATACAACACAATAGAATAAAACAAACAAAATAACTCTGGAATAGCTAACTTCAGCCACCTGCTCGATTTCGGAAGCTTTATTCGTCCATCAACTAAAAACCTGTAAATCCTCAACTCTCAGCCTACTCAAATCAATTTTGAGCATCCAAGAGTTTAAGGGAAAAAACATAAACTTCAAGTCATACATAAAGTCTGATGTGAATAATACTATACATCTCGGTTATATGATATTAAGTGAGACCACATGCTTAACGGAATATGTTTTCCCTGACTAAAATCCTTTTAAAACATATCTTTTACAAATCTTAATCATGTAACTAAAACTGGTTAAAACAATAATACCAATATCATGAAAGCATACAAATCAGGTAACAAGTGGACTATATGTCAGAACAATATAGTTTTGTTCAGCTAATTATTAACCTTTGGCTGACTCGGGCCTACCAGACAAAATAAACAAATAATCTAACTTCTGTTAGATACTCCTTCTCTGGACGGTCAGTCACTAACTTAATTCTCCACGGTCAACTGATCCTAATGGTTTTGGGGGCTCACTAATAACTTATTTTCTCTCTGTATATTCCTTTCTATGTGTAATATCATTTTAGTCTTACCTGTGACAAAGTCCTACACACTGGAATTTTGGACTTAATTAGCTAGAGGCTAACCGCTAATGTATAGAGTGTGACCCTATACTGTTCCCATATGGAATTCTAATATCTAAGTCATTTTACTTAGGGTTAACTGCCCATAAATTTTCCTTGAAAACCATTTCTTTCAAACTGATTTAAACCTTTAAATCATTCTTTAAACAAGGAAAATATACTATATGCTTTAGTCAAATCACCTTGCCATGTTATATATACTTTATACAAATCTTGTTTGATGAAAACATTTAACCTTTGAAAGTACCCCATTCGAATTCATTGAAAGTACACCTTTCAATACAAGTAAAACCTTAGGCCGAAAGGCCAAATCATACCTTTCAAAACCAATCACATAGTCCTTTCGAAAACATTAAAACCATCTCTTTCGAAAGCTTTACAAACCTTAAACATCCTTTTTTCAAACAATTTATATATGCCTTTTAAATCCTTTGGAAACCTTCCTTTTAAAACCTTTCGAAATCAATGGGGAACCACCCCTTCGAAACCTTTCTTTTAAAACCTTTCGAAAGCATTAAATCCATCAAATCTTTCGAAAACATTTGGGTTCAAGTAAAACATATGGAACAACCTTTCGAAACCATCCAAAACTATGTTATTTGAAACCTTTGGGTTTAGCTTTAAAAATCTAAAAGGTTCATAAATGAACAGGGTCGAAAGCAACACTTTCGAAAGCTATTTCCTAAGTAAAAGAACTAATGATGTCGGAACCATTCGCTTCGAAAACAATGGATAAGCGGCTTGGATATTAAAACAAAGGGACCTCTCGAATGCACTGCATCGAAAGGAAAAGGCGGCAGCAAGAGGGGTTTCGGTCTAGTCTAAAGCCATTACTTAAAGTAGAAATGCACAACCATTCCTTTAAAACAATTTAACCCAAACGAAAACTAATCAAGTCGAAAGCTAATTAAGTCAAAAGCAAAGCAGGCACATTCTCTTTTAAAAACGAAGACACGCTTCGACCCCTTCGGAACCCCATGCTTCAACTTCATACCTTTCGCCTTAGTCCAATTCACTAGCTATCAAGTATTGATATCAGCTCATTGGTTTCGACTGAGAAGGGGGCGGAAGTAAGGCATCGGAAGGAGGGTGTTGAAAGTGGTGAAACATGTAAAAAGCATGTTTAAACTGATTTTTAGCTTTTTAAAGCAATCTTTTCAACTAACTTGCCTTGTTTGTCAAAATATTATTAGTTGCTAATTTCTTTTCTAAAAGTGTTGCCAATATTCCAGAAATAATTTAATTTATTTACAAATTACCCCTTCTTTGTTTATAAATATATAAAACTTTAAGTCCCATACCTTAAATAATTTTAAATATTCATTAAAACACTTAGGAAAAATCTATAAAAATTCCTATAAATCATTTCTAATATGTTTTTCAATATATATAAATTTCAAGCCCTAAACATATATTATTTAGCCGTAAATAATTTTAAACCCAAATATTCATTTTCCTCACTAGAAAATTAAAATAAAATCCACATTAATTATGAAAATTATGAAAATTAAAAATCATCGCTAAAATATCATTTCTGATCTAAATCTAAAATCGCAAGGAATTTCGATGTCATTTAATAGGGTTTTCACATTAAACGTATCGTAAAATCCATATGAAACCAAAAATAAGAAAAATATGAGATGTAGTCATTATTCACCTCATCTTTGAGATTAAGGTGTTTAGAATTGATCTTTCATTTTGTTGCTTAAATTTTCCTCTTGATCTTAGCTTTATCTTCTCTTGTTTTCTCTTAATGGTGGTCGGCCTCTTACTTTGGTTTTAGTTTCGTGAATATAGAAATGAACGTAAAGAATACGACTTAAAGGGTTTAGGGTGTAAGAATAATACTAATTTCAATATTGCCCTTATCTATTTCCTAATATTGTGTTTCATTTCAACTTATTTAGTTCATTTGGATACATGGCACAGTTGCCCCTTAACTACACAAATCTCAATCCCCTAATCATTAGATTATTTTATTTAATTCAACTAATTAAATCTCCTAAATAATGTTACTAAAAGTTAGGGTCATTACAGACTCCCCTCCTTAAAGAATTTCGTCCTCGAAATTATAATAAGTTACTCATACAATCAATCAATACGATAAAGCATACCATGAAACAAATTAGGATAAGCGTCTCTAATCCTGCTCTTAGTTTCTCAAGTACAGTCTCTATCACCGTGGCACCACTGGACATTCACTAAGCTGACTGCCTTGTTCTTTAACCTCTTCTCATCTCCCGCGACTATACGGACTGGCTTTCTAACTATAGTTATATCCGGCTCTACTACTAAATCCTTTAACACAAACGGTGCTACAGTAGTCTTCGGCTTTCTAACACTCTTCCTTAGATGAGAAGCATGGAAAACATCGTGGACTCCCACCAAACTGTTCGGTAACTCTATTCTATATGTGAACTTCCCGATCCTATCTACAATAGGAAATGGTCCTACAGATCTTGGTGCCAATTTCCCTGACCTTCCAAATATGATTACACCTTTCACCAGTGATACCTTAATAAAAACATGATCTCCAACATAGAACTCTAAGTCCCTCCATCTTCTATCTACATAACTCTTCTACCTAGACTGAGCTTCCTTCATCCTATCCCGAATCAACTCAATCTTCTCTGCAGCTTCTCTAACTAAATCTGGACCAAGAACCAATCTATCCTTGGTATCTAACCAACAAACTGGAGATTTGCATAGCCTTCCACACAAATCTTCAAACGGTGTCATTCCTATACTAGCCCGATAACTGTTGTTATACGAAAACTCGACTATATGTTGATGGTATTCCCATGATCCTCGAAAATCTAACACACAAGCTCGTAACAAATCCTCCAAGACTTTGTTAACTCATTCCGTTTGTCCATCTGTGTTTGGATGGTAAGCGGTACTCATCTTGAGCTTGTATCCTAAAATCTCCTGTATTCCAGAACTCATTAGTGAACAAAGAATTTCTATCACTTACTATGCTACCAGGAATTCCATGTAGTCTAACTATATTTTTCATAAATAACTTAGCTAAAATAGGTGCCATCCTAGTTGACTTAATTGGATTGAAATGGGCACTCTTGGTCAATCTATCCACTATGACCCACATACTTTCATTTCCTCTATTAAATCATGGCAACCCGTCTATGAAAATAGAATCCCACTTACAGATTGGAATATTTAATGGCTGAAGCAACCCACTTGGCTTTTGATGTTCGCCTTTTACCTGTTGGTAGTTCAAACATTGCTTCACCCATAAACTTACTTCCCTCTTCATACCTTCCTAAAAGAAACTCCGCTTCATGTCCTGATACATCTTAGTTTCTTCCAGATGAATAGAGAACATCGAACGATGGGCATTCCTCCAAAATCTCTTTCCTTATGTCCCCCACATTCGGAAAACGCAATCTTCCTTTCTTTCTCAACCACCCATTTTGGCCAAGACTGAAATCCTTCAAGCCATCGCTTTCTGTTCCGCCCCTTAATTTCTTGATTTTGTTCAAAAAACATTGGATCCACTCCTTGCTTAGAAGTAACCCTTTCAACCATTACTGTTCAAACTTCTAAACATGATAACATTGCAATTTTCGTTCTAGAACTACTCTTAGATCTCCACTGTAATATGCATGTAGTCAATGCTTCCAAATCTTTCCATTCAGCTTTCATTGCCAACATCGCATTCTGATGTTGTCACGACCCATTTTTCCGTACCCTTTGAATCGACAATAAACCACACATGTCCAACTCAAATTGCACGAAAATACGGAACATGAAGGGTAAAAAATAAAATAAGACAGAACAGAATCTCACACGAATGGAATAACATATAATATTAAACAAATACCTTTACACCGGAAAACTTCTAATACATATATCAGAGTCTAACCTAAATGCAGCCTAGATAGTTATAAGCATATGTACTTACAATTGCTGACAAACATCAAACTAAAACAACTAAGTACAGTAGATAATAGAATATGTCCATACGTAGATGAATATCTCCAACACTCTTTTGGAATCTCCAACCGCCTTCGACAAGAACTAAAACTACTCAGATCTGACCCGAGTATTGAAAATACGCGGATCGGACTTGATAAACCAGCGTGACAAAAACTCAATAGTAAATGACAGTGTCATATATCAGCCTTTGAATAAAAATCATTTGAAAAGAAAGAGTATCCCATAAGACCACGCCAACACATAAACACGGACGGGTTTTTACCTTATGATAACTAAAACACTTTTGTATCAAAACATTTGATATCATTTCTAATGACATTCTTTGAAAACATTTGCATATAAACTTATTAATCTTAGCCCAAATTGGTACCATTATTAAATTTCAGCATATTAGGTTCTACAAACAAAACCGTAGGTTCTTATTGGAGAATGAATTTCCATACAAATGACCAGGTGAAGGATCTACCTTCCGAATGGGTACACCTCTAGATGGATGTCCCGAGGAACAGCACAAAGGAACCTCTGCCAACACAAGACTGGCTTACCTCTGTAACTAGATAGTACCGAATATTTCATCCCCCGGTCATTACCAACCTTTAACGGAGCACTTGTTTTTCCATACACTACATTAATTTACATCCTGAACGTCATGGTGGGAAGAAATATATCTAGAAGGGGATGACCATACCCTACTTGGGAATGACCCACTTAGCCTTGTCGCATCTAATCCTGTTTCGGTCATTTCCAGTTTGATGAGGCTTGAGGCAATGATTACCTTTTCACATAGCACATATCACATCTTGAATGTCGCATTGCCATTTCCATTAACTACTAGTTGCATTCCACAAAAATACAACCCTTGATCTTGTACGTCTCAATGAGGGTGCTAAACTAAGAGAAGTTGCCTTCTCCTCCACCACTAATGTATGTTTGTAAAAACCAATGTACGTAATCATTAGAAACGAAATGTCAGAAAAACGTCCACACAAGTTGTCCAGGAGCAGGACAAACCGAATGCACTCTCCTACTACCACTAGTAGCGAGTAGTCCTTGCAATCCAAAAATCTCCATCATGAGGAGACCACTGTTATAAATAACTCTATAATGGGAGCTACCCTAGAGTATGTTCAACAGGCAGTCTTCACGCTACGAGGATCCATGGTCTTCAATAATCATCATCTTCAACAAGTCTTCACATTCGAACGTATACATTGGTTCGAAGGGGTTTTCGGATAGGAATCACCCACATCCAACCCTGGTTCCTTCGAAATCCAATTATCGATAAAAAGTGAATATGAGTATATAAGATTTATTGAGTCTCTTTTCACTTTAATTCGTTTCGAATGATTTAGAAATCTCTTTCTTTTGACTTAGAATAATTCTAAGTAATTCATTCTTTTGCTTTGTAAAATATCTCAAATTCCTTACTTAACTCTCGATTCAAATTCCTTAACCTTTAGGCGGGTCAAAAATAATGTTATTCAAGACATCATTTACGATAAACCCTAAAATAAATCTTAGCAAACATTTTTGAGTAAATAGAATCATAGAAATAATTCATTTTTGGAGATTGCTTAAATTTTGGATAATACTAATCTTCTTTTATTTTGGAAACTCAATACGATTTTTTATTTAAGAGCATCCGGGCTTTCCTTTCGATCTGTTCCACCCCTCACCTAAGAAAATAAAACATAGGCCAGGTAAGTTTAGGGCACTGGTGGCTCCATCTCAAACCTTAGTTAAACACCTCGTTTTATCTCCCTAGATCTCACAGGCGGGACAAATGTAAGAGTCGTTTTCGTATACTCGGTTATCAACTTTATTTTGGAATTACTTATAAAGATTCCAGATTATCTTTTAAATGCTTTCCTTTTAAAAACATTCACAACTGATTCTATAAAAAATCGTTACGTTTAAACTCACATTCAAAAAGTTATACAATTCGCAGCATAAAAGTGCTAGGGAAAGTGCTATATAAGCTTAATTGATTTAAACCACTTTTTAATATTTTAAAATTCATATTTTCCACTTCAAATCTCTTTTAAACTGTTTAAATGGATTTATCAAATTTATTCCATATTTTTTCATAAATGAAACGATTGTTTAAACAGATTTCCTGTTACGGTCACTTAACTACACTAGCGCGATTTTTCTAGAAAAATTGATTTGGACTTAATTCAAAATCTATAAGACGAAATCTTGATTTTCTTTCTTCGTTTCGAAGCTGTGGATATAGTAGTCCATAATTTTTTTATCTCGAGGAATTCCGAGCTATATTCCACTCAACACATTCATTTGAACTTTTCGGCGCGAAATCGCGAACTACCATTGCGTGATGCACCTAGTTTTAACTTATTTTTCAATGCTTGGAATAATCTATTCAAATTGGATTTTATCACTTATAAAATCATTACAAATCATTTAAAATTAATATTTTCACTTTTTAAAGTATTTAAAATGAATTTTCACCATTTCCATATTATAATATTATTATATTCCTTTTATTTCAATATTAAATTTTAAATTCCATCTTTAATTCAATTTCAATTCTAACTTCAAATTAAACACATTTAAACTTAGATTTCAAATCTAATTTCAATTTAAACTTCAATTCATCCTTAATATCAACTTCAATTTTCAAAATCAATCTCAATTTCAATTTCAATTTAACTATCCTTTTCGAACCCGTTTCACTTCATATTTCAAATTCTCTTTTATTTTAACTTTGATTTCACTTCTAATTGAATAGAGACTTATTTTTCCAAAACATCTCACATCACTAAAATATGGTCTTATTAACAAAGGGATTATTAAATCAAAATGAACATAATCGAGTTAACATTTGTCATTAACATAATTATGGTCCATATATAAGCTAACATGATAAATAATCACAACCATAAACATTTTCTACTTATTCAAACATAACACAAACACAACAAAACATCCATAGCAACATTTTAAAGGATGTATACTTGCATGTAATAAGATGATTATTATAACAAAATCTAAATATGCTCTTTTAAAAGCAATGAAAATGTTCTCACCTTTAACCAAAACATTGTACTTCCTATCTACATTCATTTAATTCAACACTTCACTAAACAACCACCTAAACATTCTTCCACCTTTTCCAAGTACTCGGCCACCACCCCACATCCCTTCTTGCTCTTGGCCATAGCCTTCACCTTCCATATTGCTCACGTCCTCCCTCTATCAACTCTCAAACTCACGACCTAAGGCCTTTTTTAAGAAGAGAAGAAGTGAATTAAGAAGAGGTTAGAGAGTAACAAGTGGATTAGTGCTTAAGCACTCCACTATTGTAACGACTCGGTATTTTCAACCATTCGCATCCATTATAAGTGCATAGGTAGACACTCATGCCGGGATTGAATTGCTCAAAATACCGCGTTGTAAAAAATTTTTTGGCAAACCTCAGAATATACAGTAAATAAAAATCACAGATCACAGACACAGAGTATATAAAAATGCAGCGGAAGAAAAAGAGATAGTAGTTCATGAAGCTACTATATAAATATGAGATACATCAGAGTTAAATAAGATACATTAGAAGAGTAACATGATACATCGGTACAAATCAGATATATCACTGAACCACTGGATACTGAAACAAAATAGATGGCTGGATCTTCAAGGAAAGCTCCAACGCCGAAGGTGAATCTTGAATGCTAACTCAATCAATCTGACCCGAGCGTAAAGCAAAACAGAAAACCCTCGAGTCAGGACATAAATACTTATAAACTGTAAATCAACTCAAGTGAACAGTAACAAAATGCATCAGTAACTTAAAGGATGCTTGGGACCGCCCATCCTCTAAGGATCCGTTAAACTATTTACTATATAGTAATATACGCTATATACGGTAGTGTCTAATCAGTAAAGTATAATCATATAGAAAATAGCGTTAAGGGGATGGTGAACCTTAACGCGGTTGGATCTTTAAAACCAAAATCGTAGTGGGCTCGATATATGGATATGACACGGCACGCGAGGCAATACCAGAGTGGATACACCGTTTGCACTCCCGGACCGGTGGTGACGGCAAGCCAGCAGCTTCCGCCCACCTCGAACAATACCCCCGAATCAAAATGGCGCCATATATCGAATCACAAAAGTAATAGAATGGTTTCCGATGGGGCATGCTCGATGAAAGGGTGCGACCCTTTGTGTAGCCCGGTATAGCTCCTGTTTAAGTCATATATGCCAACTCACGGGAGTTGGGTCCACGTAATATACCTTAAGAACGTCGCCAACATCCAACTTCATTCTGGAATCTCCACCGCGTACACAGTTGTTAAAGTGGTTTTCGGTATTGGCCGGCTATAAGACAATATCCGATCCCGGTCTCTTTAACAACCAATCGTTATTATAACCCGTAGTTATAACTTTAAAACAATATTTTATACTTCAAAATAAAATATCCTTTTCAATCCAAATCTTTATCAAAATAAAGATTAAATCATTTCCAAAACCATTTCAATATATCATCGTAAAATATCTTTCAATTCAAATATTTATCAAAATAAATATCAAGTCATTTCTAACCATTTCAATATATTAAATTTTCATACCCTTTCAACACTACCTTTCAGTTCCAAAATATCATATCTTTCAGAACTTCTTTTTAAATCATGTTAATATCAAAATGTCCTATCTTTTAAACTCCGTTTTTCAAATCATTTAATATCAAAAATATCATATCTTTCAAAACTTCGTTTCAAAACATTTTAATATATCAAAATATCATATCCTTTCAAAACTTCATTTTCAAATCATTTTAATATATCAAAATATCGTATCTTTTCAAAACTTCATTCATTTCAAATCATTATTCATTTTATTCAATCTAAAATACCATTTCAATTCATATTTTAAAACAGTTTATATTCCAAAAATTCTTTTTTTTTCATTTCAATGAAGTTATTAAGCTTAATAATTAAATTATTAAATTTTCAAAAATTTCAACTTCCAAAGTTCATTTATTCACTTAAGTTTATCAAAACAGTGAAAATTCACTTTTCGCATCATTTAGAAAACTCTACGGAAAGTTACATTCAAAACAGTTCAATTTAACAAAAGACAACGTTTAAAATGTTGTAATAGTGTTTTCTTAAATTTCAAATAAACTTAGTTAAATTCAAAAATCATAGTACTTAAACAATTTCTATAATAGTTTTTTTTCAATAGTTTTTTTTTAGTTCATTATCATCAACTACAGTATTTACAATTGCTATAATATCATTTACATTGTAATTAATATCATTTCAAAAATGCAGTCAATTAACTTTAAATATTCAATAAAATTTCTCAACCAGTTATATTTTTATTAAAACATTTTTAACTTATAAAGTCATACATTTTCACATTTATAACATCATTTAATTTTCCTCAAGTTCATGATTTTACAGGGTTAAATTTTCATTCAAAAATCAAGATTTAATAATAATTCACTTATTAAAATGCAATGTTGAATTTTAAATCCATTACATTAAATTTAAACTTAACACTTAAGTTCAAATTCTCAAATATAACTTAATTTATTTTTATTTACTTAACTAAAAGTTCACTTTTAAGTCAATTTCATAAATTCCCAATTTTAGTTATATTCAAAATTTCAACTTAAAATATTCATTCATTTCACATTTCAACTTTGTTAAAAAAAAACATTAATATGATATAAAAATCACTTTAAATTCATTTAAATTCAAATTATCATAAATTTTTCATAATTTCATATTCACTTAAATTTCCAATTATAATTAAATCAAAATTTCCAAAATAACTTACGTTCAAAATTTCTAACTTCTTCATTAATTCATTTCACTTACAATTATTCAGAAAATCAATAATAATTTACAAAAATCCTTTTTCTTATTAAATTTAAAATCAAAATATTATAATAATTAAATTTATAAAATATTTAAAATTTTAGAAAAACATATTTTAACTAGGGGCCTGTATATAATTTTCTACGCTAGGTAAAGTGATACAGGTAATATATCATTTCAACCCGTAATTTACAAAGAAAATCCGAGTTTTATCATTTCAAACCCGCCATCCCAAGTCAAAATGAAAAATTTAAAACCATTCAGGCCTATCATTTCAGCCCATAACATTTTTTTTCTAACAGGGAACTTGTAGTGTGATCATATACAGAAATAATATAAACAAGGTCAATATCACAATATACAGTCATATATGAGATGTCAGGTGAAAATTAACAGTTTTAACATGGTAATAACATGGTAATAACATGGCATAGCATATCATATGATCATCATTAACTTGCATAAACATTTTATATTACTAAATATTTGTCATCAATTCACTTTTCATAAGTATAAATGTCAGAGTGAGAAAGACTCACATTTTTCAAAGCTAGAGACCAAAACAACATACAAGCACGACTCCAAAGGCACGACAAGCACAATTGCACGACTTTTGATTTGAGTTGAAAGATAGCCAAGATATGATTTTGTATCAACAACCCAAAACAAAACAAACAAGACAATATATAAACATTCAACATAAAATAACATTGAAACAATTTTGAAATACAAAGCAAAATGAACAAGATAGATTGGACCTTGCTTCAACCACTTCAATGCTTGGCCTAAGGGACACTTATGCTTGGCTATGATGATGCTTTGGCTCAGGTACGACATCATATAGGTCAGGTTTAACATCATATAGGCAAGGCAACAAGTGGAGATGAAGGTGTATTGGTGCAACATAAAGCATATATATGGTCAAGGTTAAATAAGTTGAGTTTTTGTGACATTCTTGGATCGGCCATGGGCATGTGGTGGCTTGGTCATGCTTGTACAAGTCTGGACAGTAGCTGGAGCGGCAGCCAAAGATGGTGGAGTAGCTGGTGGTGGTGGCTAAGGGGTGGCCAAAGCAAGATATGGAGGGTAGGTGATGATATGTGTGGTCTAGGCAATGTTTTAAGGAGTTTTGTGGAAGTTTTGTGGTGCTAGCTTCAATGGATGGGCACGGCTTGGTCATGGTCTGATTTCCAGAGGGTGTTGGATGATGTGGCAGAGGGTGGAGGTCAGGTCAGAGGTGGTGGAGATGGCTATGGTGGTGGTTAAGGTGGTGGTTGAAGGAGATGAGGCAAAGGTGGTCAAACTAGCATTGTTCAAGGGCATTGTTGCATTTTTTTGGAGTTTTGGCACCATGGTGGGCTCGGCCTTGGTCAAGACCAGAGGGGTAGCTGGTGATGATGGAAGGGAAGAATTGTAGGAGGTGGTGGCCGTGGCTATGGAGGAGAGGCCAAGCAATACACATGAGAAAACAAGGCAAAATATAAGAAAACAATGGAAAAAGAAGAGCAAAAAGAAGAGGAAAAGAGGAGCCATTACCAAACCTTTCTAGCCGTGAAAAATGAAGTGGAGAGGAATGTTTTCACGTGAAAATGAGGTAAGAAATGCACAGCTACAAAAAAGAAAGGACGGTCAAAGGAAATTAAATCTATTAATTGGAAAAGAAACGGAAGAAGAAACGTTAAAACGGTTTTACGTTTCTTTGCTTTCAAACCTTTTAAACTTCCTATATATATACATATATATTCATATACATCTTAAATAACTGAAAACACTTATAAATTTCAGTTAGAATTTGAAAATATAACAGCTAAACAAAATATTGATAATTAAATATTAATTAGATATGATTAAAATAAGAAAAATAGCACAGAAAGTGAAAACTTGACTTAAGAATTAGAAAAAACTTCAATAAACTTTGGAAAAATTTACTTTAATTTAAATACATGTAAAACGAATAAAATAAAGTAAAACACAGCAAATAAAAGTGAGTGCATAAAATAAATAAATAAATTTTAATTATATATAATTAAATTAAGAAAATGGCTTAAAATTGTAGACTAGGCTTTTAAAATTAGAAATAAATTCAAATGAACTTTAGAAAAATTATATTATCATCTTAAAAATACTTAAAAGTCAAAATATACATAATATAACATATTATCACATATTAAAATAAAATATAACAAAGAAGAAGTAATTTATACAATTTAAAATAGTCATTGTTAAATAACCCTATATACGCACAATATTGTAAAGGGTATAACTTTCACAATTTACATCCAAATTCAACGAAACGAAAAGTGGTGTTCTTAGAATTTTATGTACTTTCATAATAAAATAAAAAAAATTAAATTTTTAAACTTTTAAAATTTTAAGTTAAAAGTCACAGTTTGACTATTTTGACCAAAATAAGCATTTCAGGCAAATATTCAACTTACACAAGTTTGGAATTATAACTCATATAAAAATCAAGATTATATTTAAATAATAAATTTAATCATTTCAAATAAGTAAAATAAGTTTTTAAATAAAAATCTTACATTAAAAATAATTAAAATATACAATAAAATAATTACAAAATACAAGGTTGTTACACTCTCCCCCACTCAAAACTTTTCGTCCCCGAAAAGGAATGAGGTATGGAAGGGCACAGAAAAGATAGAGTGAAATAGGATTAAGAAAAGATGGCAAGGAGATTGAAATTATACCTGATAACTGTTGTTATAGGTAAGTTTCGCAAGGTGCAGATTTTCAAAGATTATAGAAAGATTTCTAAACAGAAAGATCATAGAAAGATGCATATACCAGTCTATAGCAAGATAAGGATGATAAGAACAACCAAAAGATAGTTTGAAAAACAAAATAAGGAAATGAATTTGAAAGCATGGAGATTTCAGCTTAAATAGAAAATAAACTTTTACACAAGTTACATAAATCTTAACTATCTCAAATTTCATTATCTTATTATCCAATCATCTTAAATTAACAATTTGTTTTTTTTAAACCATGGGTTAGAAAAATAATCATTTATTACACTCACAATGTATTTAATAAATTTTATTCTTCTTTATTCCTAATAAAAATTAAATTTATTCCTCTCAATATATTTATCACTCATGTTCAATATACTTACACTTATTATAACTCCTTTCTTTTATTCTTAGTTCTTTTAACATCATTTTATTGTAAGTTATTCAATTTCCCTTTATTATATTTACCTCTGTTAATCATTTTATAATTAAAATTTAAGTGTATAACATTTATTATAACCACTCAAATTTTATAAAAAAAAACTTTTTATATTGTATATTATTCAATTACATTGTTAACTTCTAAAATTTTGGTAAGTTATATTTGAATGCAATTGTATTATACAAATAAAATTTCCAATTCAATCATTTCAAGCTTAAATCAAATTTTTTTCTTTTTATAATTGAAATTATTCTTTAAAAATAGAATTTAAGAATTAAATTTCCGAATTCTTCAGACCATTTAGAGATAAGAAATAATATATATACATATATAATATGTCAAATCAAATTTCAATCATATATATATATATATATACTATAAATCAAGTCATATTTTAGAAATTCAAATCAATTTAATTTCCCAAAACTGTTCTGTAGCAAGACTACAGAACAGTCTCTTAACTTCGAAACTCGAAAATGAACGTCGATGATGTCGCGATCATCACCGAAGTTATTTTCCAGCGACAAAGAGAAGAGCACTAATTTTAAACCTTTAAAATTCTTTGAAAACAAATTCTATTCAAAATACTTTAAATAATATAACCTTTTAAAACTTTAAACCAAAGTTCGAAATAATCGGAATTTTAAATCCTCAAATTCTTGTTTTAAATTCAATTCAGTTCCCAAATAAATTTATAAACAAATATTTATAGAACTATTTGTAGAACAATAAATGATAAATCAAGTATTATCATTTCAAATTATCAATTTAAATCATTTCATTAAGTTCCATAAATTTACTTATATATCAAAATTTATTTCATTAACCAAAATTTTTTTTAAAAAAAAATATATTGTGTCCGTTTGTTCTGTCAAAGTGTTTTAGAAATCTTATCGATAGCGCTGATCAGACGTATCGATCAGAAACCCAACTCAACATCAACAACTCAAACAACACAATATATAAAACATTTTAAATGTTAAATACTAGTTTACAAATACACTATACATGAATAGATTTTCAAAGAAGGATAGAGATTCAAAAAAATTTTGATTAACACAAATCAAAGGAGATTATGATTTAAAAATAAGTTGGAAACAAGGATGACATGATTAAATAACAGAATAGAAAGATGGATAAGCTTATATAAATCACGGGCAACCTTAACCGGGTCAACCGTGACTTAAAAAATAAGATCAATGTTGATTTTTCTAGGGTAAATCTACATTCGATCTCAAGAGTTAGAGTTTGAAATAACAAAAGAGATTAGCATCTAAACTAAGGATAGATAAGAATCTCTGGTGAATCGATGCTAACTGCAAAGGAGTTTTCCCTCTTTTTCAATTAAATTTGAAATTGGCGTGACCGCCGACTCACTAGAAAGATCATTCGAAGCGGAGTTATGGAATGCTCCAAAGTCAAAAGAAGATGAATAGTGAGGGATACGAATGGATTTTGGAACTGTAGGGAACGTTCCAAAATTCAAAGGAATCGAGTCAAAAGAAAAAGATTCAACTCGAATGAAAGTGATTCTGTAATTACATCTACTCCATATGCTGAGTTTTGCCTAGAGCTACCAAATCTCTGATACCAACTGTAACGACTCGGTATTTTCAACCATTCGCATCCATTATAAGTGCGTAGGTAGACACTCATGCTGGGATTGAATTGCTCAAAATACCGCGTTGTAAAAAAAAAATTTGGCAAACCTCAGAATATACAGTAAATAAAAATCACAGATCACAGACACAGAGTATATAAAAATGCAGTGGAAGAAAAAGAGATAGTAGTTCATGAAGCTACTATATAAATATGAGATACATCAGAGTTAAATAAGATACAATAGAAGAGTAACAGGATACATCAGGTACAAATCAGATATAGCACTGAACCACTGGATACTGAAACAAAATAGATGGCTGGATCTTCAAGGAAAGCTCCAACACCGAAGGTGAATCTTGAATGCTAACTCAATCAATCTGACCCGAGCGTAAAGCAAAACACAAAACCCTCGAGTCAGGACATAAATACTTATAAACTGTAAATCAACTCAAGTGAACAGTAACAAAATGCATCAGTAACTTAAAGGATGCTTGGGACCGCCTGTTATCCCGCCTTTTTAGCAAGGCCGTGATATCAAAAGATCGACCGAGAAAAGCAAGATAGCTCGTCTCAAAGATTGGTCAACTCAACATCTAAACAAAGCAAGTTCTGTTAAATGACTTTTCCTCTAAGATCCCCTATGGAGGGGGGTCCGGGGGGGGTGCCAACCCCCCAAGGTGGGGGTGCAGGGGCAACGCCACCGCTACGGTGTTCGACCTGACCGATATGCGGCCTAGGGCATGGAGTATCCAACAAGCTAAAGTAACTCAGTGAGTTAAGAGCAACGGTCTAAAGGCAGCGACCTATGATGGTACACGACCTAGCGACCTAACTTCCCAAGTATGCAGCGATCTATAGCGTCCAACGACTTAAGTACTTAGCGAGATAACAAAGCCGAAGACCTTAGGCGACCTAACGAGTTAAGGTTTCCAAAGACCTAACTACTTGAAGAATCGAGCGACCTAACTTAAGCGACCTAGCTGTCAAAAGCCTCCAGCGAGTTAACAAGTTAAAGCTTCCAGCGACCTAGCGAGATAGAGAATTCCACACGACATAACGACCTACCTTCTCTCCTTAACCCGTAGGTCGCTCACGACCTAAATCCTTAACCCGTAGGTCGCTCACGACCTAAACCCTTAACCCGTAGGTCGCTCACGACCTAAATCCTTAACCCGTAGGTCGCTCACGACCTAAACCCTTAACCCGTAGGTCGCTCACGACCTAAACCGTATCCTATCTCTTCCCTTAGGTCGCCCCGTGCCTCAACAGCCTTAAGACATGACTTCTCTAGGTCGCTACTCCCTAAGCCGTAGCTCCCTAGGTCGCTGATCCCTGTGCCACTGCTTCTTAGGTCGCTAATGGCCTTCGACCTATGCCTTAAGTCGCTATCTTCTCTCCTGTCACTCCATAGGTCGCTCGCGACCTATAACCCAGCCGACCTAACCCCAGAAATCACCTATAAATACTCCACCAACTCCACATTCAAGGGGGACTTTTCCGGATTCCAAAGCTCCGAGACTCTGCTGATTTCTCGACTCTCCAAACACTTCAAATACCAAAGAATCTTCATCAAGTAATCGACTTGATTCAACATGAATCCAAGGTGCAATCCATCATCAAAATTCTAATCTCCTTTCTCTAATCGTGTTGTAATCAAGAGATTGTGTTGTAAAAGTGTTGTAATCAAGAGATCGTGTTGTAAAAGTGTTGTAATCTTGTAAAGTGTGCTCGAAAAACATAATGGAGGATGTGAAGTGGATGTAGGCTTGCTAGAAGCCGAACCATTATAAAAATCTCTGTCTCATTTACTTTTCTGCTATTTTTTATTTACTTTGATTCCCGTGCAAGCGGGTGGTGCTTTCACTTCATCACGATATACACCGGGTGTTAGCGTTAAAGCTATTTTTACCGTTAACATTTTGGTGCTTTCACTGAGAATTGAACTCAGGAATTCGAATAATCAAGAGTTGGATACGAGAAATCCGAAGAACCATGGTAAGGCGATCGATTAGACTACAAAGACCAGAGAATAGTCAGCATGAAGGAAGTCAAGAGGCTTCTTCGAGAGCAAGCCAAACTTCAGCCTTTGTTACAAGAGAGGAGATGGAGGCAATGATGAAAAGGCAAGAGGACTTGATCCAGAATTTGTTCCATCAAATTGGTCAACTTGGAGAACAGAATCAAAGAGGAACAGAGGCCCAACCGGAAGAACAGATTCAACCGTCCCCTCGTGAACTCGGGGGGCAAGTGGAAAGCCAAGGGCGAGGACTGTCACTAAGAGATAACGACAGATTAGTGGAGATGGTCAAAAAGGCTATGAGAGGTGGTCTGGTAAACAAGGACTTGGAGGATGTCAATAGAAGTCCTTTTACCATAGCAATCAGGCGAGCTAAAAACCCACCAAACTTTAAGCTACCATCGCTGGATATGTATAATGGAAGGACGGACCCTACAATTCATCTTACGAAATATATGAGGCATATGGAAGTGCTGGGGGCATCAGAAGAAGTGATGGCCCGGTGCTTTCCACTATACTTGACAGATATTGCATCACTATGGTTCAGACAACTGGAGAATAGATCGATCAAGACTTGGAATGATTTGATCGAAAGGTTTATGAGGCAATTCAGGGTTCACATCTCGAGGCCTAAGAATGTTATGAGTTTGACAACACTAAAGCAAAGGACTGGAGAATCTCTAAGAAGTTTTTTAACACGATTCAATGCAGCCGCGGCATCGGTGGACCGACCAGATCCATCCATGGTTTTAATGGCAGCCGTTTCAGGCATAGCTAACGACACAGAGTTCAAGAATTCATTGACCAAAGATCCTCCTATGGATTTAGGAAAATTTTTCCATGAGGCCGAAGGGTTCTTGCGGTTAGAAGACGCAAAGGCTGAAACAGAGGAAGGGGAAGGAATCGATGTTTTTGCAATCAAAGGTGAGAATCCTCCTGTGAAAGGTGCAGAAAATAACAAAGGTAAACGAAAAGCTGAGGATAACAACGATAAATCAGCACGACGGCAAAGAGGATCAAGATTCACCTCATACACGGAGTTAAATGAGACTCTGGAGCGGATTTACCAAGAAACCAAGGGACAGGTTCCTTATCGAAAGCCAATAAAGAGAGATCCAACTAACAGCGAGAAAAAGTCGGATAAGTATTGCTTATTCCATGAGCTAAATGGTCATAGCACGAATGACTGCAGACACTTGAAAGATGAGATTGAGGAGCACATTCGGGATGGTTTGCTATCACAATATGTGAAAAAGAAGGCTGCAACTGTGGAACAAGAACGACCGCTACCTGCACCAACTGGAGACACCTCGGGATCAAGGCGTCGGCCTGTTATCGAATAATTGAGGTTGTGACGAATGAGTGGAAAACTCTACATCGACACAATTCAGTTGTTCACACATGTATGGGACCATGATCGATCCCCAGGCATGCTCTGATACAACTATACATCATATCGATGTAGGTGTTTGCACTGGGACGTCAATTCTTTGCTTTTGAATTTTACTTCTGATGATTGACTGTTTTACTTTCGTATTTTACTTCTAAGGACTGATTACTTTGCTTTTGATATTTGGATTTGGCTCGACGTTGCTTTCATGATTTGTTTCTAATGATTAAGTTTTACTCTACTTTGCTTTCATGATTTGCTTCTGATAATTGGATTTGATTCCACATTTCTATCACGATTTGCTTCAAATGTTTGGATTTGACTTTTTCAGACATTTCTACTTGACAATTTTTAAGTTGAATATTTGATTTTTCAGGATTTTGAAATGTGTAAGCCCTACGAACAGGCATCATCAAGCCCTACGAACAGGCACCCGACTTCGAACAGTCTCAATGATTAAGTCCTATGAACAGGCACCTGACTTTGAACAGTCAAAAAAAAAACAACTCATGGATTTAAGTGCTTGACCGCCAACAGTCGCTCGACTATGGTCGGTCGCGCTTCGATCCATAACTCGATCCTAAGCGATTGTCACATAGATTTAAGTGCTTGACCGAGCAGGGCCGCACTTGACCTCAAATGACTCGATCACGAATGGTCATCGTTTGAAGTTAAGCGCTTGACCATGAACGGCCGCGCTTCCCACCGCCAACAGTCGCACTTTCACCTCGGATGGCTTGATCCTGAATGATCGTCATTTGAAGTAAAGCGCTTGACTGTGAACGGTTGCATTTCAGCTCACTTGGCTTGATCCCGACCATCATATAAAGTTGAGTGCTTGACCACGGACGGCCGTGCTACACCTCAAATGGCTCGATCCCGGACGATCGTCATTTGAAGTTAAGCGCTTGACCGTGAGCGGCCGCGCTTTACCACTTGATCGCTCAGGGCCGCACTTTACTACGAATGGCTCGACCCCGAATGGTTGTCATTTGAAGTAAGACGCTTGACCATGAATGGTTGAGCTCTACCACTGGACCGCACAGGGCCGCACTTTACCACCAATGGCTCGACCCCGAATGGTCGTCATTTAAAGTAAAGCGCTTGACCATGAATGGTTGTCATTTTAATCACGCAGGGCCGCACTTTACCACGAGTGGCTTGACCCTCGAATGGTCATCATTCGAAGTAAAGCGCTTGACCATGAATGATCACATTTCACTACAAATGACCCGATTCCGAACGATCGTCGCATGGATTTAGACGCTTGACCGCGCAGGGCCGCACTTCACCTCAAATGACTCGACCACAAATGGTCGTCACTTGAAGTTAAGCGCTTGACCATGAACGGCCGCGCTTCATCCCAAATAGCTCGATCTCGAACGGTCGTCATTTTGGGGCCATATAAACCGTCAATTCCTTTACAGGTTATCGACAGGATATGAACGTCTAGATTATGGCATTACAAAACACACCTTCCTACCGCAAGCCTTGTTTTGGGGGGCAAGTGTTATCCCGCCTTTTTAGCAAGGCCATGATATCAAAAGATCGACCGAGGAAAGCAAGATAGCTCGTCTCAAAGATTGGTCAACTCAACATCTAAACAAAGCAAGTTATGTTAAATGACTTTTCCTCTAAGATCCCCTACGGAGGGGGGGTCTAGGAGGGGTGCCAACCCCCCAAGGTGGGGGTGCGGGGGCAATGCCACCGCTACGGTGTTCGACCTGACCGGTATGCGACCTAGGGCATGGAGTATCCAACAAGCTAAAGCAACTCAGCGAGTTAAGAGCAACGGTCTAAAGGCAGCGACCTATGATGGTACACGACCTAGCGACCTAACTTCCCAAGTATGCAGCGATCTATAGCGTCCAACGACTTAAGTACTTAGCGAGATAACAAAGCCGAAGACCTTAGGTGACCTAACGAGTTAAGGTTTCCAAAGACCTAACTACTTGAAGACTCGAGCGACCTAACTTAAGCGACCTAGCTGTCAAAAGCCTCCAGCGAGTTAACAAGTTAAAGCTTCCAGCGACCTAGCGAGATAGAGAATTCCACACGACATAACGACCTACCTTCTCTCCTTAACCCGTAGGTCGCTCACGACCTAAATCCTTAACCCGTAGGTCGCTCACGACCTAAACCCTTAACCCGTAGGTCGCTCACAACCTAAACCGTATCCTATCTCTTCCCTTAGGTCGCCCCATGCCTCAACAGCCTTAAGACATGACTTCTCTAGGTCGCTACTCCCTAAGCCGTAGCTCCCTAGGTCGCTGATCCCTATGCCACTGCTTCTTAGGTCGCTAACGGCCTTCGACCTATGCCTTAAGTCGCTATCTTCTCTCCTGTCACTCCATAGGTCGCTCGCGACCTATAACCCAGCCGACCTAACCCCAGAAATCACCTATAAATACTCCACCAACTCCACATTCAAGGGGGACTTTTTCGGATTCCAAAGCTCCGAGACTCTGCTGATTTCTCGACTCTCCAAACACTTCAAATACCGAAGAATCTTCATCAAGTAATCGACTTGATTCAACATGAATCCAAGGAGCAATCCATCATCAAAATTCTAATCTCCTTTCTCTAATCGTGTTGTAATCAAGAGATCGTGTTGTAAAAGTGTTGTAATCAAGAGATCGTGTTGTAAAAGTGTTGTAATCTTGTAAAGTGTGCTCGAAAAACATAATGGAGGATGTAAAGTGGATGTAGGCTTGCTAGAAGCCGAACCACTATAAAAATCTCTGTCTCTTTTACTTTTCTGCTATTTTCTGTTTACTTTGATTCCCATGCAAGCGGGTGGTGCTTTCACTTCATCACGATATACACCGGGTGTTAGCGTTAAAGCTATTTTTACCGTTAACACCGCCCATCCTCTAAGGATCCGTTAAACTATTTACTATGTGGTAATATACGCTATATATGGTAGTGTCTAATCAGTAAAGTATAACCATATAGAAAATAGCGTTAAGGGGATGGTGAACCTTAACGCGGTCGGATCTTTAAAACCAATATCGTAGTGGGCTCGATATAAGGATATGACACGGCACGCGAGGCAATGCCAGGGTGGATACACCGTTTGCACTCCCGGACCGGTGGTGACGGCAAGCCAGCAGCTTCCGCCCACCTCGAACAATACCCCCGAATCAAAATGGCGCCATATATCGAATCACAAAAGTAATAGAATGGTTTTCGATGGAGCATGCTCGATGAAAGGGTGCGACCCTTTGTGTAGCCCGGTATAGCTCCTGTTTAAGTCATATATGCCAACTCACGGGAGTTGGGTCCACGTAATATACCTTGAGAACGTCGCCACCATCCTACTTCATTCTGGAATCTCCACCGCGTACATAGTTGTTAAAGTGGTTTTCGGTATTGGCCGGCCATAAGACAATATCCGATCCCGGTCTCTTTAACAACCAATCGTTATTATAACCCGTAGTTATAACTTTAAAACAATATTTTATACTTCAAAATAAAATATCCTTTTCAATCAAAATCTTTATCAAAATAAAGATTAAATCATTTCCAAAACCATTTCAATATATCATCGTAAAATATCTTTCAATTCAAATATTTATCAAAATAAATATCAAGTCATTTCTAACCATTTCAATATATTAAATTTTCATACCCTTTCAACACTACCTTTCAGTTCCAAAATATCATATCTTTCAGAACTTCTTTTTAAATCATGTTAATATCAAAATGTCCTATCTTTCAAACTCCGTTTTTCAAATCATTTAATATCAAAAATATCATATCTTTCAAAACTTCGTTTCAAAACATTTTAATATATCAAAATATCATATCCTTTCAAAACTTCATTTTAAAATCATTTTAATATATCAAAATATCGTATCTTTTCAAAATTCATTCATTTCAAATCATTATTCATTTTATTCAATCTAAAATACCATTTCAATTCATATTTTAAAACAGTTTATATTCCAAAAATTCTTTTTTTTTTCATTTCAATGAAGTTATTATGCTTAATAATTAAATTATTAATCAAAAATTTCAACTTCCAAAGTTCATTTATTCACTTAAGTTTATCAAAACAGTGAAAATTCACTTTTCGCATCATTTAGAAAACTCTACGGAAAGTTACGTTCAAAACAGTTCAATTTAACAAAAGACAACGTTTAAAATGTTGTAATAGAGTTTTCTTAAATTTCAAATAAACTTAGTAAATTCAAAAATCATAGTACTTACAACAATTTCTATAATAGTTTTTTTTCAATAGTTTTTTTTTAGTTCATTATCATCAACTACAGTATTTACAATTGCTATAATATCATTTACATTGTAATTAATATCATTTCAAAAATGCAGTCAATTAACTTTAAATATTCAGTAAAATTTCTCAACCGGTTATATTTTTATTAAAACATTTTTAACTTATAAAGTCATACATTTTCACATTTATAACATCATTTAATTTTCCTCAAGTTCATGATTTTACAGGGTTAAATTTCCATTCAAAAATCAAGATTTAATAATAATTCACTTATTAAAATGCAATGTTGAATTTTAAATCCATTACATTAAATTTCAACTTAACATTTAAGTTCAAATTCTCAAATATAACTTAATTTATTTTTATTTACTTAACTAAAAGTTCACTTTTAAGTCAATTTCATAAATTCCCAATTTTAGTTATATTCAAAATTTCAACTTAAAATATTCATTCATTTCACATTTCAACTTTGTTAAAAAAACATTAATATGATATAAAAATCACTTTAAATTCATTTAAATTCAAATTATCATAAATTTATCGTAATTTCGTATTCACTTAAATTTCCAATTATAATTAAATCAAAATTTCCAAAATAATTTACGTTCAAAATTTCTAACTTTTTCATTAATTCATTTCACTTACAATTATTCAGAAAATCAATAATAATTTACAAAAATCCTTTTTTTATTAAATTTAAAATCAAAATATTATAATAATTAAATTTCTAAAATATTTAAAATTTTAGAAAAACATATTTTAACTACGGGCCTGTATATAATTTTCTACGCTAGGTAAAGTGATACAGGTAATATATCATTTCAACCCGTAATTTACAAAGAAAATCCGGGTTTTATCATTTCAAACCCGCCATCCCAAGTCAAAATGAAAAATTTAATACCATTCAGGCCTATCATTTCAGCCCGTAACATTTTTTTTTCTAACAGGGAACTTGCAGTGTGATCATATGTAGAAATAATATAAACAAGGTCAATATCACAATATACAGTCATATATGAGATGTCAGGTGAAAATTAACAGTTTTAACATGGTAATAACATGGTAATAACATGGCATAGCATATCATATGATCATCATTAACTTGCATAAACATTTTATATTACTAAACATTTGTCATCAATTCACTTTTCATAAGTATAAATGTCAGAGTGAGAAAGACTCATATTTTTCAAAGCTAGAGACCAAAACAACATACAAGCACGACTCCAAAGGCACGACAAGCACAATTGCACGACTTTTGATTTGAGTTGAAAGATAGCCAAGATATGATTTTGTATCAACAACCCAAAACAAAACAAACAAGACAATATATAAACATTCAACATAAAATAACATTGAAACAATTTTGAAATACAAAGCAAAATGAACAAGATAGATTGGACCTTGCTTCAACCACTTCAATGCTTGGCCTAAGGGACACTTATGCTTGGCTATGATGATGCTTTGGCTCAGGTACGACATCATATAGGTCAGGTTTAACATCATATAGGCAAGGCAACAAGTGGAGATGAAGGTGTAGTGGTGCAACATAAAGCATATATAGGGTCAAGGTTAAATAAGTTGAGTTTTTGTGACATTCTTGGATCGGCCATGGGCATGTGGTGGCTTGGCCATGCTTGTACAAGTCTGGACAGTAGCTGCAGCGGTGGCCAAAGATGGTGGAGTGGCTAGTGGTGGTGGCTAAGGGGTGGCCAAAGCAAGATATGGAGGGTAGGTGATGATATGTGTGGTCTAGGCAATGTTTTAAGGAGTTTTGTGGAAGTTTTGTGGTGCTAGCTTCAATGGATGGGCACGGCTTGGTCATGGTCTGATTTCCAGAGGGTGTTGGGTGATCTGGCAGAGGGTGTAGGTCAGGTCAGAGGTGGTGGAGGTGACTTTGGTGGTGGTTAAGGTGGTGGTTGAAGGAGATGAGGCAAAGGTGGTCAAACTAGCATTGTTCAAGGGCATTGTTGCATTTTTTGGAGTTTTGGCACCATGGTGGGCTCGGCCTTGGTCAAGACCAGAGGGGTAGCTGGTGATGATGGAAGGGAAGAGGTGTAGGAGGTGGCGGCCGTGGCTATGGAGGAGAGGCCAAGCAATACACATGAGAAAACAAGGCAAAATATAAGAAAACAATGGAAAAAGAAGAGCAAAAGGAAGAGGAAAAGAGGAGCCATTACCAAACCTTTCTAGCCGTGAAAAATGAAGTGGAGAGGAATGTTTTCACATGAAAATGAGGTAAGAAATGCACAGCTACAAAAAAGAAAGGACGGTCAAAGGAAATTAAGTCTATTAATTGGAAAAGAAGCGGAAGAAGGAACGTTAAAACGGTTTTACGTTTCTTTGCTTTCAAACCTTTTAAACTTCCTATATATATATTCATATACATCTTAAATAACTGAAAAAACTTATAAATTTCAGTTAGAATTTGAAAATATAACAGATAAACAAAATATTGATAATTAAATATTAATTAGATATGATTAAAATAAGAAAAATAGCACAGTAAGTGAAAACTTGACTTAAGAATTAGAAATAACTTCAATACACTTTGGAAAAATTTACTTTAATTTAAATACATGTAAAATGAATAAAATAAAGTAAAACACATCAAATAAAAGTGAGTGCTTAAAATAAATAAATAAATTTTAATTATATATAATTAAATTAAGAAAATGGCTTAAAATTGTAGACTAGGCTTTTAAAATTAGAAATAAATTCAAATGAACTTTAGAAAAATTATATTATCATCTTAAAAATACTTAAAAGTCAAAATATACATAATATAACATATTATCACATATTAAAATAAAATATAATAAAGAAGAAGTAATTTATACAATTTAAAATAGTCATTGTTAAACAACCCTATATACGCACAATATTGTAAAGGGTATAACTTTCACAATTTACATCCAAATTCAACGAAACGAAAAGTGGTGTTCTTAGAATTTTATGTACTTTCATAATAAAAGAAAAAATCAAAATTTTAAACTTTTAAAATTTTAAGTTAAAAGTCACAGTTTGACTATTTTGACCAAAATCAGCATTTCAGGCAAATATTCAACTTACACAAGTTTGGAATTATAACTCATATAAAAATCAAGATTATATTTAAATAATAAATTTAATCATTTCAAATAAGTAAAATAAGTTTTTAAATCAAAATCTTACATTAAAAATAATTAAAATATACAATAAAATAATTACAAGATACAGGGTTGTTACAACTATTTTTAACTCTCCTGCCTCTCTTAAAGAGAGAAGCCACTAAAATAGCTTAAAGGAAGAAGAAGAGATTGATTTGTGTGAAAAAATAAGAAGAATGGATGGGTATTTATAGAAAAAATAAGGAGTGATAAATTACAACACTAACCCTTTACAAAATTATTAAAATATACTTACTTTGTCTTACTTTTTTAACACTTACCATAACCTTATCACATCATTACTTTATGTCTTAATCACTTAATATTTAAGTAAAGAAAAGTAAAGATTTGGTTGGATTTGACGTGACTTGTTTTGTCCTTTTGGGTTTGCTTTTGCTAATTATTTTCTAAACTTGTTTAGTAAATGTAAACTTGATTAGTGAATTAAATAATACTTATACTATTTGAATATATATTATATATAAGAAAATAAAGGTGCAACAATGTTGCGACAACTTTTAATCGACAAAACGTTGATTTTCGACAAAATGTTTTACGGTCATATTTTGACGTTTTGGCTAAACAATTCATTTATGTAAACCAAATTTAAAATGCACTTTTTTACTTCTTTAAATAAATTAAAACATATCTCTTTATATTTTAAAATCATATTTAATTAATATCAAAATTCTAATTTTACAGTGTATGTAAAATTGACAAAATGCGATAAATTTTAGTTATTTTTGTAAAACGATTATTAACATATTTTTAAATATATTAATATACTTTTATATATTTATTAGATTTTTTAAATAAGATTTAACTTATCACATAATCATTTAAGCTTATTTATTTAAGCCTTTATTTATTATTAACAAAACTTAGCTTTTGTCGATTTGTTCTAAAATCCAAATTTGTACTTTTTAATTTATCAACTATAAGAATAGATAATTATTTATTATATATAACATATTTATTTAAGTTTTGAATTCCTTTTAAATTTAAAAATAAAAAAGATCTCATTTTCGAAGTAGCGGAATTACGGGTCGTTACATTCTCCCCTACGTAAAAGCATTTCGTCCTCGAAATGAAAGTTAGATAAAGGAATCTATCTCATACTCGTATCCTCAAATATTTTGACTTTGTTATACTGATGATAGAAAAGAAGAACGTCGATATCAACACTAAAACAAATGATGCCAAACATACATACAGAGATTCTCAACACTAACTTGAGTACTTATCATATACTTAAGGTTATATATACATACATCAAGTCAGACTTTTATCGTAACCATCCTACTGCATACTGCATACTTAAGATAATACATCCACTACCAAATAAGACTATACATCCAAAAACAACCATACTAATACTATATCAATATAATTGAATACACCCACATAACTCATTCCCTGACGTGAGCATGTACTACATCTGAGGTCTATATATATACACATATCAAAACATAAGTCTAACCCTTATATCTTAGTGCTACTATTTAAGATAACTATCCAACTACCATGTGGACAGACCAAAAATTCATACTATATGTGATATTTGATTCGATCTACTATTTGAATCCATAACTTTACCACTGAACTAGTATCGATCCCTCGATTTTCTAGTGCGGACTTTGATCAGACTTCTTGATCACAAACCCTTGCTTTCCTTGCATAGCTCTCAACTATAATAGAAAACTTGAGCACATAATCACAAACTCTCATCAATGTTCGCCGTTAAGAGTCGAGTGATAAATCCTTTTTAGTATTGGTGTAAACACCTCAAAGTTCCGTACTCGAATCTTAGATCAAAAATTTATGTGCTGAAATGATTTATGTATAACTTATGTATTTATTCACATTCATTTTTACCTAATAAATTTCTTTAAAATTTATATTAATCCAAGTTTGGTTCACGACCATTTACTTTCTACTAAATCCATTATTATTTAAGCATACAAATATGACTTAACTTGTATAATATACCTTTACTTCCTAAGAATATATGTACATATCCCCAACTTTAAATTGTTATTTCTTTAATTAGGTAGTTTAACAAATGTGGAATTCTAATATTATCTCAAATTAATAAGCTATAAAACTTAATCCTTAGTTTTCTTTACCTAAGGTTTCGATTTAGCTAATAGTATTTATCTAATCCATATATTAATAAGACAACTTTACTAAATGTACACCTTTTCCTTACTAATTCTATGATTATTACTTAACTTATTTACCTATTCATTTTTTTAAAAATCAAATTTCTTAATCTTAAATCCATAAAATACCTTATGGTCAAATTGTGAAACTTAATTCACATGGTATTTGTTATTTAAACATTTTTATCCAACAATCAACTTACTAACCACATTATTCAAAATTATCTCTTTCTAATCTTACAAATGTTACCCTAAATATATCACTAATTCAAAGTTTTTATATTAGATGATATTTCTTATATCTCTTATTCCTAAATTTCATTTTGATTTTTAACCTAATCAAAGTGTCTAAATTTCAAATTAACTTATCTCCTTTATAAGTTATAAAACTTACCCTTTTATATTATATTTACCCAAAATCTCAATTTCGGCTTATGTTTTCTATCCCATTGATATAAAAAAATTCTTCTAAGTATGAATTCTCTTTTTACTTTCTTTAGTTACAACTTCTAGCTTTAATATTATCATCAAATATCTTACAGTCAAATTGTGAATTTTACTTCACAAGATATTTATACTTAGCTTTTGAATCTATCTATTATGATAATCACTTAACCATTATTATTTCTTAATACTAATTATCTAAGGGTATATGATTAATATTCTAAATTTTATCTTTCAACTAATTTATTCTATATGGAATATCTCATAGTCAAATCGTGCAATTCTAATCATAAGATATTCATATTTTAGTATTGCTAAGCTAAATTACAAACAATTCTTAATTTCTTACCAAAAAAATAATAATATCCCCTTTTAATATATAAAACCAAGGTAAAATTATTTCATTTACCATCTTTTAAAACAAAACCATTTTATAAAATTAACAAATACGCACTCATATATAATACGCTCAAACTCATTCTAGGGTATTGCTAACCCTATCACTAATGAGTTACTTATCCTAGGATATTACTAATCTTATCTCTGATGAGACTTTACCTATAACAATGCTAAGTTTCTCACTTAACCATCAGCTCTGAAACCAAATTGTCACAATCCATTTTTAGTACCCTTTGAATCGACAATAAACCACATATGTCCAACTCAAATTGCACGAAAATACGGAACATGAAGGGTAATAAAGAGAATAAGACAGAACAGAATCTCACATGAATGGAATTACATATAATATTAAACAAATATCTTTACAGTGAAAAACTTTAAAATGCATATATCAGAGTCTAACCTAAATTCAGCCTAGACAGTTATAAAAATATGTCCTTACAATTGCTGACAAACATCAAACTAAAACAACTAAGTACATCGGATAATAGAATATGTCTATACGTAGATGAATATCTCCAGCTCACCTTTGGAATCTCCAACCGTCTTCGACAAAACCTAAAACTACTTGAATCTAACCCGAGTATTGAAAATACCCGGATCAGGCTTGATAAACCAGTGTGAGAAAAACTCAATAGTAAATGATAGTGTCATATATCAGTTTTTGAATAAAAATCCTTTGAAAAGAAAGAGTATCTTATAAGACCACGCCCACACATAAACACGGACGGGTTTTTACGTTATGATAAATAAAATACTTTTATATCAAAACATTTGATATTATTTCTAATGACATTCTTTGAAAACATTTGCAAATAAACTTATTAATCTTAGCAGAAATTGTTACCATTATTAAATTCCATCATACTAGGTTCTACAAACAAAATCGTAGGTTCTTATTGGAGAATGGATTTCCATACAAATGACCAGGTAAAGGATCTACATTCTGAATGGGTACACCTCTAGATGGATGTCCTGAGGAATAGCACAAAGGAACCTCTGCCAACACAAGACCAGCCTACCTCTGTAACTAGATAGTACCGAATATTTCATCCCTCGGTCGTTACCGACCTTTAACCAAATGCTTTTTTTCCATACACCACATTAATTTATATCCTGAACGTCATAGTGGGAAGAAAATATCTAGAAGGGGATGACCATACCCTACTTGGGAATGACCCACTTAGCCATGCCGCATCTAATCCTGTTTCGGTCATTTTCGGTTTGATGAGGCTTGAGGCAACGATTACCTTTTCACATATCACATATCACATCTTAAATGCCATATTGCCATTTCCGTTAACTACTAATTGCCTTCCACAAAAATACAGCCCTTGAGCTCGTACATCTCAAGGAGGGGTTAAGCTAAGAGAATTTTCCTTCTTCGCCACCACTGATGTACGTTTGTAAAAAATTCAATGTACGTAATCATTAGAAATGCAATGTCATACAAACGTCCATACAAATTGTCCAGGAACAGGACAAACTGAAGGCACTCTCAAACTACCACTAGTAGCGAGTGGTCCTTGCAATCCGAAAAATCTCCATCACGAGGTGACCACTGTTATAAATAACTCTATAATGGGAGCTACCCAGAGCATGTTCAATAAGCAGTCTTCTTGCTACAAAGATCCACGGTTTTCAATAATCATCATCTTCAACAAGTCTTCACATTCGAACGTATACATTGGTTCGAAGTGGTTTTCGGATAGGAATCACCCGAATCCGACCCTGGTTTCTTCGAAATCCAATTATCTATAAAAAGTGAATATGAGTATACAGGATTTATTAAGTCTCTTTTCACTTTAATTCTTTTCCAATGATTTTGAAATCTATTTCTTTTGACTTAAAATAATTCTAAGTAATTCATTCTTTTGTTTTGGAAAATATCTCAAATTTCCTCACTTAACTCTCGATCCGAATTCCTTAACTTTTAGGCGGGTCAAAAACAATGTTATTCAAGACATTGTTTACGATAAACCCTAAAATAAATCTTAGCAAATTTTTTTGAGTAAATAGAATCATAGAAATAATTCATTTTTGGAGATTGCTTAAATTTTGGATAATACTAATCTTCTTTTATTTTGGAAACCCAATACGATCTTTTTATTTAAGAGCATCCGGGCTATCCTTTCAATCTGTTTCACCCCTCGTCTAAGAAAATAAAACATAGGCCACGTAAGTTCAAGGCACTGGTTGCTCCATCCCTAACCTTAGTTAAACATCTTGTTTTATCTCCCCGGATCTCACAGGCGAGACAAATGTATTAGTCATTCCGCATACTCGGTTATCAACTTTATTTTGGAACTGCTTATAAAGATTCCAAATTATCATTTAAATGCTTAATTTTCCTTTTCAACCCATTCACAATTGATTCTGGGAAAAACCGTTATGTTTAAACTCACATTCAAAAAGATACAATTCGCAGCATAAAAGTGCTACGAAAAAGTGCTATATAAGCTTAATTGACTTAAACCACTTTTTAATATTTGAAAATTCATATTTTCCACTTCAAATCTCTTTTAAACTATTTAAATAGATTTATCAAATTTATTCCATATTTTTTCACAAATAAAATGTCTATTTAAACAGATTTCCTGTTATGGTCACTTAACAGCACTAGCTCAATTTTTCTAGAAAATTGGTTTCGACTTAATTCAAAATCTATAAGACGAAATTTTTATTTTCTTTCTTCGTTTCTAAGATATTAATAAAATAGTCTGGAATTTTCTCATCTCTAAGAATTCCGAGCTATATTCCACTCAACACATTCATTTGAACTTTTCGGTACGAAATCGCGAACTACCGTTGCGCAACACACCTAGTTTTAACTTATTTTTCAATACTTGAAATAATATATTCAAATTGGATTTTATCACTTATAAAATCATTATAAATCATTTTAAATCAATATTTTCACTTTTTAAAGTATTTAAAATGAATTTTCACCATTTCCATGTTATAATATTATTATATTCCTATTACTTTAATATTAAATTTTAAATTTCAATTGTAATTCAATTTCAATTCTAGCTTCAAATTAAGCACATTTAAAACTTAGATTTCAAATCTAATTTCAATTTAAACTTCAATTCATCCTTAATCTCAACTTCATTTTTCAAATTCGATTTCAATTTCACTATTCATCTCAATTTCAGTTTCAATTTAACTATCTTTTTCAAATCCGTTTTACTTCATATTTCAAATTCTCTTTTATTTTAACTTTGATTTCACTTATAATTGAAAAGAGACTTATTTTTTCAAAATATATCATACCACTAAAATATGGTCTTATTAACAAAGGGATTATTAAATCAAAATGGACATAATTGAGTTAACATTTGTCACTAACATAATTATGGTCCATATATAAGCTAACATGATAAATAATCACAACCATAAACATTTGCTACATATTCAAACATAGCAAAAACATAACCAAACATCCATAGCAACATTTTAAAGGGTGTATACTTGCATGTAATAAGATGATGATTATAACAAAATTAAAATATGATCTTTTAAAATCTGAGAATTTTCTCACCTTTAACCAAAACGTTTTGCTTCCTACCAACATTCATTTAATTAAACGCATCACTAAACAACCACCTAAACATTCATCTACCTTTTCCAAGTGCTCGGCCACCACCCCACATCCCTTCTTGCTCTTGGCTATAGCCTTCCCGTTCCATATTGCTCACGTCCTCCCCCTATCAACTCCCAAACTCATGGCCTAATGCCATTTTTAAGAAGAGAAGAAGAAGAAGTGAATTAAGAAGAGGTTAGAGAGTAACAAGTGAATTAGTGCTTAAGCACTCCATTATTTTTAACCCTCCTACCTCTCCTAAAGAGAGAACCCATTAAAATAGGTTAAAGGAAAAAAAAATGACTTGTGTGAAAAAATGAGAAGAATAGATGTGTATTTATAGGAAAAATAATGAGTAGTAAATTACAAAACTAACCCTTTACAAAATTACTACAATATCCTTACTTTATATTACTTTTTCAACACTTACCATCACCTTATCACATCATTATTAATGTCTTAATCACTTAATATTTAAGTAATGAAAAGTAAAAATTTGGTTGGATTTGATGTGACATCTTTTGTCCTTTTGTGTTTACATTTGCTAATTGTTTTCTAAACTTGTTCAGTAAAAGTAAACTTGATTAGTGAATTAAATAATACTTATACTATTTGAATATATGTTCATATATAAGAAAATAAAGGTGCGACAACGTTGCGACAACTTTTAATCGATAAAACATTGATTTTCGACAAAATATTTTACGATCACATTTTGACGTATTAGCTAAACTATTCATTTATGTACACCAAATTTAAAATGAACTTTTTTACTTATTAAAATAAATTAAAACATATCTCTTTATATTTTAAAATCATGTTTAATTAATATCAAAATCTCTAATTTTACAGTGTATGTAAAATTGACAAAATGCAACAAATTTTTTGTTATTTTTGTAAAACGATTATTAACATATTTTTTAAATATATTAATATACTTTTATTATCTTTATTAGATGTTTTAAATAAGATTTAACTTATCAAATAAATATTTAAACTTATTTATTAAGCCTTTATTTATTATTAACAAAACTTAACTTTTGTCGATTTGTTCTAAAATCCAAATTATATGTTTTATTTTATTAACTATAAGAATATATAATTATTTATTATATATAACATATTTATTTAAGTTTTAAATTCCTTTTAAATTTAAAAATATACAAAATCTCTCATTTTCGAAGTAGCGAAATTACGGCTTATTACAAATGTCTTCTGCTAAGTGCATCTGCAACTTTGTTGCCTTTTTCCCGGTGTGTATTCAATACCAAAGTCATAAGCAGCTAAAACCTCTAACCACCTATAACGGCTCACATATTTTTGCGATTATATATTTAAATGTGTAATTTAAATATAGCATCGTTAGTCGAATTAAAGTCCGAAATGCTACTTTTTGTAAACAATCGATTTAGGACTCAAGACTATTACCATTGAGTCGAAAACGGCGTTTGCGACCTTTTTGAGTATAAACGTCGATATGTTTGGAGTTGACTAGAATTTTGGTATTTTTATTTAGGGCTTTGGGTTTGGGTTTCAGCCTAATAACCTAAAAAAAGAACCCAACTCATCTAATACCCTAACTCCCCCTCCACTCCTCTTCATTCATTCATAACATTTTCCTAACACTCTCAAGCTAAAGGAAAATGGGGGAAAGAAAGGGAAATTAAAATTCCTAAACCCTAGATTGCTAGGAAATTCAAGATTCAAGCTCCAAAATCAAAGATAACTTAGGTAATCATCATCTTCTTCTCCATATCAATCTCTCTTCAATTTTTATAAATTTCTAAACTCTAACTTAGGAAATATTTGCTTATGAGCTTAGATTGGAGCTTCTAGAGTTAAAGTTGAAGAGTGGTTGATCATTCCTTTGTTTTTGAGCTTCTCATTCATTGTTTTTGAGTTTAAAGGTGAGTTCTTGTACTCGCATCTATGTCTATAGATTTCATTGTTGTTAGGTATGAATTCCTAACATCTATTTCATGGTCAATTGCTTTTGATTTGAATTGATTTGGTGAATTTTCCAGTTTTGGTGTTTTGGAGTCAAAATCTTTAAAGATCCTATCTTGGATGTATGGACATGTTTTTGGTAGTGTATCGAAGAGCTTATAAGGCTGGGTTGTCGATTGGCATAAACCCCTAGCATCCGCCGCTCGTTCGACCGCTAACGGTTTGTATTTTTTGCAATCTTTGGGTTAGGATGATTTTTTGCCTAGCAGGAAAATCCAAACATCAGAAACAAAATGCAGACGTCTGGAACAAAATTCAGACGTCAGGTTGAAAAATCCAGACGTCTTGAAGGGGCCCCTAGAAAAGGAAAAAAGGGCAGAGCTAAAATCCAAACGTCTAGAACAAAATCCAGACGTCTGGTTGAAAATTTTAGACGTCTGAAATGGTTCTGGAATTAAAAAGAGAAAGGATAAAAACATATATATTTCCAGACCAGACGTCTGGCTAAACCTATCAGACGTCTGGAACTGTCAATTTTGCCTATTTTGGTTGTTTTTGAGTGGATTTCCAATTTTTATCAGTTTTTTGATTCGATTGGTTGTTGTCATTTATTATCGACTTTGATGACTTCTTTTCTGGATTTTTGGGAATATTCAATGATTGGATTTGATATCGATTTTTGGAGTTTTAATTCACGTCGTCGAATGTGAAGTTTTGGTGATCAATTGTTTTTACAATCGTTTTATGTGGTTTTTCACTTTAAAATACAAAGGTTTCTATACTAGTAGTAAATATCCAAACTCTTTCACAAAAAATGATTTCCACATTACTTTTAATACAAAGCTCGTTTTTAAAACCGTTTTCCAATCTATTAGTATATGCACCTTTACCTCATTCGTTCGAGAAATCCAATTAAATGACTTAGCAAAACAAGTGGTATGAAACGCTTGCGTTTAATTCATCGGTTAATTCTTAGACTTGCTCGATTGAAACGTTGTGGCAATTTTCGAGTGGGAATCTACAATTTGTTCGTAAATACTAGGTTAAGCCAGTGGTTATGGGACATGAATCTAAACTCATTTATTTACTAGCTTAGTGTAATTTACACTTATCGATCAATGATGATCATTTTGTGATTTAGACTAGCGATATGCGATGTCTCTTTGTTTGTGTGGGGTACTAAATCCCGTTTGTGGAGTTTCGGCTCAAAATTGGTGGGGTAGCGACCCATGGTCTTTGGGCTGTTTGTGGAGCCTCGGCTCAAAATTGATGGTTAGCGACTATGAAATAGCATTCCGTTTGTGATGCACGTGTTGGTGAGTGTTCATGCTCCCGTTTGTGATAAGCCTCCCCCTTTATGATTTCTTGATTTCTAATTGATGATTTCCAGAATTTGTGTTTCACCAATTTTTGTGATTTACATTGATAAGTTTATCAATATTTGTGGTTTGGTGAATATGTTAAAGAATATGATATTCTTTTTGGTGTTTAAGAATATTCGATATATTATATGATTTTTTTTGTTATCTAATGTATACTTGTCACAGTATGGCATTATTGTTATCATACTTTTTTGTCACATCTCTTATCCCATCTCATTTTATATGATATTTATAGCTAAATTGATCCATTTATTATTTTCTTCTTAAATAATACTCGGGTTAGACCGAGGTATTTCAGGTGCTTCTGCTTGACTTCTTATTTGGGTCTGTCATCTGACTTTTGGCTAACTACTTAGTTTAGTAGTATTTGCTTTTATACATTCGAGATAGAGACTCCTTGATGTAAACATAATCTTTTGTCTAGCACTTGTACCTATCCTTTTGTGATGTAGTGGATCTTATATGATCACTACTTTGATGTACACTCTTACGTGTTGTATTCATATCTATTTCCACCTTAGTGATATGAATATCTGTGATTGATTTTATGTTATGCTTATTTTATATTTGTTTTCGAAGACCATATAGCCACTGTGTAGTAGCTTTGAGTTTGTATCGGTATGTCGGATTTCCTCTCTAAGTGAAAGTGATATTTTATTTGGTATATTAGTACTCACACAAAGCAATTACACCAATGTCGCTCCTCAACAGCCTTATTCTTCATACCAGTCGACGGCATTACTCCATAGTGTCCTTGGCTAGTGTGAGTATAGAGGTGGGGCGCCACACCACCACTACTGTCTCATATTCAGCTCATTCTGAGAGAATAAATACTTTGATGACTTATGATTTGTATATAGCTCAAACCTCTCTCCTAAAAGTTAATGTCTCCATAACTTCAATGCAAATATCATCACAGCTAATTCCAATCATGCGTTGGATATCTAACCTCAGGCGGTCTAAACTGTCGAGATGCATAGGCAATCACTTTACCTCCCTGCATCAACACAGCTCCTAATCCAGTTCCACATGCATCTGTATATACTACCAAATCCCGATTCCCTTCGGAAACAACTGACACAGGTGTATGAGTCAATAAGCGTTTCAAGATCCGGAATGCTTTCTCTCGCTTATCGGTCCAAACAAATTTCACATCCTTTCGCGTTAGCTTAGTCATCGGTGCTGCTATCCACAAAAAATCCTTAATGAACCTCCTATAATATCTAGCCAATCCAAGAAAACATTCTGTCTCAGTGACTGACTCAGATCTCTTCCAATTATTCACCACTTCAATCTTAGTCGAATCTACAGACAACCTTTTCTCTAAGACACTTGACCATGAAACTTCACTTCTTTCTTCCATAAATGACACTTCAAAAACTTCCTTCAGATGATTTTGCCTCAGCATCTCAAGCACAACTCTAAGATGAACATCATGCTCCCTTTCATCCTTAGAGTATATCAAAATATTGTATATGAAAACCAACATGAACATATCCAAGTGCTCTCAAAAAATTCGGTTCATCAAATCCATAAAGAATGCTGGCGCATTAGTTAGTCTGGATGACATCACTAACCATTCATATGATCCATGTCTAATTCTAAACGCCATCAAAGGTATATTATCCTCTGCTAGTCTAAGCTGATGAAATCCTGTTGCTAAATCCAACTGAGAAAATACCTTGGCTCCACCCAACTGATCGAACAAATCATCAAATCTAGCCAATATATATCGATTCTTTATCGTCTTTTCTTTTAAATTACGATCATCAACACATAGCCTCAACGATCCATCTGGCTTCTTGGCAAACACTGCGGATGCTCCCTAAGGCGAACTACTAGGTCTAATAAAAAAGTTTGCTTTCTAGGTCCACCAACTGCACCTTCAACTCCCCCATCTCGGTAGGTGTCATTCTTCTTGGGTTGTTCTGCTCCAGGTACTAAATATATCTGAAACTCAATGGCTTATTTCGGTGGCAGTCCTACTACAAGTTCAAAAACATCCGTGAATTCTGTAACCACGAAAACTCAATTCAACTCATCTTCTACCTCCACAACACCCAACAAAGCATTCACCTAACAACTAGGATTTTCTATGGTATATACAATTCGATCACTACATTCAAGGTGTCTAAGTGATATTTTTCTATCACAGAAAAATATCCTAACATCATACTTACTTATCCAATCCACAACAAAAATAATTTCAAACCCTACAAAGTCAAATACATGCAAACTGTAAACAAAGGTATGACCTAACAAATCAAACTCTAGGTGGTCACACTTCATCTCTAGTATCTCATACCCTCCTATTGGATTTGCGACTTTTAAGGGAGTAACTTGGTATGTAGGTTCTAGGTTAAGCTTATCTACCAAATAATGAGATATAAAAGAATGTGATTCACCAGTATTAAACAGAACGCTAATTGACATACCATGAATCTGAAGCATACCTCCCAACATAGCTTTTCCTTTTTCCTCTACTGTTGGCCTCAAGGTAGCTGGCTCCAATGCACACCTCACCTCTTTCTTCTCCGTAGCTTTCTTTCCTTTGCCTGTTCGACACTCATGGGCATAGTGTCCCTTCTTGTCGCACTTAAAGCAGAAAACCTCTGACTTTCCTTTCTTAGCAGCTTCACCCTTCTGAGCTCTTTTCTTATGGAAGAACTTCCTTTTTGACTCTGCCTCATTTGGACTTCCTTTGCCATATTTCTCTCCAAAAAAGTAAGCATCTCCGCATTTCTCAGAGCCATTTCCACTACGACATCACAAGGGTATATAATATGTGGTAATCTAGCCTTTCCTAACTTACGCTTCAACCCCCTAATGAACTTCTCGTTTCTCTTAATATTAGTATCAACTATAGCATAGCCATATCTTGCTATCTCCTCAGAACTCCTCGCTTACTCAAGTATAGTCATGTCTTCCTGCTCCAATTTAGCAAACTTCCTAAGAAGAGCAGACTTAGCAATCTCCTACATAAACCTTTCCTCAAAACTCCTTTTGAACTCAGCCCATGTCATCGTCTCCTTATTAACTCCTACCGTCACACTATTCTACTAGTATAAAGCTGCTCTTTGAAGCTATCTTAATGCAAGCCTTCTCTTCTACTCACCGTTGAGCCCCAAATATGTAAAGATTCACAATGCAGTAACCAGTTCTCTACTTTAATGGCATCTTCAGTTCCAATAAATGGCTTTCCTCCCAACCGATTATAATCCCTACTCAAACTAACATAGTTATTCACCACCGAAGCTTCCTGATTCCCTACTCCAGCATTTCCTCCAACCACTCCAACAGCGACACCCTCCTACATCATGTTGACAAAGAACTGCTACATAACTCCCAGGTCAACTTACGAGACTCCAACACCCACATTTCCAGCTTGTGCCTGACCTGGGTTTCTTCTGGTATTTGGTCTGGCATTTCCATTACTTGTGGTGCTTCCCCCTCCAAGGTTAACTCTTCCACTTCTAGCATCCATATCTATATTAAAGTCTCGTGAGATACAGAAGAATAGCCTAAGAGAGATACAAGAATGGAGATATAACGTATACTTATATATAGCAAATACAAGTACGTTACTATAGCCTTATCCCATACCCCGATCTTATCTCTAATTCCTTTAGATTATGTTTTCAAAATCATTTTAGCTTAAAGTTTTCCATAAAATAGTGCTCTGATACCAAGTTGTAACATACCCTATCTGAAGGACCGAAGCTAAGCGCTACAAATGCTGTAGTCATCCATAGTACTAACTTTCGGTGACCAAATACAGTAATGTTAATTGTATCCATAATATCAGAAGCACTTTAATATGAAATAAAATCATCACAGATTAAAACATTTTTTTAATTACATTTCAAAACAACTTTTCATATCCAATTAACATAATCCCAAATGTTTTCCAGGTTTAGATCAAATATAATTATTATAAAATATGCCAAGAGCGACATTTGAAGATGCACCCTTAGTTGACCAGAGTACTATATAGTCAATATTGACCTAATACAACACAGTGGAATAAAACAAACAGAACAACTCCTAAATAGCTAACTTCAGCCTCCTACTCTTCTTCGGAAGCTTTATTCGTCCCCTTACCAAAAACTTATAAATCCTCAACCCTCAACCCTCAGCCTACTCAAACCAATTTTGAGCATCCGCGAGTTCAAGGAGAAAACATAAACTTCGAGTCAGACAAAAAGCTTGGTGCGAATAATACTATACATCTCGGTTATATGAAATTACGTGAGACGGCATCGCTTAGCGGAGCGGGATTCCCCTCACTAATATCCTTTTAAAACATACCTTTTGCAAATCATAATCCTACAAACAAAATTGGTTAAAGCAATAATACCAATATCATGAAAGCATATAAATCAAGTAACAAGTGGACTATCTGTACGAACAATATAGTTTTATTTGGCTAACCATTACCCTTTGGCTGATTCGAGCCTACCAGACAAAATAAAGAAATAACCTAACTTATGTTAGATACTCCTCTTCTGGATGGTCTGTCCCTAACTTAATTCTCTAGGGTCAACTGATCCTAATGTTTTACGGGCTCACCAATAACCCATTTTCTCTCTGTATATTCCTTCCGATGTGTAACATCATTTTAGTCTTACCTATGATAAAGCCCTACAAACTGGAATTTTGGACTTAATCAGCTAGGGGCTAATAGCTAATGTATAGGACGTGACCCTATACTAATCCCACCTGGTATTCTAATATCCGAGCCATTTTACTTAGGGTTAACTACCTATAAATTTTCCTTGAAAACCATTTCTTTCAAATTGATTTAAACCTTTAAATCATTCTTTAAACAAGGAAAATATACTCCATGCTTTACTCAAATCACCTTGCCATGTTAAATATACTTTACACAAATCTTTGTTGATGAAAACATTTAACCTTTGAAAGTACCCGTTTCGAATCCATTGAAAGTACCCCCTTTCGATACAAGTAAAACCTTAGGCTGAAAGGCCAAAACATACCTTTCGAAACCAATCTTATAGTCCTTTTGAAAACATTAAAACCATCTCTTTCGAAAGCTTTACAAACCTTAAACATCCTCTTTTTCAAACACTTTAAATATGCCTTTCAAAACCTTTTGAAACCTTCCACTTAATACCTTTTGAAATCATTGGGGAACCACCCCTTCGAAACCTTCTTTCAAAACCTTTTGAAAGCATTTGGGTTCAAGTAAAACATGTGGAACAACCTTTCAAAACCATTCAAAACTATGTTATTCGAAACCTTTGGGTTTATCTTTAAAAATCTAAAAAGTGTCATAAAAGAACAGGGTCGAAAGCAACACTTTCGAAAGCTATTTTCTAAGTAAAAGAAGTGATGGTGTCAAAACCATTCCCTTTGAAAGCAATGGAGAAGCGGCTTGGATTTTAAAACAAAGGGACCTTTCGAATGCACTACATCGAAAGGAAAAAGGCGGCCGCAAAGGGGGTTCCGACCTAATCGATTACTTAAAACAAAAAGGTGCAACCATTCTTTAAAACAATTTAACCCAGACGAAAACTAACCAAGCCAAAAGTTAATTAAGTCGAAAGCAAAGAAGATGCGTTCTCTTTTAAAAATTAAGACAAGCTTCGACCCCTTCGGAACCCTTGCTTCGTCTTCATTCCTTCCACCTCAGTCCAATTCGCTATGTACCAAGTATTGATACCAGACACATTGGTTTCGACTAAGAAGGAGGCGGAAGTAAGGGGCTGGAAGGAGGATGCCGAAAGTGGTGAAACATGTAAAAAGTATGATTAAACTGAGTTTTATCTTTTTAAAGTAATATTTTCAACAAATCTGCATTGTTTGTCAAAATATTATTGGTTACTAATTTCTTTTCTAAAAGTATTGCCAATATTTAAAAAATAAACAATTTAATTTATTCACACACTATACCTTCTCCTTTTATAAATATATAAAACATTTAAGTCCCATACCTTAAATAATTTTATATATTCTTTAAAACAGTTAGGAAAAATCTATAAAAATTCATATAAATCTTTTTTAATATGTTTTCCAACATATATAAATTTCAAGTCTAAAGCATATATTATTTAGCCGTAAACAATTTTAAACCCAAATATTCATTTTCCTCACTAGAAAATTAAAATAAAATCCCCATTAATTCAGAAAAGTAAGAAAATTGAAACCCATCTTCAAATTATCATTTTTGATCTAAATCTAAAATCTCAAGGAATTTGGATGTCATTTAATAGGATTTTCACATTAAACATGTCAAAAAGTACATATGAAGTACCATAAATCATCAACAAGCATATATCTTCATTTCTACAATCAAAACATGGCAAACAATTTTGCAAAATAATTCGGATTACATTATAAAACCGAAAATAAGAAAAATATGAGATGCGGTCAATATTCATCTTAGCTTTGAGATTAAGGTGTTGAGATTTGATCTTAGATTTTGTTGCTTAAGTTTCCTTTTGATCCTAGCTTTATCTTCTCTTGTTTTCCTTAATGGTGGTCGGCCTCTTACTTTGGTTTTTGTTTTGTGAATATAGAAATGAACGTATGGAATATGGAATAAGGGGTTTAGGGTGTAAGAATAGTATTAATTCCTATATTACCTTTATCTATTTTTTAACATTGTGTTTCATTTCAACTTACTTAGTTCATTTGGATACATGGCACAGCTACCCCCTAATTACACAAATATCATTCCACTAATCATTACATTATTTTATTTGATTTAACTAATTAAATCTCCTAAATAATGTTACTAAAAGTTAGAGTCACTACACAGACACAATCCTTTGTATTCTATCTTTTTTTATTGATTGGTGATCACCTGTGATTTTGGGAGTGTTGTGTTGTGGTAGGCCATTAAGGGTTACCATTAGTCCGATCAGGCAAACTGGTAGTATCCTACCTTGGGCATTGCCCCACGTGCCTTGTGTACTTTTATCCTTATACGGGACCACTACATTTTGATTTAGTGTTATCGTATCATGGCGCATCCCTATCCATCGATTGTTTACTGGTGTTTTATATGCAAACTGTATGATAATGCTTAAAATCACTTTAAGGGAGATAATCGTAACGCCTTAATGTTATTTTGATATTTTATATTACTGATAAACATTACATATATAGCGTATTCTACTATGTATAGTTATTTTGGTGGATCATTAAGAGATGGAAAATCTCATAACATCTCTTGAGTTATTGCACGCAAGTTATACACTGGGCACGAGATGTAAAACATCGTAAACATCTCTAACGTTATTACACTCATGTTATATGTGATATTGATTTGACTCACATAAGAATATTTTAGTTCTGACTTGAGTATATTGTTTTACTTCATGCTTGGGTCAACCCTGAGTTTTAGTGCATTGAAGTTCATTTATTCTAGAGGACGAAGACAAAGATTTGGTATATTACTACTAGTATCATTTCCCTGTGTTATTTTGTTCCGCTGCATTATTCTATTGTTCTATTGTATATATAACTCTAATAAATGTTGTATAAATTATAATCAAATGTATAGTATAAATAGCTTCATGGACTGTTTATTTGATTATTATATTTTATTATTCCGCTGTGAAATTTTGTGTTTGTTTTCTTCTTTTCTTATTTTTCTTAATTAACCCCATCGATTTTCTGTGTTCGTGGTTATTTTGAGTTGGGCATGTGTGGTTTATTGTCGACTTAAACCTTCCTTACTGTTGGTCATCACAGTTGGTATCAGAGCTTTGGTTTAGCGATAGCCTTATCATTGTGCGGTTGGACTCATTAGAGATAGGGTAGTAATACCCTAGAATGAGTTTATTTGAGTGTATATGTATATGAGAGCACGTACTTGTTATAAAATATTTTATATTGTGTTTATTTATCTGTTGAGTTATTTATGAATTCTGGTCGCTGCGTGGGATGCCATGTTATCGATAGGGGTTTCTAAACATTTAAGCGAGGCTAGTTGACATAATATTGTTTTAAAATAGGGTAAATGAAATAATTTTACCTAAATTGTATTATATATAAATATAAATAATCTTCCATAAATAACCATATAGGTTTATTAAAATACGTATATATTTATGGATGTTAGTTGTTAGGAGATGATAATACTTAGTTATCATCAATTGTTCGTTGAATTAAACTAAAAATGAATACTTTGTGAACTCTATTTCACGAAGCATTCGATAATTAGATTGAATTGAAATTTAATTAAAATAAGAACTGTTTGCAATAATAAAGATGTAAACTAATGAAATCTTTTCATAATATAAATAAATTGTATAAGTATATTTATAATATAGCTTATAAATAGAAATGACTTTAAAGATGGGAATTTTGAAATTTAAATCCCGATGCTTTCAAAATTGTTTTCAAAGGTTTCAGAATTAATAATAATATTATTTGAAAGTGTTTTGACTAGAACTATGTTTTGAAAAGATTTTTAAAAGAAATAAAAGCATTTAACTCACTTTAGTCACTGGGAAATAATTCTGAGTTTGACTACAGCATCGTCGGCATTCATTTTTGAGTTTCTGAGTGAGAATTGCTACCAAAAAAGTTTATTTTCGGTTAAAACAAAGCTTGATTGTGAAAAAAATTCTAAGTATAATTTGATAAATATCTAAAAATAGTTTTGAAATTATAAATTTAAAATAGTATAGATAAGAAATAAGTTTATAACTTATGAATTAGAATAGGAAAGTACAACCAAATTTTAAAATGGTTAAACATTTTGGTTAAGCAAACAAAAGAAAATTTGAATTTGAGATATGAAATAAAAGAACTAAACTAAGTGATCTTAAATAAAATGAGTTAGTGAAATGAAGTAAATAAAATGAAGTTTAACGGAAGGAAGTTTAAATGAAAGTGAATTGTATTTGAAATGAATCAGATAAAATAATGAAATGAAATTTTAGGTAAATAAGTTTGTATAACTTATAGAAATGAGAAATGTTAAGCTAAAAACAAATTTTAAAATTTGTTGAATGCGAATGAAAAATGAAAAGAAAAAAATTAATTCAGGTTAAGTAAAAATGGTAAGAAATAATTAAAACTATGTTTGAATTATGAAATGAATGGATTTATAAAATAAATTGGATACGAAGTGAATAGGTTATAAAAACAAAGTTTGAGAATATTAACTTAACTAATTTGAGTCTATGGATATTTATGAACTAAAGTAATGAACTTAAGTAAAATTTAATTTAGTATAAGTTAAAAATGAATTTAAACTGAGAATTTGGGAACTTGAATCTCGGTTCTTTTGAAATTGTTTTCTAAGATTTTGAAAAAAATATTATTATTATTTAAAATATTTACGAATGAAAGTTGTTCCAAAGGGATTTTAATAAAGAATAAGTCATGTACTCCCCTCTTCTGTCGTCGGAAAATAATTACGATGATGACGGCCACATCCTCGACATTCATTTTTGAGTCTCAAAGTGGGGGAGGCCACTTAGTAGCTTCACTATGCGGTTGATTCAACAAAAATATTTTTGTCTTAAAATTCTCAATATGTTTTGTATATATAAAAATATGAGTATATAAATTATTTCAAAAATGATTTGGAAAGAAACCCAGTGTTTAGTCTTACATTCTCTGTAAATTAATAATTTTCACTTATTGAAATGAAAAGAATTAATGAAATGATTTCGTAAAATAGTCCAGAAATGAGTTGATATGAAGTGTGTTACCATAAAGTGAAATAATTGAAATTTGAATAAATTTAATGTAAATGAAATAGATGTGAATAAATTGGAAGCAAACCAATGGATGTTTATAGAGAACGGATATTAATAAGAAATGAAGTGTATAAATTAATTATGGACATTTGATAATGTAGATGCATATAGTTATGAACTAGTTGGATGAATATTAATTGTTGAATGATTTCTTTTGTTCAAATCATTGTTATAACTATTTTTGGTTACATATGATTGATATGTTGTGTATTAGTGCTTGTGCTTATGATTTGGATTCAGAATTCATATCATATAGTTCTTTCAAACTCATACATGTTTCTGTATCTTTTTATAAGTGGCTAATATTTCAAATTTGAGTTGAGATAGGTACATACGGAGACCGTTTGGATGTATACGCGGTTTGACTTTCTTTTGCTTGGTTAATATGAGCAAATTCGCTCGTATTAATAATAATACGGTACATGTCTCGGATTACATACCGTACTTTTATGTTTTTCCCTATGGGATGACTCATCATTGAGATGAGATGTATATTTGTGTTATATATCTATATTGTAAATTTTAATGATCGAGCAATGCAAAAGAGACACTACCGAAATTTTTCATAAAGTCGAGTGTTAGAAAAAAAATTGGTAAATAAGCTGTAATTTCCGTAAAGCCCGTATCGAAGTGGCAAAGTAGAAATGTAGTAAAGGTTTTTAAATAAGATTTTAATGTTTATAAGTTAATTATTTTAAATAAAATATATCAAATGCTAGATTTCTTACTTAACCCCTTTTCGAGGACGAAAAGTTTTGAGTGGGGGAGATTGTAACGGTGCGTATTTTCAACTATTTTAAATTATTAAATTTAATATGATTATTGGATAAAAATGGTTGGAAATAAAAATTTATTTTTTATTTATTTACTTTATTTAATATGAGCTTAAATAAAATTTTGAAATAATAATTTCAGTAAGATTTAAGGAAATTATTTGTATTAGAATGAAGTTCAATATATTTAATATGTTGCAATCAATAGCACGAATCGAATAATAAATGTTGAATTAATTAGATAAAAATAAAATAAATAATTCATAAATAGAATTCATTTAAAATCTAATATTGAGTCGTCGCAAATCGAATTATTGTGATGCTTTGACTTAAGAAGTTGAACTAAGTGTAGTAGTTGTTTTGTTATTTGAATTCGTTTTCAAAGTTAAATTTTAAAAATTAAATAACTTATATTTCAAGTATGATGATTTATTGGATAATTAAATTGTTTAAATTTAATGTTGGAAATTATCTAAATAATTGAATCCTGAATTAAATATGAATGAAAATGATGTCAAAAGTTGATTTATATTTTATTTAAACAAGAATGAAAATTGTTAACTTTTAAAATTGAATTTAAAAGTGAATAAATTTATTTGGGAAATTACTTTACTTAATTAACATCTAAAAATAGTCATTTTGAGCACTGTCTCGGATTCTAATGAAACAAGTTTCATTGAATCTGTAATGGTGAGTTATTAAAGGATTTTAAGTTTCATAGCGATCAGACTTATCGTTTGGCCGTGCGAGCTTGAAACGCATAGAATTTATTTTCGGACTTAAGTTAAAATAATTTTATTTGAAAAGCTATCTTTTGAATATGATGGAATTGGCTCTCTTTCCATTTTGTTCAGAATAGGGGTAACATAAAGAACGCTAGGTGGCACGCTTCATTTGAAGTTCAAAATTTTCATGGATGAATAATGCCATGAGAATTTTCTATATATAGCCTTAACCTTTCATCTTTTTGCGATCCAAATCACTTAGGTTTCAGCCGCCGTTGTATATGATTTCAATGGCCGAAAATCATCTTTCTTTCTTCCTCATTTTCCCTCAATCCGTTTAACAAAATCGAATGACTTCAAAAGCAAAAAAAAAAAAAGCTTGGTCTCCTCTACGCGATGTACGGCTGGATCGTGCTATCATCGTTGATTGGAGCAGCAATCTCCTTGGTTCATCCATAGTCAAGGGTTTTGGTTCGCGATTTTCACGCTTGTGACGAGCGCGAGATAGAGGCGGGTGGCGCTGGAAGTAGCACGGCGGTGGTCGCTGGTTGGAGGCAGCGGTGGCGATCGAGCGTTGATCGATGATAAATAAAAATAAATAAATTGCAAGCGACCTGGGAAGTGTCATGCCTAGAGGGAGACATGCTTGAACAATGAAGAGTAGATTTTGTATAAATTATTATTTTGTTAATTTTAATTTAATTGTATCGAATGTTTAAAATCTTGTAACTTTTTCGTGCGAGGTCCGTTTCGAATGAAACAAGTCGCATTGTGATTTTATCAACGAAGATTACGCCATGGAGTTGGATTGGCATTTATTTGAAGCTCGAAATTTTTCAGTTTCAAATAAAGGTGAGTGATTATACCCACTCACGAAATACTAAATTATTCTAATGTTAGTTAGATTTAAATCATGAAGTAGTTTATTTTTATCGACTGTTGTTTGGTAATATAACTGCATTTAAATTGACATGCAAATTGTACTTATAGGAATTTAAATCGATGGTTAAATTTGGAATTGGAGATAAGTTGCTAGTTAAGCACCTTATATTGATAAGTAGTTAATTGTTGTGATTTATTGGTGTGACGACCCGTAATTACGCTACTTCGAAAATGAGAGATTTCGTTTGTTTTAAATTTAAAAAGGTTTAAAAGTTAAATAAACAAGTTATATATACTACATAATAATAGAGAAATTATTTATTCTTGTAGTTGATAATGTAAATTTGGATTTTACAACAAACCAACAAACGTTAAGTTTTGCTAAAAAGAAATAAATGCTTAAATAAATAGGTTTAAATGTTTATTTAAAAAGATAAATATCATTGAAAACATCTAATAAAGATAATAAAAGAATATTAAAAGATTTAAAAGTATGTTAATAATCGCTTTACAAAAATAACCAAATTTTGTCGCATTTTGTCAATTTTACATACACCGTAAAATTGGAGATTTTGATGTTATTTAAATTTGATTTTAAAATACAAAGAGACGTGTTTTAATTTATTTAAAGAAGTAAAAAGTTCATTTTTAAATTTGGTTTACATAAATGAATAGTTTAACTAAAACGTCAAAACATGACCGTAAAACATTTTGTCGAAAAACGACGTTTTGTCGATTAAAAGTTGTCGCAACGTCGCCGCACCTTTATTTTTCTTATATAGGAACATATATTCAAATAGTATAAGTATTAATTAATTTACTAATCAAGTTTACTTTAACTAAATAAGGTTAGAAACTTCTAGAAAACAATTAAGAAAAAGTAAGCACAAAAAGACAAAACAAGTACAAAAGTCAAAAAGTAAAACATCAAATTAAAGAAACATAATTATTACTTACTTTACTTAATATCTAAGTGAAGATGACAAAGTAATGATTTGAAATGCGATGTTAAGTGTTGAAAAAAAATAAGATTACTTTATTAGTAAATAAGGTTATTTTGGTAATTTGGTAAAGGGATTTTTTGGTAATTTACCACTTCATTTCTTTTTCTATAAATACCTACCACTTCTTTTACAAATTTCACACTATTTCATTCTTCTTCTTCTTCCTTTTCCAAGCTTTTCTCTACCTCTTTAATGACTTCTTCTTCTCTTCCAAAATGCTTACTAACTTTTTCAAAATCATATCAAATCAACTCCAAACACCACCAAACTTTGCCAAAGACCTTAAAATACTATTAGAACATGGTTTAGCATCTACGAAGTGAAGAAAAGATGAAGGAAGGGGAAGAATAAGGCATGGTCGAACCTATGAGGAAGAGGAGCAAGTTTGTGAAGCTTCGGAGCGGGAAAAATAGAAGGAAGTGCTGCCAGAATTAAAAGGAAAGTCTACGGAAAAGATTTGGTGAAGATAAGGGAATTTAGTAAAGTGTTGGATAATATGAATGTTGGTAGGAAGTGAATGATTTGGTTAAAAGGCGAATACTCTTATTTACTAATAAATCCATAAATTATTTCAAGTATAGTGCTTTGAAAAGTTTAAATATGTTAAATGAGTGTTTGATAACTTGGTTGCAAATTAGTTGATTATGTGATTGAATATATGGATGATAACTTGATTTAGCAAATGATAAGAGAAATGGTTAGTAAGTATAGTTAATTAAATGAGAATTAAATTCATATAAATGTGTATATGAAAGTTATTTAGTCTCTTAATGATTTTAAATGAGTTTAAAATGATTTAGAAATGTTTAATAAACATTTAAAAGTGTTTTCAAGAAGTTTGAAAAGAAATTGAAAAACAAGTCAAAACTATGCGCGTCGCGTAACGGTAGTTCGCGATTTCGCGCCGTAAAAGTTAAATGTGTGTACAAAGTGAAATATAGCTCGGAATTATTCGAGATAAGAATTTTCCGGTCTATTATATCCATAGTTTTTCAACGAAGAAAGAAAATCAAGATTTCATCAAGTAGATTTTGAAATATGTCCAAAACAATTTTCTAAAAACATCGCGGTTTTGCAGTTCGGAATCCAAAATGGGATTTCTTTATAAATGATATTTTTAAATGTTTTAAAAATATGGAATAAATTTGATAAATCTATTTAAATGAGTTAAAAGAGATTTGGATTGGAAAATATGATTTTTCAAATATTTAAAAGTTGTTTAAATCAAATAAGCTTATATAGCACTTTCCACAACACTTTCATGCTGCGAATTCTATAACTTTTGAATATGAGTTTAAATGTAACGACGTTTCCCAGAATCAATTGTGAATGTTTTAAAAAGGATAATTAATCATTTTGAAAGATAATTTGGAATATTTATAAGCAATTCCAAAATAAAGTTGAAAATCTGAGTATGTGGAAACGACTAGTACATTTGTCCCACCTGTGAGATCTGGGAAGATAAAACAAGGTGTTTAACTAAAGTTAGGGATGGAGCAACCAATGCCCTGAACTTACCTGGCCTATGTTTTCTCTTCTTAGGCGAGGGGTGGAACGGATCGAAAGGAAAGCCCGAATGCTCTAAAAAGATCATATTTAAGTTTTTTCAAGTTAAATGACAAAGATATTCATGATGAAGGATTACTTGCCATTAGTCCCTAGAGGTGTAACTTGCCATTAGTCCCTAGAGGTGAAACTTTCCATTAGTCCCTAGAGGTGAAACTTGCCATTAGTCCCTGGAGGTGAAATTTACCATATTTAAAGTAGCAGTAGTACTATGTTATGAAAAGCTTCGATTTGCGAGAATATGATTTGAAGTTAAGAAAGAAAATCTTCGATTAAGATTTAATGAATGATTTGGGAATATTTTCCCTAAGTTAAAAGTTATAACTTGAATATAAGAAATCTTCGATTAAGATTTAATGAATGATTTGAGAATACTTTCCCTAAGTTAAAAGTTATAACTTTAATATAAGAAAATCTTTGATTAAGATTTAATGAATGATTTGGAAAGGTTTTCCTAAGTAAAAGAGAAGATGATTTGGAATTATTACAGGATTTAAGGAAGGTTGAAATAAACCAAACGATTTGATAAATGAGGCTTAATGATTCCATATACATTTGAAAAGAAAATGGAATAACTTGAAAAGAGTATATCTAAGAAAGATATTTGATTTAAAAGATGAAGTAATTGATTGATGATTGATATCCACGTATGAACTTAACATCTTTTAAAAGCGATGATCGGTTTCGAAGGAACCGGAGTCGAATTTGGTTAATTCCTATTCGAAAACCACTTCGAACCAACGTATACGTTCGAAAGTGAAGATATGTTGAAGATGATGATTATTGAAGACCGTGGATCTTCATAGCGTGAAGACTATTTGTTGAACATGCTCTAGTTGGCCACCATTATAGAGTTATTTATAGTAGTGGTCTCCTCGTGATGGAGATTTTTCAGATTGTAAGGGCTTCTCGCCTAGTAATGGCTGAGGAAAGTGCCTTCGGTTTCGTTCAGTCCTAGAACGAACTTGTATCGACGAATGTCCGACATTGCATTTCTGAAACACAACGTTTGTATTTTACAAATGTACATCAGTGGTGGCGGAGAAGGCAACTTCTCTTAGCTTAACACCCTCCTTGAGACGTACAAGCTCAAGGGTTGTATTTTTGTGGCAGTCAAATAGTGATCAAAGAAATGGTAGTGTGGCATTCAAAGTGGATCTTGTTAAGGTCAAAGTGTGGTTTTGTATGAAAAGCGTGGCTTTGAAGAATTTGATCGTAGCTTCGCGAGCCTCATACCCCGGTTATGATGGGATTCTATGTGGTCAGATGTATGCTCGCATTTCAGATAGTAGTGATTTGGGTTATCAGATGTTCAGAGCCCTAGGTACCAGATACGTTTGCGCCTCAAGGCATTTATTGCCTCATGTGGATAAAGTGGTTAGCTTGAGAAAAGCAGGGAACTACTGGTTATCATTTGTACTGTAGCAAGTATAGTTTCCAAGTGACTAGTTTGAGAAAAGCGATTAAGGCACTGTGGGAACTATGTTTGTTATGCGTGGTTCGGAGAAAAGGTCATTAGTTTCCTATCATGTTGGAAATCCAATCCCTACAAGATTTACAATTTTGATTGTATTCCCAAAATAGCTATAATGACTTGCAAACATTTCAGCTACCCCTTTTTGGTATCATATATTCCGTTGGTATATTCCGTTGACCTAGTCTAGATATATTACCTTAGACTTAGTCCAGGTATTGATATCTTATTTGAATAAGTTTATTTGAAGAGTGTTTTCAAAAGAATGTCATAAAAAATAATATCAAGTGTATTTTGGTATGAAGTGTTTTGGTTATCATAAGGTAAAAACCCATCCGTGTTTATGTGTGGGCGTGGTCTTATGAGATACCTTTCTTTTCAAAGGTTTTGATAACATAGTCATTTTAAAGTTCGAGTATCTCACACTGGTTTATCAAGCCTGATCCGGGTATTTTTAATACTCGGGTCAGATCCGAGTAGTTTCAGGTTTAGTTGAAGACAGTTGGAGTTTCCAGAGAAGAGCTGCATATCTTCATCATCGTATGGACGTATTCTACCATCCGCTTTGCTTAGTGTATTTTGTTTAATGTTTGTCAGCAATTGTAAGGACAGATGTTTATAACCGTCCAAGATGAATTTAGGTTAGACTCTGATATTGTATTTAAAATTTTCCGCTGTAAAGATTATTATTGAAATAATATATGTTATTCCATTCGTGTGAGATTCTGTTCTGTCTTTATTTTCTTTTTCTACCCTTAATGATCCGCTTATTCGTGCAATTTGAGTTGGACATGTGTGGTTTATTGTCGATTCAAAAGGTACGGAAAAACGGATTGTTACAATTGGCCAGTTTGGATGTTGATTGTGATAGATTTCTATTGGTTAACATTTTGGATGATTGGATGTTTATTTATTTCATATATATCATGTTCTCACCCTGTATATGATTGATAGTATATAAAACCATAAATCGCATAATTACGACTAAATTAAGAAATATATTGAAATGATATATATCTATGATGTAACGACCCATCATTTTGCTACTTCGAAAATGAGAGATTTCGCTCGATTTAAATTTAAAAGGAGTTTAAATCTTAAATAAATATTTTATATGTATAAATAATTATCTATTCTTATAGTTAATGTATTAAAAAGTATAAATTTGGATTTTAGAACAAATCGATAAAAGTAAAGTTTTGTTAATAATAAATAAAGGCTTAAATAAAGGGATTTAAATATTTATTTAAAAAGGTAAATCTTATTTAAAACATCTAATAAAGATAATAAAAGTATGTTAAAAGATTTGAAAGTATGTTAATATCGTTTTACAAAAATAACCAAAATTTGTCGCATTTTGTCAGTTTTACATACACTGTAAAATTAGAGATTTTGATATTAATTAAATATGATTTTAAAATATAAAGAGACTTGTTTTAATTTATTTAAAGAAGTAAAAAGTTCATTTTTAAATTTGGTTTACATAAATAAATAGTTTAACCAAAACGTAAAAATGTGACCGTAAAACATTTTGTCGAAAAACGACGTTTTGTCGATTAAAAGTTGTCGCAACGTCGTCGCACCTTTATTTTCTTATATAGGAACATATATTCTAATAGTGTAAGTGTTAATTAATTAACTAATCAAGTTTACTTTTACTAAGCAAGGTTAGAAACTTCTAAAAAACAATTAAGAAAAAGTAAGCACAAAAAGACAAAAATGTCATTTCAAAGCAAAAGGTAAAACATCAAATCAAACCAAACATAATTATTACTTTACTTTTCTTACTTCTTAAGTGAAAGTGACATAAAGCATGATTTGAAATGTGATGTTAAGTTAAAAAGTATGTAAATGACATTTTGGTCATTTTACATAATAATATTTTATTTCAAACTTTTTTCTATAAATAGCCATGCATACCTCTTTCATTTTCACACAAATCTTTCATTTCTTCTTCTTCCTTTAAGCTATTTTAATGGCTTCTCTCTTTAAGAGAGGTAGGAGGGTTAAAAATAGTGGAGTGCTTAAGCACTAATCCACTTGTTACTCTCTAACCTCTTCTTAATTCACTTCTTCTTCTCTTCTTAAAAAGGGCCTTAGGCCGTGAGTTTGGGAGTGGATAAGGGGAGGACGTGAGCAAAGCAAGTAGAGATGGAGATGGTCGAGCACTTGGAAACATGGTTATGATTAGGTTTAGAAAGGTTTAGTAAAGCGTTGAATTAAATGAATGTTGGTAGGAAGTTAAACATTTCGGTTAAAGGTGAGAAATTCTCATTGCTTTTGAATTTATATTTTGATTATGTTATAAATCATATTTATACCCTTATGACATATGAATGTTTATACCAAATTGATTGTTAATATGGATGATTTGATAGTTAGTAAATTAAGTGAATTGTGATAATATATCCCGTTATGATATTAATAGTGAATGTTAGATTTGAAATCATATGCACGTGATTGGTTGAATGGATGTTATGTTAGTGACAAATATGTATATTGGATATGTTCATTTTGATTAAGTAATCCCTTTATCTAAAAAGACCATATTTTAGTAATATGAGAAATTGTGGAAAAATATCTCTTTTCATTTAAAAGTGAAATTAAAGTTAAAATGAAAGAGAATTTGAAATTTGACGTGAATCGGATTTGAAAAGAATAGTTAATTTGGAACTGAAATTAAGATGAAAACTGAAATTGAAATCGATTTTGAAAAAGTGAAGTTTAGTTTGATATTGAATTGAAGTTTAAATTGAAATTAGATTCGAAATCTAAGTTTTAAATGTGTTTAATTTGAGATTAGAATTGAAATTGAGTTGAAATTGGAATTTAAAATTTAATATTAAAATAATGGGAATAAAATAATATTATAATATGGTAATAGTGAAAATATATTTTAAATACTTTAAAAAGTGAAAATATTGATTTAAAATGGTTTCTAATGATTTTATAAGTGTTAAAATCAAATTTGAATTGATTATTTCAAGTATTGAAAAATAAGTTAAAATTAGACGCGTCGCGCAACGGTGGTTCGCGATTTCGCGTCGAAAAGTTTAAGTGAATGTGTAGAGTGAAATATAGCTCGGAATTCTTCGAGATAAGAAAATTCCGAACTATTATATCCATATATTCTAAACGAAGAAAGAAAATTAAAGTTTTGATAAGTAGATTTTGAATTAAGTCCAAATCAATTTTCTAGAAAAAATCGCGCTAGTGCAGTTTAGTGACCATAACAGGAAATCTGTTTAAATGAATGTTTTTAATTATGGAAAAATATGGAATAAATTTGATAAATCTATTTAAATGATTTAAAATAAATTTGGATTGGAAAATATGAATTATCGAATGTTTAAAAGTGGTTTAATTCAAATAAGCTTATATAGCACTTTCCGTAGCACTTTTATATGCGAATTGTATAACTTTTGGAATATGAGTTTAAATGTAACAACGTTTCCCAGAATAAAATGTGAATGTTTTAAAAAAGGATAATTAAGTATTTTGAAAGATAATTTGTGATATTTATAGGCAATTCCAAAATAAAGTTGAAAATCTGAGTATGCGGAAACGACTAGTACATTTGTCCCGCCTGTGAGATCTGGGAAGATAAAACAAGGTGTTTAACTAAGGTTAAGGATGGAGCAACCAGTGTCCTGAACTTACCTGGCCTATGTTTTCTTTTCTTAGGCGAGGGGTGGAACAGATCGAAAGAAAAGCCCGGATGTTTTTAAATAAAAAGACTGTATTAAGTTTTTGAATTAAAAGAAGATTGGTATTATCCAAAATTTAAGCAATCTCTAAAATGAATGATTTCTACGATCCTATTTACTCAAAAATGTTTGTTAAGATTGATTTAGGGTTTATCATAAACGATGTCTTAAATAACATTGTTTTTGACCCGCTTAAAAGTAAAGAAATTTGGATCAAGAATTAAGTAAGAAAATCTGGGATATTTTCCAAAGCAGAAGAATAAATTTCTTAGAATCATCCTAAGTTAAAAGAAAGAGATTTCAAAATCATCCGAAAAGAATTAAAGTGAAAAGAGACTAAATAAATCCTATATACTCATATTCACTTTTATCGATGATTGGATTTCGAAGGAACCGGAGTCGGATTTGGTTAATTCCTATCCAAAAAACACTTCGAACCAATGTATACGTTCGAACATGAAGACTTGTTGAAGACGATGATTATTGAAGACCGTGGATCTTCATAGCGTGAGGACTGCTTGTTGACTTGCTTTGGGTAGCTCTCGAGTTATATATAGCAGTGGTCTCCTCGTGATGGAGATTTTGCGGATTGCAAGGGCTTCTCGCCTAGTAATGGCCGAGAAAAGTGCCTTCGGTTTGTCCTGTTCCTGGACAACTTGTATGGACGTTTGTCTGACATTGCATTTCTAACGATTACGTACATTGGTTTTTACAAACGTACATCAGTGGTGACGGAGAAGGCAACTTCTCTTAGCTTAACACCCTCCTTGAGACATACGGGCTTAAGGGTTGTATTTTTGTGGAAGGCAATTAGTAGTTAAATGAAAATGGCAATGTGGCATTCAAAGATGTGATATGTGCTTTGTAAAAAGGTAATCGTGACCTCAAGCCTCATCAAATCGGAAATGACCGAAACAGGATTAGATGCAGCAGGGCTAAGTGGGTCATTCCCAAGTAGGGTATGATCATCCCCTTCTAGATATATTTCTTCCCGCTATGACGTTCGGGATGTTAATTAATGTGGTGTATGGAAAGAGAGCTCTCGGTTAAAGGTCGGTAACGACCGGGGGATGACATATTCGGTACTATATAGTTAAAGAGGTAGGTCGGTCTTGTGTTGGTAGAGGGCAGATGTTCTGTGCCTCGGGACATCCATCTAGAGGTGTACCCATTTCGGAAGGTAGATCCTACGCCTGGTCATTTGTATGGAAATCCATTCTCCAATAAGAACCTACGGTTTTGTTTGTAAAGCCTAATGTAACAACCCTGAGATTTTATAATTAATTTTCGTCATTTAAAACAATTTAATTTGGTTGATACTTGCTGTTAGGAATTTGTAATCGGTTGAATTCTATTAAACTTTTCAAGTGATATTTGGGCTTTAACCAAAATATTGGCCCACGTTTTCACTTGCTTGATGCCGACCCCTTCATATTTTAGTTCGACCCATCCCTCTCTCTTTATTGATGATTCGAAACCCTTAACAAAATAAGGAAAATAAAAATGGCGGTGGTCTCGTTCGTCCCCCTTTTCAAAATTAGGGTTTTCGTAATTCTTCGAGGTCGCGCTGGGTGCTCTCAAGTAGCGTCGATCGTTCGTGCTTCTAATTGCTTCGAAACACAGGTGAGTGCTTTCCCACTCACATCTAATTCGAATTGTTCGATCTTTTCTGCTTATTTTATTTTCGATTGTCTCGGCCTCGTCCTGATTTTATCAATGTTGATTTTGTAACTTGATAGGCTCGGCATTGATTTCTGACTTCGATCACTTTGATTTGTTTTTGATTGTTTTGCTGTGAGGTTGATTTCGTGACCACCACTGTCTCGAATTCTTTTGTTGATATTGACTTTTGTGGACTTCGTATTTACTGTCTTCGTTCAAACTGCTACTTAATTTTTAAGTTTAAACTTGTCATTGCTTTTAATTGCAGTATGAAATCTCTTCTGGCTTTGTTCGAACTACCTAGGTCACTTGTTTATACCGGTGCTGTTGCATTGGGTATAGATATGTATGTGTTTTATATATATAGACATACACGCACACTTGTATTAGTATTTGTTCGCTTTGTCTTTCTGATGACATGAACTTCTGCTGCTTACTGCCTTGGCTTGAGAGTGCATTTAGTTGAACTTGACTATTTGTGACTGCACGCTGCTGTGTAGTCATTTATGTCCTGTTGCTCCACTTACATTGAGCACTTCATTTGATCCACCACTGCATTTCCAGTTGCAGCCCACCTGAGTACATATGTAGGGTGTCTTGCATACATTTATATTTGTATGCATGTTTCTACTGCATTGTATAAGTTTACCTGTTACTCTTGCAGTGTATTGATACTCATGTCTGCAATTTGATTCATATTGCATTTCCCCTGTAGCACACTTGAACTTATTTATGAAATTCCATAACCTTGGCCATTAGTTGTTGGCATCAGTCTTGATTTTAATCTTGGCATTCACTTGAATTAGAGGTATTTGCTTGCATCCATATGGTCACTGCATCAAGTATGATATGGGTTACCTTTGAGTTGAACATTGTCCAATTTCATTTAGTTATTCACCAGCCACTGTATCATATATGACATAGTTGCATTTGAGTTGTTACTGTTGCCTTGAACTGTTGCAACTGCATTTTTCATTGTGTCACTTCATTTTCTTCACCGGTTCATTTTGGCATGTTGTCACTGAAATGTGAACTGTTGAGAACCTTGCGATAGTTTGGATCTTCTTGTAGTCTGATTCATAGTATTTGCACTTGTCAAACTTTGCACTTCCTTCGTATACTTGCTTCGGCCTTTATACCTTTGACCTGTAGCTTGAAATTATTTATAGGTTGGCTGCTGTGCACTTGATTTAGTTGTACACTTACTGTGCACATTCCATATCATGCCCCTGATATTGTGCATATCACTTTTACCATTATGTCATTCAGTTTGTATTATTATTTCATCAATGCTTGCTGTTTGACCTGCTGCACTATATGTTGTGGTTGATTCATTTACGCATCTCTGACTTGCCCACTTACTTCCTGACCTGTAGCACTATTTTTAGTGCTGTTGTGTTACGTAGTCACTGTACCTTGTAATCACCCTCCTTCTATATTTTTTTGTTGTACATAGCCTTGTACACTTACTCATTTGAGTTGCACTGCTTCTCGATTGCACCTCTGATTCATTTTGACCATGTGCAGTCTTCTCATGTGCACTTGTGTATGCACAGTACTTGTTCATGTGCATTTATACGTTTCTTGATTTTGTTTTGTTGTACATGACTTGCTACTTTACTCTTCGTCTTGAGTTGAGCCTAAAATTCATTGGGCTTGACCTCGCATTTGTCTCTGCAATTTAATCGACCCTCGGCCTTATGACATTCCCAGCGATGCTTGTGTATTTTCATTGGGTACATCATCACTGTAGTGGAAAGGCAGTGCACGCAAGCGTGAACTGCAGCCACATGGTATTCATTGGGTACATCATCACTGTAGTGGCAAGGCAGTGCACGCAAGCGTGAACTGCAGCCACACGGTATGGCTTTTATTGATATTCTAATTGCTTTTGTTGCGAATTTCCATATGCTTTAGTGGCGAGGCAGTGCACGCGTGCGTGGACTGCAGCCCTACTCGAATTAATATTTTAATTGATATTTCAATGGTTTGAACTGTTTTGTTTATTCAATTCAATATTCTGAATTTCATTCTGATTTGGTTGAATTTGCTGATTTGTTGATTAACACTGCCACGTGTTATATTTATCGTTATCCGATTTCTTTATTTAAGGATCGGATAGACGAAATTTATTGTGACTGTCGTCTATTCATTATTTAATTACTATTGCTTCTGTGCACTAATTACTGAGTTTGAATTAGACTGACCCGAGTATTATTTCCTTTTGAATTTAATACTCGGGTCAGACCCGAGTATTTCCGGTTGTAGATATTCTGCTTTGGGTTGCTGCTAGAGCTATGAAGTTCTTTCATATCTTTTGGAGTAGTCGTCGTCATTTGTAGTAGTCTGTATGATTGTATAGGAAGATATGTATTCATGTATATTATATACGTTAATGTACTTGTATATGTAACTTCCTAAGTCGACTGTGGTAGTTGTATCATATGTACCGTGTCATATGTATTGTGTCAAATGTATTGTAACTGACATCAGTTATTGTATATATGAGACTTTCTGTTTTATCTGTGTTCCGCATTTATATTATCTGTGTAATATTTTATATTTACTGTTCTAAACTATTATGAACCATCGTAGTTCGTTTTATACTGGAATTGGGGTATTTCGATGGGAGAAAATAAATCAGAGATGAAAAAAAAATGAAAGAATATATATTTATATACCACTCCTATCGAGATAACCAATACTAGTGTAAGGCCTAACTACTGATGGCCGCTCCTCAACAGCCTTATTTTTCGCGCTAGTTGACAGCACTACACCGTAGTGTTCTTGGCTAGCGTGGGTATAGAGGTGGGGCGTTACAGCTTGGTATCAGAGCCTGGGGTTTAGAACAAATATAAAACATAACTTGGATGGAACATATGTTACAACTATTTGTCGATATTTTATCTCTCATCTTTGCATATGATTATCTTTGATTGTTAGGTATGAATTCCTAACGTTTATTCATGTGCCTTTGATTTTGATTTCGTGAAAGTATTTTGGCTTCGGCCTCCGTTTTCTTTGCGAACTTAAGTTGAATTCTTTGATGATGGGGATTTTGTTCTTGTGTTTTCGGCTTTGAATTGATTTAGCCGACGTTGATTTTGTTTGAACTTGGCCATTACTTGTTGACTTCGGCATTGACTTGATTTTCATTTTTGTTGAAGTCATTTATGCATTTATGCTCGTTTTGCTTCGTTATTCCATTTGTTAATCGATTCTTCTTTTCCAAGTAGTTGTTGTCATCTTTGTCGACTTTGATAACTTCTATTTCTAGAATTTTTAGGTATTTCTACTTTGATGGATTTGGAATCGAATTCTTTGGATTTTATTCACGTCTTCGAATGTGAATTTTTGTGAATTGATTTGGTTTCCAAATTTAACCGATTCGTGTTATTTCCCCGATTTGTTGCTATCATTTATTAGCAACTTTGATAACATTTTCTTCGGAATTTTTGTGAACATTCCTTTTGATGGATACAGTATCGATTTCTTTGGATTCTATTCACATCTTTGTATGTGAATTCTTGTGCTTGATTGTTCCTGCAATCATTTTTGTGATTTGTCACTTTAATAATATAAAGGTTTTCTATACTAGTAGTAAATATCAAAACCCTTTTCTCCAAACGATTTCAAAACTATTTACCGTTTTCCAATCTATTAGTATATACTAACCTTTAACTCACTCGTATGAGAGATCTAATTAAACGACTTAGTAAAACGAGTGGTATATAACGCTTGCATTTACTTCGCCGGTTAATTCTTGGACTCATTCGATTGAATCTCTTGTGACAATTTTCTAGTGAAGATTTACAGTTTGTTCGTAAATATTTAAGTTAAGCAAGTGGTTATGGGACATGAAGCTAAACTTTTATATTTACTAGCTTAGTGTAATTGACACTTCTCGTTGATCTTGACGATCACTTTATGAATTAGACTAGCAATTGTGCGATGTCTCTTTCATTGCAAGGTTAGGCTAGACACTACTTGTGTGATTTCACTCACACATACCTTTTTGCTTTTTGGTTAGCCTAGACGCCATTTGTGTGATTTCATTCACACATACCTTTTTGTTTGCGAGGTTAGGCTAGACACCACTTGTGTGATTTCATTCACACATACCTTTTTGCTTTTTGGTTAGCCTTGACCTCATTCGGGTGACTCAGACTCATCCATATGGGGTAGCTCCCCATGGTCTTCGGACCGTCATGTGATAGGCCTCTTTCCTTTTTTCATGTGATATTGATTGATCTCTGGATGATTATGACGATCATCTTTGTGATTTAGACTAGCAATTGTGCGATGTCTATTTGCTTTCTGGTTAGGCTAGACACCACTTGTGTGATTCCATTCACACATATCTTTTTGCTTTCTGGTTAGGCTAGACACCACTTATGTGGTTCCATTCACACATACCTTTTTGCTTTTTGGTTAGCCTAGACACCATTTGTGTGATTCCACTCACACATACTTTCTTTTTGTCTGCGAGGGAGACTAGACCCCGCGTTTGTGATGTTTCACCATCACATATGCGTTACACGTGTTGGTGAGTTTTCATGCTCACGTGTAGGTGAGTTTCCATGCTCCCGTTCTCGCTTTGTGTTGCACGTGTTAGTGATTTTTCATGCTCACGTGTAGGTGAGTTTCCATGCTCCCGTTCTCGCTTTGTGTTGCACGTGTTGGTGATTTTTCACGCTCACGTGTAAGTGAGTTTCCATGCTCCCGTTCTCGCTTTGTGTTGCACGTGTTGATGAGTTTTCATGCTCGCGTGTAGGTGAGTTTTCATGCTCCCGTTCTCGTTTTGCGTTACACGTGCTGATGAGTTTTCATGCTCGCGTGTAGGTGAGTTTTCATGCTCCCGTTCTCGCTTTGCGTTACATGTGTTGGTGATTTTTCATGCTCACGTGTAGGTGACTTTCCATACTCCCATTTGAGTTTTCATACTCCCATTTGAGTTTTCATACTCCCGTTTGAGTTTTCATGCTCCCATTCGAGTTTCCGTACTCCCATTTGAGTTTTCATACTCTCATTTTGTGATATCTGGATTTCTTGTGTAGATTTCTAGAATTTGTGTTTTCTGGATTTCTTGTGATGATTTCTAGAATTTGTGCTTCACCAATTTTCTTGATTTCTATTGATAAGTTTTATCAATTTTTGTGCATTGGTGAATTCGTGTGTTATTGACTTGTTATGAATACAAGTTTAGGGTATGATACCCTTTCCTATCTTTGAGAAGATTCTTGTGACATTTTTTATGAATGAAAATTCATTGGTATTATATTTTGATGCCAATTATTTCGATGAAATTTTGACGTATGTCGAAGTTGCTACGGATGTTGCTGCTTTAATCACGTGTTTTAAAAATTGTTTCAAAATATAAATCAAAATTGTTTTCAAAATTTTTACGATTTGCGCTTTCAAAAGAATGAGGAAGCGAATTAAACATTTCAGTAAAATCGAGGACTATGACCCCTTTCTTTTGCCGATTCACTTAATTCCGGACTTGTTCGTTTGAGAATGTAATTTTTTTTTTATAAAATAAATGAAAATTGTTTTCAGAAGTTTTACAGTTTACGCTTTCAAAAGAATGAGGAAGCGATTTAAACGTTTCAGAAAAATCGATAACTATGACCCCTTTCTTTTACTGATTCGCTTAATTCCGGACTTGTCCGTTTAAAAATGTGAAATGTTATTTTTAAAATACACCATTATGGACTTTCAAGAAAACGATGAAGTGAATTAAACGATTTAGTAAAACTCGTTGTTATGGTTCATGTGCGTTTGCTATTTCGGTTAATTCCGGACTCGTTAATTGAATAATTTGTGATTTCTGATTATCGTTTTGATAATCGGATGTTGGTGATTTCTGATTTATCGTTTTTGATAATCAGATATTTATTGTTTCTAATTATCGTTTGTGATAATTAGATATTTGTGATTTGATTATCGTTTGTGATAATTAAATATTTACGATTTAAGATTTAATTATTAATTGTGATAATTAAATATTCGTTGATTTGTGATTTGTGATTTCTGATTATCGTTTTTGATAATCAGATATTTATTGTTTCTGATTATCGCTTGTGATAGTTAGATATTTGAGATTTAATTATCGTTTGTGATAATTAAATATTTGTGATTTGAAATTTGATTACCGTTGTGGTAATTCGTGATTATCGTTTTTGATAGTTCGATATTTGCGATTTTTGTTTTCTAATTATCTTTATTGATAATTAGATTTTGCTGTTTTCTAATTATCGTATCGATAATTAGATATTGCTGTTTTGTGATTTCTGTATTCTAATTATCTAATTGATAATTGAATATTGCTGATAATTGCATTTATCCAGTTTTGTTGTTTTCTGAATATCTATTTGATAAATAGACTTTGTTGAGAATTAGTGAATTTCTTTATGAATTAAAGGATTTCTTTGATGTCTGAATTCTCTACATTTATTTTTCTAGTTTAACCAGTTTATGTTAGAAAATTTATTGTTAGTAACAACATTAATTATGAAAATTGCGGGGACGCAATTTCTTTAAGGAGGGGAGTCTGTAACAACCCTGAGATTTTATAATTAATTTTCGTCATTTAAAACAATTTAATTTGGTTGATACTTGCTGTTAGGAATTTGTAATCGGTTGAATTCTTTTAAACTTTTCAAGTGATATTTGGGCTTTAACTAAAATATTGGCCCACGTTTTTACTTGCTTGATGCCGACCCCTTCATATTTTAGTTCGACCCGTCCCTCTCTCTTTATTGATGATTCGAAACCCTTAACAAAATAAAGAAAATAAAAACGGCGGTGGTCTCGTTCGTCCCCCTTTTCAAAATTAGGGTTTTCGTAATTCTTCGAGGTCCCGCTGGGTACTCTCAAGTAGCGTCTGTAACGACCCAGGATTTTAATTAATTAAAATTTGAATATTTAATTATTTTAAATATTAATAAGTGAATTTATAAGTCGAATAAATTTTTATTTGAATTATTGGATTTAATTGAATAATTAAATCGATAATTTAATATGTTAAATTATGGAATAATTGAAAATGGAGTTAACTATGATTGAAAATGATTTGTAAAATTTTATTTTATCATATTGAAGTTAGAACGATATTTTAGAACTTTTAAAATCGAATTAAAAGTAAATTTGTGAAAATTGAATGTTTTAATATTAAAATCGACTAGTGAAAATAGTCAATTTTTGAACAGTCTCAGAATTGAACGAAAATAGTTCCATTGGATCCGTAATAATTAGTTATTACCGGATTTCAATTTTCGTGTCAATCGGAGTTATCGTTTGATCGTGGCAGCTCGAAACGCATCGAATTATTTTTAATATTAATTTGGCGAGTTAAAATAGCCATTTTACAAAAAGTCTCGGATTTCGACGAAACCAGTTTCATCGGATCCATAATGTGATATTATTGTAAGGTTTCAAATTTCGTGTCAATCGGATTTACCGTTTGTCCGGTACAAATTAAAACGCCTAGAAAATCGTTTAAATCGGTTTAATTTAAATTGAACGTTTGTAGCCATAACTCGCACGGATGACCGAATTAGCTTCCAAAACCTGTTCCATTGTGTCCGGAACACGGGATAAACCCTAGGAACGTCGGTTTTGGCACGTAAATCGGAGTTCGGAATTTCCGAAATGAATAGTGTTTCGTCGGTTCCCTATAAATAGACCCCTACCTCTCTCTAAATTAAAAAAATATCAAAAACCCTAATCTAAAACTGCAGCCGCCTCTAACATATTCAAAGGCCAGAATGCACTTTCGATTCTCCTCTCTTTTCTTCAAATCCGTGCAACGATTCAACAAACTTTCTAAATGAAAGATGTAGAGCATGGCAAGATCCTTATATTCAACGGTGGAGATCGAGATTGGAGTTGTATTTTGTGAGATTTTTGGCCGCGTTTTCTGTAGGCTGCGCACGACTTTCAGGGAGGAGGGGGTGGCCGAGTTGCAGGTGGTGGTGGCCGAGGGTTGAGCATGTTGGGGGCTTCAAAATGCAAGTTGCTGATCATGCTAGAGTTCGTCGAGGTGGTGGATATTTGTAACCCTAGTTCGTGAGCTATGGGTTTGGGTTGTCTGTATGAAACGCGTGAAAGATGAAGAAGGAAGAAATAGGACGTGCGGCTATGATGGCATGATGAAGGATCCAAGGGTGATGAGGGGTAGTAGGTTTATAAATTTTAATTTAATGTTGTAAATTATAGTTAAAATCGTGTTTAAACTTCAAATAATCATAACTTTTTCATACGAGGTCGAAAACGCGCGAAACCAGTTGCGTTGGAATCGTATGGACGAGCACTACGCGATGGAGTTGGATTGGAGTCGTTTGGAGTTAGTGAAAATTTCGTGTAAAATTAAACGTCCGTTTAATTTTATTCGAAATAAATCGCTAAAACGAAATTGAAATCAAGGTGAGAACTTCTCACTCAATCGAATCAGTTTCGATTTTATTTTAAATAGTTAGATTTAAAATACTTGAATGCATGTTTGAATGATGATTGTTATCTATTGATTGTTAAAATAGACATTATACGCCGTTAGTAAGCGGATGTTATTTATTAAAAACATATACCGCGAATATTTCATAAATAGTGAAATTGGTATTATATATAATAGCAATATATATACATTGGCATATGTATATATTGGAGTTATTGATTTCCCGCAAATTGTATAGCGGATGAGACCCTATTGCGCCGTCTATTAAGCGGATAATATTTTAAATCCCATATACCGCGATAATTTCGTACTGGAGCGAAATTGGTATTGTGCTAATATTTTTGGATGCAGGAAAACAGGTTGGAGGGATCCAACTGGATTCCTCAACAGTATTTATTTGATTTCAGATATTTTGATATTTGATGGATTATCATATTGATATATGATAACGTTGTTGTCATGATTGACTATTTGGTATGTAGCATCATTGGACCAAATTTTGGAATTTTAAAATGATTTTCAAAGTGATTTTTGAAAGTATACGTTTATAAAATAATTTTGGAATTGATTCATTTTAAATAAATAAACGTATAAATTTTAAAGTTATAAAAATTATGATTTTTGAGAAATATAGTTAAAAAAAACTGATTTTTGAGAAATAAGGGATTAATGATTTTATAAAAGAGTTTAATCGGGATTTTTGAAATTATTGTAAAAAGTTAAAATATAGGATTTATAAAATTTGATTATTTTATAAATCAAAATGGTGAAATTATAAAGGAATTTGAAGACGTTTTAAAGAATAATATAAATTGATTTATATTAAAAGATTTATAAATTGATATTTATAAATTAAAATGTTGGAATTATAAAACGAGTTTTTATAAGTGTTTGAATGAAGTGAAAATAGATTGCATAAGTGAATGGAATTTATAAAATTATAAATGGTGAAGTTATAAATGAAATTTATAAATAGTAAGATTTATAAATTTTGTGAAGTTATTAAAGAATATATTTGGATAAATAATTGAATCTTATAAGTTCTAAGATTTATAATTATGAAGTTTAAAAGAACGATTTTGTAAAATAATCGTTTTATAAGCATTTAACTTATAATGTGAACTTTTGGTTTATAATTGAGTTATAAATCGAATAGGTTAATAAAGAAATTTATAAAAGGGAAGCTTTTATAGAATAAATAGAAACAGAATTTATAAACGTCGTTTTATAAATTCGCAAACGACTTATTTTGATAAGTTAATTGTTGAAGCCTATTAATGGAGTTATATTCACGTTTTTGAACTGTGAATAATCCTTTTAAATAAAATGTATAAAAGGATGAAATGTGTTAACGTAGTATATTCACGTTTTTTGAATAGTGAATAATATGTTAAAGAAAATGTTTAGAATGTGATATTTTAAATTAAATTAAAACGATCTAACGATGTTTCAATTGGATTGAGATTCGAAACCATAGATTTCAACATTTATTGTTGAAATAGACGTTTTCGAGAAATAGAAGGAAATAGTGGACTATAACACTGTTGTTATAGTAAATGATTTCCGAAAGGAAATGTTTTGTATAGTATTGGGATTTATATATCTATTTTAATTTTGAATCCCTATACTAGTGATTTTGGGTTGTCGTAACGATGTTTTACGTAACATTCGTTTTGGCCCAAATAAATATGTTTAAAAGAATGATTTCCTTAAAGAATGAAATATATACTTAATCTCGATTTAAGTATATTGAATATTTTCTAAGTGTTGAAAATAAATAAAATTTGTGAATTACTTATTAAATAAGTATGGAAATGTTTTCCAATATAAAGTGAATACTTTGAGAATTTATCTTTTTGAAGATAAATTGAATGAATAATTGAAATCGTATATTCATAGATATTTTGAAATATAAATTCACTATGGAATTTATAAAAGAAAGTGGAATTTGTTTAAAAATAAATATTGATTTATTTTTGAAGTGTTGAAAATATATATCTTGTAAAGATATTTTGGAAAATAAATAATTTGAAAAATTATTTGGAATCTGGTGATGTTGTGCATATCCATTGATAGTTCAATAACCGACTATCAATATTTCCCTTTGAATGGGTAATTGATGTGATTTGTTTGAATTTGTATGCCACACTTATTTTTGAATAAGCGCTCACTATTCGGGTTAACCGGGAAAGGACCATGGGGTCGTATAACCCATTTCGAATATGTGATACGTCGTTGTGAATTGCATTTGAAGATCGGTGTTGAAGACCCGGTATTTACGAGAATGATAGGATGACCTGTCGATTGACTCTGCACCGAGTTACTCCGGTATAGACTTCCCCATATGTGATGGTGAATACGATCAGGATTGTGAATATCCGGATTGCAAGGACTTCTTTGTAAGTGCCTTCGGTTTTGTTCGAGCCCGGAACAGACTTGTATGGATTGTATGTCTGACATTACAAATTGAGATATAAAGCCGATTTCATTCAAATATATTTCTGTTGGTGGCGGAGAATTTATTCTTTTAGCTTAACACCCTTCTCTGAGACGTACGAGCTCAGAGGTTATATAGTTGAAGTTATCAGCGATATATTCCCAATTTGGTAATGTGACATGCTGAGTGTTGCTGTAAATGATCATTGTGTTGATTATTTGTGATAGGATCATTTATTTGATCGTCTATCTTTGTGATCATTTCTATGATCATTTGTTGACCCAAAGCATGGCTTTTGTATAAAGTATGTTTTTGTGGACGTGACTTCGTCGAGCCTCACACCCCGTGAATGGTCAAAACAGGAAAGATGCGGCAAGGTTATGAGGGGTAGCTCCCTTTAGGGTATGTGCATTTCCTTCTGGAAAAGGGTAGTATCATGGTATGGAGCCCAGATACTTACTCATGTTGAAAACACTTTGTTATGATTGTGTGATGTTGGTGACGAGCGCTCGGTGAAAGGTCCCAAAGGACCGGGGGATGGCATACTCGTGTAGTAGTTACCTAGTGATAAAGGTAACCGGCCTTGTGTTGGCAGAGAGCTGGTTAAGTTCTCGGGGATGTCCATCCAGAGGCATTCTCATGTGGCAATGGGAAGTTCCTTGGCCTGATCATTCGTTGGAAATCCAAAGAAACAATATGATCTTGTACGGTTTTAGTTGTATAACCTGCTATGGAATGTGGCGGTAACCTGCTATTGAACATATTTAGCTATAGTAGGCATAGTTCGGAATGTCTATGCTGGCTAAGATTTATATTCTACTTTCGAAATGAATTTTTTCTACACTATGCACTAGTAATAATATCAAATGTTCTTTTAAATGCGTATCAAGCATCCTTGACTATCATAAGGAGAAATCTCCTCCGATTCTGCGTTTGCATGTGTGTGTGCGGGAGGCCTTATGGTAGTCTCATTTTTAAAAAACATTGCGAATTGACTTTAAAAATATTCATCTATTTTGGTTTTAAAGATAAATAAACTGTTTTGAGTTCTCACACCAGTCACATGACTGACTTGGAGCTTATTATTTTCCTTCCTAAACTCTGGGTGCCCACCAATTTCCACACGGGCAGTTAAGAGTTCAGGTTTATCAGGATATTCTGGATATTCAGGAGTTGCTGGAGGCAAGCTGGATGGGATGGCATGGCGTATTATTAGTATATAGTATTTCTTTTTCCGCTGCACTATTATTTGTTGTTTGTTGTTGTACACTCTGATGTAATGATGATATGATGTGATGTAATGTAATAACTGATATAGTTCTTTGTTTAAAGATTATTCATTTATTATTATATGTTGTTCCGCTGCGAATTGTGAGATTTTGATGTGTTCTGTTGTTTTCTGTTCCGTTCTATTTTCTATCTATTCTCTTTCCTCCCTATTTTCCATCTTCTGTCTCTTCCTCTTCTCTTTTCTTAAATTCTTTTCTTCTTAAACCATAACATTTCGGGTTTTTGGCCTTCGATTTCTCGGCAGTCGATAAAGTGAGTATCGATGTTGAATTTTCGAAAGTCGAAAATTTCCGGGGCGTTACATCTGGTATCAGAGCATATGGTTAATCGACAACCATAGTTCTGTTGGGTATTACTCATTAGAGATAGAGTCAGTAGTACTGTAGAATGAGTTTGAGTGTAATAATAGCTATGAGAGCGTATTTGTTAGTGAATATATAAAATTGTTTTATATTGTGATGATTGGTTTGTTGAGTGGTATATAGATTCTGGTTAATACGAGTAATTAACGTTGTTGATAGGGATCTCTAAACACTTGTACAGAACAATTCGACACAATATTATTTAAAATTGGGTAAATGAAATAATTTTACCTTGATTATATTTTATATATAAAGGAATAATTTTTCAGAATTATTATAGTGAAAATAAGTTGATTGTTTAGTTGTTTGAATAATCTAAATTAAAAGAATAATTGTATAAGTAAAAAAGAATTATAAGAATTGAATTATAATTAAAGTGATTTACAATTGCGAAATAAACTTATATATATATATAAGAAGTGAAACTATATGAATATAACTTAAGAGATGTTGAATGAAGTTGGTATTAGTATCAAAGTAAATTATTAAAGTTAAATGGAATATAACTTAAGAAATTGAATTGAATGAGTGAATGGAATGTTAATCAATTAAATTAAGTTGATATGAAATAATGAATATAAGTGTTAATTCATTAAAATCTAATGTTATTGGAAGTTGAATAGTTAAATGAAAATCAATTTAATAAAACCAATTGAAAGTGATGGTGTTAAACCAAAATGAATATAAGCAAAGGGATTTGGTTGTGATTAATATACATTGGTTGTTATATGATTGTTAGTTGATTATATATAATTCATTAAGTATTAATGAAATTGAAAGCTAAAGTAATTGAAATTCAATTGGAAGTTGAATGAATCTTGAATAGAATTGAATTTAATTTGGAAGCGAACCAACTTGAATATGAATTAGCGAATATAAACTAATTGAAAATGAATGTTAGTAAGAACATCCACTATTAATGAATCAAATGTGATTAAATTGAAAAACCAATTCATCGAATATTATGAGAATATAAATGAATATTTATTGGTTATGAATGATAGTTGGTTGATGGTTGAATATATTGCTTTTATTGCATTTGCTATGCTGGCATATATAGTTATTATGTTGCTATATGTTGTATATTGATACTATTGTCTATATACATGTTCTCATGTTGTTTGTTGAGTGTTTAGTAGGTGCGGATCGCGTTTGCTTCGCATTTGGACCTCGCTTTCGCGCTATATTAGCCGTATATGCTTGCTAATAAAATATAAGGTACATATCTCGGATTACATACCGTACTTTTATATTTTTTCCCTTCGGGATGCCTCATTACTTGATGAGATGTATATTTGTGATATATATACTGTCATTTTTTTTTCGGATCGAGCCGCGCAAAGGAGACTATGGCGAATTTTTCCGAAAATTTAAGGCGTTAGAAAAAATTTGAGAAAATTGAAAAGTTTTGAAAACTTAGACTTTGATTTGAAGTTGAAAGTTAAACAATAGTAGTTGTTTTTGAAAAGATAACTAAGTATGATTTGAAAACTTAGTAAAGTTATTGTAAGAAGTTTAACTATGGATTTTATGGAAAGTTAATAAATTCTATAACTTTTCTTACTTGTTAATTTCGAGGACGAAATTCTTTTAAGGGGGGAAGATTGTAACGACCCAGGATTTTAATTAATTAAAATTTGAATATTTAATTAATTTTAAATATTAATAAGTGAATTTATAAGTCGAATAAATTTTTATTTGAATTATTGGATTTAATTGAATAATTAAATCGATAATTTAATATGTTAAATTATGGAATAATTGAAAATTGAGTTAAATATGATTGAAAATGATTTGTAAAATTTTATTTTATCATATTGAAGTTAGAACGATATTTTAAAACTTTTAAAATCGAGTTAAAAGTAAATTTGTGAAAATTGAATATTTTAATATTAAAATCGACTAGTGAAAATAGTCGATTTTTGAACAGTCTCAGAATTGAACGAAAACAGTTCCATTGGATCCGTAATAGTTAGTTATTACCGGATTTCAATTTTCGTGTCAATCGGAGTTATCGTTTGATCGTGGCAGCTCGAAATGCATCGAATTATTTTTAATATTAATTTGGCGAGTTAAAATAGCCATTTTACAAAAAGTCTCGGATTTCGACGAAACAAGTTTCATTGGATCCGTAATGTGATATTATTGTAAGGTTTCAAATTTCGTGTCAATCGGATTTACCGTTTGTCCGGTACAAATTAAAACGCCTAGAAAATCGTTTAAATCGGTTTAATTTAAATTGAACGTTTGTAGCCATAACTCGCACAGATGACCGAATTAGCTTCCAAAACCTGTTCCATTGTGTCCGGAACACGGGATAAACCCTAGGAACGTCGGTTTCGGCACGTAAATCGGAGTTCGGAATTTCCGAAATGAATAGTGTTTCGTCGGTTCCCTATAAATAGACCCCTACCTCTCTCTAAATAAAAAAAATATCAAAAACCCTAATCTAAAACTGCAGCCGCCTCTAACATATTCAAAGGCCAGAATGCACTTTCGATTCTCCTCTCTTTTCTTCAAATCCGTGCAACGATTCAACAAACTTTCTAAATGAAAGATGTAGAGCATGGCAAGATCCTTATATTCAACGGTGGAGATCGAGATTGGAGTTGTATTTTGTGAGATTTTTGGCCGCGTTTTCTGTAGGCTGCGCACAACTTTCAGGGAGGAGGGGGTGGCCGAGTTGCAGGTGGTGGTGGCCGAGGGTTGAGCATGTTGGGGGCTTCAAAATGCAAGTTGCTGATCATGCTAGAGTTCGTCGAGGTGGTGGATATTTGTAACCCTAGTTCGTGAGCTATGGGTTTGGGTTGTCTGTATGAAACGCGTGAAAGATGAAGAAGGAAGAAATAGGACGTGTGGCTATGATGGCATGATGAAGGATCCAAGGGTGATGAGGGGTAGTAGGTTTATAAATTTTAATTTAATGTTGTAAATTATAGTTAAAATCGTGTTTAAACTTCAAATAATCATAACTTTTTCATACGAGGTCGAAAACGCGCGAAACCAGTTGCGTTGGAATCGTATGGACGAGCACTACGCGATGGAGTTGGATTGGAGTCGTTTGGAGTTAGTGAAAATTTCGTGTAAAATTAAACGTCCGTTTAATTTTATTCGAAATAAATCGCTAAAACGAAATTGAAATCAAGGTGAGAACTTCTCACTCAATCGAATCAGTTTCGATTTTATTTTAAATAGTTAGATTTAAAATACTTGAATGCATGTTTGAATGATGATTGTTATCTATTGATTGTTAAAATAGACATTATACGCCGTTAGTAAGCGGATGTTATTTATTAAAAACATATACCGTGAATATTTCATAAATAGTGAAATTGGTATTATATATAATAGCAATATATATATATTGGCATATATATATATTGGAGTTATTGATTTCCCGCAAATTGTATAGCGGATGAGACCCTATTGCGCCGTCTATTAAGCGGATAATATTTTAAATCCCATATACCGCGATAATTTCGTACTGGAGCGAAATTGGTATTGTGCTAATGTTTTTGGATGCAGGAAAACAGGTTGGAGGGATCCAACTGGATTCCTCAACAGTATTTATTTGATTTCAGATATTTTGATATTTGATGGATTATCATATTGATATATGATAACGTTGTTGTCGTGATTGACTATTTGGTATGTAGCATCATTGGACCAAATTTTGGAATTTTAAAATGATTTTCAAAGTGATTTTTGAAAGTATACGTTTATAAAATAATTTTGGAATTGATTCATTTTAAATAAATAAACGTATAAATTTTAAAGTTATAAAAATTATGATTTTTGAGAAATATAGTTAAAAAAAAACTGATTTTTGAGAAATAAGGGATTAATGATTTTATAAAAGAGTTTAATCGGGATTTTTAAAATTATTATAAAAAGTTAAAATATAGGATTTATAAAATTTGATTATTTTATAAATCAAAATGGTGAAATTATAAAGGAATTTGAAGACGTTTTAAAGAATAATATAAATTGATTTATATTAAAAGATTTATAAATTGATATTTATAAATTAAAATGTTGGAATTATAAAACGAGTTTTTATAAGTGTTTGAATGAAGTGAAAATGGATTGCATAAGTGAATGGAATTTATAAAATTATAAATGGTGAAGTTATAAATGAAATTTATAAATAGTAAGATTTATAAATTTTGTGAAGTTATTAAAGAATATATTTGGATAAATAATTGAATCTTATAAGTTCTAAGATTTATAATTATGAAGTTTAAAAGAACGATTTTGTAAAATAATCGTTTTATAAGCATTTAACTTATAATGTGAACTTTTGGTTTATAATTGAGTTATAAATCGAATAGGTTAATAAAGAAATTTATAAAAGGGAAGTTTTTATAGAATAAATAGAAACAGAATTTATAAACGTCGTTTTATAAATTCGCAAACGACTTATTTTGATAAGTTAATTGTTGAAGCCTATTAATGGAGTTATATTCACGTTTTTGAACTGTGAATAATCCTTTTAAATAAAATGTATAAAAGGATGAAATGTGTTAACGTAGTATATTCACGTTTTTTGAATAGTGAATAATATGTTAAAGAAAATGTTTAGAATGTGATATTTTAAATTAAATTAAAACGATCTAACGATGTTTCAATTGGATTGAGATTCGAAACCATAGATTTCAACATTTATTGTTGAAATAGACGTTTTCGAGAAATAGAAGGAAATAGTGGACTATAACACTGTTGTTATAGTAAATGATTTCCGAAAGGAAATGTTTTGTATAGTATTGGGATTTATATATCTATTTTAATTTCGAATCCCTATACTAGTGATTTTGGGTTGTCGTAACGATGTTTTACGTAACATTCGTTTTGGCCCAAATAAATATGTTTAAAAGAATGATTTCCTTAAAGAATGAAATATATACTTAATCTCGATTTAAGTATATTGAATATTTTCTAAGTGTTGAAAATAAATAAAATTTGTGAATTACTTATTAAATAAGTATGGAAATGTTTTCCAATATAAAGTGAATACTTTGAGAATTTATCTTTTTGAAGATAAATTGAATGAATAATTGAAATCGTATATTCATAGATATTTTGAAATATAAATTCACTATGGAATTTATAAAAGAAAGTGGAATTTGTTTAAAAATAAATATTGATTTATTTTTGAAGTGTTGAAAATATATATCTTGTAAAGATATTTTGGAAAATAAATAATTTGGAAAATTATTTGGAATCTGGTGATGTTGTGCATATCCATTGATAGTTCAATAACCGACTATCAATATTTCCCTTTGAATGGGTAATTGATGTGATTTGTTTGAATTTGAATGCCACACTTATTTTTGAATAAGCGCTCACTATTCGGGTTAACCGGGAAAGGACCATGGGGTCGTATAACCTATTTCGAATATGTGATACGTCGTTGTGAATTGCATTTGAAGATCGGTGTTGAAGACCCGGTATTTACGAGAACGATAGGATGACCTGTCGATTGACTCTGCACCGAGTTGCTCCGGTATAGACTTCTCCATATGTGATGGTGAATACGATCAGGATTGTGAATATCCGGATTGCAAGGACTTCTTTGTAAGTGCCTTCGGTTTTGTTCGAGCCCGGAACAGACTTGTATGGATTGTATGTCTGACATTACAAATTGAGATATAAAGCCGATTTCATTCAAATATATTTCTGTTGGTGGCGGAGAATTTATTCTTTTAGCTTAACACCCTTCTCTGAGACGTACGAGCTCAGAGGTTATATAGTTGAAGTTATCAGCGATATATTCCCAATTTGGTAATGTGACATGCTGAGTGTTGCTGTAAATGATCATTGTGTTGATTATTTATGATAGGATCATTTATTTGATCGTCTATCTTTGTGATCATTTCTATGATCATTTGTTGACCCAAAGCATGGCTTTTGTATAAAGTATGTTTTTGTGGACGTGACTTCGTCGAGCCTCACACCCCGTGAATGGTCAAAACAGGAAAGATGCGGCAAGGTTATGAGGGGTAGCTCCCTTTAGGGTATGTGCATTTCCTTCTGGAAAAGGGTAGTATCATGGTATGGAGCCCAGATACTTACTCATGTTGAAAACACTTTGTTATGATTGTGTGATGTTGGTGACGAGCGCTCGGTGAAAGGTCCCAAAGGACCGGGGGATGGCATACTCGTGTAGTAGTTACCTAGTGATAAAGGTAACCCGTCCTTGTGTTGGCAGAGAGCTGGTTAAGTTCTCGGGGATGTCCATCCAGAGGCATTCTCATGTGGCAATGGGAAGTTCCTTGGCCTGATCATTCGTTGGAAATCCAAAGAAACAATACGATCTTGTACGGTTTTAGTTGTATAACCTGCTATGGAATGTGGCGGTAACCTGCTATTGAACATAGTTAGCTATAGTAGGCATAGTTCGGAATGTCTATGCTGGCTAAGATTTATATTCTACTTTCGAAATGAATTTTTTCTACACTATGCACTAGTAATAATATCAAATGTTCTTTTAAATGCGTATCAAGCATCCTTGACTATCATAAGGAGAAATTTCCTCTGATTCTGCTTTTGCATGTGTGTGTGTGCGGGAGGCCTTATGGTAGTCTCATTTTTAAAAAACATTGCGAATTGACTTTAAAAATATTCATCTATTTTGGTTTTAAAGATAAATAAACTGTTTTGAGTTCTCACACCAGTCACATGACTGACTTGGAGCTTATTGTTTTCCTTCCTAAACTCTGGGTGCCCACCAATTTCCACACGGGCAGTTAAGAGTTCAGGTTTATCAGGATATTCTGGATATTCAGGAGTTGCTGGAGGCAAGCTGGATGGGATGGCATGGCGTATTATTAGTATATAGTATTTCTTTTTCCGCTGCACTATTATTTGTTGTTTGTTGTTGTACACTCTGATGTAATGATGATATGATGTGATGTAATGTAATAACTGATATAGTTCTTTGTTTAAAGATTATTCATTTATTATTATATGTTGTTCCGCTGCGAATTGTGAGATTCTGATGTGTTCTGTTGTTTTCCGTTCCGTTCTATTTTCTATCTATTCTCTTTCCTCCCTATTTTCCATCTTCTGTCTCTTCCTCTTCTCTTTTCTTAAATTCTTTTCTTCTTAAACCATAACATTTCGGGTTTTTGGCCTTCGATTTCTCGGCAGTCGATAAAGTGAGTATCGATGTTGAATTTTCGAAAGTCGAAAATTTCCGGGGCGTTGTAGCGTCGATCGTTCGTGCTTCTAATTGCTTCGAAACACAGGTGAGTGCTTTCCCACTCACATCTAATTCGAATTGTTCGACCTTTTCTGCTTATTTTATTTTCGATTGTCTCGGCCTCGTCCTGATTTTATCAATGTTGATTTTGTAACTTGATAGGCTCGGCATTGATTTCTGACTTCGATCACTTTGATTTGTTTTTGATTGTTTTGCTGTGAGGTTGATTTCGTGACCACCACTGTCTCGAATTCTTTTGTTGATATTGACTTTTGTGGACTTCGTATTTAATGTCTTCGTTCAAACTGCTACTTAATTTTTAAGTTTAAACTTGTCATTGCTTTTAATTGCAGTATGAAATCTCTTCTGGCTTTGTTCGAACTACCTAGGTCACTTGTTTATACTGGTGCTGTTGCATTGGGTATAGATATGTATGTGTTTTATATATATAGACATACACGCACACTTGTATTAGTATTTGTTCACTTTGTCTTTCTGATGACATGAACTTCTGCTGCTTACTGCCTTGGCTTGAGAGTGCATTTAGTTGAACTTGACTATTTGTGACTGCACGCTGCTGTATAGTCATTTATGTCTTGTTGCTCCACTTACATCGAGCACTTCATTTGATCCACCACTGCATTTCCAGTTGCAGCCCACCTGAGTACATATGTAGGGTGTCTTGCATACATTTATATTTGTATGCATGTTTCTACTGCATTGTATAAGTTTACCTGTTACTCTTGCAGTGTATTGATACTCATGTCTGCAATTTGATTCATATTGCATTTCCCCTGTAGCACACTTGAACTTATTTATGAAATTCCATAACCTTGGCCATTAATTGTTGGCATCAGTCTTGATTTTAATCTTGGCATTCACTTGAATTAGAGGTATTTGCTTGCATCCATATGGTCACTGCATCAAGTATGATATGGGTTACCTTTGAGTTGAACATTGTCCAATTTCATTTAGTTATTCACCAGCCACTATATCATATATGACATAGTTGCATTTGAGTTGTTACTGTTGCCTTGAACTGTTGCAACTGCATTTTTCATTGTGTCACTTCATTTTCTTCACCGGTTCATTTTGGCATGTTGTCACTGAAATGTGAACTGTTGAGAACCTTGCGATAGTTTGGATCTTCTTGTAGTCTGATTCATAGTATTTGCACTTGTCAAACTTTGCACTTCCTTCGTATACTTGCTTCGGCCTTTATACCTTTGACCTGTAGCTTGAAATTATTTATAGGTTGGCTGCTGTGCACTTGATTTAGTTGTACACTTACTGTGCACATTCCATATCATGCCCCTGATATTGTGCATATCACTTTTACCATTATGTCATTCAGTTTGTATTATTATTTCATCAATGCTTGCTGTTTGACCTGCTGCACTATATGTTGTGGTTGATTCATTTACGCATCTCTGACTTGCCCACTTACTTCCTGACCTGTAGCACTATTTTTAGTGCTGCTGTGTTACGTAGTCACTGTACCTTGTAATCACCCTCCTTCTATATTTTTTTTGTTGTACACAGCCTTGTACACTTACTCATTTGAGTTGCACTGCTTCTCGATTGCACCTCTGATTCATTTTGACCATGTGCAGTCTTCTCATGTGCACTTGTGTATGCACAGTACTTGTTCATGTGCATTTATACGTTTCTTGATTTTGTTTTGTTGCACATGACTTGCTACTTTACTCTTCCTCTTGAGTTGAGCCTAAAATTCATTGGGCTTGACCTCGCATTTGTCTCTGCAATTTAATCGACCCTCGGCCTTATGACATTCCCAGCGATGCTTGTGTATTTTCATTGGGTACATCATCACTGTAGTGGAAAGGCAGTGCACGCAAGCGTGAACTGCAGCCACATGTTATTCATTGGGTACATCATCACTGTAGTGGCAAGGCAGTGCACGCAAGCGTGAACTGCAGCCACATGGTATGGCTTTTATTGATATTCTAATTGCTTTTGTTGCGAATTTCCATATGCTGTAGTGGCGAGGCAGTGCACGCGTGCGTGTACTGCAGCCCTACTCGAATTAGTATTTTAATTGATATTTCAATGGTTTGAACTGTTTTGTTTATTCAATTCAATATTCTGAATTTCATTCTGATTTGGTTGAATTTGCTGATTTGTTGTTTAACACTGCCACGTGTTATATTTATCGTTATCCGATTTCTTTATTTAAGGATCGGATAGACGAAATTTATTGTGACTGTCGTCTATTCATTATTTAATTACTATTGCTTCTGTGCACTAATTACTGAGTTTGAATTAGACTGACCCGAGTATTATTTCCTTTTGAATTTAATACTCGGGTCAGACCCGAGTATTTCCGGTTGTAGATATTCTGCTTTGGATTGCTGCTAGAGCTATGAAGTTCTTTCATATCTTTTGGAGTAGTCGTCGTCATTTGTAGTAGTCTGTATGATTGTATAGGAAGATATGTATTCATGTATATTATATACGTTAATGTACTTGTATATGTAACTTCCTGAGTCGACTGTGGTAGTTGTATCATATGTACCGTGTCATATGTATTGTGTCAAATGTATTGTAACTGACATCAGTTATTGTATATATGAGACTTTCTGTTTTATCTGTGTTCCGCATTTATATTATTTGTGTAATATTTTATATTTACTGTTCTAAACTATTATGAACCATCGTAGTTCGTTTTATATTGGAATTGGGGTATTTCGATGGGAGAAAATAAATCAGAGATGAAAAAAAATGAAGGAATATATATTTATATACCACTCCTATCGAGATAACCAATACTAGTGTAAGGCCTAACTACTGATGGCCGCTCCTCAACAGCCTTATTCTTCGCGCTAGTTGACAGCACTACACCGTAGTGTTCTTGGCTAGCGTGGGTATAGAGGTGGGGCGTTACACCTAGTATGCTGGAATTTAATAATGGTAACAATTTCAGCTAAGATTATTAAGTTTATTTGCAAATGTTTTAAAAGAGATGTCATTAGAAATAATATCAAATGTTTTGATATAAAAGTGTTTTAGTTATCATAAGGTAAAAACCCGTCCGTGTTTATGTGTGGGCGTGGTCTTATGAGATACTCTTTATTTTCAAAGGATTTTATCCAAAGGCTGATATATGACACTGTCATTTATTATTGAGTTTTTCTCACGCTGGTTTATCAAGCCTGATCCGGGTATTTTCAATACTCGGGTCAGATCCGAGTAGTTTCAGGATAATCGAAGACAGTTGGAGTTTCCAGAGCCGAGCTGGAGATGTTCATCGACGTATGAAGATATTCGTTTATCGGCTTTGCTTAGTATATTTTGTTTGATGTTTGTCAGCATTTGTAAGGGCAGGTTTTATAACTGTCCAAGCTGAATTTAGGTTAGACTCTGATATATGTATTTAAAAGTTTTCCGCTGTAAAAATATTTGTTCAATATTATATGTTATTCCATTCGTGTGAGATTCTGTTCTGTCTACTTTTCTTTATCACCCTTAAAGATCCGTCTTTTCGTGCAATTTGAGTTAGACATGTGTGGTTTATTGTCGATTCAAAGGGTACGGGAAAACGGGCCTTTACATATGACACTTTAGTTTGGATTGAAGTGATATATCCATCCCTGCAATTAAAATTGTAACAACTATTTGCTTAGCCATAGGATAGAAAATTATATATGGACACTGGATTGGTTAAATTAAATATTTTTAAATTTTTTGGTTTTGAAATTATTTAAATGATCTTGTTTTAAGGAATAAAATAATTAAATTGGATTATTTTCGAACTCGAACTCGAAATGTTGAAATTCAAATTTGTTTACAGAAATTGTTCAAAGAATTGAATTTTGGAAGTTTGAATTGAAATATTATTTGAAATATGGAAATTGATTTGTTTTAAAAGATTAGAACATTTATTCGAACTTTGAAATATTGCCAAGTAGAAGAAATTTAAATGGATATTTCAAATTTGGCTCAAAATTGAATTATTTTAAAGATTTCAGTCTTAAATTTGAAATTTGAAGTTAATTTGAAATAACTGATTTAAATCAATATTTTGAAATCGGACTTGAAATTTATATAAATTGAAATGGTTTAAAATAAGAATTGAATTGAAATTTAAACCATTGAATCAAATCGTTAAATCGGAGTTGAAGTATAGTTAATTCGAATTTAAATCGAAATTGAGTCGATTGAATTGAAAGATTTGAACTTGAATATATTAGATTTGAAATTTGGTCCTGATACCAAATTTATTGAAAATGGAAAGTAACAGTTTAAATTTGTAACTATTTTCACTATAAATTGTTTATTAAAAAAATTATTTTTAAATTATTTAAATTTTCAAATCATTTAAAATATAAACTATTTTAATATCTAAACTATTTTATTATCTTAATTTTTCAAACTATTTAACTTTTCAACTATTTTAACTATTCAAAATATTTTCAAAATTCAAGTTGTTTAAGGTCAAGAGCTGTTTATATTTAAATCATTGACTTAAATGCGAATTTGGTTAAAAATGAAGTTATAACCTAAGTCAAAATTCAAAATGATTTTGAAATGAAATTGATTCGAAGTGAATATGATGATTTTGAAATGAATGATATTCTGAAGTGAATATGATATTTTGATATCAAGTATGAATCATTTTCGAAATGTAAAAGAACCAACCGGTGTGTAAAATGACGTTTGGTTGTTAATGAGATAGAAGCATCTTATTGGCACACTCTCTGCCAATATTAGAACCACTTTAACAACTGCGTAGGTGGAGGAGACTCCAGAATGAAGTGGTTGGATTTGGCATACGTTGCTGGATTTGAAGAAAGAGAACGATAATGGATAGTTCCGACATTTATATCAATTTGAAATGACTAAAACAGGAGCCATGCCGGGCCAATGAGGTTAGCTACCTCTAGCGGACACACTCCTTCGTATTTTATCTTATGTTATTAATTGGTGATCACCCGTGATTTTAGGATTATTTTGTTGCGGTGGGCCGTTAGGGGTTACCACCAATCCGGATCAAGCAAATTGGTATTATCCTACCTTGGGTATTGCCTCACGTACCTTGTCATACTTTTATCCTTACACAAGACCACTACAGTTTTGATTTAGTGTTTTCGTATCATGGCGCATCCCTATCCACCGATGGTTTACTAGGGTTTTATATGTAAACTGTACGACAATGCTTAAAACCGCTTCAAGGGGGATAATGGTAATGCTTAACGTTATTTTGATATTTTATATTTCTGATAAACATTACATATATAGCGTATTCTACTATATATAGATATTTTGATGGATACTTAAAAGATAGAAAATCCTATAACATCTCTTGTGTTATCGTACGCACGTTATACACTGGATAGGAGATGTAAAACCCTATAAACATCTCTGACGCTATTACACTCTTGTTATACTTGATATTGATTTGACTCGCATAAGAATATTTTAGTTCTGACTCGAGTGTATTGTTTTACTTTATGCTTCGATCAGCCCTGAGTTTCAGTCATCGAAGATCGTTTATTCTAGAGGACGAAGATGAAGATTTAGTATATTATTACTAGTATTATTTCCCCGTGTCATTTTGTTTCGCTGCATTATTCTATTGTTCTATTGTATATATAACTCTCATAAAATGTTGTATAAATTATAATCAAATGTATAGTATAAACAGCTTTATGAACTTTCCTTTGATTATTAAATTTTGTCATTCCACTATGAGATTCTGTGTTTGTTATCTTCTCTTTTTATTTTCCTTAATTAACCCCACTGATTATCTGTGTTTCGGATTGTTTTGATTTGGACATGTGTGGTTTATTTTTGACTTAAACCTTTCGAAATGCAGGTCATCACACTAAATCTCTTTATTTACTCTTTATGTTAGGTACTATGAGAGGCCCTGGACTATACAATGATCTTGAACAATTCACCGATTCACAATGTTTGTCAAGACGATCTTCAAGCCACCACTAGCACCCGTGAAACCGAGGAAGAGTGGAGAAGGCAAAAAGACTCAGAAGTTGAGGCTCATCATTGGGATGACAGAGAATGGGGTCGGACGTATAAGAGTGGTTATTAGAAGAGAAAACCCTTTAACGACCGAGAGGAACCATCTAAGAAGTCGAAGGTTGATCGTGGTTCTCATCCTTTTAAGCATCAAGCTTTTGTCCCGGGCCCAATTTCTGTCGGTCTTGAAGTTCCGGTCTCTTCCATTCAGGCTCCGTTTTCATCTCAGGCTCCATTGACTCATGTGGTGCCTGTTTCTGGTTTCTCGCATCCCCATAGGAGGTCGGCTTACATTCTTCCGTCTGGTCCCCTTAGACTCGAAGCTGTGCTCCTCGGATGGTTTTTAAAGGGAGTTAAGTTTGACCGTGACCTTTGTCCAATCTATAAAGATTCCTATATGCTCCACCTTCAGAATATTCAAAATTCATTTAGATCAAGCTGAGGGATGGGAAAAGTAATGTAAGTAGTTGGCCGACATGAACCGCAATAATTAACAGGATATCCTCTCCTTCGAATCAGAGAAAGATAATTTTGGGATTTGTTAGTGGAACATGATGCCAGAATTGAGCGACTAATAAAAGAGAGGGACGCGGTGCTCCATGAGAGTAAGAACAACGCCAATTTGATGAAGGATAAGAGTCCCATGCAAAAATAGAGATCATATTTGGAGACGAAATTAAGAAGGCCCACTTGGACGAAGTTAAGTTGAAAGAGGAGCTCGAAGCTCATGACATGATTATTGAAGCCCAAAAGAAGACTGTTGATGATCATGAAAAAATTGTTGAAGGCATAACAAAACAATTGCTGAATAAGCGGGAATTATGGAATCACGTGGAAAGACCATTTCCAATCAAGCTCAGACGATCGCTTCACTCCCAAAAATAGTTGCGCAGCTTGGTGCCGAGAAGACTCGAGTTGAAGTTGAGAAGGTCACTATAATAGAAGATTACCTAGAACTGCAGGACATTTTCGATAAAAACAATGAGAAGATGGATGATGCCATGTTAGATTTCTATGTTAATTCCTAGCTGACTCAGGGGAGCCTCGGTTATTTGGGCCCTAAATTTCTGCATACTCTTTCCATGGTTTGAGAAGAAATCTTGGCTCGATATCGAGAAAATAGGGATGTATATACCGAGCAAGAATTGGAGGATGCCTACCTCAATGAGGAGTCAAAGAAAGCACTGATAGAAGGTCGAGCGGTCCTTCGAATCAAGAAGGAAAAGCAGGCTGCCGATGCTAATATGATTGCAACTGCCAAAACGTTGCTGAAGCCTTTCATTTCCGGGACTGGAGGACCATCAGGATAGTATCGCGATCAACTGGAGAGTTCTACAGGTGCTACTTTGTCATCTGTTCCTCCGACAGCTGTCTCTGAAACTTCAGGTGGCCTTAAAACTTCTCTGAAGATCGTGAAGCCATCAAAAGAAGGAGAAGGCGGGGAATACGAGATTGACATTCTTGACCATCCTTTGATGTAGGTAACCTTCTTGTTTCTCCTGAGTTTGAGAATTTTCAGCTCACACCACAAGAACAAGACGAACTTAATGCATTCATTTTTGATCTTATAGGTCCGTCCTCTTTCCCTGCTGACCTGTCGGTCTCCTTGATGCTTGGGCTTGTTGCTATTTCAACTGCCTCGACATTTTTCTCTGTAACCGCTCCGACTGTTGTGTCTATGTCTGGCTCGCAGCCAAGGCCAGAATCCGAGAAGCTTGATGGATTGCACGGCCTAGACGACCCGTCAATATCTTTGGAGGATGACTACATGGCGGTTGAAGCTCGAGGGCTGGCGGACCAAACTAACCAGCTGCATAAATCTGAATAGCAATTGGTTGTTGTTAATAAGGAAAAGAATGAAGCGATAAAAATCTTTAAGGAGCTCCTGCAAATCTCGGAAGCGCAAGGCCATGGAGGAGTCTTCCAAGAAGGTCGAAGAGTAGGTAGGAGATGCCGGCACCAACGAGATATTTGATATCACAGGCAGCGACACAAACCCTAGCCGCGATTCTGAGGGAAGCAGGAACTCCCAACTAAAGGTGGGAAAGGGAACTGTGGAAAAAGGCATTAACAAATTCGGGCAGCAGCAGAGTCGGTTTTTGGGGTATTTTGGTTTGTTTAATATTTGTTTTGTTCAAGTGCAGAGTCTGCACTTACTGTTTTGATTGTTATGGCATTTGTATTTTTATTTTTATTGGCCCGTATTGTATGGGTACGTCTCCTACATTTTTGACTTTGTATGGAAAATGCTATAAGCAATACAATGTTGACATTCTGATTGTAACTTTATCTGTTTACTTATCTGCGTTTCATGCTCTTGTGCCGACTTTATTCACTGCTATTTTAGTTTATCTAGTCTTGTAATTACCGCCAATATTCTTTGTTTGGAGTAACAGAACTATGAAGTGTATTTGTTTTTGAGTATTTTTTATTTGAGTATTGGAGTGTCCCCGTGTGTGCCCCTCCAGTTCATGGGGATGCTTACTTCAAACAATTAACAAATGACTGGCTGGTCAGAATGATTTTTGGATGTCTTTAATTGGACATCTTTTGTGGTTCCTCTCTTCGGGGACTTATGATTTGAATGGACTAATTTCAAATATATTGTCGGTCAACAATCGAAATTCTCTGCTGACTCGTAATTGTTTGACATTGTTGGACCTATACTTCCGATAATGGGAGTGGGTTGATTCTTATTATTCCTGCAATGGACGAGTTTCCCAGCATTGCTAGGGAAATACCAGTATTTAAAAGTATGCACGGCTTATGAATTGTGTGACGTTTGGGAGACTGCGCGGCTTATGGGGTGCACGGCTTTTGGGATCGATATGACACGTCGATCCGGAGCGGTTTTGGACTCCTCGACATTACTAATCTTTGGGCAACATGAGGAGTTCATGCTTTGAGATCATGAATCCACGGTTGAAAAGGTAATGCGCGGATAATGGGAGTGCGTGGATTTTACGATTGTATTTGCTTGGATGTGATTCCATAATCCAAGACATGGTGCGTGGCTTACGGAATGCGTGGCTTCGATTAGGGACTTCCCGGCTTCGTTGGAGCAACATCGGTTCTTAGAAGGCGGGATCGGATTTCGCCGATCCAACGGTTTTAGTCAATTTTCTTCCGTTGACCCTAGGGTAAGTAGGGCGTAATTAAGTGTGGTTTCATTATCTCAAGCAAAATTGGATGGTTTAAGCATATTTGACCCTATTGACTCTGCAGGTTACTTTTATGAACATAGTTTTATTGGTTCAGAAAGAAAAGAAATTATGTTAAGAAAATTTGTGCAAATTCTACCAATTTACAATGCCTCGATATTGCGGGACGGCTTATTTGTTGGAAATAAGAAGTACATAAGATAGTTTCACATAAAGTAACGACACAGTGTTTCGTTGTTCCATGCTTGAGGAATTTGGATTCTGTCAACGGTTGTTAGTTTAAATGTTCCATCTCTAGCTTTTGACTGATCACATATAGCCCTCCCCACTTTGGTTCAAAGGTTCCCGACATAGGATAGACTCGTTTGAGACGAGGTCTCCCACTTTGAAGGTTCGGTTGTAACTTTGGAGCTGAAGTACCGTGCGACCCTTTTCTAGTGAGTAGCGGTCGTTAACTCGGCTTTTTCCCTCTTCTCGTCGATCATATCCAACGACTCATGTAGGAGCTGCTCTTTTTTCCTCTGATTGAAATTCTTCCTTCGATGAGAGGGGACTTTTAGTATGATGGGAATCATTGCTTTTGAACCATAGCCAAGGTGAACGGGGTCTGCCCGGTTGCCGCTTTATGTGTAGTTCTATAAGCCCATAGCATGACTGGAAGTTCATCGACCCAATTCCCTTTAGCTTTAGTTATCCCTTTTTTGATGGTGGACTTGATGATCTTGTTTATTGCTTCCACTTGCCCGTTTATTATGGATGTGCGACTGTGGAAAAGCTCTTCTTGATTCGGAAACATTTGCAAAAGTCTTTGAACTCGATGCTTTCGAATTGGGTCATATTATCGGCGATGATTTTCTGTGGCACACCAAATCTACAGATAATGTTTTTAGTGACAAAGTTAATGACTTTTTTTATGGTAAAGGTGGCCAGTGGTTCCGGTTCGGCCCATTTGGTGAAAAAGTTAACGACAACTATAGCATATTTAGCACCTCCTTTAGCGGTTGGCAATAAGCCAATCAGATCAATTCCTCATATTGCAAACAGCCATGGGCTGAGCATCTGCATTAGCTCTATTGATGGAGTGCTTTTGATCTTGCTGAATCATTGGCACCGATTGCACAGTCTGGCATAATATGCTACATCGTGGTTTATTATTGACCAGAAATACCCATATCGAAGGATTTTCTTTACCAGGGTTTACCCTCGTATGGTCTCCCCAGTCGCCTTCATGAACTTCTCACAAGATACTCTGAGACTCATCTTCAGTCACACATCTGAGCAAGGGGTAGAAAACCCACATCGGTAGTGCATCCCATTTTGTACTATAAATCGCAGTGCCTTCCGGAGAAGCTTTTTCCGCTGGCTCCATCTACGGGAAGAGTTACTATAAGCAAGTAACCATTGATTAGCGCCATCCATATTTTTGGTTCAATGGTGGTCTCAAAAATCCAATTGACATCCATTTCTCTTATACTTATAGTGGTTAGGGTTTCAACTGGGACTAGTCCTAACGATTGAGCTTCCTCGAAACAGGCCAGTTTAGAAAGGTAGTTAGCTTTCATGTTCTGCTCCCTTGGGATATGAGTTATGGTGTAATGTTCGATGTCGTTCAGAAACTCCTACACTTTAGATGGATACGGGGTAAGGTTCTCCCCTCGAGCTTGGTATTCCCCTTTTATCTAATAGACGGATAACTTTGCTAAAGATTTGTATGGATTTTATCTCCGGTTCTTTCACAATTTTTAGCCCAGCTAGAAATACCTTATATTCTGCTTTATTATTTGTTTCTGGGAATTCTAATCGTAAGGCTTAGCAAATGACTCGTCCTTCGAGAGTCTCGAGCACTACCCCTGCTCCCGAGCCAAAATTATTAGATGTGCCATCGACGAAGAGCTTCCATCGTGTTTCCACTTTCCATGTAATTTCTTCTTCATTGTCACGTATGGTAAATTCAACGATGAAATCTGGCAATGCTTGCCCATTGATTTCCCTTCTAGGATGGTAAGTGATATCATATTGACTCAATTCGATATTCCATTTGATGAGCCGTCCGAAAGTCTCGGGGTGGTACAATACTTGCTTTAAGGGTTGATCGATCAATACTTTGATTGGATGTGCTTGGAAATACGGCCGCAACTTCCTGGATGCGATCAAGAGACAATATCTAGCTTTTCCAATTTTGGATAATTTTTGGAGGCTCCAATGCAACGTTTGCTAATGTAGTATACGGGTCGCTAGATCCTAACTTCTTCACGTATAAGAGTGGGACTTAATGCATGAGGTGAGACTGCTAAGTAGATGAACAAGTCCTCTCCGTCTATCGGCTGTGATAGGATCGATGAGGTTTCTATATGTCGCAGCAACTCTTCAAACGTAGTTTGACAGGCCTCATTCCATTCGAAGTTCTTCTTTCCTCTCTTTAGTGCATCAAGAATGGTATACATTTGTCGGTGACTTTTTAGATGAATTGGCTTAGCACTGCGACTTTCCCTTTCAAGCTTTGTAACTCCTTCTTATTCTTTGGGGCTTTGACTTCTTGTAGGGCAGTAATTTGCTTCGGATTTTCTTCAATGCCTTTGGCGCTCGGCATTAATCCCAAGAACTTTCTAGAGGCTACCGCAAAGCGACATTTGAGTTGATTCAATTTCATGCCATATTTTTGGAGTATTTAAAACATTTCGGTGATATTATCCAAGTGGTTGGTAGCTATTCGTGGTTTAACCAACATGTCATCCACATAGACTTCCATGTTTCTCCCGATCTGATGCATGAACATGGCATTTATTAATTTTTGGTAGGTTGCTCCAGCATTCTTTAAATCGAATGGAATCATCATGTGGTAGTATAACCCTAGATTGGTGGTGAAGTTAGTGTTTTCCTAATCAGATTCGTGCATTAGGATCTGATTGTATCCCGAGTATGCATCCATAAATGATAGCAATTCATGTCCAGCAGTCCCGTCTACAAGCTGGTCAATTCTGTACAGGGGAAAGCTATCTTTCGGGGAAGATTGTTTAAGTTTGAGTAGTCGATACGGGTTCACCATTTACCATTGGACTTCTGAACCTAAACTGCGTTAGATACCATTGGCCATTGAAATTTACCATTCGGGGTAGGCCGCATCACAGATAAAACAATTGGCCATCAGCTTGTCTACTTCTTCTCTCAATTCCTTGGACCATTCGAGGCCTAAATTGTGCCTCTTCTGCTTTACTGGTGTATGCTTGGATCGATGTTGAGTGCATTACATGTAAATTTAGGTGATATCCCACACATATTAAAAGGTGCTCGAGCGAACACGTTCAACATGGCGCGAAGAAATTTAGCGAGTTCCATTTTTATCTAGTTTCCAAGGTGCAATCTGATTTTCAAGACCCTCAATGGGTCATTCATGTCGATTGGGATAGACATTGTCAATTCTGTCGGTGCTGTCCGATCCTCACTTGAACTCTTCTTTCTAGGATCCATAGCCTTGTCAAATCGGATACGGTCCCCAAGCCAGGGGCGGCTCTATAGTTGCTATTTTACGGGTTCACAAATGTATAGATTTCTCCCCACATTCTTCCTCTTTTGTTTTCTTTTAGATTCACGCATTTCTATGATATAACACTGCCTGGCAGCACTTTGGTCTCCTTTGATTACTCCAACTCCATTCTCCATTGGGAATTTCATGGTAGAGCACCACTGGGATAAAGTAATTCTAAAATCTACTAGTGTAGACCGTCCTAAGAAGGCATTTTATGCGGAAGCTTCATCAACGATCATGAAATTTTGGACGAGGGTGACTCTACGGTCACCTTCTCCAAGTTCCATGGGCAAGTCAGTTATTCCGACGGGTTGTCTAGGTTCTTCGATGAATCCTTGAATTTTTGTTTGGCAAGCGGATACGTCTTTCATGCTGATCTTCATCTGGTCAAAGGTGCGTTTGAAAAGGATATTCACTAAACTGCCACTGTCAACCAATACTTGTCAGACCATGGTGGGTCTAATCCCTACTGTCACGACCATGGGATCTAGAGTTGGAGCTTCAATATCTTCAGTCTCAATTTCTAAATACTATATTGTTGTTCAAAGTTCTCCGCTGCTTGGTAGGGGCTCCATCTTCTATTGCGAGGCACAAATCCATCTGAGCGTGTTTTAACGAGGTCGCATATCAGTCCATTTCTCCCTAACTCCTCCGTGTGGGATAAAGTCCTCCAGATATCGTTCCAATGATGAGTCTCTAGTCAGTTCGTCCAGAACCCTCTTTATTGGTTCCGACTTGGTTTCCTCGATCCCTAAAAGCTTGGGGAGCCGCGGGTTAGACAGGATTTTTCTACTTTCTCACGTATTTCCGAAGCTTGTTCTCTAGGATCAGCTCCTCAATCAAATTCTTTAGGTGACGACACTCGTTCGTGTTGTGGCCATGCATTTCGTGGAAGTGGCAGTACTTCTCGGAACGCTTTTACTGTTCAGTGCTTACATTTTACGGGGTTTCTTATGCTCCTCTATCCCTTATGTTGAAAGATAGATGTTTCCTAGAGTATCATTGAGCGAGGTGCAATCTTTGGGCCTAAAGACTTTAAGCTGCTTATTGCTGCCATTTCGCTTGTTGGAATTCTGATTTTTCCTTTTTTTGTTTCCCTATTTTCCCGCACTTCCTCCAGCGAACCTGGAGGTATTTTTGTCTAGGTTCATCGCGATGCCATTCTGCCCAATGTTCATCGGTTGTAAGCTGGTAGATTTCCTTTCTAACTCTTATGCCTCTTCTAATCTCAAGTATTGACTCGCCTTACGATTGAAGTCCATCCTAGTGGTAGGTTGATTCATTTTGATCCATTTTCGAACTCAGTTTCGGGGTGGATAGCACGAACTAAGGCCATCAAAACTATCCTCGTTCGAAATGCTTACTTCTACCACTGGGATGTTGAACCGATTCATGAAAAACTTCAGATATTCATTTCGTCCTTGGAATAAATCAGACAAGGACATCACATCTTTAGGCTAGGCCGTGTGAAGTCTGAATTGACTAAGGAATCTTGTTGCTAGTTGATCGAAAGTGGAGATGGATCTTGGTGGAAGTCTAGTGAACCACATGGAAGAAATTCCCTCTAGAAATATCGAGAAACATCTACATTGAATGGAGTTCGAAGCATTCGCTCTGACCGTGGGCCAACTGTACTTCTATAAATGGGGTTTCGGGTCTCTCGTTCCACTTATGACGGAATAGTTGGCATAGTGAACTTTTCTAGGTACCGTTCATTCAAAATCTCATCACCGAAAAGTGTCCAACTTGGAGCAGATCCCCATTCATCATCCCATCTATTATTACTCTCATCCATCAGTCGCTTGACCATGTCTACGATGTACACCTCAGATGTCAGGTAATCCAGGGGTTGGCTGTCAGTAACTACATTGAGTGTTTGGCTTTGCAAATGATTTTGGTGAGCGGGCTGAAGCCTAGGCTCTCCTATCTTCGGGAGAGCCACTCTCTCATGATTCCATTGGCTTATGGTTGGATTAATTGGGGTTGTTTGGATCTCCCTGGCATTATCGTAGGCATTGGCATTTTCTTCCAACTTGTCGTTATTGAGTTGCTCTCCATCTTCTGAATTGGAGTTGTCCATGGCTATATCCTCCTATAGGGTCTTCGCTCCTAGGTTTAAGTTCGTAGTTAGTTGCCTCACGATCGATGGAGTTCTTGTGTTTCCTTCTATGTTGATTCCTACAGTTCTATCTATCACTCCTTTCTTTGGCTGCTTCCCGATCCTTCTATCTAGGCCAGAAACAAATGAATTTTCTTGTTCTACGACAGTCACGGGTTCTGCCATGGTTCTTAGAGCAGGGTGTGATTGTAAGGTAAAGAGGGCATTGAGCTTGTCTATAAGAGCCCTCTGACTGCTTTCCATTTTATGATTGATTTCATCAACCATTCTATTCAATTAATCTCTAGTAATAACTTCGCGTTGATTAGAGGATCCAGGCATCTAGTCTCCTCGCTTGGACCCATCTACTTCGATTTTTTGATGATGCATCTCTTCTCTGACAATTATCACCCCTACGATCTTCCAAAAGCAGTTCTCTTTCTTCCCAGAGCCATTGATTCTTAGTAGCAGATCTTTCAAACAGAGATTAAGGATCTAACTTCTAAACCTATCTGATCCAAATTAGACGGCTAGATTTTTGCCTAAGTTAGGCTCTCAGTGAAAGAACCAAAATGTTTACCCAAAAAATGGATCGATATCCTGGGTTGAGTATGAAAGGACCAGCCTTGTTTATCAAGGTAAATGAAGTAGAAAAAAGTAACAGCAAATCACAGAGAAAGTAAATGAATAGAGGATTTTTAGTGGTTCGGCCATTAACGAAGCCTATGTCCCACTTTATAACTTTAATTATTGACTGATTGCAATAACAAGTTGAATATGATTACAATGCGATTGAATCCTATAGGTTAGATCAATTCACTAGTGTTAGGATTCACTGAAGAATCATAGTGAACCCTTTAGATGAATATTGTGTGGGAGAAGAAAGGTAAAGAGTAGTTTCTACGGAGTTTCCACGGCCAGTCCAGAAGATCCAGTTTATGTTGCAGGTAGGATTGTATTTATAGGGATTGGAGAGTTATTGGGCTAGGCCGCCTCGCCAGAAGCTTGCCTTTGGAAATACGAAGGTGCATTGAAAATTTCATAATCATCCGAGCTAATCTGATGGATCGCTAGTGATCCATAGTTTTTGGGTGGCTAACGATCCAATTCCTTGGGACATTCTCCTTCATTATTTCCTTAAATTGCATGGTTACCCTTCCCAATCTGATGGATCGCTAGCGACCTATAGGTCATGGATTGCTAGCGATCCATGTACTTAGTGGATTTTTGGACTCCATCTTTTGGATTGCAATTGTTGTCTTATGTAGGTGCTTTCCATGTAATTTCGTAGCATGTCGCATTGTTTTGATGATGATCCATACACTGGTTGTATTGGACTACTGATTGAATCAGACGAATGCTTACTTCTCGATCTAACTGGCTTGGAATTCCATCAAACTTAGTAATCATTCCTAAAATACCTATTGGATCACAATGCAAGAGGATTGAAGGATCGCTAGCGATCCATGGGAGATGGATCGCTAGCCATCCATCATCTTGACATATTTTTACCTTTTTCTTCTCTAAACTTTCTTGGTTAATTCTTCTTGTCCTTTTGGTTGGGTCTTGAGTTGCTTTGACTCGACGTAGCTATTTCGACTTCCTCTGAATTTTGCTAGGTTAAAAACATGGATAACGTTAATTATAGAAATTTACATAATAATTGAGCTTGAATAGCTATCTTCTGCATATGATCAAATTAGGTCTCAAAACTAGTTCCATTATGTTCGTAGTAAGGGTATTACATATAGAATGCTAGGTGGCACGTCTCATTTGGAGTTCGAGATTATTGGTCATTTAAAGCTAGACATTTTACAGTTAAAATATATATTCACCATACATTGGCCATACCCTACCATAGCTTCACTATTCAAAGCTATACCCAAGACATGCTACCCATTCCTCCTTTCCTCTATAACAACGCATTCAACTAGAAAAAATGGATTTCGTCATTTTTTTCAAATTGTAAACTTAGCAATCCCATGACCAATAATATCCTCAACCACCCAAGGCCATATCGAGGTTAGATGTCAACTAGAAAGTTAGTAGAGGGGAGTGAGGTAAGCATTTTGACTGGTAGTGATAGGCTTTGGAGTGACGAGGTGGTTGCAATCGGCGATGGAAGCAATGGTAGAACTTGGCCACTTTTCAGCGATTAGCATTAATTGAGGGGATCACACCTGTGGCGACGTAAGGTGAGAAGTTGAGGCTTCGGTCTAGTATGACATGGAAGGGTCTGGTGTACGACGGTGGCACGTGGTGGAGTTGAAGTCGCGTTTTTGTTTTCGTTCGTGTGCCCAGTATTCGCATGAGGGAGACGAGTATGGGAAGAAGGATTTTAAATGTAATTATAGTTAGTTATATAATTAGTTTATTAATTATTAATTGAAATATCAATAAAAAAATTAATAACTCTCTTATACAAGGTCCAATCGAGGCGTGGATTTTTGCATTATCCTTGTAATGACGAAACCTTTGCAATAGAACTAGTTTGGTCGGATTTGGAGATAGTTGAAATTTAGGCTAAAATTGGATGTTTTTCGATTTTAGTTCCAAACTGGAACACCTCGGCGACAATAGAAATTTCATGAGTTAATCTCACCTGTTTGTCTAACCAGAAATATTATATAGTTGACAAAAGTTATTGATTGGATGTTGGATGATTTATATGTTTTTATCGGTTGGTTTGGATTTATTCCTGCCCCTAGAGCGGATGACCTTTTATATATACCCACCTAGTAGCGGATGACCCTATTATATAAGTTTATATATAAGTTGTGATGTAGGTGAACAGGTTGGAGGGATCTAGTAGGATTCCTCGCCGCCATTGAAATTTATCTATATATGTGCTGATATATATATATATATATATATATATATATATATATAAGTTGTGATGCAAAGAGATAGGTTGGAGGGATCCAATGGGATTCCTCGCTATTGTTGAATTGATTTCAATAATATTCCTGTTATTTGAATTATTGGATAATAAACAAGATTTTTGGCAATATCGGTCTTTACATCGTAATATATAAAAAACGTAAACCCTGTAGTGATAGAAAATCAGTATCGATATTGGTTAAGCGTTTGGTAGCTATTGCCCTAAATTAATATTTTAAAAATACTATAAATTTTTATTGGAGTTGGAATTTTATTTTGAGACAAGAAATAGTTTTAAATTTTGAATTTGGGCTCCGAAAATATATTTTTTCAAAAGATTTAATTTCAATTTTATTCCAACCTTTTTATCTATCTTTTTCTAAGTTAGTATTTAACATCGTTCAATTTTTTTTTTATTTATATTCAATATTGTTTCAAAGTTATTTATTTATAATTAATATTGTTTTTAAGATTATTATCAATATGTTAATATTTTTTTGATTAATTATTTAAATAGTTAATATGGTTTGAGTTTAATAATAATGATTTATTAACACTATTTTAGAAATTAATTAGTATTATTTATAATAAGGTTGAAAATTAATTATTATTGTTTTACTAATAATGTCTTTGAAATTACTAATTATTATTTTAATATTTTTTAAGGTTAATAATAATAATTATTTATTTATTTATAAGGTTTACTATTAATAATTATTATTATATAATAGTGTTTGAAGTAAATGATTATTATTTATTTATAGATGTTTTTTAGATTTGTAAATAAAGTTTTATAAACAGACTTGGGTTATATAAAAAGAGTTTACAAAATGTTTTGGTGACTTAAAGGAAAATTATTTATAAGGTATAAAGAGGGCTTTTTGAGTGGTTTATATATATATATATATATATATATATATATAAAGGAATTTCATAAATGGGTTTATAGATTTATAAGAAGAGCTTTATAAACAGTTGTATGAATTTACAAAGGGTTTATAAATGACTTGAGTAATGATTTAGAAATATTTATAAATGGTTTATAAATGATCTGGCGATTTACAAAGGGTTTATAAATGACTTGACTAATGACTTAGAAATATTTATAAATGATTTATAAATGATCTGAAGATTTACAAAGCGTTTATAAATGACTTGACTAATATTTAGAAATATTATAAATGGTTTTAAAGATTATAATGGTTTATAAATGATTTGGAGATTTATAAATGAGTTTATAAATAGTTTTAGAATTGAAAAAAAAAAGAAATCTTCCTCCGTTCTGTGAATATACTTATACCGTTGAGATAAGTATATGGATATTTTCTAAGTATTGAAAATATAAGGATTTGTGAATAAATCTTGTAAAGGTATTTTATGCAAATAATTTACAAAGGGATTTGAATAAAGGAAAGGATTATTAAAAGGGCTAATGGTTGCTTATTTGCTTAACCAATGTTAGTCTTCCCTTTTGAAATAAATCACTAATTTGGATGCGTGTTTGTGGATACTTAAATAATCGACTATCAAATTTAGACCTAAACGTAACTTTGGAAATATCTAAGAGAAACACATGAGTTATATGGCATAATCATTTTTAATAATGTTGTACAATGCAAATAAATCTCGTTTCATTCTCCTAGGACAAATGATAAGGAAATCTATCCACTAATGGTTAGGAGGTGATCATCGCTCTTATGTTTGATTGTTTATTTCCAAAAGAAACGGGGCTGGGTTTGCCGAGAATTATCGAGTGTTGTTTTAAGGAGACCGGGATCAGATATGTTATCCGAAAATCACTTCGTTCCAACTCAAGCATTTCAAAGTGGAGATATCTTGAAGATGATGGAATTGAAGACGAAGCTCTCAAGCATTTCGTACAATCCTAGAATGAACATGTATGGATGAATGCTGGCATTGCATTGTTTCCTGGAAGGCAATATTAGTATTCCAAGTGTGGAGTGCTATATAAAAGGTAAAACATAGCCTCGAGTCTCATCAACCGGGAATGACTAAAACAGAGGAGATGCAGCAGGGCTAAGTGGTCACTCCCAGGTAAGTATGATTATCTCTATCTAGAGTCGATATTATCTCTTATTTTTATGCTTTGGGGCCCATTAAAGGAGTAGTGATCATATTCCATACTACTAGTTAAGTGGTGGGCCGATTCTGTGTTTCAGAGGCTCCTGGCGAGGGCCTTGGTGTTATCTTATCTAGAGATGCACCATGATGGGAGGTACCCCAGTAGTTCAGTCATTGTATGGAATCCATTCGCCAATAAGTGTCGTACGGATTTAGTTGTGCCCAACTATGTTGAAACGTGAGATGCAAGCAATTCAGATATATATTCATATTTTACTTTTGGCCCTAGACATTATTATAATATAAATGGATTTTCTATAGAAAATGTTTTGGTTATCCTAAGCTATAAACATGTCCGTTTTTATGTGCGGTGTGGTCCAATGAGTTACTTTTGATTTCAAAGGTTTTTACAATTTTAAATTTTAGTTGAGTCTGTTTTATCACGTAATTTTCGGACAGACTCGGGTGTTATTTTATTATAATGCTCGGGGCGGTCCGAGCATCATTATAGATTTCTTAGGTGCATTCGTGCTTTAAGAAATGAGGTGGAGGCCTAGAGACATATTCACGTACATGGTTATTTTTGCACTATATTCATTATTGTATTTATCAACAATTGTGAGGATAGGTTGTTATAACTTTTCGGACTGAAATAGGTTAGTATACTCTGATTGATGCATGTATATCACATTTCTTCTTTGTGTAAAGATTTATTGTACATTATTGATTATTCATTCCACTCTGAGATTCTATATTGTTTAGTTTCTTCTTGTCTTCTCTCTTCTTCTTTTCCCCTAACTATCCGCTTTTCCATTCAATTTGAGTGGATCATGTCGTGATTGTCCGCTTAAATTGCACAAAAAGTGGGTTGTTACAATGTGTTATCAGAGCTAAAGGTTAAGCGAGAAATTTGGCTTTAATGGGGTACTCATTAGAGATAGGGTCAGCAACACCCTAGAATGAGTTTAAGTGTATATGTATATGAGCGTATATTTGTTAGTAATATAAAAATGTTTTATATTGTGTTGATTGGTCTATTGAGTGGCTTATGGATTCTGGTCAATACGGGTAATTAACGTTATTGATAGGGATCTCTAAACACTTGAACAGAGCAATTCGACATAGTATTGATTTGAAATTAGGTAAATGAAATAATTTTACCTTAGTTATATCTTATATATAATAGAATAATTTTTCAAAAAATATTATAGTATATATGGTGTGTTCGATTGTTCGTGAATGATAATATTTGATTATTATCATTTGTTATTTATTGTTTGTTGTTCTAATAAAAGATGTTATTATTATAATTTAAACAAGATAAACAATTAAGAAATGGTTTTATATAACCAAAGTAAAATTGTATAAATATGATTTGTAATTAAAAAGTATTAAAAACCTAAGAATTTGAGAATTTCAATTCCGTTGATTTTGAAATTATTTCCAAAGTTTGAAAAAGAAAAATAATATTTTGGAAAATATTTAGAATGGAAATATTTTTAAATGGAATTTAAAAGTGTTAAGAAAGCGCTAAAACTCACTTTGGTCGTTGGAAAATAATTTGAATGATGACTATATCATCATTGACGTTGATTTTCGGGTTTCCAAGAAGGAATTGATACCATAGAAGTTTTGTTTTTGGTAATACAAGTTTGAGTTAAATCCCAAATATCATTTGTTACACAAATTGAGATGTATATTATATTATGTATTATTTCAAAATAGAGCTGAAATGAGAATAGGGTGTTTAAACTTTGAAAATTTTCATTCAAGTGTTTTATGAGAATATGAGGAAACAAGTTTTATAACTTATAAATTTTGAGGATTAGTAAGCTAATTTTTTTAGATTTGTTGGATATAAATTGTTAAGAAAAGCAAAATTGAAATGAAAATTTAACTTAAATTAAGTTAAATGAAATGAATTTTGGAAATGGTATTGGTTGTGATTTGAAATGATTTAATGAATGAACTAATTAAATAAAGTAATGAATTGAATATGGTTTAAAATGTTGTTTGATAGAATTGAATATTGAAATTGACTAATGAATTGAGTTAAATGAAATTGAATTTGATTTAAAATGGATATGGACTTAAGTTGTGAAGTGATAATAAACATGGGAAGTGTTGTGTAAAATGTTTATAAACTTGAGTAAAATTTTATGAAATGATTCACAAATGAACTTAGTACGGAGTGAAATGTTGTTAAACATAAAATTTGATGGAATGGTTCTTAAGGGATATTAGTATCGAAAGAATATACTAAGTAATAAGTGAATGTGAATAAAGAAATGTGAATAATGATTTAGAATAAATGAATGAAAAAAAAAGAATCTGATTAGTAAAAGAATAGGATATAAAGGGAAACAAATTGATATAAATACGTAAGTTGTACATATATTGTTTTAATTTGCATAACTGTTTGATCCAGATTCGCGTATGTGGTTTCGAGATGATTTACATCGGTCTGATTTAGAATTTTGCACTCGATTCTCGATGGCAAAAACTGGATATGGATTTTTGATTGATTTTGGAATTCTTTATCATAGTACATGGCCATGCAAGATGAATGGCAGTTTCTTATCAAGGAACCTGATCTGGATCCGCACTAGAGTGTTCGTGTGGACGATACTAGTTCGAAAGTGAAATCGTGCGATCGAGCGAGCGATCAAATTTGATATTGCATATGTATCATGTATGTACATCTTATGGGATTTAATAAATTATTGACATTGGAAAATGTAAATTGATATGATTATAAATTAATTGGATGAATACTATTTTTTAATGATTTCTCTGGTTACATTTGTTACATTTGCGTATGATTATCGTATTAGTGCATGTTATATATTGATATTAATTTCCATATACATGTTCTCATTTGTTGTTGAGTGAGTATTAGGTGCGAATGGCGTAAGCTTCGTATTTGGAGCTCACTTTCGCATTATATTAATTGTATATGCTCACTAATGCTAACTAAAGATATACATCTTGGATTACACATAGCATATTTATATTTTTCCCTATGGGATGTCTATTGAATATGAGATGTGTACTTGTGATTATGTATATTGTAAAATTTTCCAATCGAGCCGCGCAAAGGAGACAGTGGCGAATTCCGTAAATTTAAGGCATTCGGAAATTTTAAAGAAATTTTTGATAACTAAAAATTTGATTTTTATGTTATAATTTAAATAGTATTAGTTATATCTATGAATGAATTTAAAGACTTAGAAAGGTGATAATGAAGTTTCAACAAATTGATTTTGGAAGGTTAAAGGCTTAAAAGAATTTGGTTATCTATTTCAACTTATTGGTATTAAAAAGTTAATGGGTTTGGAGTATTTTTCTTACCTTAGAAATTTCGAGGACGAAATTCTTTTAAGAGGGGAAGAATGCACCGACCCAGAATTTTAGTCATTGAATTTGAAATATTAAATTGATTTTAAATATTAAAAAGTTAATTTAATAAGTTGTAACGTGAATTTCAACTATAGCGATTTATTTGATAATTAAATTGTGAGATTTAATATTTGGAATTGTTTAAATAATTGAATCTTAGGTTTTAATTGGGATAAAAAAAGATTTTAAAGCTTATTTAAATTCTGTTTGAATAAGAATGGTAATAATAAACTTTTAGTTTGGAATTAAAAGCAACTAATTTGGTTTTAAAATAATCCTTTTTTTATTAACGTGTAAAAATAGCCTTCCAGGGAACCGTCTCGGATTTCAACGAAACCAATTTCAATAGATCTGTAATAATAAATTATTATATGCCATTAAACTTTATGGCAATCAGACATATCATGTGGTCGTACGAGTTTGAAACGCATATAAATTAATTATAGAAATTTATATAATAGTTGAGTTTGAAAAGCTATCTTTTGCATATGATCAAATTAGGTCTTGAAACTAGTTCCATTGTGTTCAGAATAAGGGTATTACATATAAAAACCCATGCAGCATGTCTCGTTTGGAGTTCAAGATTTTCGTACATTTAAAGCTAGACATTTTCTTATATATATATACATATATATATATATATATATATTCACCATACATTGGCGATACCATACCTACAACTACATTGTTCAAAGCCATACCCAAGTCGTGCTGCCCATTCCTCCTTTCCCCTATATTAACACGTTCAAGCAGAAGAAGAAAAAGAAGTTTGCCATTTTTTCAAATAGTAAACTTAGCAATCCAACGGCTAATAATCGTCTTGACCAACCAAGGCCATATTGAGGTTAGGCGCCAACTAGAAAGTTGTAGAGGGGAGTGATGTGAGCATTCTGACCAGTGGTGATGGGCTTTGGAGCAACAAGGTGACGACAATTGGCGATGGTAGCAGCAACATAACTTGGCCATCTTCCGGCGATTGGCTCGACTGGGGGAATCGCACTTATGGAAATGTGAGGGAAGTCGGGGTTTCGGTCAGGTGTGACACGGCAAGGTCCGATATACGGCGGTGGTGCCATGATGGAGTAGAAGTTTATTTCGTTAGTGTGGCATGGTATTTGCATGAGGGAGACGGGTAGGGGAAGAGTGATTTTAAATGTAATCATAGTCAATTATGTAATTAATTTATTAATTATTAATTTAAATATCGAAAACTTAAAAATTTAATAACTCTATCCTACAAGGTCCAATCGAGGCACGTATTTTTGCCTTGTGATAGTAATGACAAAAGCCTCGCAATGGAACTAGTTTGGTCGGATTTGGAGACAGTTGAAATTTGGGCTAAAGTCGAATGTCAATCGATTTTAGTTCCAAATCGGAACGCCCCGGCGGCAGCAAAAATTTTGGTGAGTTAGCCACATCTTTTCGGCTAACCAGAAATATTATATAGCTGAAAAAAATTGTTGATCGGATGTTAGATGATTTATATGATTTTATCAATTGGTTCGAATATATTCCCACCCGTGGAGTGGATAACCTTTTATATATACCCGCCTAGTAGTGGATGACCCATATTATATAATTATATATATAAGTTATGATGTAGGGGAACAGGTTTAAGGGATCCAATAAGATTCCTCACCGTTGTTGAATTTTATTTATATGTGTGTGTGTGCGCTGATATATATATATATATATATATATATACATGTATATGTATATATATACATGTATATGTATATATATACATGTATATGTATATGTATATGTATATGTATATGTATATATGTACATGTATATGTATATGTATATGTATATATGTATGTATATATGTATATATATATATGTATATATATGTATGTATGTATATATGTATATATAAGCTGTGAGGCAGGAGGACAGGTTGGAGGGATCCAACGGGATTCCTTGCTATTGTTGAATTGATTTCAATAATATTCCAGTTATATGAATTAGTGGATAATAAACCTGATTTTTGGCAATATTGGTTGTGACATTGTAATATGTTAAAAACTGAAATCCTATAGTGATAGAAAATAGATACCGATATTGGTTAAGCGTTTGGTAGCTATTAGCCTTGAATTAGTTTTTTAAAAATACTATAAATTTTTGTTGGAGTTGGAATTGAATTTTAAGATAGGAAATGGTTTTAAATTCTAAATTTGGGTTTCGAAAATATTTTATTTTAAAAGATTTAATTTCTATTTTATTCCAACTTTTTATCTATCTTTTTCTAAGTTATTATTTAATATCGTTTTAAAAAGTTATTTTATTTATATTCAATATTGTTTTAATGCTACTTATTAATAATTAATATTGTTTTTAAGGTTATTTATCAATGTGTTAACATTTTGAAGATTAATTATTTAAATCATTAATATGGTTTGAAATTAATAATAATGATTTATTAATAGTATTTTAAAATTAATTACTATTATTTATAACAAGGTTGAAAATTAGTTATTAGTGTTTTATTAATTACGTCTTTGAAATTATTATTTATTATTTTAAGATGTTTTAAGGTTAATAATAATTATTATTTATTTATAAGGTTTACTATTAATAATTATTATTATATAATAGTATTTGAAGTAAATGATTATTATTTATTTATAAAATGTTTTTTTAAGATTTATAAATAGAGTTTTATAAACAGACTTGGGTTTTATAAGAGGAGTTTATAAAATGTTTTAGAGACTTAAAGGAAAATTATTTAGATGGTATAGAGAGGGCTTTGCAAGTGGTTTTGGATATTTAAAATGGAATTTCATAAATGGGTTTATAGATTTATAAGAAGAGCTTTATAAATAGTTGCATGAACTTACAAAGGGTTTATAAATGACTTGGGGAATGATTCAAACAAATTTATAAATGGTTCTAAAGGTTATAGTGGTTTATACATGATTTGGAGATTTATAAAGAAGTTTATAAATGGATTTAGAATTAAAAAGGAAAAAGAAATCTTCCACCGTTCTATGAATATACTTTACCGCTGAGATAAGTTGATGGATATTTTATAAGTATTGAAAATATAAGGTTTTGTGAATAAATCTTCTAAAGGTATTTTATGCAAGTAATTTACAAAGTGAATTAAATAAAGGAAAGGGTTATTAAGGGGGCTAGTGGTTGCTTATGTGCTTAAATAATGTTAGTCTTCCCTTTTGAAATAAATCCCACATTTGGATGCATGTTTGTGGATAGTTAAGTTACCGACTATAAAATATGAACCCAAACGTAACATTGGAAATATCTAGGAGAAACACGTGAGTTACATAGCACTATCATCTCTGATGATGTTGTACTATGCGTATAAATCTCATTTCATTCTCCTAGGACAAATGATAAGAAAATTCGTCCTCTAAACGTTAGGAGGCGATCTCCACTCTTGTCTTTGGTTGCTTATTCCTTAAAGAATCAGGGTTGAGTTTATCGGGAGTTATCGAGTGTTGTTTTGAAGAGAACATAATCAGACATGCTATCTGAAAACCACTTTGATCCAACTCAAGTGTTTCGAAGTGAAGATATCTTGAAGATGATGGAATTCAAGACAGAGCACTCAAGCGTTTCGTTCAGTCCCAGAACGAACTTGTATAGATGAATGCTGGCATTGCATTGTTGCCTGGAGGGTTATATTAACATTCAAAATGGGAAGTATTATATAAAAGGTAAAACATAGCCTCAAGCCTCATCAACCGGGAATGACTAAAAAAGTGGAGATATAGCAGGGCTAAGTGCATCGCTCCTAAGTAGGGTATGATCAACCCTATCTAGACTCAATATTATCTCTCATTTTTATGCTTCGGTGCCATTAATAGAGATGTGATCATATTCGGTACTACTAGTTAAGTGGTAGGTCGGTTCTATGTTGGCAGGAGGTCCTGTAAGGTCCTTAGTATTATTTATCTAGATATGCACCGTGACGGGAGGTACCCAGTAGCCCAGTCATTGTATGGAATCCATTCTCCAATAAGCGTCGTACGGATTTAGTTGTGCCCAACTATGCTAAAACGTGAGATGCAAACATTTCAGCTATATTCATATTTTACTTTGACCCCTAGACATTATTATAATATAAATGAATTTTCTATAGAAAATGTTTTGGTTATCGTAACTTAAAAACCCATTCGTGTTTATGTATGGTGTGGTCTTACGAGATACTTTTGATTACAAAGGTTTTTAGAATTTAAAATTTTAGTTAGGTATGTTTTCTCACAGTGGTTTTCCCGACTGACTCGGGTGTCATATTATTATAATGCTCGGGTCAGACCGAGCATAATTACAAATTGCTTGGGTGCATTGGAGTTTCAGGAAACGAGCTGGAAGCCCAGAGATGTATTCATGTACATGGTTATTTTTCCTCTGCATTCATTGTTATATTTAATAGCAATTGTGAGGACATGTTTTTATAAATATCCGGGGTGAAATAGGTAGTATACTCTGATTGATGCATGTATATCACATTTCTTCTTTGTGTAATGATTCATTGTTTATCATAGATTATTCATTCCGCTGTGAGATTCTATGTTGTTTAGTTTCTTCTTGTCTTCTCTCTTCTTCTTTTCCTTAATTATCCGCTTTTCCATTCAAATTGAGTGGATTATGTATGGTCGATTGTCCGCTTAAACTATATGAAAAAAGTAGGTTGTTGCAATGTGGAATCATAACTGAAGGTTAAGCGAGAACCTTCGCTTTGGTTGGGTACTCATTAGAGATAGGGCAGTAGCACCCTAGAATGAGTTTGAGTGTATATGTATATAAGCGCGTATTTGTTAGTGATATAAAAATGTTTTATATTATGTTGGTTGGTATGTTGAGTGGCTTATGGATCTTGGTCGATACGAGTAATTAATGTTATTGATAGGGATCTCTAAACACTTGAACAAGGCAATTCAACATAGCATTGATTTGAAATTGGGCAAATGAAATAATTTTACCTTGGTTATATTTTATATATAATGGAATAATTTTTCAAAAATTATTATGTTACATATGGTATGTTTGGTTGTTAGTGAATGATAATATTGATTATTATCATTTGTTGTCTATTGTTCTAATAAAAGACATAATTATTATAATGCAAACAAGATAAACAATTAAGAAATGTTTTTATATAACCAAAGTAAAATTATATGAATATGATTTGTAAATAAAAAGGATTAAAAACTAAGAATTTTAAATTCGTTGATTATGAAATTGTTTCCAAAGTTTAAAAAAGAAAAATAATATTTTGGAAACCATTTAGAATGGAAATATTTTAAAATGGGATTTATAAGTGTTAAGAAAGCCCTAAACTAACTTTGGTCACTGAAAAATAATTTCGATGACGACTACCGCATCATTGATGTTCATTTTTGGGTTTCCAAGAGAGGAATTGTTACCATAGAAGTTTTTCTTTTGGTAAAACAAGTTTGATTTAAATGCCAAATATGATTTGTTACACAAAAAGCGATGTATATTATATTATGTATTATTTCAAAATAGATTTGAAATAAGAACAGGGTATTTAGACTCTAAAAAATTTCATTTAAGTATTTTATGAAAATATGAGGAAATAAGTTTTATAACATAAATTTTGAGGATTAGTAAGTTAAAGCAAATTTTTAGGTTTATGGATATAAATTTTATGAAAAACAAAATTGAAACGAAAATTTAACTTGACTTAAGTTAAATGAAATGATTTTTGAAAATGGAATTGATTGTGATTTGAAATGAATTAATGAATGAATTAATTAAATAAAGTAATGAATTAAATATGGTTCAGAATGTTGTTTAATATAATTGAATATTGAAATGGAACATTGAATTGAGTTAAACGAAATTGTATTTAATTTAAAATGGATATGGACTTATGTTGTGAAGTGATAATAAACATGAGAAGTGTTGTATAAAATGTTTATAAACTTAAGTAAAAATTTATGGAATTTTATAAGAAGAGCTTTATAAATAGTTTCATGAATTTATGAAGGGTTTACAAATGACTTGAGGAATGATTTAGAAATATTTATAAATGGTTTTGAAGATTATAATGGTTTATACATGATTTGGAGATTTATAAAGGAGCTTAAAAATGGTTTTAGAATTAAAAATAAAAAGAAACTTTCCTCCATTCTGTGAATTTATTTTCACCATTAAGATAAGTATGGATATTTTCTATGTACTGAAAATATAAGGATTTGTGAATAAATCTTGTAAAGGTATTCTATGCAAATAAGTTATAAAGTGATTTGAATAAAGGTAAGGATTATTAAAGGGACTAGTGGTTGCTTATGTGCTTAACCAATGTTGGTCTTCCCTTTTGAAATAAATCCTTGATTTGGATACGTGTTTGTGGATACTGAAATAACCGACTATCCAATATGGACCCCAACATAACTTTGGAAATGTCTGGGAGAAGCATGTGAGTTATATGGCACAACCATCTCCGACGATGTTGTACTATGCGTATAAATCTCGTTTCGTTCTTCTAGGACAAACGACAAGGAAGTCCATCCACTAACAGTTATGATGTCATCTCCGCTCTTATTTTTGAATTTTTGTTTCTTAAAGAACGGAGGTTGAGTTTACCGGGAATTATCGAGTGTTGTTTCAAAGAGACCAGGATCAGATAGGTTATTCGAAAACCACTTCGAAATAACACAAGCAATTCGAAGTGAAAATCTCTTAAAGACGATGGAATTGAAGATGGAGCTCTTAAGTGTTTTGTTCAGTTCCAAAACGAACTTATATGGATGAATGCTGGCATTGCATTGTTGCCTGGAGGGCAGTGTTAGCATTCCAGTGGGAAGTGCTACATAAAGGTAAAACGTAGTCTCAAGCCACATCAACCGGGAATGACTAAAACAAGGGAGATGCAAGGTTGCTCCCAAGTAGGGTATGATTATCCTTATCTGGAGTAGATATTATCTCTCATTTTTATGCTTCGGGGCCTATTTACGGAGGGGTGATCATATTCTGTACTACTAGTTAAGTGGTAGGCCGGTTCTATGCTGGCAGGGGATCCTGACGAGGTCCTCAGTGTTATTTTATCTAGAGATGCACCATGATGGAAGGTATCCTAGTAGCCCAGTCATTGTATGGAATCCATTCTCCAAGCATTGTAAGGAGTTAGTGGTGCCTAACTATGCTAAAACATGAGATGCAAGTATTTCACCTATATTCATATTTTACTTTTACCCCTAGACATTATTATAATATAAATGGATTTTCTATAGAAAATGTTTTGGTTATTGTAAGGTAAAAGTCCATCCGTGTTTATGTGCATTGTGGTCTTACGAGATAATTTTGATTTCATTGGTTTTTATAACTTTAAATTTTAGTTGGTTTGTTTTCTCATGCTAGTTTTTCAAATTGACTCAGGTATTATTTTATTATAATGCTCGAGTCAGGTCGAGCATAATTATAGATTGCTATGGTGCATTGAAGCTTCTGGAAACAAACTGGAGGCTCAGAGATGTATTCACGTAAATGGTTATTTTTTCTCTATTTTCATTATTGAATTTATCAGCGATTGTGGGGACAGGTTGTTATAATTGTCAGGGCTGAAATAGGTTAGTATACTCTGATTGATGCATGTATATCACATTTCTTCTTTGTGTAAAGATTTATTGTACGTTATTGATTATTCATTCTGCTGTGAGATTCTATGTTATTTAGTTTCTTCTTATCTTCTCTCTTCTTCTTTTCCCTAACTATCTGTTTTTCCATTCAATTTGAGTGGATCATGTGTGGTTGAATGTTCGCTTAAACTGTACGAAAAAAGTGGGTTGTTATAGGGAAAAATAAGTTGGTTGTTTTCACATGCGCTTGATTTTAACATCATAATACTTTTAAAGACACTTCAAAAACACTCTTTAAAATATATTTTTAAAGGGGCAAATTATATATTCTCAGTGTATTAAACCTAGGGTCAAAACAAATGTCAAACATTTTTTATTTATAAATCCAAAACAATTTACACTTAGCTTTATTGGAAACAATTGTTTTGAAAAGTTCTTCTTATTTATAAACGATTTTTTATAAATTTTAAAACAATATTTATTATCCCAAAAGATAATAAATAAATTAAATTACTTTTACAAATTAAAACAAATTTTAATCATCCTGAAGGATAATTTATAACATTCTTTTATAATTTTAAAATCAAGTTAATTTTTCGAATAAAAATAAAACGAATTTAAAGTCCTTTTTATAAATTTAAACCAACATTAGCTACCCCTAAAGATAATTAGTCAAATTCATAATCTTTCATAATTTTAAAAATAATACTAATTATCCCGAAAGAAAATAAATCAAATTTATAATCTCTTTCAATAAATCTATTAATAGTCTTTATTTAAACAGTTAATTATTTCTGAACACTTTTACTTAATTAGTAAATTAACTTTAAAACACTAAATCTAATTCGTTTTAAAACACTTTTTCTAAATCTATTTCTTTACTTTTAAAACACCATTAATTAAAAATATTAACTAAATTTCAGTATCATTAATTAGAATGATAAGTTTGATTTAAACATTGGTAATTAAGACGATTAACTAAACTTAAAATATTATTAATTAAAATAATCAGTTAAACTAAAATATCATTAATTTAAAATGATTAATTACTTTTAGGCATCATTAACTTAAAACGATTTATTACACCAAATATCATTAATTAAAATGATTAACTCATTTAAATACCATTAATGAAAACAACTAATTAAATTTAAACATCTTTAGTTAAAATGATTTATTAGCTTAAATCATCATCACTTAAAATGATTAATTAAATTCAAATATCATTACTTAAAATGATTAATTAATTTTAAACATCATTAATTAAACAATCAATTAAATACAAAAAATCATTAATTAAAAAGATTAATTAAATTAAAATATCATTAATTGAAATGATTAATGAATATTAAACATCTAATTTTGTGAAAATACAAGCTCAAGACAACTCATACAAAAGTTTAGTGGATGATATTCAGTAATTGACGATATAGCGAAAATTGCTATAATGGCTCCTAACAATTTAAATGGAATATCACAATAAGTTACAACTAAACATCAATATAACCAGCATAAGGAAATAAATAACAATTATTAGCGAAAAACCCCTCACGGTCTCTCTACAAATGTTCCCAGCAAAACAATGGCTACGGGGGTTCACAACAATCAAGTTAATATGTCATTTGTTTTTCAAAATGGAATTTCAAACAAAAAATCAATCAAAAAACAATTTACTAACATCCAAGCAATCAAGAATAGTCTATTACATCATAAATATTATATAGGAAATTTGAAGGTGAGTAAACTCTAAGAAATTTTCAATTATCGTCGAATCTTTTCGTTCTGAACTAAAATCGAACGGTCATTCGATTTTATCATGAAATTATACAAGATCCCATCTCTTAATCCAATTCCATAAAGTAGAAGTCATCATTACGAATCCAATGCGACTAATCGTGTTTGACTTGGACCATATATGAGCAAGATACAATTTTTATAAGATTTCGAATTAATCAAATTAATTAATAACTTAAGTAATTTCTTAATTACCCTTACTTAAATAAATCCATTGTCTTCCCCAAAACTCCTCCCCCCATGTACATACATGTACAGTACCTCATCTCCACCATTGTACACACATGCGATAACACTATCTGCAGACCATCGTTCGACGTGCCGTCTTCGTCGTTGCTCCTTCCTCTCTGATCTCCCCGTGCCCATACCCAAAACCCTATGCTCGGCTTGCTCAAAATGCTTGCAACCTGTAGCTAGTCGTGCTACAGTGCGAATGTAGCGTCCATCATAGAGCCGCCGCATTCCTCCATATGATCGCAACAACGCTCTATCATGAACTCAATGCCATCGATGCCACTTCTTCTCATCGCCTACAGCTCCTGAAAACACAACTCTAATGCACTACCCCAAATAGCAAACTCCTCCACTCATGATCGCACTGTACGAAACCATTACCACATTAAAGCTTATGCTCATATGAGCTTAATGAATCTTGTTTGAGGATTTCTCATTATGTATGGAGTTTGATTTTTATTTTTGAAGGATCAGCCATGTTTCGTTTTCCTGGAATGGATAAAAGAGGAATAAGAGAATGAAGAAATTGAGTAAAGTGTTTACTAACTTTGATTTATCAAAAAAACAAATTTTTCCTTAGCCACCAAAATGTTGAAGCAAGTACTAGCAATACATCTATGTAAGGTTTGCAACTTTTTCTTGTTTCAATAAAAAGAATGGAATGGAACGACAAAGAAGAAAATGCAAGCAGTGTTTTGGTCGGCTTGATATTTTTTGATTTACTATATATTGAAAATTATCTCGGCATCCCGCCATACAGATTTGTATTCGCATATGAACAATGAACAATACGAAACAAAAATATAGTTGCATTCAGAACATTGACACGACCCCAAAATAATAAAATTATACACTGGTTATTGCATTACGAGAAATCTCAAAAATATCATCATTTGCCGAAATATTGTCAAACGACAATTTAAATATTTTTCAAACTAAAAAATATGGAAAAAAATTATAAATTAAATTAAAAGTATGTTATTAAAAATCAACTCGTTTTATAGTCATAATAAATTTCTAATTCTTTATTTGTGCCATTTATTACTGCAATTTAATTTACAAAAGGTCAGAGGCTACCTAAATCCCATTAAAGAAGTATTAAATGGTTCGGGTGCTTCCTCTTGCATTAAAAATGCTAGTTACGTTACAGTTGTATAGTCAGGCTTGAAGAGCCTTTGGGCTAACATTTTGCTTTTGTATAGTCAGACTGGAAGAGCTACGGGCTTACATTTGACTTTTGTATAGTTGGACTGGAAGAGCCGTCGGGCTTACAGTAGACTTTATATGTATGTTATATAGTTGGACTGGAAGAGCCTTCATGCTTATAGTTGACTTTTTATGTATGTTATATAGTTGGACTAGAAGATCCTTTGGGCTTATAGTTGAATTTAAATGTATGTTATGATTTTATACGTAAGACGTATTTCTTATTTAAATAATACTGCCTAAGTACAATTATGGTAAAGCTTGAGATTTCCATTTCATCGGACATGTGTTGTTCTGACCCACTCCTTATTACAACATAGGTTGGAGAGAGTAATATTGATTTAGGAGAAGAAGGCGGAAGTGAATACTTGTGGCAGTTATTTATCTGTTTATGCCTTTTAATTATTTTTATTGTTCCCAATGCAGACAGTTATGTTATTTGGAATATTGTACTATGGAGGCTTTATGTAGAAATGTGGTAATAAATAAATCGTTATGTTTCCTAAATGATTTTCTTTATGAGATGGGTACTTATTTCTGATATTATATTTTATCCATTCCACTGTAAGATTCTAAAAGTATAGATATATGGCTCTATATACTGTATGTTGTTTTAAATTTATCAACCTAACAACTTCGCCATGAGATGGGCCTAAGTTTTGACATGCATATATTGGGTCGAAATGAAGCCCATTTCGGGACGGACTGTTACAATGATTATAGGTTTAGTCTAATGACCTGCTAGTTTATCCAAAAACTCCTTAATTTCAAATGGCCATATCTTCTAAACTATAAGGCTAAATTTCTATAATGACCACTATATAGAAAAAACCATCATATCTCTTATTCGGAAGTGGTTTCAGGCCCTAGTTCGGCAGCCATCAAAAGTTATAGAAACTATAATTTTTAGGGTCAAAGCTGTCCAATTAAATCCTAAGAGTCGAAAATGTCAATACTCATTTATTAATTAAAAGGAGTTAAATAAGATTATTAAATTCACTTAATTGATATTTAATTCACAAATTCAAATATTTAAATGATCACTATATTTGAATTCGAGTTATTACATTCCAAAACCCAATTATGTAAATATAAAATTAATTAAATATTTAAAATTTAATGACCAAAATTTTGGGTTGTTACATTCTCCCCCTTAAAAGAATTTTGTCCCCAAAATTTCCAAGGAAGAAAATGGCTTCGAATCCTTAAGTTTAAACTATTAATTAAAATGAATTATTAAATTCTTGAATTTCCTTAAATTATTGAAAATGTCGGCAGCACCTTCTTTACGCGACTCGATCGAAAAAACCACAAATTACCACTACGGGCCCCAAACCAACAAAAGAAAACAAAAGTCAAGTGGCCTTCCATATTTAGGGCATAAATCATCTGTCAATTTAAATTTCTAAATCTACTGCGTATCTTTTTGCTTTTTTCAAATTTTTGCAAATATTTTATTATCTCGATGCAAATGTTGGTGCGCAAGAAGTCAAGTCGAAATCTCTTGCTTCCCTTACTTACATAATCCAAAAGAGATTCATACCGATAAAAGAGAAACATACTAGCTATCTCTATCATAAATTAAAAAAGTATAAACAATGTAACAATCATATGGAAAAAACAATATGATGCGACTACTACAAATGATGCAATTCTAAATGCAAAACTGGCCTGGTATAATTTTACATGCACACTCTAGTATGAAATAAGCCTACATGCGACCAAAAGCCATATATCAACTATATGCAAGAATATTCTAAAACCAAAACCACACTTTCAGTTTTTCAAGAGATGAATTTAGAACTAAATTGTGACGCCCCACCTCTATACCCACGCTAGCCAAGAACACTCCGGAGAAGTGCTGTCAACTAGCACGGAGAATAAGGCTGTTGAGGAGCGACCATCCATGTAATAGCTTATCACACGGTGGCTATAAATAATCTTCGGAAACAAACATAGAAATAATCATATCACAAATCAGTCACAGATATCCATATCACAAAGGCGGAAGAAGATATGAATATATAACTAACACATGAAAGTGTACATCAGAGTAGTGGTCAATAAGATCCACGATAATACAAAAGAATAGCAACACGTGCTATACAAAAGAATACAACTATGAGTCTATATCTCAAGTGTATACAGCAAAAACTGCTAATCTAAACAGTTAGCCAAAAGTCAGAGTGATGAATCCCTGGGAAGAAGTCAAGCAGAAGCACCTGTAACATCTCGGTCTGATCCGAGTATTATTTAAGAAAATAATAAACGGATCAGTCTAGCTATAAATATCAGATGACATGATATAACATAAAAGATATGGCATAAACATAAACATCCATAACGACATACCGCTATAAGTATGTAAATAATGATCAACAGAAGATCAATCAATAAGAGATAATCAATATCACAAGAATCTTCTCAAAGATTCGAAGGGGGCATCATACCCTAAACTTGTACTCATAACAAGTCAATGACACAAATTCCAGAAATCAACACGAGAAATCCAGAAATCATAAAAAGGGAAAGAGGCCTATCACATGACGGTCCGAAGACCATGGGGAGCTACCCCACATGTGTGAGTGGAATCACACAGAATGAGGTCAAGACTAACCAAAAAGCAGAAAGGTATGTGTGAATGGAATCACACAAGTGGTGTCTAGTCTAACCTTGCAATGAAAGAGACATCGCGCAATTGCTAGTCTAATTCATAAAGCGATCATCAAGATCAACGAGAAGTGTCAATTACACTAAGCTAGTAAATATAGAAGTTTAGCTTCATGTCCCATAACCACTTGCTTAACTTAAATATTTACGAACAAACTGTAAATCTTCACTAATAAAATTGTCACAAGGGGTTCAATCGAACAAGTCCAAGAATTAACCGACGAAGTGAACGCAAGCGTTTCATACCACTTGTTTTACTAAGTCGTTTAATTAGATTTCTCATCCGAGTGAGGTAAAGGCTTGTATATACTAATAGATTGGAAAACGGTTTAAGAAAATATTTACTACTAGTATTGAAACCTTCATATTTTAAAGTGACAAATCATAGAAGCGATTGTAGAAACAATCAATCACAAAGATCACATTCGAAGATGTGATAAAAATCCAAGGAAATCAGCTCAGGAAGTTCGGTTGAATGTTCTTCAGATAAGATCGCCTACGCAGAGTTATACGGGGTTCGACCTGCCCGGTCAGGTCGCGGGGGTCCAGGGGGCAGCGCCCCGTCACGGTACGACCTAAGTGAAGACAAGCGGCTTACGACCTAAAGCAAAATGAGGTCTAACGACCTAAAGAGTTCGCGGCCTAAGGGATACGACCTAAGTGGCGCGACCTAGTGGATGACAGGTCATACGACCTAAGGGTAAGGTCGGAGGCGACCTACGACTTAGTGGGGTCGAACGACTTAAGGACAGCCGACTTAACAAACAGGTCATACGACCTAAGGGTAAGGTCGGAGGCGACCTACGACTTAGTGGGGTCGAACGACTTAAGGACAGCCGACTTAACAAACAGGTCATACGACCTAAGGGTAAGGTCGGAGGCGACCTACGACTTAGTGGGGTCGAACGACTTAAGGACAGCCGACTTAACAATTCGCGACTTAGAGAGGCTTAGGTCGGATACGACCTACGACCTAGTGGAGCATAGGTCGGAGACGACTTACGAGATAACACGCGAACGACTTACTGGAGCTTAGGTCGGAGACGACTTACGAGATAACACACGAACGACTTACTGGAGCTTAGGTCGGAGACGACTTACGAGATAACACACGAACGACTTAACTCTTAACTCGCAGCCGACTTAGCACTCTAACTCGTGAACGACTCAACACAGGCGAACAGAAATACAAAGGCGGTGACTTTTCAACGCGCGCGACTTACGACTTAGGCTTAACTCGTGGACGACTTAGCGATGGCCAGAAACGACTTAAGGCCAGAACGACCTAACTCCGAGGCAGTGCGACCTAACTGCAGTTTTTTTTGTCAAAAACGCTAAAAATTGGAGTTTTTCGCCAATCCAATCCAAACCAAATGCAAATGCACATGCTAAAGTGATGGGGAATCATTCCCAACAGTCCAATATAGTTATAGGCTAGAATTGTGAGATAAAAATCTCACCTTTGCACTAAAATTTATGAAGATGAAGCTTGAAAGCAAGGAGAAGCAATCCAAAGCTTGAATCCAATATCTTCTACTTGAATTTGGAGTTGAATGATGGAGTTGCAATTGAATTTGAGCTTGGAGTTTTAATTTCCCATTCTCTTCACCATTAATGCTAAAGCTTGAGTTAGTTAGGAAATTTATGAAGAGTGAGGAGAAGAGGGTTGGAACTTGGGCTTAATAGGCTAAACTAACCCAAAGTCCAAAGCGGGAAAAGTTAGTGAAATTTCACTAACTCCAAACCTATCGATGTTTATACTTAAAAAGTTGTAAACGACATTTCGAACTCAATGGAAGTGGTCTCGAGTCCTAATTTGACCGTTTGCAAAAAGTAGTTTTTCGGACCAAAATCCGATTAACGATTTAATATTTAAATAAAAATATTTAAATGTAAACTCGATAAATATGCGGGTTGTTACATAAATGCTTGGGTTTAATATTCAAAATTTACTCTAAAACTCCCTCAAAAAGAAATATATCAAAACTAGATCCAACATGACTAGGAAGGTGTATCCACCTTCCGAGCATGGTATAACTCTAGAAAAAACAATGGAGCCACCAGTGGTATTTTGTTACCTCCTAAAAACAATAGAGTAAATACACTTAGCGAGTCCCAAAAGGGGGAAACTCCCAATCTCGCTTTGATTTTAGCCATTCATCATAATAAATAAAAATATCTATAAAACTATTTGCAAATATTTATTGGAACAAATTCCAAAAAAAATTAAATCGAAATAATAATATTTCTCAAATACTTCAAATCATACTATTATTATTTCTTTCCACGATCATTCCAAAAATCTTTAAAAACGATTCCAAAACTACCAGGATTTAAGTTCTAACAAATAACAATTCAGAAATTTATGTTTATGAATTCAAACCTCAGAAATTATGGTATATAAATCACACAGCTAATCAAATCAAATCAATTCAAATTCCATATAGGAATAAATTATCATTATCAATCAATCAAATTTCATAATGGAAAAATCTAACAATTAACATTATTTAAAATGTTAAGTGACTTACCAACCAGATCTAGAATTTTGCTTAAGTTCGCAACTTTCCTTAAGTCATATACTAATTATACAATTATACTTACGTCCGTAAGATATATATAAATCGTCTGTATGCTATATTTGATCTGATCACTTGCTCGGATACATAGACACTCCTTTTGTACTAGTATCGCTCACTCGACTTCCCTTAAAGTGGACTTCGACTAGGTTTCCTTATTAGAAACTTTTGTTCTCCTTGGATAGCCATATATAATAATAGAAAACTTCAGTATCATATCAAGAATCTGAATCAAATGTTCGTTGACAAGGATCAAGCGAGAGATCCTTTTTCGGGCAGATGTGAATCACCCTGAAGTTATGTATCCAAATCCTAGATGAAGAACCGTATGAGTAAAATGGTCTTCGTATAATTTACGTACTTATTTCGATTGGTTTTTTAATTATACCAATCTCTTTCTAAATCAGTCATATTTTTCTACTTAGTATTTCATTCAACATTAAAATTATTTTATGAATTACATCATAAATTTAAATACTTTACAAAGACAATACTTTATAAAAAAAACAAATAAAAGCTTACTCGATCCTATTTACTTGTATAACACTCTTCTACATCCCAAGAATATAGTATACACGAAACACCAATTTTATTTTATTCGTTACTTATTTTATTTTTCTTAAAATTTAACTGAAAGCCCAAACAAAATATGGTTCTTCAATACTGAGTCAACCCTTCGACCTCTTTACCTTAGAGCGCTTTAAAGAAAAATGTCCATGGGTTAGCTCAATATCACTAAATAATTTACACAACTGATCTAATTAACAAAAGTATGGTTTTAATTAAATAAATTTACCAAAACTATCTAATTTAACCCATTTAAAACTTGAGTTAAATTATCTCTTTTCTATCCAAGTGTTGGCATCAAAATTGACCGCCAACACCTAGTTGTGTGAGTGCACCAATATACGATCCAGTCATAGAAGTATGAAGAGAAATAAATGAAGAACAAAATTAACCAGTTAGAAAGAAAGTAAATAGAGACATATATTTACAATGGTATGGCAAACTCCGGCCTACTCCAAAAAAAATTCTTTTATTAATTTATATTGGTGATTACAGTTACAAATTCGTGAAATTCAAGAATAAAAATGGCAGAGCGTGGCCAAGGTAGAAGATGAAGAGGGGCAGAATCAATATCCACTTTTCTGAAGCCATGTCTGCTGTATTTATAGGTGAAGATGACCATTAACTTCTCTGGAACTTTGGCAAAGGAACTTCTTATCCATATGGGCCCACCATAGAGGTCGCTAGGTCCATATCCTAACAAAAAAGGATCGGTACTGATCCCTCCAGTGGTTGATTCTTAGGAAGCGATCCCTATGGTGGCTTCTTCACACATATATGTGATGGCTCTCTGAATATCATATTGATTGGACCATTGGAGCTCATGCTTTTGATTGATCTTTGATTCGAACCCACTTGGAGGATATCTTTGCTGAACCCTTCGGTTTTAATTCCAATGCGTTTATCACCCGTACGAACAAATGGTAACTCCAAACGCTACGAAAATTGAAATCTGATAATAATACACTATTACGGATCCAATGGAACTAGTTTCGTCAAATTCCAAGAATGTGCTCTGGAAGGCTATTTTAACTCGTCGATTAAATCGAGCGATTTTCAAAATCGACGAAACCATTTAAAATTTCACTTTTTAAAACTATTAGTTTAATTATAAATCATATAGAATTTATATTCACATTAGAAATCATTTAAAGGAAAATTTATTTATAACCAAATTAATAGTTAAAACCCAAGTATTAGGAATTAATCGATGGGTTAATCCAAATATTAATAAACTGCAAAATATTTATACAAGGTCCAAAATTGGGAGATAATGGTCGAGATGGGAATGGATTGCAAATAAAATCAAAGGTGAGTTAATCTCACTCAGTTAAATTTAAATTTAAATGATTAAATTTAAGTAATTGTTTGAATGTTTGAATTGATTGATGTGCTATAGTATGGTATAATTTGAAATTGGCATATTATACTGTGCTAACGTCTGTGGATGCAGGAAAAACAGGTTGGAGGGATCCAACTGGACCCCTCAACATTTATTTAAATTATTTAATACCCTCTGATGTGATTTATTTGATATTCTATGATGAATTATATTGGAATATTGAATGCTATGGTTCGATTGATGTAATTGGGTATGATGAATTACCAACAATATATAAATTGGATTTTGGAAAGACAATAAAAGAAGTGAAATTGTAGTTAAAATAACTATAGAAATTTGAATAAAATTTTAAATGAATTGGAAAGAAATAAGGTGACTTAAAAATTCTAATAAATAAATCTTGAGTATAGAAAGGAAATTTGAATAAATAGAAATTTAATGAGTTTTAATCTTCAGCGATATTATTTAAAAGAACAACACATTTATTTAAAATTTAAGATTTAAATTATTGGAAAGAATAAGGAAGAAATTGGGAAAATCTGGAATTTGTATATTTCCGTTTAAGGATTTAAAATCAAACAGAAGATAATAACAATGATAATAAAATCCATAATTAATGAATTCTGAAATGAACTGAGTAAGTAAAGAAAAAAAATTTCAAATGAAAAAATTGAAAATCAATTTGGAAAATTGATTTAAGTGATTGAAGTTAGAATTTTTCTCTGGATAACCAAGCACGTTTTTTTAAAGTAATTCTTAAATATAAATTAAATGTTTTAAAGTTGTTTTAAAGAAAGCAAGTTTTGTAAAATTTATTATTTCTATTATTTAAAGTCTAAAGTAAGTAATTTCTTTAATATATTCTAGCAGTAATTATTAAGAAGTAACTTAGTATTTTGTTTTTAAAAGTAGAAATCTAGTTTTATATTTTATTAAGTAACCTTATTTTCAAATATTCATATAGCATGTATATTTTTAACAAATTATTAAAGTAATTTTAACTTGAATGTTTTAAAGTATATTTTTAAAAGTAAAATGTTTTAAATTAATTTAGAAAAATCTAGTTTTGTGCTTGGTGATTCCAGTGGAAATAGAAATACTTGAATTTATTCTGAGAAAAGGGCAGATAGCTTTGAAAACTGTTTTCAAAGGAATTTGAAAAGTGAAAATATATCTTGTGAAGATATTTTTGAGATAAATAAATAATTTGGGAAATTATTTATTGTTTGATGGATGCTTGTGAATATAAATTGATAGTTAAATAACCGACTATCAATATTGGACAAATGCGTTGATCGTTTCGAAGAGACCGAGATCGAGATTTATTTCTCGAAAACCACTTCGATCCGGTTTGTACGTTTTCATGAAAAACGATTTTGGATTCGAAGATGGAGCAGTGAAGTGCAAGGGCTAATCGCTACTAATCCTGAGGATATTTCCAAAATGGATGTAGTAGGAATAGTGCCTTCGGTTCCGTTCGAACCCGGGACGGACTTGTATGGATGAATGCTTGTGAAACATCGTCAGGTGGACGATGGGCATTCAAAGGGATATGTTCTAAAAAGGTAACGCTTAGCCTCAAGCCTCACCAAATGGGAATGACTAAAAATCAGGGGTTATGCAGCAAGGTTAGGTGGGTAGCACCCAAGCAGGGTGAGGTCATCCCTGTCTAGATGTCCCTTTATATTTCGGCTTAGTGGGCGGTTGCTGATCCCAACCGCGGGGTGATCTCACTCAGGATTATCCAGTAAGGGGTAGTCCCGGTCTTGTGTTGCAGGGGAGCGGGCGTACTCCTCGGTACGGTGATCTAGGCCCGTACTGTGACAGGTGGTACCACAGTGCCTAGTCATTAGTTGGAAATCCATTCTCCCTACGAGCCTTGTGCGAGTTTTGTTTGTATTACCCACTCTGTGGCTAGTAGTTGGAATTTAATAGATGTAACAATTTCGGCTATTTTATAAGTATTTGTATATAGACCCTATTATAATATCAGAGGATTTCTATAAAATTGTTTTAGCTATCTTAAGGTAAAAACCAGACATGTTTATTTGTGGCGTGGTCTTACGAGATGTTTTTGTTTTTCAAAGGATTATTTTGAAACTTTAATAATTAACTGGGTGTGATTTTCTCATGCTGGTATTCCAGACTGACTCGGGTGTTATTTAACTGTAATGCTCGGGTCAGACCGAGTATTATAGGATACAGGTTTTGATGCTGTGGAGCTCAAGAGACGAGCAAGATGACGATACGTACTCCCGTACTTGTTCATATATATATTCCGCTGTGTTGGGTTGTTGTGTATCCATTGTATGATATTGATGTTGAGCTGTGATTGATGTACTCTAATGGTGTAATATGTAAACAGGGATATTTGATTTTTTTGAGTAAATTATTTCTTATCTATTATATTTTATTCCGCTGCGATGGTTAGATTATGTTGTTGTTTTCTATTTTCTTCTTCTACCTCTTCTTCTTTAACCCAAATGGTTCGTATTTCTATACAACTTGAGTTGATTATTGTACAATAGTGTTAACTCAAGGGGTACGGATTTGCGGGCTGTTACAATGTTCTGAAAGTATTCATCCATACAAGTCCGTTTCGGGTTCGAACAGAACCGAAGGCACTACTCCTACTACATCCATTTTGGAATCACCTTCAGGATTAGTAGCAGTTAGCCCTTGCACTTCACCGCTCCGTCTTCGACTCCAAGCTCTTGTCCTCATCACGAAAACGTACTCGTTGATCGAAGTGGTTTTCGGATCTCAAATCCGATCCCGATCTCTTCGAAACAACGTTCGCTATTTCCCGATAAACTCAACCCCGGTTCTTTAGGAAAACACAGACGAATATAAGATCGGAGTTCACCTCCTAACTGTTAGTGGACGGATTTCCTTATAAACGTCCTAGAAGAACGAACGAGTTTGTACGTACAATATAGCACCTCGAACGGTAACTGTACCATATAATTCCCGTACTCCTTCTAGATATTTCCAAAGTCATATTTAGGTCCAGGTTTGATATTCGGTTACTTAACTATCAAATAAACAATCCATTCAACTAATTATTTTATTTCCACTAAAAACGCCAAGTCTCATAAAATTTAGATTTTAAAATAAATTAATCATTTCCAAAAATATATACTTAAAACATTTAAAATAAAGCTACTTCAAATACTCTTTAATTTAAAATAATAATTATGAAATTCTATACTAATTTCCAAGTAAAACTTATGCCCCGAATTATTATTTTTTAAATAAAAGTTTTATATAAAGTATAAATATTAGAAAATTTCTTTTAAAAGCATAATACTAGTTTAACTTTTAAATTAATTACCACTAAAATTAATTTCAATAATATTTACTTCAAATTTCTAAAACTATTAAAAATAATAAATTTCTCTAAAACATTCTTTTAATACAATTTTAAAACCTTAAACCTATACATAAAAATTTACTTTGAAAATATACTTGGCTTTTCAGATAAATACACTTTCCATTTCCATATAACCCATATAATCCTTTATAAATCCTGCTCGATTTATCCCAATTTAATTTACGTCCCAATCTCGTAAATTTCTTTCAACACACTTAAAATTAAAACCGCTTTTTATTTTTAAACACATTTCCCATCTTCTTATAATCATTTATAAAATATATACTAAATATTTAAAATAAAACTAACAAATTCTTTATTCAAAATAATACTTATGAAATTCTATAAGAGTTTCCTGTGTAAAATTACAAACAAAAATTACCCTTAAAATAAAGTTAATATATCAATATTTATGTTAAAATTTCCGTTTAAAACTCATAATACTAATTTACCATTAAATATAATTAAATACCAAAATTAACTTAAATAAATATTTACTTTTCACATAAAAATAATAAAATTTCTAAAACATTTTTCGATTTCTAGTTTATACTTTGAAATCTTTTCTTTGAAAATATACTTAGTTTTCCAGGAAAAATATACTTTCCAACTTTTAAAAATAAAATCCCCTTTTTATTTTTAAAATGAATTGCGGCTTTTCTTATAAATTCCACTGGAATATATACTTCCAAATTCATCCTCTAATAAACATTCCACTTCATTTATTAACCCAGTTTACAAATTTCCATTCCTCTTTTCCTTTTAAAACACAGCTTCCAAAACACTTAATCAATTTCAAACTGATATCCTGGTTTAAATTCCCTTTAAATTTATTACTCGATTTATCCAAATTCCAAATAATTATTTACTTAAAATTTTTCTTTCCATTTCCTTTAAAAACCCAATTCAATCTATTCTATATTTTAAAATACCAAATTTTATTCATCCAAACCATACCACCGAATAACTTAATTTCCAATTCAATCTATCATAAGATATCACATAACATATCACAGATATGAAAAATAATTACAATACTTTGGAGGAATCCAGTTGGATTCCTCCAACCTGTTTCCCTACATCTAGAGATGTTAGCATAATATAATAATAATACCAATCCCACTTTGAGGGGGATATCGCGGTATAAAGGGTCATCTGCTATTATGCGGGGCGCATAGTGTCTCATCCGCTATATAATGCGGGAATATCAATCACTCCAATATATATATATATATATATATATATATATATATATAGACACTATATATAATATCATATCCAAATTGATAATAATATTCACATTCAACTAATCAATCAATGATTTAAATTTAACCGATTATCCAGATGTGAGTGAGATTAACTCACCTTGAGTTTCATCGAGCGTTCCAATTTTAAATGAAATCCAACGCCTTCGATTTAATCTAAAATTTTCACGAGCTCCGAATGAATCCAGACCTGCTCCACTGCACAGTGCTCGTCGCTGCGATTTCGGCGCTTCCTGTTTCGCCCAATTTCGACCTCGCATGCATTAGATATTAAATTTATAAGTTTCACTTACAAATTATAAACAAATTTCTTCTTCTATTATTACCCTACGAAATCATGGCCGTTAAGTTCCTTCTTCCTTCAATACGTTCGTCCGGTCAAAAGAAAACCCAATATCGTGACAAACCCTAGATGGTCACGCCCCTACCAACGACCAGAAGTCGATCCATCCATCGATGCCGAAACATGCGCCATGCCCACCTCCATCATCGACCGAAGCACGGCAAAGCTCGGCCCACTCTCGCCCTGGGAAAACAAGTTCGAACGCATGACCTATCTCGACAAATTGCCGCTCCCTCGAAGTACTAAAAACGATCTCGACCGTTGATCGGGTCGAGATCGATGAGCTCTCCATCTTTCTAGTTGGGGAATTTCGACGATAATGCTTGGATCTAGAGAAAAGAGGAGGGAAATCACTAAAGCATTTCAGCCATCGATAAATAAAGTGGCAGCTGGGCAAAGATAGCTAGGGTTTTCTCTGTGTAAACGTATTTATATACGTATAAAATATTATTTTAATATTAAATTCATTTTTAAAGAATTTTTTCAAACGATCTCCAAACGACGCATGCCGACAAGCGTTTATAATGTTTCACCCATATTCCAAACACAATGGAACGTGTTTCGAAAGCTAATTTGATCGTATGTGGAAGATAGCTTTTTGAATCGATTTTAAATATTAAATTTTCGATTTTAATTCCAACGCGTTTCTCACCCATACGAAAAAACGGTAACTCCAAACGCTACGAAAATTGAAATCTGATAATAATACACTATTACGTATCCAATAGAACTAATTTCTTCAAATTCCAAGACCGTGCCCCGGAAGGCTATTTTAACTCGTCGATTAAATCGAGCGATTTTCAAAATCATCGAAACCATTTAAAATTTTACTTTTTAAAACTATATTACTTTAAATATGAATCATATAGAATTTATATTCACATTAGAAATCATTTTGATTCATTTTAAATCAAAATCTGATTATTTACATTATTACTATATATTAAATTCCATTATTAAATTAATATAAATATTCCAATTTAACTTACCGACCTTTGATTCCATCCAAAGGTCCAATATTAAAATTCAAATCCAACTAGACTTTAAATAAATTTTAGAAACTATTTCCATATCTATATAAACTCAAATTCACCCAATTTCAAATGTTAAATTATTATTATCCAAATCTAATTAAATCGTTATATTTGGAATTATAACTCATTTTGTTAATTCAACCCAAATCTCCATATTTCAAAACCAATTAACAATTCACATTCATCATTTAAAATGAATTAAATGTTCAAAAACTAACGACCAAAATTCTGGGTCGTTACAATAGACCTCTCCGGGTCGTTAGCCCAATCTAAATCCTTAATCTCACCAAATCCTTGCCGAGCACAATCTGTACTCGACGACCTGAGTAGACCGATCCTGTCACTCTCTGGCGAAGCGGCCTACCCATTGCCAGGCGTAGTCCATACTCGACGACGTTGATCTCCCCGGATACTTGTCGAGCATAATCCATACTCAAAGACTTGTTGGGTTTTATTCTCTGGCCTTGACTCTCTGGTTGAGGGCTTAAACTGTGTGGTATCCTTCTCCGACCTCGATCCCCACTCGAGGACATAATCCATGGTGTGTACTTCTCTAGCCTCGATCCCCAGTCAAGCACTTAATCCGTGGGGTATCCTTCTCTGGCCACGATCACCAATCGAGGACGTAATCCGTGTATGAATCCACTATGTCACTCTCCGGCGAAGGGACTCATGACTCACGGTTATTGCCCCATCTCTCCGGTCGGGGCCATAACCGTGACTTGTGTTATTTATTACATTAATCCAGGCTTAAGCATCCCTAAGTCCACAAAATAAAATTTCGTACAACTAATAAAACAAAATTCGAAGAAAATAAGAAAAAATAAACAAATTTTACAAACCCAAGCACAATTGTTTATCGTCATCTCAGAGCATGCCTAGGGACCGTTCTCGATCCCGTACATGTGTAAGTGACTTAATCGTGTTACTGCGGAGTTTATTACTTATTCCGTGCAATCCCGATCAGTTGATGACAGGTTGATGATGATGCCTTGATCTAGTGCCATTTTCGTTAGAGGTGGACGGTGGCTACTCTTGCTCCACCGCAGCAGCCCGAGTACTTATGTATTATTGTAACTAACCATTCCTCATGTGCTCCTTAATAATATTCTTCAAATGCCTGCAGTCATTTGTATTGCGCCCATCCAGCTCATGGAATAGGCAATGCTTTCCTGATGCATATTCATGTTCAAAGGGTTCCCTTCTAGGCGGCCTTTGATATTGAAGACGTCCTCGAGTATCCAAATGAATCCTTTCCAGAGATTCGATCAAATCTATATAAGAAGAGAATTTTGGTTCTCTCCATTGCCTCTTTGACACATTAATGCCATCATGCATGTTTCGTTTGCCTTTATCATTCTTGTTTACATCTCCTAATGATCCTCCACTTTGCACAGCATTCACCTTTGGTTTGTTTGCTTGTGTGTCTTCCTACCGCAAGAACCTTTCTACTTCATGATAAAACTCCCCGCGATCCATAGATGGATCCCGGACCAGTGAATCCTTGAACTCCATGCCATTAACAATTCCAGATACAGCCGCCACCAAAACTATGGATGGATCTGGACGATCTACCGACGCTGCCATGGCATTTAACCGTGTTAGGAAATTCCTAAGGGACTCTCCGGTCCTCTGTTTCAGTGTTTCCAAACTCATCACATATTAGGGTCTCGAGACGTGAACCCTAAACTACCTCATAAACCTTTCGATCAATTCTATTTATGTGCTAGCAGAGCCACTTTCCAACTGTTTGAACCATAGTGTGGCTATATTCGTTAAGTATAAAGGGAAGAACCGTGCCGTGACTTCCTACGTAGCCCCCGATACTCCCATGTATCTCATGTATCTCGTAAAATGAACAACGGGATCCGTTTTTCCATCATATGTCTTAAGCGTTGGTAGTTTGAACTTCGGTGGATTCCTAGCTTGCCTGATATTTGGAGCGAATGGATTTCTATTTACATCCTTTAGATCAAACTCTGTGGGATCGATCGTAAGTCCTCTAACATCATGATCAACCAGATCTGAGGGCATGCCCCTAGCCTTTGGGGATAGGTGCTGATCCCTTTTGGTTTGTAGGGGACTGCCCCCGGCTGCTCTTTTCTATTCCTTTGTCTATTAGCTCCATTTTCATGTTTTCGGTTTTGATTTCTAGCGATTCCTGCTGCTTCAACTCCTTGATTCTATGCTTCAGCTTTTCTAATCTATTGGAGTAAATCCTGCATCATCTCCTACTGTCTTTTCAGCATCCTCTCCTACATAGCATCCATCATCGTTTCATTTCATCCCTGATGATGTAGACAGATGTTTGATTAGCTCCACCTCTTGAGGAAGCCTCCCGACCCCCTATATGGTGGTTACTTTCTGGTAGCCCTCTCCTTGTTGATTGCCTAGCCATTGCTTTCTAGATCCAAGTATCCAAGCCTCCAAATCTAATATCCTAGCTTCCAAATCTACATGTGCAAGTTTTCACAGGGAAAGCACCAAAATATTGGCTTCAAAATTGACCACTAACACCCAGTTCTGTGAATGCACCAATATCCAATCCAGTCATAGAAGTATGAAGAGAAATAAATGAAGAACAAAATTAAAACAGTTAGAAAGCAAGTAAATAGAGACACGGATTTATAGTGGTTCGGCAAATTTCGGCCTGCGTGCACTCCAAAGATTTTCCTTTTATTAATTTATACTACTGATTACAGTTACAAATCCATGAAATTCAAGAATAAAAATGGCAGAGTGTAGCCTAGATAGAAGATGAAGAGGAGAAGAATCAAGATCCCCTTTCCTGAAAACATGCTTGCTATATTTATAGGTGAAGACGACCATCAACCTCTCTAGAACTTCGGCAAAAGGACCTTCTTATCTATATAGGCCCACTATAGGGGTCATTAAGCACAAATCCCAAAAGAGAGGTATCGGTACTGATCCCTCCATTGGTTGATTCTTGGATAGTGATCCTTATGGTGGCTTCTTCATGCTTATATATGATCGGCTCTCCAAATATCATTCTGATTGGACAAGTGGAGCTCATGCTTTTAATTAATCTTTGATTCGAACCCACTTGGAGGATATCTTTGCTGAACCCTTCTAATGGATCATACCGATCCTTCATGACTAACTCTAGCATGCTGATCCATGCCCTTCTACGTATGTCGATCCATGCTTGCTTAATCATGCTCGTCCCTTAGATTCCATCATGTAATGTCGATCCCTCTGATTTCACTAAGTTATGTCGATACCTCTTATTCCACTAAGCTACGTTGATCCCTCCTATTGCACAGTACTATGTCGATCACTCTTGCTTCATTAACTATGTTTATCCCTCTTACTCCATATAGGTAAGCCAATCCCTCCTACTCCATAAAGGTATGCCGATCCCTCCTATGCTATGCCGATCCCTTGGGTTCCAACCTAACATCCATATTTCTAGAGCCCTGCATTATCTATCTATCAACTTTGTCCAATCCTGGCTTCATATAACCATTTGAGCTCTGCTTCCAGGTTCTACAATCGTTGCTCTACACTCATCGGCCTTGATAATCGTGAAGTCTATTAGGTTAAATTCGCCTGTGTACTGCCTTGCCAAAAGGTAGGTTAACACGAAGAGTTTTAAAATTTTCATTTATCATGTTATTATTCAAAATTACTTCTATTTTAAACTGGTTTCCTTTAAGGAAACTTATGAATAATTGCTTAGATTTTTACTTCAAAACCCTTTTTGAAATCATATTAATGTTTCTTTGTGAAATAACTTCAAACAATTTATTTAACATAATTCACTTTAGGTTAATCCGGATTTGAACTCATTTTGATCGCACAATGATAAGGAGAATAATTTACAAAGTAAACTACAACATTCGTCTAAGCAATACTAGATCGTCACTTAGAAGATTATTCAAATTACCACAAAACTAATTGAAATGTTTTCTCCAAATTACCCCAAAGAAAATGCATTCCGTTTAAAGTTTCACTTCTAAAATATTTTTAGTTAGAAATACTTTTAAGCAGTACTACTACAATTTTTTTTCACAAAACTTTCGAAATTATTTCAAACAACTTCGGGTTTAAATTCAAGAATCTTTTTTAAACATGTTTTTATATATATAACTTATATAAAATTACCTTTATATAAAACCATTTCATATTATAATAATTCTCCTTTATTGCAATAAATTTTTTTCTAATATTTATTCTCTAAATGTCTTATCCTACCATTTAGATTATTTTAAACAACCATTATTAAAAGCTTACTTTAGCTTAACATTTACCCCAAACACCTTATGGTCAAATTGTGAAACTTAATTCACAAGAGATTCGTTTTAATATACTTACAATTGTCAACCAATATGTGCTCATAAACTAGTTGAGCATGGATTAACAAATCAACAAACAATAGTCAATGCTCCGAAACTATCCGAGCATGACAAATCAAACAACAATGATAATAAAGAAGTATTATCATTAACGAAAAAACACTATAAATAATTATATAAATTTCAAAATTATTCCATTATACATAAAAATAGAGGTAAAATATTTCATTTACCAAATTTTCGAAAATCAATACCGTGTCCATTTGGCTGGTTCAAGTGTTTAGAAATCCCTATCGATACCGTGGCGTCCCATGTCTCGACCAAATTCATAAACAACCCATTAAACTAACTAACACAATACATTTTTATAACAATAACAAATATGCTCTCGCATATATAATACTCTTAAACTCATTCTAGGGTATTATTTGCCCTATCGTTAATGAGTTACTCACTCTAGGGTATTATTAACCCTATCTCTAATATGCCATACCCTACCAAAACCAAAGTTCTCGCTTAACCTTCAGCACTTATACAAAATGTAAATACCTGCCTTTTTGACCATCGAAAGTCAACAGCGAATGCATCCACGGTATTCAAATGCCAAACGTCCAATCGTTGGAAAGACAGATTGATTGGGTAAAATAAAAAAGGAAAGAACAAAGAATAGGGAAATTGGAATCTCACAGTGGAATCGACAACATATAACATAACAAGCACATCAAAGTTAAAAACAAACCTTATTAGCTGGACAATTCTAAAATACTGACCTTACAATTATTGATAAGTATACCATATAATATAGCGGAAAATAAAATGCTACGATAGGTGAAAATCTAGCACTTTTCCAACAACTCCATACAACCAAAGCCAACCTGGGAAAAACTCGGTCTGACCCTAGCAATATAATAAAACAACACCCGGGTCAGTATGAAAAACCAGTGTGAGAAAACTCCAGTAATTTGGTGAACATATAAAAATTCTATGAGACCACGCCACTAACGCAGAACAGGTTTTTGCCTCACAAGAACAACATCCATAAATAAAGAAATGGGAAACAAATCAGAACAACAATCCAATCAAGAAAGATTGGAAATAAAAAACTAAAACAATCCAAATAAAAGGGTGGGTACTAGTAAGAACAAATCTCATACTGAATGAATGGATATAAATAATATCAAATTCCAGACTTAAAAGAATAGTCACAAATAACTAAACATAGAGAAGAGCATAAGGCAGCTCTCCATGTAATTAAGGAAACAATTCAAAGATTTGAATTAACAACAATGGAAAAGAGAAGTTTTTCCAACAATGACTTGGAGAGTGCGCCCCCTTACCGAAAGTATACCTCTAGAAATATACTTGAGAAATCTAATGGCACTCAGATACGTTCAAACCGGGTCCCGCCAACGGTTATCGAGTATTCGAGTATTTTACATCTCTATATGCAAAACCGAATCTAATCTAGCATGGATGTGAAAAATATCCTAATAGGAGAAACCCACATAGCTTGACTTCCACTCGCTCTTTAGGTTTAGTCATTTGCAACAAAGGATAACAAGGCTCAAATGAGCAACACATCGTCTTAGAATGATGAAATATAAAGAAGAAAGAAAAAGCAAAGTCGATAGTCGATAAATCCACTATCGGGAATGATAAGATGGTGGTTTTCACTTTTGCTTGATTTTCACATCATAACACTTTTATAGACACTTCAAAAAAACTCTTTAAAATATTCTTTTAAAAGAGAAAATTATATATTCTAAGTGTATTAAACCAAAGGTCAAAACAAATGTCAAACGTTGTTTATTATAAAACCAAAAAAATTTACACTTGGCTTTATTTGAAACAATTTTTTTAAAAGATCTTCTTGTTTATGAACTATTATTTATAAATTTTAAAATAATATTTATTACCCCAAAAGATATTAAATAATTTAATTACTTTAATAAACTAAAACAAATTTTAATCATCTTGAAGGATAATTTATAACATCCTTTTATAAATTTAAAATCACATTAATTTTCCAAAAAAAATTGAATTTAAGGTCCATTTTATAAATTTAAACCAACATTAACTACCCTGAAAGATAATTAATAAAATTTATAATCTTTAATAATTTTAAAAATAAAATTAATTATCCTAAAAGAAAATAAATCAAATTTATAATCTCTTTCAATAAATTGATCAATTATCTTTATTTAAGTAGTTAATTATTTCTGAACACTTTTACTTAATTAGTATATTAACTTTAAAACACCAAATTGGTTAATTCACTTTAAAACACTTTTATCTAATTAATTGCTTAACTTTTAAAACACCATGAATTAAAAATACTAACTAAATTCAAATATCATTAATTAAAATGATAAATTTAATTCATACATCCTTAATTAAAACGATGAACTAAATTTGAAAATCCATTAATTAAAATAATTCATTAAAATTAAATATCATTAATTTAAAATGATTAATTACATTTAAGCATCGTTGATTCAAAATGATTTATTAAAATCAAATATCATTAATTAAAATGTTTAGTTCATTTAAATATCATTAATCAAAACAATTAATTAAATTTAAACAACTTTACTTAAAGTTATTTATTAACTTAAATCATCATCACTAAAAATGATTAATTAAATTCAAATATCATTAATAAAAATGATAAATTAATTTTAAACATCATTAATTTAAACAAGTTATTAAATTCAAATAATCATTAATTAAAATGATTAATTAAATTAAGATATCATTAATTAAAATGATTAATGAATTTTAATCCTCTAGTTTTGTGAAAATACAAGCTCAAGACAACTCATACAAAAGTTTAGGGGATGATATTCAATAATAGGCGATATAGCAAAAATTGCTATAACGATACTTAACAATTTAAATAGAATATCATGGTTAATTACAACTAAACATCAACGTAAGTAGCATAAGAAAATAAATAACAATCATTAGTGAGAAACCTCTCAAGGTCTCTAGACAAATGTCCCTTGCAAAATAATGGTTACGGATAATATATAATCATATGGGTTCATAACAATCAAGTTAATATGTCATCCGTTTTCGAAAATGGTATTTCAACCAAACAATCAATTAAACAACAATTTAACTAACATTCAAGTAATCAACAATAGTTTATGGCATTATAGATATTATATGGTAAATTTGAAGGTGGGTAAACACATAGAAATTTCCTGTTATCGTCAAATCATTCTTATTTTGAACTAAAATCGAATGGGCATTCAATTTTAGCTTGAAATTCTACAAGCTTCAATCTCCTTCAGTTCAATTGCATAACGTAAACATTAATATTATGAATCCAACACGACTGAACGTGTTTGGTTTGGACCTTGTATGAGCAAGATACAATTTTTATATGATTTCGAATTAATCAAATTAATTCATAACTTAAGTAATTTCTTAATTACCCTTACTTAACTAAATCTACCGTCTTCCCAAAAATCCTCCTCCCATGTACATAAATATATGGTATCCCATCTTCTCCATTGCACATGCACTTGATAACGCTACCTCCAGGCCACCGTTTGACATGTCGTCTTCGCCATTGCTCATCCCTCTCCGATCTCCATGCGCCCATACCCAAAACCCCATGCTCAGCTTGCTCAAACTGATCGCGACCTATAGCTAGTCGTGCTACAGTGCGAATGTCGCATCCTTCATGAAGCCACCGCACTCCTCCATACGATCGCCACCAACACATTTCACCACAAAATCAATGTCATCGACGCCGCTTCCTCTTGTCGCCTACAACTCCTGAAAAACTCAACCCTAAAGCGCTGCCCCCAAATGGCTAACTCCTCCACTCATGATCACACTCTGCGAAACCATTACCACGTCAAAGCCTATGCTCATACGAGCTTCATGAATCTTGTTTGAGGATTTTTCTTTGAGTATGGATTTTTGATTTTTATTTTTGAAGCACTGATCATGTTTCATTTTCCTGGAATGGATAAAAGAGGAACAAGAGAATGAAGAAACTGAGTAAAGTATTTGCGGACTTTGGTTTATCAATAAAACACATTTTTCCTTAGCCACCAAATTGTTGAAGCAAGTACAAGAAATATATCTATGTAAGGTTTGCAACCTTTTCTTGTTTCAGTAAAAGGAAAGGAATGGAATGACAAAAGAGAAAACGCAAGCAGTGTTTCGGTCGACTTGATATTTTTTTGATTTACTATATACTGAAGAAGAAAAATTAGCATCCCACCATTTATATTTTCGTTCGCATATGAACAGCGAACGACAAAATAAAAATACGGTCGCGTCATGAACAGTGACGCGATTCTAAAACACTTTATTTATTATTATTTATTCTAAAACCAAAATATATTTGCTATTATTATTTATTAATTAAAAGAAGTTAAATAAGATTATTAATCCATTTAATTAATGTTTAATTCGCAAATTCAAATATATAAATGATCACTATATTTGAATTCGAGTTATTACATTCCGAAACCAACTAAATATTTAAAATTTAATGACTAAAATTTTGGGTTATTACACAAGTACATCATTAATAATCAGTAGTATATTGTTTACTTATAGCCTAGTAATATCTATGTACTTTTAGTAGTTCTTTCTTATAAACACATGGTTCCTCTACATTTTGTTCGAAAATCACACTACTCGATATTTCTATCACAATATTCATTCAAGTCTGATGCTTATAAAATGATACTTTCGTCTCATTCCTTGGATCATATCGTAAAACCTATAAAGTCAATATCGCTCCCACTGACTTTTAAACACTTTAGTTGTTATGTGCAAAAAGTTCATTCTAAATCATTATTTAGTATTTTCCATTCCAACACGTATGTACCAATGACAAAGTCATACCAGGCAATAATTTTATGTGTAAATTCAAATTAACTTGAGCCAGTTGAATAACAAATCTATTACGCTAATTTTAGTAACTGAAATTAGTGATGTTATTCTTATTAACGTTGCTCATTATATTGCAACTGCATTTTTTCTTTCTCTTAATGGATTAATTAACAGGTGAGAATTATTTATTCTCGATCGTGATAAGAAACTCGTATATTTTCTCTTTAATGTGTGAGAGTACTTTTTAGACACTCTAGTGAGATGTATTCATTGAAATTAGGTTAATCTCATTTCACTATACGTAATCAATTTTATCTTTCGATCGTATCCAAATTCATTTTAATATCAATAATTTCTCAAATAATTTCCTTTACTACGAAGTTAATATTTCTCGAAACAATAATTATTTCTCAGTGCAATAGAATAGATATTCATAAACACTTTATGAATTTCCTTGTATATAAAAACCAATTTGGTTTAACTTTACACAACTTATGTTCGAAACATAAATAGTTCATCCAATGACAATCATTCCCAAACTCTTTTTAGGGCAATTCATAAAAGATTTCTCATGTATAGTTATTACGTGCAGTCCTTCGATTTGCACAACCTGCCAACTCTTTGTTCTAGGATATGTTAGGGTTTCTATAAACCCTTACCTTATATGATTTTGTAAACTTTTCCTTAGATGAAACTTCATGTACTACACTTAAGTATACGACCTTATAGATAGAGTTAACTCAACTTCATTCACCATTAATCATACTTTATTTAACAATGTTCGATTACTCCATATCGATATATCATTATGCATCATAGGGAGAGTGGCTTTTGAAATTGAATCTTTATTAATTTTTAGTATGTTTCGAACTTTTTCCAATATACTCATCTATTTGGTCAAACTGAATCAATTTTATTTTCTATTGCATGTTATTTATTTACTTCATTTCACACTCTATGAGCTTATCATAGACATTATACTTGTGTATCAAATACATATGTTCATGTTGGTGATAACTCATCGATGAATATAAAAAAGTACATGGAATCGTGTTTGGCACTAATAGACTTTTGATTGCATACATCTATATGCATCAATCGTAAAGTTCATCAACTCTTATGGTACTTCCCCTGAATGGGTGTTTTGTCCTTCATTGTTGAGTTATAATTTACCAGTACCATATGATTCATAATCATATAATAAAAATTATTTCTCAAAACTATGGCTTAGTCGATAATTGAAAAATAACTGCAAATAAATTTAGGTACTTCTGCATTTTCCAATGCATCAACTATAGTTTTGTTTTATGATGAATATTCATAATATTCGTATTGAAATAAAACCATGTATATTTTTCAGCCAAACACGAAAAATTATTATTATTTCATAAATAATGTTTGGTACATTTTACAAAAACAATTTCATAACTCGATGTGACCAATAAGTGTTATATGGCATGCTCCCACTATTTTTACCACTACTATAATAGCATATGAAAGACCAAACTTGATTTAAGCACTTAATATAGGCAATTTATTTCGTTTACTACAACAGGTTTACAATCATGAATTTTCAAATCAAGCACCTTAAATTCAAAGAAACAAATCTCATGGAAAATTATTTTCTATCTTAAAATACATGGAACAGAAATCATATTTCTCATTTTAATATTAAGTATCAACTATTATTTTACAGTTCTTGTTCTTGATGTTTTTTTATGAAGCAGATGTGATCATTCACTCTCTTCATACCAACTGTTCCTTAAGTTATATCTACTCGTATACATTTGATATCCATCTCAAATAGCCATACTTTTTAGAGAATTTTTTTACTACAATACCATAACAAACTTTTTACAAAAGTGCATTTGGCCATGCTTAACTTTTAAGGACATCAAATAAAATGCATTTTATTTAAACTAATCAAATTGACATTTAATAATCGAATTCTTAGATCTATCTTATAGCTTTTGGTCCACTGTTACATTTAACATAACTAGATCATTATTGTAATAAATTATATTGAATGCATGATATCATATTACGGTTTGCTTGCCTATTTCAATGAACTAATTTCATCGAGGTTTCATACATTATAAATTATGACCGATCGCCATATAACATTTATATGTGATCGTATATGGATAAAATATCCATATTTTTATATTTCTTTTAGAGTTCGAAACTCATTGAAGACAATATACAATCTCGAGCAAGTAAACTGTAACGACCCAAAATTTAACGATTTTTAATAATGTAATTAACTAAATTTTTAGTGAAAATTAAATAATATATTTTAGAAATGAAAATTTGATATTTGGTATGCGTCTATTGAAGCATAACAAGTGGTAAATTTTCATCTGAAAATATGAAAGTTTGTTTGGTTGTGAATTTCAATTTAAAATTTAAAATCAGTTAAATTGATGAAAGTAAAATATTTTTGAAACCTGAATATTTTTATACAATAAAAATGTAAATCATTTTATGAATGAGACATCATATTTCGTTTCACCAAATTTGGACTGCTCTAGCTTCGTTTATCTTATTTTCGGCGTTTTAGCAGCATATTTGACAGCGAAAATCGAGTTTTGATAGGATGGTCATATCTCTAATATCTATGTACCATTAAATTCGTCACGTCGTGTTAATCTCAGGTATATTCATTTGTATGTTTCGGCATCCGGTATGTGGTGAAATCTGCAAAAAGGTTAGCCGTATCGATACTCGTTTTGAGCCTTTTTGGTTTCCTAGTGACCATTGATTATTTATAGTGTAAAACAGTATATCCATTAGCCCTTATTTTTTTCCTTGAATTCAAATCTGGCTTTACAATTCCCACCGCTCAGTATTTATTTCTGGTTTATTGATTTGCTTTCAGACCCTTCCTTTTCTTTGTCATTTCGGTGAGAGGAAAAAAAGTTTCTATGTATATATTCTACTACCTATTTTGTTCATCTTCCTCAACAGTTCCCACCCCCACGCGATCACCAAACACTAGCCTTATATCCACTCTCAACTGCCTCGCTCCTTTTTCCCACTGCCTAATCAAAGAAATCCTACTTACGCCTTCAACTCGACCCCACCTAAAACTGCCTAGCACTTTCCTCCACCAATAGTCACCTCTCGCCTCCCATTTTCTCTTCCCTCGTCAACAGCACATGCACAAGCCTCCTCTCCCATGCTCGACTTCAACTCCGCCTCATTTCCTTCATGTCCACCTCAACTGAGCACTCCATCATCGTAGAACCACCCTCCAACAGACTCAGCACACCCTCTGGCCTCTCCATACATGAATCTGCCACCACAACAAGCCCGCCTCATCACTGACCTCCCATCACCTTTACCCTTCCACTAGATCCACAAGCAACTCGCATAGACGCCTCCCTGATCATTGCCGAAGCCAACTAGCTCTTCATCATCGAGCCTTGCAACCTCCTCACGTCCAACACCACATCAAATCCACTCAGCAAAATAACCCTTACTCCAGCTCGGCCGCCTATCAGCTACCAAGTCCTCTACGATTTGCTCAGCTCCGCCACTTTGCTCCATTGGCCGAAACCATCCCTTTACTTTCTTTGAATCATAGTTGATTTTTGTTTATGTTTTATTTCAGTGAATATATATATAAGTATACTTTTATGTTTTATTTCAGTGAATCATAGTTGCTTTGTTTATGTTGTCTTGTTTTTTTTATATATATATATACATACATATATATATATACATAGATATATATATATATATATGTTTATAATAATAATCATAATAAAGTAAGTTTATATATATATGTGTGTGTGTGTTTTCTAAATTATTTTGCATATTGGCTACCTTGTTTTATATATATGTTTATGATAATAATGATTTTGAAATAAAATATATAAAGATTTTGTTAATATGTGTTTTAAATTTAATAATGATTTTAATATATATATATATATATATATATATATATAATTTTGATATGTGTTTTAAATTGAATATTGATTTTAAAGTATAATATATAAAGCTTTATTTTTAAATATGTGAGTAAATTTTAGATTTTTAAAAGTATTATATTTTTTTTTCATCAATTCAAGTCCATCGTGCTTTGCTTTGGAATTTGTGCTTGGATTCGTAGCTCATTTCATTGTCAAATTTCTCTCTAGCCTCGAAAGGTGAGTGATCACTCAAATTGACATTCTTATTTTTAGTAAATTGATTTCACATGAAATGACGACTGAAATATGTTGTTAAACTTAAATTGGTTAGAAATTAAGTTTTTTAGTGTGATATGTTGTTATTTGAATTTGTTTATCTATATTAATTGACATATGACACCATAACCATGTTGTATATATTATATGTCTATTGTAAGATTCATAATATTATATAAATTATATATATTGACATTTGAAAATCTATATTATAAGATTCATAATAATTTTCTAATTTTAAATTTAACATATGAATTTAAAATTTTTTTTCAGTTTTAAAACAATTTTGAAATTAGCCTAAGGCCCAATTCAAATTAGGCATTTTTCTATTAGGGGCAACATTTGGGCTCACATAACTGTTTGGGTCAAGCCAGTAGCCAGGTAGGGCATGGTAGTTAGTTACCCAATAATCAAGCCTAGATACTGCCTTTCTAAGACACCCTATTAACTGGGTTGTAAGCTTAATTAGTTAGCCCTAATATGATTAATTTAAACCACAAAGGCTATTTGGCTATGATACCATTGTTAGAACTAGGCCAGTCCGTAATGGAAAAAATTCATGGATTCAATTTTTTTACCATTTTGGATGTTTATTGGGCCTTTGGAGTTTAATTCATTTCAAACATTTTCAACATTATTTTAAGAAAAATCAATATTTTATTTAAATTTATATTGATTTTATATTATGTAATTAATATTGGATCATATATTTGTGTGTATCATATACACATATTGTGTGTGTTTGCACATGTAACATAGCAATCCATGTAGGGTTAGACATGCCCACGTATAGTATTGGGATTTACACCACAACGGACATGTTAGCTCCTCTAGTATACAAATATATCATCCAAATGTATGCTTATGTTATTTAATTCAAATATACAAAATTTTATAAATATATATATATATATATATATATATATTTGATTTTAAATAATATATATATATATATATATATCTGTGTTTATACCAAAAAATGGCACAATCACCCTAAGAATGAAAGTAGAGAATTAAATGAAGAAAGTAAATTAAAATAAGAATTAATAAGACATGAAAACTTTATAGTGGTTCTGCTAATTGTTGCCTATGTCCACTTAATTTTGTTGATGATTTGATTGCTATTTTTAAGAGCTGTTCTTATGGATCAATGATGATCCCTAAAAATACAAGAGCAATATCTAAATTCGTAAACAACGACAAAAGATCCCTTAAAACATCACCGTATTTATAGTTGTAGGTCATCAAAATCATCTCCACCATGTTCACACTCACAATCCCACGTCTAAGAAAAGAAATGCTAGGAAGATCGTGGCCACATCAGCCATAATAAGGGATCGATACAGTTTGAACCAAAAATGGCACAAACACCTAAAAGATTGTGTAGAGAATTAAAGGAGAAGAAAATAAATGAAAACGAGCAACAAAAGAACACACAAAATTTATAGTGATTTTATTGCTTAGATTGTTGGATTACAAACAGTTATTCTAACGAACTGGTATAAATTTGAGGGTGATTACAAGAAATTAGAGTAGAGAAAGCAAAAGCCAGGATGATCCTTAAAAGTGAGCTTTGCCATCCTATTTATAGATGTATGAAGCCTAAAATCTAGCCCCTATGATCTCCACCTCATTTTCCATGCCATAGACCAATTCTCCAAGAAAATATGTGAACACCTCAGCAATTTTCTTGGATCGGTACCTATCCATGGACTTGGATCGGTACCAATCCATGAGATGGCCAAGTTGGTTGTCTTAAACTCCTTGTCTAGGCTCGATTCGTGGTTAGCTTCGTGACTCCAAATTTATTTGCACCATTATTTGCTTGTTTCTGAGTCCAAACGATGGATCGATAGAGAAGTAGAGTTGTTGATTCAAGTACTTGTGGAGAATGACAGAGAGTTGCGTGGGATCGACAAAACAACACTTGTAATAGGATTCTAGCATCAAGGAGAGAGAGTAATAGAGTCGTGGGAAGAATAGGCAAGGTTTCGTGGATCGTTACTGATCCATGATGTTGGGTCAGTACTAATCCAACATAATGTTGGATTGGGTTCTTGACTACTTATGATGGCTTGGCTTTCATATTGCGGTTCTGCTTGCATTTGGTTTTTAGACTCTTAGGCTATCACTTTGTTTGTACCAAAATTGGATACAACACTCTTCGGATGTGATTGAAGAAATTAAAATGAAGAAATTAAATGGAAAAAGAGGCTAATCTAACAATCACACCAATAAAAGCATGCAGAAATAGAAAAAGACAAGAATTATAGTGGTTCGGCGTTGTAGCCTACGTCCACTTTGAATGTTTTGCTATTTATTGATGATTGACAACTGATTACAACAGTACAACACTCTAACACTCAAGTTACAATGGAGTTATGGCAAAGTAACAGCGTAGCAGAGTCAAAATGTCCTTTTTCTATAGGCGTAGGGGTGCTATTTAAAGGTGTAGGTCTAGAAATATCTCCTTCAAAGCTCGGAATATCCCTTCTCTCACGTGGGTGGGGCCACCAGATCGATCTGGGGTTATTCGGGATCGATCTGGATCAATCTCAACCATTTTCGTATCGATCGAGATTTCGTCCATTTGGGCTGCGATCGATCAGAGATATTCTAGAGGTAGTAAGCAAGCTACTGTGAAAATTTCATAGCATTTGGACTTGTAGATTTTGAGTTATGTTCGATCCAAGATTGATTTTGCAAGTATGCTTGTGCCTGCGTATCTATCCTTATTCGTATTTATACTCCTTCGTATCGATAGGCCTTGCATCGATGACGCGGAGAGGCATTTGCATGGAGATCCACTTTTCATGCTGAGTGACCATTTCTCTTGGTTTAAACGTGCCTTCCTCATATCGATCTAGTGTGATTCCTTTCGTATCGATGCTTGGACGCGCCTTTATATCGATGCATGTGTGTTACTTCCTTCGTATCGATAGTTGGTTGTTGCCTTCATATCGATGTACTGACTGATCGATATGAAATGTGTGAATGTGGGATCGATAGAAAGAGTGTCAAGTGATGGGAAAATGAACTTTAAGCAATGCTTGTACTTGATGGATACGAAGGGGAAGGATGTGGAGTTTGATGGATATAAATATGATGGATACGAAGTAAGCATGCCTCATGTGAAACTCGATCGTCCATAACTTGAGCATACGAACTCCGATTGACCTGAAATTTGGAACGTTGTCTATCGTAGCTTTTTTTGTCATGCCACGTTAATTGTAGCTCGATCCGAACTCAGACCGAATTTTCTAGTATCCATGGTGGACCTGTGTATAACCGATCTTTAGGACGGATTATCTTTGGTTTCTAGTCAAGTTCTTGGTGCCATGGCATTGCCAAAAGGTAGGATAAAATTTGCCCCCTAAAGTACGTCCTGTTTGAACCTGGCATGATGTGAAAAGCTGCATTCTTTATTCTAAAAAAGTTCTATCAGTTCGTTGAATATTCGTTGTCTTTTCGTTAAGAGATGAAACCTTTTACAGATTTCTAACATTATGAATGTTGAATTGTTGACTACCAATGATCATGCAGTATTTTGTTGTAACCATGGGTTGAGTGCTAGAAATTTGTTGTTTGTTGTTCTAGTTGTCATCAGGTAAGCATTCCATTCCTGTCGATTTTGAAAATCAAATGTTTGTTCGTCATACATGCACGCATGTTAACTTGCCTCCTGTTCGCATTTGCACGTTCATGGGTCATTGTCAAGTTCTTTTTTTCTTGTTTGGATCTAGTTTCATATCGTTCCTCTCCTGGATCAATATGAAATTCGAGTTGTAGCAACGATTGATGGTTGTTCTAAGTCACTCCTTTGTATCGATCCTCTCCTGGATCGATTTGAAATGTTGGAATGCATGCTTTGTATCGCTATCGATACGAAATAAATAGTCCTTGGATATGATTCGTATCAATGGATATGAGGTCTTAGGGTCTTCGTACAGATGGATACAAAACAAATGCTTCATTTCGATGGAGCTCACTGGCTCAAATAATATCTTGTTGCAACAACTTTCGTATCGATTGAAACCTTCATTCCTCTCTCGGTTCTTGCTACCGAGATATGAAATGTTTTCTGTTGGTTATAAAGGCATATAAATACCTTTTTGTACTTTTAGCCAAATTTTTCTATCTGCCCTTGTTTTTACATTTTCTTCGTATCGATTGAAAACTCGAGAAAAAAGAATTGCAAAGCCCTTCGTGTCCAAAACAAATAACCTGCTAATCCTTCAAACCAGCTCTGTAAACTAGGAAATTAACTAAATGAATCCATCTTAAAATGACGGGACTTTAGGCTCAATACCAGTTCATCCAAAGTTGTGGACGATTCTGGCATTATTGATATCAGAATTAGGCTGGAGGGAGGTCAAGGAGGTAGCAATGGAGCCTTGGAGGATTGGGGAAGAAGAAGAGATATCTATTGAGGCGGTGGAACCATTCGTATCGATACGAGGCATGAATGATAGATCTAGGATGTTGGGAAGTAGTTCATACCGATCTGGAACGGTAGGGGTTCGTTTCGATCTAGAATGATCGATATGAAGTTGCTTGCCCTAGATCGTTACGAAGTGGAGCAATTTAGTGTGGTCGATACGATGCCAAGGCTTTGGGATCGATACAAAGAGCATCGATCCAGAACGATCGATATGAAGTCACAGCTCTGGACCGATACGAAGGCAAACTTTGGTGGAATGATCCAAGTTGAACTTTAATGGATACGAACTAGTGGCCTTTTGCATATTCTTATTTGTATACCAGACATTATCATAATATAAGAGGATATGATATGAAATGTTTTAGTCATCATAAAGTAAAATCATGTTTGTGTTTATGTGTGGGCTTGTCTTACGAGATACTTTTGTTTTGATAAAGGAAAAGTTTGGTAATTTAATAAAATCAGTTGAGTGTGTTTCTCATATTGATTTACCAGACTGATCTGGGAGTTCTTCACTTTCAATGCTCGGGTCAGACCGAGTATATTTACAGGTTCAGTTTTGGTGCTTTTGGAGCTTCAGCAGGAGAGCTGGAGATCTTCATTCTCGTATACACGTATTTGTTTTGATATTCCGCTATGCTCAGTTGTTGTATATTATCGGCAATTGTGTGGACATGTTATTATAACTGTCCAGGCTGATAACTAGTGATTGATTGTTGAACTTTGATTGATGCATGTATATACAATTTCTATTTTGTAAATATCATTGATATGATATTATATGTTTTCCGCTACGATGTGAGATTCTGGTCTGTTTGGTTCTATCTCCTCTCTTTCTTCTCTTCTTTTCTCTTCTTTTCTTTCTCTTGACTTTCCGTCAGTCTATGCTTTTTGGGTCAGACATGTGTGATTTATTGTCGATTCAAAGTGTATGAATTTGCAGGTCGTCACAATCGAATCAGAAACATGCTTGACAGGACTGGCAAAGTACAGTAGTGATGAAGATTCAATAGCCGATGAGATATGTGATTTTCCAATCAATGATTTAGTTCTCTTGTGCTAAAAATTAATTGAAAATAATAAAGCACTTGAGTTGAAAAATAATAAGTTGGAAAGGGAATAAGCTAAACTTCATCAGAAAAATAATGATTTGGAAAATGAGCTTAAAAATATTAAGAAAAATAAAAATTCTAATTGCAAAAGGTGTTTGAATCATGAAAAAGAATTTGCCCGTCTTCATGAAAACTTTCAAAAGCTAGAAAATGAAATTTTAATTGGGAAGAAAAACAAAACTGAGTTGATTTGTCGAGAAAATATTTTGCAAAAAGATTTGGATAGTTTTAAGAAGTCGGAAAGTTCTAAAAGTATGATTTTTGAGAACAAATTAAATGAGATCAACGAAAATTTCAAAACCCTTGAAAAAGAAAACGTAATTTTAAGAAAATATGAAATTATTGGATTAAATCAGAGTTTGAAAAAGAAATTGAAAAAACCAAGGATTTTGAAAAAAAATGAATTTAAAAAACTCCAACTCTCTGAAAGTGAGATGCTAGAAATTGAGAATAAAATTAGAGAGCTTAAAAATGAAAGTATGGACTTGAAAATGAAAAAAATTGACAAGAGAGAAAGTACTATTAGTTGATGTTCAAAGCTAGTAAATGAAAATAAACTTTCAAAATCCAAAGTTAACAAACTTGAGTTGATTACTCGAAAAATTTTCACTAGAGATAAATCATTTAATATACTCTTAGAAAATCAACTCTTCGAGAATAAAAGGAATGCATTTGGATTTGTAAAGTGTCAAAATATGAACAAATAACTAATAACATTGTTAAAAGTAAAAGTGTGATAACCAAACACGTGAAAACCATACTAATTTGGGTTCCTAAAGGAACAAATATAAAATCCATTAAAGTCAAAAAATCTGGGTGCCAAAGGAACAAATATAAATAGTTTTGGGTCTCCATAAACATATTTTTCAAAATTATTTTCCACTAACAGCCATGGACCTATAAAAACAAATAGGTCACAAAAATCTTCTCTTGTGTAGGTGTAGTGGTAGGCTAAGGAACAATAAGAATGATACCTAGTTTCTGGCTGTTCCAGGCACACAAAGGGCTACAAATTAAAGTTCCTTAGCCTAGTACAAAGGTAGCAGAATCACAATGAGCAACAATAAAAAATTATCATAATGGTAAGAGGGGTAATGGTATATTCATCTTGAATGATATATTAAATGTGATAATCTGCACCATAACCTGATTTGAATCAGCCAGTTATATGATAATAAAATAAATGATGATTTTGGTTATGTCTTATTTGACTTGTTCTTATTTTTGATTCTGATTTGTGCTAAAATGTTGACCAATAATCAACTATTTCATATAGATTTGCTTGGACTAATGATGTTTTATTAGTTGATGATTACTCTTAATACTTATGGATATATTCGTTTATTTTATTGACTCTAGACTTGTTATCCACTGTTTGTTTGCACCATTTCAATTCACTTTCATTTAAAAGCTGGTAAAAATGATTTCAAGGAAATTTGTTGCAACTTCACGGACTGGTCTATAACTTTCATCCAATGATAATTTTGAGTCAAAGAGAAATTTGGATGCAGATAACACCGGTGATATAGTTGATAGAAAAATTACTAGTGGATCGTGATTTATGTTGAGACTTTCATTAAATTTACGATTTTTCTATTTTTCTATTTTTCTATAGTTGATAGAATAATACACTGTGCCGGTCACAAACTTTATCTCTATTTTTTTAACACTATTGTTCTTTTGCTGATAACAAAAGGGGGAGAGAAAAGTTACGATTTTGAAAAATAAAGGTCAAATATTTTATATTTGCATTAATGCTTGTTTTAATATTTTTATTTATTTTCGTGCATATATGAAGGGGGAGCTGTGTGTGGAGAGGGAACATTCAAATAGGGAGAGCAAATTGAATAATCAAATACATTTAATAAATTCAAAATCTTAAATATATGTTTGTTATCATCAAAAGGGGGAGATCGTTGAATATGCGAGTATATGATTTTTGTTTGATGATAATAATAAAAAATTCATTTAAATGTATTTGTTAATGTACTATTTTATTTCTCACATTATTAAATAAATATTTGCTAAATAAAATAAGAACACAGAATTTAAATTCAACGGACATTTTATTCAAACAAATATTTATTACGATTTTTAATAGTACAAATTTGAGCTCTCACTATATATATACAAAAAAATTCAATTTCAGTACAATTTCAATTACATATGCACCTTGCTACATTTCACTCGTTCACTCATATTTTATGTTCAACTCCATTCCAGATTGAATCCAGCATCCGAATGATCTGCAAAAATACACACTGACGCAATAAAATTGAAAATGAAATATTTTGCAGTGTAAAATAAAATGTATTTTGAAAATATTATTTTCCTCGGTTATTTGGGTTGTTCGTCGTCATTTAATTTTGAATTCATCATACACGAACAGCTTGTGACCGGCACAGTGTATTATTGTACATGCCATAAGGTCGTGCACACCGATATACACTTGATAAAATTACAGGGACAGTTGAGCACAAGGTCAAACCCAAATCAAAAGCCGGGTTCAACTCAAGTGAAATTCAAATAAAGTCACGATATTAGCACAAGGTCAAACCCAAGCTATAAGCTGGATTCAACACAGGTGAAAGTTCAATACAATGACCATGTTCAAAACAACTTCAACCAGAACTAGCACATATGGTCAGAGAAACCAGAATGCAACCAGACTCCACAAAGTTACATGGAAGCAAGTGTATATATACACATGAACCAACATTAGAGAAACCAAAATACAACCAAATTACATGCAATGCAACAGTAGTTCAAATGCAAGCCAACATCAAAGCATGCACCAGCTCAATATGCTATGCACAAGAGCTAAGGTCAGAGGCGACATCAACGTACATGTCGACCAGGCAGTAGACAAGAACAAAACTGCAAACAAATTACATGACTAAAAGCAACAACAGTTTCAATATGAACTCAAATGAGAAATCTCAAACATGAACATGCAGTTTAACAGAGATGTGTGCATACACATTGAAACATGACTATGAGCTCTGCAACATGAACAAATGATCATGTGACAGTGCAATGCAAACGGACTCGTGTGGAACAAGTGAAGACAACAAGTTTACATGACAGTAAAGTATGAATGCCACGACATCAAAGGCGCCTTCAAGATGACACAAGACAAGTGTAGACCAAAAGTTCAACATGACTCAAGTGAATCAGATCATTCAATCTAGTAAATACACAGGATGAAACATTCAGACTTCAAGATGACATAAGACATGATGACTAATACAATGAGACAGCAAGCACATGAATGCACAGTACATACTCAATGAAACAACACTGCAACACTACAGATGCAAGCAAAGACCAGTCATAACAGCCTCAAAAATAAATATACAATGAACAGTGAAGTGAAACAAGATCGGAAAACATGAAGTATAGGGATGCAATAAACAACATGTATTGATATACAGTGATATGTATGAAACAAGTCAAAAACGGCAACAGTACACAGCATGGACAGCAGCAAATTCGAACAAGTGAAAAATGTCATAAAATACAAGTGAGTGTATCAAGTCAGAGCCGTGATAACCAAAGTCACAAGCAGTTTCAAAGCTGTGATGATCAAGATAAGAACAAAAATATCAAAGTGTCGAAGTCAACATAAATTCAAATGCCAGAAATTCGAAACCGTGGTGGCCAAGGAATCAATCACAAGCAATTCAAAGCCATGAAAATCAAGTAAACAAAATATACAAATTTGAACAAGTCAAGATCAATCTCAAGCATTCAAACATAATCAAGTGGCCGAAGAAAATCTTAGACGAACGAGAAAATAGGAATTTGAATCCTATATAAACATTTAACATCATCGGCTATGAAATCATCGAGTTCGAGCAAGCTAAATAGTAAAGCAAAAGTAACAAATTACATTCCAATTCATAGTCAAACACGATCAAATTGAAGAAGCCGTGTTCGAATCGAAGAAATAGTCGATTGCTGAAGCAAATCAGAGAAATAGCAATTGTAATCGACAAACAATCAGTCGGCTTCATCAATTTTTCATAAGCCCTAGTTTTCATATAGAGGAACGAACGAGCAAGAAGCCATTTTTATAAACAAAGAAGCAAGTAGGCTGACATAACATTATAGAAAGAAAAAGGGGGTTTCTTTTACATTTGGGTCGGCTTTAAATTATCATTGGGCTTCTATTTTTAAAATTAGGATGCTTATTCTTAAATTGTTTTTAAGTTTGTATTTTTCATTCGAACCGTTGTAAATTCTAGTCGTGTGACTAGGGGACGAACTACGGTGGTGTAGTTCGAGAATTCGCAACTCAGTGGCTGAGTTGTGGCAGGGTTTTGAGCATAGAATTAGGTTAGCCAATAGCAGGTGCCGCAAGTTAACATGTGTAAGCGTCTGACTACTTAATTTCTAGTAGAAATCTTGAGGGCAGCACATAGGCAGGGTTTTGCCGAAGCTAGGTAAATTCTGTGTTGTTCTATTTCTGCATTTTTATATTCTGCTATTATATGTGCTTCTATTATTCTGTTGTAATCAGTGCTGCGATTATTTATATACTTCCACAATAAATTTTTATAATTAATAGTATCACCCTATTCATCCCCCCCTCTCGGGTGAAAGCGATCCTACAGAAACCACTCAAAAACATGGTGTTGAAACCAACCCTTCAAAATCAACGGAGAGAGGGGGCAAGTTTTATAAAAAAGATATCCTTTGACTCCATCTGGGTCGATAGAATTGGAAGCGGCAACCATGCTTCCGACCCTGTTGAAAGCTAACCTTTCGACTTTGTCGAAAGGTTTCATTTAAAACAAGATTGGAAACCAATCGAAGTCTCTTTCTTTAAAACCATTTGACAACGTCGAAAGCTCTTTGTCGAAAGATAGCAGGTGCATTTTCTTTTAAACCAAAACAAAGTTTCATCTCTTTTGGATGCTCTAACCTTTCGTCCCTAAACCTTTCGACCCCTTCCAATTCACTACGTACCAGTCGCCTGGTATCATGTTCATTAATTTTTGACCTAGTCGAAAGGTTTGATACCTTTCAACTTTGGCGAAAGGTTTGCATTGGAGGCAGAAGCTCTTACCGAAAGAGTTGAAATAGTGAAAATTGTACTTTAAACGGTTCTTTTGTACCCCACATGCCTTGTTTGTCTAAATCTGATTGGTTGCCAGAATTTTATATTCAAAAATTGCCACTGACTTTCCTTATTTGGAAATTTGAATAAATTTGAAAAAGCCCCTCTCTCCTTTATAATTATACAAAACATTTAAGTCTCAATCCTTAAATAAATATAACTATTAAAACATCATGAAAAATCTAGAAAATCAATTAATATGTTCTCTTCAACATATTAAAATTTCAAGGCATATATAGATCAAAACAATTTGGAATTTAACCAAACCGAATAAAAACGTGTTAATAATCCATTAACATTTAAAACACATATGTCTTATCCAAACAAAGGTTTAACCGGTTATTTCCTAACCAAAACACAAATACGAATCGGGTTTAACCCATAGCCAATCCAAACAGAGAAAAACGAGATGATAAACATGATTATTCACCTTGATTAGTTGATTGGAGAATAAGATAATTTCCTAGCTTTAATTCCTTAACTTTTTCTTCAGTTTATGCTCTTCCTAGAGCTTTTAATGGCCGGTCGAGAGTTGGTGAGAAGTTATGAATGAGAAAGTGAAAGGTTATTAAGATGGAGGAAGAGATTTATACTAAGAAATATAGCCCCGTTTCGAAGTTTACCCTTTAGGAAAATTCCTCCTTCTAAATTTAGTTAAGTCCTATTTTAGTTCATTCATTAAGACACGACCTTTGGATTTATTAATCTCATCTCTCTAATACTTCAGATTATTCTATTTAATTTATCCAATTAAATATCCCGAATAATGTTAATTAAGATTCAGGGGCACTACAGACTCCCCCCTTAAAGAATTTCAGCCACGAAATTTCAGTAAGGACAAAACAATAAGCATATAACCCATGCAAGCAAAGCTAGTATAACCTACCAGCCAAATTCTATATAAACCCTATATAGAACATACCATCTAAAACAGCCCAGGAAAAGTAGCCCTAATCCTGTCTTCTATACCTCAAGTATAGTCCTTTATGTTGTCGCTCCATTTAACTTTCACCACCCTGACTGTCTTGTTCCTTAAACTCTTCTCATCTTTTGCCACAATATGAATTGGTTGCCTCACAAAAGTCATATCCGGTTCCAACACTAAGTCCTCCGGTGCCGTCGGAGCGATAGTATTCATGAACATACTTCCTAGGATAAGAAACATGAAATACATTGTGGACTGCGGCCAAACTGTTCAGTAAATCTACTCGGGTCTCCCAATCCTCTCTGATATATGAAATGGTCTAACATATCTCATTGCTAGCTTCCCAATCTTCCCAAACTGAACCACACCTTTCATCGGTGATACCATGATGAAAACTCTATCTCCAACATAGAACTCTTGGTCCTTACACCTTTTGTCTGCATAACTCTTTCGCATAGACTGAGCTTCCTTCATTCTTTCCCGTATCAACCCGATAATTTAGTCGCCGCTCTCTCTAAATCTGGACCAAGGACCATTCTGTCTCCGGTCTCTAACCAATATACTAGTGGTTTGCATGGACTTCTAAACAAAGCTTCAAAAGGCGTCATTCCTATAGTAGCCTGATAACATTATTATAGAAAAACTCCACCAAGTGCAAGTGATCTTCTCAAGAACCACTAAAATTCATCATACAAGCCCTCAACAGATCTTCTAGTACCTTATTGACTCTCTATGTATGCCCATCCTTTTGAGGATGATATGTGGTACTCATCTTGAGCTTAGTGCCTAATACATTCTACAGGCTCTTCCAGAACTCGCTAGTAAACAAAGCATCTCTATCACCGACGATACTACTAGGAATTCCATGCAGTCTAACGATGTTCTTCATGTTAAACTTAGAAAAAACATGTGCCGTCCTGGTTGATCTTACCAGAGTGAAATGGGTACCTTTGGTCAATCTGTCCACTATGACACATATACTTTCATTACCCCAGTTTGACCTTGGCAATCCATCAATAAAATCCATGGATATCGAGTCCCACTTCCAAACTGGAATATCCAAAGGCTGAAGCAAATCACTTTCCTTCTGATGTTCGGCTTTTACTTGCTGACAGTTCAAACACTATTTAACCCATAAGCCAGCATCCATATTAATTCCTTCCCAGAAGAAACTTCTCTTCATATCTGAATAAATCTTTGTTCCCCCTAGATGAATCATAAACTTCGGTCGATGACATTCTCTAAGAACTTCCTTCCTAAGGTCTCCAACATCTGGAACACATAATCGTTCCTTCTTTCTCAACCAACCCTTATGGTTAAGAATAAAATCCTTCAAATCATCAATCTCGGTTCTAGCTTATAACCTTCTAATCCTCTCGGCTAACAGTGGATCCTCTTTCTACCTAGAAGCAATCTGTTCGATCAGAACTGGTCGAACTTCTAAATAAGACATCATGACAATATTCTGATTAGATCCAGCAGTCGACCTTAACTGCAAGCAACCAGTGCTTCCAAGTCTTTCCATTCCGCCAACATAGTTAACATCACATTTTGATGTTTTCTGCTAAGCGCATCCGCCTTCTTATTTCCTTTTCTTGGTGTACACTCGATGCTGAATTCATAAGTTGCAACAAACTCTAGCCATCTATGTTGTCTCATGTTTAGCTCCTTCTGAGAGGATAAATACCACAGAGACTTATGATCCGTAAATAGCTCAAAGCTTTCTCTCAAAAGATAATGCCTCCACACCTTCAATGCGAAGATTGCCGCTGCTAACTCTAAATCATGAGTAGGGTATCTCACTTCATGCGGTCTAAGCTGTCTAGAAGCATGGGCAATAACCTTTCCATTTTGCATTAGCACAGCACCTAACCCAGTACCACATGCATCAATGAAAACTACCAATCCCTGATTCCCATTCGGAACTATTAACACGGGCGCATAGGTTAAAAATGTTTCAACTTAAGGAATGCCTCCTCACATTTGTCAGACCAAACAAACTTCATGTCCTTCCTGGTTAGCATAGCCAAGGAAGCCGCTATCCATGAGAAATCCTTAATGAACCCTCGGTAGTATCCTGCAAGTCCAAGAAAACTTTTAATCTCATTTACTGTCTCTGGTCTCTTCCAATTGTTAACAGCTTCGATCTTATCCGGATCAACTGCTAAACCTTCCTTGGAAACTACATAACCAAGGAACTTCACTTCCCTTTTCTAAAAATGACACTTAGAGAACTTCGCTTTCAGCTGATGTTGCCTTAGCCTCTTCAAATCTATTCTAAGATGATCTGTATGATCCTTCTCATTCTTATAATACACCAAAATGTCATCAATAAAACCAACAGGAACCTATCCAAGTGCTCTTGGAAAACTCGGTTCATCAAATCCACGAAGAAAGCTGGCGCAGTAGTATGCCCGAGTGGCATAACCAACCATTCATAAGACCCGTTTCTAGTCCCAAGCATCGTCAAAGGAATATTGTCCTCTGTCACTCTTAGCTGATGGAAACCTGATGCCAAATCCAGCTGGGAAAACACTCTGGCTCCACTCAGTTGATCGAATAAGTCGTTGATTCTCGGCAAAGGATGCCTATTCTGGATCGTCCTCTCGTTCAGCATACGATAGTCGATACATATCCTTAACAGCATATCCGGCTTTTTCACGAATACCGCGGCCATTTCTCAAGGAAAACTGCTTGGCCAGATGAAATTCTTTCCTTCCAATTCCACTACCTGCACCTTTAATTCCTTCGTCTCGGTTGATGACATCCTTCTAGGTGGTCTACTTACGGGTTCAGCTTCGGGTACGAGATCCATCCAAAACTCGATTGCTCTTTTTGACGGCAATCCCGAAATGGGTTCAAACGCATTCGCAAACTCTCTTGCAACATAAACCTACTTCAACTCTGCTTCGTTCCCATGGCACCCAATAACACATAAGCATTTCGTCTGAACTCCTTACTGATTAAATAACTCAGTTACAACTATTAGGATGTTTCAATGATATTTCCTCCTCCTGGCAAAATATCCTAGCATCATATCTATCTAACCAATCCATACCCAATATGATCCCGAAACCTATGAAATCAAAAACATATAAACTACATACAAATAGATGACCTAATAAATCAAGTTCTAACTGGTCATATCTAATTCCTAGAGTTGCATATCTTTCTATAGGATTCGCAACCCTTAAAGGAGTAATAAGATATAAAGGTTCCAGACATAAGCAATCTACCAAATACTGAGATATAAATAAGTATGATGCATCGGTATCAAATAGTATCCTAACTGGAGTACTATGAATCATAAGCATATCTTCCATCACATCTTTTCCTTTCTCAACAGCCGTGGCTCAAGAGGATGATGATTCCAATGCAAAGACCTTTCTCTTTCTAGTCTTAACAGCCTCAGGACACTTGTCCTTGTAGTGCCCATCTAGCCACAATTGTAGCACTTCACATTTGGCCTCACTACAACTGCTCTTCCATCACCTGAGTGGCACATATTAGCATAGTGCCTCTTCTTGTCACACTTGTAACAGAAAATATCAGCCTTGCTCTTCTTAGCTGCTATCCCCGACCGGGCACCTTTCTTCTTGAAGAACATCTGCTTCTTACCCTTAAAATTATGAACCTCAGCTGGTTTCCCCTTTCCAAAAGTAGAAAGCATCTCTTCATTTTGAATAGCCATCTCGACCAATATGACACGGATCTCGGAGGTTTGGCAAAGTTGCTCTAGTGATCTCAGGATTCGTCCCCTAGATAAACTTATCATTCCTTCGAATGATGGTATCAACCGTAGCATGTCCGCAATGGGATAGCTCGTCAAATTTTGTAGCATATTCAGTCACTGATTTATCCCCCTGGACTAAATCTGCAAACTTCCTTTGCAATGCTGACTTGGCAACCTCAGACAGAAATCTTTCTTCGAACCTCCTTCGAAATTCAGACCAAGTCAGGTCTTCCTCTGGCTCTCCTACGGTAACTCTATTCCACCAAAACAATGTTGCTCCCGACAATTGCCTTGAAGCAAGTCTTCACTTCTACATATCCGTCAAGCCGAGATCTGCAAATATCCTCTCATAATGCAATAGCCAATTTCCACTCCTACTGCATCCTCAGTTCCAAGAAAAGGCTTCCCCTCAAGACTAGCGTACTCCCTGCTTAGCTTAGCATAATTATTGCCAACTGGGGCCACCGGATTAGCTCCTCCAGCATTCCCTATAGCCACTCCCGCAGCTGCTCCAGTTTGCATCATATTCACGAAGAACTAATACATTATCCCCATATTAACTAGCAGAATCTCAGCACCAACATTAGCATTTTCATCTGGATTTGTATTTTCCTGTCGACCTTGGTTGATCCTAGTATTTGAGTCGAACATTTCCTCTTGTCATAGTGCGTCTTCCACCTTGATTAACTCTTCCATTTCCTGCCTCCATATCTTACTTCCCTACTACATACTTGGTATTTATAGCAAAGTACACATACGTTACTATAACGCTCACCCAAGCCCAACCATATTTTAGATTCATTAGATTATGCTTTAAAAACTATTAGGGTTTAAATTCCTTTTAAGTACATAAACCTCGCTCTGATACCAACTTGTAACATCTCACTTTCAGAGGCCCAAAACAAACCGCTACTGATGTTGCAGTCATCCGTAGTTGTTATTTCTTGGAGAATGAATGCGGCATAGTTAATATTGATACACAGGAACACATAAATATGAAATTAATTAAACTTCCAATAAACAAAATTTCTCATTTCATGCAAATAACAATTTAAGATTTAATTACATAATCCCAAACGTTACCCACATTCATATCATATATACATGTACAAAATATGATAATAGCGACATATGAAGATGTCTCCTTATGATGATCAGAGAACTAATAAATATGAACTTACAGTTCTTAGTACATCATAGCGGAAAATACAAAATAGCTCTTATATAGCTAACATTGCCTCTCGCACGTCTCCGGAAGCTTATTCGTACAAAAACCTGAAGGTCTCCCATTTCCATACTACTCAAATTAATTTTGAGTTCCCAACAGTTTGTGGAGAAACACAAACTTCGAGTCAAACAATAAGACAGGAATGAATAATCCCCTATCATCTCTTATCATAAATAGATATCTAGTGAGACCATGCCGCTTAGCAGAACGGGTTATCCCCACACTAGTATCAAAAACAAAACATAAAAATCACTTACTATGCTCCTGCACCAAAAATGATTAGTCTTAACATAATATGAAATAAAGCCACAAATCATATATATATATATATATATATATATATATATATATATATATATTGGATATCTTATCCACCCATTAACTAGATATCCCATCAAAAAGCAATTTATTAGATTTCCCATCTAAAATCCACTTATTAGAGTTCCCCTCTAAAATCTTTAAAATGACTATCCATTAAAACTTAAATAGGACTATCCGTCCCAAATTCATCAAAATAAATGTAGGTTATCCATCGTACATTGTTTTCTAAAAGTTGGTGTGGGCTATCCACCACACACTCTATAGTTTTCCTAGGATGATATGAACTCTTGGGTGCCAAATCCCAAGGCTAACCACCTTTGGCAAAACATTCTTCACTTTAGAAATTTGATGTGCGCTATCCACCGCACATTCCATGATTTTCCTTGGTTAACGAAGAACCCAACACTTAGACAATTAATATATCATGATCCCCATGATTATTTATAAAAATTCATGATTCCCATGATTAAGTATTTTTCCAAGGTGTACCACCTATTTAACCTATTCCCATTAGTAGCCCCAATTAGGTTAAATTAAATAAAAACACATTGATAGCCCCAATGTGTATTTTAGAAAGCATATTTTTATTTGTAACCCCAAACTATTTATCAAAAACACTAAATCCACCTTGGTGTCCCTAAGGTTTATAACATTCAATTTAAATAAGGATCCCCCTTACATATTCAAACAAAGATAAGTATTTTATGCTATAACGCTTCGAAGTAGCCCATTCGAATTAGCAAAACTTTACTCAAGAAAAATGGCTAAAAACAATCATTAAAAACATTTCAAATGAAGTCCCATTCAAAAGCAAATAACCCTCAGAATTTAGCCCCTTCAGAAGCCTTCCTTTCCAAAGCATCATAAAATGATACCTTTCAACTTTGTCGAAAGGTCCTGCCTTCGACCTTGTCGGAAGGTTTCTTTTTGACATAGTCAAAAGGTTCTAATTTTCGACTTTGTCGAAAGCCTAGGGTATCCCTCTTTTAAAACCATTTATAAACTTTTCGAAAGCAATGAAACTCAAAACCTTTCGAAATCATTGAAACTAAAAACCTTTCGACATCATTGAAACTCAAAACCGTTCGAAACCATTAAAGGTAACCCTTTCGAAACCTTTCGAAATCAAACCTTGAAATCAAAACCTTTCGAAACCAAAACCTTTCGAAACCACTCAAAAGCAGTGAAGTGTTGGTGTTGGAACCAACCCTTCGAAATCAATGGAGAGAGGAGGCAAGTTTTATAAAACAAGAGATAACGTTGACTCCATCTGGGTCGAAAGGTTTGGAAGAGGCAACTATGCTTCCTACCCTGTCAAAAGACAACCTTTCATCTTTGTTGGAAGGTTTCATTTAAAAAAAGAAAGGAAACCAATCGAAACCTTTTTCTTTTAAACTATTTGACAACGTCGAAAGCTTTTTATCGAAAGATAGCAGGTGTATTTTAACCAAAACTAAGTTTCATCTCTTACGAAAGCTATAACCTTTCGACCCCTTTCAATTCACTGCGTACCAGTCGCCTTATAACGACCTGTGAATTTTAATAATTAAGTTGGTTATTTTAAATTAAAATTTAGAAATTAAATTTAGATGGAAAAAAAAGAAAAAAAAACTTTATAAGTTAATATTAAATGAATGCTGAAATAAAATATATTGAATAGTAGTTGAATGAAAATGTATGTGAAAAGGTTTATGCAAGTTGATAAGTAACGATATTGGTGCAATAGCTATTAATTGGGAAAAATTTGCAAAGTTATATTTGAGTGAAATTGTAAATTTGAAGTAAGTAATAATGGACATAGTGAAGATGGCAATCGAATCAAATTTTGTCTAATTTTGAAGGTAATCAATAATTTATGAATTAAATGGTAAGTAATTAGAATTAAATTCTATGTTAATTGAAACTGAATGTAGATTTTATGTAATAACGTTAAGGCTAACTAAATTAGAGAATTTCAAATTATGAAAACCAATTACAATAAATGTTAGAAAAGTAATTTAAATGGTCATTGTTGAAATTATACGTTACCTCAATGATTATTAAAAGGGTAACGGAGGTGAATGAAAATGTAATAGAAACAATGCAAATTTAAGGTTAATGATTTATGAACTTGCATAAAATTCCAATTATAGAAAATAACCTAAATGTATGTTTGGCTATAAATTATACACAAGAAAATAAATGGATTAAGAATATAAATAGTAATTAGTGTACATACTTGCAAATAACTAAATAGTATGGAATGAAGCATGCATTAATGAAATAACTACGAACCAATGAATGTATTTAAGTTGTAAAAGTCATAATTGACTGCATTAAATAAATTGGGAATTAAATTCAAAGGTTATGTTAATTGAGAAATAGTACGTAAAAATTTGCAATGTGATTGATTCAAGGCTAGGTAAGTAATTTTAATAAATTGTAGTTGATATTTAAGTATGAATGTGAGTAAATTTGGCATTTAGTGATAATTGTTAAAATTTACTCATTCATCTAATTTGCTTAATTAGAGCTAACTCAATGACAACTTTGTGTTAATAATAGCTTGTAAGTGGAAGTAAATGTTAAATGGTAACAATTATTTAGGTTAACCATTTATTTAGTGTATTAAAGTATAACTGGTAACCGATTGCAATAAATATAAATAAATTATGACGTTAATGTTAATACAAAGTAATATTTGAAAATAATGTCAATTTCATTTATAATATGACAATTGGCTAATTTAAAGAATTGAAAGCTAGATTTATTTATTTAATTGAAAAGAAAAAAACTTTCAATAATTGAATTTATTGTGAATAAATGAAATATGACAGTTAAATTTTACGTTAAAGGAAATGTAGAGGAAATCTAAGATAAAATAGGGATATTAATGCAATATGATGTAAACCATGATAATTGTACCGTAAATTGAAATTTGGTTGAATAGCTAAATTTATGCATACCCAATTTATTGAAACAGATGGTAAAGTTTAATTGATTGAAATCAGCAAATTGGAAAATAAATTCAATTGATGAAATAATACGCGGTAAAATGTAATTTGACATAATCAATGTTAGGTAAGAAATTTTATTTTTGTCAATTGATAATAGGGTATGAATGGGAGTAGATTTGGCTTATTGTGATAACTATTAATTGTTTGCCTATGCATATAATTTAGTGAATTAGATCTAAATCCATTGAAATAAACGTAATTAATCACTACGTTGATATAAATTTAGTTGATTACTGGAAAATATTAGGGAATTGGATTTACAGTAATGTAAAATGTACCCATAAGATAATGATTGACTGAATTTAAAAGAATGGAAAGTAAGATTTTTAATTTAATTGAAGTGTAGAAAAATTCAATAATTGGATTTATGGCAAATAAATGAAATTTAACACTTAATTATTACGTTAATAGAAAGTTAGATGGAATGTAAGAATATTATGATAGTTTGCAAATTCAATGAAAAAAATTATCCGTTTAAGAATAGTGAATTGAATAATAGATATGAAACAAAATAATATACCATAAGAAGAACGTATTGAAAATAAATGGAAAGCTAATTTCATTGAAAATTTTGGAAGATTTAATGTATAATCTATAAACAATTGAAATAGAAGTTAAAACTTTAAAAGTGTGGAATTTGCAACATCTAATCCATATGAGGAATCTTTAAATTAAAAGGAAAGAGAAGTTAATTGAAATTTATGGCATTTAATATAAGAAACGTACATTTTTGGGTTAAATAGAAAGAGCATTTTTAATGAAAATAAAAGAACAGTTCGAGAAAAATAAAATGAACCTTTCATTTTAAAGATAAGTAAAATTTTATAAAAAAGGAAAAAATTTGAATTTTGAAACAACATTTTACATTCATTTTATAACAATCAGAGGCAGTATAGAAGTGATTTTAATGCTAACCCTATATTTTAAAGTAAATTAAATATTTTGAATCACGATTGCGCGCTAAGAAAAACGTCGTTTTAAATTTGAACTTCCAGTCTCGGTTCATCTTTTATGGTGTGCAGCGGCGGTCCCCAGTGGCATTAATTGGAGTGTTACATTTTATTTAATGTGTGTTAATAAAATTTAATTGGGTGTTAATAAGGTGTATATTTAGGGTTAATATAAATTAATTTAGCGGAGTAGACGTTTTGAAATTGGATCTCAAAGTTTTAGTACAACTGGTCCATTTGTTACTTTATATTTATTTGTTACCACCTCTTTGTTTAAAATGTATAAATTTTCACCTTTGCTACCTGAAGCATTCATTTCATTGGTTCCATCCTCCATTAGCCTCATTTCAATTTTCCAATCACACTGAACTTCATTATGCAAATATGACCCTATTTCATTTTCTCCCTCACCTGCTTGCAACACTTTTTCCTATTCCTTCTTGAAGCTTTGTGTTGCGTGAAAGCCTCTCCACCTCACCCAAGCCTTGCCACCACCTTGTTAGCAGGTACCCTAGTCTCCTCATCCCAAAACGTGAAATTTAGTATTTGTTTTATTTATTTTAATATCACTATATATATACACTTTATTATGGCAATAATCATCTTATAACTTGAATAACTTTCGCATACAATGTCCGATTTACGCACGATTTTTTTTGTTAGGATTGTATTGAGATTTGGCATTTTGATGCTGGTTTGGGCAGATTTTGAGGCTGTTGAATTTTTGAGTTTAAATTGGATTTTAATTCAATTTAAATCCAAAAGGTGAGTGTTTTAACCCACTCACAATTTCTAAAATTTCTTACGTTAGTTAAATTGATTTATGATGTGTTTAAAATTTTATTTATAGTTGTTTGGCATATATTTCATCATTTTCTCAGTTAAATTGCATTCATTTAATTTACGCGTTATTTAATTCATTTTGCACATAAACTGCCAGTTAAAAATTTTGTTAAATTTTTTATTGCATATAAACTGCTAGTTAAATTTATTTATTATTGCATATAAACTACAGTTAAACAGTATTAAATTCATTATTGAAAAATTTACTGTCAGTAATTAATTATTATTTATTGATGTGATTGTTTGAATTGGATGATAAATTGATGAATGTTTGATGATTGATATGATGGATGAATGAATGCTGTATTTTTATTGTATAAACTGCAAGTTATTATGCATTTTCATTTCATTCGGGATTACGGTTTGAAATGATATACAACCGCGTTTTATTTTTAAATTGCGGATTGAAATGGTAAATATCTGTATCACTTGACCATAGGATAGAAAATTTTATGCAGGCACCGCGGTGTGTGTGTGTATATATATATATATAATTATTTTTGAAATGATTTTCTATGGTTTTGGAAAGAATATGGTTTAATAAATATTAAATTTTGATATATATATATAGTAAAATTCTTGAATTAGGCTATGTATAAATCTGTTCCGAATTTTAAAACAAGCTAAATAATGAAGTTGATTTCGTTTATAGAATATGGTTAAGAATATATTTGAAATTCTATTGCATATAGAGTTTATAATAACTCAAATAAAAGTAAGGTTGAAGATAAATGTGAATATGATTTGAATTAAAGTATTTAAGAATTTTCCTTGAAAAATTTGTTTGAAATGTAAATAAATTAAGATTTAAAGGGTATGATCTTATAACTTGATTTTTGATTAAAGGATTTAAACGAATATCAAATTTATTATCAAGTTTATTTAATTAAAAGAATATCCTGTAATTAAAGTTTAAGGGTTTACCTGAATAATATTTGTTTAGTAAGTAAATATTTCAAATTTAAATAATAAGAATTGGATTTGGTATATATTAAATTAGCAAAGAATCCATTTTTAAATAGTGGAATATTTAAAGATGGAAATATACGAACTATAAAGTTTTGAAATATAGAATATTTAAGCTTTGAAATATATGGGAATTAAAATGGTTTATTTAGAGGTTCAAATTGATATTGGGAATTTATTGTGAAATTTGAAGAAGCTGTTTATTTTATAAAGTAATATAGTATTTGAACCATTAAGTATTAAAAGTTATGTTTCAAAGCTATGGTTTCAAGGTATATATATTTGAAATTATTTTGATTTTGCGAAAGGGATATTTATAAAATAAAAATGATATCATATTGATTTGGGGTTTTAAAAAAATATAAATTGTATCGCATTTATATGGTTTGAAAGAGATATTATATTCTGTTTTAAAGTATAAATTATTTTTAAATAACCGCGGTGTTATAATAACGTTTGGTTGTTGAAGAGACCGGGATCGGAAGTTGTCATACTCTCTGCCCACTCCGAAAACCACTTTAACAACCGTGTACGTGGTGGAGATTCCAGAATGAAGTAGGATGGTGGTGGCGTTTCCTTTAAGGTAAATACGTGGACCCAACTCCCGTGAGTTGGCATAAGGTAGCTAAAACAGGAGCGATCGACGGGTTAATTGAGGTAGCACCTTTGATCGGACACTTCCCTTCGATACTATACTCTGACTTTGGATTGTTTCGGTGGCCACCTTCACTTTTGATTTCTTTGATTTGGGGGAGTTTTTCCGAGGTGGGCGGTAGCTGCGGCTACGCGTTACCACCGACCCGGAAGCGTAATTGGTATATTTACCCTGGCATTGCCTAGTTGTGCCGTGTCACCTACCATACCGAGCTTTTACTACGAGCTTCTATTTGTGTCGTACCTATGGAGTGTCTTCTCGTAGTCTCCCGATCAGGAGATATGCAGGCACTGTATAGACTATTGGCACTATTATGTGTTAAGGTGGAAAATGTAAAGCCTTAACGCTATTTTAAAGTAAGTTTATTTTACAATTAGACACTATTATAATAGCAAAATATACTATATAGTAAATAGTTTAACGGATCCTTAGGAGATGTAAATCCCTAGCATCTCTTGAGTTACTGCACTCATATTTATTTCTGTTGATTTAACTTACATAAGATCTTTTAGTTCTGACTCGAGTGTTTTGTCTTTTCAATTCGCTCGGGTCAGTCCGAGCGTTTCAGGATCGAAGACTTTAGCTCTGGAGGACGAAGACGAAGATTTCTATTATTATTATTTATTGTATTCCACTACACTCATATTGTTCCGCTGCATTGTTATATGGTATGTGTAACTCTGATATATGTTGTATAAGTATAATCGAATATTTTTAAAAACAGCTTTATAAACTGTATATTTGATTATTATATTTTATCCTTCCGTTGTGAGATTCTGTTTTATTTTATTTCTTTCTCATTTTCTTATTTACCCCATAACAATGCGCCCTTTTGAACGGTTTGAACCGGCACGTGTGTCGATTTAAAGCGTGCGAAAAGGCGGGATGTTACACGCCTGGTACCATGTGCATTGATTTTTGACCAAGTCGAAAGGTTTGATATCTTTCGAACTTGGTGGAAGGTTTGGTATGGAGGTGGAATATCTTGCCGAAAGAGTTGAAATAGTAAAAATTGTACTTTAAATAGTTCTTTTGTACCCCACCTACCTTGTTTGTTTAAATCTGATTGGTTGCCAGAATTTTATATTCAAAAATTACTGTCGACTTTCCTTATTTGGAAATTTGAATAAATTTGAAAAAGCCCCTTTCTATTTATAATTATACAAAAAATTTAAGCCCCATTCCTTAAATAATTTTATAACTATTAAAACGTCAAGAAAAATTCTGGAAAATTTCAGAAAATCAATTAATATGTTCTCTTCAACATATTAAAATTTCGAAGTACATGAAGATCAAAACAATTCGGAATTTAACCAAAACCGAATAAAAACGTGTTAATTAATCCATTAACATTTAAAACACCTATGTCTTATCCAAACAAAGGTTTAACTGGTTATTTCCTAACCAAAACACAAATATGAATCAGATATAACCTATAGTCGATCAAAACAGAGAAAAACGAGATGATAAACATGAATATTCACCTTGATTTGTTGATTAGAGAATAAGATAATTTCCTAGCTTTAACTTTTTGGCTTTTCTTCAATTTATGCTCTTCCTGTAGCTTTTAATAGCTGGCTGAGAGTTGGTGAGGAGTTATAAATGAGAAAGTGAAAGTTTATTAAGGCGGAGGAAGAGATTTGTACTAAGAAATGTAGCCTCGTTTTCAAGTCTATCCCTTAGGAAAATTTCTCCTTCTAAATTTATTTAAGTCTTATTTTAGTTCATTCATTAAGGCACGGCCATTGGATTTATCAATCTCATCTCCCTAATTATTCACATTATTATATTTAATTTACCCAATTAAATGACCTGAATAATGTTAATTAAAATTCAAGGGCATTACAGAATGCTTAAATTTGGATCAATGTAATGGATAACACAAGTCGTCAGGTATGGATTATGCTTGGTAAGGGGTAGGTCGCTTTTCTCGAAAGCGATGGATCAACCTCTTAGGTTGTCGAGTATGGATTGTGTTTGGCAAGGATCCGGGTAGATCAAGGTCGTTAGGTATGAATTATGCTTGGCAAGGGTAGGTCACTTTGCTCGAACGTGATGGATCGACCTACTTAGGTCATCGAGTATGGATTGTGCTCCGTAAGGATTCGGAGAGATCAAGGTCGTCAGGCATGGATTATGCCTGGCAAGAGGTAGATTGCTTCGCGCGAAACGTGATGGATCGACCTACTCATGTCGTCGAGTATGGATTGTGCTTGGTAAGGATTCGATGAGATTGAGGATTTGGATTAGGATAACAACCCAGGGAGGTTATGGATTTGGATATCAGCTTTGAACAACTATGGACTTAGCTATAGCCCGGAGCGATTTTGGATTTGACTAACAACCTGGTCAGGTCGACGGTTTAGATAAAACAATGTAAAGAAATCATGGATTTGGAATTGGATATGGACTCGGAATGGTCATGGATTTCACTAAAGATCCAAAGAAATCATGGATTTGGATTGGCAAAGGATTGGAAAATATGGTTGTTGATGGATTATGGACTTCACATTATGAATTTATGGCAATTCAAAACACGCCTTCCTATTGCAGGGCATGTTATGGGGGCAAAGTGTTAACCTACCTTTTGCCAAGGCAGTATATAGGTAGATTTAACCCAACAGACTTCTCAATTATCGAGGCGATTAGTCCAGAGTGATGAATAAAAAACCCAGAAGTCAAGTACAAACGATCGAATAAAGTCAGGACAGAATGGATTTGATGGATAAATAGTGTAAGATGCTGAAAAATGGAATGTAGCTTAGTGACTGAAAGGGATCGGTATGGTTATGCTCAATTTAGAGGGATTTCATAGCTGATTGAAAGGGTTCGGCATGCTTTATTGGAAGGTATGGTTCACCATGCTTCATTGGAAAATATGCATCGGCATGCTTCACCGAGGGATGGATCGGCAAACTTCATTGAATAGGGGTCGGCATACTTAATCAAGAGGGTTCGATCGACTTCACGGAAGAGGGATCGACATACTTGATCAAGAGGGATCGATCGGCTTCACTGAAGAGGGATCGGTCAACTTCACTGAAGAGGGATCGACATGAATCAAGGTTCAAGTGCATTCTTGCATACAACAATCAATATATAAAGGTCTACAAGTCCAAAGCATATGAAATTTGGAGACCAAGTTATATGGACCCTAGGAAACCTACCCTAGAGATCGCATGTCATTTGGAGAGGTTGGAGGGATCGGCACTATTCCCATGGTAGGGTGGGTACCTATTCCTATTCAGAATTGGTTTGGTTGGATTTGCAACAAAGATTGATCGATAACTCGAGTTCTACTAATCTAATTGGCATGAAACTTATAGGCTAAGCACCATATAAAATGGAGAAGCTCCCCTAGGGATCTCAATACATTTGTAAGAGATTGGAGAGATCGGTACTTATCCCTCCATAGGGATCGGTAGAAATCAAGATTCAAACAACACCATTTCACAGAAAACATGATATCTCACAAATTGTAAGTCTAAATGACATGAAATTTGGAGGGGAAGTAGCTAACATCATGGTAGACAACCCATAGGGATCGCACCCCATTTGGATACCAAAATAGGTATCGGTAATGACCCCTATTATATTCCTCAATGGGCCTGGGAATTTTTGGATGGACTCGCCTCAGTCTTCTGAACCTTCAACAAAAATTTCAACTCGATTTGTGCGTGCCTTCCCCTATAAATACAGTAGCCATGGCATCAGAAAAAGGATCATCTTTCTGCTTCTCTTTATCTTCAACCTAGGCTACACTCTACCAATTTTATTCTTGGATTTTGGATTGTAACTATAAATAAACTTTAGTATAATAAAAAGGATTATTTTAGAGTGGACGTAGGCCAGAGTTAGCCGAACCACTATAAATCTGTGTTTTCAATTATTTGCTTTCTGATTGTTAATTTTGTTCTTCATTTGTTTCTTTTCATATTTCTATGATTGGATTGGATATTGGTGCTTTCACACAACTGGGTGTTGGTGATCATTTTTAACGCCAACATTTTGGTGCTTTCATTGAGAGGGACTTAGATCCGCGAATTTGGAAGCTAGGATCATAGAGTTGGAAGCTTAGATAATTGGATCTAGAAAGCAATGGCTGGGCAATCAACAAGGAGAGCGCTACTATAAAGGAGACATCATGGAGGGAATCAGGAGGTTTCCTAAGGAGCTGGAGCTAATCAAGCATCTATATACATCACCAGGGATGAGATGGAAATGATGATGGATGTTATATAGTAGAGAATGCTGAAAAGAAGGAGGAGATGATGCAGAATTTTCTCCAACAGATTGGACTAGCTGGAGCATAAAATCAAGGAGTTGAAGCTGCAGGAATCGTTGGATATCATAACCGGAAACATGAAAATGGGTTCAACAAACAAAGGAATAGAACAAAGTAGCCGGGGCAGTTCCCTTCCATCCTCGAGGGATCAGCACCGATCCCTCCAAAGGGATCAATACCGATCCCCAAAGGCTAGGGTACATGCCCCCGGGTCTGGTTGATAGTGATGTTGGAAGTCCTACGATCGGTCCCATGGAACTTGGTGCGAATCGGAATTTGGATGCTCTTCCAGAGGAATCGTTCTAGAATTCCCTCGTAGACTTGCGAGACGGCTTGGACATTATGATAGAGACTACCATTGGAAGACAATGACAGGTATGCAGAGATGATGAGGCGAGCTATGCATGGAGGATTAGTGAACATGGATTTGGAGGATGTAAATAGAAGTCCATTCGCTCCAGATATCAAGAATGCTAGGAATCCACCAGAATTCAAACTACCAACACTGGAAACTTATGACTAAAAGTCAGATCCAATTATGCATATGATGAGGTATATACGGCACATGGAAGTATTAGGGCATCAAAAGAAGTCCTGGCATATTGTTTCTCCCTGTACTTAATGGATGTAGTTGCGCTATGGTTCAGACGGTTGGAAAGCGATTCTATTAGCTCATAGGCAGAATTGATCGAAAGTTTTATAAAGCATTTTCGAGTTCACATTATGAGACCCAACGTTGTGATGACATCGATGTCAGTAAAGCAATGGGCAAGAAAATCACTCAAGAATTTCTTAGCCGGGTTTAATATGGTAGTTGTTTCGGTGGACCGACCAGTCCATCGATGATTTTTGATGGCAGTAGTGTCGAGATTTGCAGATAATTTAGATTTTGAGATATCATTGATACAGGATCCACACATGGATCTCGGGGAATTCTATTATGAAGCAGAAAGATTTCTGTGACAAGAAGATATGAAAGCTGATAAAAAGGCAACGGAAATTCGTATGGTACAGGGTGGAGAACTGCCCGATGGAAGCTTAGAAAAGGACAAGGCAAACGAAACATGGATAATAGCTTCAATGGATCGAAGCGATAGAGGAGGAACCCAAATTCTCTTCCTACCTGGAATTGAATGAAACCTTATAATGGATATATCTGGATACTAGAGGGAACCTTCCAAATCGGAGGCCGACAAGGAGGGAACCATCTGATCGCGAACGGACATCAGGAAAACACTGCATAATCCATGAATTGGATGGGTACAATACAATTGACCGCATGCATTCGAAGGATATCATTAAGGAACATGTGAGAAATGGTCAGTTACAACAATACATAAGGACTCGGGTTGCAACGGTGGAACAGGAGCAGCCACCGTCCACCTTGAATGAAAATGACACAGGATCAAGGCATCATCATCAACTTGTCATCAATTGATCGGTATGGCATGCAATAAGTAGCAAACTACTCAATAAAATGGCTAAGTCACTTACACATGTACGAGATCAAGGACGATCCGTAGGCATGCTCTGAGATGATAACACGTCCGGGAGCCAACGATAGAAACTTGTATATGAATATCCATGAGAGTAGTTTAAAAGTTTGACTTTTGAAATCAAACCTTAAACCTTTAAGTTCGAGGCTGAACCAGATAATAAAAATGTTTATAAGTCTCGCATGATCGTATTTGTATGATGAAATATGGTACTGGATTTATATTATTGGAAATCAACCAAGCGTCATAGCAATCAATGAAGAATTCAATACCTTAGAAAAACGATTTGACAAAGGAATGGTAATCAATCAGGAAGCTAGATGGACTGCATTTCAATAATTTAGACTTGTTACTATTCAAAGCACGTCATATTACTCACAAGACGTACTTTGGGGGGAAAGTGTTACCTGGTATCCTAACCCGGCTATATTGATCTGATTGCATAAGACAGATTCGACTTTTATCAAAAACGATGACCATGGAGCAATGGTTGTAGAACCCAAAAGTAAAGTACATATGGTTATATGAAGCTAGAATGGAACGATAAATGATGCAGGATGCTTGAAATACGGATTTCAGCTTGGACAAGCAAGGAGTCGACATGGCTTGGTAGTGCCATAGGGATCAACATGACTAGATAGACAAGGGATTGGCATGGTCGAAGCAAAGGAGGGCTCGGCATAGAAGAAGGAAGATGGATCAGCATAGTTTGTTGGCTTGAGAGGTTATACTTCAACCCTATGAGAAAGGGATCGGCATAGCTTATAATAGGGATCATTACAGCTTGATAATAGGAAAAGGATCGATATACTCAAATCCATCAAGAAGGGATCGGCACATGCCAGAAACTAAGTGTGCTATTGCCTTCAGGAATCAATATTTTGGGATCTAAAGGTCTATGGCAGTTGAGATTTGGAGAATAAGGTATATGGACCTTAGGGGACCTACCCTAGGGATCGCATGTCAATGGCCTAAGAATGAGTGATCGGCATATGTCCATTTTGAGGGTTCGGTAGAAAATATCTTGCAAATGGAGTTGAACCAAAGATCCATCATTAGCATGAGCTCCACTAGTTCAAATAACATGATATTTGAAGAGCCAACATATCAAAGCATGAGGAAGCCACCATAGGGATCGCTGCCCAAGAATCAACCAATGAAGGGATTGGTACTGATCCCTCTTCATTGGGATTTGGGCCTAGCGACCCCTCTGGTGGACCCATATGGATTAGAAGGTCCTATAGCCAAAGTTTCAGAGATTGGTGGTTACCTTTACCTATAAATACTGGCTTAAGGGGTCATTCTGAGGATCTTTATACTGTTGGTTACATTAGCACTTATTGTAATCAAGTTTTTTCTTACTTCTTGCTATTTGTTGATTTGTAATCAAACTATTAGTGAATCGATAAAGATAATTTTCAAAGTGGACGAAGGCATACAATGCTAAACCACTATAAATTCCTGTGTTCTTGATATTGCTTTGATTTGCTTGTTAGTTTATTCTGTTCCTCTATTTTAATTTTACATTCTTCATTTACTTCACTTCCTAAATCTATTCTTGTGTGTTTGTGACCAATTTTCTACCTTTAATAAAATTCAATTTGTATTAATTAAAAATATTTTTCATATTTCCTTTTTTTAATTTAAACAATTTGAATATACAAATTCAATTAGACAATGCATGCATATGTAAATTCATATAACATACACAAAATCTAATCTGCACAATCAAATGATGTAAATATAAATGATAATAAAATTAGAAGATTACCTAAAGAGGCAGCCTATGATTTACACCTTGAATGAAGATTTCTCCTCGGATCTCCAAGGTCACCGGCTTTGCAAGAGAAGGTTGAACAATTTTATTATATTTGATTTTTGAATTTGATTTTTGATAAAATTTTGGAAATGTTCATTTGATTTCTACCATGAAAGATTAGGAGGAGAGATAAAAAAAAGTGAATAAAAATGAATGTCTATGGAAAATGAATTAGTGGATTTTCTAAATTGAAAGAACGAAAACTTTCTTATTCTTTTAATTAAAACTTCTACAGTCAGTTTCTTTAGTTTTGTATCTCTTCCTCTCTTTTTTATAACTCTTTAAATCAATGGGTATGGAGGGTAGGGTTTCGCATCGATACCCCTCCACTTGCCTTTCTTTTTACTTATACATGCGAAAGGGTGGGTGCCGCTCACATACCTTTCGACACGGTTGAAGCCACTTGTTTAAACCCAAGTATACATGCGGAAGTATGTCATCGTCACCCTAAGTGTTTCGAAGGAATAGATTTTGCGTAAATCTCCTTAAGGGCTATGTATTTTTTCTGTTTTCAAACTATGGTTTCGAAAGTAAAACTTTCAGTTGGTTTCAAAGCTATGCTTCCATAACTTCTTACTTGAACCCAATGCCTTCGAAAGGTATGGTTTATGTGTTTCGAAAGGTTTCATTTAAGTGTTTCAAAAGATATTGTAACGACCCAGAATTTCTGTCATTTGAAATTCAGATATTTAATTGATTTTAAATATCAACAAGTAAAATTTATAGGTCGAATAATTTGTTTTTCGAATATTTAGATTTAATTTGATAATTAAATCGATAATTTAATATTTGGAATTACTGAAATATTTGGGAATTGAGATTAATGTGATTAAAAATGATTTATAAAGTTATATTAAATCATATTGGAGTTAAAACAATGTTTGTGAACTTTTAAAATTGAATTAAAAGTTAATTTGTGAAAACTGAATATTTTAATATTTAATCGACTAGTGAAAATAGCCATTTTTTAAACAGCCTCGGATTTCGAAGAAACTAGTTTCATCGGATCCGTAATGTTAAATTATTGTATGGTTTCAAATTTCGTGTCAATCGGATATACGGTTTGTCCGGGCAAACCAAAAGGCATAGAAATTTGGTTTAATCGATTTAATTTAAATTTGATCGTTTATTTCCGTAACTCGCACATATGATCGAATTAGCTCCCAAAACATATTCCATTGCGTCCGGAACGCGGGGTAAACCCTAGAAACGCCGGTCACCGTGTGAGATTTGGAGTTCGAAAAATTTCGAGTGAATAGTAATTTGAGAATTTTCTATAAAAACACCTCAACTTTCACATTTGCAAACATGATGGCTAGGGTTTGTTTCAGCCGGCCCTAAGAAAATAATGGCCGAAAATCTCCTAATTTCTTCCACTAATCTCTCTAAATCCGTCAACCTTCATCAAAATCCTCTAACTACAAACTTGTAGAGCTAGGTGAGATCTTGAGATCCATACGGTGATGATGATTATTGGAGCGACGTGGTGGTGGGAATTTTGCCGTGAAGCCCGGCCGTTCGTGCGCGAATTACGACAAGGATGGGGGGCCGAGCTCGCTAAGATTGCAGCCGAAGATGGAGCAAGCTATGGTCGTACATTTGGAGTTGTTTGATCGACTCCTCGTCGATCGTAGGTGACGCGTGTATTAGGGTTTGCACGGTTTGGTTGGGTTCTCGGTCGCGTGTGTATACTGGGGAGGAAGAAGATGTGGAGCGGCCTGGATCTAGTTTCAAAACGTGCGGCCATGATTATTTAGGGTAAAATAATAATAAAATTTGTAAATTTATATATGTATAATAATTCATGAATGTTTAAAAAGCTATAACTTGTTCATACGAGGTCGAAAAATCACGAAACAAGTTGCGTCGGCTTCGTTTTGACGAGCACTACGCAATGGAGCTGGTTTGGAGTCGTTTGGAGCTAGTGAAAATTTTGGGTAAAATTAAACGCACGTTTAATTTTATTCGAAATAAAACGCTACAACTGTTATCGGAAACTCAAGGTGAGAACTTCTCACTCAATCGAATTGTTTCGATTTAAATTTTTAATAGTTAGATTTAAAATTGCTTGATTGTGTAATTGGATGATAGTTATTATCCGTTGTATTGAAATAGACCCTATACGCCATATATTAAGCGGATGTTATTTATTAAACACATATACTGCGATAATTCCAACTTGTATGGAATTGGTATTATATATGTATTTGGAGTTGATTTCCCGCATTATATAGCGGATGAGACCCTATTGCGCCGCATAATAGCGGATAGTATTTTATAAATCCCATATACCGCGATATTCCGTCTCGAAGCGGAATTGGTATTGTGCAAACATCTTTGGATGCAGGAAAACAGGTTGGAGGGATCCAACTGGATTCCTCAAACATTTAAATTGGTTTCAATATTGTGTGTTGATCTATTTATAATCTGCGTGATTATCTTTGTGATTGAAATCGTTAAAGGCTAAATTTTAGACGAATATATTTTTGGTATCGTTAGATGCCGAAAATAAATAAAATTTGATTTTTGAAAATTTAAGTTGAGAATTCATAATAAAATTAAATTTTGGAAATGATTCATTTTAAATAAATAAACGTTGAAATTTTTATGTTATAAAAATTATGATTTTTGTGAAATATAACCAAAATGTGATTTTTGAAATAAGTAGTTGATTTATTTATAAAATGGTTCAAATTGGGATTTTTGAATTATTATAAATGATTTATATAAAAGATTTATAAAATTGATATTTATAAATTAAAATATTGGAATTATAAAACGAGTTTTTATAAGTGTTAAAATGAAGTGTAAATGGATTTCATAAGTGGATGAAATCTATAGATTTATAAATTGTGAAGTTATAAAATGAATAGATTTTGTAAAATAAAAGATTTATAAGTAACTAACTTATAAATTGGATTTTGGCATGTAAATGGGATATGGATAGAATTTGTTAATAAAGTGATTTTATAAGCTGAAGTTGTCATAAAGCATAAATGGAATTTATAAACATTGTTTTATAAATCCGAAATTGACTTATTTTGATAAGTTTAATTATTATAGCTTATTAGAGGAAATATATCCACGATTTTGGACGGTGAATAATCCTTTAAATAAAATATGTAGAAATGATGAATTTGGTAAATGAAGTATATTCACGATTTTGGACGATGAATAATATATTAAAGAAATATTTTGGGAAAGTGATATTTTAAATAGAATTAAAACGATTCAAAAATGTTTTAAACTGTGTTAAGTATCGAAACCATAGATTTCAACATTCATTGTTGAAATAGACGTTTTCGAGAAATAGAAGGAAATGGTGGACTATAACACTGTTGTTATAGTAAATGATTTCCGAAAGGAAAAGTTTTGTATAGTATTGGGGTTTATATATCTATCTTAATTTTGAATCCCTATACTAGTGATTTTGGGTTGTCGTAACGATGTTTTACGTAACATTCGTTTTGACCCAAATAAATGTGTTTAAGAGAATGTTTTCCTTAAAGAATAAAATATATACTTAATTTGGATTTAAGTATATTGAATATTTTCCAAATATTGAAAATAAATGGATTTATGAATTACTTATTATTAAATAAGTATGTAAATGTTTTCCAATATGAAGTGAATGTTTTGAGATTTTATCTTTTAAAGATAAATTGAAAGTGAATAATTGAAATCGATTTGAAAAATCGTATAACAAGGTGAATATTTGGAAATGTAAATTCACAATGGAAATTTATGAGGGAATTTTTTTTTAAAAATAAACATTGATTTATTTTTAAAAGTGTGGAAATAAATTTACGGATTTGGAACGTAAATTTAATTAATCGGTAAGGATTTATTTGATTGGTTTAAATGAACCATTTTGAAATAAAAGTTGTAAAGGAGAAAAGTGATTTGAAATCTGTTTTCAAATGGTTGGAGTGTGGAAATTATATCTTATAAAGATATTTTTGAAAATAAATAATTTGGAGAATTATTTGAAATCGGGTTATGTTGTGAATATTGATTGATAGTTAAATAACCGACTATCAATATTGACCCTTAAATGGCTATTGATTGTGAATTGGTTGAAAGTGAATGCTATACTTATTTTTAAATTATTGCGCTCGTTATTCGGATTACCCATTCTGAATAGTGATACGACGTAATGGATGGCATTGAAGACCGGTGTTGAAGACCGGGTATTTGTGAAAACGATAGGATGACCTATCGATTGTCTCTGCACCGTTAGCTACGGTATGGAGATTTCCTTTGTGATAGGAAATTCGATCGGGATTGTGAATACCCGGATTGCAAGGGCTTCTTTGGAAGTGCCTTCGGTTCTGTTCGAACCCGGAACAGACTTGTATGGTTACGTGTCTGACATTACATTTTGAGATATAAAGCAGATTTCTTTCAAATACATCTCTGTTGGTGGCGGAGAATTTATTCTCTTAGCTTAACACCCTTCTCTGAAACCTACGAGTTCAGAGGTTTTGTAGTTGAAGGTTATCAGCGATATACTCCCAATTTGGTAATGTGGCATGCTGAGTGTTGCTGTATGATGATTATTTATTGATCATTTGTTGATCAAAGCATGGCTTTGTGAAAAAGCGTAGCTTTGTGGACGAAACTTCATCAGACCTCACACCCCAAAAATGGTCAAAATAGGAATATGCGGCAAGGTTATGAGGGTCGCGCCCTTTAGGGCATGTCATTTCCTTCTGGAAAAGGGTGTGTCAGGTATGGAGCCCTGATGCTTAACCTATGTGGTTGCTCCAATCTCATTTTTCTGTGTGGTTGTTGCTTGGTGATAGAGGGCCCTCGGATAAAGGTCCCAAAGGACCGGGGAGTGGCATACTCGAGAAGTAGTTACCTAGTTACAAAGGTAACCCGGCCTTGTGTTGGCAGAGATCCGGTTAGGTTCTCGGGACGTCCCGCCAGAGGCGATCCCATGTGGTAGTAGGAAGTTCCTTAGCCTGACCATTTGTTGGAAATCCAAAGAAACAATACGAGCCTTGTACGGTTTTAGTTGTAGAACCTCCCATTTAATATGGTAGCTATAGCAGGCATAATATAATGGTACCTATGATGGCTAAGATTTATATTCTATTTTCGAAATGCTTTCATCACTATGCACTAATAATAATATCAAAAATGATTTGTCTTGCATAGTAAGCATCTTTGACTATCATAAGGAGAAATCTCCTCCAATTCTGCGTTTGCATTGTGTGTGTACGGGGAGGCCTTATGGTAGTTTCATTTTCCAAAAGCATTGCGGATATTTTTCCACTTCCCTTGCTGTTGTTGTTTTAAAGATAAATAACTGTTTTGAGTTCTCACACCAGTCCCATGACTGACCTGGAGTTTATTGTTCTCTTCCTAAACTCTGGGTGCCTCAAATTTTTCACACGGGCAGTCTAGAGTCAGGTTATCAGGTCATTCTGGATTCAGAAGTGCTATGGAGCTCAGGTGGCGAGCTGGATGGCGAGACGTATTACTTGTATATGATATTACCTTTCCGCTGTAAATTCACTTGTAAGGGCATGTTTGTATAACTGTCCATTGTTTGTTGTATTGTATATTGTTGTGTACACTCTGATGATAATGTAATGTAATAACTGATATAGTTCTCTGCTTTAAAGATATTCATTTATCCACTATATGTTGTTCCGCTACGATATGTGAGATTCTGATATTGTTTTTGTTCTGTTTTCTTACTTCTTCTATCTTTTTCTTCTACCTCTTCTTTTTAACCCTAACAATTCGGTTTTCCGACATTCGATTATGCGGCATTTGATACAGTGGACGTAAGAATGCCGACCTTCGGATCCCGGCGAAACCGCGTTCGTTACAACGTGGTATCAGAGCATTGGTTAAGTGACAACCTTGGCTCTGTTGGGGATTACTCATTAGAGATAGAGTCAGCAGTACTCTAGAATGAGTTGAGTGTAATAATAGATATGAGCACGTATTTGTTAGTGAATATGAAATTGTTTTGTATTGTGTTGACTTATCAGTTGATTGTTTATAGATTCTGGTCGATGCAGTCTAGCTAACTGAATCGATAGGGGTTTCTAAACTCTTAAACGAGATAAACCGACATAGTATCATTTTAAATTGGGTGAATGAAATAATTTCACCTCGATTATATTTTATATATAAAGGATTAATTTTTCAGAATTATCAGAGTGTATGTAAAAATGAATTGTTTGATTGTTGAAAATGTAAGAAAATATATAAGTGAATCAAAGTTGTTCGAATAATTTGAATAAAAACAACAATTGTGAAAGAATAAATTATATAAAAGCAATAATTGTATAAGTATAGAATTTTAATTGAAATGATTTACAATTGTGAAATGATCTTATATAAGTAAAGGGAAATGGTGAAATTATATAAGCAAAATTTATAAATGTGATTTATAAATAAAAGAAAATTTTGAAAGAATTTAAAGCATTGGATTCACTGCTGTTGCTGGGGAATAATAAGGGTGATGACTAGAGCATCATCAGTATCATTTTTGCGTTTCTGCGTGATGGATTTGCTACCATGGTAAATTGAAATTGAATTTTGTTGTGACAAACAAATTTGAAATTAAAATCCAAGTTAAAGTTGATGAATATAAGTTATCAAGTTTTGAACTTATAATATGAGATAATAAAGATTTTAACTTTGGTAAAGTTGAAATAAATTTAAATTAGTATGATAAAATGTATGATTTGAAATTTAACTAAAGCAAGTTAAATAAATTAAATCAGATTTGGAAGTTGAATAATAAGTTGTATAACTTATTAAATGTGAAGATGTATGTAAAACCAATTATTAAAATGGTTAAACAACTTTGTTAAGCAAAACGAGGTATAAATCTGAATAAGTGATGAAATTGACTTTGGTAAAAGTTAAATAGAATTTACTTTGGAGTTGGAATTTGAATTGGATTAGATATGTTGTTGAAATGGAATTTAAGTTAGGTTAAACAAATGATGTTTAAAAAGGAATATAGCTTAAGTAATGTTGAATGAAGTTGATTTTGGTATCGAAGTAAAATAATGAAGTGAATTAAATGAATATGAATTCGAGTTATATAAAGGAGATTCAACTTTATTTGTAAAATAAATTAGTGACTGAACTAATGAATTGAATATTAATCAATCGAATGTGATAAATTGATATGAAATAATGAATGTAAGTGTTAATTCATTAAAGCTAATTAAATGTGTTAAACCAAATTGAAGGTAAACAAAGTGAATATGAATGTTGAATGTAAAGTGAATAAATTCGGTTGTGTTGAATATACATTGGTTGTTATTTGATTGCTAATTGATTGTATGTAAATTCATTAAGCGCTGATGAAATTGAATTAGTGAAATTGAAATCTAAAGCAATTAAATTCAAATTGAAAGTTAAGTAAATTTAAATTGAATGGAAATTGATTGAATTGAAAGTGAACCAATCTGAATGTAAACTAATTGAAAATGAATAAATGAATGTCGTTGTATATGAGTTGGTTGTAAACAATTACAAGTAATGTTGAAATCATATAAGTTGTTTATAAACCTTGTTTAGTATGCATTTCTTTTAATATGCATGTATTGTAATTGTTTAAAAGAGTAAAATGTTAATAACTTCTTATGTATGTCACTTACATATTTATATTGAGTAAGTACAGGTACTGGGACTACCGTTAGCGGGATTTGGGTTGCGCAAAATGCTAAATAAATAAATGCATTGCTTAAAAATGCTAAAAAGGTACGCCTACGCAATAAAAATAGGAAATATGAACTGTTTTTCTGTTTTCCGACCGTGTGGGTCGATGTATATATATTTATATCTATTGTGATATTTTAAAAGCTCCTCCGTACAAAGGAGGTTATGGCGAAATTTTTTGAAAATTTAAGGCATTAGAAAATTTTCGAGAAATTTTGGAAAGAAAAATTTGTGAAAACTAAGTTTTGATTTGAAGTTAAAGGTTAAACGATATAGTTGGTTTTGAAAGGATAACTATATACGGATTTGAAAACTTAGTAAATATTTGTAAGAGGTTTAACTATTGAATGTTTGGAAAAGTTAAACACTTAAGAGATTTGTAAACCAAATTTGAACGGTTTGTTTTGAAAAGTTAATGGATTTCAAAACTTTTTCTTACTTGGTAATTTCGATGACGAAATTCTTTTAGGGGGGAGTTTGTAACGATCCAGAATTTCTATCATTTGAAATTCATATATTTAATTGATTTTAAATATCAACAAGTAAAATTTATAGGTCGAATAATTTGTTTTTCGAATATTTAGATTTAATTTGATAATTAAATCGATAATTTAATATTTGGAATTAATGAAATATTTGGAAATTGGGTTTAATGTGATTAAAAATGATTTATAAAGTTATATTAAATCATATTGGAGTCAGAACAATGTTTGTGAACTTTTAAAATTGAATTAAAAGTTAATTTGTGAAATTTGAATATTTTAATATTTAATCGACCGGTGAAAATAGCCATTTTTCAAACAGCCTTGGATTTCGACGAAACTAGTTTCATCGGATCCGTAATGTTAGATTATTGTATGGTTTCAAATTTCGTGTCAATTGGATATACGGTTTGTCTGGTGCAAGCCAAAACGCATAGAAATTTGGTTTGATCGATTTAATTTAAATTTGATCGTTTATTTCCGTAACTCGCACATATGATCAAATTAGCTTCCGAAACATATTCCATTGCGTCCGGAATGCGGGGAAAACCCTAGAAACGCCGGTCACCGCGTGAGATTTGGAGTTCGAAAAATTTCGAGTGAATAGTAATTTGAGAATTTTCTATAAAAGCACCTCAACTTTCACATTTGCAAACATGATGGCTAGGGTTTGTTTCAGCCGGCCCTAAGAAAATAATGGCCGAAAATCTCCTAATTTCTTCCACTAATCTCTCCAAATCCGTCAACCTTCATCAAAATCCTCTAACTACAAACTTGTAGAGCTAGGTGAGATCTTGAGATTCATACGGTGATGATGATTATTGAAGCGACGTGGTGGTGGGATTTTTGCCATGAAGTCCGGTCGTTCATGCGCGAATTACGACAAGGATGGGGGGCCGAGCTCGCTAAGATTGCAGCCGAAGATGGAGCAAGCTATGGTCGTACATTTGGAGTTGTTTGATCGACTCCTCGTCGATCGTAGGTGACGCGTGTATTAGGGTTTGCACGGTTTGGTTGGGTTCTCGGTCGCGTGTGTATACTGGGGAGGAAGAAGATGTGGAGCGGCCTGGATCTAGTTTCAAAACGTGCGGCCATGATTATTTAGGGTAAAATAATAATAAAATTTGTAAATTTATATATGTATAATAATTCATGAATGTTTAAAAAGCTATAACTTGTTCATACGAGGTCGAAAAATCACGAAACAAGTTGCGCTGGCTTCGTTTTGACGAGCACTACGCAATGGAGCTGGTTTGGAGTCGTTTGGAGTCGTTTGCAGCTAGTGAAAATTTCGGGTAAAATTAAACGCACGTTTAATTTTATTCGAAATAAAATGCTACAACTGTTATCGGAAACTCAAGGTGAGAACTTCTCACTCAATCGAATTGTTTCGATTTAAATTTTAATAGTTAGATTTAAAATTGCTTGATTGTGTAATTGGATGATAGTTATTATCTGTTGTATTGAAATAGACCCTAATACGCCGTATATTAAGCGGGTGTTATTTATTAAACACATATACCGCGGTAATTCCAACTTGTATGGAGTTGGTATTATATACGTATTTGGAGTTGATTTCCGCATTATATCGCGGATGAGACCCTATTGCGCCGCATAATAGCGGATAGTATTTTATAAATCCCATATACCGCGATATTCCGTCTCGAATCGGAATTGGTACTGTGCAAACATCTTTGGATGCAGGGAAATAGGTTGGAGGGATCCAACTGGATTCCTCAAACATTTGAATTGGTTTAAATGTTGTGTGTAGATCTATTTATAATCTGCGTGATTATCTTTGTGATTGAAATCGTTAAAGGCTAAATTTTAGCCGAATATATTTTTGGTATCGTTAGTTGCCGAAAATAAATAAAATTTGAATTTTGAAAATTTAAGTTGAGAATTCATAATAAAATTAAATTTTGGAAATGATTCATTTTAAATAAATAAACGTTGAAATTTTTATGTTATAAAAATTATGATTTTTGTGAAATATAACCAAAATGTGATTTTTGAAATAAGTAGTTGATTTATTTATAAAATGGTTCAAATTGGGATTTTGAATTATTATAAATGATTCATATAAAAGATTTATAAAATTGATATTTTAAATTAAAATAATGGAATTATAAAATGAGTTTTTATAAGTGTTAAAATGAAGTGTAAATGGATTTCATAAGTGGATGAAATCTGTAGATTTATAAATTGTGAAGTTATAAAATGAATAGATTTTGTAAAATAAAAGATTTATAAGTAACTAACTTATAAATTGGATTTTGGCGTATAAATGGGATATGGATAGAATTTGTTAATAAAGTGATTTTATAAGTTGAAGTTGTCATAAAGTATAAATGGAACTTATAAACGTTGTTTTATAAATCCGAAATTGACTTATTTTGGTAAGTTTAATTATTATAGCTTATTAGAGGAAATATATCCACGATTTTGGACGGTGAATAATCCTTTAAAAAAAAATATAGAAATGATGAATTTGGTAAATGAAGTATATTCACGATTTTGGACGGTGAATAATACACTAAAGAAATATTTTGGGAAAGTGATATTTTAAATAGAATTAAAACGATTCAAAAATATTTTAAAATGTGTTAAGTATCGAAACCATAGATTTCTACATTCATTGGTTAAATAGACGTTTTCGAGAAATAGAAGGAAATGGTGGACTATAACACTGCTGTTATAGTAAATGATTTTTGAAAGGAAAAGTTTTGTATAGTATTGGGGTTTATATATCTAACTTAATTTTGAATCCCTATACTAGTGATTTTGGGTTGTCGTAACGATGTTTTACGTAACATTCGTTTTGACCCAAATAAATGTGTTTAAGAGAATGTTTTCCTTAAAGAATAAAATATATACTTAATTTGGATTTAAGTATATTGAATATTTTCCAAATATTGAAAATAAATGGATTTATGAATTACTTATTATTAAATAAGTATGTAAATGTTTTCCAATATGAAGTGAATGTTTTGAGATTTTATCTTTTAAAGATAAATTGAAAGTGAATAATTGAAATCGATTTGAAAAATTGTATAACAAGGTGAATATTTGGAAATGTAAATTCACAATGGAAATTTATGAGGGAATTTTTTTTTAAAAATAAACATTGATTTATTTTTAAAAGTGTGGAAATAAATTTACGGATTTGGAACGTAAATTTAATTAATCGGTAAGGATTTATTTGATTGGTTTAAATGAACCATTTTGAAATAAAAGTTGTAAAGGAGAAAAGTGATTTGAAATCTGTTTTCAAATGGTTGGAGTGTGGAAATTATATCTTATAAAGATATTTTTGAAAATAAATAATTTGGGAAATTATTTGAAATCGGGTTATGTTGTGAATATTGATTGATAGTTAAATAACCGACTATCAATATTGATCCTTAAATGGCTATTGGTTGTGAATTGGTTGAAAGTGAATGCTACACTTATTTTTAAATTATTGCACTCATTATTCGGATTACCCATTCTGAATAGTGATACGACGTAATGGATGGCATTGAAGACCGGTGTTGAAGACAGGGTATTTGTGAAAACGATAGGATGACCTATCGATTGTCTCTGCACCGTTAGCTACGGTATGGAGATTTCCTTTATGATAGGAAATTCGATCGGGATTGTGAATACCCGGATTGCAAGGGCTTCTTTGGAAGTGCCTTCGGTTCTGTTCGAACCCGGAATAGACTTGTATGGTTACGTGTCTGACATTACATTTTGAGATATAAAGCAGATTTCTTTCAAATACATCTCTGTTGGTGGCGGAGAATTTATTCTCTTAGCTTGACACCCTTCTCTGAAACCTACGAGTTCAGAGGTTTTGTAGTTGAAGGTTATCAGCGATATACTCCCAATTTGGTAATGTGGCATGCTGAGTGTTGCTGTGTGATGATTATTTATTGATCATTTGTTGATCAAAGCGTGGCTTTGTGAAAAAGCGTAGCTTTGTGGACGAAACTTCGTCAGACCTCACACCCCGAAAATGGTCAAAACAGGAATATGCGGCAAGGTTATGAGAGTCGCGCCCTTTAGGGTATGTCATTTCCTTCTGGAAAAGGGTGGCGTCAGGTATGGAGCCCTGATGCTTAACCTATGTGGTTGCTCCAATCTCATTTTTCTGTGTGGTTGTTGCTTGGTGATAGAGGGCCCTCGGATAAAGGTCCCAAAGGACCGGGGAGTGGCATACTCGAGAAGTAGTTACCTAGTTACAAAGGTAACCCGGCCTTGTGTTGGCAGAGATCCGATTAGATTCTCGGGACGTCCCGCCAGAGGCGATCCCATGTGGCAGTAGGAAGTTCTTTAGCCTGACCATTTGTTGGAAATCCAAAGAAACAATACGAGCCTTGTACGGTTTTTGTAACAATCCGGGATTTGCATTACCAATTAATAAATAAAAGTTAGGATTTTTATTTATTTTAATGAAGCGTAAAAGGATTTGGAATAACAAAATTTATTTGAAAAAGGCTATTTTAATTAAATGGGAAATATGGGATTTTAAAATGAGGATAAAATGTTATTTTTGGAAAGTTAAATATTTTAGGAGAGATTTTAAAACGGGTTTGGGTAAGAAAAATGAGTTTTATAAACATACATGAACACTTAGACTAATTTTTGGAAACATGTAAATAACCCTCTTCTTTTTGGGTTACTAAACTTAACCCAATAACCCACCCTAAACCTCCTCTATAAATTATCTCAAACTCTCCTAACCTCATTCATGCATCCCTAATCAAAACCCTAATCATTTCCTAAAGCTTTCTTAACAAAAATGGCCTCTATCTTCATCTCCTTCTAGTTTTAGCTTATGCAAGTCATTCTATGCAAAGGTAATGCAAATACCCACCTCAAATCCATTTTTATATCTTTCTAATTTCTGAAATTTATTTGGTAACACATGTTTTATGTGTTTTTTTGATCTTATAGCCTCCTAATCATCTTTTTCTAACTTGGGTTGATGCTATAGTGGTCTTTGTTGCTTTCTAAAGAGGTATATTGCTAAAAACCTCTTCTAGTATGTGTTTAATCCTCTTTTGATTTCAGTAATCATTTAGTAACACATGTTTTATTATGTAACATGTGAATCATAGCTCTTTGATCAACTTTGCTTTCATTTTGGGTGTGCACATAAGGTGTTTGTGATATTGCTTCATAAGGTAATGCTAAGCTTTGGCCCTTTGTTTCCTTCAATATAGTGTATTAATCATTATATGGTAATTAGTGATTGATATTGGTGAAATTTGACACCAAAAACTTGAAAAAAAAACACCCCAAAATCACTAAAATAAGCAATTTTAGCAGGCTGGATTGTTTTAGGCTGAAAACAGGGCTCTGAGTGCACCAGGACAGGCCTGGGCTGCACCCAGGCTGCTGCCCAGGCGCAGCAGGCTAGCCGGTAGCGGGCCCGTCCACATGGGCTGGCGCGCACGTTTATCACCCCAGCCCGCATGGGCTGGGGGCTTGGCATATCACCTAGCCCGCATGGGCTGGGCGCGCACGTTTATAACCCTAGCCCACATGGGCTGGGGGCTTGACTCATCACCCCAGCCCGCATGGGCTGGGGGCTTGACTCATCACCCCAGCCCGCATGGGCTGGGGGCTTGCAAATTCTCCCCAGCCCATGCGGGCTGGGGGCTGGACCGAACCAGGCTGCACCATGCAGTGCAGTTGGTTCTAAAAAAAAGGGGGGGCTGCACCCACTTGGTGCAGCCGGGTTCCGAGTCCGGGTTGCACCATTTTGGTGCAACCGCTTCAAATTGTTGTTTCTACAACGAACCTTTGGGCTTCAATTGCTAATCAAAATTTGTCGAACTTTGGTTCACAACCATTCGGAATATTTTCCAACGCAAATATTGGTTTTCAGTGATTTTCTGATTTATCGATTTCTTTGAGATTTGTCTCTAGATTTCGTACACGGGTTTTTATGTACTATTTTAAAAGGATTTTTCACTCCTAAATGGCTTTCGAAATTATTATATAATATTATTTTTAATTATTAAATTAATTACACCATAATAGGAGAGTTTTCAAAAGCCGTTTTAAAGTGATTTCAAAATCAATTATAAATCCGTTTCGCACCATTATTTTCTATAATAAAAATCTCACACTCACTTTTAACACGTCGAGCGAAGTGGAAAGGTGCTTAAACGGTTAGGAAATCTCCGGCCTATGGAACCGTGTGTATTTTCTTTCCGGTTAATCCCCGACCTATTCGATTGATCGTTTTGACCTTTGGGTCTAGTTTACCGATGATACGAGGTGGACTTTTTATTGTTTGGAGTGTGAGCTTGCTATTGGTTAGTAAACCGTTTAGTGCGAACGTGGGGTATGGGACTCATTGTTAACACTTTACGGGTTCCTCTCCAAGAAGTTTGTGACACATTAGCCTCTGGGCGGCCAGTACTGGACCTCTGGGTCACCACGCCTCTGGGCAACCGTCTCTGGACACCTGCTCTATGGAGCAGTTTTTCGGCATGTGCCTCTGGGCCTATATCCTTCTGGGAAGGATCTCGTCGTCTCGCGCGTTTCGCATCTGTGCGAGTGATCGATCACAACTTTACAGTACTTGGAAATAACGACTCTGGTCGGTGCACGTGCTATACTTGTATTATTTGATGATTTTTATATCCATTCGAGTACCGCCATTCGGTGTTGGTTCTATGGAACCATACGATGTAAGTGCGATTACCTTGTGGATTCACAATGTCTCTGGACACTGCTTTTCAGTATTCGATTTCATTGACTTTTTAGTATATCCCTATTGCTCCTTGGAGCATCGATCTTTGCTTGGGCATTGATTACAGACTCTGGTCACTCTTGGGGTTATTGCCTGTGGGCAACTTTATATAGCTTTGGCTACGCCGATGATATGAGGCGATTTTATTTATTTAACACTTTGGTGTTGATATTCTCTTTGGAGATTTTTAATGTTTATTGATGATTAGGGATCGTCATTATGTTCATGTAGTCCATAATACTCTTCTCTTTGGAGAAGTACTGTTTTATTTATGTACCGCATTATTATGTTTATCTCAGTTTATTAACTGATTGTTTAGCTAGCCTGACCCGAGTGTTTTTTCGCTCGGGTCAGACCGAGTTGTTTCAGGTTAGGCCTCTGGACTTAGCTTTCTGTGCTTCCGCTTGGACATTATCTGCTATGCTGATAGATAGCTCTTTATATGTCCACTATTTTGATACTCTGATTATTCAGTCTCTTATGTACATATTTTGACTCACATGTGTGAGCGGTGGCTTTGTACCCACCTTTTGATATTTGGATCTGTATTGACGATATATTGTACCTATGTTCTGTGACTGTTATGTGACTGTTCTGTGATGATGATGTTGTCATTTAGTATTATGTTTGTTCTGAACCTATTTTCCTTAGCCATTGTAATTTCGTTATAGATATCTATTGGATACGTCGAACCACTTGAGAAAAGAAAACCACCTATTCGACGTATTCGGTAGTTAGTTATAGCTTGATTACATATGGTCGCTTCCATTATACTCTATTCTCCATTCTAGTAGACAGTATTACTCCGTAATACTCTTTACTAGAGTGGGTCTCGGAGTGGGGCGTTACAGTTTGGTATCAGAGCTAAGGTTCAGAATTAAGCATAACAAACACACAATAGACACGTAGTATAATACGTTACAATACGATCCAAATTGAACATCACCACCTTTAGATAGATAAGTTAGGAATAGTTGTAGGAATCTGTTATATTCCGTAATATTCCTTAATGAATTATCTATCTTTGAATCGTGCTTAACTCCTTCTTACCTTATCTTTCAGTATGGCTGGGAGAGGTAGAACCTCTGTTCTTCTGATGCTGGACAGTCCAACAACCCTCACCCAGAGGGCGTATACATGACCACGGACCAGATCATGGAGCTGGTTCGTAACTCTCAATCGCACTCTCAGTCTCCTGCAGCAGTTTCTGATGCACCGCGCAAGTCTGCTTTTGCGCGCCTCTGCAGCGACTTTATTCATCTTGGAGGGAAGTCGTTCAATGGCTCCGAGACTGTTCTTGAGGTCCAGGCTTGGATCAGAGTTTGCGAGCGTAATTTTACTCGCATGACCCTTCCTGACCATGACAGAGTTCTTGTTTCTTCTAGCCATCTTGAGGGTCGTGCCTTGGATTGGTATGAGCTCCTTGTTTCTGAGACCGATGAGGCCACTCTCACTTGGGATCAGTTCCGAGAGCGCTTCTTGCTCAAGTTTGTTCCCGAGTCCGAGAAGATAGCCCTTGCACGCCGCTTTATTGACCTTAAGCAAGGGAAGACCTCTGTTACTGACTATTCATCATCTTTCGAGGCCCTGTCTAAGTATGGCCTCGAGTTCATTAGCACTTCTTATAAGAAGAATCTCAAATTTGTAGAAGGCCTGAAGAAATATTTGAAGAAACAGCTTATGCTCCAGCTTAAACTCCCTTTTGATGAGCTAGTTGACGCAGCTCTTCACCTTGAAGCGGTGGAGCGTGAGAGAGACATCGATGGGGATGGTGAGGGTTCCAGAAACCCCAATCAGAAGCGGGGTCCATTTCAGAATACCAAGCCTTGGAACAAGAAGAAGAAGACTGGCAGTTCTACTTTTCAGACTCAGCCTCAAACTCGTCCTCAGTCCCAGACTCCTGCTCAGCCTAGTGGGACACGTCCTCTGAAGAAATGCTTCAACTGCGGTTCTCCAGATCACTTTATTCGAGAGTGTCCCAAACCTCTCTATTGCACCTTCTGCAAGAAGGAGGGACACAGGATCTCCACTTGTCCTACTGCACCTCCTAGATCTGGCAAGCTTAATGCTGCCAAGGCTCCTACATCTTCAGCTTAGCCTCAAGGTACGCATCCTTCCGTTCTCGAAGGTTCTATTTTATTTCATGGTAGATCTTGTAGAGTTCTCTTTGATACGGGTGCCTCTCACTCATTCGTATCAAAGGAGCTAGTAGATGCTTTATCCTTGGATGTTACTTGTCTGGTTTCTTCACTAAGGATTGTGAATCCCATTGGTGGATCCACGACCCTTAGCTTGCTTTGTGAGGATATGGATATTGATCTTTGTGGATTTTCTTTCCGTGCGAATCTGCACGTTATGGAGTATTTGGGCTTTGACATGATTCTTGGCATGGATTGGCTCGCTTAGTACAACGCCAAAATCATTTGTTCGGAGCGGATATTATTTCTTCGTCATCCTGACTCGTCCGCTCCGTTAGCTATTGCTCTTCAGGATGTTGGGATTTCTGATATTACTTTATTTTCTCTTGATTCACGAGATGAGGATTTGGACATATCTCGTATTCCTGTTGTTCGGGATTTCCCCGATAAATTCGAGCCAGTATCAGGCCTGTCGCCAAAGCGGGCCATTGAGTTCCACATCGATCTCATTCCAGGCTCCCACCCAGTTGGGCGTCCTCCAACGAGAATGTCTATTAAGGAGAATGAGGAACTCAGGAAGCAGTTAGTTGAGCTTAAGGTGAAGCAGTTCATTTGGTCCAGTTCTTCGCCATGGGGTGCTGCTGTGGTCTTCGTTAAGAAGCCCGATGGCTCTCTTAGACTTTGCATTGACTACCGCAAGCTTAATGAGTTGACCATCAGAAATCGTTATCCATTGCCATGGATAGACGATATGTTTGATCAGTTGAGTGGTGCGAAGGTCTTTTCCCAGCTCGACCTTGCCACCGGATTTCATCAGCTCCGAGTTGCGGACGATAGCATTCCTCTTACCGCTTTCCGCACTCGTTATGGTTCTTTTGAGTGGTTGGTCATGCCCTTCGGCTTGACGAACGCACCGGCTTTCTTCATCGATCTTATGAATCGAGTATTTCGGGAATACATCGATAGATTCGTTCTGGTTTTCATCGACGATATTCTTGTTTATTCTAGATTCGAGGCAGAGCATGCTCATCATTTGCGGATTGTCTTGGATACTCTTCGTCAGCATCAGCTTAAGGCCAAGCTCTCCAAGTGCCATTTTTGGGAGAGCAAGGTCAAGTTTTTGGGCCATATTGTATCATCTGAGGGTATTTCTGTCGATCCTGCCAAGATCGAAGCAATTCAGAATTGGAAGTAGCCCGAGAACGTTCATGATATTCGCAGCTTCCTTGGTCTGGCGGGTTATTACCGTCGGTTTATCAAGGATTTCTCTCGAATTGCACTTCCCCTTACGACGTTGACTCGTAAGGGTGTTCACTTTATTTGGTCTGATAAGTGTGAAGCTTTTTTTCAGCGATTGAAGGAACTTCTCACTCATGCTCCTATCCTTGTGGTTCCTGAGAGTAACCAGGATCTTGTTGTTTACACCGACGCTTGTGGTAGCGGCCTCGGTGTTGTGCTTATGCAGAAGGATCGGGTAGTTGCTTATGCTTCTAGGAAGCTACGTCCGAATGAGGTTCGCTATCTGACTCATGATCTTGAGTTGGCAGCTATCGTCTTTGCCTTGAAGACGTGGCGTCACTTTCTATTAGGCGAACGCTTCACTCTTTACACCGATCATAAGTCTCTGAAGTATCTTTTCAGCCAGAGAGATCTCAACATGAGGCAGCAGCGACGGCTTGAGTTTCTCGCCTCATATGATTATATATTCAGTATACCCCTGGCAAGGGGAATCGTGTTGCAGATGCGCTGAGTCGCAAACACTCGGCAGTTGTTTCTATGATGATCGCCGAGTGGAATGTTCTTGAGACTCTATCTTTATGTGATATTAGAGATCGAGCTCCATCTTCTGATGCTCCTGTCTTATTATCCAGCTTGGAAGCTCGTCCCATCTTGTTGGATCGCATTGCCCATGCTCAGCCGCAGGATCCAGACCTATTGCATTTCATTCATCTTCTCGAGTCAGGATCCAGTGATGAGACATTGCTAGACTATTCTATTGATTTTCATCGGTGCCTTCGGAGGAAGAACCGTATTGTTGTGCCATCTGATCCATCACTTAGGCATGACATTCTGGACGAGTGCCATCGCACTAAGTACACTATTCATCCCGGGTCGAGTAAGATGTATGCCGACATGTGTCGCCTATTTTATTGGGAGGGCATGAAGAGGGATGTTGGAAGTTATGTAAGCCGTTGCATGACTTGTCAACAGATCAAAGCCGAGCATCAGCGTCCATCTGGTCTTCTTCAGCCGCTAGAGATTCCATTGTGGAAATGGGATCAGATATCCATGGATTTTATTGACGGTCTGCCTCGATCGAGGTCAGGCCACACTTCTATCTGGGTTATTGTTGATCGCTTGACCAAATCGGCCCATTTCATTCTGATTAAGTCCACTCGGACTGCACCTCAGTTGGCCAAGCTCTATGTGAAGGAAGTCGTTTGACTTCATGGCATTCCTAGCTCCATCGTGTGTGATCGAGACACCATTTTCACTAGTCACTTCTGGAAGTGCCTACAGTCAGCTTTGGGCTCAAAGCTGAATCTCTCGACTGCTTATCACCCTCAGACCGACGGTCAGACTGAGAGGGTGAATCATGTTTTGGAGGATCTTTTGCGCTGTTGTATTCTGGATTTCGAAGGTAGTTGGGAGGATCACTTACCGCTTGTAGAGTTCTCCTACAACAACAGCTTTCAGTCTAGTATCGGCATGGCACCTTTCGAGGCTCTCTACGGAAGGCCATGTCGCTCTCCTGCATGTTGGTTAGAATCTGGCGAGAAGCTTATTCTTGGTCCAGATTCAGTTCGGGAATCTTCTGAAAAGATTGTTCTTATCCGTCAGAGAATGGAAGAGGCACAGCACCGCCAGAAATCCTACGCGGACAACCGTAGGAAGCCTCTTGAGTTCTCCATTGGTGATTTTGTCTTCATTCGGATTTCTCCCATGAAGGGGGTTGTGCGTTTCAGCTCTACAGGGAAGTTGGCTCCTCGCTATGTTGGACCATTTCCTATTACGGAACGCATCGGCCCCGTTGCTTATCGTGTGGCTCTACCTGCTCATTTTTTCGGAATGCATAACGTGTTCCATGTTTCTCAGCTTCGCAAGTGTGTACACGATCCTGATTCTATCATTGAGCCGCATGTCGTGCCTGATTTAGAGATCTTACCTGATTTATCTTTGGAGCAGCAACCTCTTTGTGTGCTTGATTCAGAGGTTAGACGCCTTCGCAACAAAGAGGTTCCACTCGTGAAGATTCAATGGTCACTAATCCTAAGGACTGCACTTGGGAGACCAGAGAATCTATCGAGCGCTCTTACCCTGGCTTTCTCCCATCTTCTTCTGCGGGTAAGAATTCTCTATTTTATCTCTATCACTTCTTTTGTGGAATTGACGTTATAGACGACATCTATCTTAAGGAATTGCGGGCATGCAATTTTCTTAAGGGGGGAGTCTGTAACAACCCGGGATTTGCATTACTAATTAATAAATAAAAGTTAGGATTTTTATTTATTTTAATGAAGCGTAAAAGGATTTGGAATAACAAAATTTATTTGAAAAAGGCTATTTTAATTAAATGGGAAATATGGGATTTTAAAATGAGGATTAAATGTTATTTTTGGAAAGTTAAATATTTTAGGAGAGATTTTAAAACGGGTTTGGGTAAGAAAAATGAGTTTTATAAACATACATGAACACTTAGACTAATTTTTGGAAACATGTAAATAACCCTCTTCTTATTGGGTTACTAAACTTAACCCAATAACCCACCCTAAACCTCCTCTATAAATTACCTCAAACTCTCCTAACCTCATTCATGCATCCCTAATCAAAACCCTAATCATTTCCTAAAGCTTTCTTAACAAAAATGGCATCTATCTTCATCTCCTTCTAGTTTTAGCTTATGCAAGTCATTCTATGCAAAGGTAATGCAAATACCCACCTCAAATCCATTTTTATATCTTTCTAATTTCTGAAATTTATTTGGTAACACATGTTTTATGTGTTTTTTTTGATCTTATAGCCTCCTAATCATCTTTTGCTAACTTGGGTTGATGCTATAGTGGTCTTTGTTGCTTTCTAGAGAGGTATATTGCTAAAAACCTCTTCTAGTATGTGTTTAATCCTCTTTTGATTTCAGTAATATTTAGTAACACATGTTTTATTATGTAACATGTGAACCATAGCTCTTTGATCATCTTTGCTTTCATTTTGGGTGTGCACATAAGGTGTTTGTGATATTGCTTCATAAGGTAATGCTAAGCTTTGGCCCTTTGTTTCCTTCAATATAGTGTATTAATCATTATATGGTGATTAGTGATTGATATTGGTGAAATTTGATGCCAAAAACTTGAAAAAAAACACCCCAAAATCACTAAAATAAGCAATTTCAGCAGGCTGGAATGTTTCAGCTTGAAAACAGGGCTCTGAGTGCACCAGGGCAGGCCTGGGCTGCACCCAGGCTGCTGCCCAGGCGCAGCAGGCTAGCCCGGTTGGGCTAGCCGGTAGCGGGCCAGCCCGCATAGGCTGGCGCGCACGTTTATCACCACAGCCCGCATGGGCTGGGGGCTTGACTCATCACCCCAGCACGCATGGGCTGGGGGCTTGGCATATCACCCAGCCCGCATGGGCTGGGCGCGCACGTTTATCACCCCAGCCCACATGGGCTGGGGGCTTGACTCATCACCCCAGCCCGCATGGGATGGGGGATTGGCATATCACCCAGCCCGCATGGGCTGGGGGCTTGCAAATTCTCCCCACCCCATGCGGGCTGGGGGCTGGACCGAACCAGGCTGCACCATGCAGTGCAGTTGGTTCTAAAAAAAAGGGGGGGCTGCACCCACTTGGTGCAGCCGGGTTCCGAGTCCGGGTTGCACCAATTTGGTGCAACCGCTTCAAATTGTTGTTTCTACAATGAACCTTTGGGCTTCAATTGCTAATCAAAATTTGTCGAACTTTGGTTCACAACCATTCGGAATATTTTCCAACGCAAATATTGGTTTTCAGTGATTTTCTGATTTATCGATTTCTTTGAGATTTGTCTCTAGATTTCGTACACGGGTTTTTATGATCTATTTTAAAAGGATTTTTCACTCCTAAATGGCTTTTGAAATTATTATATAATATTATTTTTAATTATTAAATTAATTACGCCATAATAGGAGATTTTTCAAAAGCCGTTTTAAAGTGATTTCAAAATCAATTATAAATCCGTTTCGCACCATTATTTTCTATAATAAAAATCTCATACTCACTTTTAACACGTCGAGCGAAGTGGAAAGGTGCTTAAACGGTTAGGAAATCTCCGGCCTATGGAACCGTGTGTATTTTCTTTCCGGTTAATCCCCGACCTATTCGATTGATCGTTTTGACCTTTGGGTCTAGTTTACCGATGATACGAGGTGGACTTTTTATTGTTTGGAGTGTGAACTTGCTATTGGTTAGTAAACCGTTTAGTGCGAACGTGGGGTATGGGACTCATTGTTAACACTTTACGGGTTCCTCTCCAAGAAGTTTGTGACACATTAGCCTCTGGGCGGCCAGTACTGGACTTTTGGGTCACCACGCCTCTGGACAACCGTCTCTGGACACCTGCTCTATGGAGCAGTTTTTCGGCATGTGCCTCTGGGCCTATATCCTTCTGGGAAGGATCTCGCCGTCTCGCGCGTTTCGCATCTGTGCGAGTGATCGATCACAACTCTACAGTACTTGGCAATAACGACTCTGGTCGGTGTACGTGCTATACTTGTATTATCTGATGATTTTTATATCCATTCGAGTACCGCCATTCGGTGTTGGTTCTATGGAACCATACGATGTAAGTGCGATTACCTTGTGGATTCACAGTGTCTCTGGACACTGCTTTTCAGTATTCGATTTCATTGACTTTTCAGTATATCCCTATTGCTCCTTAGAGCATCGATCTTTGCTTGGGCATTGATTACAGACTCTGGTCACTCTTGGGATTGTTGCCTAGGGGAAACTTTATATAGCTTTGGCTACGCCGATGATATGAGGCGATTTTATTTATTTAACACTTTGGTGTTGATATTCTCTTTGGAGATTTTTACTGTTTATTGATGATTAGGGATCGTCATTATGTTCATGTAGTCCATAATACTCTTCTCTTTGGAGAAGTATTGTTTTATTTATGTACCGCATTGTATGTTTATCTCAGTTTATTAACTGATTGTTTAGCTAGCCTGACCCGAGTGTTTTTTCGCTCGGGTCAGACCGAGTTGTTTCAGGTTAGGCCTCTGGACTTAGCTTTCTGTGCTTCCGCTTGGACATTATCTGCTATGCTGATAGATAGCTCTTTATATTTGACCACTATTTTGATACTCTGATTATTCAGTCTCTTATGTATATATTTTGACTCACATGTGTGAGCGGTGGCTTTGTACCCACCTTTTGATATTTGGATCTGTATTGATGATATATTGTACCTATGTTCTGTGACCGTTATGTGACTGTTCTGTGATGATGATGTTGTCATTTAGTATTATGTTTGTTCTGAACCTATTTTCCTTAGCCATTGTAATTTCGTTATAGATATCTATTGGATACGTCGAACCACTTGAGAAAAGAAAACCACCAATTCGACGTATTCGGTAGTTAATTATAGCTTGATTACATATGGTCGCTTCCATTATACTCTATTCTCCGTTCTAGTAGATGGTATTACTCCATAATACTCTTTACTAGAGTGGGTCTCGAAGTGGGGCGTTATAGTTTTAGTTGTAGAACCTGCCATTTAATATGGTAGCTATAGCAGGCATAATATAATGGTGCCTATGCTGGCTAAGATTTATATTCTATTTTCGAAATGCTTTCATCACTATGCACTAATAATAATATCAAAAATGATTTGTTTTGGGTAGTAAGCATCTTTGACTATCATAAGGAGAAATCTCCTCCAATTCTGCGTTTGCATTGTGTGTGTGCGGGGAGGCCTTATGATAGTTTCATTTTCCAAAAGCATTGCGGATATTTTTCCACTTCCCTTGTTGTTGTTGTTTTAAAGATAAATAACTGTTTTGAGTTCTCACACCAGTCCCATGACTGACCTGGAGTTTATTGTTCTCTTCCTAAACTCTGGGTGCCCAAAATTTTCAGCACGAGCAGTCTAGAGTCGGATTATCAGGTCATTCTGGATTTAGAAGTGCTATGGAGCTCAGGTGGCGAACTGGATGGCGAGACGTATTACTTGTATATGATATTACCTTTCCGTTGTAAATTCACTTGTAAGGGCATGTTTTTATAACTGTCCATTGTTTGTTGTATTGTATATTGTTGTTGTACACTCTGATGATAATGTAATGTAATAATTGATATAGTTCTCTGTTTTAAAGATATTCATTTATCAATTATATGTTGTTCCGCTGCGATTTGTGAGATTCTGATATTGTTTCTGTTCTGTTTTCTTACTTCTTCTATCTTTTTCTTCTACCTCTTCCTTTTAACCCTAACAATTCGGTTTTCCGGCATTCGATTAAGCGGCATTTGATACAGTGGACGTAAGAATGCCGACCTTCGGATCCCGGCGAAACCGCGTTCGTTACAGATATGATTAAGGGCTTCGAAAGAGGATGTCTAAGATTTTAAGTAATGATTTCGAAAGGTCTATTTCCAATACATTTGAAAGGAAGGTTTTGGCGTTTCTACCCTGACGTTTTCAAGGTTAAAATATTTATATAGTTTTGAAGGGATAGATAACCCTATTGATTTTAAGTTTTCATCAACATTGTTTTATGTAAAAAGCATATATCATGGCATAGGTATTTTGAGTAAAGAAAAGAGTATATTTTCCTTGTTTAAGTATGATTTAAATGGGTTAAATCAATTTGCAAGAAATGTTTTAAGGAAAAGTGTATAGGTTAGTTAACCCTAAGTATATAACTCAGATATTAGAAGACCAGATGAGACGGGTGTAGGGTCGTGCCCTATACTTTAGCTAGTAGCCCATAGCTAATATAAGTCCAAAATTCCAGTGTGTAGGGCTTATCACAGGTAAGACTAAAATGATGTTACACACAGAAAGGAATACACCGAGTAGAGGTAGGTTATTGGTGAACCTGCAAAATAATTAGGATCATTTGATCCTAGAAGAAGTAAGTTAAGGACAGATTGTCCAGTATTGTATCTAACAGAAGTTGAAATATTTATTATATCTGGTATGCCCGAGTCAGCCAGTGGTTAATAGTCAGTCTGATGAAACTATATTGTTCAGACAAATATTCCATTGATTACCTGATTTATATGCATATATCTTATTGCTATTGCTGTTATAATTAGTTTGATTGCAGGATTTTGATTTGCAAAAGATATGATTTTAAAAGGTTATTGGTGAGGGGAAACTCATTCCGCTAAACGGCATGGTCTCACTTAATATCAGTAAACCGAGACATAATAGAATTATTTACGCCAGGCTTTATATCTGACTCAAGTGTATGTTCTTCCCTTAAACTCTCGGCTGCTCAAAATTAAATTTGAGTAGATTGAGAGTTAAGGACTTTTCAAGTATAGTAGGTTGGACGAATAAGCTTCCGAAGACATGTAGGAGGCAAAGGTAGCTATGTATGAATTATTTGGTATTATTTCCACTATGATGTATTTATGACTAATATCTCTATCTATCTAGTACTATGATGATCCAATGGGGCATCTTCATATGTCGCTCTTGGCATAATTTGTAATAAATATATTTGATCAAAATCTAGGAATTGTTTTGGGATTATATAATTGAACATGAAATATTGATTTGAAATGTAATCAGAAAAGCATTTTCTAAAATCCTTGTTGATTTTATTTTATATTCATGTGCTTTTGATATTATGGATACCATTTAGCATTACTGTGTTTTGTCACCGAAAGTTAATACTATAGATGACTGCAGCATCTGTAGCGCTTAGCTTCGAGCCTCAAAATAGAGGATGTTACAAACTAACAATGATACCACTTGTTCTCTCTACATGCTGGTGGTAGCGAACAATGGTAGCAAACAATGGTATCTAGAAATGGTTTTACATTCGACCTCTTGCAGTCTCATCATCAATGTCAATCATCAAATATAAGCATCATCAAAAAATGTGTGTTGCATACTACATAATATCAATCCATTTGGCTCCAACATTTGAATTTCTCATCTTGGCTTACCTTTGAAGTTGCATTAGTGTTTACCATTTTTATCCAAAGTTAGTGAATCTCCACTTCATTTTTCTAGGCTAATAAACATTATAATTATCACTCATAAAACGTGTAGAACAACTTGAAATCTGCTTCCATCGTAGTTGCTCCTTAGCCCATCTTCGTGCCTACATGTTAGGAGAGGAAGTGACTGGTCTAGAAAGAGATGTCAGACCACATTCGTTTATAGTTGAAATCTCTGGAACCCAACTTGTTTATATGGCAAACTATTAATATTAACAACTGTACCCTTAAGAACCCAAATTTGTTTACTTGTTTATTTATGTTCTTATTTCGACGGTTTTTATAACTATGCCCAATATTTCCACACTTCACACATTTGGGAAACACACTTCTCCCCCTAGCAGTGTTACTGGTCATTTGTTTATAAATTGACTCTTTTTCAAATCCAAGTCCTTTTCTTTTATTTACAAAGAGTTGATTTTCTAATAACATATTAAATGATTTTTCTCCAATGGAAATTTTTGAATAATCAACTCAGGTTCATTAACTTTGGATTTTAAAAGATTATTCTCATCTATTATTTAAAACAACGACTAAAAGCAATATGTCTCTTTTTAAGCACATCTCTTATCAAGCATATCCAATCCATTTTCATTGATATCCTAAATATGAAAATTAATAGATTTTAAATAAATTTCCACCATATACTTCCAATATGAAAAATCTATTTTATTAACAATAAGAAGACTGAAAATGCACTAACTCTTGCTAAAACTATAGCGGCTAGGATAAGACATTATATCAGGTTTTTCCTAACAAACATGCTCTACTACCACCTATTAGTATCATGCAATATACCCTAGAGGGGGTGAATATGGTATTTAAACTATTTCGCGGATAAATAGATAAATAATGCAAAAATATAAATGCAAAAAACAAATAACACACAGATATACCCAGATTCGGCCTAAAGCCTACTGTTGCCCCCAAAGTAACTACTAGGACAATATACTCGATGTTTGCAACACCTATAAATTTGCACTCTCCGCTAACCTGAATATACTAACCCTATGTTATTAACCCTATCTGGACGCAATACCCTGAGACCAGAATCTCTGAACTACAACATGTAGCTCACCTAAAAAAAATTTAAAGTTCAATAAAAAGAAAATACAAAACAAACACAATAATAATAAAAATTCGACGACAAATTTGAAACAATGTAAAATAGATTATCTTCTTTCTTCATGTGATTGCATTGCTGAAGATGTAGCTTTCTTCGACTGTGCACTGCTATTCTAGAGTTATTTGGCCAACACTTGAAAGAGCTTGCTCTGTTGCTCATGTTGGCTGCTGTTTGATGGAGGTGCTGAATAGGATGGTATTGTTGTTATTGTAAAAGTGTCTCTCGTCTATGTTTGGAGTTTGCTGATTGAGATGTACTTTGTCTTGAAAAGATGATCCTATTTTGATACTGAAATGCTTATTTTTCCTATTGTAGAATAGATTTGAAATACGTCGCATGAGTAAGGCTTCTGTAGAGATTGAGATGATAATGAACAGAATTGTATAAAGGAGATGGCATTTGATAATCGGATTTTGTTTGATAGATGAAGCTTTGTTTTTATATCCAATGATTTTTTTTGATGTAACATGCAATTTTTATAGGCTTATGTAGGGGTTGTGTAGGTATGGAAACAAATACATGTGAGGGTATATGGAAAAGGAATTGATCTACGAGATAGTTTGTATCCTTATACACAAAATAAGTTCTGTACATAATGGGAAAACAAATATGTGTGAGGATATATGGAGCATGATTTGATTTGTGAGATTGTTTATTTCCCTACATATGAAATAAAATCTGTATACAATGGGAATCGTGCTATATTGTATCATTTAAAATATATCATTTGTGTATAGAATTCTTCTCTTCTATTCCCTATTTATTTCCCTTTCTTCATATATAATGCCTCTAATTGTGTGTGTATTTCCTTATTTCTGATTTGTATTTGTTTCCCTTTCTCTATATATACAGTCTTCAATTGCATACTGAAATCTTTCCTCCCTCGGTTCCTTATTTATTTCCTTTTCTCTATATATGTAGCCTTTTATTATACTAAAAAGAAGCTTTTTCCACAACCAGTAGATATACAACCCTAGACAAATACAATAGATATAATATATATTTGTTAATATGAAATGGAAATTAACTGCAATATTTGACACTATTTTTTTATAATAACAAATATATAATACTATACAAATAAAAATATATCATATGAGATGCAATGAACGATAAATTAAATAGAAACATAATTGTGTTTTGATGATTTTTAACTGTAACACACTTTGAAAGCAAAATCAATTATAAAAATATATCTATTATTGTCAAACAAGACATATACTCCATAAGTATAGGAAGAGAATTTTGATTCCCTCCATGATTGCTTCGATCCTTCGAAGTTATCTTTAGCTTTTCGCTTTCTTTTGTCTCCACCTTATCCTGCTTTGGACGGTCCTCCATCATTGATAACATTTACTTCGGCGTTCTCAGCTTCAACATCTCCATATGTCAGATGTATCTCATTAGACAAATTATTGGATCTGTCTTTCCATCATACATTTCTAATGTCAAAAGCTTGAAATCAAGAGGATTCCTCACATACCTAATGTTAGGGGTAAATGGATTTCTGTTTACGTCCTTCAAACTCTAGTCTGGTGGTCTACCCCTTATTATACTTCTGACCAACTCAACGATTTAGTGGTTGTCATCCAATGGAGGTCTTCAATCAACGGCTGCATCCCCCACCCCTCACCCGGCATTCCTATGGGCTCTGGCACATACTCCTCCGGTCGATATGCATTTGCATTTCGACTCGCGTTTCTGGCTCTAGCATCATCCGTTCTCAACATCCCAGCTCACTATAAGCTCGAACCAATATTGGCTCCGAGTAAATCCCTATCGATATTGAGAGGATTGAGGTCAGTACCGATCGATTCTGGTTATGGAAGCACTGTTCCAATGTGCTCTACTCCAATTTTAGATATTCCTACGTTGGCTTTCGGCCTTTGGTTCTAAATTTTAGCAGCTTCAATTGTTCCTTGTTGTCCTATCCTTTGGAAAAACCCTCCAACATTTCCTGTTGTCAAGCCATTATTCCATCCTACATCTCATTCATCATTCTCTCCATATCCTTTTAATCACGTAGATGAATTGATTCGAATTTATGGACACCTCCTGGCTGTCTCCATGCTCTAGTCGACTCTCTCTAATCATAGATCTGGTGTTAGGCCTCTTCATCTTCTCTAAACTTCAGTTCCAAACTTTAGTTGTAAAATCTAGCACTTTCTCAATGAAAGCACTAAATGTTAACGCCAAAGTGGCACAACATCCAACACCCTATTGAAAATTGACGTCTAGCAAGAAATATCAAAAAAGGTAAAAGGAACACTAGAATATTTATAGTGGTTCGGCAATATCTGGTCTATGTCCACTTTATATTTTGTTTATTAGAGGTTTGAGAGTCACTAGTACAAGCGATTTACTGATCTAAAGCCTAGAACAATAAATAGTTGCTTCCTAAGCAACTCTAATGGAGGAGAGATGGGAGATGAAGAAGAAGAAGTGTCAAAGGTTCATTTCTACCTGTCATAGGGTCTGTATTTATAGGGGAGGTGCCCAATGGAACCAAAGGCCATGAAACACAAGGTCCGAGTCCAAGTCCAAAGGTGTGAAAGAGCAAAAGGTCGGTCTAATCATAAGTTAAACCCACTCAGTACTGGGAGGTTCCTCTCGGTACCGAGAGGTTTGTGTTGGTGGAAACCTCTAATTCCTCTTCCACTCTACTTCCTATCTCCGATCCGTTGCATTTCAAATATTTTTCCTTGAAGATCGAGTTGTTTCTGATAACTTCCTTGATTTTGCTTGTCTTTTCCTGCTTTCTTTTTTTCTTTTCAAATATCCTTAAAGTTGCTCATCAATTTTTTGATAAAAGTTCTCCATGGTAATTACTTGAGGTAGTGCTCCAAATACAAGTTGTTTAGGAGGTCCAAAGTGGAGTAAAAACCTCTCAGTACCTTTGTATCGAGTGGTTCACTTTGCTCATTTTCCCTTGAAACTTATTGAGTATGATCTTCTTACTTTTTTCAAACATGTTCCCAAGTCCGTGAATTGTTTTTCCTTCATCCTATTGTCCTAATTCCAGTTGAAAATCCGTTTGGTCAAAAAGCTAGTTAACAATATATGTGTGTGTGTGTGTGTGCGTGCATGCATGCACACGAATGTGGATGTAATATTATTTTCAGCATAGAAACATTGTGTTTTATAGAATTATTATGTATGTGTGCATATGTATATTAGTTTGTAATGTTTTGAATTAAACATATGCATATATGCAGATATATCTATATTCAAATATGCATATATTCATGTATAATAGTATCAAAATACACACACACACACACACATATATATATATATATATAAAGAAAGTAGTTTTTTGGCAAATAAAAAATGATATTCCTCTTTTCCGTTTTAAATAATTACTATTTGGAAATTCATATAGTTAAATTGGATTTTTTTAAATAAATAATTGATGATAAATAGATAAAATTAGTAAGATACAGATAGTAAAACTCAATCACTACTTAAAATATTATAACTTAGAAATTCATTCAAATGTATAACTGAAAGAATCTGTCATTCAACATTCAGAAGTTGTAATAAGCAGTAATATATCACTTATTAACATAGTTCGAGAACTTTTGAACACTAATTGGTTAGTTTTGAAAATTTATTGTAAATGAACAACCATTTAACACTATTCCTTAATTTTATTATAAAAGTGGTACTTTATTCAACCAGAGCTCTAATTTTGATGCTTCAAGGGTTCGAACTCATGACCTCTAGAAACTCGGCCTATATCATCGTTCCAATCGCCACTTGAGCCCATAGTCCTTGCAATAACCTTTTAACATTTTCATTATTTATCTTGGGTGCTACTATATAAACTCATTGATACACTCGCTAATGCCACCTAAAGAGATACTTAAAAAGAATATAAAAAACACTTCAAACACCCACTGTTGTTATTAGCGCAAAAGACTTAAGTTCTAAAAACCTCAAAGAGAATCTGATGCAGCGCACCATGTTAAGTCGCAACCAACATATGTCGCTCACCTTAAGTCGCTCAACCATCATATGTCGCCTGCCTTAACGACCTACAACAGGGAGCGACCCAACGACCTAGCGTCTAAACGACCCAACGACCTACAGCAGGGAGCGACCTATTGGCCTAAAGCACAAAGTGACTTAACTATCTAACGACACAAGCGACCTACCGGCCTAGCGACTCAACGAGCAACGACCTAACGAGTTAAGGCAAAAGCGACTTAATAACCTAGCAAGCTCCAGAGTTAAGTCGTATGATGTTGTAACTCATTTGTTGATAAGTCTTATGTCGCATTGTTGTTAACTCGTATTGTTGTTAAGTCTTATGTCGCATGAAGCTGTGTATCTTCTTAAGTCGTTCCTGAAGCTTATGTCGCTTAAGTCTTATGTTGCATGAAGCCGTGCTATCTTCTTAAGTCACAAGTTGTTAAGTCGCATGTATTGTTGTATTGTTAAGTCGCTTATGTTGTTAAGTCGTGTAATGTGTTAAGTCGTGTGATGTTGTATTGTGAGTCGCATGCCGTGAGTCACATATGTTAAGTCGTGTAATGTGTTAAGTCGTGTGATGTTGTATTGTGAGTCGTATGTCGTGAGTCGCAAGTATTGAGTCGTGTGTGTTGTAATTTCCTATAAATAGGGGTATGTTGTCATTTGTAAAAAAGAGTTAATTTTGAAATAAATTTGTGTGTGAGCTTTTGCCTCATTGTTGAAGTTGAGTGTGATCTCCTTCTTCTTTTCATCTTCGAGTTATTCGTGCGTGAATCAACGAAGTTGAAGCCAATTCTCGGTATCACTTGCGAGTGATCAACGATCGAATTGTAGATCTTTCAACACGGCATCTTGCGAGATCAATGGGTTAGAGATAGCTAGATTCCGGCATCATCACGATCAACGAAATTGGGCATTTATCGTTCTATCGGTTTATTTGACATGAAATCATCATTTCGTGAGGAAGATCCTGTATAGGTTGTAGCAGTTTGGTATCTAAACTGTTAGAGCCTAGTCAAAGCTGCATCAATTGGTATCAGAGCTGCGTCAATTGGTATCAGAGCCAAATCAAAGCCATATCAGAGCTAATTCAGAGATGGAAACGAGATCGTTTAATGATCATGCCTCCGAGACGTGCTAATCGCTATCATAATGTTGAAGATTTGTATAGAAGACAAGAAGCTGAGCAGATGGAGCAGCGTATCAATGAAAAGTTCAATGAGGGTATTGAAAAATTGGAGAAGTTGATGAACGACATGAATCAAAATCAAAGGAGAACGTCACCAGTTTCGAACCAGAGTGGAAACAGGGTTTCACCATCGGTTTCGGAAGAAAGGAGGATGTCACCCCGGTCTTATCGAGATAGGAGAGAATCATCAGTTTCAGTGATGCGAGACCACCATGGGTATCGAAATGAAGAAGGAAGAACTCAACGTGGGTTTGACAATGAACCATATCGTGATACTGAAAGACAGGGTAGAAGGGATATGCATGGTCGTAGAGACGTACATGGTCAGGATCGATATCGAAATACATCTAATTTTGAGGAAGATGGTGATGGAGGTAGTATTCATTATCGAAATCGAGGCCAAGTGAGAAATTAATATCTGGATTCAGAAAATGATCGTAAATGGGAGTCAGGTATGAGGATGGAAATTCCAGAATTCAAAGGTGGTATGCAAGCAGAAGAATTTATTGATTGGTTGTCGAATGTTGAAGAAATTTTGAAATTCAAGGAGGTGCCTGAGAATCGAATTGTCCAATTCGTTGCTACAAGACTAAGGGGAAGAGCTATGGCATGGTGGAAAAAAACTAAACTAACTCGGGAGAGAATGGGAAAATCAAAAGTTGTCACGTGGGAGAAGATAAGAAAGATGATGAAAGCGACTTTCTTGCCGTACAATTATCAATCTCTTATGTATCAACGTTTGCAGAATTTGAGACAAGGGACGAAGACGGTGAATGACTATGCAGATGAATTCTATCAATTGATTGCGAGGAATGATATTATGAAAACCGAGGAACAGCTAACGGCTAGATATATTGGAGGGTTACGAATGCAAATTCAAGACATGGTTAATATGTTTAATCCAATGTCTGTTGCTGAAGCATATCAGAAAGCTCTAGCTTAGGAGAAACAAGGGAGACGAGGAAGTGGTGTGTTTACGGGTTCTAACAACCAGAATAAGGGTGCTAGTAGCAGTGCTAATGTTTCCAAGGTAGTAAATAAACCAATTGTCAATGAAGCCGCTAAAGCAAAGGTCAATAACAGTATCAAGTGCTATAATTGTCAGGAGTTTGGCCATGAAAGTAATGAATGTACAAAGCCAAAGAAGAGAGCATTAGTTGCAGAGGAATGTGAGTATGAGGATGTGAAAGCTGAAATTGATTATTCTCAACCATCGAAGTTTGATGAAGATAAAGAAGTTGTGTCAGGAGACGAAGGGTGTAACTTGATGATAAGGAGGTCTTGTTTAGTGCCAAAACATGAGAATGATTCTAGTTGGCTAAGAAGCAATATCTTTCAGTCTATATGTACTATCTTGGGAAAGGTTTGTCGATTTGTTATTGATGCGGGAAGCTGCAATAACATTATTTCTGAAGAAGCTGTCAAGAAGTTAGGGTTGAAGACTGAAAAACACTCTAGACCTTATAAACTGGCATGGCTAAAGAAAGGTGGAGAAGTGACAGTGGGAAGACGAGCATTTGTTACATTTTCTATTGGGAAGAAGCACAAAGATGATATATGGTGTGATGTTGTCGATATGGTGTGTGTCATCTACTATTGGAAAGACCATGACAATATGATAGAGTTGTACAACATAATGGTCGCACCAACAGTTACAGTTTCATGTTCGAAGGGACCCAAATTACTTTAGTTCCTAAGAAGCGTGAACAAAGTGAAAACAAGTCAGAGAAGAAGGTGGAATCAACTAATCTATTATCTACGAAAGAATTTGTTGAAGAAGTGAAAGATAGTGCTGAATTGTTTATGTTGATTGGGTATGAAACAAGTGAAGCTCTTGAAATTCCTGCGGAGGTTAGACCGGCGTTGGATGAATTTGAAGATGTCTTTCCTGCGGAATTACCCAAGGAATTACCGCCGCTGAGGGATATACAACATCGAATTGATCTAGTGCCAGGTGCTGTTTTACCGCATATGCCACATTATCGTATGAGTCCAAAAGAGCATGAAGAGTTGAGGAGACAAGTTGAGGAGTTGCTTGAGCAAGGGCGTGTTCGAGAGAGTCTCAGTCCTTGTGCTGTACCAGCTCCGTTGGTACCGAAGAAAGATGGTTCATGGAGAATGTGTACCGACAACAGGGCACTCAACAAAATAATTGTCAGATACAGTTTTCCTATGCCAAGACTTGATGATCTATTGGATCAACTCAGTGGGTCTGTAATATTTTCTAAGGTCGATCTTAAGAGTGGTTATCATCAGATTCGCATAAGACCAGGTGATGAAGGGAAGACAGCATTCAAGACTCAGGAAGGATTATATGAATGGCTGGTCATGCCATTTGGTGTATCTAATGCACCAAGTACATTTATGAGGGTGATGAATCAAATTTTCAGACCTTATATCAGAAAGTTTGTGGTAGTCTACTTTGATGATATCTTGATATATAGTGCTAGCAAAGAGGAGCACATTCAACACTTGCGAAAAGTGTTAACTATTCTTCGTCAAGAACATTTCTATGCAGCGACAAAGAAATGCGTGTTCATGACGCCAAGTGTTTTATTTCTGGGTTATATCGTGTCTAAGGAAGGGATACAAGTGGACCAGAGTAAAGTAGCCGCAATCAGAAATTGGCCACAGCCCAAAACTATAACAGAAGTCAGAAGTTTCCATGGGTTAGCTTCATTTTATCGAAGATTTATACCACACTTTAGTAGTGTAATGGCTCCTGTTACTGATTGTATGAAAGGAAAGCAGTTTTCATGGACGAAAGAGGCAGGATCTACTTTTGAACGAATCAAGGAACTTTTAACCTCAGCACTGATTCTAGTGTTGCCAGATTTTCAGTTACTATTTGAATTACATACAGATGCATTCAAAGTTGGAATTGGAGGAGTGTTGAGTCAGAAGGGTCATCCAATTGCCTATTTCAGTGAAAAACTTTCTGGAGCAAAGATGAGATACAATACTTATGATGTGGAGTTTTATGCTATTGTGCAGGCTGTGAAGCATTGGAGACATTACTTGTTCCACAAAGAATTTGTTTTGTATACGGACCTTGAAGCGTTGAAACATTTACAAGGGCAGAATAAAATTGCAGCTAGGCATGCATCGTGGATAGCTTATTTGCAACAATTTACATTCGTCGTAAAGCACAAGTCTGGAGTAACTAATCGCGTCGTCGATGCATTGAGTCGGAGGGAGAATTTACTGACAACCATGTGAGTAGAGGTGATAGGTTTTGACTTACTGCCAGATCTTCTTACTTCAGATTCATATTTTTTTGAAATCCTAGACAAAGTCAAGCAGGGAAGCATGGATGGATATCTGTTGGTTGAAGGTTTTCTGTTCAAAGGAAATCTATTGTGTATTCCAGATTGCAGACTACGAATGAAAATCATCAAAGAATTACATGAAGAAGGACACGTGGGCCGCGACCGTACTATGCAGTTGATCTCAAAATCTTATTTTTGGCCGTCAGTGAGGAAGGAAGTTGAAAGGTTCGTTCAGAGGTGCCATATTTGTCAGGTTTCAAAGGGAACCGCAACAAATGCAGGTTTATATATGTCGTTGCCTATACCTACTAAACCATGGGTGGATATTAGTATGGACTTTGTGTTGGGTTTGCCGAGGACGCAACGTGGCAATGATTCTATCTACGTGGTGGTTGATCGATTTTCAAAAATGTTACATTTTATCGCATGCAAGAAGACTGCAGATGCAGTTAATGTTGCACAGTTATACTTCAGAGAGATCTATCGTCTTCACGGGTTGCCTGAATCTATTGTATCGGATAGAGACACTCGTTTTCTGAGTCATTTTTGGATGAGTCTATGGAGAATGGTCGGGACAAAGCTAAAATTTAGTAGTGCTTATCATCCACAGACGGGTGGACAGACAGAAGTTGTGAATAGATCCCTAGGTAATCTATTGAGATGCCTCGTGAGTGACAATTTGAAGAGTTGGAATTCCAAGCTGTGTCAAGATGAGTTTGCACACAACCATGCAGTTAATCGTAGCACTAGGTTCAGTCCATTCCAGGTCGTTTACTCAACAATTCCTAAGGGACCATTAGATTTATCTATAATACCATAGCGGAAAGGAGTGATCAAACGAGCTAGTGATTTTGTGAATGAATTGCAAGAGTGCCACAAGGTTGTGCAGGAACGATTGCTTAAGGCGAATGAGAAATATAAGCAATCCGCAGATATTAAACGACGAAATGTTGAGTTCAAAGAAGGAGATTTTGTATATGCAGTGTTGACTAAGGATCGATTTCCTATTGGTACTTACAACAAACTAGCTGCTAGAAAGATTGGTCCTTTGGAAATCGTGAAAAAGATTAATGAGAATGCTTATCAGTTAAGACTGCCGGATCATATCCATACTGCTGACTTTTTCAATGTCAAACACTTGATTCCATATCATGAGAATAAGTATGTCGAAGAAGAAGAAAGTGTAAATTCGAGATCGAATTCTTTTCAACCAGGGGAGGATGATGCAGCGCACCATGTTAAGTCGCAACCAACATATGTCGCTCGCCTTAAGTCGCCCAACCATCATATGTCGCCTGCCTTAACGACCTACAGCAGGGAGCGACCCAACGACCTAGCGTCTAAACGACCCAACGACCTACAGCAGGGAGCGACCTATTGGCCTAAAGCACAAAGTGACTTAACTATCTAACGGCACAAGCGACCTACCGGCCTAGCGACTCAACGAGCAACGACCTAACGAGTTAAGGCAAAAGCGACTTAATAACCTAGCAAGCTCCAGAGTTAAGTCGTATGATGTTGTAACTCATTTGTTGATAAGTCTTATGTCGCATTGTTGTTAACTCGTATTGTTGTTAAGTCTTATGTCGCATGAAGCTGTGTATCTTCTTAAGTCGTTCTTGAAGCTTATGTCGCTTAAGTCTTATGTCGCATGAAGCCGTGCTATCTTCTTAAGTCACAAGTTGTTAAGTCGCGACCTCCTTTGGCCCGAGATCGCTCCTGTTTTAGCCACCTTATGCCAACTCACGGGAGTTCGGTCCACGTAATATACCTCAAGAACGTCGCCACCATCCTACTTCATTCTGGAATCTCCACCGCGTACACGGTTGTTAAAGTGGTTTTCGGAGTTGGCAGAGAGTATGACAACTTTCGATCCCGGTCTCTTTAACAAACAAACGTTATTATAACGCCGTGGTCATTTCAAAATAGTTTATACTTCAAAAAAGATCAAATCATTTCATTTCAAACTATATTTCTTTTAAAATAGTTTATACCTCGAAACCAAAACCATTTTTATTTCAAAAATATTTATTCAATCAAAATAGTTTATACTTCGAAACCAAAACCATTTTTATTACAAAAATATTTATTCAATCAAAATAGTTTATACTTCAAAACCAAAACCATTTTTATTTCAAAACTATTTATTCAATCAAAATATTTTATACTTCGAAACCAAAACATTTCAAACATATGTTCATTTCAAAATCATAATATTTTCAAAGTATAACTCTTTCGAAACCAAAAATACTTGAAACAATTACACTTTGAAAATCATAACATTTCAAAATCATACATTTGAAATCATGGGATATTCATTCAATTCTTTACATTTTACAATTCATTCAATTAATCCCAAATTTTCAATTTCCAACTTAATTCAATTCAAACCATCAATTTCAATTAAATTTCCCAATAACCATTTCAAATCATATCAATTTCAAATATAGATTTGATCCACAAATTAAACTATTTAATTTTTAATATATTTCAAAGATTTAATATCCCGCATTTCAAAAACTAAATTTTATGATTTCATATATCTCAAATCTAGTTTCATTATTACTTAGTTTTGAAATATTCATTTCATAAATCCAATATTATTTAAATAAACTCAATTTACAATTAAACTAAATATCCTTTCATACCAATATAAACTTCAAATATTCATTTATCAAAAGTACATATCATTCCAATTCATATTCTTTGTCAAAATAAAGATCAAATCATTTCCAAACCTTATTATCAAATCATTATTTGAATTCAAATTCAAATACTCAAATTTAAATATGTAATGTGTTAAGTCGTGTGATGTTGTATTGTGAGTCGTATGTCGTGAGTCGCATATGTTAAGTCGTGTAATGTGTTAAGTCGTGTGATGTTGTATTGTGAGTCGTATGTCGTGAGTCGCATATGTTAAGTCGTGTAATGTGTTAAGTCGTGTGATGTTGTATTGTGAGTCGTATGTCGTGAGTCGCAAGTATTGAGTCGCGTGTGTTGTAATTTCCTATAAATAGGAGTGTGTTGTCATTTGTAAAAAAGAGTTGATTTTGAAATAAATTTGTGTGTGAGCTTTTGCCACCATTGTTGAAGTTGAGTGTGATCTTCTTCTTTTTTCCATCTTCGAGTTATTCGTGCGCGAATCAACGAAGTTGAAGCCAATTCTCGGTATCACTTGCGAGTGATCAACGATCGAATTGTAGATCTTTCAACACGGCATCTTGCGAGATCAACGGGTTGGAGATAGCTAGATTCCGACATCATCACGATCAACGGAATTGGGCATTTATCGTTCTATCGGTTTATTTGACACGAAATCATCATTTCGTGAGGAAGATCATGGATAGGTTGTAGCAGTTTGGTATCTAAACTGTTAGAGCCTAGTCAAAACTGCGTCAGAATCTCACGTAGCATTTATTTATCAACTCAAGCAATTACTTTTTTGTAGCTCGTACTTGCCATATTTTCATTTTTTATCGCTTGAAAAGATATTTCAAATAAATCATCTAACATCTTCGTATATTAAAATTCGAAAATTATCAAATGAACTACAATTTTCTAATTGTATTCCGAATTGATAGGAATTTGTTAGAAAAAGGATGATAGTTAATGAGATTTGAATACACGATTGTTTTTTATGGTTATATTTTAAGAAGATGAAAAAATGAATGTTTGTTTTCTTAATAAAATTAAGAAAATTAAAGATGGATATACAAGGGTGAGGGAAGTATTAAAAAAGATGGATGGCAAAAGGGTTAGGTAAGAGAAAGAGGCAAGTGAATGCATCTAGTAGCACCATTTATCATTTATCCTATTAAGAACCATTTTCCTTTTAAAATTAGTTTTAGGAGAAGAGTCGTGCAGTTAAGAACATTTATTGCAAATAAACACAAATCTTTTTATCGTACAAATGCATTGTGTAATGACAATGAACTCCACCCTATTTGTTGCCAATGATGTTTCCTTTTAATTAAAACTAGATTGATATGGTCAATCCTTTCAAAGCGCTATTTTGATCAAAATGTTTTAAAAATCGTGAATCCATTGTAGTTTGATGTTTTCATCTAGGACGGCAAATTTTCATAGAAATACAGTACGATCTAAAAATCTAAATTTCATAGTTTGTAGGAGTTTCCAAAAGGATTTTGCTACTGTGACAATGAATTTTCTGTCAAATTGTAAGAATGGTGTATTTGAAGGGATTTGAAGAAATATAAAAAGACTGCTAATTTGTTTTGTGGTTCCTCCTAAAATTTTGTTTCTGGTTTAGAATTTGACAAAAGCATTTTTCGTGACCGTAGCATTTTCATTCCAAAAATAGTTGCCGTTATCTATAGATCAATCAGCTACTTGGCGTTGATCAACCATGGAAATAAATGTTATGTTTTTTCGCACTTTCAATAGTAATTTAAAAATCAATAAGAAAACTAAAAGCAACCTTTGAGCGTGTGCATGCAATTTTACGTTCCCAAACATTCTAAACTAGAAAGAAGAAGAGAGAGAAAATCAACCTCTTGATACAGCTCTTTTACAATCTTTTTCTTCCGTCTTTGTTTTTCATTATGTGTGCATAGCTAAATGCGTTTTCAAAAATTCATTAGCAACACGATATCATGATTTTCATCATCATACATGTCAACAAAAGCAACATATTTCACTGAACAATTCAAATCATATTCTAAGGAAAACATTGCTTATACAATTGAGCTAAATAAATGATGCAAGAAGGTTTAATTTAAAGGCATCAATATCCTAGTGATTAGACGTTCCGGTTTCGATCCATGAGCTCGTAGATTCAAATTCTGCATGGCATGATTTGAATCACGGGACATATCCAAAAAAATGGTGAGAATATTCATAAAAAGAATACAACGACGCCATTCCTGTTTAATTCTACGCTACATATTAGGATTTTCTCTGTTGATGAAAAAATACAATAATAATTAGAAAAGATAAAACATCTGGGAGGTAAAAAGTATGATTGTGAATGTTAAGACGTTCAGCATAAGATCTGTCACAGAGCAGGCAGCGGATGCACATCTTCTACTCTGTGATGAAATAATTTAGTTATCGCTCTTCTTTCACAATCCTGCAACAAGCAACCAAATAGACATCTTTGGAATTCATTTATAGTTCAATCAAATACTCTTTTTCCGCTGTATAGAATGCAGTGAAACTACCTTGAACATGTTCAGGGAAAAATCTTTTTCAGGGTTTGTTCTTCTCAGTTTCAAGAAAGTGTAGGCGAAGCTCAACTGATCACGAGAAGTGAACCGATCGACCTCATTGAACCAAAGACATGAGAACAAGTTTGACATGGGCGTGTGTGCACGCACAATAAATGAGCCTTCAGGTACATCTGCATACAATTGAATTAAAACACCAGTGTTGCAGAAAGAGCAACTTATACATAATAATTATCTGCGCTTGAAAATTATCCTAAAATACGGTACGCACAACTAGGAAGAAGGGCACTTGTGTCTGATTCATTGAACTTTGTCAAGCCATCAGACTGATAGAACTGAAACTGTTCATCGATTGCAGTATGATTGTACTTATTCAAGCGCTTATTTTGAGCAACTTCTTCCCACACACAATGACGATCATAATGGTTTGATATGGCGAATTCTGACCTCTTTCGCCACAGGAAGTACTCGATAATAAGCATGGGATCAGCATTTAGCCTCAGTTTGCTGTCGAGCCAAATGGAATACCTGAAATAAGATCATAATATCATGAATTAATCCCATATGGAAAAAAAATAGGATAGCTTGCATTTAACATGGCCATCAGTGATTGATCTCTGACGAAGTTCTATATGAATTTGGATAGTGTGCATTACCTTGCTGAAGGAAAAAGTCTATGAGACAAAAATTTCGGCACTTTGCCAGTTCGTCGCATATCCTGATAAGGCAAGTTATTCACCATAACAATTCTCCACAAACCAACATTTCCATTTTCATCCGGAACATGTCCTTCCAGAGAAAGTTTACTCATCGTAAACTCATCAACGAACATCACAAAGCAAACATTGTTCTTAGAGAATGTTCCGATCTGTTAAAATTACTAACTGAGTAAATCATATCAACATCGATGTTTATGATTTGGTGAAGAAACCTGTGTGCAATTATACTCTTATTATTGCACAATGCAAGTCAATTTTGCGAGTTATACATAGAAAATAAATAACTATATCCATTTAATAAGTATTAGCTCCTCTTTCCTCCTTGTCACCGCCTAGTCCATATCCAACACTGTCGTCAATGTCTCTAGAGATGAACTCACCATTGCCTAAATTCTGTTGGAAGTTTTTCATAAAATTATCTAAAATGATTGCCACTGCAAAAGGGGGTCCAAAGTAGGGGTGTGGTGGCAATGCCCCTGCTGACGGCCATGTTAAATGACTGTTTTCTACTTATATGACTGTTACGTCTGTTCGGACCAAAAGGTGTCTGTTCGTTTCAAACAGTCACCACCAACAGAAGCCTTCTCCCTATACATACACGGCATTACTTCGTCTTCCAGAGATAACTTCTTTTCTACTTTCTAAATTAACAAATATACACGCATCATCTTATTATTTTGAGTGTTTTTCCCATTTGTGCAAGTGATCACAACTTGCACAAATTCACTCCACTATACCCTGAAAAAACATTTTCCGAAAAAACCTCTGTGATCTGAGATAGGCGAAAGCATTCTTGAAAGAGGACCATACTGTGCCTTGGAGTGATATATCTATACAATATTTTACAACAAATGCACCATCACTGCAGTCATCACAACTGATAACGCTGCCAAAATGAAGGGGCGCCATGAAGAAGTTTCTGTGTTTTGGGCTATAATTAGACAGGTCAGACATTGGATTGGCGAACTTTTGGGGAGGCGGAAATTGGAAAGGATGGAGAAGTAAAAAAACCAACGAAGGAACATATTGATTTGATGTATGCTAATAGAATAATGCTAATGAAGATGTTATTGATGAAAAGTTGGACGTTCAATATGGTAACAAAGATGTAAATTGATTCAAAAAATTATACTTTCAAAGGGTAAAATCATGTTTACTCAATTAATAATTAAGTCATGAAAGAGTTTTTCATGTAATTTTTTCAATATTAATTTATTTTAATTTTATTTTTTTGATAGTAAGAGTGGTACCTTATTCAAGTAGAACACTTATTTTGATGTATCACAGATTCGAACACATGACCTCCAAAACCTATATCCAAAGCTTTATACTACTAACCAATTGAGCTAGTGGTCCTCAAATAAATTATTTTTATTTTTAAATGATATTATCTGAAATATGATGATTCTTTGAAATAAAAAGTTTCTTTTTTTTTTTGAAAAAACAATTATTTTGCAAATAAAGGGTGATTCCACCAAAAAAAAATGTTAGAAAAATGACTTTTTTTCCAAAAGAGGGTGGTTTTGTTGCAAGTGACCTAACAGTTGACTTATTCAGGAATTTATTTTATTATTGGTTAAGTGATTTTTTGTTTTTTGAGAGAACATTTTTAATAATCTTTTCCGAAATGGCTTTTTTCCTAGAAAGCTTGTTTTCCAAAAAGTAACTTATCAAATGGATCTTTACAACATCAAATGGTAAACGCCTTTGTTTTTCAAAAGATATTTGGATGTGATCTTTCTCAAAAAGTAGTTGTGGTAGTTATTGTTGTTGTAAAAGTTCTTTGAAAAGTGACGTTTTCCAAAAACTGATTATTATTTTTCCGTCGAAAAGACGATGTACCCAAGTGTGCCTTTTTAAGAAAGCGATTTCTCAATAAAATGATTTTCTTAAAAAGGTGGTCTTTCTACTTCCTCTCTAACAAAAATGGATTCTATAAAAGAACTTCTGGAAAATAAAACTTTTGAAAATTAATGTTTTGAAGAAAAAAAAATCATTTTCTGAAAAAATGACATCTTCCAAAATTTCTTTATACGAAATCTGACCTTAACAAAAATCCATCTTATTAAGAAAAATAAGAAAGTAGGAAAATGATGTTTTATTAAAAAAAAAATATACAGTAAAAAAAATAATTAAAAAAGGGTTTCTTTGCTACGACTTGTTTCAGTAGACCCCTTTCAAAATTTTCTTATTTTGAACAACAGAATTTCCAACATAAGTAGGTAAGATGTATCATATAGGAATAATTTATTTTTATTTTTAAATGATATTATCTGAAATATGATGATTCTTTGAAATAAAATGTTTCTTTCTTTTTTTTTTTCTTTTTTTTGAAAAAACGATTATTTTGCAAATAAAGGGTGATTCCATCAAAAAAAGTGTTAGAAAAATGACTTTTTTCCCAAAGAGGTTTCTTTTGTTGCAAGTGACCGAACAGTTGACTTTTTCAGGAATTTATTTTTATTATTGGAAAAGTGATTTTTTTTTTTTGAAAGGACAGTCTTAATAATCTTTTCCGAAATGACTTTTTCCTAGAAAAGTTTGTTTTCTAAAAAGTAACTTCAGGAGAAATACTATTTTTCGGGAATAAAAAAACTTTTTCAAAACTATTTTTGTTTCTGATATATCTAATTTTGCATATATCTAAAAAGGAAAAAAAGAAGTCTAAAGAAAATAATCAACCCTTTTTTTCAAAAGATAACTTTTTTAGATGTGATCTTTCTCAAAAAGTAGTAGTAGTAGTAGTTGTAAAAGTTCTTTGAAAAGTGACGTTTTTCAAAAAACTGATTTATTTTTCCTCGAAAAGATGACATACCCAAGTGTGCCTTTTTTGAGAAAGTGATTTCTCAATAGGATGATTTTCATAAAAAGGTGGTCTCATAAAAGAACTTCTTGAAAAATAAAACTTCAGAAAATAAACGTTTTGAAAAAAAATTCTTTTTCTGAAAATATGACATCTTCCAAATTTTCTTTATAGGAAATCTGACCTTAACAAAAATCCATCTTTGTTAGAAAAATAAGAAAGTAGGAAAAATGATGTTTTATTAAAAAAAAATACAACAAAAAGAAATTAAAAAAAGGTTTCTTTGCTACGACGTGTTTCAGTAGGTCCCTTTCAAAATTTTCTTATTTTGAACAACAGAATTTCCAACAAAAGTAGGTAAGATGTATTATATAGCTGATCCACATCCAAAGTGGATGATAATGGTGGATCCATTTGTTAAATGGGTTTCAGGAGTTAGACTATTTCTAATTTGCATAAGATCAAATTAATTTTGATTAGGCCTATTTAAGTTTTAAGATGTTTGACACATCAATCTTAATCATAAGTCGTTGTTGGATAGTTGTGAGTATTATCGCCTATTATGCTGGTGATCAAGGTAAAACTCTCGACAAAGGTGTATTTTTCATAAGCACTTTTTGTACTGTACACGGCGAAGATCACTCTCATCACCACATTTTATACCTTATCGACGACAAAGGTGTATATTTCATATACCTTTTCTAACTCTCTACTTCTCTCAATCACTGTTTTTTCTCACTACTCCGCTTGCTCTCCATCATAGGTTTATTGTATGACTCGTTACTTTAATTCCTCAACAATTACCACAATTTTGTATCTTTTTTATTCTTAAATATTGGTAATAACATGTTCTTTCTTCACTCGTTTAACATTTTACTTGTGTTAATATTTTATTGAATATGCTTTTTTTAAATTATTCGATTTCTTTACTTAATTGTTTCTATGCTTCTAACGGTGTATTTTCTAGGTCTTCTATCTTATTTTTTAATGATGTTTTTAACTGCTTCCTCCATTTTTTTACATTCCATTTTATAGATCATCCCTAGGTTTGTTCACTTGTTCTACTTCCTCTCTAGCATTTTCTTCAATGGGTAAATTTTCAAAATAGTCTTCTATCTACTCATTACACCTACCTCATTAATTGGTAGATTATTTTTTCATCCTTAATGCAATTTATTTATTTCAAATCTTGAGTGATTCATTTATGTTCTTTGTCAATGTATAAATATTTTATCCCCTTCTTTTAGGTTTGTCCATGACATTTTTATAGACATTTTGTTTTGCTATAATAATGACCTTTTTTGCTTCGAATTCAAATTTTTAATACCTTTCTAAATTTTTATGTCTCTACTCCTTTATTATCGTGTTTAAATATATATTTCTCTTTAATTGTATAGTTTGTTGCACTTCTTCCTCAATGTCATGTTTCCTTTGAGAGAAATTTTTTTCCTTTAATTTAACCTAAAATTTATGTCATCGCTCCATTCAATCTTATGTCCTTGGGCATATGTCTATTAAATTTTGTTAAATGATAAACTTCTTTTTTTTTTACTTAATGTCTTCGCCTTTTATTCATATTTCTTGAGTTTACTTTAAATTCTTAATTAGTATATTTAATATTAGAACATGGTGTTGGCTTGTCAGACTTTCTGCGAAAATTACTTTACAACCTTTATATGATACAAGATTTCTCCTTCTACATAAATAATAGTTAATTTACATTTTATTTAACCCACTTTTGAAAGTGAATAAATATTCTTTTTTTATTGTATTTGCTATAGTTAGAACATATATTTGAGCAAAATCAAAAGGCGTTCACCATTCTTCGTTTCGTGTCCCAAACCAAACCCTACATATGCTCTTATGTTCCCATGGAGAGAGTTTGGGATATGCCTATGGACAATTATATAATTTGTTACATAAATCTAACTCTATAAATAAGATAATCTTGTTCGTAATAAAGGTATTTGATTTCGATTATATATTTTATTATATTGATATAATTAATTAAGTAATTGATTCAGATTATAAGAAATAAAAAATATTTAAATGATATGTTTTGTGATAATAATTATAACGAGCTGTAATCATGAAAAAATTATTACAATATAAACAATAACATATTAGCTTAAATATTGCTAGTGCATATGTTTTGAGAAAAGATAACGATATATCTGTTAAGACCAGAGTGTGCAATGCTATCCAAATGTTGGACAGTGTATTACCCATAACTATTAGAGGTACGAAAGAGTTATGTACTGATAGTTACTAGATAACCATAGAATGACCCGTCTGAGAGTTTCCTATTGGTTAATAACAACTTGGCTAAATGGGAAATCTTGAAGTGATAATTTTAAACAGTTCTCTCAACTTAAGAATAGTGTTAAACTTCAATATGGAAACCCCACTTTGATTATATTCAAAACATGGCATAGCGACCATCGATCGACTATAGTTAGGTTGAGTTAAAGTATTGGAAGTGAAACATTATTCAATAGAGAATTTTTCTTCTCGGTTGTATGAAGTTAGTATCACGGTCAACTTTAGCCAACTCAAAATCAAAATTTCTGACCAAAATAGTATTGTTAATCATAAATATTATTAATGAATCAAGGACTTTGTTTATGAACTAATCGAGTTGAATATGGATAATATTGGAACTTTGACGAAAAAAAGAAATTCCATATGTTATAATGTGATATCTTAAATTTGTAAAATTGGATTTTACCGATGAGATTTATAAGCGATGAGTTCGGCCAAACTGTCACATCATTATCTAAGATGATTTGCGAACATTGGTATTTGAATTGTTCAAATATTAATCGCTGACTGAATTCACACATGTGAATCGCAAAATTGAATTCATTTCAGCCTCTTTATTGCCACTCGGTTTAATTAGTTTATAAAGTGTTGTAAATTAATTATTATTTAAGAAATACTAATCATTATTATATTTAATATTTGAGATCTATTTAGTAAATGAGGTATCCTCTAGAAACGTTGTGGATGTTATTAGTAATCAATTAGGTGTGTATAAAAGTTATATATGTGTATATCGATATACGATATTAATAAGAATTTAAATTCGATTTAAATGAAATTAATTGCTATTGGTTTTAGAGATACATTTGGTCCATTATTAACCAAGTTTAGACTGGCCAAAATTAAGGGAGAGGGGGTCTTAGGGCACGACTTGGTAAGAGGGGATTGTAAAAAGATATTTCCGCTATATCCCCTATTTAAGTGAACCTACGCCTCCACGTTTTAGTTTACTTTTTTGCTCCATCTCTTCCACTCCTTGGCTGTCATAACCTCATGTACTTCAGTCCATAGCAGAGCTTTCACATACCTAAATAGAGTATAAAACTCTTTCAAGTTGTGACACTTCAAATTTTGCACATTTGGATAGGAATCTTGGAGATTTAGAAAACAATTTAAATCGACGTGTGAATCAAAGTCTGCTTCTCTTGAAGTGTATTTTATATATGTTGTTCATATAATTAAAATGATTTTATGTATGTGATATTGTCTTCCATAAATATTAATATGCATTAAGTTATATTAAATAATTAATTTATATGAATCTTTAAGTTAAATTCAAAATTCAAAATTAAAAATTAAAAATATATATAAATATCTTAAATTCAGCCATGTTTTTGTGTGTGTTTATATATATAAGGAGCATTCAATGACACTTCAATTATTGTAACATCCCTAATTTCCACTACACATTCCGATTTAAGTAATAGTATGATGTAGAAAAGAGAGAAACAACTATTATTTGCATCAGAATATTATTTAAATATAGTATTATTCCACTACACATCCCCTGTAGCCTCATGATTTCCACTACACATTTCGATTTAAATAATATTATGATGTGGACAAGAGAAAAGCAACTATTATTTAAATCAGAATATGTGGTGGAAATCGAAGGACTGGTGGAGTGCTGCAAAATAGAGGTGTCATTGAACACTCATATCTATATATGTATATATAATAATTTTCTATATATTATAAATATTTATTTTTAATTTTAAATGATCATTTACTAATTTTAAAACTTAAAATACCTTAAAACTATTTTAAACCTATATATAATTAAATTCTTTAAATTATTTTCAGCTGTTAAATTCAAAAAAAAAAACTTCTTTTGAAAACATAATTTTATTTAATTATAATATATGTATATTTTTGTTATTTGATACAATATTTATTTTTATTATTATTCTATACACACACAAATATATATATATATAATTTCTACAAAAAAATTAATTTTTGTTTTTTTAAAATATTTTTTCTTACTGGTCAAATATTTTGAGAAAAGATATCGATATATCCGTTAAGACCAGAGTGTGTAACACTATCCAAATGTTGGGCAGTGTATTACCCATAACTATTAGAGGCACCAAAGGGTTACGTGCTGATAGTTAATAGATAACAATAGAATGACCGATGATAGTTTCCTATTGATTAATAACAACTTGGTTAAACGGAAAATCTTGAAGTGATAATTTTACATAGTTCTCTCAACTTATGAATAGTATTGAACTTCAATATGGAAACTCCACTTTGATTATAGTTAAATCATGACATAGTGACCATCGACCAACTATAGTTAGGTCTGAGTTGAAGCATTGGAAGTGAAACATTATTCAATAGAGAATATGTCTTCTCGGTTGTATGAGGTTGGTATCACGGTCAACTGTAGTCAATTCAAAATAAAAATCTCTGGCCAAAATAGTATTGTTAATCATAAATGTTATTATTGAATCAAGGACTTTATTTATGAACTAATCGAGTTGAATATGGATGATATTGAAACTTTGACAAAAAAAGAAATTCCATATGTCATAATGTGATATCTTAAATTTGTAAAATTAGATTTTACCAATGAGATTTGCAAGTGATGAGTTCAGTCAAACTGTCACATCACTAGCTAAGGTGATTTACGAACATTAGTATTTGAATTGCTCAAAATATTAATCACTGACTGAATTTACACATGTGAATCGCACAAGTGAATTCATTGCAGCCTCTTTATTGCCACTGGGTTTAATTAATTTATAAAGTGTTGTAAATTAATTAATATTTAAGAAATACTAATTATTATTATGTTTAATATTTAAGGCTTATTTAGTAAATGAGGTATCCTCTAGAAATGTTGTGGATGCTATTAGTTATCAATTAGGTGTGTATACAAGTTATATATGTGTATACCGATATACGATATCAATAAGAATTTAAATTCGATTTGAATGAAATTAATTGCTATTGGTTTTAGAGAGACATTTGGTCCATTATTAACCAAGTTTAGACTGGCCAAAAATGAGTGAGAGAGGGTCTTAGGGCATGACTTGGTAAGATGGGATCGTGAAAAGATATTTCCGCTATATCCCCTATTTAAGTGAACCTAAACCTCCACCTTTTAGTTTACTTTTTTCTCCATCTATTCCACTCCTTGGCTGCCATAACCTTATGTACTTCAGTCCATAGCAGAGCTTTCACATACCCTAAATAAAGTATAAAACTCTTTGAAGTCGTGACACTCCAAAATTTGCACATTTGGATAGGAATCTTGGAGATCTAAAAAACAATTTAAATCGACGTGTGAATCGAAGTCTACTTCTCTTGAAGTGTTTTTTTATTGTATTATACATACTGTTCATTATATGTTGTTCACATAATTAAAACGGTTTTATATATGTGATATTGTCTCCCATAAATATTAATATACATTAACTTATATTAAATAATTAATTTATATGAAACTTAAGTTAAATTCAAAATTCAAAATTAAAAATATATATAAATATCTTAAATGCAACCATGTTTTTATGTGTGTGTTTATATATATAAGGAGCGTTTAATGACACTTCTATTATTGTAACATCTCTAATTTCCACTACACATTCTGATTTAAGTAATAGTATGATGTGGAAAAGAGAGAAACAACTATTATTTACATCAGAATATGTGGTGGAAATTGAAGGACTGATGGAGTGCTGCAAAATAGGGATGTATTAAACACTCATATATATATATATATATATATATATGTGTGTGTGTGTGTATGTATGTATAACAATTTTCTAAATATTATAAATATTTACTTTTAATTTTAAAAGATTATTTACTAAATTTGAAACTTAAAAGACCTTAAAACTATTTTAAACCTATATTAATTAAATTCTTTAAATTATTTTCGGCTGTTAAAATTAAAAAATTCTCTTTTTGAAAACATAATTTTATTTAATTATAATATATGAATTTTATTTAATTATAATATATGTATATTATTTATTATTTGATACCATATTTATTTTTATTATTATTCTATACATATACATATATATATTCTATACATATTTTTAAAAAATAGTTTTTTTAAATATTTTTCCTTACTGGTCAAATAATGTGTTGTGTGTGTATATATATATAAGTTTAAATTATTATTTTATAATATATATATATATCGTTTATACATATTAAAACAGTGTTATGTATTTTAAATAAATAGATAAAATATATATGAATATAAATAAAAAATCTTTTTTTCTTACTGGCCAAACAGTGTTGTGTCTATAATAGTAGTATTGAGGCTTAGGGTTGAATAATTAAGTACTGACATGGTCCAATGGGTGGAGTAAGTCTAAAAGGTCAACCCAATTGTAAAAGCCCAAATTGATTTAGGCCTTAAGCTAATTTTCAAAATTCATTTGAAAACTTAAAAATATATTTTAAATTTAAATGTAAATTTGAAATATAAAATAAAATTTTATAAAGGCTATATGTTATAATCAAAATCCCTATATAAAATGTTATGTGTATATTAAACCATCTATGCAGAAGATTTATTGCAGATTCATCTACAGATGTTTAAAGCTGTATATTATGTGTCTAGAGTCTGTATATTACTTAGAAAATTTGTTAAAATCTCTCCTTACACACATGCACAAAATAGCAAACTCAGACGTCTGAAACCATTCATTCAGACGTCTGAGTGCTGAAATAAGAACATTGTTTTCGCAATATTCAGACGTTTGAACTAAAATATTCAGACGTCTGAATGAGGCCAAAAATAGCCTTTTTTGTTGTTTGCGTTTCAATCTGATTCAGAAGTCTGAATATTTTAAATTCAAACGTCTGAATATTTCTAATTGCAATATTCTTGAAAAGTCACTTCTCTTCACCAAGAGAAACATTTTTAAAAAGCAACAGTTGCATCCATTCTTTTCAATACAACTTTTCATTTAAAGATGCAACTCTTTACATACTATAAATAGAATCAACAAACAACTTACCGAATTTACTTTTAGCATTCTTGAATTCTCATTTATTCTCAAGCTTTCAAACTGCACTCAAATTACTTACATACTTTGATCATTGATCGCTTTATCTTCCACAATACTCAAAACACATCACACTATATATCATAAAGGAGAAGATTATAGGAAGATTGTACTCAATTGACTTATCAGTGTTATTTAAGAACACACTACAGTCAGATATCTTTGTTATTTGTATTGAAGTCATATTCGGTTGCTTAGGCGGGTGAAGTCCTGTTTGGTTGCTCAGGCAGTGTAAACCTGTTCCTCCGGGTTAAGTGGGGGTTGTAGTTGAAATTCCACAAGGAGTCCAAGACTGGACGTAGAACGGGAAGTTCGAATCAGTATAAAAATTCCTGGTGTGCTTGTTTTATTTTTATTTACTTTGCTATTATCATCTGTTTCCGCATTTAGATTTAGTTATATTCCATATTAGTCGATCCTAAGTAATAACTTGCATTATTAGTTATTTTCACTATAAATAAGTGGACTATTAATCACTGAATCACTGAATTTCTTTGATTAATGACTATTAATGATAATGACATATCAACAATTTAGTAATGGTTAAGTGAATCCAATGCACTCGATTGAAGTGTAAATTGAGTGCTAAACTTTGAAGTATCATTGGACCAAGCTACACAAGTCTCTCTTTCTCTCCCTCTCAACACTTGCACGTGTTTATACACACGCATGTGTTCGCACATTCGCACACATACACAGAAGACTACTAGCATTATCGTAAAGTCTCTAGATTGTGGTCTAGGGTTTGAATATCCCAAACATTTATTACACACACGGAGAAGGATCTTTAAACTCAAATCAATAACTAACTGATCAAAGCAATCACAAGCTCAAACTTATCACGAAAAGAAATTTATGGGAGGAATTCAAAGGGTTTAAAGTCAAGATTTAATCTTAACCTTTAGATTTAATTTTAGTAAGATTTTGAGTAAAATGATTAAGTATAAAAATCTTTTGCCTGTATATACATATTTGTATATGACCTTCATTCACAACCAAAAGCTACTGCTTCTCGCATGGCGATTTACTTGAATTATGTGTTGGGATTCAGTGCATACTCCCTGCCACTTTACAGATGCAAGCTCAGACATCTAAGATTTAAATAACCTCACAAGTAGTGAACTGGCCAAATGCATTGGACCAAGGTGTAAATACGATGATCTACAACACACAAACTCTTATATACCCATACCCCCCCCCCCTCTCCCCCACCCAATCACACACACCCCTTTGAGTTTACAAGTGTAAGCTTGATCCTTTGATATTTCAAATGTATATACACACATGTGTACGTAAATTATTGATAGTATATAGGAGTCTCGAACTCAAGAGCTTGCGGTTGATAGTCAAAAAACCTTACCACTTTACTGGCTGACATTGATCTCTATCTCAACATATAGGTATTAAGGGTCCCACACATCCTCCACTGTAAAAATCTCCATTAACCCCCAAAGATTTTGCATCTAAAGGTGTTAAAATAACTTTACTTTTTGGAGATATGATCTTATTGCTATCAAAAAATTTATATGTAACAGAAACTCGAGCTCATTTGAAACTATACTTCTAATCGATGGCTAAAAAATATTATCGATGGTTCATATTGAATTGAAATTTGAATGAGATAAAACTTTCCGAACAACTTTAATTTTTGTGTCAGTGGTCTTGATGGTAATAATATTATATGACACTATTTTGGCTCACTTTCAAACTTTAGATGTGCCAAATATGAAATGGATGTGAAGCAATGAGATTTAGAACCTTATTTTATACATACATAACACATACTTTACCCAGTTATTTCCAATGATAACTATTGAGATTGAGTTCTTACCATCCTACTTGTCGGTCTCCTTAAAAAATCAGAGTTCCCAAAGATGCAAGATGAAACTGCCACTTTGCACGTAGCCATGTATTTTCTATCCCTTTCACTCAAATCAAACCCGGTGCTTGGATATCCAGCTGGTGCTTTAACAAAACCACAATGAATTGTTTGATCTCTTGCATTGTACGAGTTTTTTCTTTCATCAAGTGTCTGGTGTCCACCAAATTTTGGTTCAAATAACAATTCATCATTTCTATTCTCATCTACAGTGGCGTAATTTAAAGAAAATTTTGTATAGTTCACATAGTTCTCAGGCTCAATGAGATAATCAACTGTTTCTTTGAAGTCAACCTCACAAGGACCATCTGATAGAATTTGCATTATCATCAGAATGAATGACTGACAATACATGTGATCTATTCTAGACTAACACAGTTTGGAATGGTAGGATCACATGGTTAATGGGCATTTCATTGAAATGAATTAATGTGTAGGCAGGTAATGCGTAGAGCTTCAAAAAAAAAAAGGACAGATCTGAGTCAATTATAAATTCAATTTTCTTTTTGATATTCAGCTCATGACCCTCTATTTCTCTTTGAATATATAGTACGGTTGTTCATGTTGGTAAATGATATGTAAGATATTGAAATCGATGACATAAAGCCGGACACAATAGCGAGAAGCAGAGAGGAAGAAAGCATGAAGTTGTTGGGAGAAGATTGGAGCTACTTAAATATGAGCATAACTTGAAATGCACATGTTTTTTAGGGTTAAAGAAAAGCGCTAGGCTTGTGTATATTCTCAAGAATTATCCACATTTTTCACCATATTGAACATGAAAGCCTGTTTTGAACCATTTGCTTTTAAATTGCATCGATTCGAATTTAAGCCATTCAAGCTCAATTATGTGTTCTCTAAGTGTGTTGATTGATGCTAATCCAATGGTGAAAAAAGAATCAGGTTTGTCAAGTGTTGTTTACGTAATTATAAACAAATTTAGAAAGCAGGTTTCATTCTTAAGCTATGGTAAGAGATGATGCCATCAAGGCAAAAAGAAGTTGATATCATTAATCATTGTTGAGAGAGAAGGATAACAAAAGATGATGATGGGTTCAAACAATTAGGAATTATAGCTGCTCCCAGTCAGATGGGAGACAGAGATCGTGGTTGTATGTGGAGGAAAATAGCATGAGGTTCAGAGGTGATAAAGAAGAAATGATTCTCGAGGTTCCATGATTCGATTAAAATGACTAGCAACTGCAGTTGTTGGCTTGTAACCCTGTACTTAATTCGTCAGAGTATGTGGAGTTTTCTATCAAGTTGAAGCAGGACGCCCACTGAGGCCCTAGTGACATTGCTATATGAAATGGATGTAGGAGGGGTATTGCAACGGGGTGAGATAATTTGAAAAAGAGATGTGGGTTGTGATTAAGTATAATAATCTCAATGAAAGAGCCAGTCCGAATCAGTGGAATTCTGTATATACAGGTTAAGATGGTAATAAGAACAATGCTGATAAGCTAGTATCATGATGATAAATTATTGTACTGTGCAACGATAACTTTATTTGTTTCTCGCTACCAATTATAGGATATAGCAGAAAAGTGCTAAAATTCGCACAAATTCGCACGTTTGTACAGACATGTGTCATATTGTATTCCATATATGAATCAGCGACATACACATTCACTTTTAATGCCTTGCCTTCTTGGACAATTCATAACAGTGCTTCCAACTTGTATTTCAGTGCAATGTTGTGTGTGTGTGTTGGGGGGGGGGGGTGGGGGGTTGGGGGTGCAAGGAATTTTATTAACCATGTGAACAAAATGCAACTTACGCCGCTTGCGACGTTTTGCCTTTGAAAATGCAGGGCTGTCAAGTTCTTTGGCCCCAACTAAAGGAGAATCTCTAACTTCAGTAGAATTGTATATATTTCTAGCTAAGTGGTCATCAATGTACTTCCATGTGTTATTTACAGTTTTTATACTTGATGTTCCACCATTGACCTCTGTACTGTGTAAACCTGAACAAATAAAAGTAAGCAATAAGATGTACTGTGTAAACCTAAACAAATAAAAGTAAGAAATAAGAAGCTAATTGTGGATCCCTTTGCAAGCTCAAGGCTTCGTAAAAATACATTATCAACTTAAATAAACAAGGCTGAAATAACAGACCAGAATAATTGTTTTTATTCTTATTAATAAACATAATTATGTAGGATGTTATATCAAGATTATTCATTATGTGATGAAGAAAAACAAACGCTACACAACCAGGAATGATTAAATACTCTCAAACAAAGTATCTCATATATGCTATATTGGTATAGAAAACACATTCTGTTAAGTATAATTTAGAGTATCAACAAGAAATCAACTCAGAATGATAAAAGAGGTGTACACAAGAAATCAACTCAGAATGATAAAAGAGGTTAACAAGTGTACATGCCACTTCTAACTATTTCAACGGTCTGGAAAAAAAAGACTTCAAGTACCATTTTATCCTAATTTGGGTTACTAAATGTTAACTGCATCATGAGGATTATGGGCCGAACTCAGTGAACATAGGGACAGAAATCGCACCATTGAAAATTGGCCTTACCTAAAACCAAACAATATATCAAAAGAATGCATTCAGGGGTCAGGGCTCGAATCCACGACCAATAAATACACACTAATCTGTCTTCACCCTAATGTCAAGCATACCCTTATAGTTTGGTTTTTTCAAATATCTACTTAAATTATAGTATAACTGAAATGACATGCACAGTCTCCGTGTTGCATGTGAGACTAAACATTCACAATACGTTGTAACTATAACATAAAACAAGGGTAAGAAAACACATGATGGTGGGTTATGCAAACCCAAGTCCCAACAAGTTTAACAGATTATTTCAATTTTACCATGTAAAGTATGCAAGTCTCATAACAGAGAACATAAACTACTTCATGCAATCAAATTGCCTTAGTTACCCCAAGCCCACTTTGTTGTTTAAATTAACAATTATCGCATCTCATTAAAAATAAGCGGCAGCACCAGCAAGAAGAAGAGGAAAAGGAACAAGAATAATAAGAATTGTTGTTGTCGTTGTTGTTTTTATTATTATTACTACTACTACTATTACTAACTATTACTATTACAATTACTATTATTATTATTAAAGATTAAAGATTAAAGATAAGATAACTATCCTTGCTCTAAAAATTTCATTCTCCTTGTGCCATGTGGCTTTTTAGCATTCCATCATTTACTTTGAAATACAAATTATTATATCCACGTTTATTTCATCTTAATTGACTTTTCTCTTTCCCTTATGTTAAATTTTTACACAGCCTACTCATGCTGGACCATCCTGTATTTCAGATTTTTTTTACTAAAACATATCGGTTTCTCTCCTAAATGACAAATAAATTCCTGGATTGGTTCCACCCAATTAACATTCTTTTCTTTTGACCTCTAAAAACTAAAATATTCATACAAGTATTCACTTTAGAATGAATCTCTACTCGGTATCAACTTAATGTACTACCTTAAACCAATATCATTTCATCCAAAACTGTTAAGTCTTTTTAATGAATCTCAAAATTGAATCTCAAAATTGATATTTTAGGATGTGACATTATTACCATGTTCATTCTGATCGATTTTTGTTGGATTATATTGGACTGCATTTAAAGATGAGAAAGTTTCTTATCTTTCACTTTTTGATGGTTAACTTTCGTTAGTCGTGAATTAATGAAAAAATTTATGTCATGTTTTCCTAATTTTATTTTATTTTGATACTTTTAAATATATATACATATATAGAAAACAAATCTTTATTATTATTTGGAATAGAAGCGTAATCTTTTGGTCCGACCGTAAAATTTCAAAAATACCCTTATATATAAATAAAAGGTCGGGAGTTCAAATCACATAAAGAAAAAACTAACATCTAGTTTCAAATTGAAATTTTGAAATGTAAATAAGAATACAACTTCGAAACGCTACTTCTAGAAAGAAAAAAATATAATTTTTTCTTTATATTTTTCATTTTATTTTTTTATCAAAACTACGTAATTAAAGATTTTAAATTTATAAGAGTTTTTTGTACACATGTGCGTTGCACGTGCCATAAAATCTCTTATATACACACATGCACGCGCTCTCACACATACATATACATAAATATATTATACAGCTGTTTTTAAATTTTATGAACTAAACTTTAGTAACAATAATTATTTTATTGGATGAAGTAACATGTGTAAAATTTAGGTAGTAACAGATAACTTATTCGATAAAGCTAGGACTATATCGTTTCATTTGTTCTTATTGTAAATTTGTCATACTTAAATATTAGAGTACAAGCTAGGACTACAAATAGAGATCCGAAATTGGAGAGTGTTCAAGTAGTTACAAGTAACATCGATGAATAAACAAGCTCAATCTTGGTTGAATGTCTCATGATTAAAAAAAGCTATGTGTGACCCCAAATTTCATGTTTAGGTGTTTATATGTTATAACCATTAAATTTCGAAGTTCAATTCAACCCAGAAAATATACACACGCACACTTCAAGTCCATGTTGATAGATGCTTATACCATAATAACTAATTATATGCTTGGTTGAACATTATAAAATATAATCAAATTCTTTTAAAGTTGTTTAATCCATATGGATAGCATGGGTTTGCCCTATTAACAATAATAACAAGGTAGTTCTACTAGCACCTTGATTATTTCCTTTCTCACTCCGGTAGTTTAAAGAAAAGAACACCCTGCATATTCCCATTTCCATCACATTTTATATTCAAAGTACTTTTGTCATCATAAAAAAAATGAATTTGATGAAATATTGCACCGTTTCACATGAGTTTTGTATGAAGCTTATATTTGTAGAATAACTAGTTTTTAAATGACATATTTCTAGTAATTTTGATTTTTAATCTAGGTTGATTTTATTAACTGAATTGGATATAATTATAGGGGGAATTAATTTAAAGGACAAAATTTTCTGTATTTTTTATCTCAAGGACACGACCTTAATATTTTTACCACAAGGACAAACATTCTTCTAAAAATTATTCATAAGGACAAACATTTTCCAAAATTATTCATAAGGACAACAAAACTGATACCGAGGTAAAAACTGATACCTAAAAACTGCTACCGATAACTGCAAACTGATACCTAAAAACTGCTATCAATAACTAAAAACTGATACCTACAGAAAGTTGTCCTTCAGGATAAAATATTGAAGGTCTGTCCTTGAGGCTAAAAAGTTGTGAAATTTTGTCCTTGACAATAATTTCCTGATAATTATAATGGAAATCTTGCAACTCCTGGTGTTAGATCTCTAATGTTGATATGGAAAGACGGAAGAAATGTACAATATTATTTCATCACTGCGTTTATTTCTTCTTCTTTTCCTTTCGCATTTTGGTCATCAAATTTTTATTCTCTGTCAGGGGGTGGAAAAGGAAAAAACTGGGACGTTATTAGAACTAACCGCAATAGTAACGGGCATAACGGGAACTCGAACACTGCAGTTTGAAACATTGAGAAGGAGCAACCAATTAGCCTGAAATCCCTTTACTAATATTAACTCAAAGAAATGCTATTTATTGTCTAATTTGAAATACAGTTCACTTCAGACTTGATTATGTTAATTTGATACAATGTGGTCCAAATTAAGAATTTCGAATGCAAAGCAAATTTGATGGTTTCTTTCTTTTTTGGAAACAAATAACCATAAGTTAGAAAATGGATAACTGTATTACGGGAAAAATAAGTTATATGATACATTTCCCATAAATGCGTGAAATTATTTGTTCAAACGGTGCATCATTAATCAACGAACAAAGACATGAAAAAGGGCTAAAGAACTTACCTAAAAAGGAGAAATTAATGCTAAAAAATGAGCGATAAACAATAAGCAAAGTTGATGCCGCCAATAGTAAAATTGAGCATCTTCGCTTCCCAATTCGAATCAATTTATTTCCACCGCCTCGCTTTCTATATTGACCCATGAAAAATTCGCGTGCTCCCAAAAATGAAAATAGCTCGATTACTGAAGAAGTGTAATTTGAATTTCGATTTAATTTAAGCAGCGAGTGGAAAATAGAACAAACGTAATACTATGTAAATTTGGATCTGAACTCTAAAAGAAATTTTAGTCAGGGGAACGGCCAATGTGCATTATTATTATTTTTGAATAAAGTGTTATTTTATCACGCAAAGACAATCGATTTTTATAAATTAAAAATCACTTAATACGTACCGTTGCTTTTGCTATTAATCTACTAGTGTGTAACACGTGCGTTGCACACGATATGTTGTTGAAAATAATATTATATATTTGAAGAATATAATTTATTATACAATGTGTGATGATTTTTGTTAGGATAAATGAGTTATAAATTGAAATTGCTATATTTATATATGCGTATTTTTGTTATGAGATTTGTTTGTTTTTATATTTGAATAAAAAAAATATCATTTTTGTTGATAAAAGTGAGTTATATTTTGATTTATTATTTTTTAAAATCCATTATCTGACAATTAAATAAATGAAAGTAAACATTCTTAATAAATTTTGAAATTAATACTTTTATAGAATTTCATAAATAAATTCGTATGCATGTACTCTAAAATTGACATTCAGATTTCGATACATTTGACTAAAAGATAAATGATGTATACATCAAATTTTAAATATTACTTGAGAGAATAACGATAAATACCTAAAAATAAAAGTATAATACCAGAGACTCAATATATTTGTATGCATTTATAGTTCTCACAATGCATATTTATCAAAATAATTATATGATATTATCACATTGATAAAAAATGTTTATTTAACTACTAAAAGAAATATGAAGTGAAAATAAGACCTGAAACGATAGAAATCATATTTTCATTTTAATTATGTAAAAAAAATGATTTTTAATCCATTGTTTCATACCTTACTATTTTTATTTTGTGATAAAATTTTCAAAAAATACTTAACATTTATGTGAAAAGGATAATAAAGTATGAAAGAAAAATATTTCTAAACAAAATATGGTATGATTTTTGTCAGTTTGGTTAACTCAGATTACAAATATAACTAATCAAAATGTAACATTTTGTACAAAGATGTAATAATTGAGAATATTTATTCTTTATTCAATATTATAGAATACAAACATTCATCACTTATCATTAAATGTAATGTTATTCTTCACAAAATATAATCTAATAACGATAAAGAGTCCATTTGACGTACCAATTTTATAAAGAAAAAACGTTATTTATATTTGTAATGATGTACTAATTTTGAAAACAAATTTTTTGTACATACTTGTTTGTAATGAAGTACCACTTTTAGAAAGAAAAAATTATTTACATATTTCTTTGTATTAAATAAATAATTTTATAAAGAGAAATTTTATGAACTTAAACGTAGAAAAATGTAATAGTATCAAAGATAATTTTGTATATAATTGTGAAAATATTAAATTATATGAACTTGAATAAAAACATAGTTTTACCATTTATGTCAATACAAATACATACACATTGAATTATCTTTTTTCTAATTTATTAAATCAATTAGTACATATTTGTTAATTGAATTTAGTTAAAAATTAAATTCAAGATCAATTGATAAATTCAAATATATGGACTTGCATGTAAAATAATATAAGAAAACTTAGGAGAATTTCATAAATAATTGTAAAAATTATTGAATGTTGGCATTTAAATACAAAATGATAAGAGAGAATATTAGCATGACATTGTAATAGTTTGCACATAATTGTGGAAATTTAAAGCTATAGGACTTGAATGAAAAATAATTTTACCATTTTTGTCAATATGAATGCGGTACACATATTGAATTGTTATTTTTTAAAATTTGTTAGATCAATTAATGGCTACTAATTTATAGTATTTATTTAAAAAAATTAAATTTAAGATCACCTAACTAAATTTGATATGTATGGACTAAAATGCAAAACACCAGAGAAAACCTGGAAGAAACCTATAAATAATTGTTAAAGTTAGTTTTAAATTTTAATGATAGAAGAGAGAACCAGTAGAAACATTATAATAATAATAAATTATAAGGACGTGAAAATAAAATATCTTGATAGAATTAAGGAGAGTGGAGAAAATTCCTAGTTTTAATAATAGAGCTTTAAATTCTTCCGCTTTACTATTATTTAATAGATTACTAAATTACCCTTCATTTTAATTGCATTTTAATCCTTTTCTTATAATCCATCAAACTATAACATTAAAATTAACGATATTTGATCAAATCTATGCATATTTTGTGAAGAAATTAATGATTTTTTTACCACGAAACCTAAAATATCAATTAAGCAACTTTCACAATTATCTATCTTAATTTACAAGTGCTTACTTTTTTTTAAATTAAAGTTGATTTTGTTGAAACTGAGAATTTTTTTAAGAATTAAAGAAATCATGAAATTAACATCAAAATTTAAAGTTTATTTTATTGAATTTCAACTTAATTTGGTGCTAAAAATTTCTAGTTTTGTGTAAATGAGTTTTAGGTTTTAAGGAGAAAAAAGAATGAAGATGTAAACAAGGGTAATTTTATAAAAGCTAATTTTTGGTGTACATTAGTTTATTACACAGTATATGTTAAAAGATTATCGGTGTACGAATGAAATTAGCTTTTACTAACCCCATTAATGATTACTAGTTCCTAAACAAGTGTACTTACCATATATTATATGTATGTATGTATATAGCATCAGTGGTCCCCTTTATTTAGCACCATTTTGCAGCCTCCTTGTATCAGCGACATGTTCAAATTTAAATATTTGTTCTTTCAAACTCCTATTACAAAAATAAGGGGTTATATTGAAGGCTTAATTGAGGGGTTGCTGACAAAACCATCATACTACATATCACCATACAACATATCAATTTCTCTATCCTCAAGTCATATTTGCCCTCTTATATAGTTGAAATGAATGGTTGAGATCATGTAGAGACGGGGGCACATGTAGTTAGGGATAGAGGAATTGGTCCCCTCATACTAAGCCACTAGTAATCGGTTGCAGAGAGATTACATGTCGTACATGTCAAAATTAAAATAATTTTGGTGTTGACAGCACCATGATTTGTCCTTACAAATACCATGAAAATTTTAACAAATATAATTTTATGCTTCATAACACCATCCCTCTTTCGGTTGAGAACCATCATTTGACATCAAATCACCGCGGGAACCAATCTTTAACATTTGTAGAATCACCGTACAATGATTTACTACCGTAGGTTATTACCCTATATAGCAAAAAGTTGCTGATCGACAATATATTGCCTCATACGTTGTAACGTGGTGGCCCCTCCATTTTGGTATCAAGAAGAAGGCAAGATTTTAATGCTACTTTTTAGAAAATATTATTAAGAGGAGGAAAACATAGTGCCCTTAGCGGCGCACAAACAATGCCGGTACAATTTCTTTTTACTACAAAATAAAACCAATAAAGGTATGTATATTGATACATCCCGTCTTCCTGCTAGTTGTTCCCCAGTTGCCTTGTTCATCTCATTTCTTCTCTTCCAAAGATACATAAATGTCGGTAAAGCAAAGCAAAGAAAATGGCTACGTCGCCTTAAATCACCAAATACACTCTACGGTAAACTCAAGCAACTCAATCGATCCCTGTATATTCTTCATAAGCCTCAAAGTTTCCATCTCTGCTCTAAAGTTTGCTTGATTGTTAGAATTACAATCCAGTGCCTTCCATGAAGTCGAACTGCTACTGCCAGCATCAGTAAACCAAGTTGCAAGATAAATTTGTTTCTGTCATAGTCAAATCTATTAATTTTAATTATTGAAACTAAGTTTCCAACATCTTAGATTATCATCATAACTCGGATCTATTTAGGAGTTCGTAAGCCACTGATTAATCTATTGTTACGATCTTTCCATACACTCCAAATCATGACAATGATGACTCTTTCAATTATGTCCTTGAGCACTTGTTGTTGCTTTGGTTGTCATTTCAAACTTATTTGAAAATATTAAATTAAAGATGTAAATAAGGGTAATTTTGTAAAAGAGATGGCGTGTGCAAAGTAATTTTGGTGTACATTAGTTTATTACACATTATAGTATATATTAAAAGATTATTGGTGTATGAATGGAATTGGCATTTACTAAACTGATTGTAAGTGCACCTATCACATATATATAGCATCAGTAGCCCCTTTTATTTAGCACCATATTGTAGCCCTCTGATACCAGCTACGTGTTTTAATTTAAATATTTGTTCTTTCAACCTCCTATCATAAAAACAAAGGTCTACATTAGTAGCTGAATTGAGGCAGTTGCTGAAAAAACGTACTACATATCACCATACAATATATCGATTTTTCTGTCCTCAAATCACATATGTCCTCTTATACAGTTAAAATGAATGGTTGAAATCATGTAAGGATGGGGGTATATGTAGTTAGGGATAGAGGAATTGGTCCCCTCCCCTCATATAAGGCCACTAGTAATAGGTTGCACAGAGATTACCTATTATACATGTCAAAATTAAAATAATTCTGGTGTTAATAGCAACATGATTTGTTCTTGCAAATACCATGAAAATTTTAATAAATATAATTTTATGCTTCATAACACCATACCTCTTTTGGTTGAAAACCACCATTTGAGATCAAATCACCGCGGAAACCGATCTTTAACAGTTGTAGAATCACCGTACAGTGATTTACTACCATAGGTTATTACAGTATATAATAAAAATATGCTGATCAGCTGTATATTGCCTCATACGTTGTAATGTGGTAACCCCTCTATTTTGGTATTCAGATGTAAAATATTATTAGGAAGAGGAAAACATAATGCCCTTAGCAGCACACAAAAAGGGCTGGTACATTTTCTTTTTACTACATAAAACTAATAAAGCTATATATATCGATACATTCCATCTTCCTGCTAGTTGTTCTCCACTTGCCTTGTTCATTCCATTTCTTCTCTTCCCAAGATACATTATGTTGGTAAAGCAAAGCAAAGAAAATGGCCATGTCGCTTCAAATCTCAAAATCCACTCTATAGTAAACTCAAGCAACTCAAGAGGTACTTGTATATTCTTCAAAAGGCTTAAAGTTTCCATCTCAGGTCCAAAGTTTACTTGATTGTTGGAATTACAATCTATTGCCTTCTATGAAGTTAAACTACTACCGTCAGCATCAGTAAACTCAAGTTGCAACATAAGTTTGTTTCTGCCATAGTCATTTCTATTAATTTTAATTATTGAAAATAAATTTCCGACATCTTGGATTATCATCAAAATTGGATCTGCTTAGGAGTTCGTAAGCCATTGATTAATCTATTGTTACGCTCTTTCCATATACTCTAGATCATGACTATGATGACCATTTCAATTATGTCCTTAAGCATTTTATTGTTGCTTTGGTTATTATTTCAAACTTATCCGAAAATATTTAGAATGTCATTACTGGAATAGTTTGTTTACACAATATCTATTATTGCATGCCATATGAACTCTGATTATTCACAGTTAAAGAGAAAATGATCCTTGGATTCCAATTGATTATAGCATAATGAATAAGTTGGATCCACATTATAACACTATCTACTCACTCTATCTTTTGTATTCAACTTGTTCACTCCTGCTATGAAGGTACAGATAGTCGTCTGTGGTGCACGCTTACTAATATACATACACCATGGAAATCTAATATGTTTATCTCTTACATTTTCCCAGGTAGATTTGATTGTGAATTCCTATTGTTGCTTGGCATCCATTGTCATTCATCATTTCTTCATAATCCCCTATTTTTATTTGATTTATTTGAAGACAGATATTGGATGGCAAATAGAAAGTGATTACATTACATTCTCAATTGGAGATGAGAATGGATAACTTCCTGCTAGGGTCTCCAATCAGCGTCATAGCTTATACCCCATTATATCCACTATTAATCTCCCATTACTCCAAGGATCTAGCTATAAATTTATATGATTTCCATCAAAAATCCTTCTATCATTTAAACCATCACGTAATTCTCTTGCTTTGAGAATTGTCTTCCATGTGTTGATACATTATTGTGAACTGACATAGTCCAAAAAGTTTGCTAGTTATGGTATCTTGTTTTAGTCCATTTTATTCTAATGTTTATGATATTAAATGTTTCCATAATAGTTTAATTGACATCTTGCATTATTTCTTATAAATTTCTCATTCCAAAATCTCCTTCTTATCTGGGTCTGCGAACATCATCCCAAGGCATTCTGTTAGCTTTATCATTCCATAAAAAGTTAACACGCTTGAGTTTATTTTCTACATTTTGTTGAAATCGAGATTTGACAAAATTGCATCCAAAACATTATAGTCGATCGAATAACGATCTTTATGAGCTTTACTTGTCCACCAGTGTCGAAGAATATATTTTTCCAATAATTAAATTTAATGTTAATTTTGTCTTATAGTGGGCCAAAGTCTCTAAACTTGAGTTCATAACCAGAAAGAGGGATTCCTATATACCATTGGAAGATTTCCACTTTGCACCTTTGATATATCACATATAATGCTCTTATTTCTTATACCTTTGCTGAGAAAGACTAGACTTTTGCTCGTTCATGTTTAGACCTAATGTATTTTTTATTTCCTACATCACTTCAGTAATGATCAAAGCATTTTGTATGTCAGCTTTCGTTAATATCGATATATCATTTACATATAATAAATGGGGAATGGTAGGATCATTTTTATAAATGTGGGTTAATTGGCCTCTATGATATTCAAATGTCAAGTAGTAACGTGAGATAATCCATTGCAATAGCAAAAAAATATGGAGAAAAGGGGTCACCTTATCTCAGCCTTTTGTTGCTTTTAATAAATCCATGTTAGATTTTATTAACTAACATAGAAAATGTAGGAGTTGTAATGCACATATTTATGAGATTTATAAATTTAATTAGGAATCTTATAGATAACAGCATGTGTGCTACAAACTTTGTACTAACCTTGTCATATGTTTTTGTAAATCTATTTTTGAACACATGCTGTTTGCATTTTTTCCTGTTGAAGCTTCTAACCCTTTCATGTGCAAGTAATAAGAAGGTGTTCTTGTTTGAAATGGAAGGGACATATAAAAGGAGATTATTTAACAAAAGAAGAATGTATTCTTTGTGTTGTGAAAGAGACATTTAAAAGGGGTATTTAATTGTTTTGTTATAAACATTTATTTTTGTTATTATTTTGTTTTATGTTTTATTTTTTCATTTTATGTTTTATTTTTATCATATATGTTAAATAAGATAGTTAAATGAGTTTGAATTATTTTCAAATTGTAGAATGCTAAAAATTTTGAAATAAAAAAGAATTTGGATTATTCCTAACACTTTTTTGAAGAGAAGTACTTTATAAAAATAATAAAACAACATATACTTCCATGATATGCCTCATTAAAACCTTGCAACCCCTTAACCTAAATGGGTGCCTTGCAAGAAAAAAGAGTACATAACATTTCATATTTTAACAGTACAACAAGACCGATAGACCACACGGTCCACACCCATGAAGTCAAATAGATGGAGGAGTAAAAAAGATACAGGTACACTCAAAACCATATATACGAGTTTCTTGGGGTCCAAAAACAAATAAAAAGCAAAAAATAGTACAAAGAGGTGAAAAACCTCATACAAGACATGTGATCAACTAACAGTAGAGACAAAAGATAATTTTTCACCGTTCACACTAGGGCTGTCAATTTCCTACACGACCCGAAACACGACCCGAAACCTGCACGGAAATTAGCAGGTTAACCCGACCCATTTAATTGGCGGGTCAACCCGAATTTGACCCGTTTATAAACGGGTGGGTTTCGGGTTGACCCGCTAACCCGAAACTGACCCGTTAACAACCCGTTTATACAATATATAGGTTGAGCTGACCCGTTTACGACCCGCTTCGATCCGTTTATGACCCGTTTGTACCTTATACGGGTTATACGGGTTGACCCGACCCGTTTACGACCCGTTCCGACCCATTTACGACCCAATTATACCTTATACGGGTTGACCCGACCCATTTCTACCCGTTTACACCTTATACGGGTTGATCTGACCCATTTACGACCCAACTCGACCTGACCCGTTTATAATTGGGTTACACGGGTTGGGTCGGGTCAACCCGTTTATAAACGGGTCGGGTTCGGGTTGAGGTTTTTCGACCCGTTTAATAAACGGGTTGACCCGACCCATTTAAAATCAACCCGAACCCGACTTGACCCGACCCAAACCCGACCCGACCCATTGACAGCCTTCACACCAAGCCCCAGAACATCTAGAAGCATCGAAGCCAAAAAAGAAGAAAATGAAAAAAGGCCACTTCAATAATGGCCGAATTGAAGGCAAAGGATCCAAAGCCTGAATCGAGACGACAACAAAGCAAAGTGGAAAGAGCGGCTTCTAAATCTGGAAATATCTTCAACTTCATGGAGGGTGGAAGACCAGCAGTTTCTCCTTGATAACTCCAAAGTTAACAAAGATAGTTTCTACATCTCTATTTATTTTTCTATATTGAAATTATATTGCATTAACTACTTGCAACCCTGGTAAATATAAGCTAATCTAACATGAATTGGCAGTTCAATTCCTTTAAATTGATGATTATTCCTTTCGCACCTTATGTTCCACACAGTAGTAGTAAAAACCACGTTATTAATCTGATTAATAAGCTTGTTACCGGATTGATTCATGCAAATCGTATGTAAGACTTGATTAAACTCTAGTGAATTACTAAGATTAATCTTGGCCTTGTGCATAGTTTCTTCCAGCAAATTTGTGGAATAATTGCATTTGAAAAATAGGTGATCCCTATCTTCAGTTTGGTTGTTGCATAGAACACAACACTTGTCAATAGTACTGTTCCACTTACTGACTCTGTCTTTGGTATGAAGTCTGTTTAACTTTTCTAAAAGAGTGCATATAGATATTTTGGGTGCCATTTACTGCCTCAGATAACAGTAGCCCATTCAACTTCAATTTCTTTAGACCTGATATGATTTCAAGCTGATTTAGAGCTAAACTTCCCACTGTTGTTAGGGATCCAATGCCAGTAGTCAAATTGCATTTTAGTATGAATCTTGATGTTTTTAATGGTATTCTGCATTTGAAAGGTCATATCATTCATGTGATTTTCCAAGAATTATTAGATATAAGAGTAGATACTTTCCTTTGATGCTCACTGTTAGCATCCATGTAATTGTTTCCATATAAATCTGATAAAGAATAGCCTTTGATCCAAGGGTCATGCCATATATCAGTGAGATCTCCATTAACAATTTTCCTGTCAACAGCCCCCTTGCACCATTTTCTAGCATTTAACATGCCTTTCCAAATGTGTGATGCATTATTGTTAAAAGTAGCATTCCAGAAATTTATGTTTTTGCAGTATCTTTGTTTCATCCATTTAGCCCACACTGAATCACCTTGATGAAAATTCCAAATCATTTTAAGAGTAACAGTATTTGTAATTTCCTCTATTTTCTTGATTCCTAGCCCTCCTTCCATTTTTGTTACAAACATCATCCTATTTTAGATTATGTGCCTTAGTTTTCCAGATGAAATTGGCACAATTTGAGTTTATTCTCTGAATAACAGAGGCTGGAAAGTTGGTAAATTGTAACCAGAACTGTATCATAGATGATATAACAGTTTTAACCAATTCCACCCTTCCGCCGAAATTGAGCATTTTGTTTTTTCCATTGACTGAACATTTTATTTATTTTGTCAATTAAAGCTCAAAAATCCCTATCTTTGAGTTTATTGTTTGAGAAAGGGATTCCTAAGTAGGTAACAGGAAGATTCCCAATATTAATGTTTAAGATATCTGCTATGGCATGTTTATTGCTTGCACCTTTACTAAAGTAAATATTGGACTTATTCTCATTTAAAATAAGCCCTGCTGAGTTACTTAACTTCTGAAGAGTGTGCTTAATACCAATTGCATTCTCTTTTGTGGCTCTAGCCAGAACCAATATATCATCAGCATAAATCTGATGGGTAATTACTGGCTCTGTATTTCATATTGGAGTAAAATTTCCTTTCAACTGCTCCATATCTAGGTTAATAGTGAGATACTCCATAGTTATGGCAAACTGGTATGAGTATAAGGGATCTCCTTATCTCAGCCCCTTAGAACTTCCAATAAAGCCATAAGGATTACCGTCAACTAGCATAGAAAATGTGGAGGTAGATATGCAATCATATATAAGATTAGTAAAATGCTGCGGAAAACCCATGGACATTAGCATATAATGAATAAATTCTCTGCTAATCTTGTCATAAGCTTTATCCAGGTTAATTTTCAGACAAAAGTTGTTAGTGTTTTTTCTATTAAAGCCTCTAACCATCTCATAGGTGAGTTGAGAGTTATCAGAAATAACTCTCTTGGGATAAAAGCATTCTAATTATATGAGATGAGGTCATTTAGATAAGGTTTTTGTCGAGTACATATAAGATTGGCTAAAATCTTATAAGTGACATTGCATAATGAACTAGTTCTGAAATCTGTTATTTCCAAAGCTTCTTTCTTTTTGGGAATTTAGCAAATAAATGTGTGATTTATTTCTTTAATGATTCTACCAGACTGCAGGATCCCATTCACAGCAGTCCATATATCTTCTTTAATTTGTTCCCAATGTGGTTTGATAAATTTAGAATTAATGCCATTGAGTCCCGAGGAACTATTGTCATTGATATGGAAGACTGCAGTTTAAATCTCCTCCAATTGAAAAGGCTTGCCTATGTTCTCTCTAGCATAAAAAGAGAGAATTCTCTTACAAATTATGTCTGGGAATTGATGTATGCCCTTAGATGAAAAAAAGAGATCAGAGAAATAATTAATAGCTTCATTCGCAATATTTCTGATGCTAATGTCCAGTTACCATTAGAGTAGAGGATAGAGCTGCTTCTCCGGTTAGGATTAGTCATTTTGATTTTATTATAAAAGAAATTGGTTGGTCTATCCCCTTTGATAAGCCAACTAAATTTCATTCTTTGATCCCTTTCTTCTTCTGTTGTTCCCATAATATCATATATTAGGTCTGTTTTCATTTTGTACTGATTTATCAACTGGTCCTCATTGGGGTTGTAAATCATGAGATTATAAATTTGATCTGCCTCCTCCTTTAATTGAGATAAAGTTTTATATGTGTTAGGCTTATTATTTCTCCAATTTTTCAAGGCATTTTTGATCTCTTTCAGCCTGCACAAGAGGGAGTAAAGATGATTGCCGTGGAAGGATATTGAGAAAGCTTCTTTGATGGCCTGAGAGTATCCCACTTGACGATGCCAAGAATTGCTGTATCTAAAAGGTATTCTGTTTTTTCTATGAATATGGGTCATGACCTTTAAATTAATAGGAGTGTGATCACTGATAGAATGATACCTAAAATGTATACCAAATAGAGAGAAATTATCAATCCAAATCTTATTTACAAACATACTATCTATTTTGCTGTGGATAGAAAAATTAGTACCTCCTCTCCAAGTAAAGTAATTCTCGGTAAAATTAGTCTCTATGAGTTTTGATAGAGAAATACAATCAATGAAATCTTGGTCTCCCATTGAATTATGTAGACCATTGTTAATCCTGTCCTTATTCGAGAGAATAGAGTTGAAATCCCCTGCAACTATCCATGGAAGCTTGAAATTAGAGGAAGCTTCCATAAGATAATTCCAAAGATCTTTCCTTTTCGTCTCATCATTATAAGCATAAACTGTGGTAATTAAGATACTGACACTCAAGGCATTATGAAGAATACAATATATACATTGATCATTGGTATGTAAAATGACATTAGACCACCGTAATGAATCCCAAATAATAATAATACGACTTTTTTTTTATCATAGGATAGATTGTGAGAAAATTTCCAATTGTTACTTTGCTTGTTCATAATCTTTAAATACTATCTTCTGAAAGTTTAGCTTCAAGTATACCTAAAAAAGAAAGACTGTTATTGTCAAGTAATTGTAAAATCTCCAATTTTTTTGCCGAGGCATTCATACCCCTTATGTTCCAGATAAGGAACTCCATCAATTATTATTATTTATGCATTTGCTACTTTCATCTTGGGTGGTAGCAGCACCCGATGCCTTCTGTTTTTTGGTTCTTTTGCTTTTTTCATTTAAGTTGATTTACTAACACATTCCATGCAGGATTGTCAATGGCTTCTGAAGAGGTGGTAGCTTTAAACTCGAGAGGAATCTCCTTTGATTTGGTTTTGCGAGCAGCTTTGGATCTGACACTCGTTGAGGGATCAAAACCGTGTATTGTCTCATCAGGACCTAACTGTTCAGAAGTTGCACAATCTGTCATAGTGTCGTCTAAAGTCTGATTGTCCATTCTGTTAATGTCTTGTGATTGTATTTCCACTTCCAAATTCTCAGACAGATTTCTATGATTCCCTATAGTACTAATAGTCGAAGACTTGCAGTTCGACTGGACTTTTGAGAATACTATGTTTGTATTATGATTGGATAATAACTGTGAATCGCTAGTATTTATAGGCTTAATGAGAGGAAATACCTATTCTGATTTATCAGTCTGGTTTCAGTTGTTTGTAAAGGCATCCGTCATGCTGTTCTTATTTTTCTCTGGATGGGTATCATCAACTGTCATGTAAGTGACAATATTTTCTTGGTTTTGAGAGTTGCCCGTATAGTCTATTGGTTTCCATACTTTAACCAATTGACAATTGGTTTCATAATGGTCGAAACTCAAACAATTATAACATTTATATGGTTTCCATTCATAAGAGGCTTCTTGCCAAATTATCTCATCTTTCTCTGTGAGAATAGGAATCTTGTCTGGAAAGTGACTCAACTAATACTCTCGCATAAGCTATTTTAATAATCCCCTCCGTGAATTAATCTAGTTTGATAGGTGATCCAAGAACCGAGGCAATACAACTAATACCTTCCTCAGTCCAGTAGTCAAGGGGAAGATTAGGAAATCAAATCTAAATCGGGATAGAGTTAAGGAGCTCCTTATTTAACTACATTTCTAAAGTCCATTTTTTCATCATCATTAGCTTTTTGTTGTAATAGTAAGGACCACCTTCTTTGACTTTATCACAATCCTTCTTACTTTTGAATTTGATCACATAAAAGTCGTTCTCCTTAGAGAAAATAGCAAAGTCTTATGTGGCTTTCCACACTCTGATGATATAATCTCTGAAATAGGGATAATAGGGCTTTGGCCCTACAACGAAAATCACAAGAGCGTTGTCCCGTTGTTTTTTTGCATACTGTGCAACTTCTAAAGGCATTATAGCACATACCGAGTTGATTTCGCGAGGTTGGAAATACTTCAATGGAATGGATACGGGGATGTTATTTCCTTTCACCACTTCATTCCATGCCCAACGGGAAGTGGAAGAAAATTTCCATTTTTTTGCAGGGTGTGTAATCTTCGACTAACTGGAGAGGTTAGTGGTTTTGGATTTATGAGAGGGATCGTTTTGAGGATGAAAAATGTTAGAGGATCGCCGAGATCTAATTTGGGAATCATTGGCAATGGATCTAGGGTTTGGGTCATTTGTTATGCCTTCTCCATTTCTTCGACCGAACAGTAATGAAATCATCAGCATTCTTGATATCTGGTTCAAAAGAATTCAAAGCAACAAAATCTGGTGGCGGGACCGTGGGTATGAGCAACGGGTCAGGGGAGAGGGGAGTTTGACGGTTGGAGGATGGTGAGGTCTCCATAGGGAGTGCGGACGAGCAGAAAAGAACTGGAGGATGAACGGAATAGAAAAGAGAAATGCGACGGCGGAAGAAAAATAGCTTATGGATCTGAAAAATTGCTTAGGGTTTCTGTAAGGATATTATGTATCCATTTCCTAACACTTTCAAAATATAATAGAAATATCGTACTACATGTCTCTCATAATTTTTCTGCTGCATATATCAACTAAGCTCTACAGGCTTGTCTATTAGAATACAAACAACTTTGTAGTCTAACTCTTGAGTAGTCAGAACGTATATGACTTCTCATTCTTCAAATAGGTCGTCCTATAATAGCACAGCCATACACCTAGCATTTGTGTATGTGCTCTCCGCATCATCTGAAGTATCTCCACTTGGATGACGTCTCTGAGGAGCAGAAGTAATAGCAGAGCGTTGCGGATGTGATGAAGCCAAAGGAAGAGGAGGAGTATGGAACTTGGTATATAGCCCAAGAGAAATTCTGCATACATATGGGCGTTGAAGTGAACATTAGAAAGTGAGCCGCCAAAACAATGTACTTACATGAGGAGTTCTAATGTAGCCTTCAAATAGCACTTTCAACTCTCTAAATTTTGACGGTCGGTAAATTTTGAATTTTTATTAATTCTTAGTCGTCGTGTTCTATCACTCTTCATCCCTTCCGACGGTATCCTTCTCCATATTCTAGGAACTACCTTCAATCTACAATAGTTGTTTCCATAAGCTCCAATCATGCTTCAAGTTGTCTCACTTTTTCTTCATTTGATTAGGGTATACTGCACATGCATCCATGTGTTGAACTCCTCTGCTATGTCCTTATATCAATAGCTAACACATCCATCGCGTGAACCAATGTTGACATAGCATATGTCTACAAAGGCCAACATCCATTTAATGGTCCAGTCTATGATGCTTTGGGTAGACAATCTAGAGGATTCGTTGGTCGACATTCTAGAAAAAATAAAAATAAAAAAATTTGAAAAAATAACAGGTGGTAGGAAAAAGTATGAAAAACATGAATATAAAGAAATTTACCTCAAAAGAGCAAAGTTATAGCCATTAAAAATGCTTGAATTTTCGAATTAAAGGAGTGTAGATGAGATCGGGTATGGAAGAATGGTGTGAAGGGGTTAATTATATAGTGGGGGAAATGGTGCGGTCGTTGTGAATGGGCGATGTTCAATGTATCATATGCCAACAGATCAATTCCAAGGGTTCACCCCCGACAAACAGTTTGTATAGGTCCCATGATCGATGCTTGAACGCGTCTGATGCGATGCCTACTTGATCGGAGCATTTTTTCCTTGCGAACACCCCTTAAATTTTCAGTGATAAGTCTCCTTAGGATAAATGCACTTTGATTATATGATAGCAAAAGAGCATTATTATTCGTAGGTTTGTCAAAAGGGTAGAACTGAGTTGCATAAGGGTTGCATAGAAATTGATCCACCTCTTTTGATGCAATTTTTAATCCAACCCTTTTAACCATTTTTTAATATAGGTTAACCCTTATGACCCATAAAACAAATTTTAACTAAATTTTTGTGTATTCAGTTGGTAGCTCCACTCAAAAAATTGAATATTGTATTAGTGCACTTACAAAAAACCCACTTCTCTGTACACGTTCAAAGTAAATTCAAACATAAAATATGCAGTGATCTGATGCAAATAGTTATTAAAAGAGGATTAAAGCATAATTTCAGGATAGAACCGTCCACAAAAGATGAGTTTGACCGCCATACCATGTCAGTTTTTACAATTCAAAAATCCTTATCTGTTCACACTTACCCAAATTACAGGCATCACTATTACATATCAATATCAAAACACCAAATAAAAATGCAGTTGAGAAAACAACCATTCAACCGTGAAAGAGTAATGGCCCTGAAGAATTACGCATACTACAAACTGAAGGTTATTTCTTCACAATTCACTAGCATGTTCTTCTCCAAACCTGCATATAAAATAGTAGACAAAATTTATAGCAGCAATAACAAAACAATTTCAATATGACCAAAAGACTAGAAAATAAAAGATACCTATAAATCAAGTAGTATACCTCTAACAATGCATCAGTTAGCTAAAAGAGGAGTTAAAAATTAAGTAGATTCTTCATTATCAAGAACGGTAACATCTTCCGTATGATCTTCGATTGTTGAAATTATAGATGTTCCATACAACCAATCTCTTGAACAAAGTAACGCTTCGACAACATCCTCCTTAAATGAACTGCGATAGTCATCTAAAACTCTATCACCAATACTAAATGCACTTTCAGAAGCGACGGTGGTAATTGGAACAGCTAAAATATCTCTTGCCATGAGAGATAAAATTGGATATTTATATTGTTGTGATTTCCAAAATGAAAGAATATCCAGTTGCATTTTACGATCAACTAACCCATCTTCCAAATAAGAATCAAGTTCGGACTTGCGAGGATTGCTAGTAAATTCGAAATAATCAAATTGATCCATCATATCTTCGCATTCTTGCGAGTAAGGATCTGTAAATGATTGTGTGGATTTCACGATTTCCATGACACATGTTTCAATGGACGATTCTTTTCTCACCCTTTCCCTATACTCATCATATAGTGCTTCCAACTTTCTTTCCATCCTTTCAAACTCTAAGCAGTCGCCATACAATGTGTTATAAGAAAACCGAACGAAATTTGTTTTGTATTGTGGATCAAAGATGCAATCAATGGAAAGTAACACACTAAATTCGCTCCAATATTTATTAAACTTTTTGAGCATTTCACTTTCCATGTGAGACATAAAGTCATTCTCTTCCGAGCACTTCTTCAAAGTAAAATGAACCAAGAAAATTTTTGGAAAAAATAAGTTAGCCGTTGGATAATTTGCATCGGAAAATAATGAACTGGCATCGTAAAAAACTCCTAGAAGCCGTGAAATTATCTTTGTTTTGATCCATTCTTCGGATGTTGGAAAATAACTATAACTAGAATCAATAAGCTTAAGACAGTAAAGCGCTTGTTCATAATGTATTGCGCTTTTAAGCATTATAAAAGTTGAATTCCATCTAGTAGGAACATCCTGACGCAATCCTTTCCTAACGTCATTTAATGAAAGGTGGTTATGCATTCGACGAAACTTTTCTTTCTAGATTGAGAACCCTTGATATATTTAATACTCTCACCTATGTTACTTAAGAAAGAAGCGACGCATTTTAAACCATCCTGCACTATCAAATTTAGAACGTGGACGGCGCATTTGACATGCAAAAATTGTCCATCCGGAACTATTGCTTTTCTATGACAAAGATGTGATTTCAGTAAATCAACGAATTTATCGTTAGCAGATGCATTATCTAGAGTGCATGCAAATATTTTATCGACTACTTCCCAATCAACCAACATACTCGAAATTTTTCCAAATACAGCCGAGCCCAAGTGTGGAGGTGCCAATAAACAAAAATTCAACAATTTCTTTTGTAGATTTCACTCATTATCAATAAAATGAGAGGTTAGAGTTATAAAACCATCCGTATTTACTGAAGTCCATAAATCAGATGTTAAACTAAGTCTTCCACTACATGATTTTATAAAATCCTTAAGTTTGACTCTTTCATTCTCATATACTTTCATAACATCGAAACGCGAAGTGTTTCTTGAATAATGCGCCACTTAAGTAGGAATGAATCTCATGAATACGTTCATATTGAACAAATTTGAAGGGTAAGTTATGTTGTATAATTGCTCTAGCCATCAAGTCTCTATATTTCTTTTGTTCGAAAGCACTTCTTTGATTAACCTCTTTGCTTTTATCGATTAAAGGACACTTTTCTACATGATTCAGCAAAATTTTAGTTCCATAGGTACCACCCCATATATATTTTCTTTTACAATTTTTGCAAAAGCAAGTACGTTTCTGACTCTCAATAGTTTCATTTTTTTCATAGTATTTCCAAACATCAGAATACGAACCCTTCTGTCGCTTATTTCTTGAAGATCTACCCACTGAATCTACATCTGCTGCCAACTCCGATGTGTTTCCTAATTGAGTATCTTGGTCAATAATCTCCATATTGTAAAAATCTGTAAGTGCGCATGTAAATTAAAATTATAGTTACAGTCAAATATGAAAGGGTTAAATAAGTACATGTAAAATAGCAGCACTTCTGAAAAGCATGTAAAGGCAGTAAATTGAGTATCATATATGTCTATCTGAAAATTTGAACTACTATGAAACTATTCCACTCAAAATGCAGTTTGAGATGAGCCCCAGATTGAAACCAATAACATGGCCCAATAATTTATCTACCTGATAAACATATTAAAAAAAGAAGCAACAAATTTAATGATTGATGACCAATATATATAGCTAAGTGTATAGTGTATAGTGTATAGCGCATCTCTATTCTTGATATTCTACTACAGTCACATGGGGACAAGAATTAGATCGTGAGTAATATTTTCCACTCTAAATAATTGAACATGCATATATCTGAAGTGCAAGTAATATATTCTTAACAAATACAACAAATCAATAGGATAAACCACGTTTAGAAAACAGGAAGATGCAAACTTCAATGAATGACTGAAGTTGTTGCTTAAAATGGAATCAAAGATATATTATAAAATTTGTTTTAAGCTAGGTTGTAACATGTCCTGAATTTTTAATTTCAATAGTGCATTATTTGAGTGATTGAAATAAAAGTAAGGGGAAAGCATCTGCAAAACTAGGACATTGTCAAGCTGTTGATTCAGTTACACTCTAGAGTTCCATCATCTGAATATGTTTCTTGTAATCAAAAGAAAGGGCTTGTTCACTTTAAATAAATTGATACGTCATCTCTATATAATATAGAAAGAAATACAAGTACACCTATAGAGTACAAACAATATGTCTACAATTAATAGACAAAGGACATGTAAATATTAGGTTCTTATTTATTTAACAATAATATTTACTCTCTGTCTCTGCATTCATAATTTATTCCCCTGTACTATACATAATGCATTACTTCAGAAGAATGTAAAAAAGCGTAGAGAGATTCACACCGACTGAGCATGCATAAGTTAAAAACTTCATTGAATTGATCATCCTAACTAGCAATTGTATGATTTCAAAAATTGAATCCATTACTCAAACATTTTTAAAATATCTATATAGATATAAATGCTAAAGAAATAAGTTGCAGCTGTTTTAGCACATTTAGTACTATAAATTGGCAGCGTAACATATTTAAAATATGTTAAGTTATAAAAGGTTAACCTTTAAAATGACATCATATCAAACCTGTAATTCTAGAGTACGACAATAATATTTCATGTTTACCTTTTCTGAACACATAATTCTTTTGATGCACAAAGTTTATAAAAACATATTGTACACTTCGCGAACATTAAATTTCATGCCAGAAGTAAACGAATAGTCAAAAAAATAATTCGTTACACCATCTATTGCATTTGTTATGGCTTCGGAAAATTTTAAAACATCAATTATTGCAGCACTGAAATATGTGGAAGGAAAGATGGGTAACATGTTATGCTAAAAAATTTGCAAGGTAGTTTTCTTTAGTTAATACACGCATTATTGTTCATCTAAAATTTGAGGAAAAAGAATATAAATTTCAGTATGCAGTATAGATAAAGGAATAATGCCTTTTGTTGTTGTTATTCAATTTTCATGTTTAAAATATAAACTTATATATAGCGAGCAAATGGATGCAAATAGGTAAAATACCAAGGCACAATGAGATGAGTATGTAACAAAATATTTACTACTTTGAAATGTTGTGAATAGAACATGGACTTTCATAATCAGAAAAATATCATATAACATCTGGTGGTGCCATAACTCATTGAAATCAAAAGGTTGGCGATTTCATGAAAGCATTTCGTTGCATAAAAGAGCAAATATTTTTCCTTTAAGTGCAAGAAAGCAATTTATCACAGCATGAAACAATGGCAAAATAATAATAAAAACTTGTTGAAAATAGAAATTTTGCTTTCTCAAAATCCAAGCGTTGCTCAGTGAAAAATTGTTAAAAGAATGTATACACATCAAACTTCTAAATATCTTTAAATTTGAATGGAATTGATTTAAACATCCAACAGCCATATTCAGAGCTTAAAATTTTAAAATAAATCAAAATTCCAAATTTATAATAAAGTATGATTCTCAAAAAAGAAGCAAATTCATCAGCAACAGTCAAATTTTGTATCACGTATTGGCCAATAAATAAAAAGTAAAAAAATAAAACAACTAAACTATAAATTAACAAATAATACAAAGCAACAAATCGTAAGCAAATCAAATAACAGGAAAAAGTTGAATCGACGAAATACCTTTATGCCTCCTTTTCCTCCGAACCTCTTCCTTGCTTACGGCCTTGTTCGATGTGAACTGGGATCAAAATCACGTGAGGAAGACTCGTAGGTGTGAAGAAGAACAAATCAACTCGACCCAACAAAAGAATAGTTTGAATCAACGAAATAATGAGCAATCGCCATTGATTTAGGGTTTGGAAAGTAACTGGGTGGATTCGACAACAACATTAAACAGGTTGTATTAAGAGTAGAAAGGTTGAACGGGTTGCTAGGAAAATAATTTGGAGAAGGCCCGGCCTGTCTAAAATAAGGTTAAAAGGGTAGGGTTAAATGAGTTTATTGAATTTTGACAGGCCTAATTATTCGTACATAGTTTTACACTAAAAAATTACAATGTTCAAAAAGTTACTTGGTTAAAAAAGCTGGTGAATTTACAAACAACAAGCATGCAAACTAAGAATGAAACACATGGATATTGGACAACCCGTATCCCCAGACACATCGATTCAAAGCTTAAAGTGACTTTCAAACCCACATCGTGCCAAAAAAAGTATGAATCATTGAGGGTTTTGAACATTACGTCATACAGAGACTAATATTTAAAGCATTCTACACTTTCAAATCTCACTCACAGTGGAAGAAATTAAAATATAAATATTAAAAATAAGTAAATCAGATATACTCTTAGCAATACAAAGTCCATACAATGTTGTCGTAAAATGATAACATAAAGTCCGACTGATAGAATAATATAGCAAGAGTACATGGAGAATAACTATAAGTAATACAATTTAGGACGCTTGGTCTCCTCCTCAATACACCGTGTCCTGGCCAAATCACATGCTGGTCCATCCTCTTGTAATTGGTGTAAAAGGGGAAGAAAAGGAGTGGATCATACAAAGTCTACTGAATGGATTGTATTATTAGAGTGCGATGTTCACAAGAAATTAACTTTATCGATGACCTATACAACCTAGGGTGTTTATTTGTGTTCATGTATTATATATAAGGGATTGGTTACTTTACAAATAATGGGTATAATTCTTATTACACGTACATAAATAAACAACTTAGGAAGGTTTCCAACTGCGGGTTGAACAACTAACTAATAACTTTAGGCCAATTGTTAGTATATCGTCCTGGTAATTAACTTTCTAACCAACCTTGAGATAACATTCTCAATAAGAATCATATATATTGCACTTACACACTGAGCAAACATTGCAATGCCTGGGACAGCATCGAATATACTACCTCGACGATTTACGGCCTACCTAAGCATTCATGTCGCCGTCTCAATGGTAAACATGTCATATGCTCTTTATCATTCAATCTGAAGCTAAAGAAATCCACTATAGAGATTCCCTCATAGGTCTAGTTCATGGTCCAGTCATATAGCCCTACTATTATGGATGTCTTTATCTCCCTTTCTTGGTTCCTACATGTTTAACTTATGACCGGGCATGCCCTAGTAATAATAAGAGCTTCTAGCTGCATTGTCATCACACTTCTTGTCGAGTTCCATGTTATTCCCACCATAAAGTGTAAACCTAGATACGTTCATCTAGTGTAGAGCTGATACTCCATATTGCACCTACTTCGTGAAGCTACACGAACTCCTAAAAGTAGATTAAGTTGGGACAAGTCTCCATATTCACCCTACTTGGCCTGCATTGGATCTACGTTCAACTTGGACTTGCTGAAGCAATTCAAACATCTAAAAATTATTTCAAACGACTAACCCTCCTTTTAAAAAATACTTTCTTGGTATCCAGAAATTTGACTTCGATTCCAAATGTCTAAAAAAGGATCGAGATGTTTTAACTGAGTCGAATTTGGACAAAATGCTTTCGAGTTAAGATCATATGACATCCAGATGTCTGAATAGGAAATCAAACGTCTGATCTCCTATTCAGATGTCTAGTTTAATGGTTTCGTATTTAATAATGTTTGGTTATTTTGTTTATTTTGTTTGTCTTCTTCTTTGATTTGAGCATGGATTCATGATTCATTTTTAACTGTATCCTATGATAGTCTCTATCTTTGTTTACACGGATTCACTAGTTTCACACACAACTTTTAAATAAGCTACCTATACATCTTCAAAATGAGATTTATATATATATATGTATGTATGTATGTATATGTATGTATATGTATATGTATATGTATATGTATATGTATATGTATATGTATATGTATATTCCAAGTTATGTGATCAATTCGAAGAAGGAAAAAGGGATATTCGATTACTTTGTTCATCCGATCAAACCAAACTTTACCAGTAAAGATTTACCTTCGTAGAATCTAATATGAACTTCACTAGTCTATCCTTTTCTCTTTTCCAATAATTATTCTTATTAAATTAACACATAAGGTTTTACCATCACTGCTATTCCTTTGATTTATAGTAGGAATTGTAATCAAATAAACTTTAGGTTCAAACTATTCTTCCAATTTTATATTTTATTTAAGTAGAATATAAAGGATTTAATTACTTATGAATCATCATAGCATCATAATCAATTAACTCACCTCGAAGGAATCCCTGTTGTAGTTTGATTTGATCCACTACTTCCCTTCTTTGCTGATTTAATCCTCCTTCTTTAAATTTGAATCTTCTACTTCGTTGATTCTTTGCTACTCTTTCCTCTCTTATTTGATTTAATTTTTGTTTTGTTTTCATTTCACAAATTGAAGAAGATATTTGAGAAATTGGAGTTTTTGAGGAGGATGAAGAACAAGAAAAGAACGTATAGAAACGAGGAGGTGGCGGCTAGGGTCTAGCGTGAAAAAAGGAGAGGATTAGGATCAAATTTATAGTTGAAAACTAGGGTTATCTGATCTAAACCCAAAATTAATACTTAGGAAAATGTCATTGATTATAGTTTTTGACCTATTTTATCAAATTCAACAAGTTGTATATGTTTTCTAACACTAAATGACGTTATGACACAATGGAATAAGTCCTGGGGCCTAATTCCAACATTTGTGAAAAATTAATATTTTGTCCTTTTATGTAATATTACGTTTTTATCTTTATTAATGACAGAGTTAGGGGTATGCCCTTGGGGCAATTTTGTAATTTATTGTAAATTGTAAACTCTATAATCAAAGCTCATTTGTAATAAAAAGTGTTATTTTCTATTATACAATTGTTGAAATATGTTATAATTATCTAATTTAAGTATATTTAACTAAAACTCCATAAATGGTGTGTTTCCTAATAGTAATTATAAATGTTGTATTATGAGTATTTTATCATAATTTAATAAACACGTTAATTTTAAATATTCCTAGCAAAGATACCTTGAGATTGGATATCGATGCATCCATTGAGACTAGAATACATAACACTCTCTAAATATTGGGCAGTGTATTACTCATGATTGGTGGAGGCACCAAATGTTTGTGTACTGATAGTTATTGGATAACTATAGAATGACTCACTCGATTGTTTTCGATTGGTTAATATAAATAAGTTAAACAAAAATATCGATGTGACAATATTACATGGTTCTCTTGACTTGAGAATGCTTTTGATCTTCAATGTAGAAGCTCCGCTTTGATTATTGTCAAATCATGGCATGACTGCACTTGCGTCAAGTGGAGGCATTAGATGTGAAGCACTATTCAATAGAAGATCCTTCTCCTCAATTATATGAGGTTAGTATCACGGTCAACTGAAGTCAATTTAAAGTAAAAATCTCCACATAGGTAAGTCTGGTTAGTAATAATTGTTATTATTGAACCAAGGACTTTATGTTTGGATTATAAAGTTAAATATGGATGATATTGAAGTTTTGACCATTAGCGAATTCCATAAGTCCTAATATGATATAGTTTTAACAAAGAGAGTTAGTACAGATAATTGCCACCAACTACGTAATGCTCAAATAAGTAAAATTGGATTTTATTGAAGCTATGTAAGCAATAAATTTGGCCATAATGTAATATAATCTGCTAAGTGAAGTATGACTTTTAATATCCGAATTGTTTGATATTAATCATTGATTGAATTTACACCTAAGAGTCACACTACCAAAATGTTGAATACTCTTACTATTACTTGATATAATTAATTATAATTATTATAAATTAATTTATATTTATGAAATATTTATTATAAAATTTTATTTAATTTGTGTTAAACAATATTAAATAGTGTGTATTTAATGGTTATAAACACATATATGAATATATGATATTAATGCGCATTTAAAGTAGATTTACTGCAATTCTATTGATTGCGCTTGAAGTGGTTTTGAAGCCCATATAGAAGCCTAGGGTGGCAGACTGTATCAAGGAATGTCGGGGTGGAATTCGATTCAAAAAGAGGTGAATTGATTAGGGTAAAAGGTTGATCTGGATCCCTTTTTAGCTCTATATCCATCTCCAACCCCACTTTATTCCAACTTTATTCCCACTTGTAGGATCGATTTCACCCTTGTGGGGGTGAATTGGGTGATACTATCAATTATAAAAATTTATTGTGGAAGCTTATATAAAATAATTTCAACAAAGATCACAGAATAATAGCAGCATAGATAATAGTAGAATAATAAAAAGCACAAAATAGAACACACATTTACCTAGCTTCGGCAAAACCCTGCCTATGTGCTGCCTCCAAGGTTTCTACTAGAAATTAAGCAGTCAGACGCTTACATACGTAAACTTGTGACATCAACTATCGACTAACCTAACTCTACGCTCAAAACCCTGCCACAACTTAGCCACTGAGCTGCGAATTCTCAAACTACGTCACGTAGTTTGTCCCCTAGTCACACGACTAGAAATTATACAGAACTTTAAAAGAAATTACAAATTTAAAAACAAATTAAAATCAATTAAACCCTAATTTAAATATTAAAGCCCAAGTAAAAATGGAAAGAAGCCGGCTCAAAAATTAGACTAAAGAAAATTAGTTCGTTTCCCTTTTTATTTATTTCCTCTATATATTCCTTCTGCCCGCTTCCTTCTTGGTGAAAATGGCGGTTCGTTGCTTTATTCGCTTGCTCGAAAATTAGGGCTTTTGTTAATTTCAAAGAAGCCGATTTATTGTTGATCGATTAAAATTGGTGTTCTTCTGATTTGCTTCGACAATCAATTATCTCCTTGATTCGTACACATCTCCTTTGATTTTGATCGAGTTCGACTATGAATTCGGTATGTCATTTATGCCTTTTTCTTTTTCTGTTTTTCTTTCTTGAACTCGATGCTTTTTATGCCGATGATGATTGGGTTTATGTAGGGTTTAATCCCCTATAATTTCGTTTGTATGTATTTGTTTGAATTTGTCAATTGAATTATCTCGGCTGTACGATTTTGCTTGAATGCTGTGATTAATTTCTGACTTGTTCAAATTCGTGTATTTTGTTGCCTTGATCCTCATGGCTTGGGTTTCAACTTCCTTGGCCACCACGGTATTGAATTCTTTGACGATGTTGATTCATTTTCATTTTCATTTAATAATTGAGTGCACTTTTTAATAGAATTTTCTGTTCTAGTATTTTCACTCTCTCTCAAAATCAAAATTTCATTTTCAAGCGATTTAATTTTAATCTCTGATTTTTTAATCTCTTCTGTGAGTGATGGACACTTATCACACTTAGGGATATTACTTTGATGGTTTTTAACTAATTGATCAAGCTGTTTATTTATATCTATCAAAGTATCTCTTTGTGATCCAAATTTAGAGTATTTCTTCCAAAGTCGTTCAAAACAACCATTTACTTCTTGGAAATATATAAGTAATTCTGAATGAGTAAATTTTGATACCTCGCTTGGCTCGTCATCATCGCTATCAGTTATATCACCTCGAAAGCACAGATCTGCTTTCTCACTCCCACTTCTAGTGCTTTTATAATCATCATCATTTTTATTCCATGTGGCTGCAAAACTTCTCCTTTTTGATTTCTTTTCTTGTCCGTATCGATTTTGAGGACAATTAGGCTTGATGTGTCCAGGTTTATTGCACTTATGGCAGATGACCTCCAGCTCTTCTGGACTGTCTAGTGCTTTGATTATTCTGCTTTTTAATTGTTGATTTAGAGCTGAATTTCTGTATCTGTGATTCCACATTTTGAATCTATTCATTAGTAGCGCCAGCTCAGCTGCTTCATCATTATCTTCATCACTATTGCTTTTTACCAATCCTATTAAGCTCGTTTCTTTAACTGAGTCGACTGAGGGGGATTTCTCATTGCTGTTGACTTTTGCACCATATATTGCTTCAAAAGTATTTCAAATTTCCTATGCATTTTCGCAATGAGAGATAAAGTTAAAATTATCTTGATTAATATGAAAATATAGTACGTGTATAGTAAGAGCATTAAATCGAAGTAATTTTCTGGTCTACTATATCACACCCGTTTTCAATAATATCCCAACATTTAAAATTAACATATTTTAAATAATATTCCTTTTTTAATTTCCAATTGAAAAAATCTGTTCCATAAAAAACAAGAGGAATAATATTGGACCGACCCTCAGTAAAAGTATTATTGAAAGAAGCCATTTAAAAATTCAAATTTATAAAACAAAATTGATTTTTGAAAAATCAAAATTTTAAGTCAAAATGGCTTTTGTTCCTAGCTCTGTTACCACTTGTAGGATCGATTTCACCCTAGATGGGGGAGGGGGTGAATAGATTGATACTATCAATTATAAAAATTTATTGTGTAAGTTTATATAAAATAATTTCAACATAGATCATAGAATAATAGAAGCATAAGTAATAGCATAATAATAAAAAGCAGAAAATAAAATACATAGATTTACCCAGCTTCGGCAAAACCCTGCCTACATGCTGCCTCCAAGGTTTCTACTAGAAGTGTAGTTAGACGCTTACGCACGTAAATTCACGGCACCTGTTATCGACTAACATAACGCTACGCTCAAAACTCTGCCACAACTCAGCCATCGAGTTGCGAATTCTCAAACTATGCCACGTAGTTTGTCCCCCGGTCACACAACTAGAAATTACATAGAAGTTAAAAGAAATTAAAATTTTAAAAACGAATTAAAATCGATTTAACCCTAATTTAAATATCAAACCCAAGTAAAAATTGAAAGAAGCCGGCCCAAAAATTAGACTTAAGAAAATTAGTTCATTTCCCTTTTTCTTTTATTTCCTCTGTATATTCCTTCGGCCTACTTCCTTCTTGGTGAAAATGGCGGTTCATTCCTTTATTCGCTTGCTCGAAAATTAGGGCTTTTGTTAATTTCGAAGAAGCCAATTTATTGTTGATCGATTACAATGGTGTTCTTTTATTTTGCTTCGATAATCGATCGTCTCCTCGATTTGAACACAGCTCCTTCGATTTTGATCGAGTTTGACTATGAATTCGGTATGTAATTTATGCCTTTTGCTTTTTCTGATTTGCTTACTTGAACTCAATGCTTTTTACGCCAATGATGATTGGGTTTATGTAGGTTTTAATTCCCTATAATTTCGTTCATATGTATTTATTTGAATTTGTCAATTGATTTATCTCAACTGTAAGATTTTGCTTGAATGTTGTGATTTATTTCTAACTTGTTCAAATTCGTGTATTTTGTTGCCTTGATTCTCATGGCTGGGTTTTGACTTCCTTGGCCACCACGATATTGAATTCTTTGACGATGTTGATTTCGTTCCTTGTTTCCTTTGACTCCAGTCAATTGCTTATGGCTTCGACTTGAATTTTGATATTACCTGACCTCGGCTTTGATAAAACTGTTAACTGCTGTTTGGTTTTTCAATCTGATGCTTGTAGTTTTTTGACTTGGTTAGTCTGCACTTCCCTGTCTTTGTTAACCATTCATGTGTGTTTGCCTGTAGTGTCGTAGTCTTTGACTTGTTGCATATATATCACTGTACATGTTGTTTACTGCATATATTTGTCATTGTTCGTTTGAGTCAGCATTATGTCTTGATTACATTGAGCTCTGTTCAATTTTGTGTTTGTTGACTACTGCCAGTTGATTTTTTAAAGTGCTTGCTTTTGCCTCTGGTTTCACTGTTGTGTTTTAACTCTAACTTGTTTATCTCATAGCGCTTGCATCAGTTGATCTGTCTCGATTGTTTGGTCGCATCTCATTTGTGTACATGTTTCATACTTACTTGGTTGTGTTCATTGTTGTACATATATGATTCCATGTTGCCTCGAGTATGTTTTGTTCACTACCATTGCACTAATATTGCTTCTGGTCATTGCATTTGTACCACAATTCGAGGTAGTTTGCATACAGTTACATTGTTGGTCTTGCAATTGTTTTCATATGTGTTGTCACTTCAGTCTTGTCTTGTCAAACTATTTTTAAGTTTTGTAGCTCTGGCTTACTTATTGTATATGAATTCTATCGAATTTTGATTTCACATGTTGTTCACTGGTCTTCGAGACCGTTCTTGTAGTTTCTGCATATAGATGGTCTTGTATTTTGTTTGGTTGCCTCGAGTTTCGCTGCACACACACACACACTCTGTGTATATACATGTGTGATTATACATGTATATATGTATGTTTCTGTCTTGGTCTGGGTTTCTCTGCGTTGTGTTTTGTTTATGCTTTCTTGATGCAGTTTTGGTCGAGTGAATTTTGATGTTGTTGCCATTTAGTTGTTTTGACCATTTTATTGTACTTGTATTTTTGGACTGCACCCGTGTTGAATCCAGCTTTAAAGCTCGGGTTTGACCTTGTGCTCGTGACGTGAATTTATTTCACTTGAGTTGAACCCAGCTTTTGATTTGGGTTTGAACTTGTGCTCATCGGTTCTTGTAATTTTGTCGAGTGTATATTGGTGTGCACGGCCATGTGGCATGAACAGTGATACACTGTGCATGTCACAAGTTGTTCGTATTTGATGAATTCAAGATTAAATGATGATGAACAACCTAAATAACTGAGGCAAATGATATTTTCAAAATACATTTTATTTTACACTGCAAAAAATTTTCTTTTTCAATTTTACCACGTTAGTGTGCATTTTGCAGATTACTCATATGCTGGATTCAGTCTGGAATGGAGTTGTATATAAATATGAGTGAATGAGCGATATGTAGTGAGGACATTTGTAAGTGAAAAATTGTGATGTAATCAAAATTGTATTGTTTGAAAATTGTATATATAGCGAGAGCTCAAATTTGTACTATTCAAAATTGTAATAAATATTTATCTGAATAAAATATCCATTTGTTAAATTCTGCGTTATTTATTTTATTCAGCAAACATTTATTTAATTTTGTGAAAATAAAATAATACATTAACAAATACATTCAAATGAATATATATATATGTATGTATGTTATTATCATCAAACAAATATCATATACTTGCATATTCAACAATCTCCCCCTTTTGACGATAACAAACATATATTTAAGATTTTGAATTTATTAAATGTACTTGATTATTAAATTTGCTCCCCCTATTTGAATGCTCCCTCTCTACATAAAGCTCCCCTTCATATATGCATGTAAAAATGAATAAATGAACCTAGATGCATATACAAATACAAAATAAAATATTTGACCTTTATTTTGCAAAATATTAACCTTTCTCTCCCCCTTTTGTTATCAACAAAAGAGTAATAGTGTAAGAAAAATAGAGATAAAGTGATAGACATTAATACAAAATTAAAACTCAATCGAATATAAATATTAAATTTCAATAAAAAATCAAATAAAAATCATATATACTCTGTTTGACGCATATTCCGCTTTAGAATGATAGGGATGGTGTCATCATATAAAACCATATAGTTGTGTCTATTTGTGGTATATTTATTTCAGGAATTTGAATATCTACTAACCATGCATCACAGTTAGGACTTTAAATGTGATTAATAGTATTCCTAATTTTTTTTAAAATAAATTCAAGTATCTTCTAACCACTCATAACCGTGAGGACTTTTAAATGGGATTAGAATCAACTAATTTATTTAATTAATCAATTTTGATATGCGTTCCATACATTCATAACCATGAGGACTATTAAATGAGCATGGAAGCACATAATAAAAAATTCCAAGTAATTCACCTATTCATGAATGTAAGGACTTTTAAATGAGAGTGAATACTTTGGATGTTTTTATTGCTTAAAATATAATAAAATGAAAAACAAATGATTACCGTTTAATACACCACATATTGACATACTATATTGGATTTTGATGAGCGATGGTCGATAGAAATATGATAGAAATAGAAATGATCATGGAATTTTAACCAACTAATTTTTTTTATAACTCTTGTTTAAATTTCTAAAGAAATTTACTAATTATACCATCTCAAGTTATACTATATGATCAATATCAACACTCGTCACTTTTTCAATCACTATTTATCTTTTTGATAATCAATAGGGAGTTAGATTAGTTAATGTAATCTTTTAAGCTCAAATTCAAAAATAATTGTCAAATTTTCTAAAAATGACTAATCTGAAACAAGGTCAAAAATAATTTTATAGAAGGGGATTTATATGAAAAATATCTGCTATTTGAAAAGTTTTTGAAATGAAAAATATGCAGATATTTTCTTGGAAAATGATGCAGCTACTGAATGTCTCAACATAAATCACGTTCCACTAGTAATTTTTCTATCAGCTAGATTACCAATGAAATGTGCATCTGAATTTTCTTTCATTCAAAATTATCATTCATTGAATTTTATAGACCAGATCATAGAGTTGCAACAAATTACTTAAAATCATTTTTACAGCATTTAAATGGAATTGAATTAAAGCCGTGCATAATGTCAGATCCAGAAATAAATATATTCATGTGTATCAAGAGTAATCATCAAAACATCATCCAAAAAGAATCTTTATGAACCAATGCAAAGTCTCTAGAAATACGTATTATATTTTTGGCATAAAAAGTATAATTGGCCAACAATTTTTGAAAAAGTCAGAATCATTATCAACATTCATTATCACATAACTGGCTGATTAAATTATGGTGCAGATTATCACATTAAATATATCGTTCAAGATGAATATACCATTACCTGTTTTACCTTTTCGATAATTTTCATTGTTGCCCATTGTGATTCTGCCACCTTTATACTAGGCTGAGGAACGTTGATTTGTCGCTCGTTGTGTTTCTGAAATAGCAGAATCCAGATAACACTGATGTTGTTCCTTAGCCTGCCACCACACCTTCACAATAAAAGATTTTTGTGATCTATTTGTTTTATAGGTCCATGTTTGTTAGTGGCAACAGATTTTGAAAAATAATTTTGTGGAGACCCAAAGCTATTTATATATGTTCCTTCGGCACCCAAATTTGTTTAACTTTATGGGATTTTATATTTGTGCCTTTTGGAACCCAAATTGGGATGGTTTTGATATTTTTAGGTCTATACCAGCAAATATTGTAATTGTGTCCAATTTTTCTACAGATTGTGCAATCAGAGTTGACTTTATTAATTACATTTCTAGCCTGTTCAGATTGATTATACCCAAGTCCTTGTCTAACAATATTAGTTTGTTTCCCTAATAACATATTTAACGATCTTTCTCCTTTGGAAAATTGCAACGATCTCGGATTTTTACTAAGTTTAAATTGATAACTAATTTAATTTTTGAATAAAAATTGTGAAATTAATTGGTAAATTGAATTGAGTTTCTCCAAATTCAAATAAAAAAATATGTGTTAATTTATATGAATAAAACTTCAATTTCTTTTGATTGAAGTAATAAATGTTTTAAAAATCATTTGAATTTAAAACTTATATATATATGTGTGAATATATATATATATGTATATGTGCATATATGAGTGGATTTAAATTTATATATATTGAATTTGAATATAAGTTTTAAGTAAATGTTTAAAAATAATTTGAATTTATAAAAATATATCTATGTAATTTATTTGATATGTATATTATACAAAACATGTCAAGTTTGTGTATGCAAGACAAAATAAATATCTACAAACAAAAAAATCAAGTGAGATAAGTATGTAACCTTGAAAACAAGCATATGCATTTATTTCTATCTATTCTCAGCACACAAAAAAATCATTTCAGCCGAAATAGCAAGAATCATTTCAGCCACCAAAGTGAAAAAACCTGCTAGTCAAACAAAGAACAAAGAAAATATCTCTGATCTTATATTGTACAAAACAAAATAATGTCACCCTGTTGTACAAACAAAAATATAATCACCTGTACACCTCTTTTATTTATATCAACTTCTCATTTCTATTCGTCCATCAAGAATGAGTAAACCTGAAGTAATATATCTCAAAAACTAAAACAAAAATTCACTTAACAACAATACAAATCAATGCAAACAAAAGACCAAGAAGATTAAAGAAAGGATTTTGTTTTGCTAGCAGTTCACAGGCTGTTACAACATAACAAGCTTTGTTCTTTTTCCTAAAATCAATTTGAGTAAACAAATTTATATTAATACCTAAATATAATCAAGTTTGAGCATAAATATATGGTGTATGAAGCTCTGTTTGTGTTTGTGAAGTTGATCTGTAAGTTGCTTTTCCTTTCATCTCCTCTATTCTTTTGTTTTCTTTCTTTTTGAGTTTATAGGTTTCAATCAAACAAGAAAAAATCAATTTCATATTATCCAATCATCGTTAGGCTTTGGCTTCAAAAGCAAGTATGCGTATTGAAGTATGAACTATAATGTAAAAATAGATTTAAGAAGAATAAGAATATACAGTGTGGAAAAATTGATTTTTACAGAGAAATTTCAAATTTTGGTAAATTTCGAATGTAATGATTTGCTACTTCAATCATATAACTAGAATCCTTATTCAAAAATAGGATTTTTAAGCTTTGTTTGATGATTTTTAAGTGAGTGGTTTGAGAGCAGTTCGTTCTTGTTCGAAAATTAGGTTTTGACCAATTTCTGGTGATCGGAGTGTGGTTGATAGTCGGGGATTCGCGTGGAGGTGGAGGGGCCTACGACGATGGTGGGAAAAATGCTCGGAGATGCTCACGTTCCCTATGGCGACGGCGGTGTGTGGATTTTGTTTCTAAACCTAGTTTTGACATGGGTTTGTATTTCGATTCGTTTGTTACCTATGATGGATCGAGTGCTGCGTGTTTTTGGGAGGTGGTAGAGGAGGCGTTGACGAAGTGATGACCAGAGTTTCGAGTATTCTGATGATTTTAATCTCGAGAACGACGAGTTTCCCAGGTTTGGAGGTGGTTCCAGATTGTTATCTCCAGGTTTCGATTTTTGACTCGTTTTGGAATTTGAGAAGTCGATGAAGTTCTGGTGGTTGGGAAATGGAGCATGGGTGATCTTTGACTTGTTTGATGAGGTGGTGTCGGCTGGTGATGGACGGCGGTGTCGTGCACGTGCATGGTGCACGAGTTTGGTGATCTAGGAATTTTGATGGCTTGGGTGGTTTCAGGTCGCTCTCGCGTGTTTGACTCGAGTTTTACTCGAAACTTTTGGGTGCTGGACTCAAAGCAGGGAGTGGTCATAGCTCGGGTTGAATGTTTGTCCAGGTTTTAAAACAAAGCCTGTTCTATTTTGTAAAGTTTTAATTAAATTCAAGTTTTAAACTGAGTTTATAAATCAAAGATTTAATATAAACTCCAGTTCAGTTTGGAAAACTTAGTTTAGGAATAAATAAAGTTTTTAAAATTCAAACTTGTTAAATAACTTTAAAGTGTTGAAATGATTAAAAGAACTTGAATTTAAATGTGTTTTAAAGAAAGAATTTAAACAAAGTCAAATTAAATTTGAAATCTGGATCTTAAATCTAAATTGGAATTCTAGGTTTTGAAATTAAATAAAGTTATATAATTTTAAATGTTTAAATAAGTTTAAATGTAAAAGCATTCTTTTAATATGTGATTTAAAAAGGATTTTGATTTAAACTCTTCAAATTTCATTTATAATGAAATAATTTCTTAAACATGGAAATTTAAGGGTTTTTAAAATTAGTTTTTTAACTTTATATAAGATAAATTGGTATTCATTTTAAAACTTGAAATTAAAATGAAATTTAAGTAGTAAACTTGAAATAAATGTTTTCAAACATATTTTGTGAGTGATAAATGAAATCATTAATAAGAATAAGCTTTCTTGAAAGTTAATGAAACTTATTGATTTGTAATTCATAAATTATTAAGTTAATTAGAATGGATAATTAATGTTTTGTATCAATTTAATTAGTAAATATAAGGTTTAAATTTATTGATTAAGGTTTAAGTTAATTAATGATTAGGAATTAATTAATTTGTAATTAAGAACTAATTATGTTACAGTTAACACTTAATTAATTAACTAATTAGGATTAATTAGTGAGTTATTAATGGTTAATCATTTTTAATTAATGATGATTAATGTAAGTAATTTCTTTAGCAAAGTAATTAAAAAATTGTTATTAGTTAATGAAAGTCATTAACTAAGATTATTTAGATAATTAATTTATGTGATTAATTTTAACAATTAATTAGATTAATTAATAATTGATAATCATTTATGAAACTTTGCAAGTGTAATTACTTTATGAAAGTAATTAAGAAACTAATTGCTCATTGTAATTAATTGAGTTAATTTGATTAATATAAGTTAATTGTCAAACATTGTGTACTGGATTGATATTTCTGATATGTGATTGTGATGCTATGTAACGTGAATTGTTTTGTGCTGAACTGTGATTTGTGATTTGTTTCTATGTGTATGCGAAAACCCTTTTTGCCAGTAAAACGGCATTTAAATTTCGATGCGACAGGGAGTCGGATTCCAGTTGGTTATCCGAAACCCACATCGAATCGTAATGGTAAATCTTTGTGATTGATAAATTACGTTATCTGTGAGTTTGTGAATGAAGGTAAGCATTATGGATTATACCGCTTATCGAGATTGATATGATTGAATCTGTGATGATTGATGATGCTGCACTATTGTGTGAAACCCCTCGACTACACCATACACACATAAATATGGATTGCACATGGAAATTGGTTAAGTCGCAGATTTTTGAAATAGTTCTGAATTTGAATTTTGAATCCAAATAGTTTTGGAAATGGATTGGGATTGAAGTAAAAAGTTTTTGAAAAGGAATTTCAAAGATAAAATTTATTTTTGAATAACTTGATTACGCCTTGAAGTTTAAATAATTTGATTTAAATTTAAATTCAAAATTTGAAACTGAATTCTATGATTTGAAACTAGGGATTAAAGATGTTATACAAGTTATATATGGGTTAAACCATTCTAAGGGTATTGATTTGGGAATTTGAATTTAATTCAAGGGCTTTAACTCGTGCAAATATAATTGGATTTTTCTGAAATGAGAACTGTTTGTTTTAAAAAAAAAGCTTCATAGAAGAAATGGAGTTCCAATTTGTGATAAAGGGATTCCAAATTTGAAATGAAAATGGTTTTCCAAGTAATGAATAAATCTTTGAAAACGGGTTTGAAAGCTATAAGTTAAATCCTTGTTATAAAGATTGGATGAGTTAATCCTAATCGAAATGGGAATTGTTTTGAAATCCATAAATGGATCTTTGTGAAACTGGGTGAACTTTGTGAATAAAATTTGTTTAAAGATTTGAAATGGTAATTTTTTTAAACCATTTGAAGAAAGGTTTTGGTCTTTTTTGAAGTTGTGACTTAACTGAAATCCAATATCCATATGTTTTAAATATTGGGCTCATTATTCGGTTTAGCCGGGACAGGACATTGTGTCTTATAGCCCATTCCGAATAGTGATACGACGTTATGGATTGCAGTCGAAGACCGATGTTGAAGACCGGGTATTTGCGAGAATGATAGGATAACCTATCGATTGTCTCTGCACCAAGTAGCTATGGAATAGTGATTCCCTAAGTGATGGGAAGTCCGATCGGGATTGAGCATACTCGGATTTGCAAGGGCTTCTTCCTTTATTGGACGAAGTGCCTTCGGTTCTGTTCAAACCCGGAACAGACTTGTATGGTTGTATGTCTGACAGTACACTTTGAGATATAAAGCAGATTTCTTTCAAATACATATCTGTTGGTGGCGGAGAATTTATTCTCTTAGCTTAACACCCTTCTCTGAGACGTACGAGCTCAGAGGTTATGTAGTTGAAGGTTATCGGCGATATACTCCCAATTTGGTAGTGTGACATGCTAAGTGCTGCTGTGTGTTGATGATCATTTGTGATCAAAGCATGGCTTTTGTATAAAGCGTAGCTTTGTGTATGAGACTGCATCAGGACCTCACACCTCGGAAATGGTCGAAACAGGAAAGATGCGGCAAGGTGATGAGGGTATCGCCCTTTAGGGTGTGTCATTCCCTTCTGGAAAAGGGTGGTATCATTGTATGGAGCCCATATACTTAACTCATCTGGTCACTGCAAATCTATTACTTTGTGATTGCTTTGTGGTTGTTGGTTGAGAGCTGCCTCGGATAAAGGTCCCAAAGGATCGGGGGATGGCATGCTCGTGTAGTAGTTACCTAGTTACAAAGGTAACCCGACCTTGTGTTGGTAGAGATTCGGGTAAGTTCTCGGGACGTCCCGCCAGAGGCGTACCCATGTGGCAGTAGGAAGTTCCTTGGCTTGACCATTTGTTGGAAATCCAATCTTCAATATGTTCCTTGTGCGGTTTTAGTTGTAGAACCTGCCATTTTACTTATGGTGGTCACTGCTGTTTAGGTGGTAGCTATAGTAGGCATAGTTCGGAATGTCTATGCTGGCTAAGATTAATATTATACTTTCGAAAGGTTTTCTGCACTATGCAAAAATAATAATATCAAAGAAATTTTCTCGTATCAAGCATATTTGACTATCATAAGGAGAAATCTCCTCCAATTCTGCGTTTGCATTGTGTGTGTGGCGGGAGGCCTTATGTTAGTTTCTTTTTCCAAAAATCATTGCGGATTTATTTTAAATTCTCTTGTTGTTTGTTTTAAAAGGAAAACTATTTTGTTTACTTCCATTCCCACGACTGACCTGTAGTTTATTGTTCCCTTCCTAAACTCTGGATGCCCACAATTTTCCCACACGGGCAGTCTATAGTTGGGTTTTTCAAATAGTCAGGTTTAATAGATTATCTGGAGCTAGTCCAGTCTTTGGATCAGGATTGCACTTGCTTATTTTTGTGCAACGTTATTGGGAGTTCGAGCTATTTCTGGATTGGTGCTTTGGAAATGGAGTTACAGTTCTGGTTTCTATTCCTCTTTCTCTCTTGAAGACCATATTGGAGATATTGTTCCGCTGTTAGTGTTATCTTTTCTTTCCGCTGCTATTGTCTTGTATCATATCTCTGATGTATATTGATATTCATTGTATCATTTAGTTGGATCAGATATTATATCAATGTTATATATATATATATTGATATATATTTTCTTCCGTTGTGTTGTGATACTTAATGTGTTATAAGCTCCGGCGAACCAGGTTCGACGTTTGGATCTGCGGCATTTGAATACAAGTGTCGTATTCGGTGCCGATTTTCGAAGGTCGAGTCAGGGCCGTTATAATTGGTATCAGAGCTGAAGGTTGAAATTTTAGCTCAGGAGTATAACACATTAGGTAGCTCATTAGAGATAGGGTGAAGTATACCCTAGAATGAGTATCCCTAAGATATCCGTTCGAATGCCTTAGTAAATTCTCTTACCATCCATCGATAGTGAGTATTAGTGCAAGAAGAGGACGAGATAGGGGACAGGGGAGTATCACTACAAATGGTCAATACCCTACAACAGTGGAAATAACTTTTTCTACCAATCTCCTTTGATTCGATTCCAAATTCTTTTGATTGCTTCTTGACATCTCCAAAAAGAAGTTTCAGTGTGATGGTGGCCCTACGAATCATTGTAGAACATCCTTACTTCGTGTCTTCATCGGTTTCTTATCAGTTTTTCGATTGAAACTTTAATGAATTTGAAATTGAAAATTTTAAATAAATTGGAAATTTTAAATTGAGTTAAATTGATTAATAGAATATGAAGCTAAATTTGAATTGAATCGATAAAACGATATCGGTTAAAACCAAATTTGAAATTCTATTGTACTTTCTTAGGTAGATCGAAGTCCGAAGAGGGACAAGTTGGTATATACTTTGGGATGTTCTGACTTAAGTTGGAATCCATATCTTGTGTTTGAGAAATTATAGAAGATTGAATCTATCTATCTATTCTCTAGGGTCCGATATATTCTACGAATGGTTGGTGGCCCTTCGAACTAACCAGTGCCCCTGCATATTCGTAGATTTGGTGACCCGAGTATCTTGTGAAAAATTGAATGAGTTTGTTCTCATATTGTTGATATTTTGACGCGGTACGCCAAATGCAGAATCGATATCCAGTTTGATTTGGAAAGATATTTTTCTATCTTTCATCTATCTTTGTTATCTCCCTGGCAAATTTCGAGGACGAAATTTCTTAAGGGGGAATCTGCAATGATCCTGGATTTTCACTAAGTTTAAATTGATAATTAATTTAATTTTTGAATAAAAATTATGAAATTAATTGGTAAATTGAATTGAGTTTCTCTAAATTCAAATAAAATAAAATATGCGTTAATTTATAAGAATAAAACTTCAATTTATTTTGATTGAAGTAATAAATGTTTTAAAACTCATTTGAATTTAAAACTTATATATATGTGAATATATATGTATATGTGCATATATGAGTGGATTTAAATTTATATATATTGAATTTGAATATAAGTTTTAGGTAAATGTTTAAAAATAATTTGAATTTATAAAAATATATCTATGTAATTCATTTGATATGTATATTATGCAAAACATGTCAAGTTTGTGTATGCAAGACAAGATAAATGTCTACAAACAAAAAAATAAAGTGAGATAAGTATGTAACCTTGAAAAGAAACATATGCATTTATTTCTATCTATTCTCAGCACAAAAAAAAAAATCATTTCATCCGAAATAGCAAGAATCATTTCAGCCACCAAAGTGTGAAAATCTGCTAGTCAAACAAAGAAGAAAGAAAATATCTCTGATCTTATATTGTACAAAACAAAATAATGTCACCCTGTTGTACAAACAAAAATATAATCACCTGTACACCTCTTTTATTTATATCAACTTCTCATTTCTATTCGTCCATCAAGACTGAGTAAACCTGAAGTAATATCATCTCAAAAACTAAAACAAAAATTCACTTAACAACAATACAAATCAATGCAAACCAGAGACCAAGAAGATTAAAGAAAGGATTTTGTTTTGCTAGCAGTTCACAGGCTGTTACAACATAGCAAGCTTCGTTCTTTTTCCTAAAATCAATGTGAGTAAACAAATGTTCATTAATACCTAAATATCAACAAGTTTGAGCATAAATATATGGTGTATGAAGCTCTGTTTGTGTTTGTGAAGTTGATCAGTAAGTTGCTGTTCCTTTCATCTCCTCTGTTATTTTGTTTTTCTTTCTTTCTGAGTTTACAGGTTTCTATCAAACAAGAAAAACTCAATTTCATATTATCCAATCATCATTAGGCTTTGGTTTCAAAAGCAAGTATGCGTATTGAAGTATGAACTATAATGTAAAAATAGATTTAAGAAGAATAAGAATATACAGTGTGGAAAATTTGATTTTTACAGAGAAATTTCAAATTTTGGTAAATTTCGAATGTAATGATTTGCTACTTCAATCATATAACTAGAATCCTTATTCAAAAATAGGATTTTTAAGCTTTATTTGATGATTTTTAAGTGAGTGGTTTGAGAGCAGTTCGTTCTAGTTTGAAAATTAGGTTTTGACCAATTTTTGGTGATCGGAGTGTGGTTGATAGTCGGGGCTTCGCATGGAGGTGGAGGGGCCTACGACGATGGTGGGAAAAATTCTCGGAGATGCTCACGTTCCCTGTGGCGACGGCGGTGTGTGGATTTTGTTTCTAAACCTAGTTTTGACGTGGGTTTGTATTTTGATATGTTCGTCTCCAATGATGGATCGAGTGCTGCGTGTTTTAGGGAGGTGGTAGAAGAGGCGTTGACGAAGTGATGACCGGAGTTTCGAGTATTCTGATGATTTCGATCTCGAGAACGATGAGTTTCCCAGGTTTGGAGGTTGTTCCAGATTGCTATCTCCAGGTTTCGATTGTTGACTCGTTTTCGAATTTGAGAAGTCGACGAAGTTCTGGTGGTCGGGAAATGGAGCATGAGTGATCTTCGACTTGTTTGACGAGGTGGTGTTGGCTGGTAATGGACGGCGGTGCCGTGCACGTGCATGGTGCATGAGTTTGGTGATCTGGGAATTTTGATGGCTTGGGTGGTTTCAGGTCGCTCTCGCGTGTTTGACTCGAGTTTTACTCGAAGTTTTTGGGTGCTAGACTCGAAGCAGGGAGTGGTCATAGCTCGGGTCGAATGTTTGTCCAGGTTTTAAAACAAAGCCTGTTCTGTTTTGAAAAGTTTTAATTAAATTCAAGTTTTAAACTAAGTTCATAAACCAAAGATTTAATATAAACTCCAGTTCAGTTTGGAAAACTTAGTTTAGGAATAAATAAAGTTTTTAAAATTCAAACTTGTTAAATAACTTTAAAGTGTTGAAATGATTAAAAGAACTTGAATTTAAACTGTATTTTAAAGAAAGAATTTAAACATAGTCAAATTAAATTTGAAATCTGGATCTTAAATCTAAATTTGAATTCCATATTTTGAAATTAAATGAAGTTATATAATTTTGAATGTTTAAATAAGTTTAAATGTAAAAGTATTCTTTTAATATGTGAATTTAAAAGGATTTTGATTTAAACTCTTCAATTTTTTTTATAATGAAATTATTACTTAAACATGGAAATTTAAGGGTTTTTAAAATTAGTTTTTTAACTTTATATAAGATAAATTGGTATTCATTTTAAAACTTGAAATTAAAATGAAATTTAAGCAGTAAATTTGAAATAAATGTTTTCAAACATATTTTGTGCGTGATAAATGAAATCATTAATAAGAATAAGCTTTCTTTAAAGCTAATGAAACTTATTGATTTGTAATTCATAAATTATTAAGTTAATTAGAATGGATAATTAATGTTTTGTATCAATTTAATTAGTAAATATAAGGTTTAAATTTATTGATTAAGGATTAAGTTAATTAATGATTAGGAATTAATTAATTTGTAATTAAGAACTAATTATGTTACAGTTAACACTTAATTAATTAACTAACTAGGATTAATTAGTGAGTTATTAATGGTTAATCATTTTTAATTAATGATGATTAATGTAAGTAATTTCTTTAGCAAAGTAATTAAAGAATTGTTATTAGTTAATGAAAGTCATTAACTAAGATTATTTAAATAATTAATTTATGTGATTAATTTTAACAATTAATTAGATTAATTAATTAATGATAATCATTTATGAAATTGTGTAAGTGTAATTACTTTATGAAAGTAATTAAGAAATTAATTGCTCATTGTAATTAATTGAATTTAATTTGATTAATATAAGTTGATTGTCAAATATTGTGTACTGGATTGATATTTCTGATATGTGATTGTGATGTTATGTAATGTGAATTGCTTTGTGCTGAACTGTGATTTGTGATTTGTTTCTATGTTTATGCGAAAACCCTTTTTTCCATAAAACGACATTTAAATTTCGATGCGACAGGGAGTCGGATTCCCGTTGGTTATCCGAAACCCACGTCGAATCGTAATGGTAAATCATTGTGATTGATAAATTACGTTATCTGTGAATCTGTGAATGAAGATAAGCGTTATGGATTATACTGCTTATCGAGATTGATATGATTGAATCTGTGATGATTGATGATGTTGCACTATTGGTGTGAAACCCCTGGACTACACCATACACACACAAATATGGATTGCACGTGGAAATTGGTTAAGTCGCAGATTTTTGAAATAATTTTGAATTTGAATTTTGAATCCATATAGTGTTGGAAATGGATTGGGATTAAAGTAAAAAGTTTTTGAAAAGGAATTTCAAAGATAAAATTTAGTTTTGAATAACTTGATTACGCCTTGAAGTTTAAATAATTTGATTTAAATTTAAATTCAAAATTTGAAACTCAATTCTATGATTTGAAACTAGGGATTAAAGATGTTACACAAGTTATATATGGGTTAAACCATTTTAAGGGTATTGATTTGGGAATTTGAATTTAATTCAAGGGCTTTAACTCGTACAAATATAATTGGATTTTTCTGAAATGAGAACTGTTTGTTTTAAAAAAAAAGCTTCATAGAAGAAATGGAGTTCCAATTTGTGATAAAGGGATTCCAAATTTGAAACGAAAATGGTTTTCCAAGTAATGAATAAATCTTTGAAAACGGGTTTGAAAGCTATAAGTTAAATCCTTGTTATAAAGATTGGATGAGTTAATCCTAATCGAAATGGGAATTGTTTTGAAATCCATAAATGGATCTTTGTGAAACTGGGTGAACTTTGTGAATAAATCTTTTTGTTTAAAGATTTGAAATGGTAATTTTTTTAAACCATTTGAAGAAAGGTATTGGTCTTTTTTGAAGTTGTGACTTAACTGAAATCCAATATCCATATGTTTTAAATATTGGGCTCATTATTCGGTTTAGCCGGGACAGGACATTGTGTCTTATAGCCCATTCCGAATAGTGATACGACGTTATGGATTGCAGTCGAAGACCGATGTTGAAGACCGGGTATTTGCGAGAACGATAGGATAACCTATCGATTGTCTCTACACCAAGTAGCTATGGAATAGTGATTCCCTAAGTGATGGGAAGTCCGATCGGGATTGAGCATACTCGGATTTGCAAGGGCTTCTTCCTTTATTGGACGAAGTGCCTTCGGTTCTGTTCGAACCCGGAACAGACTTGTATGGTTGTATGTCTGACAGTACACTTTGAGATATAAAGCAGATTTCTTTCAAATACATATCTGTTGGTGGCGGAGAATTTATTCTCTTAGCTTAACACCCTTCTCTGAGACGTACGAGCTCAGAGGTTATGTAGTTGAAGGTTATCGGCAATATACTCCCAATTTGGTAGTGTGACATGCTAAGTGCTGCTGTTGTTGATGATCATTTGTGATCAAAGCATGACTTTTGTATAAAGCGTAGCTTTGTAGACGAGACTGCATCAAGACCTCACACCCCGGAAATGGTCAAAACAGGAAAGATGCGGCAAGGTTATGAGGGTCGCGCCCTTTAGGGTGTGTCATTCCCTTCTGCAAAGGGTGGTATCATGGTATGGAGACCAGATACTTAATTCATGTGGTCACTGCAAATCTATTACTTTGTGATTGATTTGTGGTTGTTGGTTGAGAGGCGCCTCAAATAAAGGTCCCAAAGGACCGGAGGATGGCATGCTCGTGTAGTAGTTGCCTAGTTACAGAGGTAACCCGGCCTTGTGTTGGCAGAGATACGGGTAGGTTCTCGGGATGTCCCGCCAGAGGCGTACCCATGTGGCAGTAGAAAGTTCCTTAGCCTGACCATTTGTTGGAAATCCAATCTTCAATACCTGCCTTGTACGGTTTTAGTTGTAGAACCTGCCATTTACTTATGGTGTTCACCACTGTTTAGATGGTAGCTATAGTAGGCATAGTTTGGAATGTCTATGCTGGCTAAGATTAATATTATACTTTCGAAAGGTTTTTTGCACTATGCACTAATAATAATATCAAAGAAATTTTCTCGTATCAAGTATATTTGACTATCATAAGGAGAAATCTTCCCCAATTCTGCGTTTGCATTGTGTGTGTGGGGGAGGCCTTATGGTGTTTCATTTTCCAAAAAGCATTGCGGATTTATTTTAAATTCTCTTGTTGCTTGTTTTAAAAGGTAAACTGTTTTGTTTACTCATACCAGTCCCACGAATGACCTGGAGTTTATTGTTCCCTTCCTAAACTCTGGGTGCCCACAATTTTCCCACACGGACAGTCTAGAGTTGGGTTTTTCAGATGGTCAGGTTTAGTAGATTATCTGGAGCTAGTTCAGTCTTTGGATCAGGACTGCACTTGCTTATCTTTATGCATCGTTATTGGGAGTTCGAGCTATTTCTGCATTGGTGCGTTGGAAATGGAGTTACAGTTCTGGATTCTATTCCTCTTTCTCTATTGAAGACCATATTGGAGATATTGTTCCGCTGTTAGTGTTATCTTTTCTTTCCGCTGCTATTGTCTTGTATCATATCTCTGATGTATATTGATATTCATTGCATCATTCAGTTAGATCAGATATTGTATCAATGTTATATATATATATTGATATTTTTTCTTCCGTTGTGTTGTGATACTCAATGTATTATAAGCTCCGGCAAACCAGGTTCGACGTTTGGATCTGCGACATTTGAATACAAGTGTCGTATTCGATGTCGATTTTCGAAGGTCGAGTCAGGGCTGTTATAAAAAATTTCTTAAAATTATAGACAATTGTTGGACTTGTGTTTTAAGTGATTCATTTTCATTTAATAATCGATTGCACTTCTTAATAGAATTTTCTCTTCTAGTATTTTCACTTTCTCTCAAAATCAGAATTTCATTTTCAAGCAATTCAATTTTAATTTCTGATTTTTTAATCTCTTCTTCGAGTGATAGACACTTATCACACTTAGGGATCTTACTTTGATAGTTTTTAACTAATTAATCAAGCTATTTATTTAAATCTATCAAAGTATCTCTTTGTGATTCAAGTTTAGAGTATTTCTCCCCAAGTGTTCGAAACAGCCATTTACTTTATGGAAATATATAAGTAATTGTGAGTGAGTAAGTTTTGATACCTCGCTTGGCTCGTCGCTATTAGTTATATCACCTCGAAAGCACAGATCTGCTTTCTCACTGTCACTGCTAGTGTTTTTATAATCATCATCATTTTTATTCCATGTTGCTGCAAAATTTCTCCTTTTTGATTTCTTTTCTTGGTCGTGTCAATTTTGAGGACAATTAAGCTTGATGTATCCAGGTTTATTGCACTTATGGCAGATGATCTCCCGCTCTTCTGGGCTGTCTAGTACTTTGATTATTCGCTTTTCAATTATTGATTTAGAGTTGGATTTCTATATCTGTGATTCCACTTTTTGAATCTCTTCATTAGTAGCGCTAGCTCAGCTGCTTCATCATCATCATCCTCATCACTACTGCTTTTTACCAATCGTATTAAGCTCGTTTCTATAACCGAGTCGATTGAGGGAGATTTCTCATTGCTGCTGACTTTTGCACCATATATTGCATCAAAAGTATTCCAAATTTCCCGTGCATTTTCACAATGAGAGATAAAGTTAAAATTATCCTGATTAATGTGAGAATATAGTATGTGCATAGCAAGAGCATTAATCGAAGTAATTTTCTAGTCTACTATATCACACGTGTTTCAATAATATCCCAACATTTAAAATTAACAGATTTTAAATAAAATTCCATTTTTAATTTCCAAATCAAAAATTTGTTCCATCAAAAAAGGAGGAATAATATTGGACCGACCCTCGGTAAAAGTATTATTAAAAGAAGCCATTTAAAAAATTAAAATTTATAAAACAAAAATGGTTTTGAAAAATCAAATCTTTAAATCAAAAATGGCTTTTGTTCCTAGCTCTAATACCACTTGTAGGATTGATTTCACCCTAGAGAGGGGGTGAATAGGGTAATACCGTCAATTATAAAAATTTACCGTGGATAAAATAATTTCAACACGGACCACAAAATAATAGCAGTACAGATAATAACAGAATAATAAAAAGCAGAAAATAGAACATACAAATTTATTCACTTTTGGCAAAACCTTACCTACATGCTGCTCCCAAGGTTTCTACTAGAAATTAAGTAGTGAGACGCTTACACACGTAAAATCGCGACATACGCTATCGACTGACCTAACTCTACGTTCAAAACCCTGCCACAACTCAGCCACTAAGTTGTGAATTCTCAAGCTACGCCACGTAATTTGTCCCCTAGTCACACGACTAGAAATTACACAGAAGCTTAAAAGAAATTACAAATTTAAAAACAAATTAAAATCAATTAAACCATAACTTAAATATTAAAGCCCAAGTAAAAATTGAAAGAAGCCGGCCCAAATATTAGACTTAAGAAAATTAGTTCGTTTCCTTTTTTCTTTTATTTCCTCTGTATATTCCTTCGGCCTGTTTCTTTCTTGGTGAAAATGGCGGTTCGTTCCTTTATTCGCTTGCTCGCAAATTAGGGCTTTTTTAATTTCGAAGAAGCCGATTTATTGTTGATCGATTACATTTGGTGTTCTTTTGATTTGCTTCGGCAATCAATCGTCTCCTCGATTCGAACACAGCTCCTTCGATTTTGATCGAGTTCGACTATGAATTCGGTATGTAATTTATGCCTTTTGCTTTTTCTGATTTGCTTTCTTGAACTCGATGCTTTTTGCATCAATGATGATTGGGTTTATATAGGGTTTAATCCCCTATAATTTAGTTCATATGTATTTGTTTGAATTTGTCAATTGATGTATCTCGGCTGTATGATTTTGCTTGAGTGCTATGATTTATTTCTGACTTGTTCAAATTTGTGTATTTTGTTGCCTTGATTCTCATGGCTTGGTTTTCGACTTCCTTGGCCACCACGGTATTGAAGTCATCGACGATGTTGATTTTGTTCTTTGTATCCTTTGACTCCGGTCAATTGCTCACGGCTTCGACTTGAATTTTGATATTACCTGACCTCGGCTTTGATAAAACTGTTAATTGCTGTTTGGTTTTTCAACCTGATGCTTGTACTTGTTTGACTTGGTTAGTCTACACTTACCTGTCTTTGTTAACCATTCACGTGTGTTTGCCTGTAGTGTTGCAATCTTTGACTTGTTGCATATATATCATTGTATATGTTGTTTACTGCATATATTTGTCATTGTTCGTTCGAGTCAGCATTATGTCTTGATCGCATTGAGCTCTATTCAATTTTGTGTTTGTTGACTACGACCGATTGATTTTGTGAAGTGTTTGTTGGTGCCTCTGGTTTCACAGCTGTGTTTTACCTCTAACTTTTTTATCTCACAGCACTTACATTAGTTGATCTGTCTCGATTGTTTGGTTGCATCTCATTTGTGTACATGTTGCATACTTACTTGGTTTTAGTTCATTGCTGTACATATATGCTTCCATGTTGCCTTGATTTGTTTTGTTCACCACCGTTGCACTGATATTGCTTCTGGTCATTGCACTTGTACCACCATTCAAGGTAGTTTACATATAGTTGGATTGTTGGTCTTGTAATTGTTTTCATATGTGTTATCACTTCTGTCTTGTCTTATCGAAATGTTTTTAAGTTTTGTAGCTCTGGCTTACTCATTGATATGCATTCTGTCGAATTTTGGTTTCGTTTGTTGTTCACTGGTCTTCGAGACTGTTCCTGTACTGTTTGCGTATAGATGATCTTATATATTGTTTGGTTGCCTCGAGTTTCGCTGCACACACACACACACACTGTGTATATACATGTGTGATTATACATGTATATATGTATGTTGTATGTGTTGGTCTGGGTTTCTCTGCATTGTGTTTTGGTTACGCTTTCTTGATGCAGTTTTGGTCGACACTGAATTTTGATGTTGTTGTCATTTTAGTCGTTTTGACCATTTTATTGTACTTGTATTTTTGGACTGCACCTGTGTTGAATCCAGCTTTAAAGCTCGGGTTTGACCTTGTGCTCGTGTTATGACTTTATTTCACTTGAGTTGAACCCGGCTTTTGATTTGGGTTTGACCTTGTGCTCACCTGTCCCTGCAATTTTATCAGGTGTATATTGGTGTGCACAGCCTTGTGGCATGTACAGTGATATACTATGCATGTCACAAGTTGTTCGTGTTTGATGACTTCAAGATTAAATGATGACGACCAACCCAAATAACCGAGGCAAATGATATTTTCAAAATACATTTTATTTTACATTGCAAAAATATTTATTCTTCAATTTTACTACGTAAGTTTGTATTTTGCAGATTACTCAGATGCTGGATTCAGTCTGGAATGGAGTTGAAGTAAATATGGGTGAATGAGTGATATGTAGTGAGGGCATTTGTAAATGAAAAATTGTGATGTAATCAAATTGTGTTGTTTGAAAATTGTGTATATAGTGAGAGCTCAAATTTGTACTATTCAAAGTTGTAATAAATATTTATTTGAATAAAATATCCGTTTGAACTTAAATTTTGTGTTGTTTATTTTATTCGGCAAATATTTGTTTAATTCTGTGAAAATAAAATAGCACATTAACAAATACATTCAAATGAATATATATATATATATATGTTTATTCTCATCAAACAAAAATCATATACTTGCATATTCAACACCGCTTTCTTTTGCTCCTTCTAAGACCATTTTAGTGTAACAATCCACCTTGGGACATACTTAAGTTTCAACGCAGAGAAGGCCCATCGAAATTTTGATCCATTCTACGGTAAGATTCTGGTAGTATAAAAGAAATAATATTGTAGATCCATAACGAAATTTTCAAAACTCATAGCCAATGGAACAAAATATAATAGTAAAGTGTGCCCATTTATTTCAAAACCATAAAATGTCATAACACAAAATCCCATAAAACCTGAAATATAATATTCACTACAACAATTGTTCAAATCCATGGATGTGCATGAAAGCAAATAATAATAAATAATGACACTTGATTCTTCACTTTTAAGCATCGTCGCCACCATCACTTTGTCCTTAACCTATGTTGTAATGAGGAGGGAGTTGGAACAATAAGTGTTTGGTGAATAAAAACCTCGAGTCTTACCTTTTCAGAACTTGGGCAGTATATTTCAAAATAAGAATATGTCTATGAATATAGAATCATTAAAATCGTTTAATACGTCTTTGTAAGGATCGAAGGTGGGTCCAACCGCTTAATACCTTCCATTCCAGAAGTATATCCCATATCCCAATCATACGTCATAAATAGCTAATAATGAAAGAGAAGGTGCCCAAGACAGGTAGTACTTCTCAGTGGAAGTAGGAAAACCCCATCATTTAAGGCCTAATTCTAGAAGCATGCTCCTCAATGGTACTATCTAGCTGACATCATATGGAATCTCATAGGCCACTCAGTACTTCCAAGTGGAAAATAGGCAGATCCCATCATTTAAGGCCTAATTCCAGAAGTAGACCCCTGTAGAGATACCACATAGTGTAACCCCTTGGCCATTTAATAATTCATTTGGGAAAAAGGGTGGCTCCAACCACTTAATACCTCAAACCCCAATACAGGCCCTTTGTCTTATGACCCATGCCTAGAATGACGTCTCACATTAGCCCACTATTCGTTAGTAGCTAGATTAGCTTGATAGATTTCCCCTACTGGATTTGGAACTAACTTCGGGTCATTACAAATATATATCATAAGCATATCTCACATCAATAAGAGTATACACAACTGTTCTAGCCTCAAAGTGAAGGGCAGACTTCTGTCATGTAGCTTTATTGATCTCGCATCCCAATGACTTAGCCATAAATTAATTACTATACACACACACGCATCCCACTATTTCATAAACAATGCCTTATATGAAATCTTCCTTATTATGCCATAAAATAGTAATCAGGCTATATAAGAGTTTCCTTTTATTTTCACCTCAAAATCAATTACCTTCCTAATGAGGGAAAATAAACATAAATAAGTGTATAATTAACTACACCATATACACAATAATTATATGTTAATTATGCAAATAGAAATAGATAAATATTCGCACTTAATAATTTCTACCACACGGGTTTTACGTCCCAAACCAGCGTTTAATGTTAATTCCTTAACGAATTATTATTACAAGTCATTTTTCTTCAATTTTCCAAGATTTCGTGGAATTCAAATGTCCAAAACAGGGAATAAATATTCATAATCAAAACTACAATAATAGACTTGTAAACAAAATAGAAACTCAATTTATTACACCAATTAAATGGAATATCTTAAACAATAAGATTTGCAATCTAAATCCCATATCCTATCCAACCCCTCTTTTACAAAGAAACTGATAAGAATAAGTTGTGTAAACTACAAATAGAATTCATAATCCAAAGCTCTTATCATATTGAAGAATAACAATTTAACCCAAAGAAGAAAGAAAAGTGGAATAGACTATGAAAATATCAAAAATTGCATAAATGAAACAAATTTCATAAAATTGATGTAGAGAATTGAGAATCTCAACATATTATTGACATTTTGAAATAAAATGGAATTTTTGGGGATTTTATCTATTTTCGAATTCCCAAAACCTCTAAGGCATATTCAAATCCAAAATAAATACACTAAACAATTGCGGAACAGAAATACTAAAGTTTCCACCAACAAATTAACCTTAGCTTTACTCAAATGGATTTGCAGCCTCTTGATCTCCTCCAGAATCTCTCTATTTTTACACACACACACAATGGAGAAGGTGTACATATATTCATTAGATTCAGAAAAAGCGAAGAAGAATAAGATATAAATAGGTTGAAGGAAGAAGTAAGTTAAATTCTTACCTGAATTTTCTATGGAATTTTTGAATCTTATTAGAAAGGTAGTAATGGCAAAGTTTAATCGTATTCCCTAAAATAATATGAATAAAAGTGGAGAAGATGGGGTCTATTTATAAGAGTGAAAACGCACCAGAACCGTAGAATGGAAGTAGGTAGGAAACATGTAAATATGAAGTGCACAACCGAAAAGAACATAGCATAAAACCCTAGCTGCCACTGGCAACTTCCTTTGCTAAGCGATTGACCGCTCTTGGGCTACGGATCGACCGCTACGATCGGCTGGTTGATCTATTCAGGCCGACCGCTATCCTATTTAGGAGCGTATATTTTACTTTCCGTGTTGGATTATTTTATTCCCTAATTAATTTTTTAACGTTGAACGTTAATTAAACGTTCACTTGGCCTCCAAGCTAATTTTTGAAATTTAAATCCTAAATTTTATTTCTTATTTGAATTTGAATTCAAAATAAATTAATTTAATTCTGAAAACTGCAAATGGTCATAACTTCTTTATTTGAGCTCCGCTTTCAGCATATTATATACGGAAACAGATCAGAATTTCGCCTTTAATGCAACGGAATAACTTTCATGGTCAAATTCTTTTATAAATTGTCATATCCAACCTCTATCATATTTAATTCAATTTACTTTATTTATTTACGATTCATTTTATGGGGTGTTACATTCTTTCCTCCTTAAAAAGAATATCGTCATGATATCTTCCAAGGAGCAAACAACGTAACTCGTAATACATCCATGTTATACAACCAAGTTCTCTACACAACCATCTACTATACCATTAGTGCAATGTGATTATGTACTATAGACATTCTAAAATGAGCGCAATCGTAGCATGAGGGTGTAATCATGTCATGCAAGTATGTATGCAAATATCCTAAAAACATGCATAAAAATTTATATAGAAGTGTAAAGTGATTGCGAAAAGGTGTAACAACCATTTCCTACCATCCAATCTAACAACCACGGTGCGACCAAAATTCTAACCGTGGAGAGAAAAATTACCAGTGAAAAGCTCTCAGTGAGTGTTCTTCCTCTTCTCATTTGTTTACCATGTGTTTTCCACTGGATTGTCCCTTCATTGTACTCGAACCAACTTAATTATTTTATTGTAGAGCCTCTTAGTACCGTGCAATGCATGCGGTAGCATGGGGCACTGTCGGCTCCATCTCAAAATCCCCTAATTGATCGGGCACTACTCTTCTAGAGGTGCCATGAAGGTATTTCCTAAGGTGAAAACGTGGAAAACATTGTGGACTCTTGCCAACTTGTCAGGAAGCTCCACACGATACGCACCAATATGTGTACTTATTATGGTTTCATATGTGCAACTCTTGATGATAACCATTTACAATAATACTCTAAATTTTCCCTATAAATTTTAAACATAAAAGTTTGACTTAGAAACATGATATACTACATATTTGATAATTTGTTTATTTTGTATTATTTTCTTCTTTTTTCTGCTTAGGTTCATAAACAGTAAACCAAACTTACATATTTGTTTTACAGTTGCATTAGTGTATTTAATAAATAAAGATATGATACTAGTTGTTGAATATTTTAAGAATTCTTCTACTAAATATCATATTCCTGTCTGAGATAATTACATGGCTTTTGTCTTATTTTCACATGTCACAATATTTCATTCTTTTTCTCCATCATCTCCTGTCAGTAATCTATTGACTCCATCCATAAAATAATTCAGGCCACAGTCCAATTCACTAACTAAAAATAAAATAAAATAGGTGCAATATATTTCACTAGTATTATAAATTGGTAACTAAAATACAGGTGTTTCAATGACATAATATATGCAAAAGCAAATGGAAGGTTGTTATGAAAAATCTTTACCTTTATCTAAAAGTTGATTCTTTAGTGTTTGATATTTTTTTACCATTCTAATGTTTAGTATTCTAATTTGAACTATATGCAAATAAATTAATATTGTGTTGTTATCCATGATTTGTATCTATGGATTAAAAAAATGATGCTTCTTGTTTGTGACTCACCATAAATAAATAAAAGTATAACATAGAAGTTTACAAGTAACAACTGAGAAAAAAAATGGATTGAGAGGGGTAACTAGCATCAATACTCTCCACTGTCATTCCATTTTTCTTTGTTTTGTTTTTGCCCATTATCAAAAATTTAGTAGAAAAAGAAAATTACATATGCATAGCTTCCCATTACCAATTTTTCCACTGTCACTCTACTCTAGGTACCCACCCTTGCTGCGAAATCATAGCTGCAAATTAAAGACAGATGCAAGAATCATTCATTGCATAACGTACACATTATTGCTTAAATATTTTTCCCCAAGGAAATGCATAAAAATAGTAGCAATAACAAATAACAAATGCTGCTTTAAAATGACAGATGTTAAATGATTAGCTGCACATTGCTTATCTTTAAAATGAAAGAATCATTTGTTATTCTACATTTTTTTACAATTATTGCAGGCAGAGGAAGGCTATGCGCCAAGTGCCAACAATTCAGGGAAGCTTCTATCATATGTGCCGAATTGCTTGCAAGATTGTTTGTTGTCGTAATGCTATTGTCAATTATAGTTGTCATATTGTATTTGAATATCATTTTCATGTTGATTATTGAATATTTGCAAATTTGGAGAAACTATTTAGGTAGATTTATATGCTCGAATGTTGTAACATGTTAAACTGTGTAACTCTACTTGTATATGCTCATGTATGCTATTGTTTTCTTATATTTGATGACCTAAATGCTCATGTATGGATTACAATATGTGTATGCTCTTATTTTACTAAACACATTTGAAAAGAATTGCTCATTTTGTAAATATTGTGTAAACAGGTTATATGGGTTACATGGGTCCACCTGTTTAAACCCGACCCGACACGACCTATTTAGTTAAACAGGTTGCACGAGTCGTGTCGGGTGAACCCCTCAATAAACAGGTTGGGTTCGGGTTCAAAATATATGATCCATTTAATAAAAAGGGTTGACCCGACCTGTTTAAAAATTAACCCGAACTCGATTTGACCCGACCTGAACCCGACCCAACACGACCCATTGACAACCATAATAAACTAACCAGTATCAACATATCCAAATAACAAAAGAGCAGGATGGTGATTTGTCCTGCTAAATAGATGCCCAAATAGTTCAACCTGTTTATATTAGAATGAGGATTTATTCTACAAACATATTTCCACACAAACGACCATTACATTATAGTAGAATGAGGATTTATTCTGCTATCAGATGTCCAAACAATTCAATCAATCAACATTATAATTCATTCACGGTTGTTTGACTACTTAATAGTATCTACACTTGAATCCCTTGTGTTCAAACCATCTTTGGAAAGAAGTTCTTTTAAAAACATTTTGATTCTTGGGAAAGTAAAGATTTAAAACTTAAAATTCCTATAATTAATTACAAGTAATACCCTTTATTACACCATAATTGGACTTAATTAAAACTTAATTTAATTACTAATCTAAAAATAATTAAGCGTTAAATAAATAATTAAAAATGATTAATTATTAAATAAATAATTGAACCCTAATTAATCCTATATTAATTATTAAATAATAATTTAAACCTTCATTATTAATCAAATATTAATAAATATCAATCAATTAATTAATTAATATTTAATTAAAAACTTAAATAGTAAATTGAACCTTAAATAAATATTTTATTTAAATTAAAACCTCAATTAATTAAAAGTAATTTTAAATAATTGGTTTTTTTTTGAATAGTTGACCTTATACTTAAAATTACCATATGCTTAAATTTTATTAAAAATTAATCTTAATTAATTAATAGTTAATTTTAATTAATCTTGTCCTTAAAAGGTAATTAATTAATAACTAATTTTTACTTAATTATAAGTAATAAACCCTGTTTAATCTTAATTAGTTATTAATTATTTAAACTTGATTAATAAAAATTTAATCATTTAAAAACTTAATTAATTTTATAAAACATCATTATTAACTTTATAAAACAATTTCAAAACACTTTAAGTTAATAGAACTAAATTTTGCAAAAATCAAATTTTTAAACGAAATTGCATCCATAGCGACTATCGCTCCGAATACCATAACTTTCAAACTTGTTTAACATCTCAAATATCATTCAACACTCTTAAGTTTACTTTGAATTACTTTACTAACTTAGCATAAAGTTTTTGGAGTAAAACTAAAGTTAGAAAACAATATAAAACTTTTTGTTAAAATAAGGCGGTTGAAACAAGTTTGAACCCAAAGAATCTCCATGTCACTTAACAAGTTCAAGTGTTAATTTTTTTAGCATACATCATATACACATGTCTAACCATCCATAAACATATCACCATTATAGCACAACTAAATATCACATCTTTATAACCAAACACAGCACTTAAGCCTTTGATTCACAAGTCAAAATCTAAACCATAACTAGCAACTTACATGAAACATAAGGGGTATATATACAAGTTTTAAAACCCTAATTCACTTTTTAGGGAATGCCCAAAATGCCCCTTAGGAAGTGTGGATGCCAAGTAACCATTAACATGTCTTAATCCCCCGTTGAGTATACATGAAACCATTAACTCCATAAGCATGTGCATTAGCCTTTAATTTGTACATTAAGGCAGGTGGGTAGGTGGGGTCCTCCATGATCTTCACTTTGAATTATTTTCATCTTCATTCCTTTATATCCATTTTGTGCATGCATGTTTCTTCATGAACCCACTAATATAAGAAGCTAAATTCCTACAAAATATTATAGGAATGTCCAATTAAATTCTCTCAAATTAATATACGCGCACAAATGGCCATTTTGCCCTTATATAAAGATGAATATGTGAAAATTTGGAATTAATATGAATTTTGGTTAAAACAAGTTAAAATACCCAATATGATCATTTATTTAATTTAACTAGAATAAATATAGTGGTAAAAATATGCACATTTACGTGCACATCATCAACCCATACATATATTCAAACCACACAATGATCCAACCAAACAATCAACTTATTTTACCACCAATTAGCCAAAACGTACAAAGATAAAACTTACCCAAAAAATAAGAAGTTTACTCACGGAAATCATTTGAAAACCTGAAACATTTTTGAATTTGGAAAGCTTGGAAAATCACAAAATCTTCTCTAAAAGGTCAACTTCCCCTTAATTTTTGGATGTGTAATTCTTGAAATTTGGAAAAGTGGTCAAAAGTAATGTTTTAGGAAACTATTTCCTCTACAATTTGAAAAAATGTAACACTCAATTTCAGTTACTCATGAGGAAGATATGGTCAAAATAAGAAGGACCATTTTCAGACTTGGATCTTTGAGTCCAAAAACACTTTGCAAATAAACGGGATTTTTACATAGTTTGATCCAAAATTTGAAAAAAAATAACCGACATAAAAGTTTCAGCCACTGATAATTTAGCATGTTTGAAAAAAGAAAATCTTGATTTGGTGCATTTTAGAAGATGCTCTGGTCGGGTGAATTTGGGGTAAAAATGGAGAAAGTGGAGCTTAAAACAATTAATTTAAAACTAAGTTTTTAGAGTAAGAATTTGATTTTTAAAAACATTAAAACCTAAAAAATAAATAGACAAGCCATGGAAGTTTTGCTTCCAAGCTTGGGAAAGTTTCGCAAATGGAAATGAGAATAAGAAAGTGGAATAAATATTAGGAAAATTAGTTTATATAATATGTTAACATGTTTAATTACCACACTGCCCCTCTACTTTGGCCTCCTCCTCCTTACACCACCTCACAAGTCTCCTTGTCTACCACTTTCTTAAATTCTAAATTATCGTGAAAAATATGAAAAGATGGCCAAATGTCCTTTAGTTGCCATTACGCCTAACCATGTCTCCACTGATGTGACATATATATATATATATATATATATAACTTAATTTAATTATACTTAACCCTAAATAATTTACTAATATATGTTCATAATCTTTGCCTATATGAGAATATACATTTACAAATGAGTACACAACAACTCAAATAACTTTTATACGATGAAAAGTCGAAAATTCGGAAAATGGTTTTCAGTTACATATATTGTTTTTAATCGGACTATATATTTTTGTAAACTAAATTTGAAAACTATTTCACCTTTATTATTTATCATTTAAAAGAGTTTTATTTTGATTATAAAACATATTATTTGAATATTTAAAATTAATTAAATATTCTCAAAACATAGTAGTGAAATTCAGGGTCGTTACACTTAAGGTACCGATTTCAAAATTGTTATGATGAAAATCTATCAAACTTGTCATTTTAACTTGGTTCGTAAAAGCTTGAAGATTGCAAGTAGGAAAATCACAAAGATTATAAAATGTACTCGAAAACATCTCCATTTTAGAAAGTAATTTGAATCTTTGAATGGTCCTTGCATCATGATAAAGCCAAGCTTTGATTTGTTCTTGACTTACTGTGGCCATAGAGCTCTCAGCTATAGATCTTTTCTTTGAATGATTGGATTTTGGTGCATTAGAAGGTTTAGGGTTTTGATCATTAGGGTTAGATAAGTTTGTGATTTGAGAGTGAAATTTCATTTGAAATTGGAGGAGTGCAGTAAAGGTAAAGAAGAGAAGCGTAATAAAGAAGGGGGTTGAGTGAATGGTCAATTTTTGAAATTTCTAGGTTTCATCCGTTTAGATTTTAAACCCAAATGTTTGAATTGTACAGAGAGAACCCGACAATTTTTAGTTCAAAATTAGGGCCATTCAGGCATTTGAAACGTTTGAACATACGTCTAAAATTGTAATCGGACATTGGATTTTTACTATTCAGACGTTTGAATGTAAGTAATTTAAAATTTTTAATTCCCTATAAAAATTCAGATAGTTGATCATAAAATCAGACGTTTACATTACCTTTTATTTATACTATTTGATTGTTAATACTATTTGACCGTTTTTAGATTTGATTTCAAGTTGGAAAAAATTATCATTGTAACCTTGAGTAAGCAGATCGACTCTGTGATCCATCTACCTCCTTAAGTATGTTTCTTATAGTGTGCGCTTTGAACATTCATATAAAATTTATCATTAATCTAAAAATTGTAAATTTATCTTTATTCGTATTAATATAGAGTTATATTGATGAGATATAAATATGAAACCTGATAGAACACAAAAAATTTTTTGTTTTCAGAAGGGTCGGATTCTTCTTCAAGTGGCCTAGTTCCCATGTGTTTCTCGGATTGGATTTGTATACTTTTACCAAGGTTTTCGTAAGTCTAATAGAGTTTTTATGAATATAATTCTTTATTGGTGGCTGTCCATGGAATGCATAAGAGATCTCTCAATAAAATTAAGATATGCTCCCTGTCTGCGCTGTTCCTAGTACATTTGTTTCTTAAGTTCGATCATTTCTTATTGGTAGTGATTTAGCACATTACTGTGACGGTCACCTCTAGTTGATAATACATCATTAATATTAATCAACTCTTTACCTACTTTCCTGTAGGAGAAAAGCCAGTATGGTAGGTTGGTGAAGGAATAATCCTTAGTGATAATGAACTATCAAAAGAGGGAGTTATGAAATTGGGTGAGGATGGGCTTTCAAATGAATGTGTACTTCTTTATGAGGCCAATGTTAAACTAATTGCTGATTAAAAATATTTCGTTTATTCTATTCTCAATTGTCAATATTATAGGTTTATATATATGGTTAAATGAAAAAATAGCATTGTAAGTATATGGTTAAGAAGCTTTTAACCAGAAATTTTGTTTTTCTATTTAAGGTAAAAACTGAATTCTAACATACAAAAAGATAAATATATATGTTCCTTAAAATAGTAAAGATAGATTATTTATAGGCATTTTTTTTTAAAAATTACATATATATACATTAAACTATTTCCTATAATGAACAAATTCCAAGTTCTCTATGAAGCTTAATAAAAGTATTTTCATTTAATGCTTTAGTAAAATGATAGCAATTTGAGTTCAGACATTATAAATTCTAATGAAATTACTTGTTTTTTTATGTTTCCTCATAAAAAATAATAATTAATATATATATATATATATATTAAAATGATGATGAATATATATATATATATATATATATATATATTATACGAGAGTGGTTTATCAGATTTTTTAATAAATTTATAGCGCCAGTATTATCATAAAATATTAAAGATTTTTGTAAGTAAATTCTTAAATCTTGAAGTGTTTGTTGTATATATAACTTGAGCACATGCTAAAATAGTAGAGATATATTCTACTTCACATATCAAGAGTGGGACATGGGTTGTTTCTTACTAAACTACGATGCTAGAGACTATTTGATGAAATGATAGGTACCGCTCGTACTCCTTCTATCCATCTGACAACCTCCAAAGTCAGCATCGCTGTATGATACTAACTCGAAAGGACATTTTTTTTCAGGTGGAAGATAGTCTCTAATGTTGGTTAAGTAACGCAAAATCCAATTTACTGCTCATAATTATGATTCTTTGGGATTTGCTTGAAAGCGTGCACATAAGCAAACACTCATCATTATATCTGAACGCTAGCAGTAAGATACAATAGCAATCCGATCATACTTCTATATAGTTTTGATCCATGCTATTATCGTATTTTCATTTAATAATTATGGGTGTCAGTTTACTTAATGTATTTTTCATACAGAAATAGTTAAGTAAATTGTTAGAATATTTTTCTTGATTAACGAAAATACCATTATTTAATCGTTTAATTTTCAAACTAAGAAATACGAGAGTTCTCCTATATAGGATATCACAAATTCACTTTTCATTATATTTGAAAATTTGTTATGTGATTTTTCATTTGTATAACCGAAAATAATATTATCAAAATATACTTGTATAATTAAAATGTCTTTATTTTCTAGTTCAATAAAAAATGTTTGGTCTACTTTGCCTATCTCAAATCCAAAAGCAATCAGATAGCTTTTTCGTCGTTCGTACAAAGCACGGGGTGCTTGTTTTAGGCCGTAAAAGCTTTCTTAATTTTATAGACATGATAAGGGTAGTTTTCATGTGTGAAAAGTGGAGATTGTTCTACGAAAACATTTTTTCGATAAAACCATTTGAAAACGAACTTTTAACATCCATTTGATATAGTTTAAAATTATGATGGCAAAAGTAGGCTAATAAGATACGTATTACTTATAGTCTGGTGACATGAGCAAATGTTTCTTCATGGTCTATTTCTTTTTCATTATTATAGTCCTGTGCAATTAGCCTAGCTTTATTTCTGGTTGTATTTCCAATTTCATCTATTTAATTTTTGTATACCCACTTCATACAATGACTTTTTGATCATTTGGTCTTGGAACCAATTCCCAAATGTTATTCCTTGCAATTTGGTTTAGCTCTTCTTGTATAGCTAAAATCCAATAACCATAGATTGAAGCTTCTTTAAATTTCTTAGGTTCTATATTAAAAATAAAAGCTACATGTCCCATCGAATAAATTGATGTCTAGTTTTGACATTTGTATTGATTTCACCAATTATATTTATGATTGGATAATCTTTTCAAATTCATGAAGGAGATTTAAATTCCTTTTCAATTGGATTTTCTATAGAAGTGTTCTCTAAAATTGGTTAATGATTATTAATTATTTCTTGTTCGTCGTCTTTATTATTTTTGAAATTTTCGTCGAAAGATACGTGTAAAGTTTCTTCTACAGTATTTGACCGTTTATTGAAAACTCTACATGCCTTACTTCGTTCCGAATATCCAATGAATATGCCTTCATCAGATTTTGGATTGAATTTTCCTAACTCTTTAGTGTTTAAAATAAAGAATTTTGAATCGAATATTTTGAAGCAAGCTATATTAGGTTTTCATCATGAAAAAGTTCGTATGGAGTGTATTTAGTTAGTAGTCTTATAGTGACATGATTTAGAATGTAGCAAGCGGTGGATACGGCTTCTGTCCATGTAACAACCCGCATATTTATCGGCTTTATATTTAAATATTTTATCGTTCGTCGGATTTTGGTCCGAAAAGCTACTTTTTGCAAACAGTCGAATTGGGACTCGAGACCATCCCCATTGAGTTCAAAATGACATTTGCGACCCTTTTGAGTATAAACTTCGATATGTTTGGAGTTAGTGGAATTTTGCCACTTTTCACTTAGGGCTTTGGTTTGGGCTAAGCCCAATAACCCCACTTACTAGCTCAGTTCCAACCCCTCTCCTCTTCATTACTTCATAATTTCCTAATACATTCAAGCTTCAAGCAAAAATGGTGGAAGAGAATGGGAATTAGAAACTCCAAGCCCTAGTTCCTCTTGCTAGCTCAAGTTCTTGCTCCAAAATCAAAGAGAACCCATTAGTAAGCATCTTCTTCTTCTTCTCCAACTCTTTCTCTCTTTGATTTCAGAAAATTCCTAAACCTAACTTAGGGAATGTTCTTCTTTTAAGCTTAGATTCAAGCTTCTAGTGTTGAGATTGAGGTGTGGTTGATCTTCCCTTGTCTTCAAGCTTCTCATTCATTGTTTTTGGGTTCAAAGGTGAGATTTTTATATCACATCTATGCTTATATTTATCTTTGATTGTTAGGTATGAATTCCTAACACTTATTCGTGTGCAATTGCTTTTGGTTTGGATTGCTTTGGTGAATATTCCAATTTTTAGTGTTTTGGGTTCAACTTTAAAAATCATAGCTTTGATGTTTGAATGTGTTTTTGATTATGCATCGAAGAGCTTATAGGGCCGGGTAGTCGATTGGCATAAACCCTTAGCGCCGTTGCTCGAGCGAATGCAATTTGATCGAGTTTGCACCTCTTTTGAAATAGGGTAGGGGAGTGCTGGCAACAGGTTCGGCCGACCGAGCCCCTGGGCCGGTCGACCGACCTATAGCTCAGGCACTTCCTGCCTCTGTTTGGAAGTGCTGGGTACAGGCTTCGGCCGATCGAGCCCCTGGGCCGGTCGACCGACCTGGTGCCCCGAGCACTTCCAACCTCTGGTTCGGTCAACCGACTCAGGGAGTCCGGTCGACCGACCTGCTGCTATTTGCCAACTATGCCTATTTTGCCTAGTTATCTAAATTTCCAACTTTAATCGATTCGTGTTGTTTCCCTTTTGTTGTTATCATTTATTATCGACTTTGATGACTTCTTTTCTTTGGGACTTTGGATATATCCATTTCGATGGATTCGGTATCGATTTCTTGGATTTTATTCACTTCTTCGAATGTGAATCTTAGTGATTGATTGTTCCTACAATCTTCTTTGTGATTTGTCACTTTAAAAATATAAAGGTTTTCTATACTAGTAGTAAATATCAAAACTCTTTCTTCAAATGATTTCAACACTATTTTATTACAAAGCTCGTTTTCTTAAACCGTTTTCCAATCTATTAGTATATACAAGCCTTTACCTCACTCGTATGAGAAATCTAATTAAACGACTTAGTAAAACGAGTGGTATGAAACGCTTGCGTTTACTTCGTCGGTTAATTCTTGGACTTGTTCGATTGAATCTCTTGTGACAATTTTCTAGTGGAGATCTACAGTTTGTTCGTAAAGCAAGTGGTTATGGGACATGAAGCTAAGCTCATATATTTACTAGCTTACTGTAATCGACACTTCTTTTTGATCATGACGATCATTTTATGTTTTAGACTAGAATTGTGCAATGTCTTTGTGATTTGGTTCATCGGATGTCACGCTGTACGACGTCGCTGTTCACTTTGATTGTGTTTTGGTTCATCGGATGTCACGCCGTACAACGTCGTTGATCCCTTTGATTGTGTTTTGATTCATCGGATGTCACGCCCTACGACGTCGTTGTTCCCTTTGATTGTGTTTTGGTTCATCGGATGTCACGCTGTACGACGTCATTGTTCCCTTTGATTGTGTTTTGGTTCATCGGATGTCACGCTGTACGACGTCGTTGTTCCCTTTGATTGTGTTTCTGGATCGTCGGACGTCATGCTGTACGACGTCGATGCTCCGAATTATTTGATTTTTGGATTTCGTGTGTTGAATTCTGGAATTTATGTTTCACCAACTTTTACGATTGGCATTGATATATATGTCATTTATTGTGGCTTGGTGAATGAAATTAGAAGTATGACATTCCTTTTTATCTTTGAGAAGATCTTTGCGATATTGATTAATCTCTTATTGATTTTTCAATTATTTATTTATCACAGCTTGGCATTGTGATTATTATACGTTTAGTCATATCTCTTATTCTATATCATTTCATCTGATATTTATAGCTAGACTGATCCGATTATTATTTTCTTCTTAAATAATACTCGTATCAGATTGAGATATTACAGGTGCTTCCTCATGGCTTCCTATCTGGAACCATCTTCTGACTTTTGGCTAACTACTTTAGTTTAGTAGTTTTTGTTCTATACATTTGAGATACAGACTCTATGATGTATACTTATTCTTTTGTCTAGCACTTGTATCTATTCTTTTTTTTTTGATATTGTGGATCTTGTTTGACCACTACTCTGATGTACACTTTCATGTGTTATATTCATATCTATTTCCGCCTTTGTGATATGAATTATCTGTGACTGATTTGTGTTATGTTTATTTTTATATTTGTTTCCGAAGACCTTTATAGCCACTGTGTAGTAGCTTTGAGTTTGTGTCGGTATGTCGGATTTCCTCTTGAGATGAAAAGTTATATTTTTTATCCGGCATATCGGTACTCGCACAAAGCAATTATACAGATGGTCGCTCCTCAACAGCCTTATTCTCCGTGCTAGTCGATAGCATTACTCCGTAGTGTTCTTGGCTAGCGTGGGTATAGAGGTGGGGAGTCACAGCTTGGTATCAAAGCCAAACTTCGGAACAATGTAGAATAATTTAACAAGGATCATCATCCTAAGTCCATCTTAGGAGTCGTGCTTTAGGATTTAATTTGAGTCTTCGTACCGAATCATCCTATTTTCTTTATGATTCCTTGTTTTATCAATCAAGTTTGATTGAAATTTATTTTGAGAATAAATTTTTCCTCTTCTTTCTTTCTTTCTTAAAGAAGATAAATGGTTAGACCTGGCCGTCCCAGCGCCGGTCAATCTGGTGCTACTCCCCAAGATGGAGTTTTTATGTCTGCCCAGCAGCTTCTAGATCTTGTTAAGAACGCTCAAGCTGTCGGACCCAATCCAGAGCCTACTCATCCTAGATCCGGTTTTGCACGCTTGTGCAGAGACTACACCGATTTGGGTGGAAGGCCATTCAAGGGATCCGAGAGTGTTATTGAAATTCAAGCTTGGCTCAAATCATGCGATAGTATCTTTACTCGCATGAATCTTATTGACCTACATCGAGTCCAAGTGGTTTCTAGCATGCTCTAAGAAAGAGAATTAGATTGGTATGAGCTCTTGGTTTCCGAAATCATTGAAGCGGATCTTACTTGGGAGCAATTCGGGGGAAGATTCGAATTGAAATTTGTGCCGGAGGCTGAAAAAGTAACTTTGGCTCGGCGTTTTATCGACCTTGTTCAAGGTGAATCTTCTGTGACAGATTATGTTGCATCTTTCGAATCTCTTTCTAAATACGGGATTGAGTATATTAATACCCCGATAAAGAAAAATCAGAGATTTGTCTATGGCTTGAATAAGAATCTAAAGAAGCCATTACTTCTGAAACTTGAAGTTTTATTTGATCAGCTTATTGATATCGTTCTTCGTCTTGAAGAGGCCGATAGGGAAAGCGATATTGAAGTTGTGCGTGCCGAAATTTTTTTCAAAAATAGCATGAAGAGGCCTATTAAATTCAAAGGCCCCATTCCCAACAAGAAAGGGAGGCAAGAAACCCCGGTAGCAAAAGTTCCTACCTCTAGTCGTGGATGATGCTACAATTGTGGTTCCACGGACCACTATGCAAGGGAGTGCCCGAAACCTCTCTTTTGCCGTTATTGCAAAAGTTCGGGTCATTTTATATCTACATGTCCCACTCTTCAAAGTAGGAGAGAGGGAGAGCTGAATATTGTGCAAGCTCCTGGTAACACTTCTCGTGGTCAAGGTATTTCTCATTTAATCCTTGATTACATTTATTTTGTGATCTTCTTATTTGAGTTCTTTTTGATATGGGTTCCATCTCACTATTTTATCTCAAAAGAACTTGTTGATTCTTTTTCTTTGAAAATATTTTGGGCTTGATGACTTCTTTGAGGGTTGCGAATCCGGATGGTAGATCCGCAACACTCAATTTGCTTTTTATTGATGTCGAAATTATTTTATGAGATTTTTCTTTCCGAGCCGATATTTTTACTTAGGCTTCGGAATTGATTTTTTTAAAGGGACCGGCTTAATCATTGTGAAGCCCATATCCTATTTTTCGAGTGGACTATTCATCTTCGACATTTTCTATCTGTTAAGCAGATTTCTATTTTTCTATGTGATTTCGATTTCAAATTTTTGGTGGAATCATTTTATTCCTTAAGCCCACTTATAAGAAAAGTGTTGTTTCTCTTATCCATGTAGTTTGAGAAATTTTCCGGTATTTTTGAATTTGTCTTAGTACTGTCACCTAAGCAATCTTTTGAGTAGTGTTAAGGTCTTTTCAGCTCGACCTTGCCACTGGTTTTCATTTGCTACGAGTTGCGGAAGTTAGCATTCCACTTACCGCATTCCGCACTCGTTATGATTCTTATGAATGACTTATTATGTCATTCAGTTTGCCCATCTTGTTTCATCCATTTTATAAATCGAGTATTCTATGAATATCTCGATGACTTCATTTGTGTATTTATTGATTTTGGATGAAAATAAAAATTTAAAATTTTTGTAAATCTTTTTCATAAGATTTATTTATGAGTACGATTTGATTCTGCTCTTAAGCGAGCAAAGAATATTCTTAAAACTTTTTAAAAGATATTTTTATCATATAGAAGATGATTTTGTGATTGTATTGCCCGTTGAGTGCTTTAAGAATTCTGGTTGATGCGCGTGATCAACGTTATCGATAGGAATTTCCTAAACGCTTTGACGAGACAATCAGACACGATATATTGACTTGTAAAAATGTAAATTTTTCTAGAAATATTTTTCATCGAGATAATTGTGATTTTGAAAGTTTTAGCTTTTCGGGAAAGAAAATTATTTAAAAGAAGTTCTTTCTTTTCGATACTCTTATTCTTGTGATTCCTGAAGGGGAACCAAGACTTTGCTATTTGTACCGATACTAGTCCTATTGGTTTGGATGTAATTCTCTTGCAAAGGAGAACGTACTATCACTTGTGCTTCTAAATCATTATAGCTTATCGAGACTAGATATGCCACTCATGATCTAGTGCTCGCGGCTATTGTTTTTACTTTTAGAGTTCGGCATCATCATTTTTGGGGAAGAAATTTGTTCTCCACCTCGATCATAAATCTTTGGAATATTTATTTTCTCATAAGGAACTTCATGTTGACTCGAGTTCCTGGCATCTTATGATCTTGATATTCTGGAAATCGTGTCGCCAACGCGCTTTGTCGGAGGCAACAAGTTGTTGATTCTTTGATGATGTCCGAATGGAATTATCTTTTTATTAATTTCATCGGACGTTTTGATATACTTCGTTTTATTGATCTTTATCTCATTTCTTTTATGGACTTGTGTCTGATGTTCTTTTATGGTGTTCGGTTCATCGGATGTACTGTTATTATACTACATCGATGTTCCGTCTTATCTGGACCAATGGATGTACCATTATTATACTACATCGTTGTTTCGGTTTATCGGTTCATTGGACGTATCGTTTTTGTACTACGTCGGTGTTCCGAAATTATTCAGGTTTTGGTTCATTGGGCGTACCGTTTTTGTACTACGCTGATGTTCCAAATTATTTGAGTTTCTAGTTTCTCGGGCGTACTGTTATTATACTACGTCGTTGCACCAGCTCAATTTTCTGCTATTCTTGACGTTCTCCACGTCTTTTACCTAGGAAATGCTTTTATGTTTCCGGTTTTTATTCTTGAGCCCAGTGTTATTGAGGGGATTGAAGTTTCACCAAATTTGACTTTTGAGCAACATTCTGTTCGCATCATTGCTTCGAAGGTTGAGCGCCTTCGATATAAAGATATTCTTTTTGGTAAAAGTTCAATGGTTCTCAAATTCTAAGGATTGCTCTTGAGAAATCTTGAGAATTCATTGAACGAAAACTTTCGGATTTGCTCCTTCGTGCTCTTTATGGTGGACATCTTGATTCAAAATTTCTTTTGTGTAGATATGCTTCCATGGTTGTTACTTCTTATTTTCCTCTTAAGTATTGCGAGAACGCAATTTCTTTAAGGAGGGGAGTCTGTAACAACCCGCATATTTATGGATTTTATATTTAAATATTTTATTTAAATATTTTATCGTTCATCGGATTTTGGTCCGAAAAGCTACTTTTTGCAAACAGTCGAATTGGGACTCGAGACCACCCCCATTGAGTTCAAAATGACGTTTGCGACCTTTTTGAGTATATACTTCGATATGTTTGGAGTTAGTGGAATTTTGCCACTTTTCACTTAGGGCTTTGGTTTGGGCTGAGCCCAATAACCCCACTTACTAGCTCAGTTCCAACCCCTCTCCTCTTCATTACTTCATAATTTCCTAATACATTCAAGCTTCAAGCAAAAATGGTGGAAGAGAATGGGAATTAGAAACTCCAAGCCCTAGTTCCTCTTGCTAGCTCAAGTTCTTGCTCCAAAAATCAAAGAGAATCCATTAGTAAGCATCTTCTTCTTCTTCTCCAACTCTTTCTCTCTTTGATTTCAGAAAATTCTTAAACCTAACTTAGGGAATGTTCTTCTTTTAAGCTTAGATTCAAGCTTCTAGTGTAGAGATTGAGGTGTGGTTGATCTTCCCTTGTCTTCAAGCTTCTCATTCATTGTTTTTGGGTTCAAAGGTGAGATTTTATATCACATCTATGCTTATATTTATCTTCGATTGTTAGGTATGAATTCCTAACACTTATTCGTGTGCAACTGCTTTTGGTTTGGATTGATTTGGTGAATATTCCAATTTTTAGTGTTTTGGGTTCAATTCTTTAAAAATCATAGCTTTGATGTTTGAATGTGTTTTTGATTATGCATCGAAGAGCTTATAGGCCGGGTAGTCGATTGGCATAAACCCTTAGCGCCGTCGCTCGAGCGAATGCAATTTGATCGAGTTTGCACCTCTTTTGAAATAGGGCAGGGGAGTGCTGGCAACAGGTTCGGTCGACCGAGCCCCTGGGCCGGTCGACCGACCTATAGCCCAGGCACTTCCTTCTTCTGTTTGGAAGTGCTGGGTACAGGCTTCGGCCGACCGAGCCCCTGGGCCGGTCGACCGACCTGGTGCCCCGAGCACTTCCAACCTCTGGTTCGGTCAACAGACTCAGGGAGTCCGGTCGACCGACCTGCTGCTATTTGTCAACTATGCCTATTTTGCCTAGTTGTCTAAATTTCCAACTTTAATCGATTCGTGTTGTTTCCCTTTTGTTGTTATCATTTATTATCGACTTTGATGACTTCTTTTCTTTGGGACTTTGGATATATCCATTTCGATGGATTCAGCATCGATTTCTTGGATTTTATTCACTTCTTCGAATGTGAATCTTAGTGATTGATTGTTCCTACAATCTTCTTTGTGATTTGTCTTTAAAAATATAAAGGTTTTCTATACTAGTAGTAAATATCAAAACTCTTTCTTCAAATGATTTCAACACTATTTTATTACAAAGCTCATTTTCTTAAACCGTTTTCCAATCTATTAGTATATACAAGCCTTTACCTCACTCGTATGAGAAATCTAATTAAACGACTTAGTAAAACGAGTGGTATGAAGCGCTTGCGTTTACTTCGTCGGTTAATTCTTGGACTTGTTCGATTGAATCTCTTGTGACAATTTTCTAGTGGAGATCTACAGTTTGTTCGTAAATATTTAAGTTAAGAAAGTGGTTATGGGACATGAAGCTAAGCTCATATATTTACTAGCTTACTGTAGTCGACACTTCTCTTTGATCATGACGATCATTTTATGTTTTAGACTAGCATTGTGCAATGTCTTTGTGATTTGGTTCATCGGATGTCACGCTGTACGACGTCGTTGCTCCCTTTGATTGTGTTTTGGTTCATCGGATGTCACGCTGTACGACGTCGTTGTTCCCTTTGATTGTGTTTTGGTTCATCGGATGTCACGCTGTACGACGACGTTGTTCCCTTTGATTGTGTTTTGGTTCATCGGATGTCACGCTGTACGACGTCGTTGTTCCCTTTGATGGTGTTTCTGGATCATCGGATGTCACGCTGTACGACGTCGTTGTTCCCTTTGATTGTGTTTCTGGATCGTCGGACGTCACGCTGTACGACGTCGATGCTCCGAATTATTTGATTTCTGGATTTCGTGTGTTGAATTCTGGAATTTATGTTTCACCAACTTTTACGATTGGCATTGATATATATGTCATTTATTATGGCTTGGTGAATGAAATTAGGAGTATGACATTCCTTTTTATCTTTGAGAAGATCTTTGCGATATTGATTAATCTCTTATTGATTTTTAAATTATTTATTTATCACAGCTTGGCATTGTGATTATTATACGTTTAGTCATATCTCTTATTCTATATCATTTCATCTGATATTTATAGCTAGACTGATCCGTTTATTATTTTCTTCTTAAATAATACTCGGGTCAGACTGAGATATTACAGGTGCTTCCTCATGGCTTCCTATCTGGAACCATCTTCTGACTTTTGGCTAACTACTTTAGTTTAGTAGTTTTTGTTGTATACATTTGAGATACAGACTCTATGATGTATACTTATTCTTTTGTCTAGCACTTGTATCTATTCTTTTTTTTCGATATTGTGGATCTTGTTTGACCACTACTCTGATGTACACTTTCATGTGTTATATTCATATCTATTTCCGCCTTTGTGATATGAATTATCTGTGACTGATTTGTGTTATGTTTATTTCTATATTTGTTTCCGAAGACCTTTATAGCCACTGTGTAGTAGCTTTGAGTTTGTGTCGGTATGTCGGATTTCCTCTTGAGATGAAAAGTTATATTTTTTATCCGGCATATCGGTACTCGCACAAAGCAATTATACAGATGGTCGCTCCTCAACAGCCTTATTCTCCGTGCTAGTCGACAGCATTACTCCGTAGTGTTCTTGGCTAGCGTGGGTATAGAGGTGGGGCGTCACAGCCCACAAATGTTTTGGTAGTTGGCTACTACTAATTAGAGCCCTAGAAAATTCCTGTAATTCCCTATTCTTTATTTATACAACTCCATTTTGTTGTGGAGTTTTAGGAAATGAGAAGTTGTGGCTAAAACCTTTTTGTCACAAAAGTTATTGAATAATTCATTTTCAAACTCACTACCATGTTCACTTCTAATATTTTTAACTTTCAAATTCTTTAAATTTTAAATTCTTTTAGCATATATTTTAAAATTATCACCTTTTTTTAAAAATGTCCATGTTTATCTGGAAAAGCCGTCTTTTATTACAAAAACATACTTGTTATGATCAATAGATTGAACTTTTGTACGACCGAAGTGAACCAAATAAAGTAATTCTAGAGATTATAAAGTAGAAATAATTTTCTTAGATTTGAAAGATTATTTTGTTGACTTTCCTAATTAATATGCATTGTAAATATTATTTGCTTAGCAAGCCTTTTACTAAATTATTCTTAGGTAATTTGTCAATAGCTTTAAAATTGACATGACTAAATCTCTTGTGCCATAACCAAGGATTATTAACTTTAGCTATTAAACCTAAGTCTATATAGTGATTTATCTTCATATTCAAAACATAAATATTTTTTTTCGAATTCCTTCAAAATTTATGTTTTTATTTTAATCGAAACGAGTGCATTTATCTTTCTTAAAAAGAAATTTTAAATCCTTTGTCAAGTTGACTTATACTAAGTAACTTATGTTTTAATTTTTTAACTAATGAAACATTTGTAATAAGAGGAAAATCAGATGTACCTTCATTACTCACATCTCCTTTTCCGATGATGTATCCTTTGAAGTTATCTCCAAATGTAACGGATTCTCTATCTGAGTAGATAATATTTGTTAGCATCTCTTTAATCCCCGTTATATGGTTGGAGTAAGCACTATTGAGTATCCATTTTCCTATTTTCTTATTTGGTACTTGCAAAATATATTAAATTATATTAATACCCACTTCCTACGTTAGGATCCTAAGGGTTGGGTCTTAGGAAGTCATACCTAAGAAGGTTTGGTGTTCCTTTGGAGATAAAATTAGGATTTTTATGTATAATAAATATAAATGTCTTTATATACTTATTTCTTATAAATGAATGTTAGTTTTTGGAACCCACATCTTTATTGATTTAAGCTTGTTTATCGGTTTTTGTTAATTATCATCCTTATTTTTGAAATTCGTATATAATGAGCTATATTTCTTAGGACTATATTCTACTTCCTCGCTAGTTTTATTATAACCCAAACCGTATTTACTAAAAAAAGATTGCGAATTATTTATAATTTTAGATAGGTTTTTTCTACCTTTATTAAAGTTTGAAACATTTTTAGAAACACTTTATAATTTTGTTTTAAGCTTTTTTATTTCTGTACATAGTATATTAATACTAGAATTTAAATCATAATTATTTGTTCTAATACTCCATCCGAGAGTTATCTGTATTTATCAATTCTCTTTCTATCTATCAAGATAATAGGTAGGAACATAAACTGAAACATTTTAGAGCTACAATGTGAAACAAATGAAATAATCTCCATAATGTGAATTATTTGATTCCATTTTGCTTTTCGTCTTTCCTTTCGCAAAAATAGAGAAATGAATTTCTCAATTCATGAGATCTTAGTTCAAGACCAAAGGTTCTCCAACCCACAACTTTCTTTTGTTAATTTAACTTTCTCATTTCTCTGAACTTCTATTTCACTAATTAATATAGTGATTTGAGATGTTATATTAACAAGGATTCTTGAGATTTTACTAATACTTCTTCTAGTATTTTCTTTTCATCATTTAACATGTCAATTTCTAATTCACTTCTATTTAACTTTCCTAGAGTGTCTTTATATTTTCTTTTCAGATCTTTTTATCTGTGTAACACTTCAATATTTATTTCAACTAGATCATCAAAAGAAGATTCACTTGCATCATCATTAGGAGCCATAAGCGTATGTTCGCTTGTTTTTAATCACTCTCATTATTTGACAATGAAGATGAGTCTGAGTCATCCCATGTGACTAAAAATGCTTACTTCTTTTTATTATAGAATTTCTCATTTTTGTTTTTGAAGCTATTCTTTTCCTTCTTTAGATTTCGGCAATCTTTCTTTATGTGGCCTATCTTGGCACATTCATAACATTTGAGTGATGAAGATGACGGATTATTATGGTTGTTGCTAATTTTTTTAGTCTTCTTATAATTTAAAATTTTTCTAAATTTTTTGGCTAGAAAAGCAACATCATCATCATCTATATCGAATTCTTCTTTCTCTACTTGAAATTCGATTGTCTTTCTGTCTTGAGATTGTACTCATTTTTCTTGCAAACTTATTTCATAAGACATGAGATTTCCTATTAGCTCCTCATATTTTATGGTTGAAATGTCTTGAGCTTCTTCTATAGCTAAGATCTTTCATTTCTAGTCTTCAGTCAAAGAGTTAAGGATTTTCGAAACAATATCAAAATCTATATACTTTTCTCCTAGTGCAAGAAGTGAATGATAAATATCTTGAAATCTAGAGTACATATCATTAATATTATCATCTTGCTTCATTCTAAACTTTTGAAACTTATTTTAAGCATAGAAATCTTATTTTGTTTAACCTTATTTATACCTTCATGAGTAATCCTTAAGTTATACTAAATTTCATAGGTGGATGTACATGCACTAACTCTATTGAATTAATTTTTGTCCAGCGAGCAAAATAACATGTTCATAGTTTTAGTGTTACTAGTAGCATCTGGGTTTTGGGTGTTTGACCATTGTGCATAATCAGTGGTAGGAACAGTGTATTCTTATTTTGTAATACTCCAAGTGTCATACTCATTAGCCTGCATATATATTCTTATTCCAGTTGACCAATAAGCATAGTTAAATCTGTTAGATAATTGTGGTCATGCATTTAGATTGACATGTAACAAAAGTCATGGTAGTGTTGTCCATATTTCTTGAATATCATAAAACTTTGTTATAGTTATATGATGGTCTTGCTTTGATACCAAATGAAAGCCGCTATGGATCGAGTAATATGAATATTTCTAGTAAATTAACAATCACGCAAATATTGATAAAATAAAATACTGTAAAGTGAAACGCATTAGATACTTTTATATTGGTTAGAACTTTCCATTATATATCCGGTCCTAGCCATTTTCTGGATTTACACAACACTCTCGCTTAACCTAAAGGAATATTTATCACAAACCGCCTGAGCTACTAAGCATGATTTCATGCCTGAAGATCACCAACAAGTCTTCGACTATAAATAGTAGTAATAAGCTTGACTTTGTTTGCTCTAGAATAACATGAATGAGTCAACAAAGTAAAACCTTCCTATAATCTCCTTAAGATGATGATTTGAACACGGTGATTTAGGAAGTAGAAAATTGAGTGATTTTAATTCATAAGAATATAAAGAGTAGGAAAGCAAGCAAGAATTAGTGAAATAAAATAACAAATCTCAACTCTATTAATAGTTTTAAAAGATTCGAATTGAAAGGTTATAACCATTAGAGAGATTGCAACCTTTAAGGAAGAAGGCTACTCTACTAATTTTGAATTTTTATGAAGACACTTCTTCTCATAAAGGTCAGTTGGTTAAAAATTAAAAATCAAGTTGAATTATACAAGAAAGGCAGAAACAAAAACAGCGCAAAAATTGCTCAATTCAGATGGCTGAAATTATATTGCAGACGTCTGACTTTTGTTACAAACGTCTGAAATATATTTTAGATGGCTAAACAGCCTATTTTTGCAAATGTTAATTTTCGTATATTTTAATTTTAAATTTCCTTTGAAAATTTCAATTTTTTGATTAAAAGTCTAAAAGATAATGTTTTCCAAAACTAATTTTTAAAACAATATTTGTGTATGCGTGTGTGATCATCATATAGGAGACTGTATATTAAAATAACTAATATACAACTAACTCTTTTTTTGTCTTTAATATTCAAGCTTTATTCCAATGTTGATCATCCTATCTTCTTGTATATATTCCTACAAATATAACATTAATGTGTGTATAGATGGAAATGTATAGTTGTCTCGTTGAAACTTAAATGGCAGGGTCTAACAAAAATTTCCAAAAAATCTTCGAGCGATCGTTCCTCATTTCAACCTCGTTTAAAAAGCATACTGATATCATATATCGATACATGTAAATATAACTATTATATATGCATTCGACTAATCAATAACAACACCCATAACATTAAATTAATTAATAATAATTAATATTTCTCAAATATTGATTGATTTAATTACATCGTGTGGTTTTTCAGAGAATTCACAAATATGATAATGAGACTTAGAGGTGTGAATTCAATTAGCAATTAGTTGTGAACAATTCAAATATTAACATTGGCCTGTCACCTTAGCTAGTGGTGTGACATTTTAGTAGAATTTATCACTTAAAGAACTTTTTGATAAAATCCAATTTCACATTTTCTTACGTGATGCCTTTAGTTATGATAATTTACACCATTCTCTTCATCAAACTATATCACTTTAGGATATATGGAATTTGGTATTGGTCAAAATTCCAATATTATCCATAATTAACATGGTAAGTCCAAAAATAAAGTCTTTGATTTAATAATAACATTTATTATTAATCTTTCTACTCTGGCTAGAGTTTTTGACTTTGAGTTGACTGCATTTGATTGTGATAGTAACCTCATGCAACTGAGGAGACGAATCCTCTAATGAATAATGCTTCACTTCCAATGCTTCAACTCAGACCCAACTATAGTCGTTCAGTGGATCGCTATACCATTATTTATCTATAAATTAAAGCAAAGTATTCAAATTGAAGTTATATAATATTCTTAGGTCGAGGTTACTATATAACAATGTTATACTGAGATTTCATATTTAGCCTAGGTTTATTAACCAGTAGGAAAATTATGAACAAGTCATTCCATAGTCATCCAATAACTACGAGTACATACCCCTTGGTTCCCTTGACAACCATGATTAACACAGTGCCCAACAATTGGAGAGCATTATGCACTTTGGTGTCAACAAATGTATTGATATCTTTCTTGAAACATCTCGATCAAGAATATTTATTACTTTATTTTGTGAATATGTAATCACGATGCAACTATTTTCGAGTACGACCATATAATATATTATTTAAGGAATTTTTTGTTGGTATACTTTAAATTGATTACTTAATTAATTTTATCCTAATATAATAAATTATATAAAATAAATCAAACACCTTGTTATAAACAAGGTTAACCATAGGGTTGGATGTATGTAACAAATTACATAATTGCCCATAGGGCATACCACCGACTCTTTTAATCTACCTCTTGCACATGGAATGAGTTATGGAATCTTAATCCCGTTCCTCTGATCGTTTTAAAACTGATCGAGCTAGTTCCTTAGTGAACGAATCTGCTATAATGCATTACGATATACTTTGTTAACCAATATCCTTTTGTTTTCAATAAACTACTTTCACCATGAGGAACATTTGATGCATATGTCTAGAAATTTTGTGAGATCTTAGCTTAGTTATAAAATTTTGAAATTATATTTATACTACTTGCATAACGAATTTATTCAAGGAGATGTACTTAGTCATTTGATTGAATTAGCAACCACAACTTGTTTGGAACATTTCCAACCTAAAGCTCCTTAATTAAGGTTGAACATGAATTTAGGATTAACACACCATATTCTATATCCCTTATGAAGTTTAAATCTGAAAACTTATTCATAAGGATTTCATTTGTGATTCTCTGATCGAGTGACCAAATTATCAAAGGGAGTTTACCCTTCGATGGCTCGGATCAAAAGGCATGGAACGAGCGATCTTTCGTATACACTACTTTGGATCAACACAGATACGTTTCAATACCTGAATATATCAAAAATAATACATATCACGTGTCGACATAGAGTAATGTACATGAGTTATGGAATTGAGTAACTCATATATCAGGAACATACACGAATAAATGGCACAAGTGCCGATATCAAAGTAGAATACATACACACATAATATATATATACATACATGCATACACACATACACACATACACACAAACAAACTCGCATACACACATATGTATGTGTGTGTGTGTTTCAAAATATGTCAGATATATGGACCATTCTAATACACCACTCTAAACTCGTTAGAGTATGTATAATCCGAAAACTGCCCACTTCTAACATCTACATAACGGCTTTTCCTGCAACCAATCTTAAAAATACATCCACGGCTTCTAGCAATACCTCAACTCCATCATCTTTATGAGTAAAACAGTGTTGTGAATGTTGACTTCTAGAAAATGGTTGCTAAACCCAAATATAGTAGTACTCCAAATATAATATATACTATGTATAACACTACCCTACAGACTGCTTAACAAACTAGAGTAACTGACATGCGTAGATAGTTATCTTGAACTTACAACAACTCAGTCTAACCCTAAGCATTTTCACATACGTAAAAACCTCGAGTCAGGCTAAAAATCTGCTGTGAGCATAATAGTGCAACAATAATAACACACAAGTATGGTGTCGGGTAAAAGGGTGACATATGATTCAAACACACAGATGTCACTCACGCCATACAAACTCTCCCTCATAATTCATTTTCATAAAGCGGCGATCACACACGTATCATGCTCTATTTAGTGTGACTCGCGACTGCAACTCTAGTCAATTAGGATATCACAACTATCCATATTGTATGAGTTTCCTTTTCTTGTATAAGTTAAAATCATTTATTTGACAAGGTCGACATTACTAGTTTTACTTATGTGTGTACTATATCATACTCACTTCTATGAATCCCACCAGGATTGAATGTTGATAAGTCTCCTCGATGGATTTACCCTAAACATAGACTATCAACCTCGGTAGGTTATCATGGTCTTTTTCACCCATATACTTTCGATCAGTTGTGGTGGACACCATATAATCCCTTTGTTGCCTTACCCTTGTAGCATCTAAAGGCATAATAAATCTTATTGATTCTATAATTGGCTTCAAGTCACTGAAAAACTTCAATTCTTCTTTTGTCCTGACAATAGATCATTTGGACACGATGATGGGGGACAAGGTTGTCATGATCTGGGTTGCGAACATTGAATCGGTCCGCTAGGTTTAATACTAACAGACTGGTTGTCGATACCTCATACCATTCTCGTCAAATGTTAACTTTATTACTTTCCAAAACATTTGACTCTTCAGTCATCATTTATTTCCCTAAATGACTTCATATACCATTTTCATGAAATAAATGTCATGCAAAAGCATCAAATAACAATGCACCATTTTCATATACCATTTTCATGAAATAACAATGCACCAATTCAAACATGGCAAGATATATATTTACATCTATATCAATGGGATATCACAAACTTGCATTAATATCATGGGTGAAACACACATCATAATCCTATACTTGTATTTCTAAAATTTAAAAATAATCAGAATCACCCAAATTCATTCAAAGCATATAATTCATCTATTTAACTTGTGTTTTATTCATAGCATTATAGGAAATTCACTATATGCTTCATAAACTTTGCATATTATTCAAAGCTAAGTGTTATTTGATCCATTCAAATTTAATCAACCAAGTTTTTAATCTCTTATGCGTATTCAAACATGGCATAGGTGAAATATTAACGTTTACTCTCATGCATCAAATCAAATAAATTTTATATTTATCGAACTTATATATAATATTTCATATACTCATATTTTTCAAATTACACAAATATATGTTTAGCATTTCTTCTTCAAAATCATGCTATACTTTTAAATTTAACCGAGTATTATTCAATACCATTTGATATTCAAATCAGTCATATACTTTCATTATATATTAAATGAATTTCTAATTCATTTATAAAATATTTTCAGTATTATTTCGAATAATTCTCCAATACTCTTTTATAGAAAGCTCGTATATTCAAAACCACTTGTCTATTATGATTTAAATTTAAATAAAAATTAAATATAAAATAAATTAACTTTATTTCATAAAAAATTTCTAGTTTCAAAGCTTAAATAATAATATTCATATTATATATACAGGATTTTAAATTCAGACTTGATTTAAATCACATTATTTTCAATTTGAAAATAATTCATATTCGAATTTCCATTAACTCCAAAATATTTCAAAATCATTTACAAAAACTTTTCTTTTAGAAAAATCCATAAAATTATTTTTTAAAGAATTAAATACAAAATCCCCCCATTATTATAAATTTCTAAACCGCTAAAAACTTAAACAAAATTTAAGTATTATGTTTTTAAAATATATTTTATACTTAAACTTATTTTTTATTAGCTACTTTTGAGAAAAATGTGTGATCCTCTACGAATAGAGGAGAGGACACATGTGAATATATATATATATCACGGGCATAAGGTGCTGCCAATATGCCTGGTAGGTAACAAAAACTAAATACATATATCAAATCTCAGGTACTTCTAAGATGAGTTTCGGCAAGGCCACCACCCATCACACCCCGATATCGAGCTCCGACATGGCCATCACCCGATATTAAGGTGTTAGAAGTACCTAAAAGACTAAAGAAAAAAACAAAAACTACTAGATGCCGTCACAAACTAATAAGGAAGCTCCAAACATCTGCATCAAGAGGGGTGAATATGCATCTGCACTGAAGTGGATCTACTGAATAGAGAAACCGCTCTGAAGGCTCTAAACAAGAGGATGGAGTACCAAACTGAAGAATAGATCCTTCTGAAAAAAGTACTCCATAATGAAGATACCAGAATCCTATATCTAAGGAGAAACTGCTAGTAGTCCTGGATGAAGATACTCTGCTCTGGTAACCACTCTACCAACTGATGTCCAGCATTACCTACAAAATGAACCTGATATCCTATCGTCCATATCTGTAACTGAAAAATGACTAAGGAAAAAAATAGAATGATACATATATATGTATATTTATATAATAAATATATTATATATGTATTTATAAGGATGGAAATATAAACCTAGATGAGACTAACTTGACAATAACAGAAGAAATGAATTACTTGAAAACCAATACCAACAGAGACAAGTACAAAAATTGAGACGAATCTATCTTATGAACCTTTAATCATAAGTAAGTTATGATTGAAAGTGAAATCATCATCTAAATTAGAGAAAATATTAATAATACTATTATTAATGTTAAAAAATTATTGTTGTGTTTTAAAAAGTTAATATTATGATTAACCTTGTTAAGATACCGTTTGAAAAGGATATTTTTAGCTAATTTATATTTAGGGTTAGAGATCCAATTAAAACAAAATGAAGAAATTGTAAAACCAATTTGTTAAAATGACTATTATTATTATTGAAAATTCTTTGATTTCTTTCAAACTAAATAAACCAACTAATAATGATGAGTAAAGTGTCTAGTAAAAATCTAATATTCTTTTTGAACTTAAATCGATAATTATTCCAGTAGAATTCACAATCCGAAATTTTAGTTATTATATTAAAGTTAAAAAATTTAAGAGTATTAATTAGAATCTAATTAGAATCCAAACAATCATAGTATATATGATTAATGTCCTCAAGATATAGATTACACAAATAGCATTTATTATCATTTTGAATATTTTCTCTCTTTAAATTTTTTATTGTATTAAGTTTTCCATGATGTATTAACCACGTATGAATTTTGGATTAGGGAGGAGCATTAGATTTCCACATATATTTAAATGAGTTGTTTATTGTACCCTAAAAATTAATAAATATATAGAAAGAATTAGAAGTATATTTCTTACTCTCATCACATTCCCACCTAATAAAATCATTATCATTATCAATATTATAAAGATCTAATCTAGCATAAAGCAAAGAAAGTTGTCTAAGGGTTGAATCCACTAAAATTCTGTTAAAATTGAAATTCCAAGGAGGATCGTTTTGAGGAGAATAAACTTCATTGATCAAAGCATACTTAAATTTACAAATTTCATACAGCTCCTTAAATTCTATCTTAAGAGGCAATATCGAAATCCAACGGTCGTGCCAAAAAGAAGTACGATTACCCAAATGAGCAATTGTATTTATTCCTAAATTAAATATCTCATTACATTTTAAAATGTTTCTCCAAAAATTAAATATATTTTGAGTGGCTGGAGAAGCAGTTTGATATAAATTGCTATTTCCATTATAGTAATATTTAGGAATGGTCTCTTTTCAAATAGCATTATCATTTATATCTCTAAACTTCCAAAGCCATTTACCTAATAGAGACAAATTCATATTACACAAATTAATAACACCTAAATCACGTTCCTTTTTGGCCTTACAGACGGTTTCTCAATTTACTAGACATTTAATATTATTATTAGAATTTTCCCCACTCCATAAGAAATCTCTTCTAATTTTATCAATTTTATCAATAAACCAATCTGGAAATAGATGCATGGACATCTAATAAATCGGAAAGGCTGATAAAACCGAATTGATTAAAACTAGTCTACCTGCTCTAGATAAAAATCTCCCATTCAAGTTAGAAATCTTTTAATCTTATCAATGATAATAATTCAATCATCATGTTTGAGTTTGGTGGGTATAATCACAAAACCAAGGCAGTCAAAAGGAAAGTTCATAGTTTTGCAATTTAGAGTATTAGCAACTAAGTTCTCAACTTTTTCAAAATCATTTAAAACTAACACAGAACTTCAGTCAAAATTTATTTTTAAGCCAGATAAAATTTCAAAACTATAAAGGATAAACTTGAGGGTTATAATGTGCCTAGGAAGAAAAAAGTAAGGTATCATCAGCAAATTGAAGAACCGATATACCATTATACGATATGTCATTGCCTACACGTCCAAGAGATCCATTATCTACCGTTCTTTTAATAATTTTAGCAAAAACATGAGCAGCTAAGTTTAATAAAAGCGATAAGGGATCCCCTTGCCTTAAACCTCTCTTAGATTGAATTCTATTACCTAATATACCGTTAACCATAATACTAGAGTTTCCAGTTCTAAGCAAAGTCATAATCCAACTGATCCATCTATGACCAAAACCTCTAGCATGAAAAATATCCACAAGAAAATCCAAATCCAGCGAATCAAAAGCTTTAGCAAAATCCAGTTTTAAAATCAAATAGGTTATGTGTTCTTACAATAGTAATTAATATATTCTTGAACAACTGCCACTTCATCAGTAATATTCCTCCCTTTAATAAAAACCGATTGTGAACAATCAATTAAATCATTCATTCTTATACTAAGTCTATTAGCTAGAACTTTAGAAATGATTTTAACTGAATAGTTAATCAAAAAAATAGGTCTAAAATCTTTTGAGTTTTTTTGCTCCTATTTTTTTATGTAACAAAATAACATTTGCGAAATTAAATCTCCCTAATTGCAAATTACCATTATAAAAATCATTAAACATATTAACTAAGTCAAATTTTAAAATGTTCCAAAAAGTTTTATAAAATAAAATTGGAAACCCATCAGGTCCTGGGGATTTATCACTTGGCATATCATTAATTGCTTTTCTAATTTCCTCATCAGTAAAAGGATTATCTAACTTTGATAAATCAATAATAGAATCAGATGGATACAGATCTTTCCATCTAACATTGATTCTATGTTTGATTTTAGAGCCAAAAATATCCTTATAATAGTCAGTAAAAGCCTTGTTAAGATCTCTTTGATCAACTAATTCTTCACTATTAACGATAATAGAATTAATAGTACTACTACATTTTCTACCATTAGCTACATTATGAATTTTTTTGATGTTATTATCTACTTCATTGATCTATTGAATTCTGGATCTCTGTTTCCACACAACCTCCTCCTTTTCTAAAATTGAGTTTAATTCATCTTTTAAATTAGCAAGAACGTTACGCTCACCTATATTTAGTTGCCTTGATTCTTCTATCTTATTAATTTTAAGCATCTCATTGAGAATGTTATCTTTTTTTAATTTTTATATTGCCAAAAACATTCTTATTCCAGTTTTTAAGAAAAATTCTAAGCTCCCGAAGTTTGGTACAAAAGATTTTGCTGAAGTATCCTTATTTCTAATATTAAGATAATTCAAAGAAATCCACTTACCATTAATTAAATTCTCAAAGTTAGATTCCAAAAGACACATCTTTTCAAATTTAAAATTATTAATAATAACTCTGTGATGTTTGCATGTAAGAATAATAGGGCAATGGTCAGAGTACGTGTAGGGTAAACCAGATACTCTACAGGTTTGAATTTATCTTCAATCTCATTGCTAACAAAAAATCTATCAAGGTTCAAAATAATCAAATTGAATAAAAACACATTGCTTTTATTCCTAGAATTCAACTTTCTTCTAAATAAGTCCACAAAAAGCCTTAAAACCTTTCAAGGATTATTCAAAAACTTTAAATCATGAGTCTAGAAGGTTTTAAACGAATAAACATTTCTCAATATCATTATGGTCATGGAAGCGAATAGAAAAATCAAGAATCAAAAGTAACGCAAATTGGCAAAAATCGAGGCACTACTACTTGAACTCGACTCCACTGGTCGATCGTCGGTGGCTTGAGCAGTCAATTGATCATGGCGATGTTCTAGACTGTAATGTAATGTCCTCCATTTGGCCATCGTTTGATGATCGACTTTGATGTGGCAATGGGGTTGGTTTCCGATTAGCTTTCTACTACTTATAGTACTTAGATTTTGTCACAAACAAAGATGAAGAAATCAAGCAATACATTAGCTTAATGCAGAGTATATACTAATATTGGTATTTACTATAATATGTAAAAGTGGTAACTATACTCATAGTCTCTCTTGATTTGATTTAATGTTTGTTGTAACCTAGCTTGTAAAACCCTAGTCTAATAATGAAGATGGTAGAAATGGAGCTTCATTTATTTTTACTATGGTTTGTGAATTAAAGGATGAAGCACTGGTGGGTATTTATAGTGATAGAGGAAGAAACTTAGGGTTTAAGGATACACATGGGTTAAAATGTGATGATGATGGAGGAGGAACTAAGCTAGTCGTAAGCATGTTAAATGGGTGAATTTTAAAAAAAATCCATTTTGATCTTTATTAAGTCCATGAAGCCTAAATGGATTTTGATCCAATCTAAATATTTTAAATAAAAACATTTTTTGTTTACTTTTGTTTGGAAGGTATTTTTTAGTTTGAGTTTATAAGTATATCGAATGTACTTGTTTGTGTGAAGTGCACGTGCTACATATAAGAAGTATATATAATTATGTGACCATATATAAGTGCTGGATTTACACCATAATGAACCCATTCCCTTTACATACGACTTTGTTGTCTAAGACTTTGATTTAAAAATATTTACGCATAATAAAAGTGAAGAAGAATATAAAAATATATGTATACGTTAAAAACATATTAGACAACCTTATATGATTTGAAATCTAAACAACCAGTAGTGAGTTTTGGTTTCAATTAAAGAAATGTTTGAAATTAAATATGACATTTATTACACAAGATCCATCTTGTGATTTCAAATTAAAGTAAGACATGTACGTTATCATATATATATATTACAATCAATGTTTTAGGTTTAAACATTTATATGTAAAAATTTATAAATTATATATATATGTGCGTGTGTGTATGTATGTGTTAGAATTTAAAGTTAACATTTAAATTAAGCTTTTAGTTTGGAAAGGAAATACCAAAACTTTAAAATTGAAAAGAAATAAGGGAGTTAGAATTTACACAAAAGTCCATTTATAGAGTTGGATCAAAGGAAATTAAAAAATCAATGACAAATATTCAAAATATTAGCCATTTAGCAAGAGGAATTAATTTTCAAGCTGGAAGTTTATTAATTTACATTAATAGTTTATCTATATTTATGTATATAAATATTATAAAATTTTAAAATGGATCTCAATCAAAATAATTTGTTTTTATTAACAAAATTTCAATGCAATAGAAAAGGAATTAGATAAGTTAAGCATATGTTAATTCATGATACTAACATACAAATCAAAATAACATAAAAGAAATCAATAAATTAACAAAGTTAAAGAGGGGTAAGTCATATCAATAATACAAACATATTTTGAGATGAGATAAAGAGAAAAAATAGATCTGAATTAAATTGAAACAGTTAGCATTATTTCAATAGAGATGGAGAAAAAAGGGTTTGAATTATTTGTTATAAGATGAACCATAAACAATAATTGTATCGTATAGGATCTAAACACGTGAGTAATATTGTTAGTCCGCTTTTGAGCCAAAGCAGATTTCAACCGAACTTAGAAGATCAAGGTAAGAATGAAATGATTCACGAACATGGAGGCACACTTGGAAGAGGCAAGCAAATAGCTTGGAGGAGTTTCACAAAGAAATTGCCTAAGTAAATAAGTCGGCATCGTCTCATTTAACTTAGGGGCTGAGTTATTTTCACCATCCATTTCACACTCCAACTTCATATGAGTTATTTTCCATCTATTATACATATGACCAAGTGATTTTTAAGAGTTTGGGACAAACAATTCCAAGAGTTAAAGAGATGACAGAAAAAATAGTATGATATCTTAGGTGATGAAGGAATGATCGCTAAATTCAACCACAATCGATGAAGACAACATGAAGCACATCAATATGACATAAGATAGGTGATGAAAGGGAGTTGGCATTATTTAGAACTAAGGAAATAACTCGGTACCAAGTTAAATAACTCGGTACCAAGTTATTTGAATAACTCGGGGGACATTGCGACTTCTTGTGTGACTTTGGGTCGATGTCTGGACTCTGCTGCACATTGGCTTCTGACTCCATATCTTTATTTTTCTATAAATACCAACCTACCTACAACCAAAAGGGGATCTGATCTCTCTATCATTGGGGACTTATTCTCCTTCTCAAGATCTTTCCTCTCCTCCATTAAAGTCACATAGGAGCCACTGTTTGCCTCTCTAGGACTTTGACTAGAAAATCTCTAGTACTAGTGACTCTCAAACTCTTTAGAAACATCATTGTAAATCTAAGATCCACTGGATTATGGCTCGATCTGAGATAAATAATTGTAATATAGAAAGAGAACAACTAATAAAAGAGATTAAGGTGGACGTAGGCTGGAGATTACGTTGAACCACTATAAAAATTCTTATGTCTCCATTTACTTTCTCCGCTTATTCCTTTACTTTTACTAGAACTGGTGCTTTCATCTAAATTTTGGGTATTGATCCATTTTCTTGGTTAAAATTTTGGTGCTTTCACTGAGAAGGAAGCTAGATTTCACAACCTAAAGCTTGGATATGAGATTTGGAGAAGATGAAGAGAACTAACGCTGATCTAAGGCTAGAGCAAGCCAACCAAAGCATGGGGCGGCTATGAGATGTCCTTAAATTCCTACTAATCCATCATGTGACCAAGGAAGAGGTAGAGAAAATAATGTAGGACATTAATGATGGATTAGTGACTTGATAATGAGAATTTCTTAAATGATTTTTCCAAAGAATGGGACAACCAAGGAATAGCCAGAGCTATTGGAATCTAGAACCAAGTGATGGGTGCTATTGCACGAACAACTGAAGTTGGAGCGAAGCAAACTGAAACGATGGCCCCAAAAATAGAACAACTCAGTACTGACCCAAATCAACTCTGTACCGAGAGAATTATAATTAGGGGAAACACTTGTGTAAACTTGGAACGTGCTGGAGTGCCAAGAGCAGATGATGCTAGAGCAAGAATTGCAAATCAGAATGCAAATGCGCAATAACTAAGGGAATATGTGCCAAAGCTTCCCTATATGAATGGAGGACAGAATGAAATCAAAGAAGCCGATCAGAATGCAAATATGCAGCTAGAGGAATATGTACCGGTGTATGTTCTGGAATTCCCCTATAAGAGCAAGGGGCAGAATATTGCTTTTGGTTGAAGACCATCATTGGATGATGTAAAGCAAATTGCTGAATGGATAAGGATAGTAGTTAAAGGGCGACCCCTAGATCATAGTTTGCAGGACATGAACAGGAATCCTTTCACTTCCAATATTCAAAATTTGAGAAATCCTCTCGATTTCAAGCTTCCAACGTTGGAAATGTACCATGGAAAGTCAGATATGATCTTTAATCTGATGAGATACATTATACATAAGAAGATGTTGGGTGCTTCTGTGGGGTAAGCGGGCGATGCTTTCAGATATACTTAATGGACTTGGCAGCGATGTGGTTCAGGAAATTGGAGAATGGGTCCATAAGCATGTGGACCACTTTGGTGCATAGGTTCTTAACAGTTCAGAGTTCATGTCTTATGGCAAAAAATGAGATGGTGCTATAAAGCACGAAACAAAGGCTTAGAGTGTTCGAGAGATGCTATTTGACAAGATTTAATGCAGCAGCTACCACTGTCGATAAGTAAGATCCATCAATAATCTTAATGGTGGTAGTATCTGGAGTCGTGAGCATGACCGACTTCAAAGTTGCACTGGAAAGGGATTGATCGATGGATCTTGCAGAATTATACCATAAAGCTAAGAGATGTTTGTGTAAGAAAGACACCGAAGTTGAGGATGCTAAAATTAATGTTGTCGATGAAGCCGGTGCAAGAAACGGAAGGATAAATGAAAGGGAAAAGCTGATATGACTTCGAAGAACCGAAACGGTGGAGGAGGGAACCAAAGTTATCTTCTCACACCGATCTAATAAAGATCCCTAAAGGATATATCTGGATACTAGAGGGTAGATCCCCTATCAAAAGCCAGCTAGGAGAGAGCCCACTGATCAGGAGAAAAAAAATCTAGAAAGTTCAACATCTTCTAAGAGCTGGACGGACATGAAACAAACTAGTGTTGACCACCCTTATGATCTGATAGAAGAACTGGTTTGGAGTAACCAGCTGCAGCAATATGTGAGAAACCAAACTACAAAAGTATGGCTGAAGCAACCACCATCTACAACAAACGCATTAAGGAATAACTGGGGATCTGGTCCGAGACTCGAAAACCCATGATTGGGATGATCAGGAGTCAGGTTCGACTCCCTCGCTTTGGTTTTTCTTGCTTTGAATAATTAGGATAATAACAAACTCAAATTGCATACACATATATGAGGTCAAGATTTGTCTCTAGGCATACCCTACGTTGGAAGTCTGGGATGAATATTTAAAAAAAATGACAACCGCGGACCCTTACATATGTACGGGACCAATATCGGTGTAAATGGCATTGGTAAACCTCTTTAAAATGGTTTAAAATGATTTAGAAATATTTTATAAACATATAAAGGTGTTTCGACAAAATTTGGAAAAGAATATGAAAATTGAGTTAAAATTGGCGCATCACGTAACGGTAGTTCGCGAATTCGCGATGTAATTGTTCAAATTCATCCATATGATGGAATCAGGGTTGGAATTCTTTGGAATAAGAATTTTTCAAACTCTTATAATAATAGTCTTCAAATAAAAGGAAGAGATTGAGATTTCATTTAGTAGATTTTGATAAATGAGCAAAACAAGTTTTTCAAAATAGTCGTGCTTTGGCAATTTAGAAACCAAAGCGATAAATTCTTTAAATGGATGTTTTTAATTCTTAAAAAATATGAAATAATGTCTATAAATATATTAAAATGTTTAAAAAGATATTTGAGTTATAAAAAATGGATTTTCAATTGATAGAAAGGTTGTTTTGATCAAAGAAGTCTTAAGAACATAATTTGCAGCATTTTCTCGCAGCACTTCCTAGTAACTTTTGCAAACAATGATTTAACTTAAGTATTCTTTCCGGATCTTTTAGGAATATTTTAAAATAAATAATTAAGTATTTTGAAGATGAATTGGAAGTTTTAAAATTATTTTTAAGGAGTTTAAATAAATGGTTAAAAGAAAAGCTGTTATAAATAAATGATTTAATCTTGGCTATAAAAGCTGATGGGTAGACTGATTTTTCTATTCATGAGATTCGAATGTGGGGAGCTTAAATAAGGAGATGTTCATGAGCAATCGGTACGCTGGCTTACCTGGCCTCTTTCTTGGGAGAGAAATAGATAAGGTCAAAATGTCGGAAACAAGGCAAGTATAAAAGATTCAAATTGACAAATTTAATACAACTTGGATTGTAGAAATAATTTTCTTATATTTGGTATTAAATTCTAAGGAGGGAACCCATACTATGCATGTGAATTTAAAAGGTGATTCCATCGTTATTGGATGGATAGTAAAGGTTGAATACAGAAATTGATATTGAGTAGAATTAGTATAATTTTTATTGACCTATTTTACTCAATTAGGTTTTGCAATGTGAATTATGGGAAATGATTTTGATTTGGTATTTCCAAAGTTAAAGAGAGGTTAAATGATTTTGTATATACTCGAAAAGAATACGATTTAAATATTTAAATGTCTAAAAGAGATATTTTATTTGATAAAGGATATTGATAAATGAAATGATAATCATCCTCAAACTTAACATCTTTTATCGATGATTGGTTCGAAGGAACCGGGATCAGATTTGGACGATTCCTATTCGAAAACCACTTTAAATATATGCGTTTGAAGTGAAGATATGGAATGATAAAAAATTAGAAGGTGGAATGTAGGGCTGCTTGTCACTAACTCTCGGGGGAAATTTCCCATATCATATATATGTGGCAGGGATATCTTCATTTGATCTTCGCTGCAAGGGCTGTTCGCTACTAATCCTAAGGGTAATTCCTGATAGCATGCAGGTTGGAGAGTTCTTTTGGTTTGTCCTATTCTTGGATAACTTGTATGGACAAATGTCTGACATTGCATTTCTAAAATGCACGTACATTAACTTTTACAAACATACATATGTTTGATGGTGTAGGAGGTAACTCTCCTATACTTAACACCTTTTTGAGACGTATGAGCTCAGAGGTTGTAAATTTATGGAAATCAATAGTGTGTGATGGAATTGGAAATGTGGCACTCAAGTGAAATGTATGTTATGAGAAAGGTAATAATTATCTCCAGCCTCATCATCTGAAAATGGCTTAAATAGGGCATGCCGTAAAGCTATGCGGTTCTCAACCATTAGGATGTAGTCATCAACTTTCTATATTACCCTCTATATTCGAGTATGTTGTGCATGTTATGGGATCTCAGATAGGTCAGTTACGACTGGGGTGATGTTATATTCGGTTTTATTCCTAACACCAGATGGGTCTTCGCATAGGCCGGACATGCCAGGTGTAAAGGTTTCAAAGGTGTTGATCCTTCATACACCCCTCTAGAAATACTATGCAGAAGGTAGTCATTTACTTGCCATTGTATGGAAATCCATTCTCTAATAACTGCCTTCGGACTTGATTGTAGAACCTATTATGCTAGAATTTAATTAATGTAACAATTTCAGCTAAGATTATATAAGTTTACTTGAAAAGTGTTTTCAAAAGAATGTCACTAAAAATAATATCCCTAGATTTTTCATTGCAACTATTTTGGTTATCATAAGGTAAAAACATGTTCCATGTTTATATGCGGCATGGTCTTATGAGATACCCATTGTTTCAAAATATATGTATTTCAGTTTCTCACACCAGTCTCATGACTAACCCGGAGTTTATTTTTATTTTCTCTTAAACTCTAGGTGCCTAAATTTTAGGCAACCATGTAGTAGGTAGTATGGAGAATTTTGGAAAGGAGAAAGGAGCATGGAGCATTTTGGGTTCTTTGTAGAAGTTATTATCTATTAATTATGCTATATTATGTATTATTTATCTACCTACGCTTATAAGGATAAATAGTTATAACTATTCTAGCTAGATTAGTAATTACTAGAACTCTGATGGAGCAATTTGAAGTAATTTCATGTACTACTGATATATATAGTTAAATGTTGAATGCAATGTGAGATTCTATTTTTTTGGTCTTCTATCTTTATTTTCTTTACCTTATGATAATCCGTCTCTCCGGCACTTGGATTTACGGTACGTGAATACCGAAGATATATTAATATCAATTTCTGAGGGTCGAGGAGGTAGGTCATCGCATTTGGTATCAAAACTTAGGTTGAGAAAATACCTAACCCTTAATGGGGTCGGCTCATTAGATATAGGGTTAGTAATGCCCTAGAATGAGTTTAGTCAATGTGAGCGCGTATTTGTAGTTTTTATCCAAATAAAAAAGTTCGAATATGCCCATTCCTTAAGATAGTCTCATGTATACTCTAAATTATCTCTTTACTATATCCAAATAGTGAGAAATGAGTAACAAAATAGGACATAGAAGGGGAGGTAGCAGCACAACGGCCACTAATGGTCGAACTCCCAATGTTGTAGTAATTGAAGAAGTAATGGTTCCTGTGCAACCTCAAGTTAACTTTTCTGCTCTTTGCAAAGATTATACCAACTTGGTAGGAAAGCCATTCAAAGGCATATAATCTATTATTGAAGTTCAATCTTGGCTCTAATAATGTGAGAATTTTTTTAAAGGATTAGACATTAATAATGATCGAAAGAGGTTCTTGGCATCCTGGCAATTAAAGGATGGGGTTTTAGCTTGGTAGGAGTCCGTTACTCTTAATGAATCTAAAGAAAATTTCTCTTAGGCAAGGTTTAAAGAATTCTTTGAAGAAAAATACATGCCCTCTATTGGAAAGTCCCGCCTCTGTAGAAGTTTTATAGATTTTAAAAAAGGAGAGACGTCGGTAGAAGAATATTCCAACAAGTTCAGTGAATTGTCCCGTTTTGGAACATCTTTGATAGACACTCCATTAAAGAAAAATTAAATGTTTATCATTGGGATAAAGGGGCAATATTAGGACAACACGACCAGCATGTAAAAGGAACCTTCATAGATTGGTAGACATGGGTTCCGATATGAAACTCTAGACAAAAAGAATCTGCCCACAACTTAAAGTAGCAGCAACAATTGGTAGAAGAGAAATTTCAACCACTCGGGGAAGAAGCCATGGCAAGGCAAGCCAGGAGGAGGACCATAAGTAAATGATTTGAAGGATGTTACTTGTTATAATTGCCAACGAAAGGGTCATTTTTCCACCACCTATAAGAATCCTAAGGCTAAGGATAGGACCTGCTACAATTGTCACTAATCGGGGCACTAGAAGAAGGATTGCCCACCGATAAAGAAAGGAGAATGGGTCGGAGATTTTTCCATCAAAGATGAACCCTCAACTTTGACTGATGCAAAGGGCAAGAGAATTCTGGAATGTAACATCTATATTAGTGAAAATATAATCGGAGTATTATTTGATACTATGGATTCCTACAGCTTTATTTCTAGTATACTAAAACTTACCACAAAAATATTAGATACACATGTTGTGCCTCTAACCCTATAGGTAGTAAAACTAATCTCGATATAGTTTGTGAAAAAGTAAAAATTTCCTAATTATCTCAAAAAAATTCGTGTGACCTAATCGTCCTCAATTTTATTGGATTTGAGATTATACTTAGTATGGATTGGTTGTTTGAATATGAAGCTGTACTTGATTATGTCAAAATTATGGTACGAATACAAAATAAAAGAGGTGAATCTTTTAAAATAACGTCTAAAGAATAGAGTCCAATAATGGATAGTTTTGGTATACCCTAAATTCGTTTCAAAAACCCCTAGAAGAAATACCAATTGTTAAGGAATTTTCGGAAGTTTTTGCGGAAGTTAAAATTTTATCCCCACATAGGGAATTGAGTTTCGAATCAATTTGACTTCTAGTGCAAGATCTGTTTTTCACTCTTCTCGAAGAATGGCCCCAAAGGAAGTAAATGAATTAAAAGTTCAAATGGATGAGCTGCTGAAGAAAGGGTTGATTAAACCATGTCGCTCAAGTTGGAGCATAGCAGTAGTTTTCTTTGCAAAGTCAGAGGGCTCCCTAAGACTTTGCGTAGACTATCGAGACCTAAATAAGCAAATGATTAAAAACAATTATCCTTTGCCTTGTATTGATGACTTGTTTGATCGACTTCATAGTGCTTGAATATTATCTAAAATGGACTTAGCTACTGGATTCCATTAATTAAGGATAGCAAAGATTACATTTTTTTTAACTACATTTAGAGGACCAAATAATTTCTACGAGTGGTTGGTTATGCCGTTTGGGCTAACCAATGCGCCCGTTTATTTTATGGACCTTATGAATAGAGTATTCAAAGATGTGCTCTACAAATTCGTGTTGGTTTTTATCGATGATATTCTTACATATTCAAAGACTGGAGAAGAACACAAATGGTATTTAGAGATTGTACTAAAAATATTGAGAAGGAATGTGCTCAGGATAAGTTCTCAAAATGCCACTTCTGGGAAGAAAAAGGTTTCTTAGACATGTTATGTCAAAGGAAGGAATCTCAGTTGATCCCAAAAAAATTACAGCCATTCTAGATGGGAAGCAACCACTAACTCCAAAGGACATTCGTAGCTTCTTAGGGTTGGTAGGGTATTACTGGAGATTTATTTAGGACTGCTCCAAAATTTTCAATCAGTTAATCAAGTTGACTATGAAGGATGTTAAATTTGAATGGACACCAAAATGTGAAACAACATTCCAGGAGCTTAAGAAAAAGTTGGCCATAGCTCCAGTCCTAATCATTATTGATGAAAGTGGAGGATTAACTGTACACACTGATGCTTGTGAAGAAGGTGTATATGTGGTACTAATGCAGCATGGGAAGGTTATCGCTTATGCTAGTAGGCAAATAAAGACTCAGGAGCGAAATTATGCAACACATGATTTAGAATTATTTGCTGTTATGTCACATTAAAGATATGAAGATATTATTTACTAGGTAAGAATTCCTCATGGTTTATTTTAATAAATTTAATTGACCTTAGTAAATAATATTCCTTCTTTAAATAGGTGAAAAGTTCAAACTCTTCACAGATCATAAATCTTTGAAGTATCTTTTCACATAGAAGGACTTAAATATAAGACAGCAGCATTGGCTAGAATTTCTCGCATCATATGATCTAGATATTCTATATACACCCGAGAAATCTAACGTAGTAGCAGATGCACTACGCGGAAAGCATGTCGTTATAGCTTATCTTATAATGACTTCGACTATCCTAGAGAGAATTTCTAGCAAACAGAGAAACGGCTGGCTTATAAGGAAGACTATTAAGGATATAAGCAAAGGGCAGAATTCCAGCTTTGAAGTAGATAACGATGGGATATTATGGTTAAATGGAAGAATTTGTGTTCCAAAAATTGACAGCTTAAGACAAGAAGTGATGACTGAATGCCATCAATCTAAACTAAATATCCACCCTGGAGTTAGCAAAATGTACAAAGACGTGAAACAAAAATTTTGTTGGGAAAGCATAAAGAGAGTAGATGTGCAAATTACCATCACATTAAAAGCAATTAGAAAAAGATTGCTAGATCACTTCAACCTCATGAAATTACGACTTGGAAAAGGGACCATATATCGATGGATTTCATCGATGGTTTACCTCGATCGAGAAAGGGAAATGGAGGCATTTGGGTTATCGTAGATAGATTAACCAAAAGCACACACTTTATCCCAGGAAAGCCAACGAGAACTGCTGCAAGTCTTATAGAGATATACATAATGGAAATTATTCAATTGCATGATATCCTAAGTAGCATAGTCAGTGATTGAGACCCAATCTTTACCGGCAAATTTTGGGAAGCATTACAAATAGCTTTGGGAACGAAGCTGAGTATAGGCACCGCATACCATCCTCTGACCGATGGGTAAATCGAAAGGGTAAATCGAGTGTTGGAAGATCTTCTAAGAGCTTGTACCTTAGATTTTGGAGGTACATGGAAAAACTATCTTCATCTAGTGGAATTCCTATAATAACAACTATTAGGCAAGTACTAACAAGGCACCGTATGAAGCTTTATATGGCCGTCTCTATAGATTCCTACCATATTGGATCGAAACCAGAGATCGATTAGTACTGGGTCGTCATATGATTCGAGAAGCCTCAGAAAAGGTAGACTTGATCAGAAAGAAGATGAAAGAAGCCAGAGCAGGCAGAAGAGTTATGCCGATCAAAGGCGTAGAAGTTTGGAATTTTCAGTTGGAGATTTTATATTTTTGAAAGTCTTTCCGATGGGAGGAGTAGTAAGATTTGGAAGGGTAGGAAAGCTAGCACCTCCTTATTGGACCTTTTCCCATTCTTGAGTGGATCAGCCCATTGGCTTATCGAGTGGATTACCCGAGAGGTTGTCTGGTGTGCACAATGTCTTTTACGTATCTCATCTATGAAAATACGTGCATGATACGGAGAAAATTATAGAAACAGTTGCCTTGGAAGATTTAGAAATAGAACCCAACTTGGCGGTTATCAGACGACCAATTCAAATCGTGGATGATGATGAGAAACGATTAAGAAAAAAGGTTGTAAGATTTGTTAAAGTTCAATGGAGTTATGATGCAGAAGACTGCACCTGGGAAACAGAAGATAGAATGAGGAAAGCATATCCGGAGTTTAGGATGGATGGATAGTCTATTTATATGTATCGCTATAGTGTACTCACCGTCTGTGGTATAGTCACTTATCATATCTTGTATACATTTCTTCTTGCTATATATATATATATATTCGTCTTTGAGTTATCTTCTTCTTATCCTTAATTTCAAGGACGAAATTCTTCTAAGAGGGGAAGTATGCAAAGACTCAGAAATTCGTCACTTTTAAAATTTTAAAATAATCAAATATAATATTTTTAAATATAAATAGTGATATTTTGTACCATAAATAATATTAGAAATCTTGTCTGAATGAATATTTACAAAAATATATACCTTGGAAGATATACGAATAAAATAACCAAAAATGCTATATCGATAAATAGATATTTAGCCATTCAAAATCGTGTAGTGGAGCTAGATACATAGACTCATTGAGTAAGAATATGTAATAAAATTATTTATCTTATTTTTGAAAATATAAGGACTTTATGACATCATTAATGATATCACTACTTTGGAATAATTAACTCTTAAATTTAAATGGAGTTTAAATGATTTAATAATTATTTTAAATATAAAATGAAGCCCTTGTAATTATTATAATATAGAAACATTATTTTTAAACATTTTGAACAAATACATTTATATTAACTAAAATAAGAAAATATGACCGGAAATCGAAATCGGAATTCATAAAGGTTTAACGTAGAGAAGTTGTGCAATGTTGTTTATTTAACTTGTACACACATACGACATGCACATGCATATAATTACACATACATATACATGAAAAATAACATATATAAATGTATATACATATTTACCATTTACATTTGAATTTACATATAGTAAAAGTTACAAATATCTAAGAAATTTTCACACTTAAAATGCAAACAAACCATCACTCACCTCACTCTTGCACATTATCATCACTTGCATACGAAGGATGACAATGAGGAGGGAGGAGTTGTGTGCCTTTATGGGAATGGAGGGGTGTAGGTAAGGGGTAAAAAGATAAATCTACCTTAAGATATTTCGTTACAGTATTTTTCCATAAATGTCCATCCATTCTTTCATAATTTAACATCATTTTCCATTTTCTTCCTCCTCTTTCTCAACCTATTTTATTGGCTCCTCTAATTATGAAATTTATAAAGAAAAATTAGCAAAAATAAAATAAACTTATATAAGTATATATACATTAGCAACCCACTTCAAAATCAAGTGAAATCCACTAATCTCCTCCTTGCAAACCCACGACCGTCACCTCCATCACCCTTGGTCGAGCCCACCTCCACTTGCAAGCATAAGCCGAGTCTTCACAAAGGTCCAAGGCTCGATTCCATAGGCTCCAACGAGATCACAGTGAAGTTATAATGAATTTTCGTAAAGTTAGAAACCAATAAAAGTGAAAAACTATATATATATATATATATATATATATATGATATATTGGATGATATAATATGTTTTGCTATGCTTCTTTATGATGGTTGTTTATCATGTTTGAATATGATAATATGGATATTTTATTGTTGAAATGGTTCACCTTAAATACACGTCGAATTTCACAAAGGAAACCACTTTCCTTTAATAAATGAAATGGTGTATAAGACAACGATAAACCTCTTTAAATGGTTTAAAATGATTTATAAATGTTTTATAAACATCTAAAAGTGTTTTGATAAAATTGGGAATAAATATGAAAATTGAGTTAAAATAGGCGTGTCGCGTGACGGAAGTTCGCGATTTCGCAATGTGAAAGTTTAAATCGATCCATAGATGGAATCGGAATCAGAATTCTTTGAAATAAGAATATTTTGAAATCTTATAACCATAATTTTCAAACGAAAGAAAGAGATCAGGATTTTATTTAGTATATTTTGAAATAGGAGCAAAACAAGTCTTCAAAATAGTTGCGCTTTGGTAGTTCGAAAACAAAAGCGATAAATTCTTCAAATGGATATTTTTAATTCTTTAAAATATGGAATAATTTCTATAAATACATTAAAATGTTTTAAGAGAGATTTGAGTTATATAAAATAGAATTGCAATTGATGGAAAAGTTTTTTTGATCAAAGAAGCCTTAAAAATATTATTTGCAGTATTTTTTTCATGCCACTTTCTAGTAATTTTTGCAAACAACAGTTGTTACTTATTCATTCCTTCCCAGATCTTTTAGGAATATTTTCAAATAAATAATTAAGTATTTTGAAGATGATTTGGAAGTTTTAAAATTACTTTCAAAGGAGTTTAAATAAATGGTTAAAAGAAAAGTTGGGATAAATAAATGATTCAATCTTAGCTCTAAGAACTGAAGTAGACTGGTTTTTTTTTCTATTTTTGAGATCTAGACATGGGGTGCTTAAATTAGGAGATTTTCAGGAGCAACCAGTGTCCTGGCTCACCTGACCTCTTCCGTGAATGAGGAATAAGTAAGGTTGAAATGCCAGAAATGAGGCAAGTGTAAAAGATTTAAATTTATATATTTAATACAACTTGGATTGTGCGGAAATAATCTTCTTATACTCGGTATTAAATTCTAAAGAAGAAACCTGCACTATCCATGTGAATTTAAAAGGTGGTTCCACCATTATTCGATAAATAATAAAGGTTGAATATGAAAATCAATATTGAGTAGAATTAATATAATTTCGATTGTTATACTGCATTTTGACCAGGCAGTATATTATAAAAATTGGCTAAATGGCTTCTGTGATCATCAAGGCAGGATTCCCGTAGAGACGGTTATTAGGCTCGGAAATCGATTATATTTGGAACTATGGAAAATAGTTGGGTGGATTAAGAACAAATCCCAATCAAGGTGCAATCAATATAAAGTGACAAGGAAGGCCCCATGAGGCCACATTTCAAACAAGTCAATAGAAGTTCGTATGCTCGAATTATGGGCAAAGGAAGAATTTATATGGTTCGATCCGGAACGATCCTTAGAACAGCGTAAATTGATGAAGATCGATCAATATCTATCTACACTTAAAACTTGTAGAGCATCATAAAGTTGAAGAGTGGATCCTACAAAAACGATCGCATGACGAAACTCCAAAATCTTGGAAAAAGAGGTCGATCATTATTGGAATGATCTCACAAATCAGCCATAACGATCCACAGTTTTATGGAAAATGCTATATCTCACAAACGGTACGTCAGAATTGCACAAAATTTGGATAGAAGGTAACTTAATTCATAAAGCACCCCCATGATTGACCGTACCTCAAAAGGATGATATCATGGTAAATAGGTCGATTGTTAATTGAATGATCGTACAAATCAGCATAATGATCCATAGTTTTACGAAAAACGCGATATCTCACAAAAAGTATGTCAAAATATCACAAAATATGGAGATCTAGTATTAACATCATGGAACACCTCCATGATCGATCATAGCTCAAAAGGTAAAATATTGGAAAATAGGTCGATCGTTATTGGAATGATCGTACAAATCAACCATAACGATCCATATTTTTACGAAAAATGTGATATCTCAGAAACGGTAAGTCAAAATTGCACGAAATTTGAAGACCAAGTAGCTTACATCATGATGCATACTCATGAGTGACCACAGCTCAAAAGGATGATATCTTGGAAAATAGGCCGATCGCTATTGGAATGATCGTACAAATCAGCATAACGATCCATAGTTTTACGGAAAACTCGATATCTCACAAATGGTATGTCAAAATAACACAAAATTCAGAGAGTAAGTAGATAACATCGTGGATCATCCCCATGATTGTTCAAAGCTCAAAAGGATGAAGTATTGAAAAATGACCGATCGTTATTGGAACGATCGTACAAATCAGCCATAACAATCCATAGTTTTACGGAAAATGCGATATCTCACAAACAATATGTCAGAATTGCACGAAATTTGAATAGAAAGTATCTTACATCATGGAGAACCCCCATGATAGGTAACAGATTAAAAGTATGAAATCTTGGGAAATAGGCCGATCATTATTGGAATGATTATACAAATCAGCATAACAATCCATAGTTTTACGAAAAACGCGATATCTCACAAACAGTGTATCGAAATTGCATGAAATTTAGAGAGATAGTAGCGCACCGCCATGATCGATCGTAGCCCAAATGGATGAAATATTGGAAAATAGGCCAATCGTTTTTCTAACGATCGTACAAATCAGCAATAACGATCAATAATTTTACGAAAAATGCGATATCTCACAAATGTTATGTTGAATTGCAAGAAATTTAAAGAGAAAGTATCTTACATCATGGAGCACCCCCATGATCGATCGCTGCTTAAAAGGATGAAATCTTGGAATGTAGGCTGATCGTTATTGGATCGATGTACAAATGAGCGTAACAATCAATAATTTTACGGAAAATGTGATATCTCACAAACGGTACGTCGGAATTGCATGAGATTTAGAGAGTAAGTATCTTACATCATGGAATACTTCCAAGATTGATCGAATCTCAAAAGGATGAAATCTTGGAAAATAGACCGATCGGTATTGGAACGATCGTATAAATCAACATAACGATCCATAGTTTTATAGAAAAACGGGATATCTCACAAAGGTACGTCGGAATTATATAAAAGTTAGAGAGCAAGTACCTTACAACGTGGAGTGCCCCTATGATTGATCGTAGCTCAAAAGGATGAAATCTTGAAAATAGTTCGATCGTCAGTGGAACGATCGTATAAATCAGCCTAACGATCCATAGTTTTACAAAAAATGTGATATCTTACAAACGGTACGACGGAATTGCACGAAATTTAGAGAGAAAGTACCTAACATCATGGGAAACCCACATAATCATTTATAGCTCAAAAGATAAAGCACAAAATGATCTCCTATGACCCAATTTCTAGTCAAAATAGCGAAGATCAATCGATATCTCACAAATGGTACGTCGGAATGGCACAAAACTTTAGGTCGTCGGAATGGCGCAAAACTTTAGGAACATGGACGAGAGGCATGAGGGACCCCATGAAAATGATCGCATCCCAATTGGAGTTAGTATGGAATGATCGAATAATTATTTTTTGGCGTCCGATTGATCCCAAATTTTATTGGTCAGGTCGTATGGGCCTAGAGGTTCTTAAAGTGAAATTTCAGCCCGATCTATGCACATCTTCACCTATAAATACAGCGGACTTAGCTCATTGCAAAAGGCTTTTTTCGATTGGACTTTTTTTAGCCGACTCTCCTTCATTCACTTCTTATCCCTTCTTCTGTTAGTTTTCTAGGGAAAACCAACTGTACTCATAATCTTACAGTATAAATAAAAAATTATTAGAGTGGACGTAGGCCGTAGTTTGCCAAACCACTATAAAACTTGCGTGTTCCTTTATTTTTCTGCTATTTGTTCTGTAATCTACGTGCTTATCTTTCTACTTGGATACTTTTTTTTTAAAATTGGTGCTTTCACATACACAAGTGGATGTTTATGGCCATTTAGGTGCAAATATGTTGTTGCTTTCACTGAGAGGGACTTGCACCCACAAATGTGGAAGCTAGGACTTAGATTTGGAAGCTTGGATACTTGGATCTAGGAAGCAATGGCTAGGCAATTAACAAGGAGACCATTACGAGATAGAAGCCATCATGGAGGGAGTCAGGAGGCTTCTTCTTGAGAAAATTAGAAATCTATCTACATCACCAAAGATGAAATGGAAACAATGATGGATGCTATGCAGAAGAGGATTCTAAAGAGATAGGAGGAGATGATGAAAAATCTTCTCTGATAGAATAGACAAGCTGGAGTGCAAAACCAAGAAAATGGAGTAGCAAAAATGCTATAAATATGTATCACAGAGTTGGAGCAGCAGGAGCCGAAGCCGAGGAAAACTAGAACCAGGACCAAGGAAACGAAGCTAACAGGATACAGGATGGAGTGGAATAGCCGGGAGCAACCCTTGACCAACTAAGAATGATCGGGGTCGACCGATCCGTACTTAGGGGCATACTCCCTGGTCATATTGGATTGATCCTAGGCAGGATACCGAGCGGTGTTGTGCAGTTTGGCATTGATCAAAATGTGTATGCTCGTCCAGAAGAGCAAATTTCAAGATTTCCCCATGGACTTAGGGGGCATGTTGGAGACAATGATCGAAGACTACCACTGGATGGCAACGAAGGTTGGCGAAAATGATCGAACGGGCTATGAGAGGAGGAATGGTAAATAGAGATCTAGAAGATGTAAATAGAAGTCGCTTCGCTCCTAATATCAGCTAAGCAAGGAATCCATTGGAGTTCAAACTACCAATGCTTGAGACATATGATGGAAAAATGGATCCCGCTGTTCATCTAACGAGATACATGAGACACATTGAAGTACTGGAGGCATCGAAAGATGTCATAGCATAGTGCTTCCCTTTGTACTTCATGGATATAGTTGTACTATGGTTCAGACAATTGGAAAGTGGCTCTATTAGCACATGGTCAGAATTGACCGAAAGGTTTATGAGGCAATTTTGGGACCACATCGCGAGACCTAAGAGTGTGATGACTTAAACATCGATGAAGCAGTGGAAAGGAGAATCAATCAGGGATTTCTTAACTAGGTTCAATGCGGCAGTAACTTCGGTGGATTTACCGGATCCGTTAATGGTTTTGATGGCAGCAGTGTCAGGGATTGCGGATAACTCGGATTTCAAGATATCATTGGAAAGGGATCCACTAGTTGATCTTGGGGAATTTTACCATGAGGCAGAAAGTTTTTGCGACAGGAAGATGAGAAAGCTGATAGAGAGGAAGTGGAATTTTATGCAGTTAAAGGTGGAAGTTTGACCGGGGAAGGTTCAAACAAGGATAAAAGAAAACAAAAAGAAAAGGATGACTCTGATGGATCGAAGCAACCACGAAGTGAATCAAGATTCACCTCTTACACATAATTGAATGAGACATTGGAATGATATATCTGGATACTTGGGGGGCAGATCCCCTATCGAAGGGCAATGAGGAGAGAGCCTATAAACAATGAAAAAAATCAGAAAAATACTTTCTGTTCTATGAGTTGGACGAGCATAGTACAAGTGACTGTAGGCACTTAAAGGATGACATTGAGGAACATGTCCGAAATGGTAGGTTGTTACAATACGTAAGAAATCGGCCAACGGCGGTGGAACAGGAGCAGCCACCATCCACATTGGATTGGAACTGCCTTAGATCATGGTGTCAACTTGTCATCAATTGATCGGCATGGAAAGGAATAAGCAATAAACTCCATAATAAAATGGCTAAGTCACTTGCCCATGCACGAGATCGAGAACGGTCCCTAGGCATGCCCTGAGATGACGATGAATTTTCACACCCGGAGAGGCAAGCATTGTAGTCTTTAGTTTTTTTGTTTTTCTTTTAGTTCTTGGACTTTATTAGTTGAATATTATGACTACAAAACTCCTTCTAACATGAAATTTGACTAATAATTTTGAGTCCCATCTGGACAATCATAATTCGTCTTGAACGGCACTGATCCCAAACGATAACATTCCTCGAATGGCACTCGATCTCAAACGATTACATTTTGCCTCCAGCAGGCACTCGATCTCGAATGATCACATTACGCCTCGAATAGGCACTCGATCTCAAGCGGTCACATTCCACCTCGAACAAGCACTTGATTTTGAACAATCGCATTTTGCATCTAATAGGCGTTCGATCTCAAACGATCGCATTCTGCCTCGAATAGACACTCGATCCCATGCGATCATCATCAGCCTGGAATGGCTACAAATTTGGTTAATGGTCTCGAATGGCAGTTAATAATTAAGAAAGATCATAGATTTGTTCACAGGTCATCAACGGGTTTCGAACATTTGACTTAAGGCAATTCAAAATACGCCTTCCTACCGCAAGGCATGTTTTTGGAGGCAAATGTTATACCACCTTTTGACTAGATAATATATCATAAAAGTTGGCTAAATGGCTTCTATGATCATCAAGGCAGGAAGCCTGGAGAGACGGTTATTAGGCTCTAAAATAGATTATATTTAGAACTATGGACAATAGTTGGGTGGATTTGGACCGAGTCCCAATCAAGGTGCAATCAGCATGAAGTACAAGGAAGGCTACGAGAGGCCACATTTCAAAATTCAAGTCAATCAAAGTTCGTATGCTCGAATTATGGGGAAAGGAAGAATTTATATGGATCGATTAGGACTAATCCATATAACAACGTAAATCGACGAAGATCAATCAATATCTCCAAATCTACAAAGACAATGTACTTGAAACTTTCAATCCATCACTGTACTGTGAGTTCAGCATATAAAATGATCGCATGACAAAACCCCAAATCTTAGAAAAAGAGGTTTATCGTTATTGGAATGATCGTACAAATAAGCCATAACGATCCATAGTTTTACGGAAAGTGTGATGTCTCGCAAACGGGATGTCGGAATTGCACGAAATATGGAAAGAAGGTATCTTACATCATGAAGCACCCCCAGGGTTGACCCTAGCTCAAAAGGATAGATCTTTGAAAATAGGCTGATCGTTATTAGAATCATCGTGCAAATCAGCATAACGATACATAGTTTTACGGAAAACACAATATCCTACAAGCAGTATGTCAAAATATCACCAAATTTGGGGAGTAAGTACCTAACATCATGGAGCACCACCAAGATAGATCGTAGCTCAATATGATGAACTCTTGGAAAATAGGCCGATTGTTATTGGAACGATCGTACAAATCATCCATAACAATGCATAGTTTTACGGAAAATGCGATATCTCACAAACATTATGTCGTAATTGCATGAAATTTAGAGAGCAAATATTTTACAGCATGGAGCACATTAATGATTGATCACTGCTCAAAAGGATGAAAATTTGGAAAATAGGCCAATCGTTATTGGAATGATCGTACAAATCAGCATAACGATCCATAGTTTTACGGAAAACACAATATCTCTCAAACAGTACATCGAAATTGCACAAAATTTGTAAAGAAAGTATCTTACATCATACAACACCTCCATGATCGATCGTAACTCAAAAGGATGAAATCATGGAAAATAGATCGATCGTTATTGGAACAATCGTACAAATGAGCGTAACGATCCATAGTTTTATGTAAAACATGAAGTCTCACAAATAGGTACATTGGAATTGAACAAAGTTCAGAGAGAAAGTATCTTGCATCATGGAGCACCCCCATGATTGATCGTAGCTCAAAAGGATGAAATCTTGGAAAATAGGCCGATCGTTATTAGAACGATCGTACAAATTAGCATAACGATCCGTAGTTTTATGGAAAATGTGATATCTCACAAACGGTATGTCGGAATTGCACAAAATTTGAAGAGCAAGTAGCTAACATCATGGTACCAGTTGCAGCTCAAAACAATGAAGCATGGAATGATTTTCTATGATTCAATTTCTAGTCAGAACGGTGAAGGTCGATCGACATCTCACAAACGGTAAGTCGTAATGGCGCAAAACTTTGGGAGCATGGACTAAAGGCATGGAGGACCCCAAAAAAACGATCGCAGCCCCATTGGAGTTAGCATGGAATGATTGGAAAATTATTTTTTGGTGTTCGATCGATCCCAAATTTTATGGGTCGGGTCGTATAAGCCTAGAGGTTCTTCTGCCGAAATTTTAGCACAATCCATTCATGTCTTTACCTAAAATACACAGACTTGGCTCATTGCAAAGGACTTTTTTGTCTCACTCTCCACATCACTTCTTATCTCTTTCTCTATTAATTTCTAAGGCAAAAACAACTATTACAATATAAATAAAAGATTATTGGAGTGGACGTGGGCCAGAGTTTGCCAAACCACTATAAACCTCATGTGTTCCTTTACTTTTTCTACTATTTATTCTGTGATCTGCGTGCCTATCTTTCTACTTGGATATTGTTTTTGAAAATTGGTGCTTTCACATACAACTAGGTATTTGTGACCATTTTTGACGCTAACATCTATTGACCCTTTTTACTCAATGAGGTTTTGCAATGTGAGTTATGAGAGATGATTTTGATTTGGTATTTCCAAAGTTAAAGAGAGGTTAATGATTCCTTATATAGTGGAAAAGGATATGATTTAAAGATTTATATCTCTAAAAGAGATATTTTATTTGATAAAAGATATTGATAAATGAAATGATAATTACCCCCAAACTTAACATCTTTTATCGATGATTGGTTTGATGGAACTGGGATCGGATTTGGGAGATTCCTATCCGAAAAACCACTTCGAACCAATATACGCGTTCGAAGTGAAGACGTGGGATGATAATAAATTAGAAGATGGAATGTAGGGCTGCTTATCATTGACCCTCGAGGGAAATTTCCCGTATCATATATATGTGGCAGTAGTATCTTCATTTGATCTTCGATACGAGGGTTGCTCGCTACTAATCCTAGCGGTAATTCCCAACAGGATATAGTAGGAGAGTTCTTTGTTTTGTCTTGTTCGTGGATAACTTGTATGGACGAATGTCTGACATTGCATTTTTAAAATGCATGCACATTGACTTTTACAAAATTTCATCTATTTGGTGGTGTAGGAGGTAACTCACCTATACTTAACACCCTTCTTTGAGGCGTACGAGCTCAGAGGTTGTACATTTGTTGAAATCCATTATGTGCGATTGAATTAGAAATGTAGCTTTCAAGTGAAATGTGTGCTATGAGAAAGGTAATCATTACCTCGAGCCTCATCTCCCAGAAACGGCTTAAAAAAGGCATGTCGTAAGGATATATGGTTCACAACCATTTGGGTACGGCCATCACCATTCTAGATTACTCTATATATGTCGAGTATGTTTTGTATGCTATGGGAACCCGTATAGGTCAATTACGACCAGGGTGATGTCATATTCGGTTCTATTTTCGACACCAGATGGGTCTTCAGGTAGGCCGATCTTGTCAGGTTCAGAGGTTTCAAATGTGTTGATCCTCGGCACATCTCTCTAGAGATGTATTATACAAAAGGTAGTCTCTTACCTGCCATTGTATGGAAATCAATTCTCCAATAAGTGCCTTCGAACTTGATTGTATAATCTATTATGCTGGAATTTAATCAATGTAACAATTTCATCTAAGATTATATAAATTTACTTGAAAAGTGTTTTCAAAATAATGTCATTAAAAATAATATTCCCATATTTTGCTTAGCAAATATTTTGGTTATCATAAGGTAAAAACTCCTTCCGTGTTTATGTGCGGTGTGATTTTATGAGACACTCTTTATTTCAAATATCCATATTTGAGTTTCTCATACCAGCCTCATGACTAACCCGGAGTTTATTTTTCTTTTTCCTTAAACTCCAGGTGCCCTATTTTTTGGCCAGCCATGTAATAGGTAGTATAGAGCATTTTGGAAAGAAGCAAGGAGCATGGAGCATTTTGGGTTCTTTGTAGAAGTTATGTCTATTATTTCTACTGTATTATGTATTCTGTATCTATCTGCACTTGTATAGACAGGTAGTTATAACTATCCTAGCTGGATTAGTACTTACTAGAACTTTGATTGAGCAACTTAGAGTAATTGCATATGCTACTCATATGTATAATTAAATGTTGAATGCGATTTGAGATTCTATTGCGTTTTGTCTTTTTCTTTATTTTCTGTTCCCGATGATAATCCACCGCTCCAACACTTGGATTTGCGGCACATAAATACCGGGGATGTATTATTGTCGATTTCTCAGGGTAGAAGAGGTGGATCGACACAGAAAATTTATTACACAATTTTATAATTTAAAACAAATGTGAAATTTATTTTCTATTTTTTCAATTTATATTTAAATATATGATAAATTTTTTATTTTATTTTTAGGTGATGGTATAATATGTACTAATATAATTTTATAAAATATAAACATAATTGCAATACATATAAGAATTTATATAACTATTTATATGATTAATTAATTTAATTTTTATTTAAAATAATATATAAATATATATATAATTATTATTTTCCTGTCGAAAATTTTACGCTTATTAAACATTATGTATAAAATTATATTTCATAATTTACATAAGTATAATGTAGTATTTAAAGTATAAACTATATAAACATTGATATATGTATATAATTATTTAAATAATAAAATAATATTTTTTTATACTGAGTCATGCTGCACATAGATGTACTATCATAAAAAAATTGTTAACATATATACATATACATACAGCCAATCAAAATTGTGACAATATACTTACATGTTGGAATCGTCACTTAACTAACAATTTATAAGATATAAATAAACATTATAAATATAAAAATAATATTTATTAACATGTTAGTAATATACCTTATAGCCAAAGCCCATGAGTACACTTGAAATGATGAGATCCGATCCTTTAACTAATTCTAATTTGGTAGATTGAATATCTTCGAACCGTTGACCACCAGCTATTGATTAGCGTTGAATATGATTTGATTTGAACTAGATATGGAAGAGGGATGAATGGGTGAGGTCATCTAGAAATAGAGAGAATATGGAGGCTTTAAAAGTGCTTTAAAAGACGAGGGCAGAGATCTTTATATAGAGGAAGAGAATGAGAAAAGTTTGGATCTAATATTTTACCCATTCTCCTTCCATCTTAATATTCCATTTTAAATCTTTCTAACCCCATCATTAGGCTGCCTTAACCCTATATTGCAGCTGAATTAACTAGCTCCTTTCATGGTCTTTAAACTTATTTAAGGTCTGAACAAATAATTTTGCAATTAAATCCAATCTAACGCTTATGATATCATATATTGATTAATATATATATATATGTATGTACGTATGTATGTATGTAACTATTATAAATATATTTAAGATTATTTTTTTAATCAAATCAAAATCAAAATTTATGATTAATATTTCATAAATATTAATTAATTTGATTAATTAATAACAATTACAAATTAATTAAATTGTTCGGTCAAAGGAAGATTCATCATTTTGGTTGTGTGCCTCGTTAGGTATAAATTTGGTTAACGGTTAATATCGAGCTATTCGAATATTAATGTTCACATGCAACTTAGCAGGTGGTGTGACATTTGACCAAATTTATCGCTTACTTGGTTCTGGTAAAATCGAATTTTACTTTGTTAAGTGTTACCCGATTGTGATTTTTATTTACACAAATTCTCTTAATCAAAACTACATCACTTTAGACTTATGGATTTTGAAAATGATTAAAAATCTAAAATTGTCCATATTCAACTCTATAGTCCAAATACAAAGTCCTTGGATCAATAATAACAATTATTATTAACTGAATTACTCTGGCCAGAGATTTTGACTGTGACTTGACTTGAGTTGACTGTGATACTAACTTCATATAACTGAGAAGACAAATCCTCCCTTGAATAGTGTTTCACTTCCAATACTTCCACTCGACTAACTATAGTCACTCAATGGACGTTGTGCCATGATTTGAAAATAATCAAAGTGGAGTTTTCATATTGAAGATCGATAGTATTTTCAAGTTGAGAGAATTATGTAAATCAGTCACATCGATATTTTCTATTTGACCTTGGTTATATTAACCAACAAAAAACTATCGAGTGAGTTGCTCAATAGTTATCCAATAACTATTAGTACGTAACCTCTTAATGCCACCGGTAATTATAATTAATCCACTGCCCAACATTTGGAATGCGTTATGTACTCTAGCCTCAAGGATACATCTATATCCAGTCTTGATGCATCTTGACTAGGAACATTTAAAATGATTTGTTTTATAATATTGTGCTATAATACTCATGATTACAACTAATTATTATCACAAACATCCCATTTATTGATTTTATGTTAAATAATATTTTAATTAAATATTTAATTATTTATAACACATTATAACAAATACATAACAGAAAGAAAAATACCATTATTACAAATGGGAAATGATTATAGAATTAATTAATTAACAATAAAATACAGAATTTCCATTATTACATACACCTAAATCTATCAGTAGCCAGGCAGGGAAGAATAGTTGATTACTCAAACCCAATCCTTTGACACTAACTTTCTAGACACCCTACTAAATGGGTAGGCTTTAATCGGCTATTCTTAGCATTGCAAATTTAGACTGCATAGACTTTTTGGCTATAATACAATTGATGGAATTGGGCTAATCAGAAGTGAGTTAAATGGATGAATTTAAAAAAAAAATTCCATTTTGATTTTTGTTAAGTACATGAAGCCTAAATGGATTTTAGATCGAATCTAAATATTTGAAATAAAATCATTATTTTATTTTGTTTAGAAGGTTTTTTTAAGTTCTATTTTTACAAGTATATTGAATACACTTGTTTGTGTAAAGTGCACGTGCTACAGATAATAAAGGGTTAATGTGACCGTATGTAGGAGTTGAGATTTACATCGCAATAGACCCATTCCCCTTTATAAATGCCTTTATTGTACAAGATTTTAGTTTAAAAATATTTATACATAATAAAAGCAGAGAAATGTGTGTGTGTATATAGACACACACACATTAAAAACATATTAGGCAATCTTATATAATTTGAAATATAAAACCACCAATAGTTAGTTTGGTTTTAATTAAAAAAATGTTTGAAATTAAATATGGCATTTATTACATAAGATCAATCTTCTAATTTCAAACTAGAGCAACACATGTATTTTAATAAACATATACACACATAGACGTGTGTGCGTGCGTGTGTATATTGCAATCAATATTTTATATTTAAAGCAATTATTTATATGTAAACTTTGTAAATTGTGTGTGTGTATGTGTATTAAAGTTAACATTCAAATTAAGCTTTTAGTTTGGTAAGGAAATACACAAAACTTTAAAGTTGAAAAGAAATAGCGGATTTAGAATTTACAAAAAAGTCCGTTTATAAATTTTAGATCAAAGGATTTTTTTTAAACAATGATAAGAACATTTATATTCAAAATATTAACTATTTAACAAAAAGAATTAATTTTCAAGGTGAAAGTTGATTAATTAACATGAATAGTTTATTGACATTATGTATATAAATATTATAGAATTCTAAAACATATCTCAATTAAAATTAATTTTTTTTATTAACAAAATTTCAATGCAAGAAAAAAGGAATTGGATAAATTAGGCATATGTAAATTTGTGACAATAATATATAAATCCAAATAACACAAAAGGTTTTAAAAATTAACAAAGGAGAATATGGACTAAATCATACCAATAATAATGAACATATTTTGAGATGAGATAAAGAGCGAAAACAGATTTGAATTAAATCAACATAATTAACATACTTTCAATGGAGATGGAGATAAAAGATTTGAATTACTTGTTATAAGATAAATCATAAACAACATATGTTTCATATGTGATCCAAATACATGAGTAACATAAGTAAATTAAATTAGATATTATCCCGAGATGGTGTCAAAAATCACACCTTGAAACGATGAATCAATACTCCTAGACTTAATTGAATCGATCATCGGATTTTGCAAGAATTAAGAAATGAGAACAACCTTCTGTTTTTATTCTATTTGATTTTTAATTTTTCTAAGGCTTCGAAAGCTATTATTTTTGGCTGGAATGGGAAAGGAGGGAAATGAACGTAGGAATTGTTTGAATGGTACTCTGAAATGAATGAGAGATAATATGTTTTAAAAGAAACATTGAAACCTTTCAATTCCCTTCTTTAAAACTTTCTTTATTTAATTCTCAGTTAAATCTCATCAAATCATATCCCTTTCTTTATTGTCTATGGCCTGCTATAAAAGATGCCACATGACCTTTAAAAATTTCAAAAAACACTTAGGATTTAATCCATTTTCAATCCAGTTTGAACAACCTATCAATATTGTTCATCAACACACAAGTTTATAACTTTTATATTTAAACTTTATTAAAATACTTATGGTCTTCAATGAAATCAAATACAATTTTAGTAATTAATATTTCACCAATTTTAATAATTAATATTTCACAAATATTAATTAATTTAGTTTCATTTCATCCTTCCATTTCTCTCTCTACCATCTCCCTGTCGGTGGTCTTATAGATCTAGAATGCCCAAAAATGATAGTCAAAACCTAGGTCTAGTTCCTCCATTGAGATCCATGTCTCGGCTACTCTTTCTAATAGGGTTTTCATTCTTCTTATTCTTTCTACCTTTCCTTTACATCATTTTATATTTGACCTTATGTCAACATTTGTATGCATTTTACTTTCTTCTTCAAGTTCATTTACCGATTTCTCTTATCAATTAACAATACCGTTGCCACTACATTCATTAGTTTCAACTTGCATTTCTATTCCATATTATTTTCTATTCTTTTTCCTTCTTGCCTATTCCTCTACATCTTCTTTTTCATTAGTACCGATCTTATTTGTATTTTGGGATTTACTACATTTTAGTACATTGGAGCTAACATCTTATCAAATAATTATTAACTCAGTAAAGTTCCATATCTTATTAAAAAGGGTAGTTTTCTAAGGTGTTTGTAATTATAAGGAATTATCTTTTTATTTCTTGAAATAGACAGTACAAAATACGGTAGTTATCATTATTTTGTACTTCTCTTTCTTTTTGTAACATATATTTATTCCTTGTCATTTCAAACATCACATTTTTATTCAATTGGAACTTGATAATATATAGAAATATACTTGCAATAGTGTAACTTCCAATGAACTAAAATATCACCAAAAACCCAAAAATCAAAACAAGCTTTACTTTCAATTCAATTCATAATCTGTGAATAAATATAAATTTTTAATCATTACGTAGTACATTAAGATTTCATCACATTCATATTCGATGTATAAATGTAAATTTTTAATCATTTACGGACTTGCAATTACAATTCTAATCATTACACACTTGCAATTATAATTCTAATCATCACGTAGTAGCAATTATAATTCTAATCATTTAGAAATAGACATAATTCAAAATAGATTAAAACGAAGTAAATCCAGTTTTATTACAAAACATGTACTTTTTCCACTCACTTTGCTTTATCGTTCTCAAATCTCTAGAGCAAATCCAAATCTAATCATTGTCATCTGTATATTGTACTTTGACTCCCTATTCAGATCCACAAATAATATTTACATAGATATATTAGAATTTGGATTAGATAAAAGAGATTTAGATTTAATTTATTAGTTGAAATCAGATCTGTAGTTTGCCATAAGAGAAAGTGACAGAGCTTCCGTGCTTATTAGAAAATTATGAGTTGAAAGTGAAGCCCTAGATCTATATTTATAGAGGTTCAAATCAGTACTAATAATCGGATCAAACTAGTTTAAATCCGGGACACACGGTCGTTCAAAATCTCATGTTTTGTAGGTAAGCGAGTCGACCGCCTTGCCTCTATGGTCGACCGCTCATGGTCGTCCTGGGCTTATTTAGGGTCAACCTATGCCCTTTCAAATCATGTAACTTTGACGCTGATTGATTTCATACATTTGTTTATTTATTTAACCGAATAATGTTATCTTATTCTTTAATTTTCAATTCTGAAACATTAAGTAATAGTTTAGTTTAACGGTGTTTAATTAACATCAATTACTTTTAAATTATTTCGTTAAGTACGTATGTATTTACTTCCGACTTCAAAAATTCAAACGTTTATAACCTTTTCATTTGTTCTTCGATCGGAAAAGTTTATATATGAAAGTTGATTAGAAATATCGTCACGAATCCAACGGTGTAAGTTTCACAGCTAAAATCTGACATTTGTAAATATCCCATTTTTCACTATTTATTATTTATTAATTAATTTTCATTTTAATTAATTAACGTAAAAAATCATGGGGTGTTACACTCTTATAATGCATAACTTTTACAGGTGATTGATAATTGAATACTTGCTCAATGATTGTCCAAATTTCATTAGACGATTTACATCCCCTAACTTGTGATAACAAATTGTTGCTTACGGATGACAACAACCATGAGCTTATTAAGCTATCTTGCCTCTGATACGATAAGCTTATTAAGCTATCTTGTCTTTGATGCTTTGTGTATTCATTATTACTTATCATCTCTTTTTCTTTATCGGTGATAAATCTTGGTGGAATTGCTAGAGTGCCAAGAACAAAATTTTCAAGGCCATATCCTCTAACGGCAGTTTCAGTCTGGAATTTCTATAAGAGATAATTGTCTTCATCAAGAAGCATTGTGATCAGTTGACTTTGAGGACTGACCACTGTTTTGATCAAGTTTTCTGTAGCTGTCGTTGTCTTTTGTTGTAGTTTGCAGAGTTCTCTAATGTTGCTTAACTGTCATTACCTTCTGCAATGAATATACAATGCTGAACTAAAGATTTGAAGATTGTGAAACAGGCTGATACAAGAAATGATTTGAATGCAGGAAATCAGGTATGTTGCGGCCAAATTTAAACGATGACAGTGTTCTGATGAATTCTTGAGGTAGCGCTTACTTTCCTTTTGTTTTGCGATGCTTTTCTTGCTTTTTAATTCTGTTTTCTGAATTTTCTTTCTTTGGATTTGCTTACTTGATAAGAATAGGCTGTTGCAGCCAAGAATTTAATGAATTTCTTGGCATGGTACTTGTTTTCTTGATTGCTCTTTAAGCAAATTCACTAAAATTCAAATGATGAGAAGTTTTCTGATGAGTTTATCTAATTATCAGACGATGATGCTTATTCGATGATAAATCAGATTGATTGATTATCCTTAATTTGTTTGCTGTGAGGCTTTGATTCTTCCGTATGTCTAAATGATGGTTGTTAAGATATGAAGAGGGCTCCAATACCATGAAAGATTCAATGATCTGTGTATGTACAAGATGATACGCTTCATTTACAAAGCAGAGAATATTTTTGTATTACTAATAAAGTGATTACAACCGGTGATTTACATTGCGCTGCTTTTATAATGTACAAAATAATATACATGGGCCAAAGTTGAGCCCAATACTCTAATGTCTGCATATTTCCTTGTACCCGCTTTGCTTAGTAATAATATATCAATCTTCGAACGCTGCTTTCAACATTCCCAACATTCAGATATATTTACGATTAAAAAAAGAGAGATCTCCTTCTATTTATGACTTTAATAGAATTATAGGTTAGCACAAGAACTGTGCAACCTTTATAAGTTATTTTTATAATCAATAGTTATCACCACCAAGCAAGTTCGGTTTCTTATTATAAAATTGAACTTCTGCATATGTGAAATACGAGTGAACACCTTGTTGAAAACACCGACTCATGCTTATAGATTCCATAATAGAGCAAGTAAAAATAATCCTGTAATTACTAAAAACAATTACCGTTCTAAATAACCTTAGATAAAAAAATTCTTAGAAAAATATTAGCAACTGTGTAATGAATTGTTGAATCATTTGTGCATTTGCCTTCTTTTTTCAAGAATTCTGAAAATTAAAGGTAAATTTAAAAATTCCCATTCATCTAAAGTTAGTGACTGTTAAAACTTAAAACCATTGCCATTCCAGCTCACACAGTAGAGCAAATAGACTAAATATGCAATCTATTGAATTAAAATGACGTGCATCTTAAATCACCAAGTTTTTATATATATATATATATATAAAGAAATACTTATTTCAAACAACACACCCACTACCGTGTGGATCACAGACTTGAATTCAAAATCTTTATAATTAATATCCGTCTAGAGCATTGTATCTCCAACCATTTAAGATAGAGGTCCTTGACTTTATGTTAACAGTATCACACAAAAAAATTCACATGTTTAATCCTTAAATTCCCTTCTAATCCAAATTATACGAGGGTCGCTTTAAAAAATAAAAATGAAGCGGTATTGAAAATCCAGTAATGGAAAAAACCTGAATCCATTATTGACATAGCAGTTTAGAATCTGAAAACAAAGCAGATTTAAAGTCAACTCTAATAAAATATTCATGTGCTGGTCATATGTTTGAAATATATGTCATCGATTGACATTTTCTTTGTTGATGTAATTATCTCAGAATAGAAGTGATGGCCTAATGCTAACAATGTAGTGTAAATATATGTATAAAAATGAGTAAAAGTCATCATTCTATGTTTACTGGATAATTATTGACTTGAAAAGTCTAAGACATTGGTGCATGCATAATCATAAAGTGACAATGTTTTTATAATCCTAAAACGAGTCTTATGAATAATCAAAGTATGCAGGTTGAACGTCTGCATTTCATCTTTATACATTTTTTTATAGGACATAAAATAATCAATAAAAAGATGATACCTTGAAAAATAGCCTATTTTCATATTCGTAAAATAAATAAGTTAACAAAAACGTGTTATTAGATTTGTATTTTAATGATATCATCTGCCATAAGATACCAAAATATGGTGCATGTAAAAGTACGATGAATAATTAAAAAAAAAAAGCTTTATTCTCGTAATAAGTTTGAGCCCAAAACTTGAAGCAAGTTTATTTTTAAGTAACATAAGCTGAAATTTTTTTCTTACGTCGAATGGTACAAAACCGTTCAGAACATGTAGCTTTTAGTACATGAACTTTTTTTCAACTACTTTATTTTTTTTTACAACAAAAATGTGGGTTGGGTAGTGGTTTGATTTATTTTTGGGATAAAAAGACGCTAAGATTGAATATTATGCTCTTCATTTAAATGTAACATTTTTAACTATTTTTGACTGTTTCATATGTAAATTTTTGGTTTGTACTGTCACGTACTAAAACAAAACACAAATTTAAATATGCTTTTCTATCTTCTACCTTGATGTGATGCCCAAAATACAATAATAAATAACCAATTTTTTTTTTTGAAGAATGATTGTTAGCGGAAGTGCAAATGTAGTTACTAAATATTTCGTTTTTCTTTATGATTTAAACACCAATTCTTTATTTTATTTTTTTAATCCACGATCAAATGATCACTTAAACATTTTTGTTTTTATTTCAAAATTTTGTCGAACAACTTTTGTGCATTAGAAATGTTTCGGTTTTAGTACAAACATTGATTATTCCATTGCAAATTTTATGTGTTTTTCTCATACAAATTGAATTATCAGGCATTGATTTATTCCTATATAAAAATTAGTGATATAAAATCTTAATTACTTTTGTAGAAAGCTGAAAATTAAATTTACAACAATCTGCTTTTATACTATTTCCTTCCAAGTTTGAAGAAAGATAGAGAATAGGAAATGTAAAAAGAGTAATATTGTAGTTTAGTTAGGATTGCTTACAATAGCAATAAACCACACGTATAAAACAAAATTTGACTAGAGTCTCATTCTTCATTTTTTCTACGACTATAAACTTTTTTAAATGCTTGTATTGTGTGTGTGAGAAATTCAGTTAGAAAGTTTTTGTTTACAAATGAAATTAATTATGATTTTCAGTTTTATCCATCACAGAAAATACAATTTATTTTGAATTACAAAATTATGTAAATAAATAATGTTAGGCTAACAGTTAATCTTTGACAAAAATGTATATGCTTTTCAATATTGCTTTACTTTTATTATACTTTACCACTGGAACGGATTGCTAATTGTGGAAGATAAATCTAATTTTTTAGTCAAACACGCAATATTCAGCTTTTTATATATTAAATATCACCCTTTCTTAAAGCTATATGCAAATTACTTACGTTTTACATATTTACACGCGCATTAAAAATTTCCCATGATTTTTTTATGCATATACATACTGAAACAGCGTACACCTGAGGTTAAAATTATTATATTGTACCTACTTGAAGCTGAATATGTGAGTCTCTGTGTGTGTGTTATAATGTAACGAATATATTCTCCCATAAACTAAGAGTTAGCTAAAAAATTTAGGGTTTTCTTTCTACCATGGGAAAAACTAATCCTCCTCACAATTTTTTTTTCAATCTTCTCTATCCGACAAATCAGGATAGACCATCTGAATCTTACATCAGAAAACCGTCTAGTGGTATCATCATCAACAATAAAGGTTTTCAATTGGTTCAATCAAGATCACAGAGAAGATACTAGTACAGAAATGATTTAGTCTTGCTGAATAATAATGGTGTTCCGAAGAACAAGGAGGGTATGTTACCGACCTTCGCCAATCAGAATAAGGCGAAACAACCAATTCAACCTTGTAAACCAGCAAGTTTTGTTCTGGATAAAGAATAATGACATAAATCTTGAGCTGATATTGTTTCAGAGCAATCTGAGGAATCAAAAGAAGATGAATGCAGTCTTGAAACCATTTCACCTATCAAGATTAATAACAAGAAATATGGTTTGGTGAAGTAAGCGGTTTGCAAAAGAGCCATAGAAAGTTGGAATCATTCTTTTATTGTCTATGTTGTAGGTACCAAACCCTATTTCTTGTTTTTCAAATAATATATTAAAAGGGTTTGGAAACCGACTGGGGATTTTGAAATCTTTTCTAGAGAAAATGGTTTCTTTCTTGTTAAGTTCAAAGAGTTTCAAGACTGCAATACAATAATCCAAAATGATCCTTATTTTTCAACGAAAAGCTCATCATCATGAGATGGTGGTTTGAATCTCTGAAATTAGACAGAGATTTACTGTCAACTGTGCCAATTTGGGTAAAGTTACCCAGTGTAAATCTTAAATTGTGGGATCGTGAGGTTTTTAGCATCATGGCGAGCATTATAGGAAAAGCCATTAAAATGGACGCAACGACTACCTTAAATACGAGATTGAATTAGGCTCACCTTCTTGTGGAAGTTTCTGCAATTGATGAGCTTCCAAAGGAGATCAACATCACTCTCCATAACGGTGAAAACATTATAAAAAAGTGGAATATATGGGTTCCACCGAAATATAATATCTATAAATGTTTCGATCACACTAGAGAGCAGTGCAACCTAAAGCAGATGTGGATACTCAAAGCTAGTAATCAAAATAGAGACAATTTTCAAGAAACTACTTCAGTTGTAACTCAAGAACCAAATCCCAATAAAGAAGTAACAAACCAGTCAAGAATGCGAAAAAACAATAATCGAATCAACCAAGATCGTGTCATTTCTGATCAAGAAGATAATCCAGAGGCGCTCACCGATCAAGTTGATTAGATCACAGCTATGGAAGTTCATAAGTTTAAAGGCTATGAGAAAAGTTCAAATGTTTCAAATCAGCACAATAGAGAGGAGGGTAGTATTATTAAAAAGGTCTTTAGCACTGAAACCCGTCCTATTTCAGAGCCACGTGTAGTTACAGAGAATGTTGGTACAAAAATATACAATATCTCGCATCAAGATAATAGCCAGATTTGGAAGAGTGGAATAGAGGAGGATTCTCCTTCTGAATTTGCTGTAGAGGTTGAGGACAGGGTGGGCATCAACTCAACTTTGTCTTGCAAAAAGGTCTCTCCCCTTAAACAGGCTGCAGTAGCAGAGTCTAGTGACTCAGCCATGCCTCGCACAACTAATTTTGATATTTCTCTGATTAAGGTTCCTGAATTAGATCAAAAGGAAGAAAATGAATCATTAATGGCTGATGCTACCGACTAGTTTGATATATCTAATTTACACATTCTAAAACCAAAAGCTACCGGTAAGCTGAAGGGAAGTAAAGAGAAAAAAGGTTTCAAACAAAAATATATTTTAATCAATCCAGAATGGGATGAAATGTCTACAAGACTAAAAGCTAAGAGTATAGATAATAAGATGAGGGGTAAGGGTACTATAGTGTTAAGTACCATTTAAATTTCCTTTATATATATATATATATATATATATATATATATATATGTGTGTGTGTGTGTCTATATTTGCATAGAATGTCAGGGGTATGAATTCCCCTGCTAAGCTGTCTGATGTCTTATATATGATAAACATTTATAAGCCTACCATTATTACTCTTATAGAAAACAAATTAAATGATGAAAATTATGATAAATTTTTTATTAAGTTGTCTAACAATTGGAAACCTACAAATAATAATGATTGTGATTGTAAAGGAAGAATCATTATTTTATGAGACTCTAATATCTGGACAAACTTAAATATTAATAAAGACAAACAGTTTATAGATTGTCGGTTTAAAAATATTGGTGGCTTTCTGATTCAAGTTACTAGCGTCTATGGTAGTAATCTTGAAAGTGAAAGAAATGACTTGTGGTGCAAACTAACAGATTTGAATTCAAAATATAATTTCCCTTGGATTATTTTGTGTGATTTTAATACTGTTTTTCATGTTTCAGAGAAATTTAGAGGCGGTAAAATTCCTCAAAGTAAGTTTGATAGATAAATAATTTTCCTTTAAACACTGGTCTTATGGAACAAATTATTAGTGGTAATAAGTATACGTGGAAGTCTGGGTTGGTTAAGAATATCCATTGTATGTTAGATAGAATTTTAATCAATAAAGAACACTCAAACATTTTATCAAATTTTATTTGTTCAACTTTAGAACAAAATTCTAGTAATCAAACTCCTTTAATTATTAATTTGTTTAACACTGTGAATTTTAACAGAAAAGTTTCTCCTTTCAGATTTATAAACAGTTGGGTCTTAGAAGAGAATTTTAAATCTTTGATGGATAATAGTTGAAAAATTTCTTGTAATGGTACTAAAAAATTTCAATTCAGTATGCTCTTGAAAAATATTAAATACAATATTAAGAACTGGAATAATAATAATTATTTAAATAACAATAATCTGGATTATTTAAGAAAGGAAGGAAAAATCTTACAAAATCTTGCAGATGATAACCCAGAAGATATAGGTATAGCCATCAATTTTTTTAATAATCATAAAAAATTGTCTATAGAAATTCATAAAAATGCAGTTGATGCTAAACAAAAAGCTAAGGTAGACTGGCTAACTCTTGGTGACGACTGTACTAAATTTTTTTATGCTAAAATGAGCAATAGAAAGCATACTAATAATATTGGCAACATCATTGATACCGGTAATCTTTCCAATGTTTATCACAAAATTGCTAATGAAGCTGTTGAGTACTATGAAAATCTATACTTCAATGAGAATATTGAAAAAAAATTCCTCATATTATTTGCAAGAATATTTTGAAAGACAATTCTTCAGATATTTTACTTGCTCCTATTTCATTAGAGGAAATAAGATATATTATTTTTAATGCTGGTGATAATAAAAGTGCAGGCGCTGATGGGTTTAATGCAAAGTTTTACAAAAATCAGTGGAATAATATTAAATCAAATTTATGAAGTCGTAAATTAATTTCTGGTTAGAGGTAGAATTCTTAAAAGTATTAATCATACCATTATTACTCTAATACCTAAAAAGAAAACCCCCACTAATATTGGTGACTATTGACCCATATCTTGTTGTAATTTCATTTAAAAATCTTTTCCACTGTGTTGAGTAATAGAATTAAAATATTCCTTCCTTTCATAATCTCTGAAAACTAGAGTGCTTTCATGCCTGGTAGATTAATATCAAAAAATTCTATGCTAGCACATGAGATAGTGAGAAAATTCAATACTAAAAATGGTGATAATGTGTGTATAAAAATAGATTTACAGAAAGCTTATGACAAAGTGAATAGGTATTTTATTTATCATATAATGAGATGTATGAGATCCCATATTAAATTTTGTGACTTGATTATGGAATGTATTAACACCCTACCTTCTTTATGCTTATTCAAGGTAAATCAGAAGGTTTCATAAAAAGTAATAGGGGTATTAGACAAGGCGATCCTCTTTCACCTTATCTATTTACAATGGTTATGGAATATTTTTCTATATTAATGGAAATAGAAGCTATTAAAGGTAATATTAATCCTACTAATAGATTCCAATCTTGTATAAATCATCTTATTTATGCTGATGATCTTATGGTTTTTGTTAAGGCTAATAAAGAAAATGCAGTATCCATTAAAATGTTTTTGACATATTGAACAATTATGCAGGGTTGCAAATTAACATAGATAAAAGTAAAGCTTATTTTAGTAAGTATAGAAGATATAAAATACAAGACTATAAAATATTTGGGACTGCCTTTATCAGTTAATCAAATCAAAGATTCAGACTGTTCCATATTATTGGATAAAATACAAGAAAGAATGAAAACTTGGCCTTGTAAACTTCTTTCTATTGCAGGAATAATAGAGCAAATTAAAACTGTGGTTTATGCAATCATTCTCTACTGGTTACAAACTTTTCACATTCCTGCATCTTCTATTAAAAAATTAGAAAGTAGATGTGCTGAGTTTTTATGGAGAGGTATATGTCATAAATTAGTTGGGATACTATTTGTAAACCAAAGAATGAAGGAGGGTTTGGCGTTAGAAATATGAATGACCTTAGTCTAACATGTCATTTAAAATTACTATGGAGATTTCTTAGTGCAGACTCTCTATGGGCTAGATGGATGAAGACTAAGTATCTCAGGAAGGGTAATTTTTGGAATATAGTGCCAAACAGCAATCATTCTAATACATGGAAGCAATTTTAAACTGCAGAAGTATTGGTAAGTTTCTTTTAGAAAGAAATTTTAAATCAAGTACAGAAACCAGCTTATGGTTTGACCCTTGGTTCAATAATGACTCCTTTTAACAAAGTTGGATGGAGTAATTTAGTTATTTTTAGAGATTCCACTGTTACAGTGTCTTCTATTATTATAAATAATCAATGGCAAACTCAAACTCACCCAATTACTAACCCATACAAAGATGATATATGTAAAATTCATCTTGATTGTAATGCAGACAGTGATTACTGGGTATGGAAAGCAAGCAATAAAGGAAAGTTTTCCTTTATAAATATATGGAATGCTATAACAAATAAAGTCACCAAAGTTGATTGGTATGATTGCGTTTGGAACAAGGTGAATAGCCCCAAGATGGCGTACTGTACGTTTTTTGCTTTACATAACAGATTGCCAACTTGGGACAAAATAAACAAATGGTGTAATAGTTCTAATTCACTATGTTCCTTATGCAGTCTAGAAACTGAGAGCTCTTATCATCTGTTTTTTGAATGCGGTTACTTATATTTTATCTGGAATCACATTCAAGCTAAACTGGGTATTCAAAACAATGACCATATGGATCTCAAGCAAGCTATTCATCTCATAAATATCAAGTTCAAAGGAAAATCTATTGAAAGAGACCTAGCTCACATTTTTATTACTACTGCTATCTACCATATTTGGAAAGAAAGAAATGCACATACTCATAACAAAATAAGCAGCAGTAAAGAGCAGAAATGGCTACTCATTGAAAAAGACAGTAAGATTATGCTTCACAAATCAAAGAATCAAACCAAATTTGCAAATTTAGCTAAAGACTAGAGAATAGAAAGCAGGAAGTAAGCATTTGGAATAATTTTTATCCCACCCAAAGAGTATACAGAAGAGCAATCATTTATTTGAAGAGTATACTTCTGATGGTGCCTCAAACAGAGCTCATGTTGCCTCAAATCGAGATCATGCCGCCTTCCAGAGGGTAGAATCAACATATCTGAGTCATATTGACTATAGATTTGTTAATTTCCCTAGGTTTAACCATATCAGAGAAATATTTTCATAGACGAAGAAATTGAAGGCATAAGAGGCAAATTTAATGAAGGCTTATCGTATTGGAAAAGATGAGAGACTAGCGGAGTTAAGAAGGGAGGAAGCGAAGTCTAAGTTATGGTGAGGCGCCATTCTTTTCTCTGGAGGAAGAAAAGATGTGGTATGAAAGTTTTTAGTCGGCGCTATGTTTTTTAGGGTTTTCATATATTAATGGATGTATCGGGTTCTTTTACCCGTTCTATTTGTATCAGTTATTTGTATTAGTAGGTTGGGCCCGATTTACTCTTTTATTCAAAAAAAATGTTATAGTGTGAAGAGGACAGTTAAAAAAGACACAATAGTAAAACAAAAGAAATTTAAGCCTAGCCAACAGGGTTGGCGCAGTTGGTTGATGGTCCGGACTGCGTGATCGAAGGTCACGAGTTCGAGCCCCGAAACTGACAACCCTGTAACAAGTACCCGAAGTATGTGTTTGGCAGGCACATACTTCCCTAGAGTTTACAAGCGAAGCTTGGTTCTCTAGGTAATTCAAAAAAAAGAAAAGAAAAGAAATTTAAGCCTCTCACTAATTCTAAGAGTAAAATCTATTCTTCTTAATTCTCTTTAAGTTTGGGTGCTTTATTTTCAAATTGTATAATTTACCACTTTACAATTAATCTATTAAACTTCTTATACTATATTACACTCAAATACCCACTTTTTTTTAAAAAAAAATCCTACAACTGTTCACAAATTTTTCTTGATTCTTTCTCAATATTTCACGTCAAACCCACACATTTAAATTAATTACATATTGCAAATTTAAAACTAATAGATAAACTTAATTTGGTAATATTTATTAATTAATTCTAAAAAACAAAGTTTCAATATGCATACTACAGACGCCTCAATAAATTTGTAAAAATTTTTTTATCTAGATACAAATATATATAAATCACATAACATAAATTATATCCATTAACAATAACAACTAATGTAATTTATTCACTAAATATATGTATCATACATTATAATAAAGAATTCTACTAACTTGAATGACCTTAATTTTAATTTTTACAATAACTTAGAAACTAATCTCAATTTTCTTCTAATATTTTACATTCAAGTCCGTATATCTAACTAATTGTGTAAATATTAAATTTAAAATATTTAAATAATTGACTAACTAATATTCATTAATCCATCTAATAAACCCTAAAAATTTGATATTGTTTTTATACAATATTCCTATATATGTGAAAATAATAATAAAATTATTTCTTTTCTCGGATACAGGATATTTAAATTACATAACAATAATGTATATACAAATATAATAAATCTTCTAATTCCTAATTCGTTTATCTCAAAAAAAATTACCGTACTGTAACATAATTATTTTTAATGACGACAAAAGATAAATTTATAATTTACAACATTAAGATGTGAACGCATAAATTACGCTGATAAAAATTACAACATATAAACATTCTCACTTTCAACATGTTGTCAAACCATACCCACTCATAACTCACCTAATTAAATGCCACTTAATATTTTTTTGCAATTATCAAAGTTGTAAGCATGACCCTCATATATGGTTAACTACAATGACAAAATTGTTTAAAATGAAAACCAAATAATAGATAAAATTCGCATGTAATAAGCTAGCCATAAGATGCTTTTTTAAATTACAAATACATACAAAGCTATTCTCGGTATTTTTTTTCAACTTTTTTACAATCAACTCCATAAATTTAATTCGTTATATTGACTACTAATTCAAATCATTTAAATAAATTAAATTATTTAATATTCATTAATCCATTTATAAACCCTTAATAAAAAGGAGAGTTGAATGTATATACAACACGTGAGTCAACGAAATTGGGATCTTAAGGTAAATTAACACTAGAGTGGGGTGATTAGCGTTTAATGGATTATATGAATATTTTTAAATTCTTTAAGATTCTACTTAGAATGATGTAATTAAAAATTATAAATAAAATCATAGAATCAAAGTACAGATAAAATTAAAGGCGGTAAAAGTAAAAAAGAAAGAACACACCAGAATTTTATACCGGTTCGGAGTTACCCTACATCCAATCCTGCACAATTCCTTATACGAATTTCTTTTCAACTAGTAAATGCAAATACAATCTTGATTTCAAGGCTATGAGACATGCCCTCCAAAATCTCATCCTCTATGTAGAGCCACTTGATTTCTGGGCCACAAAAACACCCATTAGATTTACGGATTACTAAACACGCCCAAATTGCATTAAACATGTTATAATCAAACCTACTTGGATTTTCGGGATACCAAGCACACCACAGAGTATAAGAGTATGATTTAATAGAGTTTACAGACTCAGATCTACGATCTTAGTTACAATCGATCCTATAACGCTTGAATGACACTTTGATCTTAAGGGAGATAAGAAAAATCAGAGGGTACATGAACGAGATTCAAACTAGTAATGATTGAATTTGATTCTGTTTGAATTTTGGCAAAGTTTCGATAGAATTTGCTGTAGAAATCAAGGGAGTGAAAAGAGGAGAGAGTAACGAGAAAGTAATTAATTAAAATTCGTTTGGAAGGTTAGTATATATAGGAAAGAAACTGTCATGTCCATTCGCAAAGAGAAATGACGAGAAGATACTTCCATTCAAAATTTGAATTTTGAAATTTACGGCTAGTATGTCTACTACTTGCAGAGGATCTGTTGGCATACCCTTTGTATTTTGAAAAAATCATTAAATAAACATTGTTTTGAAAATATTAAATTTTGTAACATATTTTGAAACTTTGTACAAACATTTAAACATAGTTTATACCTATTTAATCATATTAAACTTAATAAAACTCTATTAAATATTGTAAAATTTAATAGAATGTAAATAATATACTTATAATTAATATCGTTATAAATTATTAAAGTATAAACAGAAATTCAATAAATATATATATATATATACACATACACTTTAAAAACATTAAAATAATATCTTTATTAGTATTAATATGGCCCGTGCTTCGTACACGGGCTGTTTGTATTGTTGTATACGTTGATATTTTATTTGGATGCAAACCCATAAACAGAAAGCAAAAGCATTTTTGGAATTTCAAAAAGGCATCGAGTAAATTAGTTCAAAGAATTGTATTTATTAGTAGTAGAGATAAGAGACTGAAAAGCATTTTTGGAAATATTTTAAAGTTTCTAATTATTAAGATTTTCAAATTATTAAACTATTTTAACCTATATTAACTATATAAATTATTTTAACCTATTTAAACCAATTTAATTTACTTTAACTAGTTTGAACCATTTAATCTATTTTGAATCTAATTAATCTTTATTTAAAGCAATTAAATCAATTTTTATTATATTTAATCTATTTAACTATCTTAAATCAATTTAGAAATATCTGCAGTATATATTAAATTAGTTTTGAGTATTTTAACTATTAATTTTTTATTTAAACTATTTAAAACTATTTAAAACTACTTATAACTATCTAGACCATCTTTCTAAATTTCAACTAAATAAAGTAGATGTGTTTATGTCTTAAATCCTCGATTTTAAAGTGCATATGGTTAAATGATGTTATATCCTAAGTTGGGATTTAAATGTTATAATTAATTGAATATGATGATTTTGAAGTGGGGATTTAACCAAATTGGAAATATGATTTTGAAAGAAATTATAATTTCAAAAACGATATGATTTCAAAGGTGGATATGATTTCAAAGTGAATATGATTTAAAAAGTGATGTGGTTTTTGAGAATATGATATTTTGATACAATGTGTGAATTGACTTTTGAAATGCAAAAGAACCATCCGGTGTGAAATAAGCGTTTGGTTGTTAAAGAGACCCGTATCAGATATTGTCATACTCTTTGCCAATACCGAAAACCAATTTAACAACTGTGTACGGGGTGGAGATTCCAGAAATGAAGTAGGATGGTTTGGCGAACGATTCTATATAAGGTATTTAAGCGACCCTGACTCCTGTGAGTCAGCTTGATATGACTGAAACTAGGAGCCACACCGGACCATGTGAGGTCATTCCTCCGATCGGTCACACTTCTTCGATATTATATTCTGACTTTGTGATTGATTTGGTGACCACCGTTGATTTTGATTTGGAGTGTGTTCCGAGGTGGGCGGTAGTAGCTGATGTGAGTGACCACCAGTCTGGATATGAAAATGGTATATCTACTCTGGCGTTGCCTCGAGTGCCTTGTCGCATGCCCTATCGCGTCTTCTACGAGTTTGTTTTGTATCATATTTATGGAGTGCCCTTTGATAGCCCATAGTTTACGGAGGAGCTACGGTACTACGTGGGCAATAAGAATATATAATAATGTGTTAAGGGGGATATAGGCAACGCCTTAACACTATTTTAATAGTTTACTTTACTATAGAATATTATAACAGTGTATTATACTTCATAATACGTAGTTTAATAGATCCTTAGAAGATATGAATCCTGAACATCTTTTAAGTTATTGCTTTCACGTTAGACACTAGATAGGAGATATCAAACCCCGTAAACATCTCTGACGCCGTTACACTCATATTTACTGTTATTTAACTGATATAAGACCTTTTAGTTCCAACTCAAGTGTTTTGTCTTTTCAATCCTCTTGGGTCAACTGAGCACTTCAGGATTTGAAGACTTTATATCTGAAGGACGAAGATAAAGATTTGTACTATTATTATTTATTATATTCTACTGCATTCATACTATTCATCTGCATCTTTATTTATCTCTATTATATGTAACTTTGATTCTGTGTTGTATAAGTATAATCAAATGTTTTTGTAAACAACTTCATGAACTGTTTATTTGATTATTATATATTTTCATTCCGCTGCGAGATTCTGTATTTTTTCTTTCTTTTTCTGTTTTTTCTTACTTACCCCAATAACAATCTTCTCTTTTGTATAGTTTGAGTCTGACGTGTGCGTCTGCTTATCGTCGATTTAAACTGTCCAAAAGCCAGGTCATTACACGAATATAATATGTTGTCTTCATTACCTGATTTGAATAGGAGCTACTGCTCGCCTGGTTTTGAGCTCAAGCAAATCAGAGTCCTACAGCTAGAAACCAGTGATAAGAGGTTTGGAACTAGTTGTGGCAATATCAATGATGTCAATTCAACCAACGACGACCATTCCAATTTCCAAATCAAGAATAATTCCTACATGGAAAGTAGACATGCTATAATTACTTACAATAAAGATGAAAACTAAAATACTAATTCTAATTCTTTATTGACTGGTTCGAATAGGGATTAATGCAAGCTCAATTCCGAATATAAGCAAGCAATAGCTTTGCAAATGCAAATCAACGAATAAAGATTAGAAACATGCTATTATAGAATCAAACTGAACATCAAGTGTACCAATTATCTGTTTGAAAACGAGGTAAATCTAGCAAGCTTCAAGAGCAAGAGTTTCAAGTAGATAATAATGAAAGCAGACGCTTCAAGAGCATGGAATTCAAACAAACAATAACGAAAGCAGAAAGCTTCAAGAGCAAATAAAGTTAACAGCTAGTTTAGATTCAGAGCTCAATATCATTGAGAGGGAAAACTCAGATCTGAAGCTAGCTGATGAAGTTATCATTTTGGAGGATCTCTTCAGCCATATCGATGTGGAATCCACAAATTTGAGCAAGTCCTACTTAGATCCGAAGTTTTTGGGAGAAAATAACAATAAAGAGAAGACACGGAAACCCCCTTAAAGCCTCTGATTGGAACAAAGTCGGAGTTTGAATGCGATTGCTTCAAGATCGCAAAACCCTAAATTTAAGATTGCGTTTTTCTTTCTTTGGAGAAAATGTGGAATGTAATGAGTTGCGGCTAGAGTTTGATAGAGTTGTGTGTTCGTGTTACGAGTAGGGTATTCCTATATACCTAATCTTCATTTGGGCCATGGGCCGTGTATTTTAAACAAATTTTATTAAAAAAAGATAAACTTCTTAAAATATATTTTATATTTGTATCTTTAATAAGAAATCGCACTTCTTGTATTGATCGCCCCTACAGTTTGAGGTTTCTACACACGCCGTTGTAGACATTTCTCTCTTTAAATTAAAAAATGCACATGGTGCACAACTTCATATTTAAGTGGTTGTGCTTGAAGTCAATTGAAGATACGAAGGAAACAATTTACCAAAACTTTGTTTTATTTACTGAAGAGAAGATCGTAACCATCAGCAGATTATCCATTGGTCTACAATACTAAAGATAAATACAAAGGCATCTGAAGTGGGTTTGGGCGTATCCACTAAAGCCCAACATGACTGTATATATAATCAATGTATCATGTACAGAAAGAAAGATTTGTATTGTATCATTCAGAAAACATTTTGTATCAAATCATTTGAATAAAATCAATTCTTCACTTTCTATCCTTCTATCAACTGTTTCATCAATTACAAATTCTTTTATGGTATCAGAGCCATACAAGGCTTAACGGCCAAATTACAGGATTAGTTAGACTCATCAAAAAAGATTCATCATCTGGGTGATCTCCACTCATCAGAAGGCAGTGCTTCATCATCTGAGTTGGTAGATTTGATTGAGAAAATCAAGTGCCACGCCTCAGTTCAAAGAACTCGACTGTACCAGGCTTTTCTCACCAAATCTTGAAGAAAATCAATCAAGAAAATCTCAGAAAACAGTTAATGAAATCAAGAATCATCACAAAACTGAAGAAAGTGCCTTCCAGCAAGCCTTATCAGATTAAAAGATGAAGGAAAAGAAAGTGACTCATCATTTAAGTCTTGCGGTTGCATCAAACCTGGTTGTGAGCAATTCTTATCTTTTATTTCTTGAATTATGTCTTTGATTGATTCTCTTCATTAGCCTTGTTTAGTATTGGTTTGTTTGTATATAATTTGAAATCATCATGACTGACGATACAAACTCTGCCACATCTGCCAATGTGAGCAATAATCATCAATCCAGTATTACAGTTGAAAAGCTTGTTAACACTGTAGTTAGTCCTCAAAGCAATCTCGTAACCATGCACTTGAGTGAAGATAATTATCTTCTATGAAAACTGCGGATTGAGACTGCAGTCCAAGGATATGGACTTGAAGGTCACATTCTTGGAACCACTCCAATCCCTCCCAAATATATCAATATTGAAGAAAATAAAACTATCAGCAACGAGGATTACACAAAATATCACAGACAAGATAGACTCATCTGTTCTTTGCTATTATCATCAATAAATACAAATTTACTATCTCATGTTATTGGATGCAAGACAGCAAATGATATATGGTCAACAATTGAAAAAGTACTCAACACACAATCTGTTGCCAAGGTAATGTATCACAAGAAACAATTGCATAATATGAGGAAAGATAACAATACCATGGGAGAGTATCTTTTCAAATTTAAAACAACTTGTGATCTTTTAGAGGCTGCAAATCACAAGATATTAGACTCTGAGCAAATTTCTAACCATTTTAAATGGATTAAGTGATGATTATGAATCAGTAGTTGCTATCATTGCATCTCAAAAGGACTTGCCATCTACTGATGTGTTTACTCCATATTACTTGCTCATGAGGCTAGAATTGACAATAAGAAACCACAAGATTCTAATTTCACCATCAATTATACTACTCATTCCAAGAACTAAGGCCAAAGCAATAACAAGTCAGACCAAAGTACACAACGAGGAGGATACTCTAACAGATCTAGAGGAAGGGGCAGATGGTATAATACCAATAGACCTAGATGTCAGATCTGTGAAAAAGTTGGTCATACAACAGTCAAGTGCTACTTCAGATACTCAAATCAAAACAGTGGTCAAAGGAGTAATAATCCTAGTGCTAATATGGCTCAAGCTAATTTAGAAACACAAACAAATTGTGATAAGAATCGTAATTCCAATGACACAGCAAAGACAAAAAGCATTCAAGATGACTGCTGGTACCCAGACTCTGGTGCAGCAAATCATATTACAAATAATCTTGATAACTTGAATCTTGACAACATGGAGTATAGAGGTAAACATTCAATTTGTATAGGGAATGGTAAGTGTATCAAGATTACTCATATTGGTAATGCTTATATTAAAGGGAAGAAACAATTTTTCTTACATAATTTATTAAGAGTACCAAAAATAAAGAAAAACCTTATCAGTTTATCTCAGTTTGCCAATGATAATAAAATTTATTTTGAATTTTATCCTAAATATTGTTTAGTTAGAGACATACTGCGAAGGACATTTTGTTTTGTTACATGGTGATGCTGAAAAAGGACTATATAAATTCAAACCAGTCAATGATAATGTGTACTAAGACAATCAGAAGTCCTGTAACTTGTGTGTGGAGCAAGACTCCAAAAGTGTATTTGATGTATGGCATTACAAACTTGGTCACCCAAGTGTGAAAGTTGTAAAGCAGGTTCTTAATGAAAATATAACATCCTTTGATAATATTTCATTACCCTATGTTTATACATATTGCCAAATGAGAAAAAGTCATAAGTTGACATTTAATGACTCTTCAACAAAACTTTATACTTAATTGCCACAGACTTATGGGGGCCAGCATCCATATGCTCAGACTTTGGATATAAGTATTATATTTTTTTTGTTAATGCACACACTAGACACACATGGATTTATTTTTTAAAAGCTAAGTTTAAAGCCTACAATGTTGTTATAAACTTTACAGTCATGGCTAAAAAGAAAACTGGTAATCAAGTTAAAGTAATTCAATCAGATGGGGGGCTGAATTCAAATCTCTCAGTAGTTATTTTAAAGGAAAGGTCAGTGCATAGAACTACATGTCCACACACCTTTGAACAGAATAGATTAGTAGAAAGAAAGCATAGACATATAATTGAGATTGGACTTACTTTATTAGCTCATGAATCATTACCACTAAAGTTTGGCCTAAGGCCTTTAATACTGTTGTATATCTCATCAATAGATTACCAACAAAGGTAATTAGTGGAATAAGTCCAATAGAAAAACTTTATGAGGTAAAAACTGACTATCATAGCTTGAAAACCTTTGGATGTCTATGTTTTTCTTATTTAAGACTTTACAATACTAATAAACTAAATTTTAGATCTAAACTTTGCACCTTTCTTGGATATGCTATTAATCAGAAAGGTTACAAGTGTTTAGATGAAAATGGAAGAATCTTCATTAGTAGGCATGTTGTATTTAATGAAAACATCTTTTCTCTACAATAATTCAGAAATAAAAACTACAAGTAAAGCATATAATCCAAAATTTTCAATACCTGACATACCAATCTATTCTGAAAACGAGACTCAGAATGAAGAAGTGAGGTCTACTAGAGATCATTGCACTCAATCCAATGTATCTAATCAACATAGCTCTAAGTGGACAGGTGATCCTAGTCATGCCATTCACTCTCCTGTTCAAACAGAAAGTGAAAAAAACCAGGCAGAAGAAGTTGTTCATCAAAGCAACACCAAAAGTATGTCAAATCAAGTAAATGAAGATAACTCACCTCATACTAAAACTCATACAAGTCCTTATCGTCCCATGATTAACAGGGCTAAAAGTGGCATCTTCAGGCATAAGATATACAGTGCAAGCATAATCCCACATGAGCCTGAAACATATGAATAAGCTGCAAAAGACAAAAACTGGACAACATCTATGGATGAAGAGTACAAGGCTCTCATAAAAAATAATACATGGAATCTTGTGTGTCATCCAGATGATAAAAACATTGTTGGATGCAAGTGAACATACATGATAAAAAGAAATCCTGATGGTACAATTAATAGATACAAGGCAAGACTTGTTGCCAAAGGATATACACAACAATATGGATTTGATTTTAAGGAAACCTTTTCTCCAGTAATCAAACCAGCCACTATAAGACTTATCCTTACTATTGCTCTATATAAAGGGTGGTGTATGAGGCAATTAGATGTCAACAATGCATTTTTGAATGGCATTTTGTAGGAAGATGTAAACATGCAACAACCACCATGATATATCAAGTAGGCAAACTATGTGTACAAATTGAATAAAGCCATATATGGACTTAGACAAGCTCCTAGGGTCTGGTTTGACAGACTGAAAGTAGCACCGTCAGATATGAAATATCAGTCTACCATATCAGACAGTTCATTATTTGTTAAGGTTAATTAATGATTCATTAAGTGTTTATATACTCATATATGTTGATGACTTGATTGTTACAGGAAATAACAATAATGAAATCAACAATGTCATCGATTACTTGAATAAAGAATTTTCAATTAAAGATCCGGGGGAAATCAACTATTTCCTGGGAATAGAAGTGGTGAGAAAAGGTAATTCAGATAATGCTATGTCAGAGAAAATATATTCAGGAACTACTTGCTAAAACAAAAATGGATGGTGCAAATCCATAGCCAACTCCCATGATCAGCAATCATCATTTATCTAAAAACAGGGGAGAAGCCATACATAATATTAAAAAATACAGAAATGTTGTAGGAGCATTACAATATGCTACTATAACACGACCAGATATTATTTATAGTGTTAACAAAGTGTCTCAATTTATGCAGAACCCTCTAGATGAACACTGAAAAACAGTGAAAAAGTATCTCAAAGGAACTCTGGACTATGACCTGTCATTCAAAGCATGCAAAAACTTAAACATAACTGGATTTTCAGATGCAGATTGGGCCACAGATCCAGACGACAGAAAATCTGTCAGTGGGTACTGCATATACATTGGAAACAACTTAATATCGTGGTGCTCAAAGAAACAAACTACAATATCCAGATCTAGCACGGAGGCAAAGTATAGAAACATAGCTAATGCTACAACAGAGATAATGTGGTTACAATCTATAATGGAAGAACTGAAGATAAAGAAGAAAGCAAAACAAGTGCCGTGGCGTGATAATTAGAGTGCAATATTTATGGCTGTCAATCCATTACTACGTTCCAGAACTAAACATATTGGAATCGACATATTTCTTATTCGCGAAAAAGTTCAAAAAGGTCATTTGCAAATCAACCACATAAGACAAATCACTTAATAAGGAGTCAGATCTGAGTAAGTCTACAAAGATCTGTAAGATCTGAGCTGAGACCAATTACTTTCTACTATATACATATTGGCGCTCAAATACTCAACTCAAGTCTCAACGCTGCAACTCAAACTGAAGGAATTCAAGGAAGCTAAAGTGTTAAATAGAGTTGTATTGAGTATATTTTGATGATTTTTCTACTTCGAATTGAAAATAGACATGGATACTGCTGATCGTCATCAAACCCTAATCCTAGCAGCTTGGGTTTGAGGGGGGCAATTGAAGATACGAAGGAAACAATTTATCGAGACTTTGTTTTACTTACTGAAGAGGAGATCGTAACCATTAGCAGATTATCCAATGGTCTACAGTACTGAAGATAAATACAAATGCAACTGAAGCGGGTTTGCACCTATCCACTAAAGCCCAATATGACTGTATATATAATCAGTGTATTATGTACAGAAAGAAAGATTTGTATTGATTGTATCATTCAGAAAACATTTTATTTCAAATCATTTGAATAAAATCAATTCTTTGTTAGAAATAGTCAATAACCATATGTTCCTATTAATAAGTTAGTGGCTTGAGTTTAGGAAGTGGTTAGTTATTTATTTTCTTATTCAAAGCTTTGTATTTTCTATCGTTCAGTTAAGATATAATACAATGTAGTTTCTTTCTGCATAACGTTTATCTCTCCTCTCTATATCAAATCCTAACATGGTATCCTGAAGCAAACAACAACCTCGCCTCAAACTCGCGAACCACGAATTCACTAACTCCTCCAATTCGAACAAATATGCCGTCTACCCTGAGCTACTGATCGCCATTGAAGCCGAGACCTTGACTTCAAACCCACAATCGTGATAGTTCGTGAATTCGTAAATTTGATTGAGTACTGAAGTGGATGAAAGTTGTGAGGTGAGATGTTATGTGAGCAGTTGCAGTTGCTGTAATTGGAGTGGTCGAAGTTGAAGAAGGGTAGTTTTGTCAGAGGCAATTGTATAGAAGTGGGGCAGGCAGCAACTTTTCAGTGATGGTTTTATGTGATTGTAGAAAAGAGGGGTGGTCACTGTTGAGGAAGTCGATGTTGATTAGTGTTGTCTTGCGAGTTGCTGCTGTCGTTTCAAGTGGGAATTTGCTGTGGTTTTGTGGTGGTGCAGTTGGCGATTGTTGGAGCTGGAGTTTGTGGTTGATGGTCGTGAAGATTGTGGATTTTTGAGAGGCTGGTTCGAGTTGAGCTTCGTGTTGGTTGCTCAGGTTTGTTTGCGATGAGGATGGGAAGTGAATTGTGTTGTAAGTGGTAGCAGAAGTGGTTGGCAGTGGTATTGCATTGGTGACTGAAATCGTCTGAAGTGAGATTTGATTGTTATTTTGTTGCTGACAGTGACGGTATGAAGTGAAGGTTAGGAGTTGTTTTGATCCAAGGAGTGATATGGAGTGGGGTGTTTGTTTTAGGTTGCAGGAGAAGGCGGAACCGTAGAGAAGTTGCAGTAAAATATTGAAGTAGGATCTGCATGCAAGGAATGTTAATGGCTTGTGAAAGTTGTTTGGGTTTGAACAGTGTGATGAAGTGGTGTGACTGTTGGTGTTTGACAGTAGTGGCTTGTTTGGGATGAAGGGGATTTCTGTTAGTTGATTTGGGATTTGGAATAGATGCAATGGTGACTTGTGGTTTTGCTTGTGTGTTTGGTAGAAGTCAGTTCAGTTTTGTTTGTGGAGATTGTGGATGGCGAGGAGCAGTTGAGCAGTTAGGTGGGAGTATTGTTGACAATGGTGACTGAAGATGTAGGGCTGCAGTTGTTTGACAGCGTGAAGTATTTGGCAGTGCACAGTTCACTGTGATGTAGGATGATCTATGTTTGGTGATGACAGAGCAGTAAGGTTGATGATGGTGAAGGTTGGTGATTTCAGTGTTCAGGTATGTGGTGTAGTGAAGTTCAGTGTTTGATTGTTGACTGTACGAGGCAGTTTAAAGTGTTGTAGTGAATTTCAATTCACAGATATGTATGGTATCTGAATGTTGGGTGGTTGTATGTGGAAGTGGAGGCAGTTGGATAAGATGGTGATTACTGTTACGGCTGCTATGAAGTATATGATAGAGTATGTTGTGGTATGGCTATGGACAGATGATGTCGTAGTGAAGTGGCGGCAGTTTGGGTAGGAAGGAGGAGCTCGGGTGAAGTGCTGATGGTATAGGAATGTCAGTAGATGGTGGCTGAAGTGTATGTATATAGGCAGGGAGGTAATTTATGCATGCTTGTGCACTTGGGTGAAGTTGCACTTGGATGGTTTATGGAAGCAGATGATAGCTTGTAGCAGTTTGAGGTGAAGATGCAATTGTTTGTGAAGTGGGTGTTGTTGTTTGAATTTGGAAGAACAGCTGTCAATTTTGTATCTTGGCAGTGGCGTTGTTGTGAAGTTTGTAAGGTGGTATGGTGAACGACAGCAGTGATTGAAGAGTGACAGTTATGTGAACTGTATGTGCTGTGAATTAGAAGTTGTTGAAGTAATGAGGATGTTGCAGCAGTAGTGGCTAAAGCTGGAAGTTGCAATATGAAGATAAAAGACGACGAAGGGTAGAACGTCGGTTATGGAGTTGGACAGAGCGCTCATGAACTGTTTGATGATATGTCTAAGAGAAGATAGACATGCCTACACGTGAAGTAGGCTGAATGAGAAAGACTTGATTTTATGTCATCTAACAAGTAAGGAAGAAGAGCTGCGGTTCTCACTTGTTGGAGATGACAGATATAAGGGACGACCCGAATGGAGAGGTCAGTGGATCCCTAAGAGTAAACCAAGAGTATTTGTTGATGGTTAAAGTACCAATCAACGTGAAACAGTTGAGCATGCCCAACCAGGTAGAGATGAAAGTTGTGACCGAGTTCGTCTATGTAAGACGATGAAGAAATTGTATTGTAAACTGAATATTAGCACATTCAGTTTAATCGAGAGTGTTAGAGATAGTCAATAACCATATATTCCTATTAATAAGTTAGTGGCTTGAGTTTAGAAAGTGGTTAGTTATTTATTTTCTTATTTAAAACTTTGTATTTTCTATCGTTCAGTTAAGATATAATACAATGTAGTTTCTTTCTGCGTAACGTTTATCTCTCCTCTCTGTATCAAATCCTAACATTCTTCCCTTTATATCCTTGTATCAACTGTTACATCAATTACAAATTCTATTAAAGTCTGATGTTATTATTAAGACTTAGCACAAGTCATTGTGCGTCCCTAAAGAACAGAAAATTCAATTCCCTTTGCGATTCCAGTCTTGTGAAATTTCAATATGTAGAACGGTCAATATGGTGTATTTATAACTGCATTCAATTCACAGTTATACCTAGAAATATCCACACTTTACATAAAGAACTACAACAAATAGCACAGAATAGAATGAAGAACATCATTCCATTTGCCTATATAAGCAAACTTAATCTCCACCAAACTCTTCACAAAACAGAAAGTCTAAAAGAAAGAACTTTGACAAATCAACTATACGTACAAAACTCAATGGCTTACTATGACCTGCCCACTGATGATTTTCTAGCCATTGTAGTTCCAGTTTTTGTCTATTGGGCTTATTCAGGTATGTATCTAATGCTCGGATCACTAGACAACTACCGCCTTCATTCAAGGGTGGACGAAGATGTTCGGAATTTAGTGTCCAAGCGCAAAGTTGCCATTGCCGTGTTTTGCCAACAGCTCATGCAATCCACCGTTGCCATTCTTCTTTTCAAAGTATACACTAAAACCTCTTGAAATAAGTTGATTATTTTCTCTTTTATAGCACATAATAACATACTTGATACTTGAGTACAGTTTACAAGTAGAGATGAGGCAGGTCCTATAAACCTGAAGCACCCAGTATCAACTTCATCATCCACCTTCATGGTTATAGGTTGCCAGTTCTTTATAGGCATGTTTGTGATGGACACGTGGCAGTACTTTTGGCACAGGTACATGCACATGAACAAGTTCTTGTACAAGCATGTACACTCTTGGCATCACAGACTAGTTGTCCCATACTCATTTGGAGCCCAATACAACCACCCAATAGAAGGCTTTCTCCTGGACACTATCGGTGGTGCACTGGCGTTTTTGTTCTCTGGAATGACTCCTAGAACTTCCATTTTCTTCTTTTCTTTTTGCGCTATTAAAGGCATAGACGACCATTGCGGGTTGTGGCTACCTGGGAATATATTTCATGTGTTCTTCTGGAACAATACAGCGTACCATGACGTGCATCATCAACTTCATGGTACCAAGTTCAACTTTTCACAGCCATTTTTTATTACTTGGGATAAAATACTTGGGACTCACATGCCATATACGGTTGAAAAGAGAAATGGTGGTGGTTTAGAAGCAAGGCCGATTAAGGAGAAGCATTGAGGAATAGCATGGACGTAACGTGTGAACTAGTTTGCTGTTTTCCAAGTTGGATTTCGTGTTGATATGTTGTAACTTTCAAAGGGCACTGGAAAGAAAATGCTTACCAATAATTTGAAACTATGACTTTTTTTTTTGAAAATAAAACTATGTAACATACATTACCTGAAATTTATGGACATGCATGGTTTGAAATGGCAAAATGTAAATTAACCTTTTCTAAATAGCTAAGTCCGACGATGTCTTAAAAAAAATCCAAAATCCAACAGCATTTGGGCATTTTTGGACATCTATGGTTTGGAGTTCTCAAAAGGCAATTAACTTTTTCTGAAAACATAGTATAATTAGTTTCACAGGTTTTGTTTGTTTTTCATTTCTTTCACTTTTTCTACAATAAAAAGAACAGAAAATGTTTACTAGGTTATCAGTATATTATCCATCACAAGATGTTACATAGTTCAAGTCCATCGACACGACCCTACCAACGAAAACGCTGGAGAATTTATACAATTCAAACCACTTTCACAACATTTGGGCATTTTTGTCCATCCTCGCCAACTTTTAAAATGTTTGGCAGCTCCTTCTCAGGAGTTAATGCTGTTAGTTACCTATTATTGATTGATAATAATTGAATCGCCTTTACTAAGCTATTTCTTTATCGAGAAGCAGGATTTTAGTAACCTATACTGCGATGACTAGTTTATCATTAGTTAACTTTTGTGAAGGAAGCTAATATGTCAGGAAACATTTTATTGATTTTGAATTATTCTGACTTGTAAAAGTAAGCTGTTTTGTATAAAAATATATGAAACAAAGCAGCATTGTTTGATTATCGTGACTTATATAAAGTAGGTGACTTTTGAATTTTCTTTATTTCTTCTTAAATCACTATGACTACCATTTTCTAGACATTTGCTTGTATATGTACACATAGATGCAATGCCATGTTGTTACACTCTAAATTAAGAATAGAGTAGTAGTAAAATACATTTTATGTATACAAGTATAAACTATCGACATACATCAATTATGTGTGCTAGACCCACTCTTTGTGACTCAGGTTCACTATTTTTAATCAAAATTAATATTGCATCCACGACTCCACATGTATCTCAAGTGTCTTACATAATAAATTTATATGGACACAAAAATATGTAATTTCACCATTTCCAAATCCATTTTCTAAATAACTAATAAGAACCAATTTGATTCTTAACTATTCAAAAATGTTTAATTAGAATTCACTGTTGCAAAAATTGTCATCAATGACAAAACTAAATTACATTTGCACTCTACATGCCAAGGTTAGCCAGTTTTTTGAAGAAACAGGAGGATAAACTCTACGTAAACTCTGTTTCTGGCAGTTCATAAAAATTGCATTGGCCGGTCATTCCAGGATTTCCTTTATTTTTCATTCCCTGTTTGTACAAAACCCTCTCCCATCACCTTTTCCCCAATCACACTTCCATAAACTTCGTTGGATTCCTTTGCCTTCTTCTCCGAGAAACAACCGTAGGTTTTACCTTATGTTCTACCTTCTATGGACCTTATCTCTTCCTCAACTGCGCATCGATTTACCTTGTTTCCTCCCCCACCGCTTTTCCTTCACCCAACCGGATCCATGTTTTTACTATTGTGGTTATTTCTATACTCTTGGTTTGTTGCTAATTTTTGTGCTGTATTTTTTTATTGTTCGTTTGGTTTTGACATGTTTCTTAATAATTTGAGGATACTTTAAATAAAATATTAGGCCACGGTTGTTTAACTTTTTTAGTTTTGAGTTTTTGTCCATACATAAATACTCGCAACGCACGTATATTGTTAAAAATGACAAATTTAGAAAACGAAGTTAACATACAAAATAGAAAACTGTATTTTTAATGTTTTGAGAAATAAAAGAAGCATAAAAAACAATTTATTCTTCCATCGTCCCTACATCCACTTCGTTGTCCCTTCCATCTTCCTTCTATCCTCTTCGCTGTCCCTCAAATCTTCTTATATTTCGTAATTAATGTTGAAAACTTAAAACACAAAATAAACCAAACGAACCCTTAACTCCCTATCTGTTGAATTAAGTTTTCGATATTGAGAGATTGGACATATTTTCAAAAGAAACTGATTTTTAAAACTATTGACATAAATAGGCTCATCTGGAAATTATTTGCAACTGTAGCTAGTTTTGACCAGCTTAGCGATGAGCTGGCCAAAAAAATACAAAGCGCATTTGTGAAATGCATCTTTTATAATTTACACTGACGCATCTGCCAAATGCGCCAGTGTAAATTTTTTGACCTAGCACAAACTGAAAGCAGAAGCTGCTCATTTCTTTCACAACATATTCGAGCTAGAAAATCCAATTTCGTACCTTTCTTCCATTCACCTCAAAAATTCATCAAAATCTCAAAATATACAAGAATTACTAGTCGGATTACTTCTATCATCTATTTGGCATCTATTTGAAGGTATAAATCTAGGTTAAACTCAAACCCTAACTCAATTTTTAGGTATTTTCATATTCTACTTTTCACATATCTACTCTCTCATTTTTATGCTTTATTATGTTATTAGTATTTGTTTAGAAATTGATTGTTCTAAAATTAATTATGTTTCCTTTTTAGAAGTATGTCGGAGTTCATCCCAATTCATTGTGCAGATCGGACTTCTCACGAATGAGCATACACCTCTTGTGCACCACTTGAGCGAGATGTGGTAAATCTTCATATTATCGTGATATTTTTAGTTCGTTCACTTGAATTATGTTTTTAATTTTGAATAAATAACTACAACTTGTAGGTCGATGTACTAGAGACAATATAAAGAGGGTTAGATGGTATCAGACATAGTAGAGTACCCGAACGAGAAGTCCAACCACGGTGTCTTGATTTGAAGAAACTTATTAACACGTTCCTTTTTAGAAATCGATTAACACGGCTAAGCTCTTTCGAACAAACTATGCGGACTAGAGAGCGAAGAACTAAAAGAAGGCAGGATGCACACCAATCGCAATCCGCTGGACCTTTTCAACTCCCACCTACTCAAGACGATCCAACCCAAGCATGAGTATTCCTATTTTTAGTTTATTATTAGTTTGCTTCTATAATCGAACTATAACTTCTACTTTAATTCGAATGTAATCGAATTTTAATTATGTTATGCTTGAATTTATTTAATAGTAGTTTTATTTGTTGGCTTTTAAGTATGTATACGTTTGCTCTTATTTAAGATTGTGCACTTGGATTTGAATTTTGTGTATTTGGATTTGGATTGTTTAGTGAAGGTTGCTGTCTAGGTTTGTGAATGTCTATGGGGTGGATCGTGTAATGCATATACAAGTATATGTGACAAAATATATGATGCAACTAAAACAATATTAATCTAAGTAAATATAGAATAAGCATACTAGGATTTTATACTGGTTCGGACCTTCCGTCCTACGTCCAGTCCCGAAGCCCCCCTTTAGAATTCTACTACCAAACACCCTTGGTTTGCTCGAAGGAATATGCTTGGCTACAATAAGTTATTCTTGTCAAATGTGCGTTCTAGAATAAAACGGATGTTGACCTATTAGTACAATTGCATCTAATATATGTCTAAAGAATATTAATAATGAGAAACCGTGTACATGGAAGAGTGAATATAAGTAAGAATTGCTAGAGTGCAGAGATCAAGAACAGAGTATAGAATCAGAAAGCATAAGCGAGAAATGAAAGTAATTGAGTGTTGTTCTCTTGATTCTTGATGCTATATATAGTTGTAGACAGATATCTTGAGTAGTTGCATCCATTAACGAGTGCTCTATAGTTGCTTCTGTTGATGATGAAGAGTTACAGCGAAGAGAAGCAGAGATGTCCATTCGAATTTGACAGTTGAAGTTTTTATTTGAAATCCGAGTTTGAAATCAGACGTCTGAGATATGTTTCAAACGTTTAATACTATATATGTCTTTGAATATAGTAGTAGATCAGACATCTAAGTGCAATTGCCAGACATCTAGTTTAGCTTGTCTGTTGTTTCGGAGAACTGTTTCAGACGTCTGGCTTATGCACCCAGGCGTCTTATATTGTGCATATCAGTTTTTGTGTTCTTTGTCTTGTGCTTCTTTTTTCCTATCAACTTGTAGTCTCTTATAGTGTCATTTGAGCCTTTTTCTTGTCTGTCTAGTGATTCGTTCTAGCAAGTACCTGTATATATATATATATATATATATATATATGTATGTATGTATGTATGTATGTATGTATGTATATTCAATTTCCATTATATAGTCGCTATCATCGAAACCATAGATTTGATTTCCTAACATTCTCCCCATTTTTGAGGATGACAACTGTACAATGTACTTATACATAATTTTATAAATTTTCCCCTGAATATGTGCTTTTCATTATTTATTGTGCTTTTTATTTTCTCCCCCTTTGGTATTATCAAGAAGCATTAATAATTTTTAACTCTAGACATCATGTTCATATCATTTAGTATTTGCCAATTGTTGTAAGGTTACATGAATATACACAGAAATAACACACCAAAAGCAATCTCCATTAATCATATTAATCAATTACATGCATAGATTTTTTATCATTTTGATACAAAAGATGGAATCCTAAAACAAATCTAAGGATTTTTGGGGAAGCTTTATCTTGATCATCTCCTTCATCTTCATTCTTGGAAGAGATAGCTTTTTTTTGTAGACGTCTGAGTGTGTTTGAGAGGTTCTTTTTCCTTGTCAAAAAGTTTGGAATATTTTGAAGGAGGAAGAGAAGGCGCTGGAGTTGGCCAATTTTTTGAAGGAGGCATAGGACCACGAACCCGTTGAAGAACCTCTTTTAGAATGGATAATGTAGTTGAAAGCGATGCTCGAACTGTGGCTAGGCTTGAAGCAAAAGATGTTTCAAAACTATCAATGCTCTTAGCCAATAATTTTTGATTTCGAGATAAAATAAGTCGATTTTGGAGAGTTAAGTCATGAATACTCTCATTTGGATTCGTCTTAGTGCGAGTCTTCAAAATGTCATCTTGGCACGTATAATCAAATGGTGCAGGAGGATGAGGAGTATTTTTGCGATGCGTCTCTACCTCTTATGATGGTTCAGGTTGTTTTTGTGGTGGAGGCATAGCTTGTCCGGTTTGACGACGTTGCGTCCACTCTTCAAATGATACAAAATCCGAAGGATTTTCCGGTAAGTGCATCAGAGAGAAAATTTTGTGGACGCATATTTTGGAGAAATCTCTTCAAAGGTTGATGAATATGAAGGGACGTTGTGAGCTCGAAGAAGACGCATGATGTATGTAGGGTATATGATGGATGGGCGTGATCGAGTCCAAAAATGTTTAAGCTCGTAAAATATAAATTTTTCCCAATAAATCCTTGTTCCACTGAATATAGCATATAGAGCCTTGTGCTCTAACTTTGTGATTGCTCATGACTACCAAGGCGAGGAATGATAGTGTAGATAATCATTCTAGTGAGAAGTCTCGCCATAGGTCTTAGGTATTTTGATGCAAATTTAGGCATTTCATCTTCCCATATTTGATGTGTGATATTATCTCTCGGTTTGAGACGCATATCCGGAATATTATATAAATCCTCGCCGGAGTAGGAACAACCGAGAGTTCGTCCTATGATCCCTGAAGTAAGCCTAATTGTGTTGCCTTAAACACTTGGCCATAGCCAATTATCATCGTTGTCAGTGTTCCAAACTGCCGTGCTATCCAAATTAGCATAGAAAAGAAATATGGCTAGCTGACCGATTTGGATATTATTGAGATCGAAGGAAATCAATGTTTCTAATCCAGCATTTTCGCACATTTCGTACAAATCATACATTGGGAACTTTAGCAAATTATAAAATGGACCTATATGGAGCTTCTTCTTTTGAATATCCTCGTATCTCTTGAGTGAATGTGGTACACAATTCATCCATCGTTCAATTTGATCGTCAGAGAAAACTTGCGGGTTGGATGAAGTAGCTTGGTCTTGCTTTTGCTTAGAGATTTTAGGGTTTTTCGTTTTAGGAGCCATGAGATTCGAGTATTTTTGGAGGAGAAAGCGAGTTTGAGTAGAAACGAAATGAAAATGTAAGTGAGAAAAAGTGAAAAAATTGACGTTACCAGGGTACTTAAGAGAGTCGATCAGACGTCCAAAAGGTGAATCAGATGTCTGATTTAACCTAGTTTGAAGACAGTAAATAGAATCGGATGCCTTGTTGTTACTGGCAAACGTCTGAAATAGAACAATTTGTAAATTTTGAAAGGCAGTTAGTTTTATCAGACGTCTGGAATAGGTCGAAGTGTAATTTTTTTAGAACAGATAGTTTTCTCAAACGTCTAGATATAATATCAGACGTTTGAAAATAATCTTAAGGAGGCAGACACTTTGTTCTGACGTCTGGTCAATAGTGCAAACGTCTGAAATAAGCTGGTTTGTATTTTTTTTATTAGGCATAGATAATTTTCGGACATCTGGAAGGTTATATCAGACGTCTGATATATGCACGATGTTTAAAATTTGTGTGATACAAGAGTGTCAAACATTTGAGGGCATTGTTCAGACGTCTGAAATGGCTAGTTTGTCTTAAAATAGCCTAAGCTTGAAGGGTATTGCTTATTTTTTGAGAGATTTATTTTAATAAAACATAATATTATTATTTGTGAAAAAGAATACAAACATACTTAGATAAAAAATACAATGAGAATAAGAAAATTTATTTGGATGAAGATGGAGCATTGCGATCTTCAGAGGTGTTATCCTTCCATGGTTTGAGTGGACATTCGTTGGTTCTCGAAGAATCAGAGAATTACCTAGGTAAAGGATCCAAAGGTGTACGATAAGATGCAGAAGGATCCAAAGGATTGCGAGAAATCAGAAGTGGTTCATGCACATCTTTCTTTTGTGAATTGCAAAATTTGATTGCTACTTGCTCTAGAAAACTTAGTCGCTGCGCAGTGACCTTTTGTTCAAAGTATAATTCTCGTTGTAAATCTATTTATTGCTTTTGGTAGGGATGTGTCTCATCGCTTTTCTTCTTGGTGTTCGGAGAGACAAATAAAGATCGTTTGGACCTCTTTGTATCAGAAGTGAATCCCGTGTGGTAGGAGGACCACTTATATGTTGGTTCTTGATTTGGTGTAGGAGTAGAAAGGCGATGAGGTGTATCTGCTGAACTATCCGTTGTTGGTTTTGAAAAGGAGAGATGAGAGTTGTTGGAAGAAATGCTTTTATTTTCTTATGTAAAAAATGTATGAAATCTATATATTCTTTACTTTTTGTTTTGTAAAAAAGTCTATTTATACATGATTTTAGAGGTTCTATATAGGTAATTTCAGAAAACAAATTTTTATAACATTGTTGGTTAGTGTTAACAATTTTGATTTGTGGATAAATATTTTAGCCAAAAATAGAATGAACGAAAATGTAGTATTAGTTGAGAAGATCATTAAGAGAACATACTCCTAAATCGGGTCGCGGTTTAGCAAATGTTTGTTCATTTAGTGGTTTTGTGAAAATATCTGTTATTTGATTCTCGGTATTTACATATTCTAATGTAATAATTCCTTTTTATACATTGTTACGTGAAAAATGATGTTATATATCTATATGTTTAGTATGTGAGTGATTTACAGGGTTTTTTGATAGATTTATTGCACTCGTATTATCGCAATATATTGGTGATTTATCGATAACTTTACCGAAATTCTTAAGCGTTTGTTGCATGTATATCACTTGTGCACATGCTAGAGCCAACAAAATATATTCGGCTCCGCAAGTGGATAAGGAGACACAATTTTTCTTTTTGCTAAACCATGAAACTAATGATTGTCTGATAAAGTGACACATTCTGCTGGTACTCTTACGATCTGTTTTACATCCACCGAAATCCGCGTCGCCATATGAAACAAGTTCAAATGATGATCCCTTAAGGTAAAACAAATCGAAATCTCTAGTACTAGATAGATAACGTAAGATATATTTAACAGCTCTTTGATGAGATTCTTTTGGTTTTGCTTGAAATCAGGCACAAAGACATACACTCATAATAATGTCGGTTCGATTAGCCGTCAAATAAAGTAAGGAGCCAATCATACTACGATATAATTTTTCATCAAAATCTTTTCCGTTATCATCTTTTTTCATGTGAACATTAGTAAACATTGGTGTTAGTTTGCTTGAAGTTTTATCCATTTCAAAACAACGTAATAGATCGTTACGACATTTTTCTTGACAAATAAAAATATCATTTTCAAGTTGTTTTATTTATAAACCTAAAAAAACTCAACTCACCCATGTGAGACATTTTTAATTCATTTTTCATAATATTTGAAAATTGAGTACAAAGATTTTCGTTAATTGAACCAAAAATAATATCGTCTATGTAAATTTGTACAGCTAAGATATCTTTATTTTCTCGTTTAATAAATAAAGTTGTATCTATTTTACCTATTTGAAAACCGGATGTGATTAAATGATTCTTAAGTCGTTCGTACCAAGCACGAGGGGCTTGCTTTAAAATATAAGGCTTTGTGTAATTTAAAAACATGATCGTGATATTTTTCGTGAACAAACAATGGAGGTTGTTCAACATATACGTTCTCTTTAATAAAACCATTTAAAAAACATTTTTGACATCCATTTGAAATAATTTAAAATTGTGATAACTTGCAAAGCAAGTAATATACGTATGGTCTCGAGTCTTGCTACTGGAGTAAAAGTTTCGTCGTAGTCGATACTTCTTCTTGATTATAACCTTGAGCAACTAAATATGCTTTATTTCTAACTACATTTCTATTTTCATCTGCTTTGTTTTTAAATACCCATTTTGTTCCAATAAGTGATTGATTTTCTTGTCTTGGTATTAATTCCCAAACATTATTATGTTCAAATTGATTTAATTCTTCTCGCATAGCTATTATCCAAAAATTATCGTTTGAAGCTTCTTTATAATTTTTTGGTTCAAAATTTGACACAAACGCTATATGACTTATTTGATTAAGTTGATTTCTAGTTATTCTGGAGTTGAGATCTCCAATGATATTATCTTTGGGATGATCTTTTAGAATTCTAGGAGATGACACTAAAGTATTATTTTGGCATTTGTCTCATTATTATAAGAGTTTATTGTATTTGTCATTGGAATTATTTCTTCATCGTCACTAGTTTGACCGTTAAGAAAATTTTCATCAAACAAAACATGTAAACTTTCTTTAATTTTGTTAGTTCGTTTATTAAAAACTCTATATGCATTACTGCGATCCGAATATCCGACAAAATTCCTGCATCAGCCTTTGGATCGAATTTTCCCAAATTATCTTTTGTATTTATCATAAAACATTTTGATCTGAAAATTTTAAAGCATGTACTTTAGGTTTTCTTCCAAAAATATTTCAAAACAAGTATGTTTAGTCATAGGTCGTATGGTTACTCGATTCAAAACATAACAAGCCATAGGAATAGCTTCTGCCCAAAAATGTTTTGGTAAACCACTACTATTTAATAGTGTTCGTACACATTCTTGTAATGTACGATTTTTTCTTTCTACTACACCATTTTATTGATGTGTGTGGGGAAAAGAAAAATTATGATTTATACCCTTTTTATTACAAAAATTGATAAAAAGATCATTTTCAAATTCTCCACCGTGATCACTTCGAATATTCTTAATTTTCAAATCCGTTTGATTTTTAATTCTTTTAGCAAAAAATTTAAACATTCCAAAGGTGTCACTTTTATGTTTTAAAAATAAAGTCCATGTATATCTTGAAAATATCAACTATTACGAAAATATATTTGTGGTGATTTATATATCGTACTTGAGTTGGACCAAATAAATCTAAATATAAAAGTTCTAATGATTATTTTGTAGAAATATTATTTTTAGATTTAAAATAGTTTTTCTTTAGTTTTTGAATTTGACAATCGTCACATAAATTTTCTACTTTATAATTTATTTTAGGTAAACCTCTATCTAGCTCATATTTCGCTAATTTATTAATATATTTATAATTAATATGAGAGAATCGTTTATGACATAACCAAGGATCATCGTGAATTTGAATTTCAATTTATATTCATATTTAAGACATAAATACTTTGTTTCTAAAACCCTCATAGATAAGTTGTTTATTATTGTCGAAAATATTACATTTATCTTTTTCAAAATTTGTTTGAAAACCTTTATCACATAATTGACTAATGCTAAGTAGGTTGTGTTTCTAATTTTCTATTAACAAAACATTTATAATAATAGGAGTGTTGGAAATACCAGAGTTAATGACTTCTCCGATGCCAACTACGTATTCTTTTGAGTTATCTTCAAAAGTTATTATTCCACCATTGATATTTGTTATATTTGATAACATTTTCAAGTTTTCGGTCATATGCTTGGAGCATCCACTGTCAAGTATCCATTTCTCCTTATTTTTTATTTTGGGTACCTCATCAATTTGTGTCATAAAACATATATTTGCTTGTTCTCCGTCAATATCGCTGTCACTATCTGACGATGACGAAGAATCCGAGTCATCCCATGTTACTTTGAAAGCTTTCTTCTTTTTGAATTTTTCAAATTTATTCTTCTTTTTTATCATTGTTGAGCTTGGGACAATCTTTCTTCATATGTCCAAATTGGTCGCATTCATAGCATTTGTTTGATGTTTGATTTATAGAGCTTGATTTTCCTCCTTTCTGAAATCTGGTCATTTTCCTAAATTTCTTGAATTTTTTGTTGTTTTTGGTAATAAATACGATTTCTTCTTGTCAGAGTCTTCATTTGTTGCTGGGAATACTACGCTTTTCTTCTTCGAATTTTATTCTTTTCTTGCCTGCAAATTAGCTTCATAGGACATTAAATTTCATATCAATTCTTCAACTAAGAGTGTTGGGAGATTACTAGCTTCTTTGATAGCTAGTACTTTTCTTTCCCATTCTGGAGTTAAAGAATTAAGTATTCTAGATATTAAGTCAAAATTTGCGAATTTGACTCCAAATGCCATTAAATCGTGTTGAATGGTTTGGAATCTAGAGTACATGTCTACTATCGATTCATTTTGTTCCATTTTAAATAATGAAAATTGATTTTGTAAAATTGAAATTTTAGTTTGTTTAACTTTGTTTGTGCCTTTATGTTTAACTAGTAAGATACGCCAAATATCATATGCAGTGTTACATTACATGACACGTGAAAATTCATTCTTATCTAATGAACAAAATAAAACATTCATAGCATTGGCATTATTAGAAGCTGCGGTTTTTTGTGCATCATTTCATGTGTTCATAATATTGTTAGGTGCTTCATATTTATTTTGAGTGGCTGACCAAATTTCTAATCCATTAGCTTCCATAAAAATTCTCATACGTGTTGACCAATACGCATAATTAGAACCATTAAAATGTGGAGGACGTGTTGTGGATTGTCCTTCTTGAAAAATACTTGCCATATTAAAGTGATTCAAATACGTGTTACTGTACTTTGATCAAACCTTGCTCTGATACCAATTGAACGTTTGTAGGGTGGATCGTGTAATGCATATACAAGTATATGTGACAAAATATATGATGCAACTAAAACAATATTAATCTAAGTAAATATAGAATAAGCATACTGGGATTTTATACTGGTTCGGACCTTCCGTCCTACGTCCAGTCCCGAAGCTCCCTTTAGAATTCTACTACCAAACACCCTCGGTTTGCTCGAAGGAATATGCTTGGCTACAATAAGTTGTTCTTGTCAAATGTGTGTTCTAGAATAAAACGGATGTTGACCTATTAGTACAATTGCATCTAATATATCTCTAAAGAATATTAATAATGAGAAACCGTGTATATGGAAGAGTGAATATAAGTAAGAATTGCTAGAGTGCAGAGATCAAGAATAGAGTATAGAATCAGAAAGCATAAGCGAGAAATGAAAGTTAATTGAGTGTTGTTCTCTTGATTCTTGATGCTATATATAGTTATAGACAGATATCTTGAGTAGTTGCATCCATTGACGAGTGCTCTATAGTTGCTTCTATTCATGATGAAGAGTTACAGCGAAGAGAAGCAGAGATGTCCATTCGAATTTGACAGTTGAAGTTTTTATTTGAAATCCGAGTTTGAAATCTTACGTCAGAGATATGTTTCAAACGTTTAATACTATATATGTTTTTGAATATAATAGTAGATCAGACATCTAAGTGCAATTGCCAGACGTCTAGTTTAGCTTGTCTATTGCTTCGGAGAACTGTTTCAGACGTCTGGCTTTATGCACCCAGACGTCTTATATTGTGCATATCAGTTTTTTGTTCTTTGTCTTGTGCTTCTTTTTTCCTATCAACTTGTAGTCTCTTATAGTGTCCGTTGAGCCTTTTTCTTGTCCGTTTGGTGATTTTTTCTAGCAAGTACCTGTGTGTGTATATATATATATATATATATATATATATATATATATATATATGCATATTCGATTTCCATTGTATAGTTGTTGTCATCGAAACCATATATTTGATTTCCTAACAATCCCCCCTTTTTGATGATGATAGTACAATGTACTTATATATAACTTTATAAGTCTTCCCCTGAATATGTGTTTTCCATTATTTATTGTGCTTTTTATCATTTCTCCCCCTTTGGCATTATCAAAAAGAACTAATAATTTTTAACTCTAGACATCATGTTCGTATCGTTTAGTATTTGCCAATTGTTGTACGGTTACATGAATATACACAGAAATAACACACCAAAAGCAATCTTCATTAATCATACTAATCAATTACATGCATAGATTTTTTATCATTTTGATACAAAAGATGGAATCCTAAAAAAACCTAAGGAATTTTTGGGAAGCTTTATCTTGATCATCTCCTTCATCTTCATTCTTGGAAGAGATAGCTTGTTTTTTTAGAGATGTCGGAGTGTGTTCGAGAGGTTCTTTTTCCTTGTCAAAAAGTTTAGAATTTTTTTGAAGGAGGAAGAGAAGGCACTGGAGTCTTTAGAAGGTGGTGTAGGACCACGAACCCCTTGAAGAACCTCTTTTAGAATGGATAATGTAGTTGAATGCGATGCTTGAACTATGGCTAGGCGTGAAGCAAAAGACGTTTCAAAACTATCGATGCGCTTAGCCAATAATTTTTCATTTCGAGATAAAATAAGCCGATTTTGAAGAGTTAAGTCACGAATACTCTCATTTGGATTCGTCTCAGTGCGAGTCTTCAAATGTCACCTTGGCATGTATAATCAAATGGTGCAGGAGGATGAGGAGTATTCTTGCGATGTTGCTCTACCTCTTGTGATGGTTCAGGTTGTCTTTGAGGTAGAGGCCTAGCTTGTTCGGCTTGACGATGTTGCATCCACTCTTCAAATGATATAAAATCCGGAGGATTTTTCGGTAACTGCATTAGAGAGAAAAAAAATTTGGACGAATATTTTGGAGAAATCTCTTCAAAGGTTGATAAATATGAATGGACGTTGTGAGATCACAGAAGATGCATGATGTATGTAGGGTATATGATGGATGGGCGAGATCGAGTCAAAAAATGTTTGAGCTTGTAAAATATAATTTTTGCCCAATTAATCCTTGTTCCACTGAATATAGCATATAGAGTCTTGTGCTCTAACTCTGTGATTTGCTCATGACTACCAAGGCGAGGAAGGATAGTGTTGATAATCATTCTAGTGAGAAGTCTCGCCTTAGGTCTTAGGTATTTTGATGCAAATCTAGGCATTTCATCTTTCCATATTTGATGTATGATATTATCTCTCAGTTTGAGACGCATGTCCGAAATATTATATAAATCTTCGCCGGAGTAGGAATAAACGAGAGTTCGTCCTATGATCCTAAAGTAAGTTTAATTGTGTTGCCGTAAACACTTGGCCATAGCCAATTATCATCGTTGTTAGTGTTCTAAACTGCTGTGCAATCTAAATTAGCATGGAAAAGAAATGTGGCTAGCTGATCGATTTGGATATTATTGGGATTGAAGAAAATCAATGTTTCTAATCCAGCACTTCTGCACATTTCATCCAAATCATACATTGGGAACTTTAATAAATTATAAAATGAACCTATATGGGGCTTCTTCGTTTGAATATCCTCGTGTCTCAAATGTGGTGCACGATTCATCTATCGCTCAATTTGATCGTCAGAGCAAACTTGCGGGTTGGATGAAGTAGCTTGGTCTTACTTTCGCTTAGAGATTTTAGGGTTTTTCGTGTTAGGAGCCATGAGATTCGAGCGTTTTTGAAGGAGAAAGCAAGTTTGAGTAGAAACGAAATGAAAATGTAAGTGAGAAAAAGTGAAAAAATTGACGTTAGCAAGGTTCTTAGGAGAGTCGATTGAATTTCAAATGTCTAGAAGGTGAATCAGATGTCTGATTTAACCTAGTTTGAAGACAGTAAATAGAATCAGACGTCTGGTTGTTGGTGGCAAACGTCTGAAATAAATCCATTTGTAAATTTTGAAAGGCAGAGAGTTTTATCAGATGTCTGGAAGTAAAATCATACATCTGGAATAGGCCGAAGTGTAATTTTTTTAGGACAGATAGTTTTCTCAAATGTCTAGATATAATATCAGACATTTGGAAATGATCTTAAGGAGGCAGAGACTTTGTTCTGACGTCTGGTCAGTAGTGCAGACGTCTGAAATAGGCTTGTTTGTATTTTTTTATTAGGCATAGATAATTTTCAGACGTCTGGAAGGTTATATTAGACGTCTGATATATGCATGATGTTTAAAAATTTGAATGTGATACAAGAGTGTCAGACGTCTGGGGGCATTGTTCAGACGTCTAAAATGGCCAGTTTGTCTTAAAATAGCCTAATTTTGAAATGTGTTGCTTATTTTTTGAGAGATTTATTTTATTAAAACATATTATTATTATTTGTGAAAAAGAATACAATTATACTTAGATAAAAATACAACGAGAATAAGAAAATTTATTAGGATGAAGATGGAGCATTGCGATCTTTAGAGGTCTGGGATATGTCCATTCGAATTTGATAGTTAAAGGTTTTATTTGAAATCCGAGTTTGAAATCAGACGTTCGGGATATGTTTCAGACGTCTGATACTTTATATACTTTTGAATATAGCAATAGATCAGACGTTTGAGTGCAATTGTCAGACGTCTGGTTCAGCCTGTTTGTTGTTCCTGAGAACTGTTTCAGACGTCTGGCTTGTGCACCCAAACGTCTGATATTGTGCATATCAGTTTTTGTGCTCGTTTTCTTGTGCTTCTTTGTTCCTATCAACTTGTAGTCTCTTGTAGTGTCCTTTGAGCCTTGTTCTTGTCTTTCTAGTGATGTTGTTCTAGCAAGTGCCTGTATATATAAATATATATGTATATTCGATTTCCTTTGTATAGTTGTTGTTACTGAAACTAAAGATTTGATTTCCTAGCAGTTTGGACCTAAGATTTACACTAGCGCATTTGGAAGATGTGCCAGTGTAAATTCTAAGTGGTGCATTTCACAAATGTGCCCGTATTTTTTTAAAAAAAAAAGGCCAGCTCATCGCTGAGGTGGCAAAACTAGCCTACAATTGCAAATAGTTTTGCCTATTTATGTCAACACTTTTAAAAACCACTCTCTTTTGAAAATTTATCTTGAGAGATTTTGAATGGGCTGAAAATTATCTTGTTATTACAATTGAAACTGATGCAAGATGACATATATTCATGTATTCTCGGCTATACATATAATATATAATGCTGGTTGTTTTAAAAAGTCAAAGGAAGAACAACAGTATAGTGCAATCAAAATTACATTTCTAGCCTTGAAACCCTTGTTATATAATAGCCATACATTAATTATTTATCTGGTTTCTCTATTTTAGCCCTTTGCTTTGAGCTAGGGCTTCTCTCCCGTCCCCAAATCTCTGCAGCCACCTCCTTTTTCTTCAAAAAGACCTTGTCTTTGGTTGTTGATAAGATGATTGCTTCCCGATTTCAAGCAAGCGTTTTCTTTTTATCTTCAATTTTGCTGTCGAGAATTCTGATTCTCAATTCTTCTCTAAGTCGACAATTTTTTTTAGCCGATAGTGCTTTCGTAAGTACATCAGCCCTTTGGTAAGAAGCAGGTATGTGACTTATGCTAAGTTTTCCATCTTTAACACATTCACGAGCAAAGTATAGGTCGAGCTCCATATGCTTTGTTCGTGAGTGTAATATCGGGTTTGCAAATAAGGAAATAAAACTGAGATTAGCACACCAAATCATTGATTTTCTGTCTATATTGACTTATAGCTCTTTCAATAGAGATTCTAGCTATATAATTTCAGAGGTAGCACTAGCTAAGCTGCGATAATCTAATTCAGTGTTAGAACAAGATATAGTGGGTTGCTTTTTCGAATACCAGGATACTAGATTTTATTTAAAGTAAATTAAGTATCTTGTTGTCGATCTTCTATCGTCGGGATTTGATGCCCAGTCAGCATCTGAGAAACCAGTGATTAAGACTGTCTTACTTGATTTTAGCATCAGTGCATGACTTAAAGTTCCATTTAAGTATCTGAGAATTCTTTTTACGGCCTTCCAGTGCTTGTTTAATGGTTGATACATGAATTGACATACTTTGTTTACACTGTATGCTGATTCTGGTCTTGTTATGGTCATATACTGTAGAGCTCCAACAACATTTCTATATTCACTTTTATTTGTAATCGCTTAATATCTGTATTTTGATAAGTGAAGATTGCTTGTCATAGGTGTTGGTAGAGACTTTGCTTCACTCATTTTTGTTTTGGTAAGTAATTCTTTAATATACTTTGTCTAGCTTAGATGCATCTCTGGGTTTGAAATTTTATTCACTTCTATTCCAAGAAAATAATTGAGTTGTCCCAAGTCTTTGACTGAGAACTTTTCATCTAGAAATTAAATAACATGCTTTGTTTCTTTCTTACTGTCACCAGTAATTAAGAAGTCGTCAACATAAACCATGATATATGTTGTTGTGTCTTTGTTGATTTTGATAAAAAGAGAAGTATCTGACTTTGCTTGATTGTACCGCAGATGAATGAGTATAGTTTTCAACTTGTCATACCATACCCTTTGAGCTTGTTTTAAACCATAAATTACCTTATGGAGTCCGCATACCATATTATCTTTGCTTGCATGTTTAAATTCAGGCGGCTGTTCCATATAAAGCTCTTCCTGTAGTTCATCATTTAAAAAGGCATTGTTCACATCTAGCTGTTTGATATCCCATGCTTTGTGCGGTGCTGTAGTTAATATTACTCTTATAGTTGTTGGTTTGACCACTGGAGAGAATGTCTCATTGAAATCGAACCCATACTGTTGTGTGTAAACTTTTGCAACAAGTCTTGCTTTGTATTTATGAATGGTTCCATATGGATTTTTATTACACTTGTATTTCCACTTACAGCCTATTGTATTTTTTTGTTTTGGTGCTGGAACAATGCTCCAGGTCCTGTTCCTCGTTCGTGCATTGTATTCATCAATCATTGCTTATTTCCATTCGTCGTTTTGATAGCTTGTTCATATGTTTCTGGCACTGAGTTGGTGGCACAAGTTGTATATATCTTTGGCTTGAATATTCCACTTTTATATCTTGTTATCATATGATGCTTCTATCTAGTAGTTCTGGTTTTGTAGTGACTTTTTTGAACTTGATTGATGTTCATGATCTTTACTTCTGGATTTTTGACTATTTGTATTTGTTGGAGATTAAGTGAGATGTTGGAATAATTCAGAGGTGGCTTGACCTGGTCCACTGTTTGACACTGTGAGTTGATCATCTGAATTATTCTGACCTCTTTCAGTGAGCTCCTGGCTTTTAATGCTGTTGTATATTAGTATGAGTGGAATTGACATAGTTGGATTGTGAACCTTTTGTGCTGTCTTTATCATGCTACTTTTAAAAATAAATACACTTCATTAAACATAACATGTCTTGACACAAATAGTTTTCCATTGTTGTCAAAACATTTGTATCCTTTTTGATTCACTCCATATCCTAGAAAAGTGCATGGAATGGACTGCAATTTAATTTATGAGAGTTATATGGTCTCAAATGAGGTAAGCACAGACAACCAAAAATTCTTAATGTTTTATAGTCTGGTCTTACATTGTATAGTACTTCCATTAGAGTTTTGCCCTGCAAATTTTTTGTAGGTAGTCTGTTAATTAAATAGACTGTAGTTGAGAAAGCATCGTGCCAAAATTTTAAAGGAAGTGATGCTTGTGCTAACAATGTAAGACCAGGTTTTACTATGTATATGCTTCCTTTGAACTAACCCATTTTGCTCAGATTTATGAGGAATGGTCACTCTTTGAATTATTCCCTTCTTTTGAAGAAATTTTTTGAGTGGCTTGAATTCAGTGCATCCATCAGTTTGGATTATTTTTAACTGTTGATTTGTCTGCTCCTCAACCAGACTTATGAAACGAATAACTGTATTGCATGTATTGGCCTTTGATTTCAGGAAATAGATCCATGTGTACCTATAATAAGCATCTACAAAGTAAATATAATAATTAAATCCATAGTTCGAGTTTACAGGTGTAGGCCCCCATAGATCTATTGCAAATCAGTTGCAAAGGCCTTTTATATTCAGACTGGCATAGCGAAAAAGCCGATTTGTGACTTTTTCCAATTTGACAGTAAGTGCAAATATAAGAAACATGTATATTACTAATTTGAATTCAATTATCATTCAATATTTTCTTTACAATTTTTACACTTGGGTGGCCTAACTTTGAATGCCGCATACTGAAATCACTTCTACTACTTTCTGTATATGATTCAGTTAGATAGCACTATTTTCTTGAATTATTGAGGTCATTGATGTTTGATGGATTGAATCTGTATAGACCCCTGTAAGTCTCACCCTGCAACAAAGTTTGTTTGGTTTCAATATCCTTAATTATGCAGTGTCTTGGGTAAAATTCAAAGAACAGATTATTATCATGTGCAAATTGCAACACACTAATGAGATTTTTCCTTATTTTTGAAACACATAAGAGATTATTCAGATGTATATTTTCTGTCCAGTAATCTATGCTCTACCGGTGTGTGTGATATTAACACTAGTGCTATTACCCATACAGATAGATTGATTACCTTTATATTCTTTATTCCCAAGATTCAAGTTTTGTAAGTTGTTGGTTACATGATGTGTTGCACCAGAGTAAAGATACCAGCATTCATTCCGAATGACTTTACATCTTGCTATTTCACACATGTTTAGGTTATGTGTACTTTGATCATCAGATGCACCTTTTGATTACATACTAGCTAAATTTGCATTTCCACCATAGCATCTCTGAGCATTTGTGTTTTGAGATGTATTGTAGTTAGAATCAAATCTAAAATACCACTTGCTTACAATCTGTCCAACTTTTTCACAGATTTGGCACTTTGGTCTGTTATTATTGTTCATCTACCTCTTCCCTAGCCTTTGGAATTTGCATTTCCTCTCTGAAAAGTCTGATTTCCTATTTTATTGGGATTTCTGTTTCTGTTTCTGTTGCTTGAAGTATAGTTCCCTGAAATATCTGAATCAACTGGTTTCTTAAATTCTATCCTTCCTTCATGTGCAGGAAGTATTGAATAAACATCTTCAATAGATGATGTAGTCCTTTGTGATGAGATTATCTAACATAGCTTCATACTCTTCACTTAAACCACTTAAGATAATCAAAACCTGTTCTGATACAGGGATCTTGTGTCTTGCTACTCAAGAAGATCACATGTTTTATTAATTTTTGAAAGATATTCACCCATGGATTGATTTTCCTTTCTTATACTATGAAGTTTCCTTTTATGATGCATTACCTTTGCTACAAATTGAGAATTAAAGATTCTTTCTATTGTTGAACATATTCTATATGCTGTTTTACTTTCTATAACCTGTGGCAATAGTTTCATGCTTATTGCTGATAATAACCATGAACAGATCAAGCTGTCCTGTCTTTGATACTTTGTGAATTCTGGATTGCTAACAGTCTTGTTTTATTCATTAGTTATGAATCTTGGTGGAATAATGTGAGTGCCGAGAAGACAATCCTCAAGCCCATAGCCCTTGATTGCAGTTTCAACTTGTACCTTCCAAAGAAGAAAGTCGTCTTCTTCCAAATGAGATGTAATCAATTTGCTTTGAGTGCTAATAATGGTTTTGATGAGGCTTTCAGTTTCTGATTGATCAAGATTGGGTGTTTCTGATGTTGTTGAGATTTCTCCCATGATGAAGCTTGAATGCCAAATGGAGAATCAACAGATAAGATAGCTGAGATGGAGAGGAATGGTATCTGTTGGGTAATGGGTATTCAAGAACAGATTTAGAAGTCTTCAAGAAGAGGTAAGTGCAGTCACTTACCCAAATGATTGAATTGATGATGGGTTTTTCAGGCACGACACCTTCTTTGATGATTTTTCGATGATTTTCTAGAATTTTGAATTTGAATTTGTGCCTCTGTTTGAATTAGGTATAGCCTATCTTATTTTTAAAGAATTCTGAGGCGAGGTGCCACTTTGATTCAGAGACCAAATCAAATTCAAATATTAGATGATGAATTTCACAATTCTGATGAGATCTTTAATATCTAAAATATCAGATGATGAATTCTCTGATGATATTCAGATTTGAATCAATATGCCATTAGGCTGAATTGAAGTTTGGCTCTGATACCAAATTAAGTTTTTGATATTTGAGAGATTTTGAATGAACTGAAATGATCTTGTTATTGCAATTGGAAATAATACAAGATGATATATATTCATGTATTCTTAGCTGTACAGATCATATATAACGCGGGCTATTTTACAAAGTCAAAGGAAGCACAACTATACAATACAAGCAAAATTATATTTCTAGCCCTAAAACCCTTGGTATATAAACTTTGAGACGTAGTCTTTCATTCATTATTTGTCGCATTTCTCTATTTCTTTGTTTTAAGTGTAAGTCGGGATTTAAATTAGGTCACTACTCATTTAACATTACATCGAACAAATAACATTATCCCCTAGTTCATTTAATTTCAATCTTTCAAACGTGATACCTTTTATACATTAATTGGACTTAAGAATTGCTTTTACTATTAAATCGTAAATTTAATAAATTTTCTAATAACATCCATTATTGATATCTAGAAATAAAATTTTGAAATCATAATTTATATACCATTTTAAGCTGCATTAAAAAAATACGTTTATAATTGCTAAGAAAATTTTATTCAATTTTTTCTCCATTTATGTTATGCAGTAATAATTTTGATTGCACATAGCAGTTTTAGCTACATTAACAAAATGTAGTTATAACTAAATTAAGAAATTTTAATTCAATTTTTGGTTCCATTTAGGCGATGAACTAATAATTTTAGGAACATTTAGGTTATGTAGTGATAATATGTATAAACTGCTGGTTGGGTTAACATGTAGCTCCTTAATACTACTCAATAGTTGAAGTTTGCAGTATGTTGCGTCACTTAGTAAGCAACCAGATGAAGGAGTAATTCATTTGTAATGGTATTACTCTTCTTTTATAAGTAGTCTAATTGATTATAAGGCTCTAGTTAAATTATATTGATTTTATATAGCAACATCTTGTGATCATTATAATAAGTTATTCTTTCAAAAGGAAAAAATGTTTCCTTTTGACACTATGTTTTGATTTTATTTTATTTTCATTCCTTGGTTTTGAGCAGATTTTCCCACAAATGTATATTACACATAGGACATATGCACGTGACAGTGGATTAAAAGTAAAAGCACTTTGAAGTATTAGTTAGTGACATCCATTGAAACTTCATACACTACTTGAATAACTTATATAATGTATTCTAAGCTATAGCTTATTTTATTCAATTCTAATATTCAATTCAAATGATGTAGTTACAATTTAACCGCATTAAGAAAATGCAGTTAAATTTAAATGCTTTAAGAAAATGCAACTATAATGTAATAATATTTTTTGAATTAATTTAATTATATTTATCTGAGGCAGCAATAATTTTGGCCCCATTTGATAATTTTATTCAATCTTATTGCACTTTATAACTTAAAATGCATTAGAAAATGCAATTCATTATATTTGATCTTAATGCATAAATTAGTTTCATTAAGAAAATACAGTTATAACTATAAATATATTGCATGTATAATTTTAATTTCATACCATATGTGTAATTGACTTTTTAACTGTATGTTTATTAATTTTTTAATATAGTGGTTTGAATAATGCAATTATATTTGTATTTGAATGATGTAGTTTTAAATATATTGTTTGTATGGAAAAGATACATTTATAAAAAATTAAACACTAGATGTTTACATATGCATAACATATATCATTTAGAAAAATCATAAAATTTGCGATTTAATAGTGAAAACGGTTCGTTAGTACGATATTTCTACAAAAACTTGATGCGTTTTAAATATTGAAATCGATTAGAATATTAATATGGATATGAGAATAACATGTGATTCCAAAAACAATGCATGGTAGGAGACTTAATTTATATAAAATTACAAGAGAGGATATTTTGTATTAAAATTATTTGTAGTTATGCCTAAATCCCCTACTTTAAATTTAATTAAAGTTTACCAAATCATTAATAAGCTATTTGTTCTTTGTTTTCAAAGCATTAATTTGGTATCATTTGAAAAGTTCGGTTTTTGGTTTAAAATTTGAATTTCATTTTGTTTTTTAAAAGAAAATAAGTTTAACTGAAAATTTTAAAAGATTTGAAAAGTAATGTTCAAATTTCTCTTTGAAACTATAACCTGCCATGTGTTTTATATCTTTTGATGGTCAAAAACTGGATATTAAGCTTTCATGTTCCATTACTCTCCTACGAACTTTTCAAATGAAGAATGTATATTTTGATTGGATTTCATGTCGGCTCTACAATTTTCAGTTTGTATACACATTTTATATTCTTAAACCAGACAATTTATTTTAATATTTTGAATTTTTTATCATGTTTTGCAGATTGATACAATAAATATAAAAATATCATACCTAGAAATTCTTATATAAGTTTTAATAAACATAAAATTAAAAAAATTCAATGTAATTGGAATAACTGTATAACTTCTACCTAACTATTTTTTATGTAAAACTAAGATATATCAATAAAATCCATCAAATGCATTTAATAAGCACCACAAAAACTGGCTATGAATTTGTATAAGAGCAAAAAGGCTCAACCAAGAATTGAATACTACGATCCATCAAGTGCATCCCAAAAGCACCACCAAAACTGGTTAGAGATTCAATAATTAGTCCTAATCTTATAACTAAGTAATCAATCAAGTGCATCTCAAAAGCACCACCAAAATTGGTTATGGCTATAATGAGGATTAATCTCAAAAATGTTAATAGAATCCATGCATCTCATAAGCACCACTAAGGTTAAGTATGGTTAATGAAGATCATAATGTTCAAAATCATGAGTTTTACAAATGAATCCATCCAGTGCGTCACAAAAGTACCACCAAAAATGGTTATTGATTCAAAAGAGAAATTAACCAAAAGCACTAAAATGGAAGGAAAAGAGTAATTTGTGGCTTTGCTTAACCACTAATGGGTATCCACCACATTTTCCTCTATTCTAGGATTTAGTCCTATTTCTCTTAAAGATTCAAGGACTAATATCCTTGACAATCATTTAGTAAATAATCCATCAAGTTCATTTCCAATATTACATGTACCATTGAGATTGCTTCTTTCACCAATTTTTGGATTGTTTTAGGTCCAAAATAGACGTGGCTTCTCTTTCCATTATACACTTTTATAGCAATTCCAACATTCATAGGTAGGGTTATTAGAGTATCTGCTCATATTTTAAGTAACAGTACGTTTAATAATTTAAGAGAAACATAGTACTTCCTTTAAGTTTGATGCATACGTCATTTGGTAAATGTATAGTATATTGGTTATATGTATAGTATATGCCTTATTTGCTATGATTGCTTAGTGTACATATTTTGTTTGTGTTTTATGTTACGAATAGATGGCTTTTGTGTAGTTTGAGTTATCTACTTGTTTGCTAATTTCAGGATGAAATTCTTTTAAGAGGGAGAGAATGTAACGACCCCATATTTGATTCCTTATATATGGATATTTAATTATATTTTTAATAGTTAAATAATGGATGTTATAACCCAGATAAAATCCTTTAAAATAATAATAGATGATAGTGAAATCATTTTCAAATTTGTTCACAAAATATTTAGTTGCAAGAAAGATTGAAAATGTGTCCGGAATTTGTTTTTTTCGAATTTTCAATTTTTCATCGTCTGAAAGTTGTTGGAATTGTTGTAACATTTTAAAATACACTTTCATACATTTATGAATATCTTTGACATGGAAATGCACATGGGAATATGCATGTACACCTGAGTATGTATGCATATATGATAAGGTATGATATTCTTATATATATGTATATAATATAATATAAAGATTCCACCTTAGAAAAAAGTACAAAAGGAAGACAAACATGTTTGTTTTGATTTAATAGAAGGAGGCTAGGGAGGATAGAGTTTCGATGAGGTGTAGGTGAGGATGAGGTGGCTGTATTTGTGTAGAGGGCAAAGTACAAGGGGGTAGTTTGGTAATTTAACTTATTAACATTTTATAAATGAAATTTCTTGAAGTTCTTTTTTCACATTTTCTCATTCTCCTTTTCACTTTACAACTTCTTAAAGCTTGTGAAAATGTTTTCATGGCTTCTTAAAAATTTATTATGTCGTAAAATCCATTCATTTCCACTTTAAATCTCTTATGCAACTTGTTTAAAACACTTCTACATCCTCTTTTTCACTTCTCTTTCAAGATCAAGCCTATCCCCACCTATATTAACCAAGGCCATACCCTTTAGTGCTTATGGTCGAACCATGTTGCGCTTAGGCTAAGCACATTTCCCAAGTTTCAAAGCAAAGCTCAAGTCATTCCATAGGATTCATAAATCTTAAGTCTTTTTGCAAAAATTTGAAAAGATTTAGTTTAAACTGGGTGAGTAAATTCTAATATTTTTGGGAAAGAACTTACTTTTGTATATATGTTATTGTATGGCTATATATGTGATATTTATTGTATGAATTATAGCATGGTTTGGATGTGTATGCATGTGCTAATTTGTGGTTAGTATTAGAACTTGAATTCAAAGACTAAAGTGACGCATTGGGTTATAAAGTTGTGATTCTGGGTTATGCTATGGAAATGATATGCTATGTATGTGTAATCTTAGATTTTTGGTTGGATTGTTATGGATGTTAGTACTTGGAAATGTCGAAAGGGATTGAGATCCTTTTAAAGTTCGATTCATGTTATTTAGCTTTTGATTTAATAAGCGTTTCAAAAAGAAAACAAATAAAGTTCCTAACTTTGAATTACGGTTTTCGAAATTGTTTTTAAAACAATATTTTCAAAAGTAAGGAAGGTAATAGATGAGGTTTGGATAATAGCTTAGAAAGTGATTCTAAGTTATGGCATCCATAGCGATAGTCACTATGGATGTAGCCCGGAAATATACTATTTTTAAGCTTTCTTTTAAAATTGTTTGAAAACCATTTCATACTTAATTAGAGATTATAAAACTAAATTAACTCTTAATTAATGAGTTTAATAATTAATTTATTTATTAAAAATAATTGTTAGTTAATTAAGTAAGTAATTTAATCATTTGTTGTTTATTAAGAAAGTTTTAATTGATGATTAATTAAGTTAAGAGGTAATTATTTTGAATTAAAATCAGATGTAATTATTTTAATTTATTTATTTAATCAAGTTAATTATTTTTTAAATTAATTATTCAATTAATTTTTAATTAATTATTATTTAATTAAGAGTTATTTGTTTATTTTATTATTAATTAATTAGGGTCTAAATTAAGATAAATGTTTATTAAATAAATTTTAATTATTTATTTAATTTTAACTAGTTAGGGTTTAACTATTATTTAACTAGAGTTTAATTTTCTAATTAATTAGGGGTAAATATTAGTAATAAATTAAGGCTAGCTAAAATTAATTAAGGTTTAAACTTTGATTTAAGCATGAATAATTAAGGATTAATTAAGCTTTAATTTATGATTTAATGATGATTTATTTATTATTTTAAGTCATTTTAAACTCCAACAGTTCTTTATTTTAAATCAACTTTCTTCTCTCACTAAATTATTTTTAAACCAAATGATCTTTTGTCCATGCCATTAAGTGGCCAAACAAATTAGAATAGTTAGAACAAAAGGTTGACACATTTAATTGGAAGTAAATCGATTTGTATGAATCACAAATACCGCATTTCGAAAATGTGATGAATAAAAGGGGTTAATTTCGACATGCGAGTCATGATAATTTAAGCATATGGAATATATTTCCATATGTAAATCTTTACACCCTGATAGTGGAGTTGTCCACTATTACCCAGTGTCCTGATCCGGCTATGTTGGACTGATTGCGCAAGACAGATTCGTCTGTTGTCAAGAAGGATGCCATGAAGCAACGACTATGGGACACAGAAGTAGAGCTCAAACAATTATAAGAAGCTCAGATTGAACGGAGTTGGTAGATAGGTGACGGGCCTGTTATAAATATGGAAATTACCTTAGACAGACAAGTGATCGGCATATCAGGGTAGAATACTAGGGATCGGTATGTTCGGTTATGCTAGTGGATAAGCATGGTCGAAGTAATGAAGGGATCAGCATAGCTGATAGTCCTTGGCTCGGCTTAGATAGTTTTTAGAGGGATCGGCATAGTGTAATGGAGTAAGAGGGATCAACATGTTAAGTAATAATAGGGATCGACATGACAGGTCTTCAGATGGATCGGTATAATATTCTTGAACAAAAGGATCGGCATAGTCTTATAGAGGTGGAGGGATCGGCGATGAACTATGGAACCAAAGGGGTCGGCATTATGTATCACATGGTATAAGCGTGTAATGGGGTCGGCATTATGTATCACATGGTATAAGCTTGTAGTGGGGTCGGCATATGAAGTTTAGAGTTATATGGAAGGGTTTGGCAGGAATGCTTTCAAAATTAACCAATGAAGGGATCCGTACTGATCCCTCTCCATTGGGATTTGGGCCTAGCGCACCCTGTGGGGCACATATGGATGAGGAGGTCCTATTAGCCAAAGTTTCAAAGAGATTGGTGGTCGCCTTCACCTATAAATACTAGCCTAAGGGGCCATTCTCAGGATCTTTATACTACTGGTAACATAGCTCTTTTTATTATAATCAACTCTCTTCAATACTCCAATATTTTATGTTGTTTGCTACTGTAACCAAGATTATAGTGAATCAATAAAGAGAATATTCAAAGTGGATGTAGGCAATCGATGCCGAACCATTATAAATCCTGTTATTCTTGATTTCTGTTTTGATTTGCTTATTATTTTGCTATATTCCTCTGTTTAAGTTTAGTATTCTTCATTTACTTCTCTATACAAACTATTTCTTGGGTGTTTGTAGCCAATTTGGTTACAAACATTTTGTTTCTTTCATTGAGAGTCTGATTCTCCGCAATTTACGATCCCCTTTGTTGCTACTGACTTGAGCAAATCCCTCGAAGGCAATTTATAAACATCTTCAAAAGCTTGTAGATACTACTCATATTTACTAGAACCTAAGCAAGGAAATCGATAATGGTGAGACATACTAGATCAACTTCTCAGAATGTGGATGGGAATGAAACTGCCAGCATTCGATAAGGAGCCCCAAGCAACCAACCTGCAAATCTTAATGTGGAACCTGCTGAAGTCCAGAACCCTGTCGATTCTATAACTAGAGCTGAATTTAATGACTTGATGAGGGAGTTGATGGAAATTCATAGACCTCTGAATGAACAAATTTTGACTAATGCCAAACTAATGAACCAGATTGCTCAACAACAGCATGGAAATGCTAGAAGGGATCACACTTCTTACTCATCGTCGAAGAGTTCAACCTCATCAGATGAATATCACAAGCATAGGCATCGTAGGGTAGAAGGAGAATAGGCAGAAACATCAGAGCATCGTTTGGCAGACCACTATGGTCTGCTAAGACTGATTGGTGTCGATCCCTCTTTCAAAGGAGGGATTCTCTCGCAACACATGGGGAATCAAGCAGGAGCTATTTTCGAAAGCTTGGATGCTGGATTTCAACTAAATGATGACCAACTACCCCACCGAAACGACGATGAGATGAATGCCTAAGGTGCACATTAAGAGGATGGTGGACTAAGAAGGCATGAAATGGCCTGTAGACATCAATCGGACCATTCACGTAAGGTGGAGCATGACCACCTCTTGCCACCACGCATCCAAACACCAAATTTGTCGACAATGGTCAGAAAATTGGTGAGAGAGTACCTGGGTTTGAAAAATGATGACTGGGGAATTTTGATGAACCATACCTTATTTACCGATAATGTTTTGCATGTGGAATATCTGAGAAGGTTCAACATGCCTTCAATGCCTGCCTTTGAGGGAAAGACCAACCCCAAGCAACACATTGTGAGGTCGAATGGTTGATGGATTCAACAAGAGCTGATGAAGCGACCAAATGTAGATGTTTTCCTATAACCCTCTCTGGAATAGCGAAAATGTGGTTTACAAGACTACCCCACAATCGATTTCAAGATTTGATGAACTAGCAACTAAGTTGTGGAGCAGTTTCAAATCCACGCTACTCATCCTAAAGATGTGATGTCACTTTCCAACGTAATCCAGGCTCTAAGGGAATCGTTGAAGGACTATCTGGAAAGATTTTAAATCGCCTCTACTAAAGCAAGTAACCCATATGACCATGCTGTACTTATTGCCATGACAAGAGGGTTTGATTTGGAATTTGAGTTTGGCGATTGGCTAGTTGGAAAACCGCCAACCACATTGGAGTACTTCTATTCAAAGATATCTCAGTTTTTAAAGAAGGAGGAAGCCAGGTCTTCTAGCAAAAACAATGTCATGGGACAAAGAGGAGAAGTAGTACAAAGCAACATAGCAATAAAGCAGTATGATGAGAGTTTCGGAGAAGTTTAGGTCAATGTTCAGAACAAGCCAAATCAATAAAAGAGAAATGGAGATAGGATCCGAGACCAGAAGAGGAACTCTGGTAGACCAAGTCCTAGGATTCCAATATATGATAATTACATACCTCTAAACACATCCCTGGAGAATATTTATCTATCCGTTTGTAATACCATTCAATATAAGAAGCTGCATCCAAAGAACTCGACGGAGACACAGAAATAGACTAGAAAGTATTGCCGGTTTCACGACTTTTACGAGAACAATACTAATGTGCGTAGGCATCTCCAGGATGCTATCAAGTAGTTGATTCGGGAAAAGTAATTACAACAGTTTGTGAGAACTCCGCAGGATGGCTGACAAGGGACATCTAACCCCAATCGAGGAAAGCTTCGCGTAGGGCTAAGGAGCCTGTGCCGACCGATGAGAGACTAGTGATAAACAAAATTGTTGGAGGACTGCACCTTTCAGACAAGTGTTGGTAAGAAATGGAGCACTATGTTAGCGCAATAACGCATGTGGACTTTTGAGTATTGTTCAAACACGGAGGACGGAGCTCTGATGATATAGTGTTCAGAAGCAGGGATGCAGATAATGTAGAGACACCTACAATTGACCTGATGGTCATTTCTGTCATGATTAGCCTTTCTTTGGCGAGGAGGATTCTAATTGATTGTGGAAGTTTGGTAAACATTATTTTCAAAAAGGAATATGACCAAATGAGAAAGGTGGCTAAAGACTTGAAAATATCTAAAGCTCATATACATGGTTTCAATGGGGTTTCGACTGAGGCTGTTGGTTATATGGAGTTGCCTGTTCAATTGGGGGAAGGTGAATATAGGAGTGGTCGATCCTACCGCTCATTGTTTTGGATGTTGATTCACCGTACAATGTTTTTCTGGACCGACCGTCCTTGGCTAAATTTCAGGCAGCTCTTGCCTCATGGTGTTTAACTTTAAAGTTTACCACTGATAATGGTGTAGGAGTGGTTCATGTTGATAAGGCAACTGGATGTGCCTGTTATGTGGCTGAGTTGAGGGAAGCTCAACGTAAGTAGAAGGGCAAGGGTATGGACAAATCAGTCTGCATCCAAGTCACTGTAGATTGACAATTGGCGCCTAAGCCTTGGATTGGGCGCCGTAGTCGGTTCTATAGAGATGTAGATCTGAGGAATGATGAAGAGAATCCCAAGGAGACCAAGGCTGTGCCAGTTGAGCTGACGATTGGTATCATGTTCAGCCATGATGAACCATCATGGGTCTTGAAGATTGGATCGCAGTTCAGCCCCCTAATGATGAAAGCACTTACTTGTTTTCTCCGAGCGAATCTAGACGTATTTGATTGGACTCATTTTGACATGTGTGAGATCTCACCTGCCATTTCGATCCATGCATTGAACATTGACGTTTTGATGAAACAAAAAAGGCAAGGCATGGATCTAGAGACGTCCGTCGCCCTTAAAGAGGAGGTGGATAAACCGAAAGTCAATGGGTTTATTCACGACCCCTTTATCCTGAATGGATATTTATTCCCATTTTGGTGAAGAAGATGAACAGGAAATGAAGAACATGCATCGACTATTCAAATTTGAAAAAATCATGTCCTAAAGACAGTTTACCCCTTCTAAGGATTGATCAGCTAGTTGATTCAACCGCAGGACATGAATTGTTGTCTTTTATGGATGCATACTTGGGGTATAACCAAATCTCGATGCACGTCCCCAACTAGGAACACACCAGCTTTGTTATGGATGTAGGTTGTATTGTTATAGGTGATGCCGTTTGGAGTGAAGAATGCCGGAGCAACTCATCAACGCTTAGTTAACCGGATGTTTATATATCAGATTGGGAGGACAATGGAAATCTATGTATATGATATGCCCATGAATTCATGACGACCAAACTACCACATTCGAGACTTGGCGGAGATGTTTGACATCCTCAGCTATTAAAAATAAAAATCAATCCTTTGAAATTTTAATTTGGTGTTGCATCAGGAAACTTCTTGGGCTTTATTGTCAATGCTTGAGGAATTGAAGCTAATCCCGAGAAGATTCAAGATGTTCGAGATATTCAAACACCAAGAACCATTAAACAAGTGCAAAGTCTCAATGGGAAGGTTGCTGCCTTAGGTCGATTTATCTCTAGAGCGACTGACAAATGCATTCCTTTCTTTGATTCGATTAGGAAGGGAAAGAGAAATTTGAATGGATGCAGGATTGTGAAGATGCATTTCGAGCTCTGGTGAATCATTTAGAAAGACCCCTTGTCTTGTCAAAGCCGGTAGATCATGAGGAGTTGTACATTTATTCGATTGAAAAAGGAACGGTTATATGTTTCAGATGTTGGTATCCTTAGGAAGGAAGTTCGTAGGGAATGACATCGATTGAAGTTTATGATTCATCCTTGGGAAACCAAGATGTATCTGGATATGAAGAGAAGTTTCCTTTGGGAAGGAATGAAGAGGGATGTTGGCTTATGGGTATAATAGTGTTTGAACTGCCAGCAAGTAAAAGCCGAACATGAGAAGCCAAGTAGTTTGCTTCAAGCTATGGATTATCCAGTTTGAAAGTGGTACTCAATATCCATCGAAATTATTGACGGGTTGCTAAGATGAACCGAGGTAATGAAAGTATATGGGTCATAGTGGAAAGATTGACCAAGAGTACCCATTCCATTCCAGTTTGGTCGACTAGGACGTCACCTGTTTTGGCTAAGTTGTTTATAAAGAACATTATTAGACTGCATGGAATTCCTAGTGGTATCGTTAGTGATAGAGAAGCTTTGTTTACTAGTGAATTCTGGAAGAGCCTGCAGAGTGTTTTAGGCACTAAGCTCAAGATGTGTACCACATATCATCCTCAGATGGATGGGCAGACAGAGAGTCAACAAGGTTTTGGAAGATCTGTTGAGGGCTTATGTGCTAGATTTTAGTGGTTCTTGGGAAGATCACTTACACTTAATGGAGTTTTCCTATAATAATAGTTATCAGACTACTATAGGAATGGTTCCTTTTGAAGCTTTGTATGGAAGGTCATATAAATCAACAACATGTTGGTTAGAGATTGGAGATAGATTGGTCCTTGGTCTAGATTTGGTGAGAGAGGCGACAGAAAAGATCGAGTTGATACGGGAAGGAATGAAGGAAGATCAGTCTAGGAAGAAGAGTTATGCAGACAAGAGGCATAAGGACCTAGAGTTCTCAGTTGGAGATAGAGTTTTTATCAAGATATCGTGGATGAAAGGCATGGTTCAATTCAGAAAGACCAGGTAGCTAGCGTCGAGATATATTGGACCATTTCCTATAGCAGAGAGGATTGGGAGACTCGCGTATCGAGTAGATTTACCGAGCAGTTTGGCCTGGGTCCACAATATGTTTCATGTTTCTCATCTTAGAAAGTATGTTCATGATCCAGAAACTACTATTGCTCCGATGCACTAAAGGACTTAGTGGTGGAACCATATATGACTTTTGTGAGGCAACCATTCGTGTTGCAGCAAAAGATGAGAAAAGGCTAAGGAACAAGACAGTCGGGTTGGTGAAAGTTCAGTGGAGCGAAAACGTGAAGGACTGTACTTGGAAGACAGAAGACCGGATTAGGGCTACTTTTCCTGAGTTTTTTTAGATGGTATGTTCTACATAGGGTTTATATAGAATTTGGTTGGCACGCTATACTAGCTTTGCTTGCATGGGCTATATGCTTGTTGTTGTGTCCTTATTGAAATTTTGGCGACGAAATTCTTTAAGATGGGGGAGTCTGTAATGCCCTTGAATTTTAATTAACATCATTCATGATATTTAATTGGATAAGTTAAATAGAATAATGTGAATAATTAGGGAGATGAGATTAATAAATCCAATGGCCCTGTCTTAATGAATGAACTTAAATTAGACTAAACTAAATTTAGAATGAGGAATTTCCAAAGAAATAAACTTAGAAATGGGTCTACATTTCTTAGTAAAAATTTATTCCTCCACCTTAATAAATTTTTACCTTTTCATTCATAACTCCTCACCTACTTTCTACCGGCCATTAAAAGCTCCAAGAAGGGCATAAATTGAAGAAAAAGATAAGGAATTAAAGTTAGGAAATTATCTCATTCTCCAGTCAACTAATCAAGGTGAATAATCATGTTTATCATCTCATTTCTCTCTCTTTGGATCGGCTATAGGTTATACCCAATTCATGTTTGTGTCTTTATTAGAATATAACCATTTAAACTTTTGTTTGGATAGGACATAGGTGTTTAAAATGTTAATGAATAAATTAACATGTTTTTATTTGTTTTGGTTAAGTCATAAGCTGTTTGATCTTCATATTCTTTGAAATTTCAATATGTTGAAGAAAACATATTAATTAGTTTTCTGGAATTTTTCCAGATTTTTCTATGGTGTTTTAATAGTTATATAAAATTATTTAACATACAAGACTTAAATGTTTTGTATAATTATAAAGGAAAAGGGGGCCTTTTCAAATTTATTTAAATTTCCAAATAAGGAAAGTCGGCAGTAATTTTGAATATAAAATTCTAGTAACCAATCAGATTTAGACAAATAAGGCAAGTGGGGTACAAAAAAATTGTTTTGAAGTACAACTTTCACTACTTCAACTCTTTCGGCAAGTGCTTCCCCTTAATTCCAAATCTTCCGACAAGGTCGAAAGGTATCAAACCTTTCGAATAGGTCAAAAATCAATGCACTTGGTATCAGGCGACTAGTACATAGTCAATTGAAAGGGGTCAAAAGGTTTAGGGACAAAAAGTCAGAGCTTTCGTAGGAGATGAACTTTGTTTTGGTTTTAAAGAAAGTTCACCTGCTAGCTTTTGACAAAGAGATTTCGACATTGTCAAATGGTTTAAAATAAAAAGGTTCTGATTAGTTTGCTTTCCTCTTCTAAATGAACCCTTTCGACAAAGTCGAAAGGTTAGCTTTCGATAGGGTCGGAAGCATAGTTGCCGCTTCCAAACCTTTCGACCCAGATGGAGTCAAAGGTTTTGAGTTTCAATAATTTTAAAAGGTTTTGATTTTTGTTGCTTTCGAAAAGTTTATAAATGGTTTTATATCGGGAATACCCTAGGCTTTCGACAAAGTTGAAAGGTGGATCTTTTGACTAGGTTGAAAAGAAACCTACCGACAAGGTGGAAAGGTAGGACCTTTTGACAAGGTCGAAAGATATAACTTTGTGATGCTTTCAAAAGGAAGGCTTCCAAAGAGGCTAACATTGGATGTTTATTTGCTTTCGAATGAGGATTCATTCGAAGTGGTTTAAAGGGCTGTTTTAGCTATTTTTCTTGAAGTAAATTTTTTCTAATTTGAAGGGGTTGCTTTGAAGGGTTATATCATAAAATACTTATTTTGTTTGAATATGTAAGGAAGAGCCTTATATAAATTGGATGTAAATAAACCTTAGGGACACTGGGGTGGGTTTAATGTTTTCTATATATTGTTTAAGGTTACAAACAGAAATATGCTTTCGAAAATATACATTGGGGCTATCAATGTGTTTTTATTTAATTTAACCTAACTGGACCTACCAACGGGAATAGGTTAAACAGGTGGTATACCTTGGAAAAATAAGTAATCAAGGGGATTATGAATTTTTATACATAATCATGGAAATCATGATATTTTAATTGGCCAGGTGTTGGGTTCTTGGTTAACTTAGGAAAACCATAAAATGTGTTGTGGATAGCCCACATCAAATTTTTAAAGTAAAGAATGTTTTGCCAGAGGTGGTTAGCCTCGGTATTTTGCATCCAAGGGTTCATAGTCATCCTAAGAAAAATATGGAGCGTGCAGTTGGATTGCCCACACCAACTTTTATAAAACAATGTACGATGGATAACCTGCATTTATTTTAAATGGATTCGGGACGGATAGTCCTATTAAATTATGAAAGTTAGTCATTTTAAAGATTTTAGAGGGGAACTCTAATAAATTTATTTTAGATGGATCATCTAATATATTGCTTTTAGATAGGATATCTAATAAATGGGTGGATGGGATATCCAATGTATATGATTTATGGCTCATTTATGTTAAGACTAATCATTTTGGGTGTAGGGGCATAGTAAATGATTTGCATGTTTTGTTTCACATACTAGTGAGGGGAAAACCCGCTCCGCTAAGTTGCGTGGTCACACTCGCTATCTATTTATGACAAGAGTTGGTAGGGGATTACTCATACCAAACTTATTATCTGACTCGATGTTTGCGTTTCTCCAAAAACACTTAGGTACTCAAAATAAATTGTAGTAGTATGAGAGTGGGAGACTTTTAGGTTTTTGGACGAATAAGCTTTCGGAGATATGGAAGAAGCAGTATTAGCTATATAGAGCTATTTTGTGTTTTCCGTTGTGATGTACTAAAAACTGTAAAGTTCATATTTATTAGTTCTCTAATCATCATAAGAGGACATCTTCCTATGTTGCTCTTATCATATTTTTTACATGTATATATGATCTGAACGTGGTTAACGTATAGGATTATGTAATTAAATCTTAAATCGTAATTTGCATGAAAGGAGAAATTCTGTTTATTGGAAGTTTAAAAATTTTCATATCCATGTGTTCTTGTGCATCAATATTAATAATGCCGCATTTGATCGGCAAGAAATAACAACTACAAATGACTACAGCATTAGTAGCGGTTAGTTTCGGGCCTAAGAAGGCGGGATGTTACAACATCCGAGCTCTGATCCATGCCAAGATTCCACCCATCATCTTGCTTGTTTCTTTTCCTTGGTTCTGATCTTGGATTTCCTCCTGCCTCTTCTTGTCCTTACTCTTTGTCTCCTTGTTGATTGCCTAGCCATTACTTCCTAAATCCAAGTTCTCAATCTTTCAAATCCAAGATCCTAACTTCCAAATCACTAAGTGCAAGCTCTTTAGTGAAAGCATCAAAATTTTGGCATCACAATTAGCCACCAGCACCCAATTATAAACGAAAGCACCAATATCCAGTCATAGATCATAGATAGTATATGTAGAGAGTATAATATGAAGAATAGCCAAAAATTAAAATGAAAGTAAGTCAAAAGGACAAGATTTATAGTGGTTCAGCTAACTCCGACGTACGTTCACTCCAAAAATTCCTTTTTATTATACTGAAATTTGTTTACAATTACAATTTGGAATTTCAGAATAACAACGTTAGACGGCCTCTAAGTAGAAGATGAAGAGAAGAAAAATGAAAATACTAAAAGAAGATCCCTTTATTCGAAGCCAAGCCTGCTGTATTTATAGGTGAAATCTCGGCTACAGGGCCTTCTCACCTACATGGGCCCACCATAACGGTCTTCGAGCAGACATGTCCATGCTATGCCGATCTGGAACAACTCTATGCCGACCTGAAGCAACACCATACCGACTCGAAATAGAACCCGGAGTGAACCCAATGCCGACCCAAAGTAGAAACCCAAGCAACTCCATGCTGACCCGGAGCAACACCATGCCGACGAATTAGAACCTGAAGCGAATCTTGTTCTGACCCAAAGTAGAACCGAAGCAACTCTATGTAGACCCGGAGTAACAATGCCGTTCCAAAAGCAACACCATGCTGACCCAAAGTAGAACCCGAAGTGAACCCTATGTCGACCCGAAGTAGAATCCAAATCAACTCATCTCTTGCCGAAATCCATATTCCAAGTACCATGCATCGTTTATCCATTAACTGTGTTTAATCCTGAGTTTATATTATTCTCCGTAGTTGATTGTCCATCCTTCCATCTTAACCAAATCCATAATAGTCTAGTCTCGATAACAGTGAAGTCTATTGGGTTAACTCCGCCTATATACTAACTTGCCAAAAGGAGGGTTAACAGTTGCCAATCTGATCGCAATTGAAGCACTTGACGTTCTTCTTCCCGATCACTTCCTTTGCCTTTCTTGTGTGGCATTCATTAGCAAAGTGCCCCTTCAGGTCGCACTTATAACAAACCACCTCAGACTTTCCTTTCTTGACCGCTCCACCTTTCTGAGCACCCTTCTGATGAAAGAACTTCCTCATCTCACCTTGCCCAGCATGGACCTCCTTGGCCTTACTCTTCTCTAGTGTCTCAAAGACATCTCTATAACCACATCACAAGGGCCTCTAATATGAAGCAATGGAAACTTTGCCAACCTAGGCTTCGACCCCCTGATGAACTTTCATTCCTCTTCATCACTGTATCAATAGTGGCATAAGTATACCTTGCCAATTCTTCAAACCTACTAGCATACTCCAAAACAGTCATATCTCCCTGCTCCAGCTCAGCAAACTTTTGGATCAAAATAGAATGCGCCATTACCAATATGAACCTCTAATGGAACCTCCTCTTAAACTCTACCCATGTCATTGTCTCCTCATCCACACCAACTGTTACACTATTCCACAAAAAAAGTCGCTCCTTGAAGCTGTCTAGATGCAAGCCTCCTCTTCTGTTCAAGCCTCAAGTCAGCAAAAAACCTTTCACAGTGTAGCAGCCACTTCTCCACCTTGATAGAAACCTCAGTTCCAATAAATGGCTTCACTCCAAGTTTAGCATAATCACCATTCAACTTAGCATAGTCATTGACAACTGGAGCTTCCTGAACTCCTACTCCTGCATTCCCTCCAACAACTCCAGCAGCAATCTTAGCTGGCATCATGTTCAGGAAAAACTGATACATGGCTTCTATATCCACTTGTGAGACTCTAGCATAGACATTCTCAGCTTGAGCCTGACCTTGAGTCCTCCTTGTATTAGGTCGGGCATTTCCATTGGTGGTGATGTTGTCCCCTCCTAGGTTAACTCTGCCTATTCTTATGTCCATATCTATATTCAAGTCTCGTGAGATACAGAAGAATAACCTAAAAGAGATAGAAGAGTAGACATATGGCGTATACCAATATATATAGCAAATACAAGTAAGTTACTATAGCGTTATCCCATACCCCGATCTTAACTCTAATTCCTTAGGATTATGTTTTCAAAATAATTTTTAGTTTAAAGTTTTCAATAAACCTATGCTCTGATACCAAGTTTTAACATCCCCTATCTAGAGGCCCACGCTAAGCACTACAGATGCTGCAGTCATTCATAGTATTAACTTTCAGCGACTAAATACGACTATGTTAATGGTATCCATAATATCAGAACCATTTGAATATGGAATAAACTCACATATTTCAAAAAATCATATTTTAACTGATTACATTTCAAAACATATGTTTCGTATTCAAATTACATAATCCCATAATCGTTTTCCAGATTCGGATAAAATATAATTATTACATAAATGTACCAAGAGAGACATATGAAGATGCCTCCTTGGATGACCAGAGTACTATATAGACATAACTATCTTAAATACAACATAGTGGAAACTAAAAAAACAAAACAATAGCTCCTAAATAGCTCTCTGTCAGCCACTTGCTTATCTCCAGAAGCTTTATTTGTCAACTACTAAGACCTGTAAATCCTCAATGCTCAGTTCACTCAAATCAATTTTGAGCACCCGAAAGTTTAAGATGAAAACATAAACTTCGAGTCGGATATAAAGTCTGTTATGAATAAAATTATATGTCTTGTTATTTAATATTAAGTGTGACCATGCCACTTAACGGAACAGGTTTCCCCTCACTTATATCCTTTTAAAACACATCTTTTTCAAATCATAATCTTGCAACCAAAACTGGTTAAAACTGTAAAGCATTATTATGCAAACACACATATCAGGTAACCAATGGACTATCTGTCTGAACATTACAGTTTTTTTAAGCTAACTACTAAGCTTTGGCTGACTCGGACCTACCAAACAATATAATCAAGATAATCTAACACCTGTTAGACACTCCTCTTCTAGACGGTCTGTCCTTAACTATCTGTTAAGTACTCTTCTAGATGGTCTATCCTTAACTTAAGATCTCCCAGTTTCACCTAATCCTAATGGTTTTGCGGGCTCCCCAATAACCTATATATAATAATATATATGCCTTTCAATGTTTATCATAATTTTAGTCTTACCTGTGACAAAGCCCTACACATCGGAATTTCAGACTAAATTAGTTAGGGCTGATAGCTAATGTATAGGGCATGACCCTATACCAGTGACATGTGGTATTCTAATATCTAAGTCATTTTACTTAAGGAAACCTTCCCATAAATTTTTCCTTGAAAACCTTTTCAGATTGATTTAAAACCTTCAAATCTAACTCATAGAAGGAAAATACATATACTTATGCTTTACTAAAAATCACCTTGCCATGTTATATATATATTTTACTCAAACTTTAGTTGATAAAAAGATTTAAACCTTCGAAAGTACCCCTTTTAAAGCCATTGAGAGTCCTCCTTTCTAAATAATTGAAAGCACTTCTTTCGAAACCAAGTAAAACCCTTTATTTCACCTAGGCCGAAAGGCCAAACCTTCCTTTTGAAACCATTCTCAAATCCTTTCAAAACCCTTGAAAAACCTTTCCTTTGAAATTTATAAAACCTTAGACATCTTATCTCAAAACACTTTAAAACTTACTTTCGATACCATCGAAAAAACCTTCCTTTTAGCCCTTTCGAAACAGTTGGAAAAATATCTTTTGAACCTTTTGAAACCATTGGGGAACCACCCCTTCGAAAGCTTTCTTTAAAACCTTTCGAAAGCATCGAAACCTTCATAAACTACAACCTTTCAAAAGCACTTGGGTTTAATTTAAAACATGTGGAAAAACTATTTTCGAAACCCTTTAAATCGTCTCCTTTGAAATCATTTGGGTTGTACTTCAACAATGAAAAAGGGCCATTAAAATCATTTAAGTCGAAAGTCTATCTTTCAAAAGCATTCCTAAGCAAAGAAGCGATGGTGTTGAAACCACTCTTCCGAAAGTATTAGAGAAGTGGCCAAGTTTAAAAACAAAGTATACCTTTCGAACCATTAACTTCGAAAGTAAGGAAAACATAAGCAAAAAGTTTCAACCCCTTCGAAAGCATTTCTTAAAACAAAAGAGCACAATCCATTCAAAACCATTCCTTTGAAATCATTTGACCAGGTCAAAGGCCAACCCAGCTGAAAGCTAACACTTCAAAAGCAAAGCAAGCGCTACTTCATTCTAAAACCAAGGCAAGTTTTGACCATTTCGAAACCCTATGTTTCGATCCTATACCTTTGCCCCTATCCAGCTCGCTATGTACCTAATGTATGGATCCATGCATATCGGGTTTGAAAGCAATAGTGGCGAAATGTCTAGATCGAAACCCCCGGTATCGAAAGTGGCGGAACATGCTAAATTCATGTAAATTTTGTTTTTAACTTAAAAGAGAAACACTTTTCAACTAATTTGCTCTGTTTATCGAATTTTCATTGGTTGGTAAATTCTTTTTTTTAAAGTGCTACCATGATTTCAAAAATAAAAAATAATTTTATTTTACGAAATACCCCTTCTCCTTTTATAAATATTTAAAACATTTAAGCCTCAATCCTTAAGTAAGTTTATATATTCATCAAAACATCTTGGAAAATTCTACAAAAATTTCAATAAATCATTCTTAATATGTTTTCTAACATATATAAATTTCAGACCCAAATTAATAATTTAATCGTAAATTATTTATAACCCAATAAGTAATTTCCTTCACTAGAAATTATAATAAAATTCCCATTAATTCAGAAAATTATGAAAATTGAAACACATCTTTGAAATATCATTTCTGATATAAAACAAAAATCGCAAGGAATTTGGATGTCATTAAATAGGTTTTTAACATCAAAGCATATCGTAAAATCTATATGAATAAGCATAAATCATCAACATGCATATATAAACATTTTGCCCTTCAACATCATGGCTAAACTATGTAAGATAAATCAGACTTTTTTTAAAACCAAAAACAATTAAGAAATAAAAGTTGTAGTCATTTTTCACCTTAGCTATAGGGATTGAGGATTTGAGGTTTGAATAGCTTTGTTTTGATTAATCTTCTTCCTTAGCTTTTTCTTTTTCTTACTCTTGCTAATGGTGGCTGGCCTCAAGTTTGATAATTTTGACAAATTAAATGAACGTGTCGTTTAGATTCCTAGGATTTTAGGGTAAAAGAATATCCTTTTTTTCATTTTGTCCTTATCTATTTCCTTTTGTCTATTTAATTTCATGCCATCTCATTTGATTTACACATTAACATGGCACAACTACCCCTATTAATCACAAATCCCAATCCATTAATCAACCTACATTATTTAATTTAATTTAGCTAACTAAATATTCTAAATAATATTACAAAAAATATGGGGAGTTACAGTTTGCTACTGTAATCAAGATTATAGTTAGTGCTTTCAATTTCCAGCACGACCCAAAGATTACATGAAAATTAACAGGTTAACCCGACCCGCTAAGTGGGCGGGTCATTTTTGGGTCAATCTGAATTTGATCCGTTTATAAAAGGGTGGGTTTCGGGTTGACTCATGAATCCGAAATTCACCCATTTGTAACTCGTTTATATTTATATGGGTTGACTCGACCCGATTATAACCCAAGCCGACCCATAAACTCGAATTTGACCCATTTATAACTCATTTACGACCTGTTTATAAATCATTTGTACCTTATACGAGTTGACCCGACCCATTTATGAACCGACCCAGTTATAATCACGGGTCGGGTCGGGTTAATCCATTTATAATCGGGTTGGGTTAGAGTTGAGCTATTTCTGACCTGTTTAATAAATGGGTTGACTCGACACATTTAAAATCAACCCGAACCCAACTTGGCCCAACCCAAACCCGCCTCGACCCATTGACAACCCTAATTATAGTGAATCAATAAAGAGAATATTCAAAGTGGACATAGGAAATCGATGCCGAACTACTATAAATCCTGTTGTTCTTGATTTCTGTTTTGATTTGCTTATTATTTTGCTATATTCCTCTGTTTTAGTATAGTTTTCTTCATTTACTTCTCTACAGAAACTTATTCTAGGTAATTGTGGCCAATTTAGTTGCAAACATCTACTATAAAAACTTGACTCTTTAACATTATCGAATGTTGGTTTTGAGAGACCTAGATCGGATAATAGCTATTATCCGAAAACCACTCTGAACTAACGCAAGCGTTCGAATTGAAAATATTGAAGGCAAGGTCCGAGATGAAGACTTTAAGTGCAATGACTATTTGCTACTAACCTTTAGGGTGATTCCAAAATGGGTGTAGTGGAAGTAATACCTTCGGTTCGTTCATCTCCTGAACGACTTGTGTGGATAAGTGCTGACATTGTGTCAACATTTGGAAGGAAATGTTAGCATTCCAAGTTGTAGTGCTATAGTAAAGGTAAACATAGCCTCATGCATCATTAACCGAAAATGACCAAAATAAGATATGCAGCAAGGCTATGTAGGTCACTCCAATCAGGGTATATCAACACCATATCTAGAATCGATAGTTGACCCATTTTGTATGCTCCAGTATGGTTGTTGATCCCAACCGTAGTGGTGATGTATTTGGTACTACTAGTTAAGTGGTAGGTCAGTTCTATGTAGTAGGGGCACAAGATGCTCTTATCAGACCCCAGGTGTATTTTAGTTAGAGGTGCACCCTTCGGAACACAGTTTCTTACCTGGTCATGTATGGAATCCATTCTCCAATAAGTACTGTACGGATTAATTTTACCCAAATATGTTAATGTGAGATACAAGCATTTTAGCCATGTTCTATTTTACTTGAAAACCCTAGACATTATCATAATATCATTGGATATCTATATAAGTGTTTTGGTTATCGTAAGGTAAAACTCATCCGTGTTTATGTGTGGCATGGTTTTACGAGATACCGTTCATTTTAAAAGTGTTTTAAAAGTAATAATTCAGTTTTTTGAGTTTACTTACACTAGACCCATGTTTGATTAGGAGTTTTCTTTTCTTTTCATAAAACTATTGAGTACTCAAATTTTTATAAGTAGCCAAGTGATCCAGTTTTCTCACGATTGCATTTTGAAGGAGCTAGAGCAGATGGCTTCAATGTTAGCTAGCTAGTATCTTATCTCGCTATGTATATATGTATGTATTTTGTACTGGTGATGTAAGGATCGGTAGTTATAATTGTCCCAGTATAGAACTTGTACTTTATGACTCTGATGCACTATTATGGCATTATCTACGTAAAACCTTATGTTGATTAATATATGTTGTTTCATTTCGTTGTGAGATTCTATGATTGTTTTATTTTTCTTATTATCTTTCATTTTTTCCCACCCTTTTTGTCTCGTCTTTCGGGGTAGGTAAGGCGGTTTGTTACACTACCACTATTGATAATGGATGATTTGGCCGATCTTTAGCATAGATGGTGAGGAGGCTTTGAGAAATGTGATGTGGTGGTTTGTTCATGCGGTCGACTCTGAGTCTTAATGTTATTGCTCTACGACGAGAAAGTATGATGGTGAGGCGATGACGTGATGCTTTGACGTGCTGGCTATGGGACTTTAATGATGATGACTTAATGGTGATGGGAGTTTTGTCCTGACGATGATGACTTGATGATGATGGGAGCCATGATAATTTTTCACAAGGGCGAGTTCTAAGAAGGGTGACCCATGGATAAAATGGTGTTTGATTCTATCATGGAATGAAGGAACATAGAGATGGTTCCTTAAGAAAAATGAAAAAAAATGGAGCCAAGAAAGGACTTGAAGATACATGTTAAGGGATTATTGATACTCAGAGTGTTTTCTGTTCCACTCAAAGCAAGGGTATTGTGAGCGCACTCATGGTTACTTTGTTTGACTACCCACCCTAGATCGTTTGTTTGGATCCGTATACCCTAGACAAATGGATTTGGTTCCATTATCTGCTTCGGGCTTGAGATACGTAAGTACACTAAAAACAATGATTTTTCTATTAATCCTTGGTAGATGAATGGTCATACAAGTCTGATGAATGCAATGTTTTCCATTTTTTTATGTAGTCAGTCACCCTAGTGTTGTCACGTGATGTAAGTATTTTGGATAGGGATATTTAAGCACCCCGACATTCTACTTAGTATGGAGTGTCCATTTATGATGTTTGTGCAGTAGCGTATCATCGACGTTATGTACTAATTCTTTGGTTGTAGGGACTGGTCAAGTATGGTTCGTATACCATCTGTTTCATATACTACATCAACTTTTGTAGTATTTTGAGATTGCTTATTGCTTATCCCAAACTGTTGTCTTATTTGAGGTTTTATGCTTTGCTTCTTATTATCTTAGGTTCTCTTAAATGAGTAGGCTGGATACAAGGGTAAATGGTGCTTGGAGTTCTCTAGATGGACTAGTAGGAGGCAACATTTTCTCATATTTATATTTGGGCTTATTATTGCATATTCGAATGTTTGACACTATGGATCCTTGACAGCCGTTTGACTTACTTTTATTTGAGATAATTTATCAGTTGTATAAACTATATTACTGTTTTGTATAACTGCATGAGCATGTGTATTCTTATTTTGTTGTTTTGTGTAGTTATTGCTATCTCATTTGTTTTATATCTATGATGACTATTATATTCTATTCAATGCGGTATGAGATATATGACCGGTTTTATGATTATTTGATATTTTCTTTCCTCATCGATCGGATGCTCTAGCGGTGCACTATTCAGTTATATAAGTATCACATGTGTAGGGCGGTCATTACATTTGGTAACAGAGCTTAGGTTACGTGATAACTTGATGTGATACTGTGGTCAAATAAAGATATGGAAGGAGTTGTCACCCTAGACTGGATCAAGAGTGTATATATAACAAGAGAGTGCGTACTTGTTAAATATTTTGGTATTCAAAACTATATAGTAGTGTATGTATAGTATATTAGTCGCATGCACGTACGAGTACCTTCAACGCAGTTTTCTTTTGCAAAACTGATCATCCTTATTGTGGATTAGGAATTATTTGGCATATGAGAAATTCTTTTGTTGGCTCCATCTTTAGGATAGAAGAGTAGGTAAGAACATGGATCGTTAACCCTGATTTAAAGAATATATTCATAGGGATAATGCCAATCACTATCTGGAATACAAAAGTTTCTCAAAATAGTAAGGTGCTCAAATGCAAATGCTTAGAGTCGATTTTTCCGAGTTATATAAAGACCACGTGAGTCTAGGAGGGCGACTGTTCCTCGGAACGGAGTCAACTGTTGAGGTGCAAGACTAGAAGAATACTTGTGAAGGAATCTTCGATGACTTTGAGTTAGATGACACCATGAGATAGAAGTTGACTTCTAGATAACTCCAGGGATGAGCAATGAATTAGTGGAGTGTCCTTATAGCTTCAACTCTCGAGGATCGATTTGTTTAGGATCAGTTCATAATTTGCTTCGAAGAAAATTTATCTCGGCTTTCCTAAAGTTGGTATTGGTTAGAAAGTTTTTCGTTTTGACGTAAAGTGATATGTTTGTGTAGGAGTATGTGGGCAGAATTCAATGTGATATCGAATATGGTCTATCTTCTATCTTGATACTGCACTCAAAAATATTGAAAGTTTATTACTACGTTAAACAATCAGCTTGAGAAGCGATTGATTAGTCATATTGATGAGAGCTTTGAGGAGTTGATCGAGAAGCATTTACGACTTGAGAGCCTATACCTAATGTAGAAGGACTGTCCCAAATCAATTAAGTATAGGCAGAAAATGGAAGCATATGTGTTGAATGCTGTCTCGATTCATTGGGTGCTCCATCAATGATATAGAAGGGAAAGGCCGTCACTATCTAGGGCATGCTTTCCGTTTATGGTTCCATGCGTGTTTTATTTGATATTGAGGTTTCACATTCCTTCATTTCTACGGATTTGGTAGATAAATTGGGATTGAGACTTGAGATAGTTGACCGACCCATTTTAATTACGATGAACCATGTTGGGGCCTCAGCCAGCCTGTACATGGTTTGTCTAGACTTAGCCTTATTGAGTCATGGATGTTTTTTTATTTGTTTGTTGTTAAATTGTTTTGGGTTAATTAGGCTAGGTATTATAGTTTGGGAATGGATTGACTGAAGAGGTATGGAATAGTGGTGCATTGTAAGAGGCTGTTTGAGGTTGTTTATCGATTTTCATGAGCTGAATGAGATGACAAACAAATATCCACTCACACTTGTTAATGGATTATTCAACCAGATCTATGGTGTGAGGGTGTTTTCTCAGTTGGACTTCATGATGGATTTGATCAGCTAAGAATAGTTAGAGAGAGTATGCAGATCACAACGTTTTGTATGCTACTTTGATTTTCGATTGGTTGGTTATGCCATCCAAGCTAGCCAACAAGTTGGCATGCTTTGTCGCTTGTGAATCATGTTGCAAGGGATCACTTGAGTAAGTCTGTGATTGTGCTCATTGATGATATTTTCGTTCACTTATGGATGAAAGAGGAGCACAATATAAGTTTGGTGATTGTGTTGGAGGCGTTGAAAAAACATTGATTGATGGTGAGATTTTTGAAATATCACTTCTAGAGGAGGGAAGTAAGATGCTTGGGTTACATATTTTGGAGTAGGACATTGATGTAGATCCCACGATGGTTGCGACAGTCTAGGATTGGAACAGCCCCAAGAGTGCTATGAATATAGGGAGTTTTCTTGGACTAACGGGATATTGCAGATGTTCTACCAAGGATTTCTCTATGGCAGCGCCACCGTTAATTGATTTAACGAGGGAAATCCAATTTCTATTTGAGATGCGAGGTGCGGTTATGCGTTAGTGAGTCCAACAATGTGATTAATAGGCGCACCATATCACTCATTTTGAGTAGGAATGAGGAGTCGATGGTACACACATGCCTATGGTACTTAACTAGGTGCAGTCTTAATCCTGAAAGGTAAGGTTGTCGCACATGTTAGGCGGCAACTGAAACCGCACAGGAGGAAGTATCTGACTCATGATTTGAATTTGCGGTCATAATATTTGCTTTTGTGATTTGGAGGCATTTTCTACTAAGAGAGAGGTTTGGGTTGTTCGTTGATCCCACATTGTTGATGCATCTTTTCTCCAAGAAGAATCTTAATATTCACCAATAGCGATGCTTAGAGTTCTTGGCCTCCTACTACTTTGAAATTTCCTATATTCCCAGTAGGAAAATGCAGTTATTGATACTTTGAGTGGAAGACAAGCCAGTTAAGGAGCGATCTTCCTAGAATGGACATAGCGTGAGTTTATCACTGGTTCTGACTTTGGAACTCGATGTAAGCTATGGCCAAAGATGATGGCTAGTTTGACTGTTAGACCTACTTGGATTTAGCAAATCAGTACTAATCAGAGGCATGAAGCTAGACTAGCAGAGATCATGTTTAAGCTAGAGGAAAGAGTTGTGTTAGTAGAGGTGATGCAATGTAGACACAATCGAGACTATTGTTTCCGGAGGGATAAGAGATTGTTTGTTCTCAAGTAATAGTGGAAGCAGATATCTGTGGGCTTTATTGATGGATCACGAAGGACCAAAAGAGGATATGATAATATTTGGATCAAAGTCGATAGATTGACGAAGAGTGTTAGACCTATATTTGATAGGTCCATTTGAAGGCATCCAAACTGGTTGAGTTGTATGTGGAGTAGATAGTCTAATTCCATGGTATGTCGAAGAGCATTGTAAGTGGCCAAAACCCGTTGTTCACTAGATGTTATCAAAATTGAACCTAAAACTTCGAGACCTCATAGGCCTATTCGTATCGTGGGACGTGATACATAACAGGTTAGGAAGAAGGCGGTGGACTAGTAAAGGTTCAGTAGAGTGAAAGCAAAGACAATATCATATAGCAGACTGAGAAGAACATGATGACTGCTTATCCGGAGCTATTCACTTGGTGAGATTTCATTTTTTGTTAGCTTTCACATAGATATCCTATTTGATGCCATATACTAGGTAACTTAGTATCCTGCATTCTAGGATAAGCATGGATGTTACGTTTGATATTTGATGTTATATGTGTATGTTCGATGTTTGATTGTTGGTACTTGTATGATTACTTAGAATAGTTATGGTTTGATATAGCATATTTATTTGAGACGATTGCTATATATATATATGATATGGTATGCTTAAATAAATGAAGATGTTGCTATTATGTTTAATCCTCTTTGTTGAGTACATATTCAGGTACATGGAAGCAAGTGCTGGCTATTTGGATGCTTGCTCGCTTTTATTCGCATCTAAATGGGATGCTCTTGCTATCAAAGAGGTACGTAATATTTGTAGTGTGGATTTGTGTATATATGCTTGGTTTTCCTCAAAAATGAGATGCCTCAAATATAAGATGTATGTACATCCATGTTGTTTTAGGATTTTTCTGGACCTAGCCACGAAAAGGAAGTGCTGTTGAATTTTTATGAAACAGAGTGGCTTTTAAAGCTTATGGGCTACGAGACATTTTCCTTACCTTGGGAATTTCAAGGATGAAATCCTTTAAGAAGAGGAGAATATAACAACCTGTATATTTAATGGTAGGATATTTAGATAACTCATTTAAATATTATATCATTAATTAATTGGCGGGCCAAAAAATATGATTTTTTGCATATGGTCGAATCAGGACTCATAACCACTTCCATTGAGTTCAAATCGACATTGCAAATTAAAAATATTATAAATATCCCTATATTTGAAGATTAGACGATCAAATGGTCAAATTGATCTCGAAATATGCAAAATTATCATTCTGGAGCGCTATCTCGGGTAGCAATATAATTTCATCAGGATCGAAAAAATATGATGGTCTATGCTAACGAGTTTCATTACGATCGAACGTGCCATGTGATCATACGAGCTTGAAATGTACATTGCTTTTTTCGAGAAATATAAGTAATCTATATATAATGTTATTTAAATATGCAATCACCAAAACCCCTCTCTCATCATTTTACTGTACCATTGTCTGGAAACAAAACAAATGCCCGCGACTCCTCTAACCCTTCCATCAATTAAATGCGATGCTACAGACGGTGAGAGAAGTCGTCGTCTGGTCCGTTGAACACGTACAAGAGAAGGCTTCTAATTGGTATAGGGTTAGTTGTATGAAAAATTGTTTGGCTAGGTGCAGTTCTTCTTGCCGTCGACTAGGGTTAAGTATTGTGGTTGATTGAATGGGAATTAGATGATGGGAACGACACTGTTGGATTTGTATTGACGAAGAGACCTTCCCATGAAATTTCGTCAAGTCCAAACAAAAGGTGCAAAATGCGACATTATCTAGAAGGGGATCGGCTTTAGGTCGTGATCCACATGGGGAAGTCAAGCTTCATCATTCCAGGTGCGTCATGGAACTTGTGCATAGACAGACGCATTGGCAAGACGGCGTATGGTATCAATGATTAACCGAGGAGAAATCGAGGAGAGAAGGTCATTGGTTTTGGGTTCATACTTGTGCACGTGTATAGGAATGCACGACCTGGAAATGGCAATAGGGGAAGAAGGAATAATTAAGGTAATTAGGATAATTAAATAATTATTTAGGTTAATAAATAGTTTATTTAATCTTGTTTCTTAAAAAATAAATACCTTATGCACACGTGGTCCATTTTTGACACGATTTTTTATGTTGTACTCATGATGGAGAGCTCTACGACATAACATTATTTGGTTAGCTTTTATTGAGATGAGTGATATTATCTCTCATCGTACCATGATTGTTAGTATAGTATAAAAAGATGTCTTAAAATGATTTCTAACTTTAAAAGGTGATTTTAATATATATAAACTCATACTTGATTTTTATAAAAGAAATTAAAAGTATTTTAATATGGTTTTAAATCGAATATCACATTTTTCTCATTTGACATGCTATTTTAAGATGCTAGTTTTAGGCTATTTTTGAGATGAATCCCACGTTTGTGGATATGTATGCATTATACAGATTTGTGTGTATACTATATTGGATGTATGTATGCTTTTTGGTTACATGTATGCTTGTTTGCTTGTTTTGGTTGAAAATGCCGATTTATCGACGATCCAACTTTAGGGAATATCCCACGCATTTGGGTCTCGTGCATATTGATTAGAAACCCAAGAAGATAGGATAAATTGTAGAAGAGTATTGGAATGCATGCCGACCGATCTAAAGATGGAAGATGATGGATTTGGATGGGCTTCAGACTTTAAGACGATGCCAGATTTTTTGTTTAGTTTGTACTTATCCATTTTTGGCTAAGTACACGACCAAAGTAGGTGGTATTGACCACTGTAGAGTGGTCGGTGCCCATAACTATTGATGATAGCCTATTTGGCTGATCTTTGGCTTGGACTATGAGGAGGGTTCGAGGAGCGCGACGTGGTGGTTTGTTTGTGTGACTGATTCTGGTCTTGATGTTATTGCTCTACGACGAGCAATTACATTGGTGAAGCGATGACATGACACTTCGACACGACGGCTTCGAGACTTTTATGACAACCAATTGATGGTGATGAGAGTTATGTTCCGATAGTGAGGACTCGACGGTGATGGAAACCGTGATGATTTTCCATAAGGGCGGGTTCTAGGAAGGGTGGCCCGTGGATGGAATGATGTTTGATTATATCATGGGATGAAGGAATGTAGGAGCGGTTCGTTGAGAAAAAATGGAAATTAAATGGAGCCAGGAAAGGGATCGGAGATATGCGCTAAGGTACCATTGATATTCGATAAATTTTCTATCGTACTCAGAGCAAGGGTACTGTGAGTGCACTTATAGGCACTTTGTTTGGCTACCCCGGATCATTTTTTTTGGATCTGTATATCTTAGATCAGTGGATTTGGGTCTTGTATTAGCTTTAGGCTCAAGATACGTGAGTATACTAAAAACCAAAAAATTTCCATTAATCCCTGGTAGAGGAATGGTTATATGAGTTATCCTATATTAAAAACACATTGAGTGACAGTGAGGTTTATTTGATGTTAGCTATGTTTGCCATGATTATTTTATGTAGCCTCTCACTTTAGCGATGTCACACGATGTAGGTATTGTGGATTGGGATACATAGGCACCCAACATTTTACTTAGTATGGAGTACCCTTTTATGATATTTGTAGAGTAGCATATCATTAATGTTATGCGCGAACTCTTTGGTTGTAGGGACAGGTCAGGTATGGTTCGTATACCCTTTGTTCCATATACTATATCGAATTTTGTAGTATTTTGAGACTGTTTATCGTTCATACCAGACTATTGTATGGCTCGAAATTTTATGCTTGGCTTCTTATTACCTTGGGTACTTTTAAGTGAGTAGACTAGCTAATAGGGATAAACGGTGCATGGAGTTCTTCAGATGGAATAGCAGGAATTGACGTTTTCTCATACTTATATTTGGGCTTAATATTGCATATTCAACTGTATGACACTATAAAGCCTTGATAGTATTTGATTTACTGTTATAAGAGATAGTTTATCAGCTGGATAAATGTAAAGGCCTGAAAATCCGTACTACTTTGAACTGGCAACATTCCACAACAATCCAGCCAAAAGGGAACAAACTTACGAGTCTTTAGGGTTAAAGAAGAATAAAAAAATAGAAGAAGAGAGGAAAAGATGGAACAGAACAGAAAGAAACAACAGAACAATATCAGAATCTCATAATCGCAGCGGAACAACATATCATAGATAAATGAATAATCTTTAAACAAAAGAACTATATCAGTTATTACATTACATCATATTACATTACATCACATCATCAGAGTGTACAAAACAAAAACAACAAACAGTGGAAAAGAAATACTATATACTAGTGAATACGCCATGCCATCCAGCTTGCCTCCAGCAACTCCTGAATTCCAGAATATCCTGATAAATCTGACTCTTGACTGCCCGTGTGGAAACTGGTGGGCACCCAGAGTTTAGAAAGGGAAACAATAAACTCCGAGTCAGTCATGGGACTGGTGTGAGAACTTAAAATAGTTTATCTTTAAAAACAAACAACGGGATAATTTTTGAAGTCAATTCGCAATGCTTTTTGAAAATGTAACTATCATAAGACCTCCCACCACACACATAATGCAAACGCAGACTTGGAGGAGATTTCTTCTTATGTTAGTCAAAGATGCTTACTACGCAAAATCAAATCATTTTTGATATTATTATTAGTGCATAGTGTAGAAAACATTTCGAAAGTAGAATATAAATCTTAGCCAGCATAGGTACCATTATATTATGCCTACTATAGATACCATATTAGATGGCAAGTTCTACAACTAAACCGTACAAGGTTCGTATTGTTTCTTTGGATTTCCAACAAATGGTCAGGCCAAGGAACTTCCCATTTCCACATGGGTACGCCTCTAGAAAGACGACCTGAGAACCTAACGTTGCGGTTAGATCTCTGCCAACACAAGGCCGGGTTACCCTTCAAACTGGGTAACTACTGACACGAATATGTCATTCTCCGGTCATAACCGATCTATATCCGAGGATCCTCGATTCCAACAACCACAAAGTAATAAATTTGCAGCAGCAACACATGTTAAGTATCTGGGCTCCATACCATGATACCACCTCTATCCAGAAGGAATGACATACACTAAAGGGGCGCTACCCCATAATAACCTTGCTGCATCCTTCCTGTTTTGACCATTTCCGGGGTGTGAGGTCCGACGAAGTCTCGTCCACAAAGCCATGCTTTATACAAAAGCTGTGCTTTGATCATCAAATGCTCAACAACACTTCGTATGCAACATTACCAATTTGGGAATGTATCACTAGTAACCATCAACTACATAACTCTGAGCTCGTACGTCTCAGAGAAGGGTGTTAAGCTAAGAGAATAAATTCTCCGCCACCAACAGAAATATATTTGATAGAAACCAGCTTTACATCTCAAATGGTAACGTCAGACACACATCCATACAAGTCCGTTCCGGGATCGAACGGAACCGAAGGCACTTCCAAAGAAGTCCTTGCAATCCGGATATTCACTAATCACGTCCGGACTTCCCGTCATTAAGGGTGATAAAACCTCTATATCGGAGATCAGCCGATGCAAAGTCATTCGACGGTAATCCTTCTGTTTTCAAAAATATCCGGTGTTCAACACCGGTCTTCAAATGCAATCCATAACGACGTATCACATATTCGGAATGGGTTATAGGACCCAAAGGTCCTTTCCCAGCTAACCCGAATATTGAGCGCTTATTTTGAAAATAAGTGTGGCCTTCAAATTGAAGCAAATCACAACAAATACCTATTTAAAGGTAAATATTGATAGTCGGTTATTTAACTATCAATAGACATGCACAATCATCAAATTCCAAATAATTTCCCAAATTATTTATTTTCCAAAAATATCTTTACAAGATATATAATTTCCACACTTCAACCATTTGAAAACAAATTTTCAAATCACTTTTCACCTTTACCACTTTTGAAAACAAATTTCAATCGTTTTCCTTACGCGGAAATACTTTCATTTCAAAATGGTTCATTTAAACCAACTAAATAAATCCTTAACGATTTACTTTATATTTACGTTCCAAATCCGTAAAATTAATTTCCCTTCCTTTTATAAATTCCATAGTGAATTCACATTTCCAAAATATTTATGAATATACGGTTTTCAAATCAATTTCTAATATTCATTTTCAATTTATCTTTATAAGATAAAATTTCAAAATATTCACTTCATATTGGAAAACATTTCCATACTTATTTAATAATAAGTAATTCACAAATCCATTTATTTTTAACACTTGGAAAATATTCAATATACTTAAATCGAAATTAAGTATATATTTCATTCTTTAAAGAATACATTCTCTCAAATACATTAATTTGGGTCAAAATGAATGTTGCATAAAACATCGTTACGATGACCCAAAATCACTAGTATAGGGATTCGAAATTAAGATAGATATATAAATCCCAATACTATATAAAACATTTCCTTTCAGAAATCATTTACTGTAACAAAAGTGTTATAGTCCACTATTTCCTTCTATTTCTCGAAAACGTCTATTTCAACAATGAATGTTGAAATCTATGGTTTCGACACTTAATGCAGTTTAAAACAACTTCAAATCGTTTTAATTCTATTTAATATATCACTTCCCCAAAACACTTTAATATATTATTCACTGTCCCAAAATCGTGAATATTCTTCGTTAACCAAATTCAACATTTTTCTATACATTTTGTTTAAAGGATTATCCACCGTCCAAAATCGTGAATATATCTCCTTTAAAAATCTAAAATAATTGACTTATCAACATAAGTCGGTTTCGGATTTATAAAACAATGTTTATAAATTCCCATTTATATTTTATAAAGACTTCAATTTACAAAATTTAAAAATCTTACTACTTATGAAATTCCATTTATAACCTCATTTTCAGCATTAACAGAACTCCTTTTATAATTCCATTATTTCGATTTATAAAATAAATATTTTATAAATCTCATCCATAAACCATTTATACTTATTCGAAAAATCTCAATTAAAATGCCAAAATCCGATTTATAAGTTAATTACTTATAAATCTTTTATTTTACAAAAATCTATTCATTTTACAACTTCACAATTTATAAATCTAAAATTTTCATTCACTTATGAAATACATTTATACTTCATTTTAACACTTAATAAAACTCGTTTTATAATTCCTATATTTTTAATTTATAAATATCAATGTTATAAATCTTTTATACACATCATTTATAATAATTCAAAATCCCAATTTAAACTATTTTATAAATTTATCAACTACTTATTTCAAAAATCACATTTCGGTTATATTTCACAAAAATAATAATTTTTATAACATTAAATTTGTAACGTTAATTTATTTAAAATGAACCAATTCTAAAAATTCAATAAAATGTATATTTTCAAAAATAACTTTAAAAATCCTTTTAAAATAAAAATCTTTACTTTAACATTTTTAAACTCCAAAAATAGGTCCAATGATGCAACAACAACAAATAATCAATCACGGCATCCAAACATCATATATCATCATATGATAATCAACAAATATCACAATATCTGTAATCAAATAAATACCGGTGAGGAATCCAGTTGGATCCCTCCAACCTGTTTCCCTGCATCCACAGATGTTAGCACAATACCAATTCCGTTCCAATACGGAATATCGCGGTATATGGGTTTATAAAATATTATCCGCTATTATGCAGCGCAATAGGGCCTCATCCGCTATATAATGCAGGAAAATCAACTCCAAGTACATAAATAATACCAATTTCACTTTGTAGTGAAATATTCGCGGTATATGTTTTTAATAAATAACCTCCGCTTAATATACGGCGTATAATGTCTATTTCAATCATCAACATATAATAATTTATCATCCAGCATACAATCATCAATTTTAAATTTAAATCGAAACAATTCGATTGAGTGAGAAGTTCTCACCTTGCTTTCAATTCAGTTTCAGCGTTTTATTTCAAATAAAATTAAACACGCGTTTAATTTTACCCAAAATTTTCACTAGCTCCAAACGACTCCAAACCATCTCCATTGTGTAGTGCTCGACGAAACAAACCTATCGTAATTCGTTTCGTCCAAAACGGACCTCGTATGAAAAAGTTATGATATTTTAAAGTTTACACGAATTTAAATATAAATAAATTACAATTTCTTTTATATTTTCAAACCTAAACTAATCTGGACCGTTGATGTCAAAACCCTAGCATCCAGGCCGTTCGTCCTCTCTCCTTCTTCCTCTCCAGATTTTCATACGCAACCTCTAACCCATTGTCGCCACATTACTTCGAATTAACGCATGCACCTCCGACCACTTAAAGATGATCAGAGACTCTCACTTTGTAGCCCTCCACGAGATGCACCCTCGGCCAGAGATTGGTTGAACTCGGCCCCTCTCACTCATTTAAAAGCGTGCGCAACCCTATACAAACGCGGCTACATTGATGATGATCCGTAGCTCCAAATGCGATCTCCACCGTTGGATGTACTCGTCTCGACGAGATCTACAACTTTGTAGTTAATAGTTTTCTGAATCGATGCTTGGATTAGAAGATAATTAGAGGGGAAGACAATTGTGTTTCGGCCATTGATTATGATAGAAGCGGCGGCCACGAAACCCTAGGGTTTTGATTGTTGAAAATTGTGAATAACTTGTCCTTTTATAGAAAATTCGCCAAAACACTATTCATCTGAAATTTTCCGAACTCCAAATCTCGCGCAGTGACTGGCGTTTCTAGGGTTTACCCCGTGTTTCGGACACAATGGAATATGTTTCGGGAGCCAATTCGATCATCTGTGTGAGTTACGGCAATAAACGATCGATTTTAAATTAAATCGATTTTAACTAATTTCTATGCGTTTTGCCTTGCCCGGACAAACGGTAAATCATATTTACACGAAATTTGAAACCATACAATAATATCACAATACGGATCCGATAAAACTAGTTTTGTCGAAATCTGAGGCTGTTTGAAAAATGGCTATTTTTAGTCGTCGATTAAAATTAAAATATTGAATTTTCACAAATTAACTTTTAATTCAATTTTAAAAGTTCTATAACATCACTATAACTCCAATATGAGAATTTTACAAATCAATTTTAATCATATTAAACCCAATTTTCAATTATTTCTGTAATTTGAAATATTAAATTATCGATTTAAATTACCCAATTAAATCTTGATATTCAAAATAAAATTTATTCGACTTATAAATTCCACTTATTAATATTTAAAATCAATTAAATATACGAATTTTAATTGACAGAAATTATGGGTCGTTACAATAAATTCGATTACTGTTTTGTATAACTGTATGAGTATGTGTACTCTGATTATGTGGTTCATGTAGTTATTACTGTCTCGTTCGTTTTATATATGTTATGACTATTATATTTTATTCGATGCGCTATAGGATATAAGATAGGTCTGTGATTATTTAATATTTTCTTTCCTTTTTTTCTTTTCTATTTCCTTTCTTCACTTCTATTCTTTCCATTTACAATTGTCCTACATCAGCCGAATGCTCCTGTAGTGCACTATTCGGTTATATAAGCATCGAAGGTGCAAGGCGTCATTACATATATCTCTCTTTGTACTTTCAATATTCATCATTTTATTTTATTTCAAAAACAAACTCATCTTATAATTTGCTACTATATAATTTTTATGTGCACTATGCTATCGCTATATTATAATGCATAACTTACTTTGTTATTTCTTCACTTTCAATAAATTCATTCATGTAAATAAAGTGACAATGTTTCAAATTCTTTTAGAACATATTTCATTTTTAATTATATTGTCAAGTTCATAAACTCATAGCAAACAAGAGCATGTTTAATATTAAAATAATAGTTAAATTCTAAAATATGCTTATGTCACTTAGAAGATAACATTCTTTCTCCTTTTTGATGAAAATTTTCATAACCAGTACATGTATAAAATGTTCATAATCTCTCTGTTCCCAAAATTAACTGAAAGTGTAATCTTAATATGTTCGAGTAATAATCATTTCACATATTTTTCTACCATTTAATTTTATATACACAATAAACTCAGTAATAACCATTTCACGTTTCCTTTCTACCATTTAATTTTATGTACACAATAAAATTATTAATAATTATTTCCCAAAATGGACTTACAATAACTTTGATATTCTAAAAACATCAATCATTACATTTAAAGTCCTTAGATTAATGTTTTTTTTACATAATATAACAATAAATCCAACTCCATAAATAAATAACAATAAAATTAATTAGTTCCAAAATTGATTCATCGTGATTTGTTACTCGAATTCACTATCCATTCATATCAAGTAAATCTTTAAAGACTCATAATTTGCTTCAACAAATAAAGAATAAACAAAATTCATGATTTATTCTCATAAAATTCTTTATAGAAACACTGTAAGAAAATCAATATTTTAATCATATTTAAATTTAATGAAATCTCCAAATTAATTTATAAAGTTCCATATGCTTATTGGTTATTTACCCACTTTCATGTTTGTAGTTAATGCCCAACTCACGGATAACTTCATTTAAAAGATAAACGGCTCTTATTTTAATTTAATTTTTTATATGTTTTAAAAATAATCTGTATAAATTACTCTACATATTCTTCATTTTATATACATTTTATCATTTAAATAATAATAACATATGATAAGGAAGATCAATTGCAAAATTGCCAATGTTATATTTACAGGCACTTATGATTTGTAAATATTGTAGTAACTCCTAGAAAAGGAAGGACAAAAATTAAGCAATCTTAATTAGTATAATCACATAACATGTTGATTTCAGTACTAAATTTTAGACAGAAAACAATTTTTTCATAATATCCTCTTCTTATATGGCACATCAACAGAATAAGGATTTTCACAACAAAAGTTCTTATTTTTCAATGTTTGATTATATTGTATAAATACAAACAATGGCTACGGTATTCATTAAAATTAATAAAGGATTTGTAAATAAATTAAGCATATCATTCTAAATAGAAATATATATGTCCATAAAAATGACTATAATGGTTAGTCTCATGGTAAGTAATATTTTTAACTCGTACACTTTCTTCGGCATATGGTAATAAATTTCTAAGACAACACTTTAGAATAATTCATTTTAAGGACAAAAGATAAATGATTGTACTTATTTTCTTAAGGAAAATGATAAATGATAAAAAAATATAATAATCAACATTTTCTGAAGGAAAATGATAAAGATAAATGATAAATGTCTTTAGAATTAATTACTCTGAACTTTTGTCCTAGAAATTTATTACCATGAATTATAAACCCCTTTTACTACACATACCTTTTCTCCTTTACTTATCAATTGTTTATCCATTAATTAACAGTAATTTATATATACTTAAACAACTTTTTTGCATGTTAAGTGTGCTATTATTGGCGCCTATGAAAATAGTTCTAGGTACCACTAAAATTTTATTACCTATCATTTTTTGTCATATGCTTATGGCCATCTAAAATTTTATTTTCTCATTTAGCCCTAAATAACTGTAGGCTTTTCATTTCCCTACGAAAACACATGTAAAGTGTCTCAAACCATTGTCAAAAAATAAAAAAATAAACCCTATAAAAACATCTCACTCTTCATCTAATAGATGAAGACAAGTAAAGATTCAGTGAACGATCCTAATTTTGATAAGCACAAAGAGGTTGGTATAATTTTTATATTTTAAAGTATATATTTATTCTATATGTCAATCTTAAATTTTTGTTTAAGATTCTTTTATTGTTATTTCATATCAAAATTAAGATCCCTTGGATAACACAATTTGAAGGATATTAAGTTTGGTGATGTAGTAATTGAAAAACTCAATGCAAGTTATTGAATTATGATGTTTATCATGCAACGCTTATGCCATCTTTTTCTTTTATATTTTTTTCGTTTCTTTGGTTGTTAGATGGAGGGTACTAATCTTAATAAAATTGAAATGCATTTTCCATTTCGAATAAAAATTAGTTGTTAGTGAAAATATGAAAAAAATGATAGATCAAATGCTTCAAAAGGCATGCAAGCAGATTTAGCAAATACTCTATGATCGACCAGGTAAGTATTTATTTAAAATTTTAACATCCTAATAATATTAGAAAAATAAATTTTATTGTTAATTTTTGTGTATGTTATATGATTTTTGTACGTTTTGAAAAGAGCTGAATTTTGTTTAGAGAATGTTAACCCGCTTTTTAACCAAGCAAATTTCAACATTATAAGACCAAAATAAAGATGAAATAAATCACGAACTTGGATCCATGATTAGAAGGACAAGAGAATAAACTCAAAAGGTTTGAAGTGATAAATAGGCTAAGTAGACCGCTCAGTTCCACGAAAAATCTTTTGATATCGAGAGGTATTATCTTGTGATTTGATCCCCAACAATACCATACTCTTCATACGTAACTTCAACCTATCATCGTCAAGTTCTTTTATTGGACAGCAGACAAGCAATATATGGATTAATGAGAAGAAACCAAAGAAAGCAGAGCAAGGTAAGCAATATCAAGTAGGTTACTAGAAAAAACATAATCTTAAAAGAAAAGAGTTTGAAGCGCGTAGAATCAAAGTGTAACGGCCGGGGATTTTCGACTCTCGAAATCGACATTTATACGTTCACTATATAAATTACCGAATATTCAAGTGCCGGAAATACAAGGTCATTAGGGTAAAAGAAGAAAGAGGTAGAAGAAGAAGATAAAAAACAACATCAGAGTCTTATAATCGCAGCGGAATAAAGTATAATGCATAATAATAGCTTTTAAATATAAAGAAACATGTACTGTTATATATACATACCATTATCAGAGTACAACAATCATCCATTTATTTGGACAACTTAATACTTGTCCTTACACAGCGGAAATCATAACCAAGTATGGAGATACGTCTCTGTCGTCCAGCTTGCCTCTTGAGCTCCATAGCATATTATCCTGCATCTGTTCAACTTGGTCTGACCCGAGCATCATAATAAAACAACACCCGAGTCAGTCTGGAAAACCAGCGTGAGAAAATCACACTCAATTGGATTGTTATATTTTTGAAAATCCTTTGAAAACAAAGGTAACTCGAAAGACCATGCTAGAAATAAACATGCTGGGTTTTTACCTTACGATAACCAAAACATTTTTATCAAAGCCGTCTGATATTATAATAGTGTCTATAGAAGTAAGTAGAAAATAGCTGAAATGCTTGCATCTCACATTCCAGCAAGTTGGGCACAATCAAAACCGTACGGGCGCTTATTGGAGATTAGGTTCCATACAATGACAGGGCTACTGGGGTACCCATCACAGTACCTGGCTTAGATCAACGTACCGAGGACCACTCTCGATCCCCTGCAACACAAGGCCGGCCTACCCCTAACCTAGATAGACCGAATAAGATCACCCCGCGTTTGGGATCAGCAACCACCACACAACCGAAATAAAGGGACTCTAGACAGGGATGACCTTACCCTAATAGAAAGAAACCCATATAGCCTTGCTGCACCTCCCATGTTTTAGCCATTACCGGTTGATGAGGCTTGAGGCTACGATTACCTTTTTAGACACATTCACTTAGAATGCTCATCGTCCTCCAATGACGATGTTCTGATAGCATTCGTCCATACAAGTTGTCCTGGGACTGAACAAACCGAATCACCATCTTCATCGTCTTATGGTGTTCATTCGTTATTTTCAAACTGAATCAAAGTGTGTTTCGGATAATTAAATCCGATCCCGGTCTCTTCGAAACGGTCAACGCATTGGCCAATACTAATAGTCAGTTGTTTAACTATCATATAACATCCACAAGAAACCATCAGGCCTTAAATAAATTTCCTAAAAATTTATTTTCAAAATATCTATACAAGATATTATTTCCATACTTCAACACTTTGAAAATAGTTTTCAAATCCCTTTTTATTCTCACGGAACAAATTCCAACCCTTGTCCGATACTTAGCATATTTTTCCCACTTCATTTGATATTCAACACTTGGAAAATATTCATTTATTTCCTATTTCTTTTCTCAAAAATCATTCACAACTTTATTTGTAAATTCCCAACTCATTTTGCATGAATTCTATAAACCCCAGAATTCCTTAGTAAATTTCCTTTAATATTTCTAAAGCCATTTATGCTTATTTAAAATTCCAGTTTCGCTTCTACTTCCCTTGCGAGTTTATTTCACCTTCCAAAGTTCACTCATCTTATGCTTTAGAAATTTATTTAAGTTCCCATATTACCACTATAAGATCTTTCTTCTATAATCATATTCAATTAAATAAACTTAGCTTTCCATCTCGAGAGGATTTATAATTGAATTTAAAACATTTAAATAAATATATATATATATATATATACCTATAAAGTAAGAATAATGGTTTATTTTCAAAATATGGTTTTAGATAAAACTAAAATATCAACATCTTAAAAGCATTAAAAATTCATATTCGATTACTAATTAATTTACAAAGCTGATTATAAAATTAAAGTTTATTTCAATACTAACTTCAGAATATTCTAAATCCAGATAATGTTTTTAAAAGTTATATAGTATGGTAATTCAAAATCATGTTTAAAACAATTTCAATTTTCTCAGCAAAAGTCTATTTTAAGAAAGTCAAATATTCACCAATTAAATTAATAGATCCCTCTTGATTTGTATCACATCGGCCATATCACCATTTCTCACATTCAAAATATATTGCACTATTACTTTCAAAACGATTCCTATTGCTCGATATAAGTTCACAACATAACTTATGTCCTAACATATCCACTAATATCATTTTATCTTATTTATAAACCCCGTTAATAAATTTATAAACTCCTTTGAGTTTATCATCTATTTATAAAAACAAATTCCGTTTATATTTCTTCCCTTAGAAAAATTCCATTTTTATTTCAAATCTATTTTAATTATCGATTCCAATTCTCTTCCAAAATCTTCCAAGATATCTTTCAAGTACTAATATATATTTTACTTATTTAAAATCTCTATTTAACCCAATTTACAAATAGTTAAATATAACCAAGTTAATTTATAAATTTCTCATTCCACTTATCCTTTACAAAATAACCCAATTTTTAGTTTAAACATTTATCATTCAAAATATTCTTTTTATTTGCTTCAAATTAATTGTTTATGGTATTTAAGAATACCAATTTAATTCCCATGCTATCTAAGGTTTAACAATTCAATTCACATACAATTCATATCAATTTATCCATCTTATCGTATCATTGTATATATGAACAGTAAATATTTTTGAGGAATCCAGTTGGATCCTTTCAACCTATTTACCAGCATCCAAAGATGTTAGACAACAAATAAAATACCAATCCCACTTCAAGGAGGAAATATCGTGGTATATAAGGTCATCCTCTATTATGCGGGACGCGTAGGGTATCATCTGATAAAATATGTGGGAATATCACTCCGATACTAATATATATACTACTATATATATATATAACATCCAGTAGATAAATTACAAATTTATCAATCAAGTCAGGCATTAAATAATTTAAATTTAAATTTAAATCGGGTCATCCAAATGAGTGAGAAAATTTCACCATTATTTTTGTTTTGCAATCCACTTCAATCTTGACTTGGTTTCACGGTTTTTTAATTTGTAACAACATTATATCATTTTATAATCACGCCTTCAATTAAATAAAATTATTCAAATTTACTGAAACTGTTAACAGCAAATGTAACGACTCGAGATTTTGCCCGCTCAAAAATCGACATCCATACTTCAAATCGTATTCGAATGCCATAGATTCGATCGTTCAAATCCGATTCGCCGGAGCTTATAACAACATTAAGTAATAACACAGCGGAATAAAAGAATGATACATTGATATACAGCTTTAATACAATATCTGATACAACAGATGATCCAATAGATATCAATATACATCAGAGATATGATACAATAAATAGCAGCGGAAAAGAAAATAGATGATAACATCTAGCAGCGGAACAATATAACTCTAACATAGTCTTCCAAAAGAGAACTCCGAGAACTGCAACTCCATTGCCAAGAATCAATCCAGCAATAGCTCGAACTCCCAATAACAATGCACCAAGCTAAGCAAGAATGGTGTGATCCAAAGACTGAACTAACTCCAGATAATCTACTAAACCTGACTATCTGAAAAACCCAACTCTAGACTGCTCGTGTAGAAAATAATGAGCACCCAGAGTTTAGGAAAGAAACAATAAACTCCGGATCAGTCGTGGGACTGGTGTGAGCAACAAAAATAGTTTATCTTATACAAACAATCAAAGAAAGAATTTTAAAGTCAATTCGCAATGCTTTTGAAAAATGAGACTACCATAAGACCTCCCGCCACACACACAATGCAAACGCAGACTTGGAGGAGATTTCTTCTTATGTTAGTCAAAGATGCTTGATACGCATTAAGAAGAAACATTTGATATTATTACTAGTGCATAGTGTAGGAAAAATTCATTTCGAAAGTAGAATATAAATCTTAGCCAGCATAGGTACCATTATATTATGCCTACTATAGCTACCATATTAGATGGCAGGTTCTACAACTAAAACCGTACAAGTCACGTATTGTTTCTTTGGATTTCCAACAAATGGTCAGGCCAAGGAACTTCCCATTGCCACATGAGAACGCCTCTGGAAGGACGTTCTCGAGAACCAAACCGGAACTCTGCCAACACAAGGCCGGGTTACCCCTATCTGGGTAACTACTGACACGAGCACGCCATTCCCCGATCATAAACGACCTTTCTCACGGGATCCCGAAAACCAACAACCACAAAGTAATAAATTTGTAGTAACCACATAGGTTAAATATCTGGGCTCCATACCATGATACCACCTCTATCCAGAAGGAAATGTACATACCCTAAAGGGAGCTACCCCTCATAACCTTGCCGCATCTTTCCTGTTTTGACCATTTCCGGGGTGTGAGGCTCGACGAATTCACGTCCACAAAAACATACTTTATACAAAAGCCATGCTTTGGGTCAACAAATGATCAACACAATGATCACCAAGATAGACGATCAAATAAATGATCCTATCATAAATAATCAACACAATGATCATTTACAGCAACACTCAGCATGTCACATTACCAAATTGGGAATATATCACTGATAACTTCAACTATATAACCTCTGAGCTCGTACGTCTCAGAGAAGGGTGTTAAGCTAAAAGAATAAATTCTCCGCCACCAACAGAAATATATTTGAAAGAAATCGGCTTTATATCTCAACTTGTAATGTTAGACATACTATCCATACAAGTCTGTTCCGGGCTCGAACAGAACCGAAGGCACTTACAAAGAAGTCCTTGCAACCCGGATATTCACAATCCCGATCGGATTTCCCATCACTTAGGGAATCTCTATACCAGGAGCTACCCAGTGCAGAGACAATCGATAGGTCATCCTATCGCTTTCGCAAATACCCGGTCTTCATCACCGGTCTTCAAATGCTATCCATAACGTCGAATCACATATTCAGAATGGGTTATACGACCCAAAGGTCCTTTCCCGGCTAAACCAAATAGTGAGCGAAAATATTTTTAAAATATATGGATATTGGGATTTCAATTAAGTCACAACTTAATAATTCAAAACTTTTCTTCAAATGGCTTAACAAATTACCATTTTCAATCTTTAAACAAAAAGATTCATTTTCACAATCTTTAACGGTTTAAACAATTTTCACATTTTAATCTTTTAAACAAAAGATTTATTCACAGATTTTCCAAATCAATTTTTATTTCAATTTGATTAACTCGTTAAATCTTTAAATCAAAGATTTAACTTATAGCTTTCAAAACAATTTCATTTCTATTTGATTTAAACAAATCATCAATTTAAATCTGTTAAAAATAAACAGATTTAATTCATAGTATTCAAAAAAGAATTCATTCATAACTTAGAAAAATCATTTCTCTATTAAATCTTGAAATTCCCCTAATTAAATAGGAATTCCATTTCTTATCTGAAAACTTTTATCTTTTGAAAACAAACAGTTTCATCTCAGAAAATCTGATTCTTTTATACGAGTTGAAATCCTTGGGTTAAATTCAAATTCCCAAAACTAATACCTTTAAAATGGTTTAAATTCATACAAACATATTTATAATATCTTTAACCATAATCATTAAATTCAATTCCAAATATTGAATTCAAATTCAAATTTAATTATTTAATTTGGAGATTTTACCGAGTTATTCAAAATAAATTTCATCTATGAAATTCCATTTCAAAAGCTTTTCACTTTAAACCCAATCCATTCCCAAAACATTTGAATTCAAATATTCAAATTTAAACTATTTCAAAAATCTGTGACTTAATCGATTTCCTTGTGAAATCCATATTTGTGTGTATATGAGTGTGGTCCAGGGGTTATACACAGTAGTGCAACAGCATACAATCATCAAAGATCAGAATACAGGAATATAGTTGATAAAAGATATAAACTATAACGCTTATCTGTTATATACAGATCACAAATATATATGCCACGGCTAGTAAATTATATCACAGATAATTTATCACAGATCACAACATAATCAGGATATATACTAAGCATCATAAATCAGGAATATCAAACAATCAAGTTATCCAATAGAATCCAAATATCCATAGGTAAGATCAATAAATTATCTGATTAATTTAAATCGAATTTATTTCTTATGAATTACTAATCCTGGTTAACTAACATTAATAATTTACAAATCATTTTGATTAATTATTCTTTAATCATTTATTAATTATCCATTAATAATAAATCAATTAACCTTTAATTATCAACCTTTAATTATTAAATAATAAAGCTTTAATCATTTAATTTACTATTTTATTAATTATTTTAAATTAATTACTTTGATTAATAATCATTCCTTAATCACCTTCATTTATTAATTAACCTTTAAATTTATTTAATTATCCTCAATTTACTTACCTTAATAAATTAATTTCATTAATTAATTATCCTTTAAATGAATTAACTTTTTAAACATTAATTCATAAATCTTAATTAATAATCAATCGATCTTTAATTATTAAATAATTATCCTTTAATGTAATTACACTAAGTAATTATCCTTTAATTCCATTAAGTAAAAACCCTTTTATCAATTACATTAAGTAATTATATGCTTAAGTAGTCATCCTTTAATTATTCATTATTAATAAATTAACTCTTAACAAATTAATTAATCTGTAATCAGTACTTAATTAACCTTTAAATTATTAAATAATAAATCTTTAATTAATCACATTAATTTATCCAATCACATAAATTAAATCTTTAATTAATTAATCCTTTTAATTAAATCTTTAAGTAAAACTTAATTAAATTAGAATAATTTACTTTTAAACCTTAAACCAATCCCATACTTAAATAAAACAATTATTTAAAAGAATGAGTTAAAAATGTTTAAAACTTGCATTTTGTTTTGAAATTTCAAAAACTGTTTTTATACCTACCCGAGTCAAACCCGAGGAAATCCACGTTCTACCCGAGCCCTGCTTCGAGTCTTTCCCCAAACCAACCCGTGTGAGTATTTTTTTTTTTAAATTTTGTTTAAGTGTTGATCTGACCCGGCGCACAACTGAATGCACTCGAGTTAAGACTCGAGCCAAAACCAATATTACTCGATACTTCCTTCGAGTTATCTTCTCTTCCCAACTATAACCACCCAAACATAATCACTGATACACGCAAACACGTGTGTACCTGCACCATCCACCGCCGATGTCCTGGCCACCACTTCCATCGCCATCTAGTCATCGTTGACCCCCTCAACTCAATCCATCACCCAGCACCCATCACGACAGCACGAATCAAAATCTAGTTAAATTTCCAAACCTGGAAACACGCCAGCTTCAACACCCCAAACCTGTCAACATCGCTTCGTCCACGCCGTGCCGACCATCAGCGAGCTTCCACCTCCGGCCACCGCCTCATCTACACCCCAGCCTCCATCACCCCCAGTCTCGTGCAACTCGATGCACTGTGGACGACGAACAAATCAAATTTCTTCGACCCCAACAAAACTAGGGCTACAGACTTCAACCAATTGCCGACGCCACCACCCTGATCTACTCACCATCCCTATATTTTTCCTGCCACCCCGGTAAGCTCCTCCACCACCACGCACAACCCTAGCACCTCTAGTACCCCTGATCGCCAGAAATCCCCCAAAAACCCATTTCCGTTCAACTTCAAACTGCTACCAAACTACCCCACTAAAAATCACGAAACCCATCTTAAAAATCATCATTTGATATAAGGATTCAAGTTATACACTTGAATTAATGATTCGTGTCATTCGAAATTTCCAATATTTAAAGTTTGTACTGTAAAATCTTGATCTTCTATTCTACATACCTCTATACATTATGAAACCATTTTTAAATTATAGCCCATACTTAAACACATCGATCTTGTTTTGAAACTAAAGCCTGATATGGATTATAAAACAAGAACTTGAATTATCTTTTTCTTTGCTTTGTTGGGTTGTTCTCTGTAAACCTGATACTTAAATGTATCTATGGTTTCACAGTTTCCAGTGAAAAAAAGAAAAACAACAAAACTTGCTTTGATTAATTACTGAAAACATAATGCAAGTTTAAAACGAAGCTTCAACTTGTTTAGACTATAATTCCAGAGGAGAATTAAGAGAAAGATATTAAATCTATCATGGTTTCAATTTTTTTTTTTTTATAAAACCCAGGGACTAAGAAAAAGAATAGGAGAACAGGAAAAGAAAATAACATTTCCTAAGCAAAGAAAAACATAAGCACCACAACTCATTCACATGCAAAGCTTTTAGCATCATTCAGGCATTCACAAAATCAGAAAATGGTTGAAGAGATCAAAGGTTTACTCACTGTATAGTTTCCAGAGTGAACAGAGCATTCCATTTGAAAACTGCAGTTGTTTTTCTTCTTCCTTTAAATCTTTGTTTTGTTCAAGTTGTTTCTCATTTCAGTTTTTTTTGTTTCCTTTTCTTTTCAGTTCAAATGAATGAGACTGAGTATAAGAAGATGATGCATATGAAGTTGATATAGAAACAAGTCTACAGGTGATATATTTGAACAACAAATCGTGGCTGAGATGATGTGGTATGGTGTGCTAGGATATTGTATGTGCTTAGGGATGATACTTTGTACTTGCTGTTTCTATACTTTGTCTACAGCCTCTTTGTTTTGTACATGTACTTATATTTGTATTTATTTGTATGCATACTTTTGTTTTAGTTATATTTGCTTTGTTTTTAAATTATGTATGTAGTTAGTTTGTGGATATTTTGCTTTGTATTCTTTTTATAGTTTAATTCATTTTATATTTAACTTATACTTTGGAATATGAATAAATTTCTATTGTTAACTAAAAATATCATTTTACTTGTCTTTATCACTTTGAAATAAAATGAAGTTCTACTTTTGTCATGTTGTTATAGTTTATTCTTTTATGCATTTACTTCCTATTTTACACTAATGTGTTACTATATATGTTATTTCTTTTGTTTTAGTCCTTTGTATTGTATTTGTTTGTTTTATTTTCGTCTACATTCTTTTCATATTTAAATGTATTTTATTTTCTTTAAATCTTCTTGTTTTGAAATATAAATAAATTTCTATTTTATTATGTTGTTAGAATTTAGCAAATGTTCTACTTCCTATTTTTATTAAAATTTATCTTATATTATTTTTCTATTTCTAGTTTAAATATTTATTGTTATCTTACTTTAATATTTAATTATGAGTTACTATATATATATATTTTTTTCTTAATTTATTTTATAACTCAAATATTTATTAAACCATTCATCTAAGATTTAAATTCAAATCAAAATATATATATATACACTCAAGATTTTATAATTTCAAATTGACTCATATATACCCAAATATACATATATATATATATATATATATATACATTCACATATATACATATATATATATATAATATTTAAAAATTTAAATGATTTATATAGAATGTATTTGAACTTGGGGAAACTCGCTTCCATTTATAATCAATTTCTCTTACAATTTTATTCAGAAATTCATTTAATTATCAATTTAAATTAAATTAAAATCTAGGGTCGTTACAGCAAATGTACCTCAATTAAATTAAAAATTTAATTAACTTAACCCAAAAATTAAAATTAACCCCACCACGCAGCCTTCGGTCTTGCCCAACGATGTCGCCATGTCTGCGTGCTCCACCAAATCGACGCTCGACGCGTGGTCTCTCCCTAGCTTCGATCACCACTGCCCCGTACCCTCCTGTCTCGCCACATAGTCGCAACCACCATGACAACTAAATCCACCTTTATAACATAGGTCTTCCCAATGCCTCGTTCTATAACGGCCTCGACCAATCACTCACGCCCAACCACCTATCGAAAATCGACAACACTCTCATGAAAATCGCCACCGAAATCGTCGCTACTCGCAACCCTGGCTCAAGCATCAGGTCGCGACCATCGCCCCTTATATTCGACTTTGATAAAAAAACCCACCTGCCCTCCTTTTCTTTTTTCTTTTTTGAAACTCGTGTTATTCAAATTATTTTATTTTGAAAAGGAAGCAAAGGAAGTACTTATACGCGATTTAAGCTGAAACGAGATTTCAGCCTATTCTATTTTTCTTTCTACCTTCTTTTTGATTTTTCTTTCTTTCTTCTGATTTGAATGAGGGGGATAAAGTATAGACGTGATATAAAATTGAGGGAGGCATGTTGGTGAAGGTTAGCTACAGTGATTTTTGATAGGAAGGGAAAAAGGTTCCGATGTGAAATAGTTTTGACTGGTCAACCTATTATATATATATATTAAAATGCCAAATTGCCTCGATTTTAGAGCTTAAAATTTCGACCTTCTATCAAGGCATGCCGCTAGGCATTTATAATGTTATACCCCTATTCCGAACATAATGGAAAATGCTTCGAGTCCTAATTCGATCGTGTGGAGAAAATAGCTTTTTGGACCCATTTATTATATTAAATTTTCGATATAAATTCTAGCGTATTTATATTCCGTATGACCACACGATAACTCCGAAAGCAACGAAATTGGAAATTCGATAATAATACAATATTAAGGATCCAATGGAACTAGTTTCGTCGAGTTCCAAAACCGTGCCTCGGAATGCTATTTTTAAATGTCAATTTAAATGATATATTTTTAAAACTGAACGAATCACCTTTAAATTCAGTTTTAAAACTTTTATTATCTTCATTATTATTAATATAAATTTTACAAGCCTTTATATTATTTTTATCAAGCTTAAAACTCCAAATTCACTATTTTAACCGATATTCAATTATAAAATTCAACAATAAAATTATTAAATAAATTGCTATATCTAAATTCTGAATCTATTTCTATAAATAAAAACCAATCTTTCACATTCAAAAATCAATCTGTAATTCAATATTTAATATTTAAAACCATTCAAATATACACAATCAACGCCAGAAAAACCCGGGTCGTTACATAAAGATAAGAAAGCAAGACAAGTAAAAGAGTTGGATTTTTACTAGTAAAAACCACTCGATGTAGAGAGGAACCTTTCGTACCGAGAGGTATTTTAGCATGTTGGGCCAGTGTGCTCTCTTGTGAATCCATGGGCTTACAGCCGGGCTTCGTACTTCGTGGACTTCCGGGGCTACTGGCCAGTTTCTCTATAAATACCGGCCATACTACAGCTAAAGAAGGGGCTTCTCCATCACCACTTTAATTCACACTCCGCATCTTCTCCACTCTTATATCCTCCCCTAAATATACTCTAGAAACTTCATTGTAAATTTGAGATCTACTAGATTATAGTCAGATCTAATAGAATGAGTTGTAATCCAAAACAAAAACGACTAACAACAAAGATTAAAGTGGGCATAGGCTAGAGAATTTATCAAACCACTATAAAAATGGCATCTCCTTTTCTTCATTTACCTTTATTTATTAGAATTGATGCTTTCATTTGATAATTGGGTGTTGGTGCCATTTTTGGTGCCAACAAAGAATGAGTGGGATAACGTTTGTCGTTTAAAATATTTGGATGCCTATTTACTTAAAATAAAATAATAGTTTGTGTAAGGAAGTAGGAAACCAAACTTTGTACGGTGACCGTTAGTTTCTTAAGCTAAAATCATTTTTCTTGGTGCAAATAGTAGCACACTATATTAATCTTTATGGAAATTAATTCATCATGCATACATAAAATTCCATTTTCTAATAAGAATTTCATTACCTCATAAGTATGAAGTTTCTATGTCTCTAAATTTTCACTAAATGCTTATATGTTACATTAATGGCGGTTGGAATTTACAAAATTCATTACCCAACATTTGTATAAATAAAAAGTCTTCAATTTAGATAAATATAACTTCATAGTTTGGTTAGTTTGTAGTCAAACTATAAAATAAAACTAATTTTTTCTGTTTAAACAATGTAAGTATATAGAAACAAAAGGAGACCACTGTCCAAAGAAACATCTCAACCCTTGTGTCCTCGGGTGTAGTTTTTACTTTAACCAATCAAGACTCGGTGCCCATTAAATATAATTTCTTCATGTTCATTAATAAAATATTGTAATTTGTATTGTATTTTACACCGTATGTAATTATTTATTATGTTTCATAATAAAAAGCACTAATTTAAACTGAAAGGTACACAATTACAGTGCCTAAATTAGTATATAAGTTGTACTTATGCATATATTCCTTATGCATCTAATTCATCACAACCTTAATAGTGATTTCTGTCATAAACTTTTATGTTGTGATATAATAGCTTGCACCATATATTATTTAATTTATATAATTATATGTGTGTATCAATAACAAAATAAGTTCTTTAATTGCTATACAATCTCAAAAATATCAACTAAATGGATTGTTAGCAAAACCGAAGAAAAGTTAAAATAAGTAGGTAAAATAAAATTTTAGACTCTACCATAGAGTTAATTCACTATATTTTTTATGTTTTTATTGTTTGAAACTCCCAGATATAATTCAACTTTGCTCACAATCCTTGTTTTTCTTTTCCAATTGCACTAATCATCATAATGAACCCAACATTGCTCTAAAATTCAAATAGCATAATACTTATAAATTATAAATTTAATTTCTCTTTTAAAATGTTAGAATTGATGGTTATGAGGAATGAAGAGAAAGTGATAGGTGTTGTTGTGTCGTTGATGATGTCACTACATTAAAAGCGAAATTTATTATGACTATGGTGCAATAAATAATATCTTCCGCTCTCCAAGGTTATCATAACGACCCTTCAAACTTGTGCATTCAAGATTAAAGGACTAGGATATTTGTAGAGGTCATTGCCTATGAGTTTAGAGTGTACTTGAAAGACTGATTTTGTTTTAGAGGAAATTGTGGAGAGAAAGGGATGAAAAAATGAATTTTGTCTACTATGATTTTAGGTATTCTTTCTTAAGGAAGACAGAAAGGTGAAAGAATAAAAATAAATGTAAAATTTTCATCCCCCTCTTGAGAAAATCAATCATGATAAATAACCATTTCATAAATAAAAACTTTCTCATTAATAAAGAGTACAAAATGTCAAGCAATGAAAAGGCTTTGATTCTCATTGCAACCATTACAATATAACTATGGTTTTATTTAATTATATATTGTGAATCTCATCTCATAGCATCTCTATTCTTTTTTATTTTTTTACGCACAAATGGACTAAATTTAAAATATATCACAAATATTCATAAAAAAATCCTACATCCATATAGCTTTAATCCCTTTAATACAAAACCTTTTTTTTCATCCTTTGGATTTCAACCATTGGAACTACACCTCTTCCATTATGTAAATATACCCATTTTACCTTCATTTTAGCATAAGATCCAAATCTTTGGTTTCTTCCATGGTGTACGGGTTACTAAATAGTATTTTGGTAGCAATCAATTGTGAATCTGGACAACGTGATTGGATCACAAACTTTCGACACCAGTTAAAAATGATAGATATAAACTATGTGCATATCATTCATGTTTAATTTGTTATCATAGAATTTATTTTAGGCATGTTGTTTCACTATTTATGAAGTAGCTATTAGGATTTTAGTTGCGCAAAACCTAACAAAGGGTAAAATTATTGCAATAGCCTATTCCAGAATCTTATATCATCCAAGTTACAAAGGGATAATACGGAGGGAAGTAATAATATTTGAAGACAAATAATGGTGAAGATAAATACTAAAACACAAAGAAATCAAGAGAAACAATACACAAGATTGCATCCAACAACCATTTATATCGATTCTAAATAACAATTGTTTACAATTAACCCACTAAATAAAAGCAAACTAAACAAAAATAGAATTAATAACCTAATTGAGAAGGAGTCTTGATCTCTATGACAATGGCTTCTTAGTGTTTGAAGAAGAACAAAGATGGAAGAAGAGAGAAACACTAAACACATATTCACACTACTCCACTCTCTCTTCTAGGCTCTATTTATAACAATTATTTACTTAATGCTCAAATTAATATTATTTGGCAAAAATGAATTGATCGGCCAATTAGACAGAGAAATAAACATAACCAAACATACCAAGTAATTAGGGGAAAAAATTCTATTTCTTTCTTTGCATATTTATTTCCTTATAAATGTGATTTTTATCATCAAAATTAACACTCCACCTTGAGGCAAAATCATGTTTCCCCAACATGCACTTGATCTCCACCTTCAACCAAAACGACTCTTCAAAGCAAAGAATAAGAACGCGACCCTATTGAATAAAATAAAAAAGCCAACCATCTTTAGATCAATCACAGATCACTTCTTCTCAATCACACAAAATCACAAACTATGACTGATGTGCACATAAAAGTGTATATTTATACTCACATATTTTTTTATTAAATAATGATCATATTAGTATAATTTTACATGTTTTTACCAAAATCCAAATGTCATCAAATCACCATTTATTCATCTTCATTTAGGGACAAAATGGTAATTTTGTGCATGAATTAATTTTTAGAATGTTTATTTGCATATTTTAGTTTTATTTGTAGGAATTTGGATGGAAATGGAAGAAGCTTTCATGGAAATATGCATGCACAAGAGAAGAAGGAAAATGAAGATGGAAATAAATGAATTCATGTAATCATGGAGGACCCCACCTACCCACTTACCATAATCTACAATTAGGAGCTAATGCACATATTAGCGGAGATTAAAAATACATGCACATTTAATGGAGGATTAATTGCTAATGATAACTTGGTGGCCACACTTCCTAAAGGGGCATTTTGGTAGTCCCCTAAAATATGGATTAGGGTTTTAGATATGTATAAATACTCCTTATGTTTCATGTGGAGGGCTCTTATCACCTTCTCTTTAATTTAGTTAGTTACGGCCACAAATGTAAACATAAACTTTCTTTCTCTTTAGTGGCTTCTTACCCTTTGCTTATGCTGTTTATTTTCATGCAATTTTAATACATGTTCTTTTCTTTGATGTTTCTTCTTATGTTAGTAGTGTAGATCCCTTTATTTTATGTAAGTAGATTAGTTTTTAGTTTATTTTAATTAGCACTCTTCTTACTTTGCTTGCTTTTTAATGTTGAAACTTACATGTGTTGAAATGATAACAAATTTAAGAAACTAAACCCCTTTAATTTAGGAGGTAATGAAGCTCTCTTAATCATGGAGATTCAACATATTTTATAATTTATGATCTCTTTTGTGCTCTATGAAATATTGATGCTTATGCGATTTTGTATTTAATATTGAATTTGATAACCTATGTTGTTCAAAACAAATAGATTATGCTTAGTCATATGAATCACTAATTACCTCTTCATCTACATATAATTAAGGTAATAAAAATATGATTAGAATTAAAATTAATGGTTTATGTTACTAATGAAATAGTAAATAAGCCATGCATAAAATAGATTTTACTTTTAATTTCATGACATTTTCATTAAAGTTAGTAAGTGGGTTAGAAGTTGCATCAAAGTTTGATGGTTTAATTCTATTAATTAATAACACAATTAGGCCATGATTATGATAAATGCAACCCTAATTCTACTTAGATTAAAATGAGAGATCATACACTGATTTTGTGTTGATTCATATGAAAGTATGAAAGTGGATTTTCCTCTAAATTGTCTTTTAATCTCATATTTTGTTCACCTTCTTTTTGTTAAATTTTTAGAAATTTTAGTTAAAACATCTTTAAACTCTTTGGGTTAATTTGATGGAGTAGAATTTAAAGGTAATTCAATTCCCTACGGACCGACCCATACTCGGCACATACTAAAATTGTATAGCGTGCGCTTGTAGTTATTTTTATTACATAATTTTTCGACGGTTTCTAATTCGATTGAAAATTTGTCATTAAACAAGTTTTTGGCACTATTGCTGGAGAATATATTTGGTTTTAGTTTTGCTCTTTGAATTATTTTTGTTTGATTTTAGTTTACTTTCATTTTGTGTGTTGAACTGTATCAAAAAAAAGAATATTTTGTGTCATGTGTTTGTTGTGTGATTTGTGCTTGCTTTTGATTTGTGTGCTTGTTGTTTTCCTATTTGCATTTGCACTATATATATATATAACATACACAATTTCAAACAAAAATAGTTTATTACATTTGCATTTGCATTTACATTTTCTATTTTGATTTTACAAATTTCTTTTGTTTTTTTACAAAAACTATCAAAATTGTGCACATCCTCAAAACTGTGCACATCCTCTGCCTGCTCAACCACTTCTCTGACCACTTCTCAACTTACATCCTCAAAACAACTACATTGATACAGAACACTCCTTACTGTCAAGTATCCACCCTGCATAACTTCAAATCCCCACTGCCAACCACCATATCCTCAATGCGCATCAAATCTACCCTCCTTGCTATATTAGCACCCAACAACAACTCCCCATATACAACTGCCGCACATCAGGTACACTTCACAACATGACACTATTTATTTGACAACTCTTGCACTTCATCTCCATATCACCATCTCCATACCACCAGGGCACTGTAACTCAAAAAATCTATCCTACTACCCTCTGCTCATCATTTCCAAACTCCATGATCTCCACTGCAGTTCCTTCTCCAACTACCACACAACCTCATCACTATTACTTGCTACTTCACCCAATTTTCATACCACCCACCACCAACAACTACCTGCACATCAACCATTCACACAACCATTTGCCACAACATATATACAAGTGTATACAAGTGCATTCATGTGCACATCATAACTGCTGCATATCCCCATCATCATTTCTACCTATCCACTGCCTGCATTTCACTTCCAAACCATAACACTTCATCTCCTTATCATCCTATTTCATTGACTTCCACTTATCAAAACTGCCTGACTTCTGCACCTCCACCTCTGATAAAAAACTGCTACTGTGACGGCCTACCTTTTTGGACTGTTTAAATCGACAATAAACATACATTTCTAACTCATACCTTTCAAAATGGTAGATTACCAGTGGGGTTTAATAAGAAAAATAAGAGAAAAAAAGGAAAAAAAAACACAGAATCTTACAATGGAATGATAAAATGTAATAATCAAATAAACAGTTCATGAAGCCGTTTTACAATATACAATTGATTACACAATTTTTACAACATAAGCAGAGTACAATCACAACATACCAAATAATGATGTAGCAGAAAATTACTAATAATATAATTTACAAAACTCCATCTTCATCCTCCAGAAATAAAGTCTTCAAACACTGAAAAGCTTAGGTTGACCCGAGTGTAATGAAAAGACAAAACACTCGAGTCACAACTAAAAGTTCTTATGTAAGTTAAATCAACAAGAAGTAAATATGAGTGTAGTAGCTTCAAAAATGTTTATGGGATTTTACATCTCCTATCCAGTGTATAACGTGCATGTAGTAACTTAAGAGATGTTATGGGATTTTCCATCTCCTAAGGATCCGTTAAACTATCTATATGTAGTAAAATATGCTATATATGTAGTGTCTATCAGTAATGTATAGTATTAAAATAGCGTTAAGGCTTTATATTGATCCTGCTTAACACATTTTTAAGCATCATCCTACAGTTTTCCTTAGTAGCATCATCAATAATGTCGGTAGCCCGAGAGGCACCGTGATAAGACAGCACTAAAACAAAATCGTAGTGGTGCGAATAAGGATAAAGAGTATGACAAGGCATATGAGGCGATGGCCAAGGTAGGATACCACCGTTTTGCGTTCCATGACTAGTGGTAACCCCTAATGGCCCATTGCGTCCAACGCCCTCAAAATCCAAATGTGCACACCAATCAAGTTTCAAAGTCAAGATAGTAATACGAAGAAGTAAGTTCGCTAGAGGTAGCTAGCCTCATTGGTCAGTATGGCCCCTATTTTAGTCATTTCAATTGACACAAGTATCAGGGTCTATCCATCATCGTTCTCTTTCTTCAAATCCAGAAAACATTCACCAAATCCAACCACTTCATTCTGGATCATTCACCATGTATATAGTTGTTAAAATGGTTCCAATAATGACAGAGAGTACGCCGATAAGAGGCCACAATCTCTTTAACAATCAAACGTCATTTTTTCACACCGGTTGATTCTTTTACATTTTAAAACCAATTCATATTTAATATCAAAATATCATATTCACTTCAAAAATATCGCTTCATTTACCATATTTACTTAAAATATGTCATTTTCCCTTGAAAGTATCGTTTCAAATTCCAACTTAGGTTGTAACATCATTTAACCACATTTGCAACTAAATCAACGATTTAAATATAAACATCTCAACTTTCACAATTTGAATTTTTAGAAAATAGTTCAAATGGTTTAAATAGTTTAAAGTAGTTAAATAGTTTAAATAGTTTGATATAAAATGGTTTGAGTATTGAAAATGGTTTATATAGTATAATAGTTAGAAAAATCTAAATAATTTGAATATTAAAAAGATAGATTTTAAACAGTTCATATTAAAATAATTTATTTTGAAAATAATATCAAATCAAACCGTTTCTTTCCATTTCAACAAATCTGGCCCTATGTCTAAATTTCAAATCAACAAAACTCAATTTTCAATCTTTCAATTCAATTCACTCAACTTCAATTTAATTTCAAATCAGCTTGATTTCAATTTCAGTTCGCATTTACTTCAATTTTCGAAATATTCATTTTTAACTTCAAATTCAATTCACCAATTCAATTCAATGATTTAAAATTCCAATTCAATTCTTATTTTAAACCATTTCAATGCATATTGATTTCAGGCCCAATTTCAATTTACTGATTTAAAACATTTTAATCAATTTAAACCACATTATTCATACTTTGAGGTCCAAATCCTAAAATAATTAAATTTTCAAAATTAAAGTTATATATCATTATATAACTTTACATTTCTAATTCAATTATTTTAAAGAATTCCTTTTTACCCGATTTCAGTTTCAACATTTTAAAGCTTGAATTAGAAAATAATTTAATTTATATAAATCCACAATTTATTTCCTTTAAAACAATATCATTTAATAAAAATCCAAATTCTAGATTTTAAAACCATTGAATTTAACCAATCCGGTGTCCGTATATGATTTTCTACTCTATGGCCAAGTGATCAGTTATTTCAATTTTAATTGTAGGGATATATATATATATATATGTATGTATGTATGTATGTATGTATATCATTTCAATCCAAGGCAAAGTGTCTTATGTATATATTATTTCAACCTATTTCTTAGTTTATTCTAATAAAATTAAATAATAGCCTATATGCTTTCAATTAAATACAGGGTGATAACAGAGATATATAAAAATAAATAAACCTCCAGTCATCTAAAATGTCAACAAATAAACATCCATCATAATCAACATACAAATCAGCTAATAATTCACAATAATTTATTGGTTATCAATATCAGTTATTTAACTAGCAATTCAATTTCAATATTAATTTAAATAAAAATTTAATTCAAAATAACTCAATTTCAATGAAAATGTCAACTTAAGCTATCAAACAACAATAATAACATTCTTATCACTTCATAAATTTAATTCAACGAATATAAGAAGATTTAGTATGTGTGAGTGGGTTAAATCACTCACCTTTGATTTTAGCCCATAAAAATCCAAACAGAAGCGCAAAATCTCAAGAGTCTCCAAATTCAACCAAATTAGTTTCATGTTGTAAAGATTTTAAATATGAATCCAATAGAAGAAATCACGTGTGAATCAGAGTGTATATGCAAAGTTTATTCATGTTATAAGAAATATTATTAAAATAATAATTGATACATGTTTAATAAAAACACAAACAAAGTTTAATACCCACATTTTTCTCAGATGAGACTTCAGACAAAGATGGAAGAACAAACTAAGATTAGGGCAGGACTTATATGAAAAAAGAAAAAAAGAAATGAAACTCATGTTTCATAAAAGAAAGCTTTGGAATTTTCAAGCTTAAGTTGAAATGATCCCGGGAAAGGAAGGTTTGAAATGGAGATCTGAACATAGGAAATGAGGTAGTGACAAAAAAATGAAGGGACAAGTTTAAAAACGTGAACAATTTTATGATAAGAATATACCTTCAGCAAAAAACAATTTGAACTAAATGAATATGAGGTGTTAGGGGAAACAAAATGCAAATGAAGAAATAAAATTGCAGGTTATTTAATAATAAGGAAATGAAGGTGGAGGGACCAAAATTGATTTCACGTTTCGTTTTCAAAGCTTAAAGCATTAATAATGTATAAGCAAATGTACGTAGGAACGAAAAAGTTTGCATACCAAAGGGAAATGAAATTTTGTACAACTAAAAATGAGAAGGCAAGAATTAAATATAGCCTAAAAGTCTAGGCACGTGTATTAAACAGAAGGGAAAATGAACGGATCAAGTATTAACAATGATGAACTATTTTGAAATATACATGCAATAATCAATAACAAAAGAAATGAAGAGTCATGTACATCACACAACCTTTTGAAATTCAATTTTTGAAACGTATTGTTCTTACCTAAATTAATCTTATAAACTCAAATAATAGTCAAATTTGTACACGTTTAATTTTTTTATCAACACACAATAAATAAAATTATACTTAACTTAAAAAAAATGAAAACTTTCAATTTGATTTTTTCCAAAATGATCTTTTATTTACATTAAATAAAACACAAAACATGCTTTTCTCTTATTAAATCTATTAATTGCAATCAAGTTTTCTTTCTTTGAAATATTTCAATTACATTAGTTTCAATTAATTACAAAGTTAAATTTTAAAATATACAAACTAAAATGGATGAGAAACAGAACAATTGTTTCCTTTAGTCATTTAAAGACGTTTAAATTTGTTGTTGAATTGAAGAGTAATAAATAACTTACTTAAATAAATTATTTTCGTATTCTTTTAATCAATCTACAAGCCATTTCAAATTACCATATATTTCTTCTTTTAAACCAACCATTTTATGCTTTATTTTAATGAAATTAAACCTATATTCACATGTGAAACATTCATTTTATTTAATATAAATGTTCTTTTCAGTAAATCAAACTCTCCTTTTGTTTTCACAAAACCTAAGCTACGTTTAATTACACCTATTAATTTACAAGTTAACGTTCTCTCTCTTATTAATTGAAATTATTCAATTACATTACTTTCAATTGATTACAAATGTGAATATCAAAATGAACTGAATAAATGTAAAGAGAAATAGAACAATTATTTCCTATCTAATAGTAATTTAAACATATTCATACATTTTTGGATAAAAACAGAAGTTATACATTTCTTTCTAAATAATAGTTTCTCATCCCTATAATTAATTTATAAGCTAAAATACATTTCAAACAAATAAACATATGTTTACTTCTTTACTAAACTTATTCATTTTATTCTTTTATTTTTTATTTAAATGTCCTCATATTAAATCAACTATTAACTTACGAAATTATTCAACGTAAGTTTTCATTTTATTTCACTCAACTCTGCAGTTAACATCTTTTTTTATATTAATTGCAATATTTAATTACATTTAATTTCATTGACTTCCAAATTGATTCCAATGGATTAAATAATAAGATGATAAGTAAAACAATATTTACATTTAAGTAATTTAAACACGTTTAAAAACACATTTAGAAGTGTACTGCTTACAACAAAGGTTACTGAATCTACATGCTAAATAATTGGTTTCCTATTGCATGTTAAAACCAACCAAATCAACTAACATTGATTTCTCTTTTTAATACAACTTTCAATTTTATTCCTTATTAACTTTCATTATTACCATTAATTGAAATTACATTAAACAGTTGTCAATTTCATTCAATCTACAATATTAAATTATATTCTAATAATTTTTTCATTTATAAATCTTAAATTTTAGTTCTCATAATATTAAATTCCAAAATCTTATTTAATTTAATCTGTTTAATTATCAAAAATACGGGTCGTTACTACTACTTCATTGCCTCTATCACATTGCTGCCTACATCCATACCATATAGGCCACACCAACCATCCATCTTCCTGTGCACTCTACGTCACTACCACATCATCACCTCCATCCAAACTTCATTACAAACTGCCATATCAAACTCCACTGGCCATCATTCAACCTGTTGTTGCCATCCATCACTACCATCAATACTGCCATCCCACTTCAACACTTCGCCTGCCTAACCCTCCTCTTCCTTCGCCAACCCCTATCCAAACCTCACCCTTCATCACCACCACCCACATCACCACTTATCTGTTTCACCATCCACCAACAACCCCACAAAACAACATTCACTTCTACAAACTTCTCCATCTTCCTACACTGTCACAACAATCCACTTACTTGACAGCAATAACATCATTCATCACCACCATCACTTCTGCCTAGCAATAACACTCCAGTGATACCACTTCATACTCCTCCACTGTCACTGCCTCATAAAATATTAAACCATCTCCTTACCTCTGTCAACCATCATACAACAATTAATTCTCACAACAACTTCATTCCATCATTCCATCTACACTACACTTTCCTCCATAACGTCTCCACTACATCATAATATAAACTGTTGTTGCAACTGTCCATAGTTCACCAAACCAATGCACTTCAACTACATACATATCAACATCCAACTACCCCTAGTGCACTACATCTTCTGTGCACGTCACAGTGCAACTTCCCCAACCACAGCAGCTCCTTCATCACATCAACTAACACCCTGCCTGTTTTCCACATATCCTACATACAACAACTTCCATCACCTCCAACCCCTCTAAAAACTCAATTGCTGCTGCACGCCCACAACAACCCTTCACTGCTGCTTGTTACATTCAGCAATCCATGCCACCATCACCATACTACAACATCCAACTTACCTCTTCAACCACTTCCTCCAGCCATCACAACTACATCTCCAACCAATGCTTGCATATCCACTGCCAAGTCACAATAGTCAACTTCCCTGCCAACTCCACAGCTTCATCATTCACTGCCCGAACCAGATACCACATCCCCCACCATTCAAAACCACCACAACAACCACGACAACCACCTAAACAAGACCCTTCAGCACCAATATTCACAAGCTTCACCCGTCCCCAAACTGTTGTACTGCTTTCTTCAGCTTCCCTTCTGCTACCACCTCCTCCCTCAACAACGCCTGAACCAACTCCTCCACCATCCTGCTAATCAATCACCCGAACCACAATTCCTACTCCAACCGAAGCTCGCCTCAAATACCACACTTCACTATGAAAACCTGAGCTCCAAGGCACCACAAACCCATCGCTTACTACCGGGACCTTCTCCTGAACCCCACAATCGCCTCGAACAAAACCAACAACCCAAGCAATCACCTCCATCCTCCACAAACCACGAATCATGAAACCTAAAACCGTAGCTAATTCATGGACCAACTCCACAACTTCATTCTTCGATTTCAATTTTAATTTGGAATTTGCGATTTCGAGTTTGCCCTTTATTTTGTCTACGTACTTTTTGTTTGTAGAAGAAGAGGATTGAGTATTTTCGAGTGCGTATTTTGTAGGATTAAGGTATTAGCCTATTAGGTTTTGGTTTGTACGGGTCGAGCTTAATCCTTTTCATTTCCTATTTTTTAATCTTTCTTTGTGTAACTTCATTTTTTTTTCTTAAAAAAATTTCTTTTGTTTGTTTAAAAAAATTTGCGTAAATAATAATAATAATACATTCAAATTTGCTTTTGTTTGCCTTGTTTTCAAAATATATATATATATATATATATATATATATATATATATATATATGAATCTTGTTAAACACTATTTCAGGTTGTATAAAATCAAAAAGGAGTAACTGCTTGCTAAATAACTACTTTGCTTGCTTGCTATAAAACCTATGCTTTAAAATAAATTGCTAATAATTCTGCACGTTCTAGTATTGTGCTCTCATCCCTTGTCGTTATTTGCTTTGCGTTGTTGGTTACCTGCATTTAAAAAAAATTCAAAAACAAAAACAAAACCAAAATTCATTCGTAATTACATTGTTAATTCACGTTTGATTTTTTTTTTTTTTTTTACATTCATACCATCTTATTTTCATTTCTAAGGGCAACATCCAAATCCACATAAGACAGAGGATTTCATCATCCCTTCCTTTGTCCACAATTGCATTTCATTTTAGAAATTGACTAATAATAACAGTTAGACATTTGACTTAAGAGAGTCACGAGCTTACCTAAGGCTTAATTGTATCTTGATAAGTTGTCTACTTTGAACAATTTATCTTCTTGTTGTCTAGGCTACGATAGAGCAATAATCAGTTATAAATATTATGGTGATTCGTAAATATTATAGTAGTTGTTTCTGTGAAGGTGCTTAATTTTCGGTTGCATTGCTGCAGTGATTCGTGGTGCACCGATAACTTCTGTCCGTTACCTAGCTGAGAACTATTTTGTTAAATTAAGATAAATTGTGATTATAAAATTTTGGGTTAGGAGCCACTAAGAAAAGAAAATTTGTGATTAAGTTATTGCATTTATTTAGTTGCATTAGTTCATGCATATTTAAAAAAAAAAAAAAATCCAGAACTAAAAAAACTATAAAGTTTCCTTAACTTAGTTTTTTTAAATCCAAAGAAAAAAAATCATTTTAAATCTTTTCCTCTGAAAATTTTCAAATAAAATCAAAAATCCAAAAACAATGTTTCTTTAGAAAAACAAAAGAATAAAAAAAACATTTTTGAAAATGTCCGAATTTCCCTACTCACAAGAATTTTACAATAGTTGTCAAAATCAATATAATCCATATAGTTTCACATCAAAGTCTTATGGATATTTTTATAGCAACTAATGTACAAGCAATTCAATTTTTGCCCCACAAGTTTTCAAAATGATGACCAACCCTCAAATCTTGAAAATAGTACTGAAACTATTTGGTCTTTACTTGAACAATGAAATCAAATGATAAATGATTTGAGTAACCTATGCAACAACTCAAGTAAAGGATTTCAAAATAATCAAAATATGAATTCACTTCAAAATTCAAATAATTTTGATTATAACCCATGCCAATTCAATTTCGAACTCCGAAATGAATTTAAAAATCAGAATCAAAATGGAAACAACTGTTTAAATAATTTTCGCAATGGGACTAGTTTCAATCACGGTGAATTTTTTACTCTCAACCATTTCAAACTGAAAACTCTCAAATTAATAATTATAAATTTGATTTTGTTGAGAAAATGGATGAAATTCATAAAAATTACATGGATTTGTTGTTTGAAACATATATGAAACAACATGAGAAACAAAGACAAATCAAAAATATGACGAGTCAAGTGACAATCCATCTTTTACCAAAAATGACGACAAATAATAATTTTTGAAATTTAAAATGACAATCTTAATGAAGTATGTGAAAATGCGGTAATTTATTTGGATTTCAATTCTTTTGAGGGTAAGAAACTCGATTTTAAATTCGATCTTCCTTTTGTTGACAAAAACGAATTTCAAACAACAACTTTACACCTTGAAAACAATGAAGTTGTGAATAAAATAACAAACGAAGATGAATTTAGTGAATAATTTTTTTTTGGACTTTTCGAAGATGAGTTGTTGAATTTTGAATGGGTAGATTTAAATCACCTTTCAGATTTTCAAATCAATAATTTTGAAGAATGTGTCAATGCTGAGTTTGAATTTAAATTTGATGAAAATAAACTTAAACTTCAACCAATTGTTCAATCAACCCCAAAAATAATCAAAAATAAAACAAATCATATGATTTTTAAAAAACCACATTCGTTTTCCCAAATCAACATTCAACTTTGAAATTTTTATGGTTTGGTTTTCTATGCTTAAGCTATGTCTTTCATACTTGACGAGACAAATGAATTGGTCTTTGAAAGACCGTTTCATTTACTCTTTAACGATATATTTTTTGATGTCATGTAAATAATAATCGTTTCATTTTCATATAAATATAGATCATATTTTTAATTTTATTTTATTTTCTCTTTCGCTTGGGTTGACTGTGAGGACACAGCCAAAATAAAGTGTGAGGGGAGTCTCATCTTCATTTTTTATTTTTCGTGGATTATTATTATTATTATTCTTTCCAAAACTCAGAAATAAAAAAACAAAAACAAAAAATTCCCAAAACAAAATTTCTTTTTAGCATATTGATTTACTTTTGAAGAACACTACAGGATAAGTATATGTTTTTTGTTATTAAATTGTAATTTCTGAAAATTTATTTGTCTCAACAAAAAATAAAATAAAGTTTGATTACAAGTAACTATGGTTTAACTAGTATATAGGAAGGTTCATGGGTGTTAATTATGAAGTATATCCTAATTGTAATCTTTGTTTAAAAGAGTGGTTGATTTAAAGTAAGAGCGATAACGTTTTTTGATCTTCTAAGTTAAGCTATGCTAAGATTATGTTGCAAAACTCTCTCTTTTAATACACACACACACACACACACACACATATATATATAAAGATTTAAAGAAAAAATGATTTTTATGAAGAAATAAACACCTAAAGGCATGTGTTCACATGCAAGTGTGCACACTCGCCACGCTCTGTACCCTTCTCACGTAAGCCTGAAAGGAAGTGCAGGATCGGTATATCTAGCCTCGGTTTATCTGAGTAGGTATGTGTAAATAGATTCAATAAAAGTAACCATCTAGAGTCATGTGTTCATACGCAGGTGTGTACATTCACCATGCTTTGTACCCTTCTCACTTAAGCCCGAAAGGAAGTACATGATTGGTATATCTGGCCTTAGTTTATCTGAGTTAGATGTGTAAATAATAATAATAATAATAATGTTAATACTTTCCAAAAATAGAGAGAAAGCAAACAACTGAAATTCAAGCACTATTTTCACTTATTTGATTTGACTTGTTATTCAAAAGAAATAAAATACCACTTTGAAAAACTTTGATAATCAACTAAGGATCCATTTCATAGTTGCACTATACTATTAACCAAACAACTAGCCAAACTAGAGTGTAATTGTGATGATAACTTAATTTTTATTGGAAGTTATGACGAGTAAAAGGACTTAAATTTCTTGATAATGACCAGAACTTATATTTAACTCATTCATGTTAGTTTAAAAGTAAATTCTTCATTTGTAAATATTTTCAAAAACCTACATTCATCTCTTTATAAATAAATCTTGCATTTAGGAATTTCCCATGTTGTATTTGGATTTTGTGGGTAGTATCCGTTGAAATCTCTCCCGAGACAACACTTGTCCTATTAGGGACACCTAGAGGTTTAATGGCTTGTTGCATACGCTCAATGCAATCGTGCTTCCTATGAAAGTGGATTTATCTTAATTTTTCTTTATTCGAGGACGAATAAAAAGATAAGTGTAGGGGTATATGATGTGCACGTAAAAGTTTATATTTATACCCATATATTTAATCCTGTTTCAATTATATAATGATCATATTAGAGTATTTTTACATGTTTTTATCAAAATCCAAATATCATCAAATCATCATTCGTTCATCTTCATTTAGGGGTAAAATGGTAATTTTGTGCATATATTAATTTTGAGAATATTTATTTGCACATTTTTAGTTTTATTTGTAGGAATTTGAATGGAAAATGGAAGAAGCCTTCATGGAAATATGCAGCACAAGAGAAGAAAGCAAATGAAGATGGAAATAAATGAATTCATGTAATCATGGAGGACTCCACCTACCCGCTTACCATGAGCTACAATTAGGAGGTAATGAACATGTTAGTGGAGATTAAAAGCATATGTACACTTAATGGAGGATTAATTACATGCTAATGATAACTTGATAGACATACTTCCTAAAGGGGCATTTTGGGTAGTCCCTTAAAATATGGATTAGAGTTTTAGGCATGTATAAATACCCTTATGTTTCATGTGGAGGGTTCTTACCACCTTCTCTTTAATTCAGTTAGTTGTAGCCACAAATGTAAACATAAACATTCTTTTTCTTTAATGGCTTCTTAGCCTTTGCTTTATACTATTTACTTTTATGCAATTTTAATACATGTTCTTTTCTTTGTTGTTTCGTTTTATATTAGTAGTGTAGATCTCTTTAGTTTATACAAGTAGATTAGCTTTTAGTTTATTTTAATTAGTCTCTTCTTACTTTGCTTGCTTTTTAATATTGAAATTTACAGGCATTGAAATGATAACAAATATGAGAAGCTAAACCACTTCAATTTAGGGGTAATAAAGCCCTCTTAATCATGTAGATTCAACATATTTGCTAATTTATGATCTCCTTTTATGCTTAATGGCATATTGATGTTTATGTATTTTTTGTTTAATATTGAGTTTGATAATCTATGTTGTTAAAAATAAATAGGTTATGCTTAGTCATACAAATCACTTATTACTTCTTCATCTACATATGATTATGGTAATGAAAATATGATTAGAATCAAAATTTGATGGTTTATGTTACTAATTAAATAGTACATAAGCGATGCTTAAAATAGATTCTACTTTTAATTTCATGACATTTTCATTAAAGTTAGTAAGTGGGTTAGAGGTTGCGTTAAAGTTTGATGGTTTAAGTGTGTTAATTAATAACACAATTAAGTCATGCTTATGATAAATGCAAAACTAATTCTACTTGGATTAAAATGAGAGATCATAGATTGATTTTCTGTTGATTCATGTGAAAGTATGAGAGTGGATTTGCCTCTAAATTGTCTTTTAATATCACATTTATATTCACTTTCTTTTTGTTATTTTTTATAAATTTTAGTTAAAACATCTTCAAACTCTTTGGGATAATTTGATTGTTTAGAATTTAAAGTTATTCAATTCCCTATGGATCAACCCATAATCGCCACGTACTAAAATTGTATACCGTGCACTTGCAGTTATTTTTATCACATAATTTTTCGTCTTTTTTCTTATTCGATAGAAAATTTGTTGTTAAATAATCACCACCACCTACAAGTGATGCATCCACTACCATGAGATACACCACACCATTTGGCCTCAAAAGTGTTTGTAATACCATAAAGACCCCTATAAAATCTTCGTGGATTTTACAACTCAACAACGTCTACCACTTGACCTGAGCTTTCCACACAGTCACCATTAGTACCTAAAGCATCATTAAAATAAAGACTCCTATCAAAAATATGACTACCAACACGACCATCAAAAAGCACTGCACACATTCACCTCGCCACCTACCTGTAGACTAGGCTCTTCAACTATCACTGGCGTCCTATTATCGACCATATAACCAACCAATTTATAAAGGTTTCCATCATTTAATACCACTCTCATCACAGTATGTCAACTCTTCTTCACTCTCAAAGCTCCACCTTGAGTCTCATAAGTGCAGTCACGGTGGTCCAACTTACTAAGAGAAATGAGATTATGCAAATTAGTAGGTACATGTCTCACACTCGAGACTTCTCTAACCACATCATCATGCATATGAAATCAGATTGATCCAATTACACAAATTAGTAGCTCTACTCCATTGGCAGTCCTAATCACGTCGATGGTCTTCTTATATGAAGAAAAGCACCTTACATCACTACATATGTGAAAATTAGCATCTGAATCCATCTTCCAAGGCTTATCATTACCGATGAGGACATCATAAGAAGTATCACTGTTGCTACCTTCAGCTATGTTTGCCCGCGTATCGCTATCAATGTCATTATGTATAGCCTTCTTTTGGTCCGCTTGGGATTGAGATAGCGTAAGGAAGGTAGCGCAGCTGAGTGAGCGATTGTCATGATCACATTGGTTTACCCTTTTTTGGTAGTTCAACAGACGGTCGCCCCTCCAACAAGAAAAGGTAGAAATATGGAAACTTCTTTGCCATTTGGATCGGAGAATTTATGGAGGAAATCGGGTTTTAAATTCCCAGAAACCGCGTTAGCGGACCCGGGGCCGGGGATCCGCGCTCTTTCTGTGTGGGATGATGCTGGGGAATGCCCAGTATATTAATTGCGGCGAACAACAATATTCGTCCATCGGTCAAATCGGATATGTAATTATTGGAATAATTGTTGGAGACTCAAATGATGGATATGCAAGCATGATAACTTATATGCTGTTCTATATCTCCATGAATCCTTTTATATGCTTCACAATGTTGCACATATAACTCATTTTATGATAACAATAACAAAAGATGCTTTTCGACATACCTTTACCATTAGTGACTTTTTTATTCGATTTTGCATCTCACTTTGAGTCCCTGCTACCATCGCCTCATCTTGAATTGATTTCAAGACTGATCCTTTCCTTCTAAGTTCTTCATTCAAGAGACTATTCTGGATAGTATCCAATGGGATAGTTCCATTAGCACTAAAGTTACCGAATGAAACAACCAATGTTTTCCGACTCTTCGAAAGCAAACTCATCAATAAAAGAGCTTGTAATTCATCATTAAATTTGATATCCATACCTGACAACTGATTTATCACATCTTGAAGTTTGTTCAAATGCTCTGCTACATACTTCTCTCCTCCAGCCTCAATTAACCCAATTTTCAAACAAGAAAAACCTTACTGGTAGCACTTTTGACCCGTATAAAGATACCAAATTTTCCCAAAAAGCTTTCTTGGATTCACAACTAGCTACATGGTGGAAAATTGAATCACCAAGGTACCGACGAATCAAAGCAATCGCCTTCTTGTCCATCTTCTTCTACTTATCCTCCTCTATATTTGAGAGTCTCTTCCCATCATCTTCAATTGGCTCATGAAGATCGTTGAGGTATAAAACATCCTTTATCTTAGGCTTCCAAATACCCTAATTTTTTCCATTTAGAAGAGAAAACTTAAAGAAGAAAACTAAGTCTGACATCTCAATAATTATAAAAATCCAAAATTAATCTCTGCCTTACGATGATCTAGCTGTGATACCAATTTGTTAGGATTTTAGTTGCGAAAAACCTAACAAAGGATAAAATTATTTTGGAAGCCTATCCTAGAATCTTATATCACCTAAGTCACAAAGGGATAATACTGGATGAAAGTAATAATATTTGAATACAAACAATGGTGATGATAGTACTAAAACACAAAGAAATCAAGAGAACCAACACATAAGATTCCACCTAACAACCGTTTATATCGATTCTCAAAAATAATTATTTACAATTAATCCACTAAATAGTAAAATAAACAAAAATACAATCAATAACTTAATTGAGAAGGAGTCTTGATCTCTACGGCAATGGCTTTTTAGTGTTCGGAGAAGAAGTACAAGGTGGAAGAAGAGAGAAACACCAAATACTTTTCCACATTATTCTACATTCTCTTCTATATTTATAACAACTAATTACTTAATTCCCAAGTTAATATTACATGCCAAAAAATAAATTGATCAACAAATTAGAGAGAGAAATAAACATAACCAAATATGCCTATTAATTAGGGGAAACAAAATTTTCTCTTTCTTTCTTTTGCATATTTATTTCCTTGTAAATGTGATTTTGTATCACAAAATTTAACAGTAGCTAACTTAAAAAATAGTTTATTTTTGACTGATATTGTGTTCAATATAGCTAATGAATCGAGACGGGGGAATGAACAAAATTATCATACTATATAATAAATATATTCTTTTTTCTTATAATTTAATTAAATCCTAATTTTATAGCATTTGAGCTCTATATTTCATGTAATTTCCCTTACTACATTCTTATTTCCATTTATCCACATCTTATTTCCATTTACTCACTTCCTAAAGCTATTTTCTTATATAATCTAACAGACATTCTCTTTATATTCTCACACCTTCAGCATAAGAAACGAAAAAACATATTTCCTCAGCTTTTTCCATCTTTGATTTCTACCCCTTCCTTCCTTCAAATTTTCTTTTACATCTCTATTTTCATCTAAAAATAATAATTCGATCAAAACAAACTAGAGGTTCTTTTCGAATAATTTACTTATTCATAACTGATGATAAAACTAAGCAATTTTTTTAATGAATATTGAAAATAATTTCTATTAAAATTTGACGATAGTTCTACAATAGATGGTATGTGGTTATATTACTTGGAACCCAAATAATATATAATAGGAAAGCATTGTAACCTAGGAAATTATGAATATTGAAATATTCTTAATATATAGATACCTTAACACCCCTCAAACGCACATGAGGTAGCCATAAGAATTGAGAGTTTTTGAACTAAAAATCAAAAATGAGAAACTAAGTGTTACTTAGTGAAGAGGTCTACAATTTGTATAGCAGAGGATACAAAAGTTAAAGTAATGACAATCGATCTCAATATGATTGGTTCGCTCATGAAAGAATGAGTTGCGAAAAATCTAAACATCACTTTTATTGACACAATACATAGGAGTATACTAGAAAAAACAAACCAGTGTCTACAAGTTACCAATGGAATGAAACAATTTCTTTGGTGGTAGATGTTATATCATGATACACTACTTTAGTTGAAGAATGATAAATAATTTATTATTTTTTGTTCTTCGAGGATATCTGGGAATCATCCATAAAGATATAAAAATAGTAGTCAACTTCCAATATATGGGTTGCAATCATAATCAATGCTAGTATAGGAACACAACTCCAATAAAATGGTGAATGATAATAGAAGACCATGGAAAATAGCACCTCAATGATACCTTAAAATATGAAGAACACCTTCCTAATGAATTATAGTTGGAGATGTTTTAAATTAACTAACGAGTTAAACAACATATGATATATGCAGATGAGTAATAGTAAGATAAACCATGCTTCTATCAATAGTATGGTATAGTATGGGATCTAACAGATGTATGACATCCAAAGGAGAGTATTTTACATTAACGTCCATAGCTGTATCAATTATTTTGTTATAAGCAAGTCAAGATTTCTCAATATATGTGATATATTTTGATTAAGAAAGAAAATAACCTTTGGTGAGTATGCTACTTCATTTTCAAGGAAACATTTTAGAATACCCAAAATTTTCATTTCAAATTTCTAGCTAACTCCATTTCTAAGGTAGAGAGGCCATCCACACTACCTCTTGTAATAATCATATACCAACATATAACAATAATATATGATAGGTCTTGCATTAGTATTTTAAATAGAAAGGGCATTAACAAGGAAGCTAGAGACAAAACAAAAAATTTAATCATAATAAAAAATTTCTCAAACAATGAATGTGGTGCTTGGCTGAGTTAGTAAATGCTTTCTTAAGCTTGCAAACATATCAAGATTCACGGGGAACACCTAGAAGAGGCTCTATATTGAAGGAATTAGGCAAGTCAGAAGCGAGTCAAATGGGTGAATTTAAAAAAAAAACTCCATTTTGATTTTTTTTAGCCTATAATTTCATTTTATTTAAAAATTTTGAAAATTTTGTTTTTGACTTTTTTTTTATTTTACAAGTATATCAACACACTTTTTTGTATATAGTGCACGTGTCACGGGTAAGAAGTGTACATAATTAATGTGACCATATATAGATGCTGCAATTTACACAACAGTTCCACTTTCCTTTTCTTATGCGTTTGCTGTCCAAGATGTTGAATTAAAAATACATACATAATATAAGATGTAAAATAGTAAGTAAATATATATATTGAAATTACATTTGGTAATTTATACGATTTGAAATCTAAAATTAACAATAATGAATTTATTTTCAATTAGGGAAACGTTTGAGATTAAAGATTACACAATTACATAAAATCCATCTCTTGAATTTGAATTAAGGTAACACATATATATGTTTCCACATATATAAATCTAGCAAGTAATGTTTTATATTTCAAAACTTATATATGTAAAAATTCTTTTTGAACCAGGCTATAATTCCTTATACAATTTAAAAAAAAAGAAAAAGGTCCATAAAATATATGACTACTGCTTGATTCAATGCATCAAATCAGATTTGGGTAACTTTTCTTAAACTCATGGCGGCGGTACCAAGAAAAAAAATCTTCAAATAAGAAGAAAAGAATCAATTACTCTTTTCAACTCTGGTCACTCTGGAGACTAATAGCATCTTCCAATCTCTTCTTTACTTTGATAATTTCTGGTTTTGAATATGCTAATTTGAAGCTAATCGAAAATTGGTTAATTATATAGATCCTTCATCCTTATTCATTGCAATGAAAAGATCCAGCTTTGCTCATTCGACTCCACTTCAAAGATGTAATTATTTTTTGATTATACTATACTCTAAAGCTTCTAAATGTAATTTATTATTATTAAATGAGCAAAATAGTTCCCAAGTTCAACAAGTTGATGAAGCTAAAAAAATACCGTAGACGTTCATCTGAAATCACATAAGCCTTTTTATCTAACCTCAGATAAGTGAATTTGATAAGATTTGTATCTATGTTCCAAGAAAGAGTTGAAAATTAATACCCCTTTTCATTTACATCCTACAAAATATTAAGATAATGGACAAACACATGCAAGGAAGAAAATAATTGGATCAAAAAAGGTAGCGATGAGTAGCATCTATGAGCAAATCATGTTCGAAGAAGTCAACAAAACCTGACCTTGAAATGGTCAGCCAATGAGAAATTCTATTTCCAACCACAACAAAATCTCCTATCTTTATCACTGGTATATTGCCCACGTTTAGGTTGTTAGGAATGCGGATTAAGGATCTTAAGGCAGAAATAACACTAGAGGAAGGGGGGGTGAATAGTGTTTTAAAGAATATATCAACTATATGACCAAATTAAAACTTTCAACACAAATCTAAACAGAATTCTAACATAGAATGATCACAGAACATATAATAAATGCAAATAGTAAAGTAAAGCAAGTAAAAGGAAAGAACACACCGGATTTTATACTGGTTCGGAATCCTCCTACATCTAGTGCTGCACCAATGCAATATCCTTGTACAGATTTTTATAAGCCAATATCCAAATTACAACCCTCAATTTCTAAGGCCTTGAGGAACCCTCCTATCTCCGAGTCTGGGGTAAACTCTCTTGATTTACGGGACACAAGATCACCCTAATACTTCTTAATAACAATCCTTTTGAATGGATAGACTCTATGGACTTTTTGAATACAAATTAATCCTATAACTCTGAATAGCACTTTGATCTTTAGTAGAATGATGGAGAATCAAATAGAGAAAGTATCTAAATGATTTCCTATTGAGAATTTGGCAGAATGATGGCACGATCTTGAAAATATGAAGTTTTATGGATATGGAATGGTGGAGAAGAAAGAGTGAAGAAAATAAGAAAGTAGGTGTTAAAAAAATTCGTTTTGGAAGCCTTTATATAGATGCACAACAGTCATAACCATTTGGCGAAAGGTTTTCGAACGAATGGACACTTCTTTTGAAAAATTGAATTTTGAATCCAACTGTCACCATGTCGACATGGGGTATCCCCTTATATCGACATCCCTTAGTTCAAAATTATAGAGATGTTGTTTTGTAAAGACAATTGAATTTAAAACAAGTTGAAACTTCTCTGAAGCAAAGTAAAGTGTTTAAACAATATTTTGAGATAGAGAATGAATATAAAACATTATTTTAAATATATATATATATATATAATTGATATAGACCGTCAATTATATAAGTAATATTTAAAATCAGAATAAGTTTTATGTTTTAAAAATAGAAGTTTTTAAAATCAGAATAGAGGAATATTTCAAAGCTAAAACAAAGTTTGAAAATATTTTTGAAAACATGATTTTGAAAGTTAAAACATTTTGAAAACAGATTTAAAAACATTTTGAAAAATCTATTCAAACTGAAATTGCAAGAACCTTCCTACAGAGCTCCTCCATAGGACTCGAGAACTTGTACAAAGTAGTTTAAATGATTTTGATTTTCGTGGGTTTGTAAGCCACTTGTCGTAGGTTTGTAAGCTACTTGTCGTGAGTTTGTAAGCCACTGGTTTCGAAAGAAATTGGGTTCCATCCCAAAAGAAAATTGGAAGAAAGATTAGAGTGCTATTATGAATTTTTAATAAAATACTAGACACTTTTCTTGAGAGCTTAAAATCTTGATTCTCTAGAGTCTTGAATCTCTAATCTTCATCTTGATGCTTGAGTCTTTATACTGATCAGTCTTCAATGATACATGCATATACTTCCTATATATATATATATATATATATATATATGGAAATGTTAGTATATATTTTACAAAGTAAAGTATAATAACTATATAAGGTTGTTGTCATCAAAACATCATCAACTCAGTTCCTAACAATCTCCCCCTTTTTTATGATGACAACCTTTATTTATAAAATATTCTTACCATACCATAACTCTCCATAACTTCGTGATTTCTTCTTAAAACTACAACTTCCCCTTACTCCATGACTCCCTCTTTCACCAAGCACATATATTTTTATAACTTTCTCACCCTTTGTCGTCAACAAAAACTATTAACTACTTAAGAATTCAAGAATGATTAGTATGAAAAAATAATATGTATAGAACAAGCATGAAACAATGAGTATAAGTGAACACATTTTAGTTATTACAACATATATAAGAACATACATAAACACGAACAAACAAAACAATTTAAAACAAAAAGTAAAATGAAATTACGCTTTAATGGCGATCCTTAACTATAGGAGACTTATGAATCAAACAATTGGGGTAGTGGAGACAAAAGTTTCCACGTTGTTCAATTATGTTTCCATTAGTATCAACAAGGATCTTACCAACGCAAATAACGCTCTCGTCCGTATTCATAGGGACTTCGGGTTGAGGTAAAGGTTGATCTTCCTCTTGGTCTTCTTGTGGTTCTTCTTCCTCGGATTCCATGGCTTGTGAAGAGTCTTCAATATTAATAGGATTTTTACGGTTATCCATAAGGAATTTTTGTACATTCCTAATAATATTCCCTTGCCTTTGTTGTTCTCTAGCCATCCTAAGTTGACTTACTTGAATTTCAGTCATCAATTGAAGGATATCTTTCATCTTCTCTTGCAATTTGATCACTCGAGCGTGCGTAGTTTGTTGAAATGGACCAGAATGAGGAGATGTGGGTGAAGTGGGTTCATTAGTAGAAGAGGAGGCCATTATTTTATTGTTTCAGAAGTTATTTACAGAGAATATAGTGAAGAAAGAGGAGAGAAAACGAAATAAATAGATAAATAACCAAATAACTAACTTTGGAGGGAAATTCAATTTTCAAATTTTTGTTGGGTATGTCGACATCATGAGATGAGGCATGTCGACATGTTCTTCAAAAAAAATGTAATTTTTATTTTGAATTTTTATTGATTATCATATTATATTATTTTATATTTCAGATTTTGAACAAATACCTAATTCTCTTCTAAATTTAGTAAAATTCTGTTCGGTTAATGGTTTAGTTAATATATCAGCAATTTGGTTTTCAGTATTTATATAATCTAGAGTTATTATTTCTTTAGTTATATTATCTCTAAGAAAATGATGTCTTATATCAATATGTTTAGTTCTAGCATGATGAGTTTGATTTTTAGATAGATTTATTGCACTAGTATTATCACAATATATTGGTGATTTACTTATGTTAATTCCAAAATCTTTTAAAGTTTGTTGCATATATATGACTTGTGAACAGGCCAGAGCAGTAGATATATACTCTGCTTCAGTTGTTGACAAGGAAACAGTATTTTGTTTCTTGCTGAACCAGGAAACCAGTGAATGTCCTAGAAAGTGACAAGTTCCACTTGTACTCTTTCGGTCTGATTTACAACCGGCATAATCAGCATCACAATATGATATTAAATCAAAAGTATTATTTTTAGAATAAAATAAACCATAATCTAAAGTGTATTTTACATATCTTAAAATTCTTTTAACAGCTTTTAAGTGAGTTTCTTTAGGTTGTGATTGGTATCTTGCACAGAGACAAACACTATGCATAATATTAGGACGACTCGCTGTTATATAGAGTAGCGAACCAATCATTCCCCTATATAAAGTTTGATCAATATCTTTTGATTTATCTTCTTTACTTAAACCTACATTTGTTGACATTGGAGTTGGTTTCCCACTAGAGGTGCTTAAACCAAATTTATTGATTAATTCTTTAGCATATTTTTCTTGACTTATGAAGGTTCCATTTTCTAGTTGTTTAATTTGAAGCCGTAAGAAGAAACTTAATTCTCCCATGTGACTCATTTCAAATTCTTTAGTCATTATATCTGAAAATTCTTTATTCATTATGTTATTAGGTGATCCAAAGATTATATCATCTACATATATTTGAACCAGTTGAATATCTTAATTATTTCTTTTAATAAAAAATGTTGTATCTACTTTACCAATTTCAAAACCAGATTGAAGTAAATAAGATCTTAGTCTTTCATACCAGGCTCTAGGAGCTTGCTTTAGACCATATAGAGCTTTCTTTAACTTGTATACATGGTTTGGAAATTTATTATCTTCAAAAAGTGGAGGTTGTTCAACATAAACATCTTCTTTTACAAAACCATTTAGAAAAGCACTTTTAACATCCATTTGATATAATTTGAAATTATTATAATTAGCGAAAGCAAGTAGAATTCTTATAGCTTCTAATCTTGCTACGGGGGCAAAGGTTTCGTCAATTTCGTCTTCTTGACAATAACCTTGCGCGACTAAACGAGCTTTATTTCTTACGACCTCACCGAGTTCATTCATTTTATTTTTATAAACCCTTTTAGTTCCAATTATACTTTTATCATCAGGTTTAGGAACAAGTTCCCATACATCATTTCTGGTAAATTGATTCAATTCTTCTTGCATAGCAAGAATCCATGAATCATCAGACGATGCTTCCTTTGGATTTTTAGGTTCAATTGTTGATATAAAGGCTACCTTACTCATACTACTTAATTGATTTCTAGTTCTTACTACAGATTCAATATTTCCTAAAAAAAATTCTATAGGATGATCTTTTGATATTTTAAATCTCTTATTAGGTTGATTTATTTCACTAATAGTTTCATTAGATTGATTTAAATTTATAAAATCTTCCTCATCATTTATTTCTACAATATGTTTAAGATTTTCATCAAAAGATACATGCATAGTTTCTTCAATAGTATTAGTTTTTAAATTAAAAACTCTAAATGCTTTGTTTCTATTAGAATAACCAATAAAGAATCCTTTATCAGCTTTTGATTCAAATTTATCTAAATTATCTTTTGTATTAAGTATAAAACATTTACTCCCAAAGACTTTTAAAATAAGCAACTATAGGTTTCTTATTATAAAGTAATTCATATGGAGTTTTATTTGTTAATGGTCTAATCAAAATTCTATTTAATATATAACAAGCTGTAGCAACTGCTTCAGCCCAAAACTGTTTAAGTAAATTACCATCAGAAAGCATTGTACGAGCACACTCTTGAATCGTTCTATTCTTACGTTCTACTACTCCTTTTTGTTGTAAAGTTCTTGTAAATGAAAAGTTGTGAGTAATTCCCATTTAAGTACAGAAAATCTCAAAATTTTCATTTTCAAATTCACCACCGTGATCATTTTGAATAGTTTTAATTTTGAAAGAATGTTGTTTTTGAATTCTTTTAGAAAAGTTTTTAAATATTTCAAAAGCATCATTTTATGTTTTAAAAAGATTGTCCAAGTATATCTTGAATAATCATCAACTATAACAAAAACATATTTACTATGGTTAATTGATTGAACTTGAGATGGACCAAATAAATCTAAATGAAGTAATTCTAGAGGACTAGAGTTAAAAATAGCATCTTTTAATTTAAATGAACTTTTCTTAAGTTTTCCTAATTGACAAGCATCACAAATACTATCTACTTTAAAGTTTAACTTGGGTAGACCTCTAACTAAGTCAAGTTTTGATATCCTAGATAATAATTTGAAATTCAAATGGCCAAATCTTTTATGCCAAATCCATGGGTCACTTGTATTAGCCCAAAGACATAGATTATCATCTGAAATTTTCATACTAAGGATATAAATATTTTTCTTCCTAATACCTTCAAAAATTATATTAGACTTATCATCTTCAATGTGACATTTATCTTTTTCAAATTTAATTTTAAAACCTTTATCGCAAAGTTGACTTATACTAAGCAGATTATGTTTTAAGTTCCTAACTAATAAAACATCAGAAATAAGTAAAGTTTTAGAGTTACCGACATTGCCGACGCCAACCACATATCCTTTAGAGTTGTCACCAAAATTGACTAACCCACCATCTTGATAAGTAATGTCCTTGAGTATCTCGGGATTTCCAGTCATATGCCTCGAACAACCACTATCAAGTATCCATTTATCTTTCTCAATTTGCACAGTTTGTCCATTGGGTATTGATTCGTCAAAAGCCATATAACATGTCTGTCCCTGCATAACACACTAATTCGGTAGATAACTTGATTTTTCAAAATAACTATATGCAGACTTATGATACTTTGATGAAATGCATAGATTCAAAACAGTTTCAACATAATTTTCCAAAAGTGCCATTTTTATATTTTTCAAGTTTCAGATTATGAAAACAATGAAAACCAATGCTCTGATACCAATTGTTAGGGATGCGGATTAAGGATCTTAAGGCAGAAATAATACTAGAGGGGGGGGGGGGTGAATAGTGTTTTAAAGAATATATGAACTATATGACTAAATTAAAACTTTCAACACAAATCTAAACAGAATTCTATCACAGAATGATCACAGAACATATAACAAATGCAAATAGTAAAGTAAAGCAAGTAAAAGGAAAGAACACACCGGATTTTATACTGGTTCGGAATCCTCCTACATCCAGTCCTGAACCAAGGCAATATCCTTGTACAGATTTTTATAAGCCAATATCCAAATTACAACCCTCAATTTCTAAGGCCTTGAGGAACCCTCCTACCTTTGAGTCTGGGGTAAACTCTCTTGATTTACGGGACACAAGATCACCCTAATACTTCTTAATAACAATCCTTTTGAATGGATAGACTCTATGGACTTTTTGAATACAAATTAATCCTATAACTCTGAATAGCACTTTGATATTTAGTAGAATGATGGAAAATCAAATAGAGAGAGTATCTAAATGATTTCCTATTGAGAATTTGGCAGAATGATGGCACGATCTTGAAAATATGAAGTTTTATGGATATGGAATGGTGGAGAAGAAAGAGTGAAGAAAATAAGAAAGTAGTTGTTAAAAAATTTCGTTTTGGAAGCCTTTATATAGATGCACAGCAGTCATAACCATTGGCGAAAGGTTTTCGAACGAATGGACACTTCATTTGAAAAATTGAATTTTGAATCCAACTGTCACCATGTCGACATGGGGTATCCCCTTATGTCGACATCCCTTAGTTCAAAATTATAGAGATGTTGTTTTGTAATGACAATTTAATTTAAAACAAGTTGAAATTTCTCTGAAGCAAAGTAAAGTGTTTAAACAATATTTTGAGATAGAGAATGAATATAAAACATTATTTTAAATATATATATATATAATTGATATAGACCGTCAATTATATAAGTAATATTTAAAAGCAGAATAAGTTTTGTGTTTTAAAAATAGAAGTTTTTAAAATCAGAATAGAGGAATATTTCAAGGCTAAAACAAAGTTTGAAAATATTTTTGAAAACATGATTCTGAAAGCTAAAACATTTTGAAAACAGATTTAAAAACATTTTGAAAAATCTATTCAAACTGAAATTGCAAGAACCTTCCTACAGAGCTCCTCCATAGGACTCGAGAACTTGTACAAAGTAGTTTAAATGATTTTGATTTTCGTGGGTTTGTAAACCACTTGTCGTAGGTTTGTAAGCTACTTGTCGTGGGTTTGTAAGCCACTTGTTTCGATAGAAATTGGGTTCCATCCCAAAAAAAAATTGGAAGAAAGATGAGAGTGCTATTATGAAGTTTTAACAAAATACTAGACACTTATCTTGAGATCTTGAAATCTTGATTCTCTAGAGTCTTGAATCTTGAATCTCTAATCTTCATCTTGATGCTTGAGTCTTTATACTGATCAGTCTTTAATGATAGCTGCATATACTTCCTATATACATACATACATACATATATATATATATATATGGAAATGTTAGTATATATTTTATAAAGTAAAGTATAATAACTATATAAGGTTGTTGTCATCAAAACATCATCAACTCAGTTCCTAACATAGGTTTCAGTAATCTATTTTCACCATGTTTACAATTCGTGAACACACATCTCTTTCCATTTTAGGCTTATTAGTTCTGGAATCCCTATCATTTCTTTCCATAACGACCATATAACACATTGAAAATGCTACTATAGCTGGATCGGTACTTTTACACTTGATGTTGAAACGTTGATGGATTTTATGAGTTTCTATAGTTAGAGATTACTTCTCTGTATGAGTTGCTGGCCACTCTAATTTGATTCTATACCATTTTCACATATAAACAGAGAATTTACATATATAACATAAGTGATCTACATTTTCCATATCTCTATCACAAAGGATGCATTTAGGTTCAATTGGAACATGTCTTTAAATCAATCTTTTCTAGGTAGAAAGAAGATTTTTCAGAGTTTAGAAACAATATGATGTAGTTTTGGGATCATTCGCATTAGCCTAACCCATTTACACCATGGTGAACTCCCATACTGGATCCTAACATCCCTACGACACTTTTTTAAGAAGACCTCTTTATCCTTGCATGTCCAGGAGTCATCAGAGTGGTCCTGATAAATTTTAACATCTTCGATTTCTCTTCAAACATTTCTTAGAAAACTAAATCAATCAACCCTCCATCCTCTGTCTTGAATCAACTGACTCACCGCCATACTCTCGCCCCTGACATATAACATGGTCTCTACTCCTAACTTGTCAAGTAAGCTACTCCTATTAATCTAAGGATTATATCATAGGTTAGTATATTTTTTTCCATCAACCATCTGTTTATTATAGCATTTTTGAGCATCTGGTCTGACATTCAACATGAGCTTCCAAACCTAGATACATCATTTTGGGCATTGTGATCCTATATAGATTGGTTTTGAGATATTTCTCAATGATGAGCTCTGTCCTGAGACCTTCACCGGCAGTTAGTTTCCATAGCCTTTTTATACCCAACCTAGTTTGCAAATCATCTAAATTCCATAGGCCAAATCCACCTTCCTGCTTCGGCCTGCATACCAACAACTACAGGATTTTGCTCGCTTTTTCCTTCTATGAAAAGTTTGAACATAGTTTAATGATTTAATGTATAATGGCATATGGGAACCTAAAAGATTGCATCCAGAATTGTATTATAAGGTAAACAGTTAATCTAATGAGTTGAATTCTCCTGCTAAACTTAACATTCTTTCTTCCCAAACCTCTATACGAGTTTTTATCTTTTCAATATGTGACAAAAAGTCCATATGCTTTAAGTTAACATTCACAAGAGGTATGCCCAAGTATCTAATCAGTAATTCACCCTCTGGAATATTCAAGATGCTACAGGTCTCTTCCTTTGAAGAACAACCTTTGCTAAAAGTATTGAAGACTTAGACTCATTCGGTTTAATCCCTGAAGCACAAAGTACCCCTCAAAAAGTTATTTAATTATTCGAGCCCCTTCCTTATCCTCCTTAGGAAAAATCAAGATGTCATCCGCATAAATCAAGTATGAAATTCCTAGTCCCGAATTACCGCACACCTTTAAATAGTCTTCACTTATCTTCTTGTCCATAAGCAAAGAGAAGCAGTCGATCGGTATCACAAATAGGAAAGAGATAAAGGGTCTCCTTGCTTCATCCCATTACTACTAGTACTAAAGAAACCATGATTACCGTTACAAATGATAGCAAAGCTAGATGAGTTAATCATCTCCTCAACCAAGGAAAGCCATTTCCTAGTGAAGCCCAAGGCATTCAACAAAAGTATCACAACGTTTTTGTTCACCATATGATAAGCCTTCCATAAATCAATCTTGAGACATATATCTTTATTGTTATTTCGATTGAACCCTCTAATTAATTCACATGCCACTAAAATAATGTATGTGATTTTCCTCTTTTGGATGAAAGCACATCGATTTACGAATATCCGAGAATCCATAAATAAGGATAATCTGTTGCTAAGAACTTTTGCAATAATTTTATAAATGAAGTTACAATAAGAGATAGGTATAAAATTGGAGATGACCGTAAGATCCTTCACTTTAAGGATTAAGAAAATCGAAGTGTGGTTGCTTTCTTTAATAATTTTATTCCTATCGTAGACTTCCCAAACCATTATGGCAATCTCCTCTTTTAAGTCATTATAGTGACTTTTGTTAAACTTAGCATCAAAACCATTATATTCAACTATAGTACTATCTTTAACATTCAACTTAGCCTTTTTGATTTATGAACATTAAAATTATCATTTAAAAGTTTCTACCACAATCATATATGATATTGTTACTAGTCAAATTAGGGAGAGACAAAGTCCTCGGACTACTATATAACTTCTCAAAGTAATCAACAGCATGTTTCCCAAATTAATTGCTGTTTTTATAAGGAATGCCATTAACCTGAATATCTGGGAATCTCGACTACTTATTCCTCCTACTTGACATTTTGGCATTAAAATATGCCGATGGTTCATTACTGCTAAGTAACCAATTAGTTTTCAATTTTTGAATCACATCTATATATTACCAATGCAGCGCTGCACCCAGAAGCTTTTTGCAATCATCTAGCTGCCTTGCTACATCCAAATCATGATCCATCTCCAACTTATTGAAGATCTACACATCGTGATTTCAACCCATTGTCTCTTTTATCTTTGCTCCATGCCTTCAAACATTCCTTACAGATTTTATAACGTTTTAAGACTCTAAACATAGCAACACGTTCTATACGTAAACATCAAAGTGGAGAGATAATCTTTGTGCTCCATCCATCAATTATGAAATTGAAATGATCTACTAAGTTGCATCTCCATCAGGGATAAGTTAATCGAAATAGGGGAATGATCGATAGTACTCGTTGGGAGATATTTGAGTTTGCAATTAGAAAACTGGTGTAACCATGCAACATTAGCAAGCACACTGCCAATTTTCAAAAGACTATTTTTCTGAGGTCCCGGCCACCAAGTATAGTTAAAACCTCTTATCGATAGCTTCGTGAGGCCTAATTTTAACATGCACACTTCAATCCCCTGCATCTTATCCAAATGAATTTGGTTAGCACCCAACTTTTCGTTGGCATGGCAAATGCAGTTGTAATCACCTACTAGAAGCCAAGGAACATTAACCTCACTTGAATCTCTTAAGAAGTTTGACCACAACCCTTACCTAAGAGTGTCGAATTTATATGCATAAATAAACAAATAAATAATTAAGGACAAGTTAGCATCCTTAAGCTTCAGAGCAACATGTTAATCACTCATAGACACTAGAGAAGAATCCTAGATTTCAGTATTAATAAGAATTAATATTCTGCATTTATAATAACATTCCACATTACAGATAATCCGCTATCTTTGATCAAACTGTCTACTCCACGCTTCTATATAATTTACTTTTAATTTATTCTCCAGTAGACCAACACTACTAGCTCTATAATTATAAATGTGATTTTTAACATATAACTTTCTAGAGGGCTTGTGCAACCCTCTCACATTCCAACATAAAATGATCATTTAGCTATTTTATTATCCTAGTTTACGTCCTGACCCTTTCGAGCCTTTTGTCCCTCTCCAATGGGTTTCCTTCATGGTTCGAGATTCCACCCGGCACGTCGGAATCTCGGTCAATCCGACCCGATTTCGTCATTAACCGGGCAGGAATTTGTTTAGAAAACCAATTCCGGTGATTGATGAGAAAAAAAACGTTTATAACCAACCACTTACTATGTCAGTAGTAGCTTCCAACAGCGGAGAATTGGAAGATTCAAGCATCCACCTTTTAGGCTCTTTTGATTTTAGGGTTACATCGAGCAAAAGAAATTGTAGATTTCAACGTTGAGCATCAACATGAAAGGGAAAATATAGAGCATTGGCTTGAAGGGGTAGAGGGAGGAGGAGATAAATGGAAAAGGGAAACTGAGAATAATAAAGGCGGCTGCTCTGTAGAAAATGAAATTCTAGGATTATTCGGATGGTTTATAGGATTACGGTAAAATGCAAAATTTACTTAGGCCATTATTGGTGATGGGCTTTGGTTTGTTATTCTTTTCAATCCCAATACAGAAATTAAATAGGAGTATAACATATAATTAAAACTTTATGAACTATATATATATGTTATAGAATTCCAAATATCATGGACCCGACATCGAAATTTAAACGGGATGTTTGAAATTTTCGAAACGAAACCGAACTATAAAATTTTCTTCTGGCTGAAACGGAACCGCGTACCATAATTTTAAACCTTGGTTTCCTTCCTTTCAAATTAATCCAGGCCAGATGTTTCTTAACAAGCATTTTAATTTTGACATCATCCAGTTTGCTACTACCCTTGCTATTATTATTTTGATCCTCCATGTGGTATTGCTTTCGATCATAAATGCTCGTTGGTTTGCTCATATTGTTGTCCATCAACGATCTTAATTCCTAATCTCCTTTACCTACATGATTTTCACATTTTCAAAACAATTACTAGCATAATAAAATGAAGATGGATTTACATAAGGGAAAAATGGTTTCGAATGAGATTCATTCTCCATCATGGGTGTTCAAAGTACATATAAGTTGCAAGTTGGTGCTGCCGTAGCTCCTGCTAAAGTTGAAGTATAATGGTTAGCATTAGCTTACTCTGCCCACGCTCCCTAAAGCTTGGGAATTAACTCAGAAACCTTGCTCCAATGTCGCTTCGTTTGGATTATTATTATGATCCTTACCCAAACTAAACATCTAATTTTCTACCACCACACCTTGGAATTGATCGGGTTTCTCATGGTGACTATTTGACTCCTTTTCAATTCCAGTTTTAGCTAAGTTAAACTGAAGGATAGCTCCTCCAAATCTCTTTCAGTCTTCTCCAATCCAGTGATTTGAAACCCTTCCTTACTGCATTTTTCCCGTCACAATTATCCACCATAATACCAGTATCTATAAATCCCTCTACTTGGCTCTCACCTCCTCTATAACCCTTAAACTTTCCTCACATTTAACCAAACCATGACCATCGGCCATTGAGATTCAATGTGCCCAAAGCAAATGCAGTTATCACATCTTGGTGGGGCTTTTTCATACTCCACTTTCTACTTATAAATACTTCTATCTTCAAACATTCCCTCAATCTCTTCTAGGAACCAATAATATGCCTTCAATTCACAAGAACTCTAGCAAACGAAATTATACTCCTACTAGTTGTTGGTGAATCCGTTTTTGCTGGAATACTAATAGAACTAAATAACTCACTATTAGCATTTTCCCTAAAGATTTTGAAACTTAGACCTAGAAATCAATGCAAACATGTAAAGGTACTGGAAGGTCCTTATTAGTTCTCATATTAGGACACAATTTTTTTTCCTAATAATTAGGTTCTTAGCAAAGAATCATGGAACTTGGCTTACAATACTCTCATAACTATTTGCATTTTAAATCTAACAACAAAGAATCCATTCTCACGAGATTGAAGAGAGAACTCTCCATTTGATTTCCTAACCTTCTTCATATAATTTTCTAAGTTCGTGAAGTAAGGTCTTGGTCCAACAGTGTACAAGAGTAAAGAATTCTCCCAACCTTGTTCTGCCTTTTGGGTAAAACTATTAGGTAGTTACGTTTTGTTTTACCATCAACATAGACAGGTTCAAAAATCTCAGTTCGACCTCCTTGGGACACAACTAAGCCGCACCTCTAGGATTGTAACAACCCAAATTCCAGTGGGTCCGATTTTTTCGCAAAAATGCTAAAATCCAAACCCACTGAAGCCCGAGTTGGGTATCTGCTATCCTACAAATAGGCAAAGACAAATATATCAGAGCTTAAGTAAATATCTCACAGTAGAACTGACTAAAGTATAACAGTAAGAAAACACTCACCAAGATAATAACACTTTCTAAGCAAGTTTCTCAAAGCTGGAAAGTCTCTGCCATCTTGAGAGGACCTACTCCCCTTTTAGGAATTTTTTTTATATATAAACATGTTGTGGTCGTCTAATCAAGAGAATATCATTCTCTAAATTTTTTTTTTGCATAATTGTGCTAATCCCCTCTGCATCTCACTTTTCAATCAGGGAAAAATAAACAATTCAACCAACATGTATTCATCCAGAGATTGGCAAGCCATATTCTCAGAAGCAAACATTTAATCATGAAAAAAGATGTGATTTCTTAGCATATTATTTTGCCTATGGGTTTCAATGGATCAAGCTATAAACATATGGTCATAAATAGTTTACTGGGTATCTCCTCTTACCTCTGGTTCAATCAGATCCTTATTAATCTTGAAGATCTGGCTAAACCATAAGTATATACATTGATTTGGGTAGTTCATAAAACATAGAAGCTCAGCACATGTATAACATTGCACTTCTATATTTTCCTTTTGTTTCAGTTAACATGAGACATAAGCAACAACACAATGTTGCAGCCCCATATTTCCTTCTATTTTCAGACCATATATCTACAACATGAATCCTAGATTTAATAACTTTATAAAGAAAACCCATAAAAAGAAATCACTCCATATCAAAGTTAATTCACAACACAGATAAATTTTTTAAACATAAAGTCCATAGCTCTTATTTTTTTGGGGTAAATCACTATGAAGGGTTTTACACTTGAACAGATCATTAACAAATCAAAGTCATCAATTCATAAAATAAACATAACTTGCAAAAGTGAATTATTAATTCAAATAGGCTGCCTCAATATTCAGGACTTAATGCCAAAGTTTTTAGTGAGGTTACTCACCTTAATTCCTTTTTCTTAAGCCTTTCTTTTCTTTTGATCCTCTGCCTTCCTCTAACTCTAATGGCCAGTGCTCCTTAAAAAAAATTTCTGCCTTATGTTTTTATTTTGCCTTTAGGTTATGTGTATGATCTCACTACACTAAGCCTCCTTATATAAATCCTGGCTGTTACTAGGGTTTTATGGAATTACCCAATGTCAGTTTTACCCCATAATATGATCTTCCTTACACTTGATTCAAAAAGAAAAGGGTATGTGGTCCTTGTTATATTTTTCCAGAAAAAAATAAACCTTATTCTTTTTAATCTTACCCCGGTCATGTTATATGCATGACTTTAATTTTTCCTAAGCAAAAAGAATTGCTGGAAATGGATAAAGTGTTTATTTTAAAAGTTCATGCCATTTCCATGTAAGCTTTGTTTTTCTCTCTTTTTTTTTTCACCTGCAATGCTTGCCTGTGTACATGTAGAACATACGTATGCCTATTTTTGCCTAAATCTTTTTATTTTTCTTTTCTTTAAATAATTTTAAATATCTTATACTTTCTGCATGTATTTACTATTTCTGCATATATATATATATATATTTGTTTTCTTTATGCCGAACATTTTAAAGACCTGATCATATCTGCCTACATATGCATTTGTAATTTATTTACCTAACATATATATTAACTGTTGCCTATTTTATCACACAGAAAAATGTGTGCACCATCTTGTGTGCACATTTATATTTAAACCATACACTTGCAAAACAGTTTCTATTCCTATCTATTTTTCAATGTAATTTTAAAACAAACATAAACTAATTTAAAACATTACTTCACAAAAATCAGGGTTATCACATATACCCCTCCCTTTTAGGAATTGTGTCCCACAATTCTCTCATACTTAGCTTAAATATCATTTATCCAGAAAATCAACTTTTCTGATCTCAAACCATTTTCAAGCCAATCATTTGATATAAACTCTAGGCCTATCAAAACAAAAATCACAATGCAATTCAATCAAAACATTCATCAGTATATATATTATACCTTTTATTTAATCAAATAGTTGTGGGTACTCATTTCTGATTTTATCTTCCACTTCCCATGTACAATCATTTGGGTCAAGACTCCATTGCATTTTCACTAATTTAATTTCTTTATTTCTCAATTTCTTGATTTCTCTAGCAATTATGCCCACTGGCTCCTTTTCATAGACCATCCTGGGATCAATCTGCACATCCTTAGAGGATTTTAGGATTGCCTCTTTATCATGAACCCATCTTCTAAGTTGAAAACATCATGAATTGCTCTCATTTCTTCTGGCAACTCTAACTTATAGGCTACAGTTCCTATTCTTTCTAAAATTTTATATGACCCTATATATCTAGGAATCAACTTTCCTTGTTTCCCAAACCTTAGAACCTTTTTCATGGGTGATATTTTGATAAATAAATAAACTCCAACATCACATTGTACTGCCTTCCTTCTTTGATCTACATATTTCTTTTGCCCATCTTGGGCAGAAGCAATCCTTTTTCTGATCAAAGCTATCTTCTCAGAAGTTTCCTTCACATTTTCTGGTCCTAAGACCACTTTTTCCCCAGATTCAAGCCAACTTGAGGGTGATAAACATGGTCTCCCATAGAGAGCTTCAAAGGGTGCCATGCCTATGCTACTATGATGGCTATTGTTATATGCAAATTCGGCTAAAAAGATATGATCCTTCCAACTTCCTCCCCAATCCAATACACAAGCTCTTAACATGTCTTCAAGCAATTTGTTCACAATTTATGTTTGGCCATCAGATTGAGGATGGTATGCTGTGCTTAAGCATTCCCCATTGCCTTGTGAAAACTCTGCCAAAATTTTGAAGTGAAGATAGTATCTCTATCACTTACTATAGTCTTTGGTATACCATGCAGTCTGACTACTTTCTTAATAAACAACTGGGCTAGTGTACTTGCATTTCTTTCTGATTTTACCGGTGTAAAGTGGGCTGACTTGGTTAACCTATCAACCAATACCCAAATACTATCATTTCCCCTCCTAGTTCTAGGCAAACCATCAATGAAATCCATTGATATGTCTTCCCATTTCCACTGCGGTATTTGCAAAGGTTGAAGCATCCCTGAGGGTTTTTGATACTCAGCCTTCACCTGTTGGCAAACCATACATTTAGATACATAGGTTGCCACTGCACTCTTCATACCACTCCACCAATAATCCCTTTTGAGGTTGTGATACATTCTTGTGCTTCCTGGGTGTATAATGTATTTGCTTTTGTGGTAAGCATCCAAGATTTCTTGCTTCAACTCATCAATTGCTGGCACACATATTCTTTTTCCTTTCTTCAAATGGCCTTGATCATTCAACTGAAAACCTTCCACTGCCTCACCATTTAATATTTGAGTTTTCTTTTCAAATAAAAATGGATCTTGGTCTTGTAGCTTTACAACTTTATTCTTCAATTCTGACCCAGCGTAATAAAACTTAATTTTCCCATTTCTACGTTCTCACTGCATAGGCTCATGTTTTCTATATTATCACTTTCTATCTCTGAATCAATTAACAATGAGTGTTAAACTCTTTTATCATCAATCTAGCCACGTTAGCATGTTGTCTACTTAGGGCATCTGCTACTTTATTAGCCTTACCAGGGGTGTATAATATTTCAAAATCATATGAGGCTAGGAGTTCAATCCACCTTTGCTGCCTCATATTTAATTCTTTTTGTGAAAACAAATATTTAAGTGACTTATGGTCTATATAAACTTCAAATTTTGCCCCTAACAGGTAGTGTCTCCACAGCTTAAGAGCATACACTATAGCAGCCAATTCAAGGTCATGAGTAGCATATCTTACCTCACTTGGTTTCAACTGCCTAGAAGCATAAGCTATCACTTGATGTTACTACATCAATACTACCCCAAGCCCTTGTCCACTTGCATCCGCATACACCACCAAGTTTTCATTTCCTTCAGGCACTTTAAGGATTGGAGCTTGTACTAGTGCTTCCTTTAATTTCCCAAAGGCTTTATCACACTCTTCAGTCCAAGTAAACACTTGATTTTTCCTAGTCAATCTGGTTTATGGGATTGAAATTTTTGCAAAATCTTTTATAAACCTTCTATAGTAACCATCCATTCCCATGAATGATCTGACCTCAGTGACATTAGTAGGCCTTTTCCAAGCTTGCACTGCAATGACTTTGTTGGGATCCATAAATATTCCTTTTTCTGATATAATGTGACCTAGGAAATTCACTTCATTTTGCCAAAAAGTGCATGTTGAAAATTTGGCTTTTAAGTCTTCCTTCCTCAGTTTCTTAAATACCATATGCAAATGATTTTCATGCTCTCTAACTGACTTAGAATAAATTAATATGTCATCAATAAATATCAATGCAAACTTATCCAAGTATTCTATAAAAATCCTATTCATCAAATCAACAAAATAGGAAGGAGCATTTGTCAAGCCACATGGCATTACTAAAAATTCATAAAGTCCATATCTTGTGTTAAAGGCTGTATACTTAATGCTTTCCTCTTCTACTTTCATCTGATGAAAGCCTGAAGCTAAATCAAGCCTAGAAAATATTTTTGCACCACTCAATTGATCAAAGAGATAATCGATTCTTGGTAAGGGATATTTATTTTTAACTGTGACTTTATTTAATTCCCTATAGTCAATACATAACCTAAGGGATCCATCTTGTTTCTTAACAAAGACTACTGGTGCTCCCCATGATGAGCTACTGGGTCTAATAAAACCTTTTTCTTCTAGTTCAACCAATTGCCTTTTTAGTTCCATCAACTCCTTAGGCCCCATTCTGGTTGGTCTTTTAACCACTAGGCTAGCTCCTGGAATTATTTTGATTGAAAACTCAACTGGCCTGTGGTTTGGAACTCCCCTAACTTCACCAAACACATCTATATATTGATTCACTATGGGGATTTCTTCTAATGAAGGCATGGGTTTTTCCTTAGACAACGTAAAAAGGTTGGCTATACTTCTATTCTTGTTTGCCTCACGAAGAACAACTATTCTTTGTCCATCATAAACTTTCAATGATATGGTGGATGTTTCCATATTTATGACGGCCTTATATCTACTCAACCAATCAACTCCTAGAATAATCCCTATGCCCGAATATTGCAACACATATAGGTCTGACTCAAACACATGTCCTCCTATTTTTAACCCTAGTTGCATACATATCATACCCAGAACACATGAACTACCTATAGGGCTTCTAATTAACAGTGTCTTATCAACAATCATACAATTCAATTTTAACTGTTGTGCAATATCATGGGAGATCAATGAGTGTGTAGCCCCAGTATCATACACTACTGCAAAAGATATTGAGTGAATAAGCAAAGTACCTTCAACTTGACCATGCTTTTCAACACTTGATCCCTCAGCTTCCTTGCCTTTTCCTTCCAAAGCCCCTAATTTTCCTTGCTTAAAATCAAGAAAATTCCTCTATATGTGACCTTCCTTCCCACAATGGTGACATTTGAAGGATGCAGGCCTAACATTTTTGCATCTATTCTTCTTATGCCCCTCTTGGCCACGGTTATAACAAGTAATCTTCTTCTTAATTTAAGCAGCCCTGACTTCTTCTGGTTCCTTGGTGGAAGCTATGTCTGTCACCTTCTTATCATAAGGGTGAAATTTACCCTTTCCCTTCTTGTTTTGGTTATTCTTGAATGCCCTGAAATTCTCTCTAGCTTTATCATGTTGTTCAATGCTCAAAGTCAAATCCAAAACTTGATCAAAAGTCATGTACTTGTACGGTAGCATGGCTCTACTAAGGCTAGGGTTCAGCCATTGAATATATCTGCCATTCTTAGCCTCCTCGGTAGTGATGAGTACTGCACCATACTTTGCCAATGATTCAAACTTCTGAGTATACTCAGTGACATTCATAGTCCCTTGCCTTAATCTGATAAATTCCTCTAGCAAAGATTCCTTGGCTGATACAGGGACAAATCTACCTTCCAGCATTGCTTTCAATTGATCCCATGTCACTTCTCCTTCAGGTCTTCCAGCTATGGTAACCTCCCACCAATCCAAAGCTGCTCCTCTCAATTTCCTGGATGCAATTTGCCTCTTCCTTTGGTCTTCTACTTGCATGTCTGCAAAGATTCTATCCAAAATCCTGAGGCAATTTTGAACTCCCATAATTCCTTCCGTGCCATCAAAAGTTTTGCCTCCAAGGTTAGTAAAAGTCTTGAGTAGTTTGGAAAGCTCCTCATGTGGATTTTCCTGCCTGTTTCCTACTCCATCCCTTATGGCTCTCATGAATTCTTGCACATTCACCATGGGTGGTTCACTTGTTCCTATATTTTGATGTCTGAGTCCTACCATAGCTCTATGGATATAACACTTAGGTTAGTCTGTTTTGCCTAATACTCTACAGATTAATTAATTTTAATCTATCACTATTCTGTCATAATAGATATTAATAGTGTAAGCACTAATAAAACAAAGCACCCAAAGCAGTCAACACCTCCATACATCTAATATAAACAAGTTCATACAAAATTTTGTTATGTTATTTAACAACATGGCTCTGATACCAAATGAGAGGACCCACTACCTTTTTAGGAATTTTTTTTATATAAACATGCTGTGGTCCTCTATTCAAGAGAATATCATTCTCTAATTTTTTTTTGCATAATTGTGCTAATCCCCTCTGCATCTCACTTTTCAATCAGGGAAAAATATACAATTCAACCAACATGTATTCATCTAGAGATTGGTAAGCCATATTCTCAGAAGCAAACATTTAATCATGGAAACAGATGTGATTTCTTAGCATATTATTTTGCTATGGGTTTCAATGGATCAAGTTATAAACATATGGTCATAAATAGTTTACTAGGTATCTCCTCTTACCTCTGGTTCAATCAGATCCTTATTAATCTTGAAGATCTGACTAAACCATAAGTATATACTTTGATTTGGGTAGTTCATAAAACATAGAAGCTCAGCACATGTATAACATTGCACTTCTATATTTTCCTTTTGTTTCAGTTAACATGAGACATAAGCAACAACACAATGTTGCAGCCCCATATTTCCTTCTATTTTCAGACCATATATCTACAACATGAATCCAGGATTTAATAACTTTATAAAGAAAACTCATAAAAAGAAATCACTCTATCTCAAAGTTAATTCACAGCACAGATAAACATTTTAAACATAAAGTCCATAGCTCTTATTTTTTTGGGGTAAACACTATGAAGGGTTTTACACTTGAATAGATCATTAACAAATCAAAGTCATCAATTCATAAAATAAACATAACTTGCAAAAGTGAATTATTAATTCAAATAGGCTGCCTCAATATTCAGGACTTAATGCCAAAGTTTTCAGTGAGGTTACTCACCTTAATTCCTTTTTCCTAAGCCTTTCTTTTCTTTTGATCCTCTGCCTTCCTCTAACTCAAATGGCCAGTGCTCCTTAATTTTTTTTTCTGGCTTATGTTTTTATTTTTCCTTTAGGTTATGTGTATGATCTCACTACACTAAGCCTCCTTATATAAATCCAAGCTGTTACTAGGGTTTTATGTGTTTGCACCAAAATTGGGCACAACACTCTTCGGAAGTTTTTGAAGAGATAATAAATGAAGAATATGAATTGAAAATGAGGATTATCTAACAAAAACTCCAAATAACAGTAAAATAAAGACAAGGACAAGCGATTTATAGTGCTTCGGCGCGTTGCCTACGTCCACTGTGAAGTTTTAGCAATTTTATTGATTCTCTTTCAACTTTTACAAGCGATTACAGCAAGCAACAGCAAGTTACAACTGGAAATTCGAAATCAACAGCAAGTGTATGATGTAGGAAGATGAAGACCTCGATCCGGCAGAGTCTGGGCACTTGAGAGTCGAAAAGATCCTTTTTCTGCTGGCCCTGGGGCTCTATTTATAGGCGTAGGAAGCTGAAATCTTGCCCAAACTTCGTGAGACTTAGTCTGGCACGTGAGGGGGCCCACGCGACCGTTTCCTGAAAGTTTCGGTCCAATCTGAGATCGATACGAAACCATTTCGTATCGATCAATATGACGTCCAATTGAGCTGAAATTTGGTGTGGAGCTTCTACGGCATGTGCGTAGTCTCCCTTGAAAATTTTATAGCATTTGGATTAGTGGATTGAGAGATATGATCGATACGAAATTGTGTTTTCGGTCCTTGTTTGCTTCGAACCGACTCGTTCGAATCGATTGTTTCGACTCGATCGTCTGCACGTGTTTCGTGATGAGGTGGCACGCGTTTGTTGAGTCAATCCCTCTTTTCTCCGGTTTGTCCGCGTCGTACCCATATATTTCACCTCATTTGATGCGAAGGCAGTTGCGATGGACTAGGTCCTTTTGACTTGAACTAGCCGTTGCCCATGGGTTCGAATGAAGAGCCCCTAATGGGTTCAAAGTAAGGTCTTCCGGTGGAGTCGAAGAGCGGGACTTCGATGGATACGAACATTTGTTTATACCCGGGTTCGAATACGGCTCTACTGATGGATTCGAAATGCAGTCACTGATGGATACGAGCCGTTGATGCGAAATGGAGCCTCTCGGTGGATACAAAGCCTGGTAACCTGATGGATACGAAGAAAGATTTCCATGATGGCTACGAGATCTGTTGATAAGATATTGACGGGTTTGAACACGGCCGCTCCTAACCGATAGGAACTAGTGGGAGTTGGCCGATACGAAGTAGATGATCCGCTGATGGATTCGAAGCCGATCAGTACGAAAGCGATCGATTCGAAACCAGGGTCTTGCAATGGGTACGAGATTACCCACATTGGTGGATACGAAACCCGGGGCTTTTCCCTTCAATTTGAATCGATCATAACTTGAGCGTACGAACTCGGATTTGCTTGAAATTTGAGATGCTGACTCCTATGACCCTTCTTGTCATGTTCCATCAATTGTAGCTTAATCCGGGCTTGGAAAAAATTCGCCGATATCCATAGCAGGTCAAACTTGGCTCTCGATCGATTCTTGGTATCCCGGCCTTGCCAAAAGGCAGGATAACATTTGCCCCCCAAAGTACGTCTTGTGGGAACATGACGTGCTTTGAAAAGCCGCCTTCCCTCTCTGAACATCCATTTCTTTTTTGTCAAACATTGCACCCTGCGTTGATGTGATGGAATCTCGTATTACAATGTTTAGCTATTTGGTGAATCTCTTGTGTTAGATGTTGTATTGACCTGAGTTGATGTAAGGGATTGAATGGTTGGCTTCGTATTGATGGATAAGGAATTTGTTGTGTATGAGACATGCATTCGTATCGATCAAGACGGTTGAGCTATGATGGATACGAAACTACCAGTGTTCGTATCGATATGTCTGTACCGCTTCCGATTCAATGGTTGCGAGATGGAGATTTCAAACTGATCCAGGTTGGGTGGTTTCGCATCGATGGATGTTGGCATTCAGAAGCGCCCCCAGGACATGATTCGATCGATACGGTTTGTATTAGCGGCCTGTGGATGGAATCGAGTCGAACAGTGGCTTCGAAACGATGAGGTCTGAAGGGAATTTTGCCTCGATGAAAACAAGGCCCAACGGGCTTGAAAGAACCATTGGAACCAAGGTCCGCTTGGACTGGATGTGGCCGGTTACGCGCACCGGAAGGCGAATCGACCCGGTCGCACACCAACTCCCCTATAAATACTTCGGCCTTCTCACTTTTTACCTTTTTTACCTTTTTTACAGCCGCCTCCATTTTTCGCTTCTTGGTTCGAAATATCAGAAGGGAAAAACTCAATCACGCCATCGATTCGTTCGATTTTGGATTCACTATACCTCGAATCCTTTTTCTAAATTAGGTAATCAAAAGCGATCCCCCGTAACAATCATCATTTCAGATCCATCCTTCTTCCCTCGACCATCTGTTCTGGGCTTAGGTAAAACCAGATCTGGTTTGGAGAAGAGGGATTGGACAAGGTAGGTTCGAATCGATCTGGGGGTTCGGTGTTCAAGTTGAGGAAGATGAGAATCTCTTTCGTTGGGTTTTGCATCGATCTCTGGAATGCTTCGATGGAGAAAATGTAGTTCGTACCGATGGCTTCGGTGATAGATCGTGTCGATTCGAAACGATCGATATGATAACAAGCTCATGGACGGTTCGGAGCCTTCAACTTTAGATCGATTCGAATTATGGTTTATGATCGATATGAAGGGCGTCGATTCGAAGGTAATCGATCTCAAGTTAAGGACCTCTTGATCGGTACGAACCAGGCAACCAGAGATCGATGCGAAAGTGCCCTATTCTGATCGATACGAACTCGGGCTTTGGAACATTGATTCGAAGTGTACTTCCGGCATCGATTCGAATTGACTTCGGATGGGTTCGAACAAGCCCCTGTTGATCGATTCGAAACCTCTTATGATGGATATGAAACTTTAGCATTTTCTCAGCATAACTCCGACGAGCTTCATTTCTGCATATTTGGACTTAATAATTAAATTGCAAACTTGACTACCTTTCGAAGCTCGTCGATGGAATTGTGACAACTTTAACTGCCTGCATATTCTTTTTAACTCTTCAACATTCTTCAAGTAATGCACACCATAGCACTGCATAACACAACTCATACACTTTACACCAGGGAATGCACGGGTCTCTTGTCATCTAACGATGGTTTCTCATGAGTTAGCTAGTTACGGAGCCTTCGAGTTCGCAGTAGCAAGAAAACCCACAAGAAATTCAAAGTATAGTTCCTTCGAGACTAGAGGTTCCGGATATTGAGCCCGATGTAGTTGGTCCAGCCCCGGATGAACTACCCGATGCATCATTCATTCCCAATCCATGAGATTCTGTCCCGTCTCACATTTCTGAAGATATGTTGGGGAGAGTATGCTTGAGGCATGGCCTGTCGATGGACGACGTGCTATTGCCGGGACCAAATGATAGGCCACATAATCCACCGGAAGGATACATTGCATTTAACCGTCATGCGTGTGCCGCTGGAACGCTACCTCCGTTTAACGATTATATAAGAGAAGCATTATCATTCTTGGGAATTGCTCCATCTCAACTACACCCGAATGGGTATGCATCGCTCAATAGCTTGTTTATCGTCTTCATGGAATACCTTCATCGGCCGCCAATCCCAACTGAAATCAGATATCTGTTCAACTTCAAATGCCGAAATGATACTCCATCTTTTACATTCTTGGAAGCGGTTAGGAAATGTCAAGTGGTTACCGGGTCCTGGACTAGGCTAAGCTACTATAGGACATAATGGTTTTATGTCTGATGCCCTCCAGGGTTCGCCCGGCGATGGTTATTCAGATGTGAGTAACCCTGAACTCTCAAGTAGTTACTAAGGCATTTGCAGTTGAATAAAATTCATATCTTTTTTCTCCTGTACAGCCGTAATTCAGCGACCAGAAGGTAGACATTTCGAGGAGATAGTTCGGGTGCTTCAAGAAATCCCGAGTGAAGATAGGAACATTGAACTGCTCTTGACTAATAGGAATCTTCGGATCCTTGGGCTGATCGAGCGAAGACAAAGCATACTGCTTGATGGCGTATTAAAGACCGCCTCGAAGGAACAAGTTATGCGGAAAAAGCGCAAAGTTGTTCTGATTGAAGAAGCTGACTCGAGAGGACTCATACTGACGAAGAACCTTTGGGTGAACCTGTAGACGCAGCCCAGGTTATCGATGAGCAGAGAAAAGGCAAGGCAGCCGTCTCTGAACCATCTAAAAAAGGGAGATGGAAATCTATGGTTACGTCTTGGTCCGCTCCCGGAGTTAGAATTTCGGAAATGTCTCCCTCTAGAGCGGAGAATCTTCACGAAGGATGTGCCGATCTTCCGGTTCCGGACGACACGTCCTTGCGGCAGGACGTCGGATTGGACGAAATCTCACAAGCCTTAGTTTTAAGCGAGTCTCTTCCCACTGGTGTGGCAGACACATCCGGTTGGTCGGGGGGGGGGGGGGGGTTGCACATTCATACATATTTCACATCACTGCATAGCCTTTAACTGTAAACTTTCCGTTTCGGAAGGTGGTTAACTCTGCTTTATTTTGTTCTGCAATACCATGTCCGGGCAAGGTTCAATGTTAGGGAGTCTCCGACATGCGCGCAAGTCTTCATATTACGAGTCGCGCAGACGAGAAGGAGACAAAGATTACGACCAGGGACGCTTTGGGTATTCTGGTCAAGAAAGATATGATAAAGACAAAGGCTATAAGCGTTGATCTCGGTCGCGCACTCCTCCTCCTCCCAGAGATCCCATACAGCCTCCTGCTTATGTCTCTCGTCCCTCTGAATCTTCTCACCACAAGTCGGCTTCACAATCTTCTAGGCATGAATCCCGCCATTCTAGAAGCGAGACAATAACCACTGTCGTTACAGAACAGCCCCCCGTGGAAATTTCATGGGAAGGAGCAATCAGGCTTGCTCAGCTAAAGAAAGACTTTCCAAACATCTGCTTCGATAACTATATCTTTCCTCCACACTTAAAAAGGATTCCAGAGGAAGCCGAGCAGCTAGTGCACGACTACGTGCACGAATTTTATGCCCAGTACAAAGCGTAGGCGAAAGCGTCGGCATTGGCCTTTGAGCGTGGGGCCACCATCGAGAAGTTGCAGGCTGAGTTAGCTCAAAAGAGACATATTATTGAGGTGCTAAACACTGAAGCTGAATCTTCTCGGAAATCTGAAATGGAGGCTATTAAAAAAGCCGACGAAGCCCAGACAACGATGGATAGGATGAAACGTGAGCATTATGCCACGGTAGAGGATATGGGCCATCGAAACACCATGGTCACTGCCGAGAGGGACGCAACCCTGAAGGAGCTAAATGAACTTAAGTCCAAATTTGCCGAAATCGCCAAGGATAGGGATGATGCGAACATCGCAGCCCAGGAGGCGTGTGAACAAGCCGTGATGCTTCGGACTGAGCGGGATGCGGCAGTAGCCAAGGTCAAGGCGGTCGAGACGGAGGTTGAGGAGAGAGTTCAACAAGCGGAGGCCAGGATGGAGACCGATATTGAAGATCTGCTCATCACTTACAATGCCAATGTGTTGAGACACAGAAATTTGGCCTGGCTTCAGGATTACCCGATACACCTCCGTAGCGCTTGGGGTCGATTGGTTGAGGAGGAAGAGGAAGCGCATCCGGACGAATCGGTTGACCGATTTGAACTCGAAAACCGGTTGTTGACAGATGATGAGAAAAAGATCCTCCATGACGCTATTATTGTTCATGAGAAGGAGATGATTGGTGGCCGATCTCTGGAGGTTGGAGAGGGATCAGTGTTGAGCATCACAGTACTGTTCTTGAGATCACTGCTCCACCTCCATTAGAGCCTGTATCTGTGGTCGATTCACAATCCGTTCCTGCTTATGACCCGGATCAGCCGCGGTGATCTCCTATTCGGGAGCATGTCTCTGGGGCCGTCCAACCATCAACGAGTCAAACTGAGGAAGGTACTTTGAACATATCTCACGTGTGTTTTCAGTAGAGCGTTTATTTTGAAGTGATTGCTTATAACCCCTTCTCTTCTTTGCTCAGTAACCGAAACTACTCCGGCATCTTCGGCTCAGGAGTCTATTCAAGGGCAAAAGGCCATCACCACCGAAACGACTGTCGTGACGACGGCAGTGTCTACTGAGATGGTGCAGGGGAGATCCTTATCTCTCGATGAACAAATGGTGAGTGAGATGCTTGGCCAACAGGGTGATCCTTTTACAGACTTGCCATTTATCATTAGTGATCTTCCGCCGACCTCTAGTTTCGTAACGCAGACCACGGCTGCCCCCAGCCAAGCCCAATCAGCTCGAGACGAGGAAATTTTGGCCGAGATCAACGCCGAAATAGAGGCTGCGGGGCGTGAGGGCAGTGCTGGAGTTAGTACTACGGTGCATAGTCCAACACCTCTAAGTGTGATATTGCCAAGTGGCTCTGTGGTCGGTACTCGGGTGTCCGCTCCGTCTTCTGTTGCAGGTCTGGTCCCTTCAACTCCTCCGGCGGGAAGCCTTCATTTAAGTTCAAGTCCTGAGGGGGACGTTGACATTATTCCCCCGGCCGAAGAGCAGCCACCGGAGAGGAGGCCATCCAAACGAAGGATTTCTGTTCCTAGTGATTTTGATGACGAACCGCTGATAAGGAGCTCAAAAAAGAAGAAATAGATCGTCCACTCCAGAAGACGTTTTGGTAGATAGGAACTTGTTTTCGTTCTCCTTTAGTAGGTCGTGTATATATGCAGGTTCGGCCCCTGCTAGTAGGAATTCTTTTTTGGAAGAACTTATTTGCATGTAAGTCTTTGTTTCTTATCAGTTGAAATAAAATGTTGCCTTTCTCGTCCCAGCTGTTTTTTTTATAAGTGTTGTGATGATTGGTTTACGACCGTGCCCTTTTTTTTGCGAATTTTGAGCGCAGTCTACACTCCGGGGACTCAGAATAATTTGTGAGCAATAATTCGGTTCATGCTCTTAGAGCCCGATGATTGCCGATGCTTATGGTACAGTTCACACTTTGGGAACTTGGAGTTAAGGCTTGTACTCCGGCATGCTCCGGGGACTTAGAATTATTTCAACGTTTATACTCCAGTTCGCACTCTGGGAATCTGGAGTTAATGATTGTTTATGCTTTAGTCCGCGCTCGGGGACTTAGAGTTATTTCAATGTTTATACTCCAGTTCGCACTCTGGGAATCTGGAGTTAGTGTTTACACTCCAGTCCGCGCTCTGGGGACTTAGAGTTATTTCAATGTTTATACTCCAGTTCGCACTCTGGGAATCTGGAGTTAGTGTTTACACTCCAGTCCGCGCTCCGGGGACTTAGAGTTATTTCAATGTTTATACTCCAGTTCGCACTCTGGGAATCTGGAGTTAGTGTTTACACTCCAATCTGCGCTCCGGGGACTTAGAGTTATTTCAATGTTTATACTCCAGTTCGCACTCTGAGAATCTGGAGTTAGTGTTTACACTTGATGTGCACGTAAATATGCATATTTTTACCACCATATTTAATCTATTTGAATTAAATAAATGATCATATCGGGTATTTTAACTTGTTTAAACCAAAAATTCAAATTATTCCAAATTGTCACATATTCATCTTCATATATGGGCAAAACGGTCATTTGTGTGCATATATTTCTTTGAGAAAAATTAATTGAAAATTTGTATATATTTTTGTAGGAATTTGATCTCAAGTAGAAGTGGTTTCATGAAGATATGCATGCACAAAATTAATACAAAGGAATGAAGATGGAAATAATTCAAAGTGAAGAACATGGAGGACCCCACCTACCCACCTACCTTAATGTACAAATTAAAGGCTAATGCACATGCTTTTGGTGTTAATGGCTTCATGTACACTTAATGGGGGATTAAGACATGTTAATGATTACTTGGCCTCCACACTTCCTAAGGGGCATTTTGGGCATTCCCTAAAAAATGAATTAGGGTTTTAACACTTGTATAAATACCCCTTATGTTTCATGTAACAACTCTCTGGATCTCTTCTCTTAGTCTCTCTTAGGCCTCCTTCTCTTTAGTTTAGTTTAGATCAAATAAAAGAAAGCTCTCTTTCTCTTTTCATGGCTACTTAGCCATTTTTTATTTTATGTAATTTTCTTTTCTTTTTATGCAATGTTAATTAGTGTTTCCTCTTACTTACATGTTCATTTCCTTTCATGCTAGTATTGTAGATTTACTTTTATGCAAGTAGAATAGTTTTCTTTTCATTTGCTTTCATTTTTCTTTCTTTTTTCTCATGTTGCAAGCTACATTTGTTCATACGATAACAAATATGAGAGGCTAAACCCCTTCAATTTCGGGGTAATGAAGCTCTCTAATCATGTAGCTTCAACTTAATTTGATGTTTATGCTCTCTTTTTATGCTTAATGAGAATGATTGAAGTGGTTTAATGATGTTGTTTAGCTTTGAATTTGATAGTCTATGTTGTTCATAACAAATAGGCTATGCTTAAACAAACATAACACAAATTGCCTCTTCATCTAAATATGATTATGGCAAAGAAGTGAATGTTGAAATTGAAATTTGATAGCATATATTTCTAAACAATAGTTAATAGGCTATGCTTAAAATAGATTTTTATTTCAACTTTGTTGTCATATTTCATGCGAGTTAAATGTGTATTAGTGGTTGTGTTATAGTTTGATGGTTTATATTGAGCTAATTAATAGCACAAATATACCATACTTATAATAAGCACATCAATTAATTCACTAATGACAAGAAAAGAGAGATCATAACTTCATTTTGTTGATTTATATGATCTAGAGAGTGGATTTATCTCTAAATTGTTCTTTTGACTCTCATATTTTTATCATTTTATTTTGCTAGTTTTTGTTAGTTTCTTACATTTCTAGCTATTCACTCTCGACTTCGGTATAATTTGATTGAATAGAATTTTAAAATCATCAATTACCTCTGGATCGACCCGTATTCGCCGCGTGCTACATTCGTACACCGTGCGCTTGCGGTTATTTTTTAATTTAAATTCGTTCGACGGTTTTCTAAACCGATAGAATTTCCGTCGACGAACAACACTCCAGTCCGCGCTCCGGAGACTTAGAGTTATTTCAATGTTTATACTCCAGTTCGCACTCTGGGAATTTGGAGTTAGTGTGAGGATTGTCGTGTATCAATCCTTTTAGATATTAACGCGGTGACATGCCCCCGAGCTTGGGTTTCACATAGTGAGTGACCGGTCGTATCACAGTCACTCCCTACTTGAATTAAATCCCACCGTATGATGGAACTTAGCTCTCCGTGCATTGTGATGTTTTGCGGCGTATTCGATAAATCACAGCTCTGGCTTGAAGAGATAGCATTTTATTGCTGAAATAAGAAAATATGGCAAAGTCAGCTGCCTTATTACAAGGTCAAATTTCAAAATGCGAAAATAAAATGCAAAGGAAATAATGGGCTAAAACAAATAAAGCCTGTCATGCATAGTAGCGACGGAGACTCTCGCTATTCCAAGCTCTCGGCAGAGTAAGACCGTCAACGGTCGATAACTTGAATGTGCCATCTCCGAGCTTTTGTGAAATCACATACGATCCTTCCCAATTTGGCTGCATGTGGGAAGGAACCGGATAAATTCTTTTGAGTACAAGGTTGCCAAGTTTGAAGGTCCGCGGTCGGACCTTGGCATTGTATATTCGGGCGACTCGACTCCAATATGCGGCTGCCCTTAAATCAGCCTCTTCGCGCCTCTCATCGAGCAGATCCAGGGATTCGGCAAGTAGTATGGAATTCGTTTTCGGATCATAATATGTCACACGATGAGAATGAACTTCCATTTCGACCGGAATAACGGCTTCAGAGCCATAAGATAGAGAAAACGGAGTGTGTCCGGTTGCAGTGTTGTGAGTCGTCCGATAAGCCCATAAGGCCATAGGAAGTTCATCAACCCACTTGCCCCCGGCCTTTTCCAGTCGTTTCTTCAAAATAGATTTGATAACCTTATTAACGGCTTCGACTTGGCCATTCGCATGTGGGTGTGCAACCGCGGAGAATTTCTTATGGATATGGAACCGCAGACAGAAGTTCTTGAATTCAGCGCTATCAAATTGGGCTCCGTTATCGGTGATAATAGTATGCGGGAGACCGAACCGACAGATGATATTGCTACTACAAAGTTGTTAACTTTCTTCGTCGTGATTGTTGCAAGAGGTTCGGCTTCCGTCCATTTTGTGAAGTAATCGACTGCGACGATGGCATACTTCGCGCCACCTTTGGCCAAAGGCAATGTACCAATTATATCAATGCCCCATATTGCAAATGTCCATGGACTGACCATTTGGGTTATCTCAGTAGGCGGGGCTTTAGGAATCCGAGTGTGTTTTTGACATTTATCACATTTTTTGGCATAGTCCATGGCGTCGCTATTTACGGTAGGCCAATAATATTCATATCGGAGTATTTACTTGGCAAGAGCTTGCCCCCCAGTGTGATCGCCACATTCTCCTTCGTGCACATCGTGCAACACTCGTTTGATTTAGTCGTGTGCGATACACCGTAAAAGAGGAATAGAATATCCCCTTCGATACATAACTCCATTCTGAATGACAAATCGCGAAGCTTTTCGAAGAATTTGTCTTCTCTCACTTCGACGCTCGGGTAGTATGCCATGTTCAATGTAATCTTGGTAGGGGTTCATCCACAATTCCCTGCTGGTAGTAGCCTCAAATGTGCAACCAGTTTCCATCTGACCAATGCTCGGAGAGGATATAATTTTCAATGGGAACGAGCCCCAACTGTTGAGCTTCGCCCGTACTTGCTAACTTTGCCAACGAACCGGCCTTCTGATTATGCTCTCGGGGAATGTAGAAAATGGCATAATAATCAAACTGATCAAGAACCTCCCAGACTCGAGTTAGGTAAGCAGCTAATCTTCGATCCTTAGCTTGATATTCTCCCCGGACCTGACATACGATTAGTTGGGAGTCACAGTAAATTTCCACCGCGGTAATTTTCAGATCGTGGGCCAGCTTCAAACCAGCAAGTAGATCTTCGTATTCGGCTTCATTATTTGTTGCATAGAACTCGAACTTTAAAGCATAACATATGGATCGGCCCTCGAGGGTTTCAAGTATTACCCCAGTGCCCGAGGACCGATCGTTGGATGCACCGTCAGTGAGTAGCTTCCAGATGTACTCAGGAGATTTGCTGGTCTCAGGTAAGTCTTCAGGGACAGTGAACTCGGCTATAAAATCTGCTAGGACTTGACTGTGAATAGCTCTCCTTGGAGTGTAAGTAATATCGAATTGACTCAGTTTGACGTTCCATTTGAGTAACCTACCAGACGTCTGAGGTCGCATGAGGACCTGTCGTAACGGCTGATCGATGTATATAGTGATGGGATGAGCCTGAAATTATGGACGAAGCTTCCTCGAGGCAATGACTAGGCAGTAGGCTAATTTCTCTAGCTTCGGATAGTTTCTCTCAGCTCCGGTGAGTCGTTTGCTAACATAGTAGACCGTTTTCTGCACTCGGTCTTCTTCCCGAACAAGGGCAGCACTGATCGCGTTTTCTGATACCGCCAAGTAAAGATACAACTATTCATGGTTGATCGACTTTGAAAGAATCGGCAGTGTGGAAAGATGTTGGACCAATGACTTGAATGCGTCTTCGCACTCCGTTGTCCATTCGAAGTTCTGCTTCCCTTTTCGGATCAAATCGAAGAATAGGATGCATTTATCGGTGGACTTTGATATGAACCTACTCAGTGCTGCCACCTTTCCGTTGAGACTCTGGACTTGCTTAATAGTTTTCCGAGTTTGTAAATTTCTGGTAGCCCAGAACTTTTTGGGGTTGGCTTCTATTCCTCTGGCGTTGACGATGAACCCTAGGAATTTTTCGGATGCGACTCCAAAATGACAATTAAGCGGGTTGAGCTTCATCCCATATCTTCGAAGGGTATTGAACATCGAATCCAAGTCTTTAATGTGATCAGTAGAGTATCGTGATTTCACCAACATGTCGTCCACATAAGCCTCCATTGTTTTTCCGATCTGGTTAGCGAACATCCGGTTAACCAATCGTTGGTAAGTTGCTCCGGCAATCCAAAGGGCATGACATTGTAGCAGTATAGTCCCAGATCGGTTACGAAGCTCGTATGCTCTTGGTCGGGCACATGCATGGGTATTTTATTATAGCAAGAGTAAACATCCATGAATGATAGCAATTCATGCCCGGTTGTTGAATCCACAAGTTGATCAATTCGGGGGAGTGGAAAGTTGTCCTTCGGACAAGCTTTATTTAAGTCAGAATAATCAATGCACGTTCTCCACTTCCCATTTGGTTTTCGGACAAGCACAGGGTTGGATACCCACTCTGGGTACAGAGCATCTCGGATAAACCCATTCACCTTTAGCTTATCAACTTCTTCTTTAAGGGCGGCAGATCTCTCTGGATCCATACCGCGGCTTTTTTGTTTGACCGAGATATACCACGGGTCAACATTCAGGGTGTGGCTCGCGATGTCCGGCGAGATTCCACACATATCAGAGTGCGTGCAGGCGAATACGTCGAGATTCGCCCGGAGAAAATCAACCAATTCCTGTTGCGTTTCTTGGCTTAACTGAGACCCAACCTTCAATATTCTTGAACCATCATCATCATCATTGTCGATTGGAAAATCAATTGTCAGCTCAGCCGGAGAAGCTTGACTCTCTGTGGATTCCACGTTGTTATCATTGTCTCTCGGGTCAAGATCTTTTTGGAATTGGTTGTGGTTCCCGGGCCAAGGCCCAGGCACCAATTGTCAATTGTCCACAAAACAGACGCAGAGAGATTCCTCTACGCCCTTTCCATTCTCTTTTCGCTGCGCCTCGCGCAGCTCCGCAACATAACAGGCTCTTCCAGCAGCCTGATCTCCTTGAATGACTCCAATCCCACGATCAGTAGGGAACTTCAACGTTAAACACCACGGGGCGATTGCCGCCCTGAATTCAACAAGGGCGGGTCGGCCCAAGAAAGCATTATACGAAGAGTGAATATCTAAAACAACAAACTGTAGCATCCGAACCCTTCGGCGTTCTCCAACTCCTAACTCCACCGGCAACTCCACCACTCCAGTGGGTATATTAGCACTTCCATCGAAGCCATGGATTCTAGATTGACATGGTTTTAAATCTTTGGCTTCCATCTTCATTTGATCATATGCTCTTTTAAACAAAATGTTCACCGAACTCCCACTGTCCACCAGGATCCTCTTCATCCAAGCAGGACCAACCTGGGCCGATATGACTAGTGGGTCAATGGTTGGGGATTCAACCCTATCAGCATCTCGGTTTCTAAATACGATATCGTCTGCCATCGTTCTCTATAGTTTGGCCGGAGCCCCTTCATCAAAACTACTACAACATTCAAAATCAACATGCCTGATTGAACTGGCATATGACTCCATCTCCTTCCAACTTCGGTCTGCCGGGGGGGACCACCACTAACTGTATTAATAACTAACCTCGCGCCTGTACGGGCAGGTTCCTCTCGTCTCTCTTGAGTTTGCACACGATTTTGATTGGATGGGCCCGCATCACCAGACTGCGGCGCCCGAACGAAATGATCCAGCTTCCTCTCTCTGATCAATTTCTCAATGAGGTCTTGCAAATGTCTACACTCATTGGTGTAATGTCCATAACTTTCATGGAATCTACAAAACTTTCCTGTTTGGATCTGCCTCTCCGACGATGGTTTTGGAGCAGGCTTCTTATACTGCATAGCGTTGCAAGTCTGTAGATACACTTCTCCAACGACGTGTTCAGCGGTGTATAAGTATCAAACATCGGGGCCCTACGTCGTGGGCCACGGTTCTGATATCGTTTTCTACTCTAACTATCACTGTTCCTCGGCTGTTGAGTCTGTTTATTCTGAATATTTAACTGGACTTTTCCTGAACTTTCACCATAACTGCAACATTACTCTGTATCCCTTCATTGCTGGGTCTCGCATCGTCCTGTTTCCAAGATTGTTTCGCATCCTCACGCCTTACGAATTGAGCGGCTTTGGAATAGAAACGATCCAACGATGCGGGAGGCTTCCCAGCTAGCCAATTTCCAAATTAAGAATCAGGGTCAATCCCCTTAGTCAAGGCCATCAATATTGAATTATCATTGGGGTTAGTGATCTCCGCACAAGGGGCATTGAACCTTTCTAAATATCGCCTGAGTGTCTCCCCAGGAGCTTGAGTGACACTAGATAAAGTATTGACGTCTTTAGGCCTGGCGATATGCATACGAAACTGTTCAACAAACTTAGTAGCCAATTGATCAAACGAAGAGATATATCGTGGAGGTAATCGTGTAAACCACATTGTCGCAATCCCCCCTAAAGAAATGGGGAAACTACGGCACTTTACCGCATCATCAGCTCTTGCAGCAGTCATCGACCATTCGTATTTCAGAATATGTTGGTTAGGGTCGGAACTTCCTTCATACATGGGCAGAGTCGGCATCCTGAATCGCCGAGGAGGTTCAGCATATAATATGTCATCGGTGAACGGAGTATGACTTCGGGAGATTCCCCTATCTTCATTTGTTAAGCCCTGACTCTCGCGAATCATTTGGCGTACCATGGCTGAGAGGTCTGGCGTTGCAACATTCTGAGGGTGGTGAGCCAAAGCGTGGTCGGGTTCCACAGTGCGAGATGGGATCGGGCACTGTCGACGATCCGTATCTCGCCTCCTTGGCACGATGTCTTCCGGGACATATGGTTCTGGTGCTTGTTCCTGCTGGTGGTAATTCTGATTGGAGTGATTTCGGGTATCAACTCCTATGTCAACCGCAGTGGTGGTGGCATGGTTATCCACGGTATGTTGCGGAACAGCGCCTCCTCGAGAGGAGGGCCCTATATGAAAACTAGCAGATGGGCCAACTCTTATCTGTCCCACGGTCAATGCTGGCTGGTGGTCAACGGCCTGTGCATAATTTCCCTCTAGCCTGGGACGGGTGGATCTGTGATTGTAGTCGGATGAAGCAGAACTTTCCGTGGAGTAACGAGACGCATGATCCCTCCTGGATCTTCTATGCCCTTGGCGATCTAGTTGGTTGGCTAACTCAGTTGTTAACGCGCAACTGCTCGGCTAGCTGTTGCCGACTTTGAGTTAGTTCTTGAAGCAACGTTTGGAACTCTTTCCTGGTAACCGGACCTGATGGGTCGGAATGCCCGGTATCATCTTGGTTAGGTGGAGGTAGTTGCGTGGGATTCTGTCTATCCCGACCTTCTTGACCAGCGGCATATGCAGTTCTTGTGCTAACCATTTTAGATAGTGAACTCCTTCCCTAGACTTTGGCAAATCTGAATAGAACGGAAGGAATCTGAAAGTGAAATCTGGATCTTTCCCTTAGATTTATGCAATCCGGTATCGGCGACAGATCCAAGGAGCAGGAGAAAAACTGGGTTTTCTCAGTGAAAGCACCAAAGTGTTTGCACCAAAATTGGGCACAACACTCTTCGGAAGTTTTTGAAGAGATAATAAATGAAGAATATGAATTGAAAATGAGGATTATCTAACAAAAACTCCAAATAACAGTAAAATAAAGACAAGGACAAGCGATTTATAGTGGTTCGGCGCGTTGCCTACGTCCACTGTGAAGTTTTAGCAATTTTATTGATTCTCTTTCAACGTTTACAAGCGATTACAGCAAGCAACAGCAAGTTACAACTGGAAATTCGAAATCAACAGCAAGTTATAACTGGAAATTCGAAATCAACAGCAAGTGCATGATGTAGGAAGATGAAGACCTCGATCCTGCAGAGTCTGGGCGCTTGAGAGTCGAAAAGATCCTTTTTCTGCTGGCCCTGGGCTCTATTTATAGGCGTAGGAAGCTGAAATCTCGCCCAAACTTCGTGAGACTTAGTCTAGCACGTGAGGGGGCCCACACGACCGTTTCCTGAAAGTTTCGGTCCAATCTGAGATCAATACGAAACCATTTCATATCGATCAATATTACGTCCAATTGAGCTGAAATTTGGTGTGAAGCTCCTACGGCATGTGCGTAGTCTCCCTTGAAAATTTGTAGCATTTGGATCAGTGGATCAAGAGATATGATCGATACGAAATTGTGTTTTTCGGTCCTTCTTTGCTTCGAACCGACTCGTTCGAATCGATTGTTTCGACTCGATCATCTGCATGTGTTTCGTGATGAGGTGGCGCGCGTTTCTCGAGTCAATCCCCTCTTTTCTCCGGTTTGTCCGCGTCGTACCCATATATTTCGCCTCATTTGATGCGAAGGCAGTTGCGATGGACTAGGTCCTTTTGACTTGAGCTAGCCGTTGCCCATGGGTTCGAATGAAGAGCCCCTAATGGGTTCGAAGTAAGGTCTTCCAGTGGAGTCGAAGAGCGGGACTTCGATGGATACGAGCAATTGTTCATACCCGGGTTCGAATACGGCTCTACTAATGGATTCGAAATGCAGTCATTGATGGATACGAACCGCTGATGCGAAATGGAGCCTCTCGGTGGATACAAAGCCTGGTAACCTGATGGATACGAAGAAATATTTCCATGATGGCTACGATATCTGTTGATAAGATATTGACGGGTTCGAACGTGGCCTCTCCTAACCGATACGAACTAATGGGAGTTGGCTGATACGAAGTAGATGATCCGCTGATGGATTCGAAGCCGATCGATACGAAAGCGATTGATTCGAAACCAGGGTCTTGCAATAGGTACGAGATTACCCACATTGATGGATACGAAACCCGGGGCTTTTCCCTTCAATTTGAATCGATCATAACTTGAGCCTACGAACTCGGATTTACTTGAAATTTGAGATGCTGACTCCTATGACCCTTCTTGTCATGTTCCATCAATTGTAGCTTAATCCGGGCTCGGACAATATTCACCGATATCCATAGCAGGTCAAACTTGGCTCTCGATCGATTCTTGGTATCCCGGCCTTGCCAAAAGGCAGGATAACATTATGGAATTACCCAATGTTAGTTTTACCCCATAATATGATCTGCCTTACACTTGATTCAAAAAGAAAAGGGTATGTGGTCCTTGTTATATTTTTCCAAAAAAAATAAACCTTATTCTTTTTAATCTTACCCCGAGTCATGTTATATGCATGACTTTAATTTTTCCTAAGCAAAAAGAATTGCTGGAAATGGATAAAGTGTTTATTTTAAAGGTTCATACCATTTCCATGCAAGCTTTGTTTTTCTCTCTTTTTTTTTTTCACTTGCAATGCTTGCCTGTGTACATGTAGAACATACGTATGCCTATTTTTGCCTAAGTCTTTTTATTTTTATTTCTTTAAATAATTTTAAATATCTTATACTTTCTACATGTATTTACTATTTCTGCCTATATATATATTTGTTTTCTTTATGCCAAACTTTTTAAAGACCTGATCATATCTGCCTACATATGTACTTGTAATTTATTTATCCTAACATATATATTAACTGTTGCCTATTTTATCACACAGAAAAATGTGTGCACCATCTTGTGTACACATTTATATTTAAACCATACACTTGCAAAACAGTTTCTATTCCTATCTATTTTTCAATGTAATTTTAAAACAAACATAAACTAATTTAAAACATTACTTCACAAAAATCAGGGTTATCAGACATCTACCTAACCTGTGGGATATATAAGGAGGGGGTTAGAACTAAAGTTTTGGTAAATGGACAAATATACACTTCTAAGATTAATTCTACATATACCTTCTTATTTCCATTTTCTGTTATGTAAGGTTTATTAGTTAATAATACTCTCACATCTGTGCGTGAATCTTACATATCTACTCCCAAGTAGAATAAAACCTACTAACAAATATATATATATATATATATATATATATATGTACATATATAGCTACACGCTCAACGACCGCATCGATCCTAGGTACTACCCATAGTATCTTTCGTATCCTCCTTGAAAAGGACTCCATCGTCTTGCTCCTAGAGCATTCTATAATTACTTCTGTAAAGGACAGCTTCGTGAGGCCTACAATATAGATATTCTGTTAACTGCTATGAAAACGTAACGCTGTGTCCGCATTAGCCTTTACTAATGCCCGGACATCTATAATGTCCCACCCAGTGCATATCTTGAGGACTATACATAATCGTTCTGTCCACTCCCTGAATTCTGCCAACAATGTCTACCTTGTACGGAACTCAGTCAGGGATTTTCTATATCCATAAAGGACAGCTTCGTTAGGCCTATAATACAGATATTCTACTTGGTCTATCTCTCTTCTCATCGTGGCAATGGACCTTTGTAGCCACCTTTCAACTAATCAAAAGGTCTCTAAAGAGCTAAGTGGTTGTGCCTTACTGCAAACAAACTAAACATCCAATTGGCTGCGCCCCTCATCCAATATCTCAATAGTGAAAGAATTATTGGCTTGTTGGTTTAACTCTATTCTTTCTTGAACTCATTCTTGATTGATGATGGCTTGATCTCCGCATGCGACTATCCTTTTAGGTCCGGCCCACTAAAACCTATTCGCAAATCAGAGTACGGTGTCATACGAATATCCTACTCCATTCATCAACCTTTTGACTGCCTTCAAAGCTCCGCTTAGCCAGGCCTGCAATGAAAAAGCAGTCAAGGCATACTCTCTTGATGGAACACCTGCAGACCTACCTCCAAGGGTGCAGCTTTGTTAGGAATACCCCAGAAGACCATCCTAGAGTACCCTCACATCCCATTGAAGTCTCGTACTTCACTCTAGCCCAAAGTAACTAAGTTGGACGTGTTATTTCTGTGCTAAAAATCTATGACGAACTGCTTCGTTATACTCTTCATCCTTTGGGATGCTCCAAATCCATCTTGCTATTTTATTAGCTCCTACATCTAATCTTTTATTATGCGTTTAGTTTACTTTTCTAATTCTGTTGGTTACTAATTTACCCTAATTAGCATAAGCGTGTCCCGGCCTCACCTAACTACTGTGAGACCATCAGTTCCTCACCGAAAGGGAATGCTATTGGTATGGGCCTTTCTTCTATGTTTTCTTATTAACTTAGTATAAGTTTTAAAATAAGCCTTTTCTGTTATCTATTGTTATAATTGTACTTGCAATTGCTACTTCTTTATTCTTTTATAATCTACGTGTTATAAATATAATTGCAAGCGTCTCTATTCTATTCTAGTCTGTCTTCTTTTATATGATATTGAATTCTCTTTAGTTCTCTTATATTATATGACAATATTGGCTTGGGACTATGTCTGACTATCACAAATTTACTTATCATAATAACTGCTTTGCTTTCATTCTACTATCTTCGCACTAAACGCAGATCTAGGCACATTTCTGTTAATTGTTCCTAGTTTTGTCAAATAATTAACTTTGTTTCTTCTTTAATTTCTTTAACTTTTCACTTTATTCTCTTTTATTCTAGGAAATTGTTCTATTATATTTGGTTGGTTACAAAAACTATGCTAAAAATCCATTTCCATATTTTAATACTAAATAATGCTATAAATAATAAGTCAAAATTACAAGGTATTTCTTTTATTGTTTCTTTAACTATTGGGTAATGTAAAATTTTGAAATGTCTCTATTTTACACTAATTCCCTTTTTCTTTTCTTATTCTTGCAATTATGTTTATCGTTATTTCTGCAATATTAAATTATGGAAATGTGTTCTCTTTTCTAAACTAACTAATCTATCACTAAATTGCAAATCAAGTTATTAGATTTTCCTCCTTTTCAATTTATTTCTCTTATTTTAGCATAATTTACTGTAAATTTCTTGCTTTTCGGCTTAAGCCCTTCTCTGTAACTATTAAGCCTAATATTATTCATATTTAATTGGATTTCTATCTTTCTTTCCCATATATATAATAATTAAATATAAGCTCTCTTATATAATTTACAGTTTCAACATAACTAACTAGCAGAACTAATTACTGAAATAAATGCTGAACTAAAATATTTAAAGAGAATCTAACGATAATATCATAAACGTAAAAGATATATAATTTAAATCCACTCACATGTTGTCCATAGCTTTGTCCATGGTCTTAGCTCTGCTCCATGGCCTTCCTGATCCCCTTTTAAGGTGTCTAATATTTTTATTAAGAAGATCTTCTCCCTAGAAATATTTTCTATTAAGATCCAGCCTCAGGCAATGAACCCAATTGGGAGAAAATTTGATTGTGAGAAAATAGCTAGGCATAGGGTCATATTTATAGTGGAATTTAGGGATCTCAGACCGTTGGATTTTTGGATTGAATCTGGTATAACCATGTCACAGGCTCGCTGCGAATCGTTGGGTTCAGAAAACGACGTTTCGAATTGCGTAAAAATCAAATTTGAAGAGTTCGGCATGTACCTGGACGAATTGTCATTTACGATAAAACGCGGGTTGACCTACAAGTTGACTAGTGTGCTTTGAAGATCAGCTCGAGGGTCGACCAATGTGCCTTGGGGTAGATCTATGGGTCGAACCATGCTATTTTTTATTATTTCCTGATTTTCATTTCTCTCGTAACTTATTCACATTAAATCTAATTTTGACAAGTTATATATGGAAATTGATTAGAATATCACCACGAGCACAATGGTATAAGTTTCAAGGCCATATGCCGACAATTCCAAAAATGTTTATTTTCACTTTCATCGTTATTTGGTTATTTAATTATCTTAAAATGCGCTATGTTACAAAGATCATCATGGAAGGACATCTTCTTCGAATTTGGAGCAATTTGGAATTTCTATCGTTACCTTTAAGCGATATAACCATGTGAAGAGCCTTTTGTTGTTGAAGAGATAAGCGACTTCTTCTTACAAGAAACCACAGTGTGCGACACCCCATCACTCGACCAAGATGACACCTCGCTATCGCTTCACTCAACAATTCGAATTCATTTACCTTTGATATCGTTTGCAGTAGCCAAATCAAAGTTAAATGAAAGTGGGTAGAAGAGAATAGATAAGAGCGAGTAAGATTAGCAATAGAGAAGTGAAGAAATTATAGAATAAGGATAAAAATATAGAAACCCTAAGGAGCTACGGTTATGAATATTTTTTAGTAAATATGTAAACATTATAATTTATAATATATGTACAGATATATTTGAATTTAAAATGAATGATTTAAATCAAAATTTTAATTTGAAAGGAGAGAAAAGATATAAAATTTTACACAAAACTTTATATTTAGAAAAAAAATAAAAAATTTGGAACTTATAAAAAGTACACACATGTATTTATATTAAAATATTTTGTTCTTACGAAAACAATTCCCAAAATAATTATATTCAAAACATCACCATATATAACATAACAAACTAATTTTCAAGCCAAATTTAAATAATTTATAGGTATGTAAATAGTTTACGATTAAAGATTAGGGTTTTTAATAAAATTTTGAAAAAAAAGAAACGGAACTTAGGAATATGTAAATTCATGATAAGAACATTTTATCTAAATAATACTGAGAACAACAAATAATATATGAGGTAGAAGACCTAAATTATGTGAAGCATAATGAACATATAGTGAATGGAGACAAAAATAGAAGTGGATCTAAATCAAATTAATGCAATAAACATATTTCAGTTTTGATGAATGAAGGGGGTTTGAATTACATGCTATTAGATATAAAATCAAAAGACAGGATAAATTGTACCAAATTTGATCGTATGAAGAAGAGAAACACATAAATAATTTTAAATCAAATTATTAAATTAGGATGTTGCCAAAAGTCACACCTTGAATGATCACTAGCCACAAAGTGAATCAAACATCAATGATCACATAACACATGGTAGATTTTCTGTTATCCCACTTTTTCACACAACATATGAAAAAATATCTATCGTGTGACACAATAATGATCATACAACATTTTTTTAAACAATATTTATCCGTTGTTTGATTAAGGTTATCAAAAAATGTAGTTTTTCTCCATAACAATATTTTGGTTTCGATCTCAATAATTTCGTGGCTGCATATACATTAATTTTTTCCCTCCTCTTTCTTTCAATTTCTTTTTTTCCTCATCTCTCCAATTAGAGAATCAAATGATTAAACCCTATTCATCCTATTTTCTTCTCTCACTCTCCAACCAAATTCCTGTCTTCGTTAATTTCCTTTAACCCCACATTCATTTCCATGTTGTCTTCCTTTTATCTTCGTTCTGATATAGGTTTCTAGATCAAAAGATGTTGCTTGGAATTTGAAGTGTGAATGGTACTCCTTCTTCTCTGATGCTTGCACACTTCAATCAGTGGTGATTGAATGCACGGTTGATTTCTTTGCCGAGTTGATAGCTATTGCTTTGGTATGTTTAACAATTTTGTCCCTTTTCAATTTAATGCTCGAACTCAATTAAATTTGTCGATGATGATATTGGTTAATTTGCATGGTTTGAATCCCTATATTTTTGTTTTGAATATTTGATTTTCCTATGATGATATGGGTTCATTTTCATGGTTGCATATACTTTTAGTTTGAATTTTCAAAGTTTGATTAGCATTCTGACTTGTTCATTGATATATATATATATATATATATATATATATATATTTAAGATTCTTGAATATATTTTGTATATATTTTGTCCATCGTTTGGTTTCTGCTATGGTTTCTTTCCTATAGTTTGACTACCTTTCTGAGTTAGTAATGATGAAAACTTGAACATGGTTCATTTCTAAACACTATTTTGTTGTAATGGTGAAAACTTAAATTTGGTTGCTGCTTTGATGAGTTCATGTCTGAGTTAGTGGATGCATTGAACTTCCACGTATATACATACATATGTATGTATATATGTGCGAATGTTGGTGGTTGATGATTTTTTTGGATGTTGAAGTGATAACTTTGCCTTATAACTTGTATTTGTGTTTCTGGTGATTGATGCCATACATGTATGCTTTGGTTAGATTCATACATGTTTCCTTGTGAGAACTTGTGGCCGTGCACCCATGTGCTTGTATATATTTGTATGTACATGTTGCCCTGTGAGAACTTATGGCTGTGCACCCATGTGCTTGTGTACACTTTCACATACTCTCACACTTGCACCTTGTTTTCATCTTAGTGCCCGTTGCTCATCTTGTACCGTGTTCATATGTACATGTATGCTCATATGTACACTCGTGTTGCCTTGAGCCACTCCTTAGTATGTACTCTTGAGCTGTAGTTTGAACTTGTACTTGTTTCGCTGCCTTGTATGCTTGATGTTTTAGTTCCTTCCCTTGTTGTTTGTATGTATGCACTAAGTCTCTAGCGCACTTGAGTCCGTTTCTTGTTTAGCTCATGTCTAAATTGATGTACTTACTTTTGGCCTTTTCCCTTATTGATCTAATTATGCTATTGACCACCCTTGTTGAATTGCTGAAACTTGAATTTCTGAAAATTGTTGAAATGCCAAAACTTGTTTAGTCCCACTATGCACATGTATACATGTTGTGTGTGTTAGTGTGCTCATCTTGAGCCATCTGGTTATCCCTTGAGTCTGGACTTGTTCTTGTGTGTTCTTGAATAGTTTCAATTTGTATCCTTGCTGTGTTTGCACCCAGTTGCATTTAATTTCAAGTATGGACCAATATGTTGCACTTGAACTTGTGCGTTCACCATATACATGTATAAACATATATGTATATGTGTATATTAGTGTGCTTATTGCCTTGTTGCTCCAATCTCATGACAACTTGGACTTCCTTGAGTTGAAGTTGTATACTTGTGTGCACTTATATCCATTGCTGCTATGATGTATACTTGACAAGATGCTGTTGTGATGCATTGTTTGGTTCATGCTTCTTGTAGTGCTTGTGCATGAGAAAATGAGTGCATCTTCCTAAACTTGAGAACTTCAGTCTTATTCCTTAGTGCACTATGTGATTTTTCTGAGTTAAGCCCAAACCTATGCACTTCAGCCTTGTTCATGCTTTTTAAAACTGATTTATATTGCATTCGAGTCGAGCCTGAGGTCACTCTGGCTTGACCTTGTGCACACTTGCACTGCATTGAGCCTTCGGGCTTGACCTTTGCATTTTTCCCTGAGAGATAATCGATGCTTGATCTTGTGATATTCACTGTGATACACTGTGCATATCATAAGATGTTCGTGCACACATAATTTTTGTCCCTATCTAAATATAGAAAACAACAACCCAAATAACTTAGGCAATATTAAATCACAATTATAATTTTATTTTGTTGGTTCTATTTGTTTCTTATTCCATTTTACTACGTAATGCATTTGACAAGTATAGAGGACGACTAGACATTTGCTGGAGCAAGATGATATCAAAAACAAATTTGAGTGAGAGTCAAAATGTTGTAATGAGAGTGTGAAATAGAGTATGATGAAAATTGTATTGTATTTGAAAATGTAATATAGTGGAAGCCAAATGTGTACTATTTAAATTTGAACTGAAATAAAATATTTGTTTAAATAAAATTATGATTCATTTATTTCATTCTGCAAGTATTGATTTCATTCCGTGAACAACATACAAGTGTAATTTTATTCATATTAGTCAATATTTATATATTGCCTAATAGGAAATTTTAAAAATGTTACTATATCATTAGACAACATATGTTTTTTGTTGTGTTGGTGCACATCAAACGACGTGCATATATGTGGTCTGATGTGCAATGAGACGACACTGGATTTAACGACATATAGATATACTTTCAGACAACAGAGCATATCTGTCATATGATGCATTTTTTGCATAGTGGATGTATCCATGCTTCTAGATTCAATGGAATCTATCTTTTATTTTGCAAGGATCAAGAGATAATGTAACAACCCAATTCAGAGAAGCAATAAGTACCCATTCACATGATGTTAAATTTTGTGTTTCCTTAATTAAAAAATATTTTTCTTTCTTTGTGACTAATTAACTTCCTACATATTTAGACAATTTGTTCATTTCTATTAGGGCAATTATATTATTTTATTATCAAAACTCAAATATCCATAAAAATTACGGTTCAATATAGTAGTTTACAAAATAACTGACTAGACGTCCCACTGATATTTGTTTATATTTGTTTTCAATTAAATCTATTTCTCTGATATCAAATGAAATAGCCTGCACTTTAGTGAGCTTGATTTTCAACCAAATCGAAAACCCAATATCACGAAGGTACGAATCAGTGGCGCTTATAACCAGAATAAACATAGGTATATCAGAGAGCTATCTTCAATTACTTATAATGGAATTGAAGAATATAATGGAACATATATATTGACTAGGGCTAGTACCTTGGAATCAACATTATTTCTTGGATATCTAATTGTTTTGTCAGTGCCGAGCATGAATGAAAAGACATGTCCATCTATTATTCCCATCTTGCACTAATATTCTTTCCCTCTAAGTCCATCCTATGGGTCGTAATGATGAGGGGGTCAGAACAATATTCCATTGGCTAGTAAATTACATACATTATTCATAACACTAGTTTATGACTATTGATTTTTATTTAAGTGTTATGTCTATTATTAATGATTTATCTATTTAATTCCATATGCGTGTCGCGTACGATATATTTAACCTCCTCGAGATGTAACTATATATATACCTATATATGCAAAATATCGCTATATTCCCCAAAAGGAAACCCTGACAACCTAACACTTTTAAATAGGGCGAAGGTAGGTCCATACCATTTAGTAACTTAACCCCGAAGTAGGCCCTCCATAATGTAATCTATAGTCAACCGGTCCTAACAATGAAGGCCGATGACTCCTAGATATGACTTGATAATTTAATTAGCTATATTACTAACGTATCTCAAAGACTTATCTAAGGGTTAACTAGTCCACCTCCAACAAAAAGACAATCAATTAAACTTTGAGGTCCTTGCGTATCCTATATAAATTCTACACTAGTAAGAAGCAAAACTTATCAAGGCATAACCAAAGTCTTTGCTAACGATTGCTCTGGATTACTAGTAGTCAAAGACTTTATAACAGCCCTACTTCAAAATACTGGTTTATCAACAACACTAACATAGCCCATCGACCCCCACAGCCGAAATCCTATTTAAACATACCTAATACAAGTCAAGGAAAATGCCCACTCCGATTACTTAATACCTTTGGTTTGGAAGTGAACTAGATCCATTTCCTAATTAGGGATTGTTGTAGTAATTATGACTTCTTAAATAAGGAGGAAGCAGAGTGTGAGAACTCACCTCCTCGACCGTCCGAAATCGACACTAATACATCATCGGTATTCATGTGCTGAAATCCAAGTGTCGGAGAGGCAGTTTATCATGGGGTAAAGAAAATAAAGATAGAAGATAAGACAATAATAGAATCTCACATCGTATTCAACACATATTATATATACGAGTATGGTGGCATGTCCTTTGGACGAGTGAAAAGAAGGAAGTGAGCAAATTTTCTCTTTGCTACAATCATGGTATGGTGAGAGATTACTGTAAAGTTTTCACTAATTATGGGAAAAAAGGGAAACGATATGTCAAATAAACAAAAATAAGATGGTGTAAGAAAGACAACGGATAAAAATGTTGATAATAAGCCCGATTAAGTTACATCAAACTTTGAATTATCTATGATATTTTAGTTTTAGTTAATAAGAAATTAATCTAGGCATATTAGTTTTAACATAAAGAATTACTAAAATTGTTCTTCAGATAAAGAAAACACTTGCTTAAGAAATTTTATATTTAAAAGAGAGATGTCAAAACCTAAATACAGTAAATAACATAAAAAAGTATATAATCCGGTCTTCTTGCCACATCTCCATAAAGAATTGTGCATATTATAGTTATAGTACATTCACATGGATGACAACAACATTAAGGCACTGGATAAATTAGCTTTTTATTCAGTTATAACACTTCAAATGCAATTCATATACAAAATTTGATCTCCTTTCAAATTCAAAAGCCATCGCAGTCTCTATTTATCTTTATCATTTGTGAATATCCCTAAGTATCATTAGTGATAGCTACCCAATCACACCGACCCTCTCTTTTAAAATTTAAAGAAGGCCCACTATGCATCGTTGATCCAAACTCTTGATGCATTGATATCTGCAATACATTTGGAACTTTGGATGCTCATTATCAAGTACAGAGCTGAATAGCATAGAGGAAGAAGGATATTATTTGCTTAAAAAAGGAAATAGATATATTATTAGAGTACTTATAATATGAATGTTTAGAATGATTCTTGGAATAGTTGTATAATTATTATGCATAGTTGGTTTTCGAAGGGTAAAGTTATGTGGAAGAACTGATCAAAGTATATATATAATGTGTTATTAAAATTTGAATTTACAATTGCAACACTTATTGAATAGAGTTTATAGTTATGTATAGGTCATTTGCATGCGGTGCTCTGTGCCACTTATAGCATGAAAAAGGAATGTGCTGAGATGAAATGACTTAGTGTGGAGCCTACATAAACAGAATTGAAACAACTTGCTATGGAGCCTGCACAAACAGAACTGAAGAAAGAACCAGAGTATGCAAAGTATGAGCCATGGGGAGTTTGAGCTGAAGCACACAAATTTATATTATATATGAGTTTGAGCTGAAGTATGCAAAGTATATTTTGGATAACTTGTTTCTCTTCTAGGCAATCAAGTCTATTTGATTTATCTTATTAGTTCAGTGATTACACTCTATTGAATATGGATCACACAAATGGTGTCATATATAATAGTTGCATTAAATAAATAAAAACCATGCCATAAGCACACTTAATATCTATTGATACATTTTCTATATGTGCACTCTTGGATTAACTATTCTTTAAGATGGAAAATGATTGCATCGCTTGAAGGCTATGGTTATTTATTTAATAATTATGTGCTAGAAGGGTAACATTTGGAAATAAGAATTACTATGTTCAGATTATGGTACTTGGAATGGCTCTCTATCTTGCTTGCAATCTGGTAAGAATTTTAGTATCCAAATGAGTAGGATGAATGATAAATATAGAAGAAATCACTATAGTATTAGCAAAATGAATATAAATGACCTTAATAATATACATACACACACACACACACACACACACATATATATATAGACACACACTCTTCATCTTTAGTTATAACTATGTAATAAATATAAACAGTGTAATAATTACACTCCTTTGTTGTTGTATTTGTAAATATATAATTAAAATTTATGTTATTGTGGTTGACTTTCAAATCTACATTGTTTGTGTTTGTAAATGTATCATCAAAAATTTAGGTAGATCAAACTAAAATTTGTAAACACCTACAAAATTAGATAAGTAAACGCCTTCAAAATTAGATATAAATAGCATTAAATGTTCATAACTGAAAATATGTTTCAGTGACTAAAAGTAATCAAATCAACCTTACATATCTTAATGGTGCTAATACACTAGTTAAACAAAATTAATAGGTTAAGGAAATTATTAAAACAAAAGCACACCATAACTATTTGGTTTGTGATCATACATATGGTCACATATGATCGAATCACAAATGCAGAAAACACAGGTGAAACATATTTTGTACTCTGCCAACTTTCACTAAGTTAGAAAACATAAATTGTGGATTAGCCAAGCCTTTTGTTTTCTTGCTTATATATAACTTCAAAAGTTCACATATTATATTATACAATATTATATGTTATTATACTTATAGCTTGATCTTCCTAAAAGAGTTATTTCTATTTGAAAGGAATTGTAAAGCTTCAAGTCCTATTATTGTGTTAAGACCATGGTTAAAAACATCTTATTACAACTAAAAACCATGCTTGAAATCGAACCTTACTAGGGTAGCAATAAAGACTGTAATGGAAGCAGCAGTGATGTTACACGAAAATATTGAAAACATCAGAAGCGTCATAAGAACATGTAGAGACATTTTCTTTGCTAAGGTCTATGTTGAGAAATGGCATTGGTACTGTCAAGAGCCTAAAATATAGGAAATTTAGTAAATAGTAATGAATAATTGGAGAAGGAGATCACCAAGTCATAGTTCCACCGACTGCCTATTTAATAACCCTCAATAACTTATCTACAATTTTCAGTATATGTAATCCATGTCTCAGTTACTTTATTGCTTGATCTTACATTGCTTAGAAATGTTGTACATTTTTCATAATGTAAATGATCTTTATCGATCAACAAAATCTCCTGGGTTGCAAATGACAGTCACATCGAATAAACTATCAGAAAAGGACAGAGGTGAAGATGCCATATTAAATTCATGTGGTTAGAAGTAGCGAGATGAACTCAACAACCCAAAAAAAGATCGAAATTGAGTTTTAAATTTAATTACATGTTGAAATTTTGAGACGCACCATTTGGGTCTTTAATTTTTGATAAAAACATGAAAGTTTGTCTCATATTTTATTCATGTTTGAAAGCGTATCCAAATGGTTACAGAGTTAGTAAATATCACAGGCATTGCCAATTCATGCACTAACACTAACCTAAAGATATCAAATACAACTTCGACCAATCAAGAAAAATTGTCGAGAATGAAATGGTTCCTTGTGCATGTAAAATGATATGTTTAAATCGAAAGATGCCTTCTATGAAAAGAGAAGCATTTTAGGCACTGGATCCTTGTTAAGGTACTATCTAAAATAGTCTTATGGATTTTAGAAAAGTGTTTTACAGAAACATCATAATAGAATACCAATTTTGATTAAAATTAGTGAATCTATTTATAAAAGACTGAATAAATGGAAGAAATAAAAACCATATTTAGAAGTATGTATCAAAATACTCATTAACTCCAATACTTATACGTGATTGAAAACAGCAACCCTACTGAATTTGTGAATTACCTACAGATTGAGACCAAGAGTGAAAAAAATTCATCTAGTTACCAAGAAGTTGATAGCAGTAGCCAATTTATCCGCTCGCTTACTATACTTAGCGGCAATCAAATTGCAAAAACTAAATTGTTAACAATAGAGAATGGTTCATATTAAATAATAATAACATAAACATTAGTGATTAATCTGTAAACAAAACAAAAGTAGGCATACTAGCCTCTAGGGTAGGAAACAAAAAGTAAGGATGTACAGATGGAATGCAAATCAATATGCTTACGATTTATGGAAGATAAACATGAAAGAGTGGAGGTGTAGGATGAATAGTTAGCTACTGTTTGAAAATGTGGATGGAACTGCAATTTGACTAAAGTATTTAGAAAACGTACGCTCTTAGTTAGTCTTTAACATAATTCATATTTTTGAATCAATATACAAAGTATTACCATAAAAACGCATTATATAAAAAGACATAGACTACGATCAATGTAAGTAATCATATTTATATGTAATGTATCTTGCAAATAATTGCAAATTATATGATTAATACTGACCAATAATTATGATAATTAAATGACATTAATATATTTTAGAAATGTTATTTAATGAAATATTTTTTAAAACTCATTTTAATGGCTGAAACAACCATTTCAAACATTTCGAAATTTATTTATTAACAAACATATGTTTTAATAGAACATATAAGTAATCATATTTGGAATATGCTCAATGGTTCTTGAACAATGCTAAAATGATAATTTAGTGGCTTGAAGAGCTATGAGTTGCTGAGACAACAATGAAAAAAATTAGCACAACTCTTCAAGAGAGGATCGTATCATTATAGGATTTGAAGCAGGCAAAGAGTTTATTCACGAATGGGTTACATAGAAATCATACCAAATCTTTAAGAAAGAAAAACCAATTGTGATCATAGTTCCTGCTTTCTTTTTGTGTAGTGACTTTAAATTCAATATTCACGGTTTTATATCTAAAACAACTTGGAAAAAAACCAAATAAATCATTTTTCAAACCTAAAAGGGAATCAAACATGAACTAAGCATGTAGTAAAATAAGATGGAACTTCAGATTGAGCATAATTCAATTTGTTCGTTATACCTCTTGTGATGGGTTGTTCCCATCTATTTTGTTCCCAACTTATACTTAGAAATCTGAAGGGTATCAGTCTCTATAGTGTTGTCAATTGCCATGAATCCTGCAAAATTCATATATTTCAAATTAGGTTTTCTAAATAAACAGATTATAAAAAAATAACCATCGTATTAAGAAAATAAGCGAAGGGAGAAGATAGTTCATGTTTGTTGTTGCATAGCTGAAAAAGGCGTGGAGTAATGGGAAAATAGTGGGTTGAGGAAAATGACGATTTTGTTTTCTAATATTGTGAATCATTTACTGTATAACTGCTTCAAAAAAGATACAAAATTTTTATTCAAAACTTGCTCATTTATATAAACAGCAAGACAATATCGATTTTCATCCATATGAGTGTTAAACATCATCATAATATTTAATTTCACTTTAGTTAAACCTTAAATGGCCTTGAAATTTACCCAAAAAAATAGTAAAAAAGCGAATAACGTAGAGCATTAAGCAGCTTCCTACAGTTAATGAATAGCAGCATTCATATCTTTTTCATTCGTTCTAAACAATCCTCCAAATCACTTCTTGAACCTGCAGAATACGGGCGCCAAAGATAAGAAAAGACTAAGTTCTAACCACAATCGTTCCTTTTATTCAATAAAACCCTATCAATCAATGCAACCAATCCCAAAAGTAAATCAATTATGGAAAAATAGTAAAGTACATGGCTTAACAGGTATTGTGCATCCTAACAGGTTTTGGCTTATCGACAATTAAGTTTTAAATTTTATTTCGTGAATCGCAAATTAGATTGAAAAACTATTTTTGCAATCATAGGCTCACAAATAAAATTAAAACCAATGAGTAACGATGTCAAAAGTTGTATGGATTCAGTGGTTTTGTTTATAACAATATCTCTTCATGAATCAAAAATCAGACTGGAAAAATCTTTCACAAATTAGATCAATTAGAACAAAGAATAATGAGTAACGATGTCAAAAATTAAAGGAAATCGAAGTGTGTCAACTATTTTAATAAAAATTATAAATTACAAACAAATGTACCTTCGAGAGAAAGAAGAAGGTGGTAACAGACATGAGCTATCTCTGGCGACCCATCCAATCTCTCGTCGTGGATGCTACATCTCTGGTGGCACCGCTAGTGTTGATTCAGAAGTAGAAGAAACCGGTGTCTTAGGATTGGATGATGATGATGAATGAAATCTAGGTTTTGAGGAATTGAATTTAATAACATGGACGAATTTGGAAGGGACGCATTCAGGTTTTACGAAAGATAAAGGAAATAGGAGGGCATGCAGAGCTGATGGGAAATGTAAGGGCATTTCGGGGATTTCAAAAAGACGCGGTTGAATTTAATTCATTGAATTTACGTTATTAGTAGTAGAGATGAGCAATATATGCCATTCCAAAATTTTCCATTAGTACTCTAGTAAGTAATAATCCAGCAAGGACAATTTTAGTTACCTATCCTTACGAGTGCTGGCAGATACAAAATACAGCAGAATTAGAAATAGAGGATTATCAATATAGGAACCTCCAACCTCATGCTTCATCCAGAATGCTTTGAGCTTCTCCTAATATGTTCCGTGCTACCTAAACTACTTGGCTCTTGGAAAAATAGGGCACCCAGAGTTTAAAGGGGTAGGAAAATAAACTCTGGGTCAGTCATGGGAATGGTATGAGAAACTCAAAATACATATATTTGAAACAAAGAGTATCTCATAAGACCACGCCGCACATAAACTCGAAAATGGGTTTTTACCTTATGATCACCAAAATATTTACTACGAAAAATCTGGTAATATTATTTTTGATGACATTCTTTTGAAAACACTTTACCAAAAAACTTATGAATCTTGGCCTATTGTTACATTGATTAAATTCCAACACACTAGCTACAAAGTAGGTTCTACAATTAAATCCGAAGGCACTTATTAGAGAATAAATTTCCATAAATGGCAGGTAAGAAACTACCTTCTGCATAATACACCTCTCGAGGGATGTACCGATGATCGACAACTTTTGAAATCTCTGCACCTGGCAAGACCTGCCTACCTGTAGACCCAACCTGGTGGCATATATAACCGAATATGACATCACCCCGGTCATAACCGACCTATCCGGGACCCCATGGCGTACACAACATACTCAACATATAAAGAATAATCGAGAAAGGTGATGATTATACCCTAACAACTGCGAACCACATAGCCTCACAACATGCCTATTTAAGCCATTTTCAGGCGACGAGTCCTGAGATAAAGATTACCTTTCACACAGCACATCCTATTTTGTATGTTGCACTACAATTCAATGATCATACAACTAATTTCTACAAACGTATAACTCCCAAGCTCGTATGTCTCCTGCACTTAATCAAAGGATGAGAGTTGATTGACAAATGGTCGTGTCACGTACCTTCTAAGGTTTATATGTTACCCCCGATCCAAGGACAAGAGTTAATGGATGAATGGTCATAACACATTCCTTTCAATTTATACTTCTACCCTATATCAAGGGCAATGGCTAGTGTATGGACAGTTGTTTCACATTCGTTTCAAGTTTATACTCCTGCTCCCACACGTGTGGTGCATTATCGGCCAAGCACGTAGATATTCATTCAGGGTAATATGGGACAAGCATTAAGCACGCATAATTAAATCCATTCTTGTAACATGTTAGAGAACCATATATTTTCACAATACCAATTGGCTCTGTAGCTGTCTCGATGAATCCATGAATTCGAAATTTACATGGTTTCAAGTCCTTGCCCTTCGAAAGCATCTAGACGTAGACTTTTTTGAATAAAATATCGGCTGAACTCCCATAGTCAAGTAGTAACTTTCGTGTAATAGTAGGGCCACTCGTTGCCATTATAACCAACATATCAATCATCAGGGCTTCCACCGCATCAGCATCTCTGCTTCAGAAAAAATGTCATCAATCATGGTTTTGGATTATTTTGCTAAAGCTCAATCCTCAACTACCAAGCAACTCTCGTTCTCGGCATGCTTCAAAGGACTAGCATACACGTCCGTCTTGCTTAAACTCTTGTCAACAAGATAGGGTCCATTGATGATTGTGTTAATTACCAAATGTTTTTCAAGCCGCCAAGGCACCTTACCAATAGGCCCGACATGCCCCTGTAGGGATGTCGTCTCATAGGGATTGGAATTTCCATGCCCACTATCCTGCGGGGCTTTCACAAATTGCCGCAATCTTTTCTTTCAAACAACTCCTCAATCATATCGCACGAGTCCTACATTCATTGATATTATGACCATGTGTCTCATGAAATTTGCAGAACTTGCCAGATCTCTTCTACTTCTCGGTCGACTCTCTCGAAGCTGGCTTCCTATACTGTTTTGCACCTTGAGTTGCCAGACAGATGTTCTTGATTGAGTTATTCAGTTCGGTATAATTATCGTATTTAGGAATTTTGGAACGATTTGTATTATCTAGCTTTCATTTCTTAGCCCCATTATCACTATTTTCTTGGCCATCGTTCTTTTTTCCAATATTCACATCCATGTTTCAGGAACATCCTCCAGATTGGTTTACAGCAATGTAGCTTTGTATCACTTCATCTGAATTTTTGGCACCGTTCCTTCAGAGGAGATTGTGCACTTCTTCCAAGCTTAAGTACCGATTAGCTTTTCTATATAAAGCATCCATCGTTGGTGAGGGTTTGCTTCCCAACCATTTCCTAAAATCCATCTCTCCATGAGTCCCCCTAATCGGCGCCATCAACACTATGTCAATTTTAGGATTCGTTACTTCCACCACACCTGTATAGGACCGATTCAAGAAATCTTTTAATGACTCTACCGCTCCCTAGAAGAGGTTTGATAATGACATCACATCCTTCGAACATGTAGTGCGTAAATGGAATTGCTCGAGAAATTTTTACGACAACTCAAGGAAAGATGATATGGATCTCGATGGGAACCGAGTGAACCACATCGTCATTACCGTTTCAATGAAAATTCGAAAATAATGACAACTCATAGCATCAGACACTCTGGTAGAGTCCCTATTCCCTTTGTACTTCATCAAATGCTGCGTTGGATCTGCCTATCCATCATACAATAGCATTGTTGGCACTACAAACCTTTGTGGATACTTCATACAAAGCATGTCCTTAGTAAACAGATTCCGACTAGGAGAAGTACCACATTCATCATTGCTACTAAATTAGTTTTCACTTACAAGTTTCTTGACCAAGTCTTCCAAGTACTTCAGGTCCGCATTCTCGGTTGAACGGCGACGGTCAAGATCTTTCCGAGTGTTCAATATAGCGAATGCTCTCGGGTATACTCTCGGTACCTGGGTTCTCCAGACTTTGGGATATCTGTTCATCCAGCAATCCCCCCTATTTGATTCCCACGCGTTGTATCAATAGCAGCTGCTCGATATTCATGTTTGTACCAAAATTAGGTACAATACTCTTCATATATATTTGAAGAGATTAGAATGAAGAATCTAAATGTAAAAAGAGGCTAATCTAACAAACATGCCAAAATCAGCAAACATAAATGTAAGAAGATAGAGATTTATAATGGTTCGACGTTGTAGCCTATGTCCACATTGGAAGATTTGTTGTTTTATTGATGATTACTAACTGGTTACAACAGAGAATAGCTCAAACACTCAAGTTATAATAGATCTCTGATAGAGTAACGACATAGAAGAGCCAAAAGTCCTTTTCTAATTGGCGTAGGGGTGCTATTTATAGGAGTAAATCTAGAAATATCTGCCCTAAAACTTGGAATACACCTTCTCATGCATAGATGGGCCCATCAGATCATTTTGGGGTTGCTTGGGATCAATCCCTAATCGATCCATGTTATCTTCGTATCAATCAAGACTGGCTCCAATCGAGGTGCGATCGATCATCGACGTTCTTTAGTCGATATGAAAGCTCTTGTGAAAATTTCATGACATCCGAATTTGTAGTTTAAGAGATATGATCGATCCAAGGTTGAGTTTTCTAGTAAAGCTGAAGGCTTCTTATCGATCGATTGCACATCGCTCCTCATCGTATCGATATAATTCAAATCGATCATCTCGTCTTAATGACGTGGCGTTGGAGATCCATATTTTGTGCATGGAGAGCGTTTCCTTCGAGTTGGGGTCTTCCTTCATATTCATCTTATATGTTACTTCTCGTATCTATGTTATGTCCTTGTTTTCGTATCGATCTCCGTCTATGGTTTTGTATCGATATCTGGGCCCTTTCTTCGTATCAATCAAGTAGCTGATCGATATGAAGTATGTAGCTGTTAAAGGGTGATCGATCCAAGGAATGCTGAGGGCCATCTATACATATTCAAACTTGATGGATACGAATGATGGATGTTGAGTGATGGAATTGTGCTCATTTCTTATTGATCTGGATGGATACGAAATAATGGATGTAGGTTGATGGAAACAAAATTGATGTATTTCACATGCATCTTGATCGATCCATAAGTTCGGCATACGAACTTCGATTGACCTGAAATTTGGAATGTAACCTTCCGTAGCTTTGCTTGTTATACTGTAATAATTGTTGCTTGATTCAGACTCAGACCAAATTTTCCTGTATCCATCATGGACCCGTAGATAACCGATCTTCGAGGCGGATTGCCTTTAATCTCTAGTCAAGTCCTCGGTGTCATGGCCTTACCAATAGGCAGGATAACATTTGTCCCCTAAAGTACATCCTATGTGAACATGAGGTGCTTTGAAAAGCTGTAATCTTCATTCTGAAAAAGTTCCATCCGATTTGCTGAACAGTTGTCATTATTTAATGAAGTGATGTGACCTTTGGTAAAATCCCAGTAATATAAATGTTGAGTTGTAGACTACCAATGGTCATGTAGTTTTTTGTTGTAACTAAAGGTCGAGTGCTGCAATTTGTTGTTTAATGTTCTGACTATCACCATGCAAGCATTCAATTCTTGTTAACTTTGAAAATCAAATGTTAGCTTGCCATACATGCACGTATGCTAATATGACTCCCATTCATGTTTGCATGTTCACAGGTCGTTGTCACGTTCTTTTTTTGTTTGGATCGAGTTTTATATCTACCCTCTTCCGGATCGATGTGAAATCCGAGTTGCAACAACGATTGATGGTTGTTTTGATCCTTTTCTTCGTATCGATCCTCTCCTAGATCGATCTAGGATGCATTAAGGTAGACTTTGTATCGCCGATTATCAATATGAGATGGACTTACATAAGGTGTGCTTCCTATTGATAGATACAAAATTTACAAGTGTTAACTCATAGGACAGCTTCGTGAAGGATATACCATTTCTCATTCCTCTGTTCAAGAAGGATTCCTTGTTGTAGATAATCTTTGATAGGAGTCACTCATGACTCCTTTTTTGGCTTCGTCTCTAAGATCTAGTCGATCTTCATCTGTCGATGCTCTGAATAATAACTATTCCAACTAGGACAAAGTTTGATTATTGCACATCCCCAGAACTGGCTAGCTTGGCCAATGACTTGGCCTTTTCATTTTGTTCTCTGAGAATGTGTTTAGTGGTGTAATACTCGTAGTCGGCTAGTAGCTCTTGGACCTAGCTAAGACAAGGGGCAAGACATTCCCTATAGTCAAATAACCATCCCTGACTTGGCATACCACTAACTAGAAATCATATAAGATATGCAAAGTTTCCTCTCCTAGTTTTCTTGCAAGTTAGAGTGTGGCGACAAAGGCTTCACTTAGCTTTGTTATTTGTTGCAAGGAAGTTGAGATTCAGGGCATAGCAGATCGATCGTTCCTCAGGAGTCATTAATGTAACTTCGACGCTAGAAAACCGATTATTGGTAGTTCCATCAGTGTACATTCTCCATCGGTTAGACAGTTCTCCACTGCTCTTCAAATAGTCGTCTAATGCAGTAAATTCAGATATGAAGTATGCTAATGTTTGACTATTGATAGCTCTTAGAGGGAGATAGGTATATCAAATTGGCTTGGCTTGATATTCCATTTGAGTAACCTTCCGGATATCTAAGGTTGCTATAGGATCTATCGTAACGGCTGGTCGATACAGACGTTAATCGGGTGAATTTGTCAATAGCTAGTTTTCATTATATACTGACCTTTGGATTCATTTCTCTTCACATAGCATTGCGATGCTTATGGCATGTTTTGACACGGCCCAATTGATGTAAAAATCTTCGCGATCCAAAGACTTGGGTAAATTGGAAGGTCTCTTTAAGCGATCTATCAGAGCTGGAATTGCATCAATGTAGCTGTTAGTCCATTCAAAAAAATTCTTCCCTCTCCGGGTCAGGTTAAAGAAGAGAATAGACTTGTAGATGGCCCTAGAATTGAATTAGCTTAGGATGGTAATCTTTCCACTTAGGTTCTATACCTGCTTGGTTGTCCTTGGTACATGGATGTCTCTAACTATCGGAATTTTCTTGAAATTAGCCTTAGTTCCATGAGAAATGACGATGAAACTCAAGAAAATTTATGATGCAATGCTGAAAGAGCATCTCAAAGGATCGAGTTTCATTCTGCATTTTCTAAGAACACTGAATATCTTTGCCAAGTCATCGATGTGGTCGTTTGATAGTCATGATCTCATGAGCATATTAACCACACACACTTTCATCAGTCGACTGATCTGATTTTTGAATGATTTGTTAACCGTCCTTTGGTAAGTAGCACTAGTGCTCTTAAGTTTGAATCTGAGGATTGCAACTTAGCACTATAGGCCCAGGTTAGTAATGAAACTATTTTATTCCAGATCTGCGACAATCTTCAATATCTAATTATATCTGGAGTTTGCGTCCATGGAAGTAAGTAATTCATGTCTGATGGTCGAGTCCACCATTTGGTTGATCTTTAGAAGTGAAAAGTTGTGCTTTGTCATGCCTCGTGCAAATCTGAGTAGTTGACATATGTCCGCCACTCTCTGTTTGTTTTTGTAATAAGTAAAGGATTGGATACTAATTTTGGGTAGAGAGCATCGTGGATAAATCCATTGGTTTTGAGTAGATTCGCCTCCTCCTTAAGTGCAACAGATCTCTTCGGATCCATGTCGCATCGTTTTTTCACTGAGACATGCCTAGGATCGACATTTAATGCACAGTTCTCAATAGTTGGCGAGAGTCCATATATATATATATTTGAGGTTGAGTCAAAGCGAACACATCATGTTTCACCTGGAGTATAACAACTAACTTTTGCATCATCGTTGCACAAAGTTATGATCTAATCTTTAGTACTCATAATGGTTTGTATGCACTTCATGTACTTATTTGCAATGGTTAATGATCAGCTTTTATAGGCATGTTGAATCAAAGGCTTAGTAGAGTTGAGCCTTGTGTCACATGCAGTTGCATAGCCGGGTCCAGCTATGAGTTTGAATCTACTTGTGTTTTTGAGTGATGCACTTTCCATAATGTACTCACAATCCATTGCTTGTTATAAGGGTCGGAATGACTATCAATTGCCCATAAGTCTGGGCATCGATCCGATGATTCTATCTCTAAGCATCCTTTCGACCATAACCTTGAGTTGTTATAAATATCAGGCATGGGTCATAGGATCGAGTTGTCGAAGTCAACTCTTGGATAATCCCTCTTTTGCCCTAGTCACGGGTTGGTGGGTGCATTACTCGGACGGTCGAGTCTCGTCCCAGTCATGTTTATATTGTAGTCCAAGCTGTAAGAGAAAGAATTATTTGACGAACAACCAAATAACATTTATCTTATTTCTCGTGCGTTCCCCCATGTCTAAGAATCTCTCGATAAGTGGCAAGGTAGATAACGTCTGCTTTAATTTTGTATTCTACCCCGTTAAACCATAGGATGGAGTTAACCGATGGAAGGCTGAGTTGTGCCTATCCTGCATTATGTTCTAGTTCTTTCCTCTAGGTGGAATACTTTGTTTCTTCGTCGACATTTGGACATGAGCTAAGTTTTGGACGATCAATGATATTCACTTCGCTGCTTATGCCACCATACTCCAGGAAGAAACTAAAGAGTGAATCGTCCGGTCAGATCCAATGTAGGATTGATGTTTCCTTTTCGAATCCATGGATAGAGTCGGTTTTCAGACATTTAGTATCCACTTGTTTTGAATTGCACTTTTAGTCGGATTATGGTAAGAGTCAAAGAATGAGTGGTCACATTGCATCTTTTAGAATTAGGCGATCAACATCGTCCATTTTAATTTACGTTCTTCCATCAGATCTAGGGATAAAGTCAGGTCATGCTCATCTAATCTCATGCTCTTCCTGATGGATCGAAGAAAGGTAACGGGAGACTAATGGTCAAGTCATACTCATTTGGGGTTTATTCTTGTATCCATGCTCTGGTGTTCAAAGGTATTCGATGGACGTTAGGGTAAAATCGATTTGTAGTTGATGAGGATTGATATTGACCATTACGATTTAGCAACACAATTTAATAAGCTTGCTCGTGTCGATTGAAGGTATAGTATGAAAGGTCTAGATCGATATTGCCCATCGATCCAACGGTACAATATAATTGGTCACCCGTAACTTTGGACGTCTTTCTAATTGACCGCCATTAAGACCTCATTATAATTGTTTCCTTAAATTGTAAAGGACACTAAGCTAAAGATGTATTGAGTCACCTTTCTCTTCTTTCAATGATTTATAGTTCTGCCCTCGGTCTTGGGTTAGCAGAGTTAGTTTATGGACGGTATAATTGCATCAGTGGTGAGATTATACTCCTCCTATCGAGTTTAGGTCAGAGTTGATGAATGAATGGTCGAATCACATTCATTTTTCTATGCACATAGCCGTACTTTGGGGATTGGAGTCAGTTGAAGGGCCTTTAATCGCACCTATTTGATATTTATACCCCTGTCCACCATTAGTCCTTCAGAAGGATGGTTTTGGGTTTTGATGACAACAACTTTAGGACTTAGTATAAAATATAAATACTAACATTATAGTTTAGATATATATGTATATACAGGATATAAACATGCAGGTACCAACAATGAAGACTGTACAGTATAAAGATACAAGACTGATGAATTTAAAAATCAAAGATATCAAGATTGAAGACTCATGATTATCAAAATATCAAGAGTTCAAGATTTCAGAGTACAAGATAAGTATTAAGTCTAAAATTATGTTAAAACTTTTTGAAAGCACTGACATCTTTATTCGAAATTTATTCGTGGAATGGAATCCACTTCGAGCCTGTTAAAGGGATGGAACCCAATGGGATGGAACCCAGTGGGATGGAACATATAGTGGTCTTATTTTGATATCCACTAATTTTAGGAAAATGCTTTTCAAAAATATATCTCTTATTTTAAAAATGTTTTTCAAAACCTTCTTTTCAAAAAGACATCTCTCATGTTTGAAATACTTTAGCCTCAAAATTATCTTTATCATTTCTAACATTTTTTCAAAATTGTCCTTGTTTTCAAACTATCTCTTATTTTAATATTTAGCTTTTAATATTTATAGACTCAGATTTTAAATCACTTATAGATTAAGATTATATATTAAAAATTACTTTCTAAACTCTTTTATATGTTTAAAAGTATATTTATAAAAATTTAGAAATTGTTTTGAAAAATTATAGAAACCAATTTTAATAAGAAAATCAAAATCACCATTTTTTCCTAGAGCATGTCGACATACTCCTATAGCCCATGTCGACATAGTTACCGTTAATTTTCAAATTTCAAATTTTCAAAACAAGTGCATATTCGTCATATATTTCACGAATAGATATGACTGTTGATCTCTACAAATACCAGTAAGTTCTAAATGAATTTTTATGAGAATTTCATTCACTTTCTATCCTCTTCATTTTCCACATTTATTCTAAAGAATCCCAAACTATACTCTGTCAAAATACCAAGTGAATCAAACTTGATTATCTCTTGTTTGATTCTCTGCCACTCTCTCTATAAGATCTCAGTGCTATTCAGAGTTATAGGACTATTTGTAAATCAAACTGTTGAGTAAAAGGTGCAGTTGAGCCTTAAAATCAATTGGGTGTGATTGTTTCCTCGGAAATCAATTAGGCAATCTTGTGGCCTGGTAAATCAAGAGAGTTTGCTTCAAACTCGAATGCAGGAGGTTGTATCTCGTGGACTTGAAATCAAGGGTGTAATCTAGAAGATTATTTTGAAAAGAAATCCGTACAATTGTGCGGGACTGGATGTAGGTCGGCTCCGAACCAGTATAAAACTTGGTATGTTCTTTCCTTTACTGCTTTTATTTATTATTTACATCTGTGTCTGATCCTGTGATTATATTTGTGTCTCTGTATTGCATTTGTTGGTGATTACATTACATAAGTTTCGAAAAGATTTAGTAAATCCACAAAACACTATTCACCCTCTCTAATGTTATTCTTGCATTAAGATCCGTAATCTGAATTTCTAACATCCACACTTTGGGAGCTAAGAGATTATGTAGAAGATGGTCTGACTGCATTTTCCTCAGTTAATTCCTCTGCCCCCAGTCAAGGGAAAAAGTCGAAGTGTGGTGGGTCACATTATAAAAACTTTAGTTTGATGTTTCTCCCACTGAATTGTAGGAAGGAATTGATTAGGGGTTGGTTGGGTCACATCCATCCATGTTGCACGCACAACCCGTCGGATCATAGGCGAGAGTTGGCGGATGTATGATCATGACACATTCATTTGCAGTTGGATGGTAGTCATATCCATTCAGAATAGGACATCGAGATAGGTCCGTTTTGCGAATCCGCATCTTCCTGTCGAATCAAGGAAGAAATTTTATCTTATAAGGTTGGAGTGCATCCTTATAAATTTATGTTATGGGTCCCATGCCAAGGAAAGAGTTGATGCATGGATAGTCGTTTCATGCCTGCTTAGTGCTAGATGGTCGGATCGCATCCAATTTTATGTGACAAGTGTGCCTCCAAGTCAGGGTAGGAGTTGGAAAGCGGACGATCGAACCACATCCACTTTTTATACTATAGAACTTGCTAAGAAATCAAAGTAGATAGATAGACAGTCGAATTGCATCCCTCCTAGTATTTGTATTCCAATCCATGCTTTAAGGATTGGAGTTGGTTGATGGGTGGTCAATCACAACCATTTGGTGTTTATACTCCAATGCATGCTCTTGGGGCCAGAGTTAGTTAATGAGTGGTCAGTCACACCCATTTGGTGTTTATACTCTAGTCCATGCTCTCGGGACCAGAGTTAATTGATAAATGGTCAGTCACACCCATTTAGTGTTTATACTCAAGTCTACGCTCTCGGGACCAAAGTTAGTTGATGGGTGGTCAATAACACCAACTTGATGTTTATACTCCAGTCCGTGCTCTCAGGACCAGAGTTAATTGATGGGTGGTCAGTCACACCCATTTGATATTTATATTCAAGTCCGCACTTTCGGGACCAAAGTTAGTTGATGGTGGTCAATCACACCCATTTGGTGTCTATACTCAAGTCTACACTCTCGGGACCAGAGTTGTTTAACAGACGGTCAATCACATCTGTTTAAGGATTAGGAGCTTATTCACGCTCTGGGAATAAGGAGTTGTTAAGGTCGTGGATGGTCGGATCACGTCCTTCTTGATCTAGTAAGTGAAGTCGTGGATGGACGGATCCATCTTCTTCGAGCTTGAAAAAATGGTAAGGTCGTGGGTGGATGGGTCTACCCTCCTTGAGCTGGATGGTTGGATCACATACAATTTAAGCTTGGGCTGTTAACTTTCCCTTGCATCCGGGGTAGGAACCGACAATAGACATTTATGCTACTCGTCTTTGATTTAGATTCTACTTCTGCCAAGCTTAAGGAGTAAGAGTGATGCTTTGGAGAACTCTGAATTTTGGCGAAAGAGTGGATGGTCAAACCACATCCACTTAGAGTCATGTCTTTTCCCTTAGTGTTAGGGAAAAGAATTTGAGTGGATAGTCAAGTCGTGTCCGTTGGATACTTTACGCTCATCTGGTTAGGTCAGGGAAGTGAGTTGAAATGATAGCTCCTAATGATTAGTGAGATGGCAGTCAGTCCATGATGATGGTGAATAGGGGCTCCGGCCTTGACGAAGTTGGTTTAAGGCATGATTGTCTTGCCATATCACAGACGCGACCTGGAGAGTGAATGGTCAAATCATATTCACTTTAGACTCGTGTTCTAAAATAACCTCAAGTGTCTATTATAGGATTTGATGCGTGGACGGTCATGTCACGTCCATCCCTGGTATGGTTCTGAATTACTGGGCATCAAAAGAAGCATAAGTATTTCAGCGAGCTTCAAGTATAAGATGGTGAGTGCACTGCTGGGACATATCATTCCAGTTCTTTCTTTGATCTCTAATTGAATTGCATAGGCAAATGAGTGGATGGTCGGTAGCATCGACTTTGCGTTGGAGTCCTGACCTTGTCGGTCTCTTCCACTTTGATGCCTTGCCCCTTAGTCGGGGGCATATAGTAGCTACTAAATGGTTGAATCGTGCTCGTCATGGTGATACCTCAATGACCTAATCATAGTCCGTGGAGGTTGTTTAGCACTCAACCTACGTACATAGTTACCTACACCATTTGCAAGTAGTTAATCCAAGTTGGTCATATTTCACAACATAAATGAAACTGAAATGGTAATAATTCTAAAAGATCAGATTAAATCTCATTGATAAGTGAAGCAGCGTCATATGTACGCTGTTGCACTTTAGTCCAGCCCTTCTCAGTTGGAAGTCTAATGTAGGTTGTTCAATTTAATCAAAGTTCTTTATTGATAGGGGTCGGTTGTTCCCCGCCCGTCATTTTATGGCGCTTGCACATGTTATCAAAGATTTCTTTTCTAAAGCAGCCTTATAGAGATGGCGTCCACAGTAGCCATCTAAAGAAGAGGAGTTTTCTGATTTAGAGTATGGAGTAGGTTCCCTCTTTTTCTTGCCGCGTTGATCCTTTTTCTGGTTCGTCAACTCAATATTTGTCTCAATATGTTGGCATAGTTGTTGGCGGCTATTCACCAGTTCTCTTATCAAAGTCAGGAAATAAACTCTTGTGATGAATTCATTTTGAGTATTGGTAGCAACTTGCTGTGGATTTTGATCAATTCTTTGGCTGCTAGCTTCTTTATTCCCTTCGACAATAGAGAATTAGAACTGGTATGTCTAATCATGGTTGACAGTCTTCTTTAAGCAATGGGGGAAGAAAACTGCATTTGATGGCATTCATCACTCTTGGTGGAGTCCATGTGCCATTCTCACTTCATGAGGTAGTGTTAGGGAGTTGTATTTCCATAGTACACCGACATGGTCAGCATGTTGAATTTTTGCTGGAATTTTAGCATGTACAATGGTCTCAATGAATAGGTCTCGACTGGGAAAGTACTCCAATGGTCATTATCAGGTCCATTTTCTAGCTTTGGGGTATTGTAATACCGGTGAATGATGTATGCATGATTGTGCAACGTTTGAGTGGTTGGTAATGCCAATTGGATGGTGAGTTGGTTAAGATGGGCTCATAGATTGGTGATTGTCCCGAACTCTCATCGAGGCAGGAGAACCATATAGTGTAGTGCGGAAGTCCTCTCAAGGTTGTATGCCACACTTCTAGTCATATGGAGACGGTATGATCAAGATGCGGGCATTTGAAGATGGTTCAATGGTGATTAGCTATGCTTTGAGTTGGCAGAGTAAACAGTGTAGGGCAGTTGTCACATTAGCCATCGTGCCACGGTTGTCAATTCAGGCATTTGAAAGTTGGTCAGTTGGGGAAGTTGCAATCCACCTTGGAAGCATGATATAGTTACCAACTCTAGTTCTTGGTGTATTAACTTGGTATTCCAGCCTCTGGGAGCACCGTTTGAGTCGTAGTTCCTTGCCTATTCATTGATTGCAATTCAACATCTGCTATTTTAATCCCCTATGTCCCATTCAGTCAGGGAATGATCAGGAGAGTGGATGGAATATTCCTTCATTATGTTGAGTTTTGAATTGACTACGCGGAGGCACTGCGCTACTACTAGGCACCTAATTTTTTTTAAATTTCATATCGTTTTCAATAAAGGAAGTTAGATGTCTAATATAAAATATCTGGATCGATACGAAAGTGGACATCAGGATCGATACGAAAGTGGACATCTGGATCGATACGAAAGTGGACATCTGGATCGATCCGAAAAGTGGACATCTAGATCGATCCTAAAAGTGGATAAATGGAATACGAAAGTGGTACAAATGGATTGATTTGAAAAGTGGAAATCTAGATTGATCCGAAAAGTGGACATACGGATCGATACAAAGTGGTACAACTGGATCGATCCAAAAAGTAGACATCTGGATCGATACAAAAGTTGGACATATGGATTGATACAAAAGTAGTACAACTGTATCGATCCAAAAGTGAGCATCTGGATTGATACGAAAGCTGCACAACTGGATCGATCCAGATATTGTGTTTAAGGATCGATACGAAAGGTGCACAACTGGATTGACACGAAAGTTGTGTCTGAGATCGATATAAAAGGTGCACAACTAGATCGATATGAAAGTTGTGTTTGAGGATCGATATGAAAGTTGGACAAATGGATCGATACGAAAGGTGCACAACTGGATACATACGAAATTTATGCTTGAGGATGGATACGAAGTTGCACAACTGGATCGATATGAAAGGTGCAAAACTAGATCGAAACGAAAGTTGTGCTTAAGGATCCATACGAAAGTTGCACAACTGGATCGACACAAAAGTATGGATATGAAATTAGTCATCTTCTTTGGATACAAAGACATGGATACAAAAATCATCAAATTTTCTGGATAAAAAAATTAGGGATGGGGAATCAAGAGTTGGAATTTTCTGAATGGCTTAGAGGAGGTGCTTTTTGAGAGCTCGAAGGAGGAGCTCTTTTGATCAGGAAAATATGGTAGTGAGCACCATGTCGAAGTAGTTCTTCTTAGATCAGGAGGAATCTGAATAGAGTAGAAAGAACCGCTTGAGGCTAGATCTGATTTTGTCCTTAGACTTTAGCAATCCAAAAACGTTAGGGGATCTAAGGAATCAGAGAAAAGCAGAGTTTTCTCAGTGAAAGCATCAAATTGTTTGTACCAAAATTGGGCACATCACTCTTTGGACATATTTGAAGAGATTAGAATGAAGAATCTAAATGTAAAAAGAGGCTAATTTAACAAACATGCCAAAATAAGGAAATAGAAATGTAGAAGACAGAGATTTATGTTGATTCAGTGTTGTAGCCAACGTCCACTTTAGAAGGTTTGTTGTTTTATTAATGATTACTAACTTGTTATAATAGAGAATAACTTAAATACTTAAGTTTAATCGCCGGTAGAGTAAATGACATAGAAGAGCCAAAAGTCCTTTTTTAGTTGGTGTAGGGTGCTATTTATAGGAGTAGATCTGGAAATATCTACCCCAAAACTTGAATTACCCATTCTCATGCATAGGTGGGCCCACCAGATCGATCTGGGGTTGTTTTGGATCGATCCGTCATCATATCGATCAAGATTGGCTCCAATTGAGTGCGATCGATCATGGACGTTTTCTCTAATCGATATGCAAGCTCCTGTGAAAATTTCATGGCATTTGATTTGTAATTTGAGAGATATGATCGATCCAAGGTTGAATTTGCTAGTAAGGCTGAAGGCTTCGTATCGACCGATTGCACATCGGTCCTCTTCGTATCGATACAATTCGTGTCGATCATCTCGTCTTGATGACGTGGCGCTGGAGATCCATATTTTGTGCATGGAGACCGTTTCCTTCCAGTTGACCTCTTCTTTCGTATCCATCTTATACTTTACTTCTCGTATCGGTCCTATGTCCTTATTTTCGTATTGATCTCGGTCTATGGTTTCGTATTGTTCTCTGGCCTCTTTCTTCTTATCGATCGAGTAGCTGATTAATACGAAGTATGCAGCTGTTGAAGGCCGATCGATCCAAGGAATGCTAAGGGCCATCGATACATGTTCAAACCCGATGGATACGAATGATGGATGCTAAGTGAGGGACTTGTTCTCATTTCTTATCGACCTTGATGGATACGAAATGATGGATGTGGGTTGATGGATATGAAATGATGGATACGAAATTGATGTATTTCACATGGATGTTGGTCGATCCATAACTTAGGCATACGAACTCCGATTGAACTAAAATTTGGAATGTGGCCTTCCATAGCTTTTCTTGTCATAACGTAATAATTATAGATCGATCAAGACTCGGGCCAAATTTTCCTGTATCCATCATGGACCTGTAGATAACCGATCTCCGAGGCGGATTGTCTTTAGTCTCTAGTCAAGTTCTCGATGTCACGGCCTTGCCAAAGGGCTGGATAACAATTCAACATTCTGATCATCTATATCATGGTCAGAGTTTAGATCCATGTAGCCATCCAAAGGGCGAACTTTAGGCCGACCATTAGTTGGATCGGTACCGATCCATAAATTTGGATCTGTACCGATCCACAAATCTGAGCTGAAGTTCTTCCTTGATATGATGCCCTAGCAGTGCCTTAAATCCTCTTCTGGTTTCTATACCTCCATCTTTGGTTGGATGATGAGGAACTTTCAAATTCTGTACTTAAATCCCTCATGTTCCTCCTTTGGCTATTCTACTTTATTTCATTCAACAACCTCAAGCTCTGCTGCATCTGCTGGTTCATCTAGTGTGACTCTCGTGGAATCTGATTCCATTTGTTTCATCATGCGATCCATTTCCACTCTGGTTACAACATCACCTGGATTTTGAATCTTTGGTTGTTCTGTTTGGGAAGCTCCATCCATATGGTGAATTTCTTAGTTCTTAACATTATTAGTAGCTCTAGAAGTTGTAGCACATTCTCTCCTTGATAAGGCCATGGCAACTAACTTATCTTAGATTACTAAAATTTTGAATATCAGAATTGTAAGGTTTGAAAATTGGATCTATCTCTTGGACCTATGAAATCCAATAGTAGATGATGGATCCAAGTAGCCTAAGATTAGGAGTTCTCAATGAAAGCACCAAAATGTTAGAACCAAAAATGGCACAAACACCCAAAATATTAAGTAGAGAATAAAAAGTGAAGAAATTTAAATGAAAACTAGCAAAAAAGAACATATAGCAATTTATAGTGGTTCAGATAATCTTAGCGTACATCCACTTAATAATTTTATTGACTATCTTGCTGATTACATGTAAGAGTTTGTGCGGATCGATATAAATCCAACAGTGATTGTAGGAAATTAGAGTAGGGAAAGAAAAAGCTAAAGAGAACCTTAGAAATGAGCCTTGCTCCTCTAATTATAGGCATAGGAAGCCAAAAACTAGCCTCCATGATCTCACATCATTTTCCATGCCAAGACTAAGTTCCCTAAAGAAAATGGTAGCCATCTCAGCAAAATACGTGGATCAGTACTGATCCATAGTGTTGGATCGGTACCGATCCATAAGATGGCCAAAATGGTCATCTTGAACTCTTTATGTTGGCTTGATTTGTGATTAGTTTCATGATTCCAAACTTGTTTGCACCATTACTAACTTGTTGCTAAGTTCGAATGATGAATCTATGGAAAAATGAGATTGCTGACTTTAAATGCCTGTGGAGAGCGATAGAAATTTGCATTGGATCGACAAAACAACATCTGGAATAGGCTTCCATCATCGAGTAGAATAGGTAGGTAGACAGGCAGCATAATTTGATGAGATACAGATTGGTACTGACCTAGGTGGTTGGATCGGTATCGATCCACCATTTAGGTGGCTCGTTATTCTTTTTCTCTTGTAGTTAGTTTCTATTTCCCCTGTGACTTTGTTTGTATTTGTTTTCTGGACTTTTGGGCTATCTCAGTGGGCATCCTACCTTGATAGTTTCCAAATTATTTTTGTCCAGTCTATCCAAATGTTGTGTGGTCAAAAGGCTGGATAACACTCTAACACCCTAGTGAATGCTCGACAAGGACATTACATCCTTCGATCAAGAGGTATAGAGCCGGAATTGCTCCATAAAATTTCTTGCAAACTAACCAAATGAAGATATTGACTTTAGCACAAGCTGAGTAAACCACATCGTAGCTACCCCATCCAAGAATATAGGGAAACATCTACACCATTCTATATCGTTTGCTCTAGCATTGTCCATGTGCCACTCATATTTCAACAGACGCTGTCTGAGGTCTATCATCCCATTATACGATGACATCATTGGAATAGAAAACTTTATAGGATACTCTTCATAAAAAATGTCATCTATAAATGGAGCCCTGCTACGCGTCGAGCTCCATTCTTCATTCCTTTCCACTAATTATATCATTCAGTAAACACATCGCTATATCAACGATATATTCTTGATTGGGTGATTATCTAGACGAAGACAATCGGGAACAACCCTAAGTGTTTTATTTTGCAAAAATTCTCTCTTTGTTCGATGACGTCTAGGATCTCCAGTCTTTAGGTGAGCTACTCGTCCAAATCTTCTATGCTGATTGGATGGTTCTATGGCATTCATCTAAGTATGAGCATAATGCATTCCAGTGTTCTTCCTAGCATCAGTACTAGTACCCTAAAAATCATTTTCACTATCAGCAAGTGAACGGCTCCAGGTAGTTGTGCTCCGATACCACCCTCAACATGCTTGATACCGAATTGATGTTGCTCGGTCCGACCATGTTAGCCATGGCCAAAACTTGGCCACTTCCTTCCTCGCTCCTCTTCAATGTCCCAACAGGTTTTCCCTTAATTTTTTGCTTGCCTTTTCTCCTATTTTGATCTAGTGGGGATGAATTTTCTTCTCAAAACTTAAAGGCACTGAATTTCTACGGCTCTTCCTATGCTATTGCATCTATAGGGCTAGCAAAGCGAAGCTTTCCTCCATCCAATCTAAGAGAGCTTTTTGGCTATCTATCATACTTTTTCATCTTAGCTATTATCCTATTAGTTTCAAAATTAGATACTATCTCCTGTGGGAAAGAAGATCTAGGCAAAGAATTTAACAATGGAGAAACTTCCTTGTTATGGCTAGAAGCTTATTTTTCATTGGTTGTGGCTTCAAATCTCATAAAAGATCTCTTAGGTGCCATATCTTTCATATCTGAAGTTGATTCCTTTCCAAAATCATAGTAACTTTAGATCTACAACAACTATGTTTTAGATGTAAATTCTGGACGCTTGTAGTCTATAGTACTAAGCTAGATCTACAACTGAGATGCTCTATTCTAAATAGAAACACAAAAAATGTTAATCCAAAAAGTGGCTTAACTAGATCTACTAAATCAAATGGAAGCAACAAAAAACATGATTTTTATAGTGGTTTGGCCAAATTTCATGCCTATGTCACCTTAACCTAATTAATTTTAGATTTTTCACTAGTGCAAACTCTATTACAACGATTTTATATCCTGAAAGTAAAAGTATGGCCGGGATTACAACACGTAGCGATAATAATATGGTAAGGACAGTAAGGGGTGAAGATTACAGGGCAGAGAGATCAAAAGGCTTCTTTATTTTTCTCTAGTTCTTTATTTATAGCCGGAATCATCCATCATAGTTGCTAATCATGGAAGAATAGGTAAGACTTCAACTCCGAGAATGTAGGGACGATGAACAATTCAATCGGGGAAACAAAATCATATCGATACTGACCATAATTGCGATCGAAACTGACATAATAGCTGTCATAGTTGTGTATGTTCTGGACCTCCTTCTAAGTAATCAACCCAATACCGACCATAATTTTGGTCGATACTAATGACGGTTATTTTTTCCATTTCACCTCCAAGTTCTCGATTCATTTCATCTCAACATACAAATTCACTTAGAATTTGGTCATTCAAACACTGGATAGTAGGGATTAAGCATAGTAAACCTAATTTTAATATAAGTAAAGACACAACCCTTCCCTCTCTTCACTCAGAACCATAGTTGTCGGTAAGGAATTCTATCCTTCTTTCTCCTTGAAACTTCTCAAATATAAACACTTTTCTTTCTCTTCTCTAAATTTCTAAAATAAAAAGGAAATAAATAAATCAATTGAAGGAGAAAAATAAAGAATCAATTTAAAAAAGAAAGAGAGAGAGAGAGAATGGTGAACAAGTCAAGGCTAGGAGCTCTAGGATAGAAGATTCGCAAAGTTTAAATAGAAGGGAAAGATTTAAAAAGGCGACTGATACTATTACGATGTTTCTATATTGTGAAACAGGTAATTAAATTTCTTTTATACATCTATCCAAATTAAAAATATAAATTTTGGATTTTGAATGGGTAATTTCAATTGAACTAATAACTTTAATTTTAGAATTGTAAATATTACTAAATACATCAAAAAAAACCTAAGTAGTAATTTTGAATAAATGAAATTTAAGAAAATGGGTAAATTTGATTGTACTACCTCTAATTCTATAGATCTGATTTCTATATGATAATTTTGGATTTATTTGATAAATGAAAAGTAGATGAATGCATTCTTTTGGATTCAACCATATTTGATTCTATTAACTTTAAATATACATAAAAAATGATTAAAGTATAAGTAGGTAATTAAATTAGAATACTATATATAGTCGATGGAGTATAAGTACCTAGATTTATCTATGAACAAAATGAAAACTATAGCCAAACATTAATTAAAAATGAATTTAACAAATGTACCTGAGTCCACGAAGAAGGCAAGCTAAATAAATAAAACACACAAGTTATCAGGCCTGAACATACATGTCCTGACGTTTGAATTTGCAATCAAATGTTTGAATTTCAAAAAATACGAAATAAAATGGAATCAATTCAAAACTAACTAGATTCATACTTCTAAAAATTTATTCTGATGTTTTGTAATCAACTCTAGATATCTAAATTTAGAACTAGGCTTTTGATTGCCTATAACAAAATTTTTGTATAGAGAATCAGACGTTTGAATAAAATTCAAATGTCTGAGTTACATAGCAAGTCCAGATTGAATATGGACCTAGTACAGACCAAGCAGAATGGATAGTAGTAAACTTATTCTCATTTCCTCGACTTGTGCGAATTCATGTAGATATGTGAAGCTGTGCAATAAGCATAATCGGTTTCATAATTGGAGACACACCTAGGTGACACTTCATAATTTGCATAACTTGGCACTCAAAGAGGCGTGTAATTATATTTCAACCAGATGCTTTTGTCCTAACTATAGCACCCTCAGTTACACATTTAACATTCTGAATAGTAGGGATGGGTGATGGATGCGTCTGTTATAGTATGGCTATTCGGTTGGTTAGTGGCTGAACCCATGATGATTCATATTAATAAACGACTTCTTTAGCTTCAGGTTGAATGATAATGAGCTTAGAACATGTTTACCCTTAAGAAGATTACATGAATTCTTTGGTAGGTTATAAATCCTCCAAGTTATGTACTTAGTGCATGCCCAGGCATTATGATATTTGCTGATGAGGATTAAGCGGTTCAACATTTAGAAGGTTAAGTAAATATATGGTTAGGCGTTTTATTGTTAAGACTGTATACCAGGGATATTCCTAGGTCGATTTAGTTTCTGGATATACTTCTAAATTTATTATGTATATGTATATATATATATGTTTGTGTGTGTGTGTATGTATGTGTGTATATATATCTTCATGAGTATAACACCAACACACCCCATAGAATCTAGTAATGTGTACCACTATCTAAGGAAAGTTGATAACAATTCCTTATTATAGATAACTGAGATGAGCAACCAAGATGGAAATATTTCAAGTAAAGCAGCCAAGGGTTTCGAACGTGAAAGTCTCTATATGGTCTACGAGTATCAACAAGCTACCAGCCAGACCAAGATTAATCGCTATGGAGGACCTATATCACAAGCTTAAGGTGAAACCCTAGCTCCCCAATCTACTTTGGACTTTCCCAAGCTATATCTGGATTTCCATAGTCTAGGTGGAAAGAATTACTTTAGGACGAAATAATTTGTTAAGACACAGACATGAATAAGCAATTGTGATCGGATATTTGCTATGATGGGTGTGAAGGATGCAATGAAGAGACAGTTGGCTTTATGGCACTTATAAGGAAAGGCCTTGAACTGGTGGGAGATTATTGCTAAAACAGATTAGTTCGGAATTACTTTGACTGATTTGAAGAGACGCATTAAGACAGTTTATGTCAAAGGTCGAATGAGGGGTGGAGCTGGATAAGTTCAAAGGTTCAACCTGACAAATAAAATCCCCACAGGTCGACAGGGTAGAGGCACAGGTGGATCGGCGGACATCAATTTCAATTTGTAAGCTACCAGCCTGCATCTATTTCCTTAATTTGAATCTCCACCATAATTTACTATTTTGGCTAGTTTCTACACCTCCTTAACACCATTTTCTACAGCCTTAAACAGTCATGTGTCATATATTGACCATATAACCATAACCTATCTCTGATTTCCATATATTCGATCATTTAACTCAAATCTTCAATTTCAACACCAATTTAATCCTAAATATATTGTTGTTAGCATTATTAAATCTTGTAATCATATCAGTATTCATTAGCTAATCAAATTGACTTAATTTCTACTTTCAGCAATCCTAATTAGCAATTAAATGATGCAAACTACTCTCATGTGAGCAATATATCCTCAATAATGATTCACATTAACCGAATTGCATTGCAAAGCCCTTAAATTTGTTTAACTTGCTATAAAACCTCCATTGTCTAGATTGTTTTCCTTCTAAGATTCTCGAATCCCCAAATGATTGATATAAAATTTGTAGGTTTTCGTTCAAATTTGTAAGAGGAATGATGAATCGGAGAGATAAGGAAGAAGGAGAAGATGTTAAAGAAGCGTACATGAATGAGAAATGGGAATTCAAATCCTTCTTAGCCTGTTGTATAAAATTATGAATCATCGCTTTAGCAACAGGGTTAGGCCCATTTAAATAGCTCAAAACCGCATCTTAGAACCTGGATAACTCTTTCAGACATCCAGAAAAACCAATATATCATTCTGACCAAAAAATGAGCTCTACGGAATGGCACAAGTGCCATTGCCTAATCCTAATGTTTGTAAAATTATCGTTGTGCCTCTAGTATTAAAACAGCGCCAAATTTCCATATGGTACTATATTCTCCACCTCAAAGGAATTTCTTCCTCGAAATTTTGAATGCAACTCTATTTCACAAATCTACATTTCTTATGCTATATGTACACACACACACATGTATATGGAAACACTAGATAATACCATATATAACTCACCTTATATTGATTTTACCAAAGCAGGGCATTCCTTTTTCATATGTCCCATCTGATTGCAATTATAACATTTTATCTTCGAAATACTGACCCTATAATCTTTCGACTCATGCCCTCGCATATTGGACCTTTCACATCTCTTGTCTAGCTTACCAACATGTCTACTCGAACTCCCAAAAAAACTTTACGCTTATTTGGGTTTGACATTCTTCATCAGCTTCCCTTTAGAAATTTGTAGCATGGTGGTATTCAGTAATGCCCACTCAACTATTCTCCCGAACGTTGCTCCTATATGAATCTGACAAAAGGCTAACTCCCTGAGGGGTGAACTCAACCCTTTCGCAAACTTCGTAACCTTCGTAGGTGCCATGTCTACCAATTTAAAATTAAATTTCACCAATTCATTGAAATTATTTATATACTCTTTCACAGTAGTATTTTTTATTTAGGATATAAACTTCTTGAGCATCAACTCCTTTTCGGCCCTAGACAAAAATTTCATCTCAAATATTTCCTTAAAATAGTCAAGATTTCATTTTCATTAGCTTCTTCTATAACCAGTTAACACCAATTCATTGCTTCTCCTTTTAGATGCTAAAAAGCAAGCCGCCTTTTCGTCTTAATACTCAAATTCAGTATACCAAAGATTCCATCACATGTACGCACCCAAGCTCGTGCCTCCCTAGAAGTTTCTATATACTTAAATGGTTTACCACCCATATTGATAAAATCCTTATGCAACTTTAGAAAATTTGGCCTTCATACGGTAATAGCATTCCTATCTTGTACCCCAGCTATGGGCAGCCCTTTATTAACAGTGATCTGGTTCCTTGTTTGATGGTAACAATAGAACCACGGTGGAATGTTCACACATGATACTTCGACAGCTTCCTTTCCAGTGCTAGTTACAGCACTAGTTTCAGCGGGGTTACTCATGTTAACTATCTATAAAACAGGATTTAGTATTAGCTCTCCTAGAGTAGTAAACAGAGATGATAACTATAAACCGGAAATTTAAACATTGTATGTCCATTTACTTCAACCCATATATGTGTATACATTTACGTTGTATGAAATATACAATTATGCTCTTCTCTCTCCATATGTCTTAACCTACAGCTCTAATACTAAATTTAACAACCTTATTTTTTATGGACATAAAATTTTACACCGTAAAATGAAAAGCCGAATCATTTAAACAATTTCAATAATATACAAAGAGCTAAACTATCTAAATATATATCTCAGAAGTCAGTGTGGAATGGAACAACTATAACATATAAATAAAATAAACAAATCCTGTATATATACATCATAAGATACACGTATCTTTATACATACATAAAGTGTCACACAAAATATATACAGCATATACAAACAACGGACAACAAATGTAAACATCTCCATAGTCTTTGTCTTCGAACACCACACCATCACGATTATTTCATACACCTATAGTGTATAAGGAAGGGGTCGAAAACACATGTATTTTGAGTAAAAATATTACCAAGTATATACTAATACATGGTTTTATAAGCATCATATGAATACCAATACTTACTTACCTCAACGTGCATTTACAAAGTCGGTCCATTATAATAAACATAATATAATAACCATTATTTTATATTCATAAACATTTAATATATACTTGTGTCAGTTAAACATGGACTAGTTCGTCTACACATAATAAAAGAAATAGAACAAAGTTAGCTGGACCTAGACTAACCAAACGATAAATGAGAGAATTAGTTAAATGGGGACTAACCAAAGATAAATGAGAATGTTTGTTAAACATAAACCAACCCAATGACACACATAAGAGTTAGTTAGCCAAAGACAAACCCATGATATAGTTAAACTTAGGCTATTCCCCTAAATGTAAACAAAAGTATGAGTTAGATAGACGTAGTGTAACTCGCGTATACACAAGGATAGGTAAACACAACCCGACTTCTTTGCACACGACTTAACTATTCATCACAAAGCATAATCATTCGAATACGTATCTATACCTTAAACTCTCTCAAACATCGTAAAAGAACCAACATGTTACTAAATATCTATTTTGTCTAGGCTTGGCTAGAGTAAAATTGCTCCATCCTAGGTTAGGTTCAACCTGACCAACTAAATGCCCACAGGTGGACCGGTTGAAGGCACTGGTGGACCGGTAGACATCGATTTCAATTTGTAAACTACTAGTCTAAAACTATTTCTTCCCCAATTTGAATATCTCCATCAATAATTATTTTGTTAGTTTCTACACCTCTTTAACATCATTTTCTACTGTCCTAACCATTCATGCTTGACATATTAAACATTTAACCATAACCCAACTCTAATTTCCATATATCCAATCATTAACCCAAATCTTCAATTCAAACGCCAATTTAATCCTAAATGCATTGTCATAAACATCATTAAATATCAGAATCATATCAGTTTCATCACCTAATTAAATTAACCAAATTTCTACTTTTGTCAATCCTAATTAGCAATCAAGTGGCGCAAACTGCTCCCATGTGAATAATATATCTTCAATAGTGATTACCACTACCGAATTGCATTGTAAAGCCCTTGAATACATCTAATTTTCCCAAAATGTTCACTATTGATAATTGCAGTCCTTTCAAGGTTCCCGAATCCACCAATGATTGATATCTATGTGTTGCCCTCATCATGCTCTTCTATTTGATATATAAATTTGTAGGTTTTTTTTTCAAATTTAGGCGAGGAATAGAGAATTGGAGAGACTAAGAAAGAAGGGGATGATGTTATAGAAATTGTTACCCAGAAAATTTTGGTAAATAAAAACTTCCCAGAGAAGTCCTGAAGTCGGTCCATCCATTGGATTCTTGCTCGACCAGCTGGTTACCCCCATCATCGAGCGACCAGTCCGTTGTCTTCAGTGGCTAACCGTGCCTACTCCACATTCGAAGACGCCAAGGATGAATGCTCAACCCTTAGCCATAACCACTTCCATAGAATCTCGAAAGAACGACGGGCCTTGAATGTACGTCCCCCCCAATTCAGCATGACCTCCTACTGCACCCTCTCCTGAAGTCTTCATGCGTGGCTTCTTAGGTGTCGTTCCAGCATACCAGGATGACCGTCTCCTCGGACGTCTTCTCCTCTTCCATGTGGAATGGCCAGACGAAGCCCTCAAGCAACCGGCCCTCCTCAACAAGGCCTTGGGAGGCCCTAACATTCCAACAATCCTCTGAAATTGGTCGACCAATCTCTCTTAGAAGCACAAGCTTAAGGTTGCGCGATTCCATCTCACAACTCACTCTAAATCAGGTGTAAGTACCCGGCCTTCCTTGGCATCCTTTCCCTTAGCAACTAGAGCCTACCTTGGCCTCTTTGGCACTAGCTCGATCCAGTCCTTTATCCTAATCCATACACCAAGTACCACACCTTCCAAGGAACACCATTCCTTAGCCCCTCTAAGGCTCGGGTCCTTCCTAGGCACGATCCTAGTATCAGAAGTAGCTCCGCTCTCACGTGATCGTCCGTCGACTTCACCCTCCGCATGGCTGCAACTGGGCCCTGCAATCTGCACTCTGCCAAACTCCCAGTTCATTCAAATTCGACACCGGACTGGCTATCTCATATTGACCAACTATTCCTAAATAGGGATTCATTTGATTACTATGGATCGACTACCTTATGTCCTTAGCAATCCTAAACCTACCAGCTAGGATTGCCAGCTTAACTCGAAATAGCTTACCACGAAGTACCCTAAGTATTCCCTGTCAAACTACTCTGAAGTACAAGCCATTAGAGAAAAGTATTGTTCCTGTGCCAATAGTACTCCATGCACAGCCCTTTCCTCTTCCCCGCCTTTCCAGTAGCCAATCAAAAATCTTGTACCCCTACCTACTAAAGCCTGTGGCATTTCCTAGGCCTCTTATAGACCCTTCTTTCCAAATGGTAACAATCTCAGCCATGGGCTTGAATCTGCATTCGAGCAGGCTCCCATCCTATGTCCCCTCCAATCCATAGTCCAAGGCCTTTCTTGCACCATCGTTCTACAATCTCGACATCCATTCATAACCCACATCCTCTATATATGCCCAATGCCATACCATATGGCAAAGGGATGAGAAAAAAGGAAGGGAGAAAAGGTTGATACAAAACGGATGGAGAGAACAATTTCTCCAACCCATCTCTCTCATCAACTCTCTCCTCCTCCAAAGCCTCTCTAATAGTGGCCTCATTTGACTTCCATTAGAGAGAGCCTCCCTCAAACTCTACCACTCAACCCACTATGCTCTACCCATCAAGCTCCACAACCATCACTGCCTCAAACATCAAACTTATAACTTCAACTAGTGGCACCTCCTTCTATGGTCTAGCTTCCGACCACTGTCATTAACCCCTCCTTTAAGAGCCCTTCCGTCTCTGGGACTCCTCCTCAGGGGACGGCCCTCCTAGTGGGTCTTTCCTTAGATCTTCTCCCAATGAGACCCTTAGACTAGGATATTATATTCTTATAATATTTATTCGTGTCTCCTTTATTATTCTCTTGTAAAAAATTGTAAATTGAAAGCGACTGAACAGTAAAGAAAGATCATAGTGGACGTAGGCTGCGCTAAGGTGAATTGCTATATATCATTTTTTATTGACTTTTCGTACTTAGTTCTAATTAGGATCGTCTTTTACCATCTCTTGCCATGGGAAAACCTCGCCGCCCACTCTAGCCTTCCATACTCCCTACCATAGGCAAGTACCTACATCCGCTCCTACCCATCTCATTCCACATTCTCACCAAGAAACGGTCCAGCAGCAAAGGGCCCATCTCACTGTCCTCCACCTGGGGGTAGTTGGCCCGCAACCAACCTTGTGCCTCCAATGGGTTTGCGCCTTCCCCTAATGGCGAGATTTCCCTCCGAGGTCGACTTATCCAAAAAGTAAGCCTAACATCGGTGCGATCCCATTTCGATGTTCGGTCGGGTTTTTCGTACTTGTAAGGAAAAATTGGTCAACATTCTAACACCCACCATGGGGCCCGATCCTACTAACACAAGGTTGAAAGCCTTATATAAATGGCCACGTCCTACATCAGCTGACATCCCAGCTTCAGCCGCAAAAGTCTCATGGTCCTCTTCCTTCCTCCAATGAAGGGAAAGGAAGACTGGCCAGGAGAGAGAGGAATTTAGATTCCTATTCCACAGTCCCATGTTCCCCCAAGAGAAGTGGCCAAAGTCTCGTGTTCCCCCGAGATGTGGTCCCATTTATGTCCTTCAGCTCTCCTGCATCCTCATAGCGTGCTCCATGGACCTCTAGGTATTGCACTGGTTGGTAGAGAACTCCTTACTCTCCTTCCTTTTCTCTTGTCGTACCGACAGGCGAACCAATAGTGGTACCTCTCGACTTGAAGGAAGGGACATAGATTCTGAAGCTAAAGAGCATCTTCTCTCCACCAGCAGTAGTAGCTTGAATTCCAACCCTTGGCCTCCTCCCAAGACCATTAGTAGTGGATTCGAGCATCGAATGGAAACTTCGAAAAATCCTTCGAGTTTGCATGCATCTCCTGCTTGGTCTCACGCAGCACTCCCCACGAGCGTCATGGTGAGGAACAGCTTCTTCGCCCTGTTATGGGTTGCCATGGTCTCCCTCCGAAACTGGCCTGCACGCCCTACATAGCTCGCAACATTCTGGCATCCACAGCTGCACATTCTACTTCGTCCAGAGCTAGATTCCCAAAGCAGAGTCATATGTTCTGCCATTTCATCCAACAAACTCGGATAGCACCAACTATCTTGCATCCCATCAACATCCTCCTTCAGACCCGAGGGCATCCACCCTTGCTTAGGAGAGTCCGGTGAAATCAAGCCACAATGAATCTGGGGTCTTACGAGGATGACCCAAGATTATGAAATGAAACTAATCACGTACATCCTATTTACTTGGAATAGTAAGCAGGCCACAGCGCTTTATTTCGGCATGGGTTCGAATCGGGCTCAGGATTGTATCTCTATTCAATCGGCGGTGCAACCCCTTGCAAACATTGGAGATGGCTAAGAGCTTTAACTCATGCTAGGAAGCTTGAACCAATGAGGCATTTGCAACGTACATTTCTACTGCTTCCCAATGTTCACTTATGGTCGGCACAATATGGATCCCCCTAGACAGTTCTCCTCCAACACTCTTGCGGCTATCTCCGTCTATGGCCATCCTCCGTTATCTCTCCAAATGTCGCACCACCTCGACACCTGAACCCACCTGGAGCAACCAATGATATTAACAGACTACATTATTCACTTCTGTTGAATCGAATACTACCCCAACTAGTCCGGGCCGAGCAAGCTATGTCCTCCTGTTGTCCACCCCAGTCTGCAGTTAGAAAGAAGGTGGACGTGCCAGCTAGCCCCTCAATCAACACGCCCGTGGCTCAGGAACATTTTGTCTTCGAAATCCAAAAAATTGCAAAAATAACTCTCCGAATCCGCCCTCCAGTTGTTGGCCATAGTTCATCAGCAAACATTGTAATCCTCCTTTACCATCCAGAATCTAGCCAGATGCATCCAGCTTTGACCTCCCCATTTCGGTCAGACAACGCTGCCTTCAACTTGAGCTCTCATCAAAGACACTTCCAAGGACGAGCCTCCTAGTATGTCTTCCCTTAGATCTAGATCAGTCCGAAGCATTCAACTCTACTCTTGCAAGCAAGGACAGACTTTTGGGGAGAAATGTTACTTAAAATTTAAGGTAAACAAAAACTTCCTAGAGAAGCACCCGAAGTTGGTCCGTCCGCCGGATCCTCGCTCAGCCAGTTGGTTAACCTAGTCATCGGACGACCAGTCTGTCATCTTCAACAACCAACACCGCCTACTCTGCATCTGAAGACAACACGGATGGAAGCTTATCCCTTAGCCTTCCCAACTTCCTTCAGAATCCCAAAAGAATGGTGGGCCCCAAAGCACGTCGACCTGATTCAAAACAGACTCATGTTGCATCCTTAATAAAAGTCCCTGCACATGGCTCCTTCGGTGTCATTCCCTCATACCAAGACGACGGCCTCCTAATATGCCTCCTCCTCTTCCACGCAGAACGCCCAGACAAAGCCCTTAGGCAACACACCTTCCTCAACATGGCACCGGGCGCCCAACATTATGATGATCCATTGAAGTCGGTCAGCCAATCTCTCCTAGAAGCACAAGCCCAAGGTTACTCCCTCCGATACCTTCCTTGGCAACCTTACCTTTTGCAGCTAGAGCCACCCTCGGCCTCTTCGGCAACCGCCCCATTCTCATTCATCCTAGTCCATGTGCCAAGTACCAAACTTCCATGCAACGCTATTCCTTAGCAGCCTTCCTCCGCATCTAAGGGTACCGTCTCCCCTCCGCATGATCCTAGTATCAAAAGTAGCTTTGCTCTCACATGATCATCCATTGACTTTTCTCTCCGCATGGATGCAAACAGGCACTGCATGTCCGCCCTTCGTCGAGCGCCTAGATTGTTCAAAGCCAACATCGACCAAGCTATCTCCTATGGCCCAACTATACCTACACAAGGATCCTCACAACTACGACGGACCGACTGCCTTATGTCCTTAGCAACCAAAAGCTACTGGCTAGGACCACCCACTTAACCCGAAACAGCTTACTGTGAGTACCCTAACCATTCCCAGTCCAACTGCTCCGAAGTAAACACCATTAGAGAAAAGTATTGTTCCTCTGCCAGTAGTATTCCACGTGCAACCCTTTCCTCTCCCTACCTTTCCAATAGTCAATTAGAACGCCTACACCCTACCTACTAATGCCTGTCGCCTTTCCTAGGTCTGCCATAGATGCTTCTTTCCAGCAGGTAAGAAATCCAAGCCATGGACCCGAATCTAATTTCCAGCTGGCTCCCATCCTACGTTCCCTTCAGTCCACGGCCTAGAGCCTCTCTTACACTATCATTCTATATTCTCGACCATCCATTCACACTCCATATCCTCTATATATACTCAATGTGATCACATATAGCAGAGGGAAAAGAAGGGAGAGAGAAAGAGACGAGACAAAATGGATGGAGAGAATGATTTCTCCAACTCATCTCCCACACTAACTCTCTCCTCTAAAGAATCTCTAATAGCGGCTTCCCCTGACTTCCATTAGAGAGAGCCTCCCTCAAACTCTACCACTCAACCCACCATGCTCTACACACTAAGCTCTACCACCATCATCGCCTCCAACAACAAGCTTATCACTTTAGCTACTGACACCTCCTTCTAAAGCCTTCCTTCCGACCATTGCTAGTAACCCCTCCTTTAAGAGCCATTCCATCTCCGAGACTCCTACTCAAGGTACAACCTTCCTGGTGGGTCTTCCCTCAAGTCTCCTTCCAGCGAGACCCTTAGTCTAGGATATTATATTCTTGTAATGTTTAGTCTTGCTCCTTTATTATTCTCTTTTAACAGCCCGTAAATTGTAAGAGGTCGATATAGTAAAGGAACATCACAGTGGACGTAGACCACATTGGGCCGAAGTGCTATATACCCTTATGTGTTTACATTCTGTACTTAGTTTTCTCTAGGATCATCCTCTGTCATCTCCTACCATGGGCAAGCCTCACTGTCTGCTCCAGCCCACCATACTCCCTACCATAGGCAAGCATCTCCATCTGCTTTTGCCCATCTCAGTCCACATTCTACCCAAGCAACGGTCCAACAGCAAAAGGCCCATCCAAGTGCCCTCTGCCTCAGGGTGGTTGGCCCGCAACCAACTTTGTGGATCTAACGAGTTCGCACCCTCCACCAATGGCGGGCCTCCCCCCTGGGTCAACTCATCCAAAATGTAGGCCTAGCATCGTCATGGCCATATCCACGCTGACACGATCACAATGCGGAGATTCAACGGGGTTTTTCGTGCTCATGACAAAAAATCAGGTCAATAGAAATGTACATGAATGAGAAACAGGAATTCAAATTCTTCTCAGTCCCTCTATATAAATTTCTGAACCATTTCTTCAACCAAATAGCTTCGGCTTATTTAAACAATTCAGAAACCGCATCGTAGAACCTACATAATTCTTTTATAGGGACTCCGATTTGGATAAACCAATATATCGTTCTAACCAAAAAATAAGCTCTACACAATGGTATAAGTTTTGTTGCCTAATTCCAATATTGGTAATATTACCATTTTGCTCGTAGTGTTAAAATCATGTCTAATTTCCATGGGGTATTACAGGTTCACATCGTTGGATATCCAAAATGTATTATTATTTTGATAATGCAATATAGATCGTAATGTGAACGACACCTTAATAAGAAATCATGATATATTTTTTGTAATAAATATGTGATAAAAGAGTTTATCAATAACGATAAAACATGATCAAAAGGTAGGTACAAAATAATAAAGTTACAGATCAATTCAATAATTTCCCTTCTTGATTTAGTTTAGGTAGACAAATCGAAATTGTATGCATTAGGAACCATAATTGGTACCAAGTGCAGATAGTAAATGGATAGAGCTAAGGCTATGACCAGAGGAATTATGTAATTTATTATGTAATTTAACTCTAATATGGGAATCTCATTCGAATAATGTACGCATCTAGTTTTATTTTCTTTTAAATATGTTGTTATATAGAGATATAAAAAATGAATTAAGTACGTTAAACATATATAAGCACAAAATCCATAAGTGAACAATTTTATCGATTGCCATTACATATGTTTTCATAATTGTGAGTATTAAATTGATAACATAATTAAAAGGTTGATACAAAATAATAATGTTGCAGTTCAACTCACTAAGTCTCCTTATTAGTCTAGTTTATGTAGGCAAATCAAAATTATGGGCATGAGGCACCATAATTGGCATAAATGCGAGCAGTAGATGGATATAGTTAACGGTGTGACCAAGGAAAATTATGTCAGATGTTACGTAACTTAACTCTTATACGTGAATCTCATCCAAATAAATATAATGCATCTAGTTTTACTTTCTTTTGTATATAGAGATATAAATAGTGAAATAAATATGTTGAACATATATAAGTAAAAAATACATAGTAAACCTACTTTATCTATTGCAGTTAAGGATGTGTTCATGACCATTAGTATTAAACTAATATTAGTTTAATACTAATGGTCAAGAGCACATCCTTAACTGCAATAGATAAAGTAGTTCTCCTATGTATTTTCTACTTATATGAATACAAGCTCCTGAAATATTTCTAATCGAGAGGTATCCAATGGATACATTGGTTGAGGTAAGTGCACGTAGCACTCTCCATAAGATGGACTATGATTTACTTAAGATCATTGGGCGTACTAAGGTTTACATAGTCGTGGTTGTTTGGAACAGTCATAGAATGACCCAAAGAGAGTATTCTATAAGTTAATAAAACTAAATCAAAATAGAAGATCTTAGGGTAACAACATAAAACAGTATTCTGACTTAAGACTACTATCAAACTTAAGTATTTGGACTAAAATTTTATTACAGTCAGGCATTTAGCATGGTGACTGTGTTTAGGCCATAGTTTGGTACACATTGAAATAGTTGAAGTGAAACATTACTCAAGATAGTTTCATCTCCTTCATTATAGAAGGTTAGTATTACGGTAATTGGTAAGTCAACTTAAAGTTAGAATTTATATATGGATAATAGGTTAATTGATAAATGTTATCGGGTTGAACCCAGGACTTTCGAAGTGACCTACGTAATTAATAGAAATATTAACGTATTTTTTGAGCTTAAACCAAACTCTAGAGTGACATCGAAAGAAATATGTATAGAAATTATCGTTATTAGTTGGGGTTATATTATATGAGAAATATGATTTTGCCTAAATTGTCTATAAGAATTGACTTGACCTTATACCGTGCAGCAAAACCTGTATAGACTTTGATATTTAAATTGTTTCGATTTCACGCCAAAGAGTCAATACAACAATGTTGTCAGTTATTCTTGATCAACTAATGATAAAATTAATTTATAAATGTTATGATTTAGTACAAATGTTGTATTAATATTTATGGAAAATTTTAATTATCTATTTCTGGCTTAAAATTAAGTAGAACAATGCGCAAAAATCATATGATGGTTCAATCGATTTTGAAGCTAGAAATTAATTAATTAATGATTCCAAAGGAGTCAGAAGAGGGTTTGAAATTGCTTGATCAACATCTAGAGTTGACTATATTAGAAGACATTTTTAGGGTTTTACCAAGTCTTAAAAGCTAGAGGATGTAGTGGAGAAATAAGGTGTAGACCTTCAACTTTAAATAGAATAGCCTCCATTATAATTCAACACATCACTTCTGATGTTGCGCCTCCATCCCAAGCTGCCCATCCCTACCATAGTTAACCCATTTCTTCAACGTTGCAACCTGAAGAGGAGGTGATAGTTGTGCTCTAAGAGGACATTCTAAACAAATAACATATTGACTCTCCGCAAGGTCATTTCGGAGAAAGGTAGGTAATACTTTCTAATCTCATTTTAATTCTTATGAATATGCGCATATATGTCACCTTATTCTACTCTATACATTCGGTCATAATTATTTAAATAAAACTAAAATAAATTTCACATCAAATTATATTTTATACTAAATATATATCGTGTATATATACATATATTAAACATATATGTTCGACGTACTTTAAAAAAAAATCCATTTTTATATCCTAAGGTGTAAATACAATTAAATAGTTTATATATAATTAATTTAAACTAGTACCTTTTATAATTGTTTCTTTTGTTTTAATTAAAAAATTAATTTTAAATTATCCTTTATGATTAAAATTTAAAGTAAAACAAAATATCTATATGGATATTCTTATAAAATATCGTATGATGATGTTGTGAATAGTGTTAGAGCATGCGATGGTGAAACCAGTGACTTTCCTATTAACATAGGATTACATCAAGGGCCAGCTTTGAGCCCATGCTTTTTTGCCCTAGTGATGGATGAGATTACAAAGTGTATACAAGGTGAGATTACTTGGTGTATGTTGTTTGCCGATGATGTTGTGCTAATTGACAAAAGTAGGATTGGGGTTGATAGACAACTAGAGCTATGGAGACAGACTTTAGAATCAAAGGGTTTTAGGCTTAGCAGAACTAAAACAGATTTATATGAAGTGCGAATTCAGCGGTGTCAGGTTATAGGATGGAGATGTCACTCTAGCTGGACAAGTAGTGTCCAAAAAGGAATCCTTTCAATATTTTGGATCAATGTTATAGTATAATGGTGAGATTGATGAAGATGTTAGTTTTAGAATTCGAGCGGGATGGGTGAAATGACAATAAACATCTAGCATTCTTTGTGATAGGAGTGTCTAATATAAGCTTAAAGGAAAGTTCTATAGAATGGCAATCTGACCTGCAATGTTGTATAGTGTAGAATATTGGTCTACTAAAAGCCAACACGTCCAGAAGATAAGTATAGCAGAGATGCGTATGCTGTGATGGAGCTGCGGTTATACAAGAAGAGACCGGATTAGAAACGATGATATACATGATAAGCTGGGAGTAGCACCAATTGAGGAGAAGCTAGTCCAACATCGCTTAAGATGGTTTGGACATCTCCAATAGAGGCCTCCTGATGCACCTGTGCACGTTGGAATTATAGACCCCATCGAATGCTCAAAGAGAGGTAGAGATCGACAAAGATTGACACTGAAGGATGTAGTAAAAAGGGACTTGAAGGATTGGAATATATCCGAAGAGCTGGTGTCGGACAGGAGCGTGTGGAAGTTAGCCATCCACATACCAGAACCATAAGCTAAGAGTTTTTTGCTTAGGGTTGGTTTAAAGGTAGTATTATAAGTTTTAGATTATAGGACTAGTGAATAGGAGCGTTAGACGCAGTGTTTGGTCTTCGGTCAATATTACTATTAGCATCATTATTGCTGTTAGTATTATTATTATCATGGTTTTTTATTTTTATTTTTTATTTTATATATCTTTATTTTTATTTTATTTTTATTTTTATTTACTTAGTTATTACTATTATTTGTTTATTTATTTGACTTTATCTTATTATTATTAGCATGTTTTTGTTACTACCACCACTACTACTGTTATTATAACTTTTAAACCAACTTTGTCATTTAGTTTTGGGTTACGTCTCTAGCCGATCCTAAATTATTTGGGAATACTGCCTTAGTTGTTGTTGTTGTAGTAAATAACCTGAATTTTCAGATCTCAGTATACTTTTATTTATATTTAATATTTTAACATTTCTACCAAGTCAAATGAATTTTATACTCAACTTCACATATATAAAGCACTTAATTAACTGCAATCGGATTATAGTAATTAAAAAATTCATTTACATTGTAACAAATTTAATAATAAAAAGGTTTTATATATATACTAGTATGGGCCCATGCTTTGCACACGGGCTTTTTGTATTATTGTATACATTGATATTTTGTTTGAGCCATTAATTATAAAAATTAAAAGTTCTTTCATATGGTAGTAACCTTATGGGCGTAGACACATAAATGAAAAGCGGGGACATTTTTGGAAATTCAAAAAGATACTGAGTAAATTAGTTCAACGAATTTTCTTTATTAGTAGTAGAGATATATAATAGTAAAATATTTTGTTAATAATATTTTTATATTTTTTATTTGATTATATGTTTATAATTTACATGTATAAATTTACAAGTTCAAACTTTAATTATTATTATAAATAAATTTAGTAGCCTAAATATACTTGCATGCATGCATGCATGTGTATGTATATTTGTTTTATTTTCACCTAAAATGATTTGTGTTTTATATATATATATATATATATATATATTATGACGAACTGAATTTTTGACTCTCGAAAATTGACATTAATACGTCCCCCGTATTTCATGCCGAGAAATTGAATGCCGAATACCCAATTGTTAGGGGAAAAAGAAAGAAGGAAGAAGATAAGTAGAAGACTAAACAATAGAATCTCATAGCGGAACGAATACTCTATAATATACCATAAATCTTTACACAAAGAAAAACTGTAATATGTGTACATACAACATAAATCATAGTACACTAACCTATTTCTGCCTAGACAGTTATAACACCATGTCCTCACAATTGCTAATAAACACAACAATGAATACAGTGGAAAATAATCATCTACATGAATATGTCTCCGGGCCTCTAATTCATTTCCTGAAGCTCCAATTATTCAAACTAATATGTAATATGCTCACTCTGACCCAAGCATTATAATAAAATAACTCCCGAGTCAGTCTGAAAAGTAATGTGAGAAAATACTCCCAGTTGGATTTAAAGTTATAAGAAAATCTTTGAAAACGGTATCTCGTAAGACCATGCTGCACATACACATGGATGCTTTTTTACCCTACGATTACCAAAACATTTCTATAGAAAATCCAAGATACTAGAATAGTGTCTAGATACAAATACATATTAATCATAGTCGAAATTTTCAAATTATTAAATTCTAGCATATATACAATCAAGTCTGTAGAAGCTTATTGGAGAATGGATTCCAACTACGAAAGGGTAAGGGACTACCCACCAAATCCATACACCTCTAAATAAAATGTATGGGAGGTCGCAATCGCAACTACACCTCAGCAACCCAAGACTGGCACTACCCCTTGCTGGATAACACCGAATTTGATTACCCATGGTTTATAAACAATTACCTTGGCCCCAAACATACATAGAGATATCGACACTAGATCTTGGAATGATCATACCATAATGGGAGCGACCCACATAGCCCTGCTGCATGTCTCTGCTTTAGTCATTTTTCCGATTGATGAGGCTTAAGGCTATGATTACTCTTATTTAGCACTTCCCACCTGGAATGCTAACACTGCCCTCCAAACAACAATGAAATGCCAGCATTCATCCATACAAGTTCGTTCTGGGACTAACGAAACACATGAGGGCTCCGTCTCTGAATTTCCATCATCTTTCGGATATCTTCACTTCCAACGCTTAAGTTGGATCGAAGTGGTTTTCAGATAACAGATCTGATCTTGGTCTTTTTGAAACAACATTCGATAGTTTCCAGTAAACTTAGCCTCGGTTCTTTAAGAAATAAACTGCCAAAGATAAGAGCGGAGATCATCTCCTAACCGTTAGTGGACAGATTTCCTTATCATTTTTCCAAGAGAACGAAAAGAGATTTATACGCACAGTACAACATTCTCGAAGATGATTGCACTATATAACTCATATGTTTCCCCAAGATATTTCTAAAGTTACTTTTGGGTCCAATTCGATAGTCAGTTATTTAACCATTGAATAAAAAAACATTCAAATCATAGATTTCATAGGTAAAAAAAATAGGTTAAGAACATAGCGACCGCCGGCCTCCTTTTAATAAATCCTTCAAAAATAAAACCCACTTCATAAATTACTTGTAAATTACAAAGATATGCTCACAAATCTTTATATTTCAATACTTAGAAATATCTATATACTTATCTCAATGGTATAAGTATATCCACAAAATTTAGAAAGTTTTCTTTTATTTGATTCTCCAAACCCATTTATAAATCATTTACAAACCTCGAAAAACCATTTATAAAAATTCCATCCCTTATAAACTTCTTATACATTTCAATAATCACTTATAAACCCTTTATGAATCCATACCCCATTTATAAACTCCTTTTATAAATCTAAAAACATGTTTCTAAAATTCGTTTCTAAATATCTACTCACTTATAAACTATTCACTTTTCAAATAACCTTTCTTTAATTCTTCATTCCCATTTTATAAATCCTTTATAAAATCCGAGTCTTTCAAATATATTCCCGGGGTCTCAAAAACAATTATAATTATCTTAAAAATATTTTACTTCAAACACCATTATATAATAATGATTATGAACTTCAAAATTTATAATTTTAAAACATCCTAAAAATGATAAATAATAACTACAAAATATTGTTTAAGAACAATAATAATTAACCTTTACCATTTTCAGAAATAATAATAATTTATTTTAAAGCCTTATTAATAATCCTTAATATTAATTCCAAACCAAAATTATTATTAAATAATTAATCTTATCACATTTTGATAATTCTTTAAATCCATATTACTATAGACAATTAACTTTAAAACAATACCAATATAATGAAATAACCTTAAATTCTTATTAGTATAATTGATTAACTTTAAAACCATATTAATATAACTAAATACTTTTTAAACAATATTAATTTAATTAGACACTTTAAAACAATATTAATATAAAAAACAACATTAATATAAATGAATAACCTAAGAATAATATTGTTAAAATTAAATAAATAAATCCTTAGAATAAAATATTTTTTTGAAACCCGACTTCGGAATAAAAATCATTTCTTGTCTTTTAAAAATAGTTTTGAGCTGACGGCAATTTATAGAATTTTAAAATACTAATTTGAGGCCAATAGCTATCTAACACTTAACCAATATCAATATTGGTTTTCTATCACTATTGGGTTTTAATTTCAAACATATAACGATGTTATAACCACAAAATCCTGAAAGTCTATAGGATGGATTGTGTAGCGCATATGCAAGTATATGTGACTAACTATACGATGTAACTAATATAAAATTAATCTAGTAAAATATATACTAAGCACACCAAGATTTTTACTGGTTTGGACCTTCCGTCCTACGTACAGTCCCGAAGCTCCCCTTCGGAATTCGACTATCAAACGCCCACACTTCGCCCAGAGGAATAGGCTTGGTTATAATAGCTTATTCTTGTCAAGTGTGTGTTCTATAACACGAATATTGACTATTAAGTACAAATGCTTCCAATATATATATATATATATATATATAAAATATTGATTAAAGAGTTATGAATATATAGAAGAGTGAAATACAAATATATAATTGCTATTGATCAAGAATATGTCAGAGTATAAGAGTAAAGAGCACAAATAAGTAAGGTAACTTCTTCTCTTGGATTATTGATGTTATTTATAGTGGTAGAGAGATTCGTTGAGTAGTTGCATCCATTAACAAGTGTTTTATGGTCACTTCTGATGGTTATGAAGAGTTGCAGCAAAGAGAAGCAAAGATGTCTTTTCAAATGCGGCACTTGTTATTTGAGTTTCAAAATCCGCGTTCAATTCCAGACGTTTGGAATATGTCTCAGATGTCTAACTCTATATATTTTTGTATATAATAGCCTTTCAGACATCTGAGTAAATTAACCAGACTTATGATTCTGTCTGGTTTGTAATCCAGAGGATTTCTTCAAACATTTGACTAGTGCACCCAGACGTCTGATCCTATGCATGTTGCTTTTTGCCTATCTTTGTCATTGCTCTATTGATTCTATCGACTTATCATTTCTTGTAATGTTCTTTGAGCTTCGTTCTTGTCTCTCTAGTGATGTTACTTTAGCAATTACCTGTAAGTAGAAATATATGCATATTTGATTTCCATTATATATTTGTTCTCAACGAAACAGTAGATCTGATTTCCTAACAATCTCCCCCTTTTTGTTGATGACAACTATAAATGTACTTACATATAATTTATAAATCTCCCGCTAAATATATGCTTATTTTTAATGTTTTATATTTATACTTATATTTATCCCCCTTTGGCATTGCAAAAAATAATTTTAAAATTTTAGCCAATCGTCAAAGATAACACAAAAGGAAAATTTCATTACTAATTCGAAAATGATTACATCTATAGGTTTTAGAAAATGTACAAGATTTGAAATCCTAAAATCCTAAAATCTATTATGCCTTCGGAAAAGCTTTTTCTTGATCATCCCCTGTTTCTTCTTTTTGAGAAGTGCTGGGCTTTGTAGGAGATGTCAATGCTTGTTTGAGAGGTTCGTCCTTAGAAAGTTTGGAATGTTTTGTGGGAGGATAAGTTACTAGGGTTGGCCAATCTTCAGAATGTGGTGTTGTACAGTGAACCCATTGGAGTACTTCTTTGAGAACTGATAGGACAGTTGAAAGTGATTCGTCAACTGTTGCAAGGCATGTCGCAAACGATGTTTCGAAGTTATCAATACGCTTAGCCAAAAAAATTTGATTTTGAGATAATATATGTTGATTTTGAAGGGTGAGATCTCGAATGCTTTCACTTGGATATGTCTCTGTTCGAGTCTCCACAATCTTATCCTGACTTGGATAATCAAATGGTGCAGGAGGAGGTGGGGTTACTTCACGATGATGTTCCTCCTCTTGAGATGGTTCAACATGTGGTTGAGGTAGAGGCTCAACTTGTCTGGTTTGACGATTGTGCGTCCAATCTTTAAAGGATATAAATTTTGGGGGAATCTTGGTAAGTGCATAAGTGAGAAAAACTTGATGGAAGCATATTTTGGAGAGATTTCTTCAAAGTCGATAGGTAGGAAGGGATGTTGTGCACCCGAAGAAGTCTCATAATATACCTAGGGTAGATAATTGATGGTCGAGATCGAGTCCAAAAATGTTTGAGCTTGTCAAAGATAAATTTGGCCCAGTTCACCCTTGTTCCGTTAAATAGAGCATATAAGGCTTGTGCTCTAACATGGTTATTTGCTCAAGACTTCCCATACGTGGAACGATGGTGTTGATTATCATTCGAGTAAGAAGGCATGCTTTTCGACGTAGATATTTAGAGGCGAATTTGGGCATTTCATCTTCCCAATTTTGATGTGTTATACTATTTCTTGGTTTGAAGCGCATATCGGGAATATTGTGTAAATCTTCGCCCGTGTCAGAACATCCTAGTGTTCTACCAATTATGCTAGGAGTGAGTCTAATCGTGTTTCCATACACGCTAGACCATAGCCAATTATCTTCATCTTCAGTGTTCCAAACAGAAGTGCTATCCAAATTTGCGTAGAAAAGAAATATTGCCAATTGATCGGTTTGGATGTCATTAGGAGTGAACGAAATCAATATTTCTAGTCCGGCATTCTCACACATTTCATCCAAATCATACATTAGAAATTTAAGTAGATTAAAGAATGGACCTATGTGAAGCCTTTTCTTTTGTATATCCTCATATCTCTTGATTGAGGGTGGTGCTCTATTCATCCATCTTTCGATTTGATCATCCGAGCAAACTTGAGGTTTTGAGGATGATCTTGGTTGATCTTGTTTTCGTTTGGATATCTTGGAGTTTTTAGTTCGAGGAGGCATTGTGAATTGATCATGCATAAAAAGATGATTTTGAGACGAAAATCGTTAATGGATAAATCAAAGTTGAAAAATAGAGATGAAAGTAAAAAAAAATGACGTTATCTGGGTGATTTTAAAGCGTCGATTGAATTTCAGACGTTTGGAATCTAAATCAGACGTCTGGTTTGCCCTAATTTGAAGACATTAGATAACTTCAGACGTCTGGTTTGATTGAATTTTAAAAGAAAAATTGATAGTCAGAGAGTTTTTCCAGTTGTCCGGGTAAAATATCAAACGCCTGAAATAGGTCAAGTTTTTAAAACTTTGTGACAGAGACATAATTAAGACGTCTGCATCGAATTTCAAATGTCTGAAATAGTCTGATTTTAATTTTAAGGAGGCAGAGCAAATTTTCAGACGTCTGGGGGTATAATAGACGTCTGACATATGCACAGTGCAAAAAATAGAGGTATATCAGAGTGTCAGATGTCTGAGGTCCATATACAGACGTTTGAAATAAGCAATTTTCTAAAAATAGCCTAACATTTAATGGTTTTTCTTAATTATCGATATTCTATTTTTAAAACAAAATGTAGTATTATTTGTGTGAAACAAAATAACAAATAAACATAGATACACATACAATAAAAAATATAATTTATTTAGATGGCGATGAAGTTTTACGATCTTCTAACTTGTTGTCCCTCCATGTTTAAGTGGAGACCATATATTTCCACGTTTGTGGATTCTTGGGGAGCCATAGAATCGTCTTAGTGAAGGATCCAAAGGGGCACGATAGGAATAAGAGGGATCCAAGGAACTGCAAGGCTTTGGAAGTGGTCCATGGACATCTTTCTTCCGTGACATACAAAACTTCATCGCTACTTGCTCCAAAAAGCTTAGCCAACGTGCTGTAACTTTTTGTTCAAAATATAGTTCTTTTTGAAGATCTATTTTTTGTTTTTGATGGTGATGAATTTCATCAATTTTCTCCTTTGTGTTAGGAGAGACAAATAGAGATCGTTTAGTCTTCTTACTATCGGGAGTGAATCCCGTGTGATATGAGAACCACCTGTACGTCGGTTCCTGATTTGGTGTGGGTGTAGGAATCCGTTGTGGTGTGTCGGTCGAGCTATCCGTCGTAGGTGTCGAGATGGGTGTATAAGAATTTAGAAGACATGACTATATTTTGTTTCTTAAAAATTATGAATTGTGTATATTTTTTGTTGTTGTATAACTGTCTATATAGAAGTTCAAAATTACTTATAGAAAATTTGTAAAACAAACTAACCAACTAAAAAAAGGGTGCAGAATTTAATTAGAATTTATGGATAGAAAAACTAATGGCCAATCATAACCTAAAAGAAGGAGTGAGTATTAAGTGAGCAGATCATGAAGAGGACAAATCCCTAAATCACTTCGGAGTTTAATAAAAGTTTGTTCATTTAGTGGTTTTATAAACATGTCTGCTATTTGATTTTCGGTATTTACGTTTTCTAATGAAATAGTTCCTTTTTCAACATTGTCTCGTAAAAAGTGATGTCCTATATCTATATGCTTAGTTCGCGAGTGATCGACATGGTTTTTTGACAAATTTATTGCACTCGTGTTATCATAATATATTGGAGATTTATTGATAATTTTGTCGAAATCCTAAGTGTTTGTTGCATGTATATTACTTTTGCACATGCTAGAGCTGCTGATATATATTGGGCTTCGCAAGTAGATAAAGAAACACAATTTTGCTTTTTGCTAAACCATGAAACTAATGATTGTCCAATAAAGTGACACGTTCCACTAGTACTCTTACGATCTGTTCTACATCTACCGAAATCCGCATCGCTATATGAAACTAGTTCAAACGATGATCCTTTAGGGTAAAACTAACCATAATCCCTAGTATTAGATAGATAACGTAAAATATGTTTAACAGCTCTTAGGTGATATTCTTTTGGTTTTGCTTGAAATCGAGCACAAATACATGCACTCATCATAATATCGGATCGACTAGCCATCAAATATGGTAAAGAACCAATCATGCTACGATATAATTTTTCATCAAAATCTTTTCCGTTATCATCCTTTTATAAGTGAACAGTAGTACTCATTGGTGTTGGTTTGCTTGAAGTTTTATCCATTTCAAAATGACGTAATAGATCATTACAATATTTTTCCTGATGAATAAAAATACCATTTTCAAGTTGTTTTATTTGTAAACCTAAGAAGAAATTCAATTCTCCCATATGTGACATTTCAAATTCATATTTCATAATATTTGAAAATTGATCGCATAGATTTTCATTGGTTGAACCAAATATAATATCGTCAACGTAAATTTGTACTATTAAAATATCGTTATTTTCTCGTCTAATAAATATGGTTGTATCGATTTTGCCTATTTGAAAACCACATCTAATTAAGTGATTTTTAAGACGTTCGTACCATGCACGAGGAGCTTGCATTAATCCATATAATGCTTTGTGTAACTTAAAAACATGGTCGGGATATTTTTCATGAACAAATAACGGGGGTTAATCCACATATACATTTTCTTTAATAAAACCATTTAGAAAAGCACCTATGACATCCATTTAAGATAGTTTAAAATTGTGATGAACTGCAAAGGCGAGTAATGTATGAATGGCCTCCAATCTTGCTACTGGAGCAAAGGTTTCATCATATTTGATACCCTCGTTTTGATTATAGCCTTGAGCAACTAAACATGCTTTATGTCTAACAATATTTCCGTTTTCATCTGCTCTGTTTTTAAGTACCCATTTTTTTTTTCCGTATAACCGATTGATCTTCTGGTCTTGGTACTAATTCCTAAACATTATTATGTTCAAATTTATTTAATTCCTCTTGCATAGCAATTATCCAAAAATTATTATTTGAAGCTTCTTTATAATTTTTTGGTTCAAAATTTGACACAAATGCTATATGAATTATTTGATTAAGTTGATTTCTAGTTACTCTAGAATTAAGATTCCCAATGATATTACCTTTTGGATGATCCTTAAGAATTCTAAGGGATGATATCAAAGTATCATTTTGCACATTCGTCTCATTATCAGTAGACTTTGTTGTAGTTGTTATTGGAATATTTCTTCATCATCACCAGTATGATGGTTAAGAAAATTTTCGCCGAACGAGGATGTAAGCTTTCTTCAATAGTATTATTTCGTTTATTAAAAATCCTATATGCTTTGCTGCGATCCAAATATCCAATAAAGATTCCTCCACCGACCTTCGGGTCAAATTTTTCTACATTATCTTTGTATTTAATATAAAACATTTTGATCCTAAAGTTTTAAAGTATGATACTTTAGGTTTTCTTCAGAAAAATATTTCAAGACAAGTTTATTTAATCATAGGACGTATGGTACTCGATTTAACACATAAGAAGCTGTGGCAATAGCTTCAGCGCAAAAAAGTTTTGGTAGACCATTACTATTTAGTAGTGTTCGTGCACATTCTTATAACGTACGATTTTTCTTTCTACTACACCAATTTGTTGAGGTGTGCGAGGAAAAGAAAAATTATGACTTATTCCTTTCTTGTTGCAAAAATTAATAAAAATATCATTTACGAATTCTCCACCGAGATCACTTCGAATATTTTTAATTTTCAAATCCATTTGTGTTTTAATTCTTTTAGCAAATATTTTAAACATACCAAAGGTATCACTTTTATGTTCTAAAATTAAAGTCCATTTATATCTTGAAAAATCATCAACTATTACGAAAACTTATTTGTTGTGATTTATAGATCGTATTTGCATTGGACCAAATAAATCTAAATGTAATAATTCTAATGGTTGTTTTGTAAAAATATAATTTTTAGATTTAAAAGAACTTTTCTTTAGTTTTCTAATTTGACAATCGTCACATAAATTTTCTATTTTACAATTTATTTTAGGTAAACCTCTAACTAGCTCATATTTTGATAATTTATTAATATATTTAAAACTGATATGACAAAATCGTTTATGCCATAACCATGGATCATCATGTTTGACGATTAAACATAAATTTGAATTTATATTTATATTAATATTCATGTTTAATACATAATTATTCTTGTTTCTGAAACCTTCGAATACAAGTTGTTTGTTATTATCGAAAATATTACATCTATGTTTTTCAAAATTTATTTGAAAAGCTTTATCGCATAATTGATTAGTACATAGTAGGTTATGTTTTAAATTTTCTACTAATAAAACATTTGTAATAATAGAAGAGTTAGAAATACCAATGTTGATGACTTCTCTAATGCCCACGAAATATCCTTTTGAATTATCTCCAAAGGTTACCGTTCCATCATCAATGTATGTTATATTTGATAACATTTTTTAATTTCCTGTCATATGCTTGGAGCTTCCGCTATCTAGTATCCATTTCTACTTATTTTTATTTTGGGTACCTGCAAAATAAAAGATGTTTTAATTGGTACCCATATATTTTGCTAGGGTCCTAGATGTTAGAAGAAGGTAGCCATACCCAAGATGGCTTGGTGCCTTTATAAATATAATTTTTATAATGGACTGCATTTTCTAAAAAATTATTAATATGTTTTTTTCTAATCAAATTATTATTTCTTTTAGGAATCCAAATTTTCATATTTTTTATATTCATACTAGACTTAGATAAACTTTTAGTCTTTTTATAACTATAATTTTTAGCATCATTTCCTTTTTGTTTAAGAGTATTTTTAAATCCTATTCTATTTCTACTACCGGATGGTTTTGAAGTTTTGATAAGATTTTCCAAATCTTGTTTTCCTTCATTAAATTTTGAAACATTATTTGTAATTTTATCTAATATTTCTTTTAGTTCTAAATTATCAATTTTCAAAATTTTCAATATTACTCTTCAAGTTGACATTTTCTTTTAACAAATTATCCTTTATTATTTTAGTTTTATCAAAATCAATAGCAATAGCCTCACTTTCTATCAAATTATTTTTAATTTTTTCTTGAGATAATTCTAGTTCTTCTTCTAAGATAATTTTTTCATCTTTTAACGTTCCTATTTCTAATCTATTTATTTGGTTGTATGTCTTTGTTCAATTTTTTAGTTTGTCTAAATTTATAATCTAATTCCATGCTAAATTTTAATAATTCATAATAGCTAAGTTCGGGACATATCTCACAGTTTGTGCTATAAAACACACATTAGCTTGTACTCAGTCACTATCATTATCACTTTCAGATGATGAAGAATCCGAGTCATTCCATGTTACTTTGAAAGCCTTCTTCTTTTTGAGTTTTCCAAATTTGTTCTTCTTTTTATCATTATTGAGCTTGGGGAAGTCTTTCTTCATATGTCCAAATTGATCACATTCATAAGATTTAATTGATGTTTGATTCATTAGGCTTGATTTTCCTCCTTTCTAAAATTTAGTCATTTTCCTAAACTTCTTGAATTTGTTGTAATTTTTGGCAATAAATACAATTTCTTCTTCGTCTAAGTCGGATTCTTCATTTGTTGCTGGGAATGCTATGTTCTTCTTTTCCGAATTTAGTTCTTTTCGTGCCTGCAAATTAGCTTCATAGGACATTAAATTTCCTATCAATTCTTCAACTAAGAGTGCTGAAAGATCATTAGCTTCTTCGATAGCTAATACTTTTCTTTCCTACTCTGGAGTTAAAGAATTGAGTATTCTAGATACTAAATCAAAATTTGTAAATTTGACTCCAAGTGCCCTTAAATCATGTTGAATGGTTTGAAATCTAGAGTACATATCTACTATAGATTCATTTTTTTTCATTTTAAATGATGAGAATTAATTTTGTAAAATTGAAATCTTGGTTTGTTTAACTTTGTTTGTGTCTTCATGTGTGACTTGTAAAGTGCGCCATATATCAATGCAGTGTTATATAACATGACACGTGATAATTCATTTTTATCTAATGGGCAAAATAAAACATTCATAACTTTGGCATTATTAGAAGTCGCTGTTTTTTGTGCATCGGTCCATGTGTTCATAGCAGTAGTAGGTGCTTCACATTTATCTTGAGTGGCTGACCACATTTCTAGGCCATTAGCTTCTATAAAAATTCTGTAGATTGTCCATCTTGAAAAATACTTGCCATATTAAAATGATTCAAAAACATGTTACTATACTTTGATAAAACCTTGCTCCGATACCAACTGAAAGTCTATAGGATGGATCGTGTAGTGTATATGCAAGTATATGTGACTAACTATATGATGTAACTAATATAAAATTAATCTAGTAAAATATAGACTATGACACAAGGATTTTATACTGGTTCGGACCACCCATCCTACGTCCAGTCCGAAAGCTCCCCTTCAGAATTCGACTATCAAATGCCCTCACTTCGCCTGGAGGAATAGGCTTGATTACAATAGTTTGTTCTTGCAAGTGTGTGTTCTATAACATGAATATTGACTATTAAGTACAAATGCTTCAAATATATATTTATATATATATAAAGAATATTGATTGAAGAGTTCTGAATATATGGAAGAGTGAAATACAAATATATATTGCTATAGATATAGAATATGTCAGAGTATAAGAGTAAAGAGCACAAGTAAGTAAGGTAACTTCTTCTCTTTGATTCTTGATGTTATTTATAGTGGTAGAGAGATTCCTTGAGTAGTTGCATCCATTAACAAGTGTTCTATGGTCGCTTCCGATGGTCATAAAGAGTTGCAGCAAAGAGAAGCGAAGATGTCTGTTCAAATGCGGCAGTTGTTATTTGAATTTCAAAATCCGAGTTCGGTTCCAGACATATAGAATATGTCTCAGATGTCTGGCTCTATATATTTTTTGTATATAGTAGCCTTTCAGACGTCTGAGTACACAAACTAGACGTCTGATTCTGTCTGGTTTGTAATCCAGAGGATTTCTTTAGACGTCTGGCTAGTGTACCCAGACATTTGATCCTATGCATGTTGCTTTTTGTGTATCTATGTCATTGCTCCATTGAATCTATCGACTTGTTATTTCTTGTAATGTTCTTCGAGCTTCGTTCTTGTCTCTCTAGTGATGTTACTTTAGCAATTACCTGTAAATTGAAATATATATGCATATTCGATTTCCATTGTATAATTGTTGTCATTGAAACCGTAGATTTGATTTCCTAACACATCCATAATCATATTTATTATTCAATAATCCATATAAAGGAAATATTGTTGAAACAATATAATTCAAAAATAGCGAGGAATCTCGCTGGATGCCTCCAATTTATTTTTCCTTGCATCACAAATGTTATACAATCATGAACATAAATCGACCGCTTCGAGGCAGGATTCGCATACAATGGGTCATTCGCTCTTACACGAGAAAGTAATAGGGTCTCATCCGCTCTAATAGGCGGAAATATATCCAAAAAAATTAATAAATATAACAACTTATCCAAACAATCATTCAACCATTTTATCAACAATAAATCATACTAGTTATCCAAAAAGGTGAGTTTAACTCATCGAAATTTCTGTTGTCACTGGAACCCTCTTGATTCCATATAAATCGAATAATGTTCGATTTGACATGAAATTTCTACAAAGCTCCAGTTGTCACAAAATCAATTTCACTTCATAATGCTTTTCAGTATGAACCAAAAGCGATAAACCGCATTTGATTTGGACCTAAAACGGAAGAGATGTCACGTATACAACATTTACACACTTAATAATATAATTATATTATTATCCATAATTGCAAATTAACCTAATCAAATCTCCTGCTAGTCCCCTCTTTCCCTCTCATGCTGACCATGTTGCTTCCCCTCTTTGATTGTACCCTGATGCCGCCACACTACGATTCTGACCACTGCACCTCTTCCCATAGGCTCGCCTAACCCCCGGCTACCCTCGCCTCAACCCGTGTTGCCTAAGATGCCACCAAGCTCCCCCAGCAGTCCAACATACCATCCCCGTTCATCCACCCCTTGCCACTGCAAAGGCCATTGGCTTCCAGCACACTCAAGCCGAAGCATATTCACATCACCCCCTTTCCAACGCCACCACCCTTAGCCTCCAACTCCGCCTGTAGCGTCGCCCCAAAGGTTGCTAACTCGTCGCCGTTCATCTCTACATTCCGGCCACCAAAGACGATCGTAACTCATCTTCACCGTTGATCTTCATTAACTCGATGGCACAAGCAAGTTTCTATTTGGGGTCGAGGGTTGATATGGCATCTGGTGGTCTAGATCAACTACGACCATTCGTTGAGGTTGAAGAAGATTTTAACAAGTAAAAGCAAATGATTTCTCAAGGGATACGTGATTTGTAAGTGAAATAGGTATGGACTCGTATAGGGTAGGTGCGGCTAATGTGAAAGATCGACACTATATGGTTAAATCGAAGAAAACATATTATTTAAAATTTAAAATATCTAGCTATATAATTATAGACCCCAATTGAGATGTATCGCCTGACATTCTATATGTTATACGCTTATTCTGAATGTAATGGAACTAGTCTCGAGCCTTAATTCCATCGTATGGAGAAGATAGCTTTTTGAATCCAATTATTATATTAAATTCTCAATATTAATTTCAACGCGTTTCGATCTCCCATGACCAAACGATTCATCTAATTGCCACAAAATTTGATGGTGTAATATAATTCATTATTACGGACCCAACAACACTTGTTTCGTTAAAATCTAAGACTGTGCCCGAAAGACTATTTTCACTCGTTAAATATAATGAGTTATTTTCAAAATTGAGTAAACCACTTTTAAAAGTTTTATTATCTTCATTCTTATAGAATAGAAATTTCATAATCCTTTAAATCATTTTTATCCAAATGAAAATCCAAGATTCAATTATTTAAACAATCTTCAATTATCAAATAAAAAAACTAAATTACCCACTATATCGTTACAATCGAAATTCGAGTTATTTAATCTATAAAATTAACTTTTCAATATTTAAAATTAGTTAAATATCCCAATTTCAAATGATTGAAAATTCTAGGTCGTTACATTCTTCCCCCTTAAAAGAATCTCGTCCTCGAAATTGCCAAGGTAGGAAAAATGCCTAACCCATTTCTTTTTAAAACAAATTAGTTGAAATTACTTCCCAAATCCATTTAAGCCTTTAACTTTCCAAAATCATTATGTTGAAATCTTGTTATTACTTTTACTCATTTCCAAATTCATCCATAGATTCCAAATAATATCATCTCATCCAATCATTCAGGTTATAACCCAAAATCAAATTTTAGTCATCAAAAATTTCTTCAAAATTTCTAACTCTTTAGATTTTCAAAAAATTTCTCCATGTGTCTCTTTTGCGTGGCTCGATCAAAACAACCACCAATCGCTACTACGGCCCAAACCATCAAAAGAAAACAAAAGCCAAGTGGCACAACCATAAAAACCATCAAATTCAAACAACAATTTAAACATGTACATTATTTGTTGGGCAAGCATATTGATTAAGAATTCAAGGGCATCAAATTAGCTCTTGCTTTTATACACTTGCATCTTATTTATAGGTGATATCCAAATATATAGTTCATAATCATTTTCAAATTTCAATTTCCAATATTTGCTTTACTAAAACCGTACGATGCACATATATCATCCGTACGCATATCTCAATCTTATCGCTCGCTCGATCACACAATTCCACTTCCGAACTAGTATTGCTCACACGACCACTCTGGTGTGGACTCAGATCCGGTTCCTTGATTAGAAACCATCATTCTCCATGCACAACCTTATACTATGATAGAGAACTCCAGAATTAATCAAAATCCATATCCAGTGCTTATCATCGAGAATTGAGTGAAAAATTCTAACTCGGATCGATGTAAATCATCTCGAAATCTTGTGTTCGAATCTAAATCAAACCTTTATGCGAATAAAACAACATACATACAACTTATGTATTTATTTCGATTGATTCTTAGCTACACCATATTCGTTTTATTTACCTTCATCCCATTCTTGTTTACTTATCCGCATTCAGTTGATCTACATTCAATTTATTCACATTCCCTTATTTACTTAGTATATTCCTTTCAATGTTAATTATCTCTTGAGAATTATTCCATCAAATTTTGTTAAGTCTATTATAAACATTTTACACAAAAGTTTTTATGTTTATTACCACTTCATAACTTAAGTCCTTATTCAACGTTCAATTTTATCAATCAGCTTTCCAAACCATATCCAATTCACTAATTAAACTCATTTCATTAATTCAAATCTTAATCAATTCCATTTTCGAAAATTATTTCATTTAGTCTAACTTAGGCTGAATTTTCGGAATTCACTTTATTTAACTTAATTAAACTAAATTACATTCCACGTTTCAATTTCAAATTTTTACTTTTCTTGCATTCACATTCAACAATTCAAAACATAACTTTAACTTGCTAATTTTTAAATTTTATAAGTTATCAAACTTATTTCCTCATATCTTTAATAAAACATTTTAAATGAAAATCCAAGAGTTCAAACACCTTGTTCTTAAGTATTTCAAATCAATTTTGAAATCACGTTTATACAACTCCCTTTGATGTATCGAACCATACTTTTGGCTTTTTAAAATCAAAACCAGTCTTACCAAAACAAAACTCCACTGGTAGCAATTCCTCTCTTGGAAACTCAAAAATGAACGTCGATGATGTTGCAGTCATCACTGAAATTGTTTTCCAGCGATTGAATGAGTTTAGTGCTTTTATTCCCTTTAAAATCCTGTTTAAAAACATTTCCATTCAAAATTGTTTCGAAATAATACTATTATTATTTCCCAAAACTTTGAAAAATCATTTCAAATCCAACAGGATTTAAATTCTCAAATTCCCAACTTTTAAACTCTTTTTGCTTACAAATCATATTTATAATATACTTTCGGAATTTCATTTCATTTAAATTTATAAACCATATTTTTAAATCATATTTATATAATTCCATTTTGTTATATGAAATTATTTCTTAACTTTTAATCTTGCTTATATTATAATATCAACTTTTATTTGATCACCAACAACAACCAACAAATGATAGTGGTATAACATTATCATTTCCTAACGACTAAGCACATTATATATTCCATTATAATTTTCTGAAATTTCTTCCCTTTATATATAAAATATAATCAGGGTAAAATCATTTCATTTACCCAATTTCAAAACAATACCATGTCGAATTGTTCTACTTAAGTGTTTAGAGCCCCTGTCAATAACGATAATTTGTCGTATTGATCAAAATCAATAAGTCGCTCAATAGATCAACCAACACAATATAAAACATTTGTATATCACTAACATATACGCGCTCATATATACAAATACACACACACACACACACTCAAACCCATTCTAGGGTGCTACTGACCTTATCTCTAATGAGTATCGCACCAAAGCCAAGGTTCTCACTTAACCTTCAGCTTTGATACCAAATGTAATGAACTGGATTTTCGACCCTCGAAAATCAACACTAATACGTCCACTGTATTTCATGCCGAGAAATCGAATGCTCGAAGCTCGATTGTTAGGGGAAAAAGAAAGAAGGAAGAAGATAAGAAGAAAACCAAACAACATAGAATCTCACAGCGGAACGAATATCTATAATATAACAAATATCTTTACACAAAAGCAAAATTATAATATGTGTATATATAACAAAAGTCAGAGTATACTAACCTATTGCAGCCTGGACTGTTATAACCGCCTGCCCTCACAATTGCTAATAAACACAACAATTAATACAGCGAAAAATAACCATCTATGTGAATACGTCTCTAGGCCACCAACTCATCTCCTGAAGTTCCAAATATCTAAACTAATCTGTAATATGCTCTGTCTAACTCGAGCATAATAATAAAATAACACGCGAGTTAGTCTAGAAAACCAACCGGAGAAAACACATCCAACTGAATTTAAAGTTAAAAGAAAATCTTTGAAATCAAACGTATCTCATAAGACCATGCCGCGCATAAACACGGTTGAGTTTTTACGTTATGATAACCAAAACATTTCTATAGAAAATCCATGATATATAATAGTGTCTAGATACAAATACTCATTAATCATACCCGAAATTGTTACATTATTGAATTCCAGCATAATAGGTATACAATGAAGTCGGTAGGCGCTTATTGGAGAATGGATTCCAACTATTAAAGGGAATGGGTCTACCCACTGAATCTGTACACCACTAAATTAAATGTGGGGAGGTTGCAATCGCAACTGCCCCTCGACTACTCTGGACCGTCACTACCCCTTGCTAGATAGCACCGAATATGTTCACCCCATGGTTGATAAACAACCATCATGGGCGCCGAAGCATACATAAAAACCCTAATGGGAGCGACCCACATAGCCCTGCTGCATATCCCTGCTTTAGTCATTTTTATGGTTAATGAGGCTTGAGGCTACGATTACCATTATTTAGCACTTCCCATTTGGAATGCGAACACTGCCCTCCAGGCAACAATGCAATGCCAGTGTTCATCTATACAAGTTCATTCAGGGATTGAACGAAACACTTGAGGGCTCCGTCTCAGAATTTCCATCATCTTTAGGATATTTTCACTTCACAACGCTTATGTTGGATCAAATTGGTTTTCGGATAACATATCTTATCTCGGTCTCTTCGAAACAACATTCGATAGTTTCCCGTAAGCTCAACCCCGGTTCTTTAGGAAATAAATAGCCAAAGATAGTAGCGGAGATCATTTCCTAAACGCTAATGGACGGATTCCTTATTGTCATCCTAAGAGAACGAAATGAGATTTATACGCACAGTACAACATCGTCGGAGATGACTGTGCTATATAACTCACGTTTTTCACCTAGATATTTCCAAAGTTACTTTTGGTCCCAAATTAGATAGTCGGTTATTTAAACATCGAATAAAAAACATTCAAAACATTGATTTCATAGGTGAAAACAATAGGGTTAAGCACATAGTGACCGCCAGCCTCCTTTTAATAAATCCTTCATAAATAAAACCCACTTCATAAATTACTTGTAAATTACAAAGATATACCTACAAATCTCTATATTTCAGTACTTAGAAATATTCATATACTTTCTCAATGGTATAAGTATATCCACTAAATTTAGAAAGTTTTCTTTTATTCGATTCTCCAAAACCATTTGTTTATCATTTTATAAACCTCTGAAAACCATTTATAATCCCTTTATAAAAATTCCATCCCTTATAAGCTTCTTATACATTTCAAAAATCACTTATAAACCCTTTATGAATCCATACCCATTTATAAACTTCATTTATAAATCTATAAACCTGTTTTTGAAATTCGATTATAAATATCTACTCATTTATAAACTATTCACTTTTGAAATAACCTTTCCTTAATTTTTCAAACCCATTTTATAAATCCTTTATAAAAACTAAGCCTTTCAAATATACTCCTAGGGTCTTAGAAATAATTTAATTGATTTAAAATATTTTACTTCAAACACCATTATATGATAATGATTATTAACATTAAAATTTATAAATTTTAAAACATCTTAAAAATGATAAGTAATAACTTCAAAAGATTTTTTAAGACAATAATAATTAATTTTTACCATTTTCATGAATAATAATAATTTATTTCAAAAATTATTAATAAACCTAAATATTAATTCCAAACCATAATTATTCTTAAATAATTAACCTTATCGCATTTCGATAATTCTTTAAATCCATATCACCATAATTAAATACTTTGTAAAGAATATTAATTTAATTAAACACTTTAAAACAATATTACTATAATAAAATATCTATAAAACAACATTAATATAATTGAATAACATAAAAATAATATTATAAAATTAGATAAATAAATCCTTAGAATAAAATATTTTCGAAACCCGATTTCTGATTTAAAAGTAATTTCTTGTCTTTTAAAACAGTTCCGACTTGACGACAATTTATAGCACTTTAAAATACTAATTTGAGGCCAATAGCTATCCAACACTTAACCAATATCGATATTTATTTTCTATCACTACTAGGATTTAATTTTAAACATATAATGATGTTATTGTTAACCCACCTTTTGGCAAGGCAACGTACAGGTGGAATTAACCCAATTAACCGCACAATGGTCAAAATTGAATTACCATGGAAATAAACATGATCATAAGGCCAAGATACGGCATAGTCGACGAACAAACATTGTATGATGTTTAAAACATGGTTTGACAAAGGTCGATTTGCTTTAAGTTGCTTGGAGTTTGCTTTGAATCACTACCACGTTTACTTCGGGTTTTCAGAAGGTTACTTCGGGTCAAAGAAGTGTTCGCTTCAGGTCGTTGAGGAACAAGCTACTTCGATTCACCAGGCACCATACTTTGAGTCAGCAATAGGTTTACTTCGGGTCAAGGAGGCAGCTGCTTCGGGTCAGAGCAACTGGTTAATCAATATCCATATGATTCACATCATTTCGTATCCATCAAACATCACCTACCACTTCATATTGATCCCCATCTAATTCATATCCGTAAGCCCACATACATCAACTCGTATCCAACCTTCCAGACCTTTAAGTTTGTATCCATGCAATAGCAACATACTTCGTGTCGATCACTCATTTGATCGATATAAAGAGAATAGCATGGCATCGATACGAAGGGAAGGCTTCCAGCATGGATAAGAAACCAAAAAAGAAGTGTCGATACGAAGAAGCAAGATGAGTGTCGATACAAAGAGCTTGGTGTCCAATGGATACGAAGAAGGCATGGCCAGGTAATGGAAATGATCATGCGGCACAAAAATTGGAACTCCCCATAACAACCGCTCCACGTCATCGCTATGCAACTAATTGATACGCAGAAGGATTAAGACGAATATGGATCGATACGAAGGTATCAATATATACACTCATACACTTACAAAAGCAACTTTGGATCGATCATAACACGAGATCTACAAGTCCAAATGCCTTCAAATTTTCACGGTAGCTTACATTCTACCAGAAGAATGCTCACGATCGATCACACCCCAAATGGACTCCATCTTTGTCGATACGAAGGAGATAGGGATCGAGCTCAATCGATCCCAGATGACCCCTGATCGATCACGTGGGCCCATACATGTATCATAAGGAGTATTTAGATTTTAGGGGTAGATATTTAAGACCTACACCTATAAATAGCACTCTAATGCCAATAGAAAAGTGACTTTTTGACTCTACTACGCTGTTACTCTGTCGAATCTTCGTTGTAACTTTAGTATTAGAATTATTTACTATTGTAATCTGTTAGCAATCAACAATAAACATCAAATCATTCAAAGTGGACGTAGGCTACCATGCTGAACCACTATAAAACCTGTCATTTTATTGCTTTCCTTTTAAATTTTCGAGTGTTCTTCATTTTATATCCTCTACATTTTGTCTATCTGTAATATCAGAATGTGAATTGGTGTTTTCATCTACAATTGGGTGTTTATGACCAATTTAGGCACAAACATTTTTCTAAGAAGGCTGGCACTTAGGGATTCTGAAGCTTGGATTTTCAACTTGAAGGCTTAGGATCTTGGACCCGGAAAGCTATGACGAAGCAATCAACAAGGAGACAAAGAGTGAAAAGGAGTTAGCATAAAGGAAGTCGAGAGGCTTCTACAACAGCTAATCAAACTTCAATTTTCATCACCAGAGATGAAATGGAGATGATGATGGAGGCTATGTAAGAAGGGATGCTAAAAGCAGGAGGAAATGATGCAGAACCTACTTTGGTAGATTGGATAAGCTGGAGCACAGAATCGAGAGAACGAATCAGTTTGAACAGTGGGAATCCAGAACCAAAAGTCAGGGATATGGAGCAACTAGTATTCAGGATAGGGAGGGAACATCAGGAACAGTTCCTGAGCTAGGGGCATGCCCTTGGATCATGTTGGCCCAATTTCAAATAGTATACCAAGTGATACCATGCAATTTGGCATTGATAGATAAATGGATGCTCGTTTAGAGGAGCAGATTTCGGTATCCCTCGTGAATTCAAGGGGTAGGTCAGAGGCAACAGACTAAGACCATAAATTGATGACAGTAATAGATTGGAAGAGATCATTAGACGAGCCATTAGAGGAGGATTAATGAATAGAGAACTGGAAGATGTGTATAGGGGCCCCTTCGCTCCCGCTATTAGGAAGGCCAAGAACCCACCTGAATTCAAGCTACCTACACTGGAGACGTACAATGGGAGGACGGATCATGTAGTCCAACTGATGAGTTATATGAGGCACCTGGGGTTACTGGAGGCATCAGAGGAAGTCATGGCACGGTGTTTCCCATTGTATTTGATGAATGTAGCAGCGCTGTGGTTTAGACAATTAGAAAGTGGCTCCTTTGGAACATGGACCGAGTTGATTGAGAAGTTTATGAGGCAGTTTAGAGTTCACATCTTAAGGCCCAAGAACGTGATGAGTTTGACAACACTGAATTAGAAAATTGGGGAGTCTTTGAGGAGTTTTCTAACATGATTCAATGCAGCGGCGACATAGATGGATTAGCCAGATCCATCCATGGTCCTGATGGAAGCTGTATCTATCATAGCCGATGACACAAATTTCAAGAATTCATTGAGAAGGGATCCACCTATGGATCTAGGAGAGTTTTAACGTGAGGCGGAAAGGTTTCTGCGATAGGAAGATGCAAAGGCTGAGAGAGAGGAAGGAGATGAAGTTGATTTTTCTATAGTTAAAGGCGAGGATCCGCCTAGGAAAGATTCGAAGAAGGATAAAGGGAAGAAAAAAGCAGGGAATAGCTTTAACAGTCGATAAGACAGCGAAAGGAGCCAAGATTTGCCTCTTATTCGAAGATGAGCGAGACTTTAGAGCGAATATATCAAGACAAAAGAGGGCAGGTTCCCTACCAGAGACCAATGAGGAGGGATCCAACCAATAATGAAAAGAAATCATACAAGTACCGCTTATTCCACGAGCTAAGCAGCCATAGTACGAATGTTTGCAGGCACGTGAGAGATGAGATAAAAGGACATATCTGAAATGGTATGTTGTTATAGTACGTGAAAAGGTGAGGAACGACGGTGGAACAGGGTGGCCGCCATCTATATCACATAAGAACGGCTCCGGATCAAGGCATCATCTTATCATCAACTGATTGGAAAAATGATGAATAAGTAAAAAGCTCTGCACTAACAACGATTAATTCTCTTACACATGTACGGGATTAAGAACGGTCCTCAGGCGTGCTCTGAGACGATTGTAAACCGCAACAGTGGAGGTGTTTGCACTTTGACGTTTCTGTTTTTCTTTAGTTTTCTGTTTTTTGCATAAAAACTTGATTTAGTTGGACATTTTTGTTGTAAGACTCATTTGAATGTAATTCTAATGTTAATAATTTCAAAACCCGACCTCAAATGGTCATAATTCGCCATGAGCAACACTCGACCACGAACGGTCACAATTCACCTCGAATGGTACCCGACCTTGCATGGTCACAATTCGCCTCGAATAGCACCTGACCTCGAACAATCGTAATTCGCCTCGAATGGTATCCGACCTCAAATGGTCATAATTTGCCTCTAATGGCATCCGACCTCGAGCGGTCACGTATCGTCCCAAATGACATACAAACATGAGCGGTCACCATTCATAATCAAGTAAGATTATTGATCTCTTTACGGTCATCAATAGGATACGAACATCATGCTTACGGCACTACAAAACACACCTTGGCACTACAAAACACACCTTCCTATTGCAATGCATGTTTTGTGGGGCAAAATGTTAACCCACCTTTTGACAAGGCAACGTACAGGCGGATTTAAGCCAATTGACTACACAATGTCAAAAATGAATTACCACGAATAATAAAAATGATCATGAGGCCAGGATATGGCATAGTTAATGAACAAACAGTGCAATATGTTTAAAATGGTTTTGACAAAGGTCGAGTCGCTTCAAGTTGGTAGGAGATTGCTTTGAGTAACCACCTTGTTTGCTTTGGGTTTTCAGAAGGGTTACTTCTAGTCAAAGAAGTGTTCACTTCGGGTCATTGAGGAACAAGCTACTTCGAGTCACCATACTTCGGGCCAGTTATAGGTTTACTTTGGGTCAAGGAGGAAGCTACTTCAGGTTAGAGCAATGGGTTAATCAATATCCATATGATTCACATCAGTTCGTATCCATCAAACTCCACATACCACTACGTATCGATTCCCATCTAATTCGTATCCATAAGCCCACATGTATCATCTCGTATCCATCCTTTCAGACCTTTCGGTTCGTATCCATGCAATAACGGCATACTTCATGTTGATTACTCACTTGATCGATACGAAGAGAATAGCAAGGCATCTATACGAAGGGAAGGCTTCCGGCATTGATACGAAACCAAATAAGATGCGTCGATACGAAGAAGCGAGATAAGGTTCGATACGAAGAGCTTGGTGGCCGATGGATACGAAGAAGGCATGATCAGGTAAAGGAAACGGTCATGTGGTACAAAAAGTGGATCTCCCCATAACAACCGCTCTACATCATCGCTATGCAACTGATCAATGTGCAGAAGGATCGAGACGAATATGGATCGATACAAAGGTATTGATACGTGCACTTTCACCACTTACAAAGCAAACTTTGGATCGATCATAACTCGAGATCTACAAGTCCAAATGCCTTCAAATTTTCACAGTAGCTTACGTACTACTAGAAGAATGCTCATGATCGATCTTAGCCTAAATGGACGCCATCTTAATCGATACGAAGGAAATGAGGATCGATCCCAATTGATCCCAAATAACCCTCGATCGGTCTTGTAGGCTCACCCACGTGTGAGAAGGTGTATTCCGAGTTCAGCGGCAGATGTTTCAGATCTAAACCTATAAACAGCACTCCAATGCCAACAGAAAAAGAACTTTTTGACTCTGCTACGTTATTACTTTGTCGGATCTTCACTGTAACTTGAGTGTTGGAGTTATTTACTGTTGGAATCAGTTAGCAATCAGAAATAAACATCAAACCATTCAAAGTGGGCATAGCCGACAATGCCGAACCACTATAAACCCTACAATTTTACTGCTTTACTTTTAAGTTTTAAGTGTTCTTAATATTAATGTCCTCTACATTTTGTTTATCTATGATCTAAGACTGTGAATTGGTGCTTTCATCTATAATAGGGTGTTTATGACCAATTTAGGTGCAGACAGTTATAACCACATTATCCACAATCATATTTATTATTCAATAACCATATAAAGGAAATATTATTGGAATAATATAATTCAATAATAGCGAGGAATCCTGTTGGATCCCTCCAACCCGTCCCTGCATCAGAAATGTAATATAATCATAAACATAAATCAACTGCTTCAAAGCGGGATTCACATGCAAAGAATCATCCGCTCTTACACAGGAATGTAATAGGGTCTCATCCCCTCCAATATGCGAGAATATATCCAAACGAACAAATAAATATAATAACTTATCCAAACAATCATTCAACCATTTTTGTCAACTATAAATCATACTAGTTATCCAAAAAGGTGAATTTAACTCATCGAATTTCTGTTGTCACCGGCATGCTATGGATTCCGTCTAAGCCGAACAACGTTCGATTTTACGTGAACTTTCTACAAGCTGCAGTTGTCGCAAAATCAATTTGACTTCACAGTGCTTTTCAATACGAACCAAAAGCGACTGACTCGTTTGATTTTAACCTAAAATGGAAGAGATATCGCCTTTACAACATTTACACACTTAATAACATAATTATATTATTAACCATAATTGAAAATTAACCTAATCAAATCTCTCGCTAACCCCCCTTTCCCTTCTCGTGTTGACTATGCTACTTCTACCCTTTGACCACGCCCTGACGTCGCCACACTACGATTCCGACCACCGCAACTCCTCCCTTAGGCTTGCCTGACCCCTAGCTACCCTGCCTCAATCCATGTCTCCTAAGATGCCACCAAACTCCCCCAGAAATCCAAAATACCGTCGCCGTTCATCCACCACTTACCACCGCCACAGGCCATCGGCCTCCACCACACTAGAGCCAAAGTATGCCTACGTTACCCCCTTTCCATTGCCACCACCCTTACCCTCCAGCTCCACCTCCAGCTCCACCTGTAGCGCCGCCCCTAGGTTGCTAACTTGTTGCCATTCATTTTGATATTTCGACCACCGTAAGCGGTCATGCCTCATCTCCACTATTGATCTTCATCAATTTGACTCCACGAGCAAGTTTCTATTTGGGGTCGAGGCTTGATATGGTCTTATCAACCACGATCGTTCGTTGAGGTTGAAGAAGATTTTACAAAAAATAAACACTAATGATTTCTTAGGGGATACGCGATTTATAATTATAATAGGTATGGGCTCGTACAGGGTAGATGCAGCTAATGTGAAAGGTCGAAAGTGTGGTTAAATCGATGAAAATATATTATTTAAAATTAAAAAAACTAGCTATATAATTACGGACCCCAATCGAGATGTGCCGCCTGACATTCTATATGTTATACCTCCATTTCGAATGCAATGGAACTAGCATCGAGACCTAATTCGATCCTATGGAGAAGATAGCCTTTTGAGTCCAATTATTATATTAAATTCTCAATATTAATTTCAACGCGTTTTGATCTCCCACAACCAAACGATTCATTTGATTGCCATGAAATTTTACGGAATAATATAATTCATTATTATGGACCCAATGGCACCGGTTTCGTCGAAAATGGAGACTGTGCCCTAGAAGGCTATTTTCACTTGTTAGTTAAAACGAGTTATTTTCAAAATCGAGGAAATTACTTTTAAATCAAATTTAAAAGTTTTATTATCTTCATTCTTATAGAATAGAAATTTAATAAGCCTTTAAATCATTTTTTTCCAAATACCAATCCAAGATTCAATTATTTAAACAATTTTCAATTATTAAATTCAACAATTAAATTATCAAATAAATTGTTATAATTGAATTTCGAGTTATTTAATCTATAAAATTAACTTTCAATATTTGAAATTAATTAAATATCCCAAACGCGAAAGATTGAAAATTCTAAGTCATTACATTTATCACATTTGGACATTTTATGGACGTAGGACAAAACAGTCAATTTTCCCATGTACCCTTAGTATACGTTATATGTATACATTATTGTGGTGTTGATATGTGAATATGATTATCATGCCATATTAAATATAAATTAAAATAAGTTACTAAAATAATTCTAAATTAACTTATTAATAAATTTATTTTAAGCTTTAACATCATATAAATATTTTAAATTTATTAAATTAAAATATTTTACATCTCTTTTATTAAGCAAAATACTAAATTTGATTAAGTATAACAAAATATTATTTACACAAACTAGTAATAATTTTTTTTTACAATTTAATAAAAGGAATTTTTTATTGAATAACCTTTATAACTTTGCTATCAGGCCACCCGATCCAACAAATGTTGCATAATTCGGTACTAAATTATCTCCTAAAATATTTGGATAAGATAATAACATTATAAATCAGATTAATATTGTTAGTACGACAATATATGATATAACCTAGAGTTTAAGTCAAACTCATCCAATAAGAACTTAAAATGATTTAGTGCCAGCAACATTATTCACAATCCTAATATAAAAGATTCAATGCACAATGAATTAGATGGAAAATTTCTAGAATTTGCCATTTTTACCCCATTGCTCGTTGCACCTAATCCAGCATAAAATTGACGAGAAATGCTACACAGATAAAGCTATTGCCCAGAAAAACCCTTCCAAATTAGTAGTCATTCTCAAGCTCATACCTCTCTTGCATAGAATCTTACTCATTAGCCAAGTCTCTCCATATCTCTGACTCCAAATAAATATCAAGATCTTTAACTGTAAATTGCACCTAGAATAACTAGTGAATTCTTGTGATGTGCATTCAAAGCTTTTAGTATTCTTGAGAAGTCCTAACGATTCACCGAATGCTTCTCTATCAAGGATTTCTCTTATGAAATTGGGAAAATGTTTTATCTTTCATATTTATGAAGTACATACGGACCTTCCATGGAAAATTACTTAAAATAAAATGATGTAACAAGCTCCATCTTATCCCACTCATAAGAATGAACACACTCTATAAACTTTATAACTCTAAGCCCTCTAATATCAAATGTGACATGCTTGTCCTTCCCAAGAACATAATCTCAACAAAACCTAGTCCTTGCCTTATTGCCCCAACTAATCATTCCCAAACTATAGTACACCAATATTCCTCTCATCAATAAAGCATAAAAAGAAATCACATAACTGAGTAGAAATTGATACATTATAATTAGTAGGACTATTCACTACTCCTAATCTATAGTCATTGATCTACTATTCCTTAACCAAGTCTAGCCAAAGATCCCACTATTAAATACAACTTATGGAACGTTGGAACTTGCTTAACAACTATGATAGTCCTAACAACTCAATCAACATTCTAAACCACACACTTTAAAAACCATAATATACAAGATGCATCAATTTCTATATTAATTTTTCCACCATTGGTTTCACTATAATTGAAAAAAATCACCAATTTAGCATATACGTGGCAAAAGAATCTAAAATAATTCATCCAACCTATACTCTCCAATGATGAACTAAAAACAATAATATATCACTCTCACTATTTACATCAAATCTAACAACTGCTAAAATTAAAGATTTTCCCATCTTCCTCTCTTCTTCATAAGAACTAGACATTCCAACATTAAATGCCCTTCCTCCTTACAATGTAATGAGAATCCTTCCTAGTACCTTTATACTAAGACATATGTCTTGTTCTCCTATCTTCAAAGTGCATGTGGCTCTTATCTCTCTCTTACCAACGAAACCTACTTCATCGCTATCACACTCATTACTAGATGGTCTATTTTTCAACACCTCATTTTTTAAGTTTTCCATCATATCAAAAAGACAAAAGGAACTTCTCTTTAAATAAAGGAGTTCGAAAATATCATGCAATCCAAAGGTAATGAATATAACAAGAAGACATCTTGCACCTCATTAGTTGCCCTTACCATCAAATCCATAATCAAGATAGTAATTGTAACCATATACTCTAAAAGCACAACTACGAGCTTCATATTGAATGGATATAGTTATTGCTGAAGAATAATGCAATTGGTTAAGGACTTATCTTGTTTGGTTGCTTGGTATGGATCACATAGTTTCAAAGCTTTATTCTTATAAGGAAATTTTCTATGACCTTCATCTAATAAGGTTAGCTAAATGAATGTAGAGGTTTCTTCTCCATTTCGTTTAAATCATTAACTTCTAGGTCTACCGGTTTATCTAAAGTTGAAATTAACTTAATGATATTCTCCTTCTTGAATACTTCTATCTTGCCCTTTCTCATCAATCTTGGTGACTCCATAATCATTAATACCTCTCTAAAATAATCCACACATTAATAACTAACTACCAATAAGACATTAGGTCAACTATGAATTTTTTTGAATTGTCACTACTATCACTGAACCTAAGGATATAGCTTCAGCATTTAATTCCAATCAATGATATGATCAAACAAGTAGTATTATGAACAGTAATATAATATCCAATCACTAAAAACAAAATAAAAACACACTTATTGAGCAAGGTTGGGGATTGTCTACATCCAGAGTTTCTACAACTGTACTATCATTTTTCATCCATTCGCGAATAACATAAGTGATTAAAAACAATCATAGGAATTAAAATTATGAACTTGATTTCAACAAATACTTGGTTTTACTAAAAACCTCTAACTTATTTGGATTCTAGAAATTAGGGTTTTCTTACAAGGGGATAATGATGGATTCATTTTCTCTCAATTTATGGCAAAACCTTAGGTATATAAATTGTAAAGACCATCCATTCGTAATACCCAGAAATCCATGCATAACGGCACTTGAATCCCAAGTACTAAAAATGACAACTCTTAAAGGTGGTAAAAAGAAAAAGAAAAATAGAGCATATCTATCACAGGTTTGTACAGAACTAGTAGTGGAAGGATAATATACAATATAACATACATATATGCAATATTATTAATACCATAATAATATAAGGAAAATAGGACATAATCATAACAATATATGAAGTTCAAATCATACAATATCCAAAAATAAAATGTCTCATATGCAATATATTTAACATGTCCATATACAAAAATATTGGATAGATAATTATAGGAATATATGTTTGTGATTCTACAACCTGCTGCAGCTAGCAAAGTACGCCTGAATCACTAATCCATATCTACTTAAGGAATAGATAAGGAGGAAAACATAAAGAGGGTCAAATATAATGTTCGGTGAAAAGGAGACATCATTACTAAACATTATGTCATATGCACTAGTATGACATTCATAATATACTAAGTGGTACTACGTAGTATCCAATAATATGTGAATAAAATGAACATAAAATAAATGAGCAAGAGCTCTAGCATTAAGCTATAATGTACCAAGCACTGCTATTCTCCTGCATCCAATAAGTTAGAATAATGAATAATGTGCTAATATAACCATCAAGGATATCAAACAAATGCATATGCAAACCTATGTGCATACGAGAATGAACTAAAGCCCAAAGGTATCATCATTTCGTACTCATAAACATAACTCTAAGGTAACATCATATCATACACATCAACGTACCCAAGGCCGATACAAACATATCATAATGCCTTTTCATTAACTAGTATATATTGAGAAAACAAAGAGGTTACCATCACTTTATCGCGATTACCAGTGTAGATGAGTGTCCCTTTCTCTCTCTGACTGTCACACTTAGTGAAAGCTGTAGATGATCCTAAGTAGCCTCAATAAAAGAATAATAACACTAGCTATAAGCCTCGAATGTAGGTAGTGTTGTATCACACCTAAACTTGAACTACATATCTTCGACAAAATAATGACTGGATACCAAAGTCATACTAAATGCCAAAAGAACGTAGAAGTCAAGCCAAGCAAAATATCTTAGTCGTCTCCCGCATAATCCATTTGAGTACCGCGACCCATGACACACATCCCGATCACATTTTTTATCACCTTCTAACCATCATCCGTCATTGTTTATGCCACCAAAGTCTCAACCCTAAGCAATGCATGCTCCTACAATGAAGAACTCTAAAGCATTGCTATGTAGTTACAATAGACCTAACAAGCCTTGTCCAAACATTGAAATCCCGCCCAAAGCCCAAAAGCCTAGAGAATCCCTAACCCCTTCGTCCTATAGTCGATTAGTCAACTGAAACAAACTGGTCAGTTGACTGGCCTGTTGTAGCCAATTTTGATTACTACCAACCAAGTAATTAGTTGAGGTCAACCAGTAACCGACCTCTTTAACAATCAATGGGTAGATGCCAACCAGTTGATAGTCCTATGTTAATTTTGGCCTATTTCTTTTAGTCCACAAAATTCTACACACTTATAGCTTGATCAATTGAACTATACCCTTTAGTTAGTTGACTGTTCTCCTATAAGGGATTAGCTATAAACCTTAATGTGCAAAATCCTCCTAAGGGAATTTATCCTACGTATCTATTATTCTCGACAATGACCTCAGTTTTTCTTACCCTGATGCCATGCACCATAACATTGCTACTGTACATCTTCCTACTACATTCTGTGTTCGAGTTATGCTACTTACGATCCATCATGAGATTAACACTAGCTAGAAGGAAAATCAGTGAATTATCCCGAAACTCAAACATTTCACTAATCATACAAGTATGAAATGCCTAACCATCAATATAACACAAACATAAACCACTAATACTCATTCTCAAGCAACTCTAACATATGGTGTTATCATTCGATTATTCCATTCAAGCTGGTCCATTTCTTTAGTTAATGACATATGTTCACCATGTACAAGATAAAGTCTGAAATGTCCATGCAAGAAAATACTTGGTAGATAATCATAGCCATATATTGCTATGTCTCTACAACCTGCTCCAACTAGCAATGTCTCCTCGAATATTTAGTCCATACTTACTTAAGGAATATAAAAGAAAAGGAAAACACAGAGAGGGATAGAATAAAGTCTAGTGAAATGGAAATATAACTACTAAACATATATCTGATACACAAGTATGACATGAATAATATACTGAATCCCAGAATATCCAAAATATTTGATCAAATGTACATATAATAAATGAGTAAGAGCTCTAGAGTAATGTCATATCATACCTGGCCATGCTGCTCCCTTGGACGCAACAAGTTAGAACAATGAATAATAGTGCTAACATAACCATCGAGGATATCAAACAAATTCATATGCAAACCCATATGTATATGACAAAGAGCCAAAGCCCCAACATAACACTATATTGTACCCATAACCATAACTCTAAGGTAACATCTTATCATACCCATTACTGTAAATAAATTGAGGTTAATGAGTCATAATGCCTTTCCAACCATTATACATTAGAGAAAACAAAGTGCTTACCATCACTTCATGGGGATTACCAGTATAGATGAGCGTCCCTGTCTATCTTCGACTATCACATTTGATGAAAGCCATGGTTGGTCCCTGGCACTCTCGATGGAAAATAATGATGCTTAATACGTACCTATAAGCCTAGGCTATGGGTAGCACTGTATCCTATTCATGCCCGACTTGCATGTCTTTGATACTATGATTATTGGATACTGAAGTCATGCCTAATATTGAAACCACATAGAAGTCACTACGAGAACAACTTCCTAATCGCCTCTCGCATAAGTCATTTGAGTATCCCGACCCATGACCTAAATCCAGTCGCACTTTCAATCACTTCCAGTCATATTACATCATAGTATGTGCCACCAAAGTCTCACTATATGGGAGCCAATATTAACCAAGATGGGAAAATCCCCCAAGGGAATTTATCCCACATCTCTACAATGCTTGATTATTGCCTCGGCTTTCCTTGCCCTAGTGTCGTACCCGTAGCATTGTTACCTTTAACCATCTTACTATATCTCACGTTCAAGTTCATGCCACCAACGATCCTCCATGGGACGAACACCACTAGAAGGCAATTCGTCTAAACATTCCAAAACTCAAACACTTCATGTATCGTACGAGTAAGAAATGCTATACCATCAAAATGACACAACCATAACGAACAACAGTTATTCTTAAGCAACAATAACACACAATGCTATCATTCATTGATTCTACTTAATTTAGTACACTTATTTAATTAACGACTTAAGTTCACTGTCTTTGTTTAACATTCAATCAACATATTCAACATACTTCAATCAAACAACCTAATAATCCTAATTCAACAATATGCAATGTAACACCCTATATTGTAGTAGAGCCAGAATATGGAAAGATAATTAATAAGAAAGTTTATCAAGAAATATTTAAGACAATTTGATTAAAAATATATCAAAGGGGATCTAAATGAACAAAAGTAAGACATTTAAATATGGGTAATTTACCAAAATAGAGTAACAAGAGCTATTAGAGTCGGCCGTATAAGTAAAAGAGAGTTAGATTAAATAATGAAATGAATAGGATTTGTATTAAGGGAAATAAGAGTATATACCCTTAACCATATTTTCCTCTCCCTTAACATTTATTTTTCATTCATGCTAGGCAAAACAAATAAGAATATATGAATGACACTATTTTTAGGGAAAAGGTAAAGAAAATCAAGCCAAAAGAAGGAGCTTTTATTTGTAAAAAGAAAATGGGAGATTAAACCAAGATTTTCATAAACTGTGTAAGTAATATTCACTCTAATTACTTCCAAACCCATTTGGACTCAGATTGAGGTGTAATTCAAGTTTTAAAGATGATAAATAATTTTTAATGATAATGAAAGATTTTGGATATGGTTGGATAAATAAATGGGTGGATATTGAACTATTTAGATGAAAACATGTAACGACCCGGAAATTTTAACGATTTGAATAACGTAATTAACTAAATTTTGTCCGTGAAAATATATAAGATTTTTGCAATGAAAATTTGATATTTTGTATGCATCTACTGAAGCATAGTAAGTGGCAGATTTTCATTGGAAAGTATGAAAGTTTGTTTAGTTGTGAAATTTCAATGTTTAAATTTAAAATAAGTTAAATTGATGGAAAAAAATATTTTTTAAATCTGAATAATTTTACATAAAAAAATGTAAATCGTCTTCTAAGTGAGAGTCATATTTCATTTCGTCAAATTTGGACTGCTCTAGCTCTGCTTATATTATTTTCGGTGTTTTAGCAGCATGTTCGATAGTGAATATCGAGTTTTGATAGGTGGGTCATGTCACTCATATCTGTGTACCATCTTGATCGTCTCATCGCGCTGATCTCCGAGTATATTCATTTGTGCATTTTGGTTTTCGATATAGAGTCAAATCTACGAAACGGTTAGCCAAATCGGTATACGTTTTGAAGTCTATTATGTGCTTTGTGTCCATTCTATTGCCCATCGGCTGATAACAAATGGACATTAACTTTTAATATTCCTAGATGTAACCTTTGACTTTTTTATCCCACTATATTCAATATATATTTCTAGTGTTGGTCCTCCACTCTTTCTCATCCCTTCCATTTTCGTTTGTTCTAAAAAAAAATAATGAGATATCTAAAGCTTATATTCACAGTGAAGCTTGTCTATTTCGTGGACCCTACTCATGCTCGTCCTTCCCTTTATATTTGCAAACCCAACCTGTTCATCTCTTATTATCGATCTGCCTCCACCATTTCTCCCCTTGCTTCGACTGCTTCCCTCCACCCCATCAACCCCACCCGAAGCCTCCGACTTTGTCGAGTCCTTCAGCTCACTCAGCCCACTATAGCAGACCCAAATTTCCACCCCATTTTTTCGTAGCCCTCCACCACCCTCTGACTCCTGCTGCCAGCCACCTAAACTAATAGCCGAGAAGCCACTGTGACCCAGCAACCCATTCACAGCCATAGACAGCTGCCTGCTTCTTCTCACTCGAGCATAACCACAGCAATCGCTCCGCCTTATTCCCCTCTAACACTGAGCACAACCGCCCATCACCGAAGCAAGAATCACCTCTGGCCACACCACTTCTCCTCCCAACTGACCCTCTTCTAGTCGATGCCAAACCCTTCAGACCTTTTAGAATTTTCCTCATGACCGCCTCACCTCCCATCGCCTTGTCACTCCATCCTTGCCCATTGCTCCGAGCACCTGAAACACACTTGGTCGAAGCCTCCAACCTTGTCCCATCTCCAAACAGTCAGCTAAGCAACAGCCATCCTTTTCCCTTCATGCCACAACAGTCGCCTCATCACCATAGCCCTCCACCTGACCACTACAGTTTTTCCACCACTTTCATTCACCTCCATCGAAGCACCCTCAGCCTCCACCGGATCCACCACAGCAAAAACCCATGCCTTGCTTCCCATCTTGCAGCTCGACCTTCTCGCCCACCTGTGCTCGGCCATGGAGATCAGCTTCTCTTCCTTTTAAGAAACAAAGCTATATGTTTATTGTGTGTGTGTCTATATACATATATACATACATACGTACGTACATATATATACATACGTACATATACATACATACATACATACATATATATATATATATATATATATTGTTCCATCAATATCAAGCTATTGATTTGTTTTCATCAATTCTTGTTAGCTCGTTTTTCCTTGCCGTTGTCGAATTTGTTAAGCAGCCTTCTTATTTCGCTTGTTCAGTCTTTAATCTCCACAATCCTGGTTGTCATACGACAGTTTAGCTTTGCTCTCTGCTGTCTAGAATTTATCATGGCAACTCTTTGGCTTATCATTGTTCTGTGTGCGTATCCATGTCACTATCTAGTTTCTCTAACCTCGAAAGGCAAGCAATCACTCACGATTAACATTCTTATCTTTAGTAAATTTATATTCATATGAAATGACAATTGAAATAAGTGATCAAATTTGAATTGTTAGTTATTTAATTGTTTAATATGATATGTTAATTTTTTAAAAACTTTAACTATGTTAATTTACATATGAAACTAATTGGCAGTATGAAACTTTAACTATCTTTATTTAAATTGTTAATGATTATATATACTTGTCATTGATATGTATGCTATTTTATGTTATTATTCTATTGTTCTCACACTGCCACTTCCCTATTAGTTTAGGAAATCCCTATAGGTTGAAAAGATACATGCTCGAACGATCTCATGGATTAGGGAAAATCGTTATGGGTTGAAATGATAAACCCAAACAATTTTATTAATTTTGAATTTTGGGATTGCGGATTGAAATGATATACACCCGTAAATATTAAATTATTATAGATTGAAATGTTAAATATCTATCTCACTTGACCACAGGATAGAAAACATATACTAACACCATTGGCCTATTTTTAAATAATTTCCAAATTTTTAAGAAAGAAAAATATATGGGTTTTAATTTTATATATAATATAAAAAATTTATTTTAAATTTTAATATGTGAAAAAAAAATTAGATTTTAAAAGTATTTGTTTACGAGATTTTAAATTATAATTTAAGTTGTTAAAATGTAAATTTTAAGATTTTACTTATATTTTTATTTAAAATAGATTTAATAACAAGGTTTAATTTAATTTAATTTAATAGAAATTTAATTTAACTAATATATATATATATATAATATGGTTATATATTTATTAAAATTATATTAATATTTAAAAATATAGATTTTGCAATAACTTTAATAAAGTAAGGTTGGAAAGATAAGTTGAAACTGATTTGAAATTTTATTTATTTAAGAATTGTATTTAAATAGGAATTAATTTGAACTTATTAATTTTGAGATTTTAAAGATTTTATTTTATAACTTGATAACTAGATTTGATTAAAGGTGATTTAATGAATATTTTCAAATTTAAATAAAATTGAAATTGAATATTGATTTAAATTTGTAATTTGAAATTTTATTTAAATTAAAAATGACTAAGTGAATATTTTCAAATTTAAATAAAATTTAAGTTGAACTTTGGAATATATCGAATTGAGTTATTGTAAATGTTTGGATATTTAAATTTTGAAACCTGTTGAATTTGAAGTGGTTTAAATTTGTAGTTCAAACCTTGATTTGAAATCGATATAAACTGAAATGGTTTTAATAAGAATTTGAATTGAACCTTTAACCTTTTAATTGAAATTGTTGAATAGAGATTGATTTAAGTCGAATTTTGGAAGTAAAGTTGATTTGAATTGGTTTGTGAAATTGGAAGAAACACTTTCAATTTGAAATTATTTTCGACATAAACTCTTTTAGCATACAAATTATTTTAATATATATTATTTTAAATTTATAAATAATTTTTAATATATATTTTAATACACAAACTATTTTATTCTATAACCAATTTTTAAATATAAACTATTTTTAATGTATAACTATTCATTATGTAAACTACTATCTATATTCAAAATGTTTAAGTTGGAATTGTTATGACTTAGATCTAATAGATTTATATGCGAATACTTTGGTATGATGGTTTAACCTATTTTGTAGTTATGATTTTGGAGATAAACATGATTTAAAGTGAATAATGATTTCGAAAGTGAATATGATTTTGAAAGTGATATGATTTTGAAGTGAATATGTTATTTTGATATCAATTATGAATCGGTCTTGAAAATGTAAATTTATTTTATAAAATGACCATGGTGTGAAATAAGCATTTGGTTGTTAAGGAGACCGAGATCAGATATTGTCATACTCTGCCAATACGGAAAACCACTTTAATAACTCTGCATGTGGCGGAGATTCCAAAACGAGGTAGAACTGTTTGGCGAACGATTCTGTATGAGGTATGAACGCAGCCCTGACCCCCTCGGGTCAGCTTGATATGACTAAAACAGGAGCCACACCAGGCCAAGAGAGGTTGCACCTCCGATCGAGCATGCTTCTTCGATACCATTCTATTACTTTGTGATTTGATTGGGTGCACCTTTGATTATGGAAGTGTGTCTCAAGGTGGGTGGGAGCAGTTGCTATGCGTTACCACCAGTCCGGATCTGCAAAAAGGCAGTAGCCGTTATGCGTTACCACAGGTCCGGATCCACAAAACGGTAGGATCCTATCTTGGGCACTGCCTCGTGTGCCTTGTCATATGCCTTATCGCGTCTACTACGAGTTTGGTTTGTTTCGTACACTATGGAGTGCTCTCTGATAACCTTTCAGTTTACAAAGGAAATACGGTACTGTATAGACTACGACATTTCTATAAAAATTTATGAAGGAGGATATAGATAACGCCTTAACGCTATTTTAATACTTTACTTTACTATAAACATTATCTATGTAGTATTGTATTATGTAAGTAGGCTTAAAGGATGGAATCCCAACATCCATTAAGTTATATTGCATTTCACTCGGACATTTCACGTAACTTGATTTACTTGCATAAGTATGTTAATCCTAACTCGAGTGTTTTGTGTTTTCTTTATGCTCGGGTCAACGTGAGAGTTACAGCGTTTGAGGCTCACCTTTGGAGTCTGGAGCTTTGCTTGGAGATCTATCTTTTATGTGTTCATCTTTCCAGTTATTTCCAGTTTTATGTTCAAACTTGCCATTTGTTTATGAATTAGAGACTTCTTTTACGTGGGATTACTATTGTATTTTTCTTTAGTAGCTTCATGGACTATTATTTATCTATTCTGCTGCTTATTGTTATATTATTCTATGTCTGTGATTCTGTGATTGATTTATTTACTATATATGCTAAGTTTTGCCAAATATAAATTAATAATCTATTGTTGTGAGCAATTCAAGTCTAACATGTGTGAATTATTATTGATTTGAGTGGTTCGAAATGACGGGTCATTACAAAACATGTATCAATCTCCTCCGGTTCCATTTAAATTTTATTATGGTGTTTTCGATATTATATTTGAAGTGGGTTTTAATTTTCATAATTTTTGGATAAAGAAATAATTAGTTGCGAATTTTCTAGGTGAAAATTGAGAATTTTCAAGTTTAGTTTACTATCTAAAAATATTAATCTTAATATTTCAAACATTTTACTAGAGGTAAAGAAGGATGTCTTCAATTTTTTGTGAATTTTTTAGGAATTTTCCCTATAATTTCTGATTAATATGGATTTTCTATCCCTAGGAAAAGATAATTAGAAGTAGCAAATTAACTAAGTAATAAGGGGATTAATTAACATTTTGGGGGTAAGATAAATACATCTTTGATTTTTTGGAAAAAGTAGCCGTAAGGATTCAAAGTAACCAATGATAATCCGATATATAAAGGAATATGATGGAAAGTAAATTTTTTGAGAAAATAAATCGTTTTTTTGAAAAATTCCAAAGCCACAACTAGACATGTAATACCCTTAGTTCATTGCTTACGATATCTTGAAAATGTTAACCTACGATAGCTTTAAATTATGACTCTCGATAGCTTCTAAAAGCTCAACATGCGATAGCTCTGAATCATGATTTGTGATAGCTTCTAAAAGCACAACATGCGATGAATCTTGATTAGGATTTTGATATATTTTAAAAGCTCAACCATCGATAGCTTTATAATATGGCTTGCAATAGTTTGTCATGCGATAGGATGGCATGAGATAACTTAACCTTCGGTAGATTTAGGTTATGACATGCAATAGGTTGGCATGTGATAGGTTAGCATGCGATAGTTTGACCTTTGATAACACTAAGTTGTAACATGTGATAGCTTGGAATGCGATAGCTTGGCCTTTGACAGCTGTAAAATTTGACATGTGATAACTTTAAGAGTTTGACATGCGGTTGCTCTAAAATTTTGGCACGTGATAGCTTTAAAACGTAAGATGTGGTTGCTACAAAATGTGACACTAGCTGTAAACTTGAAATGTGCACAAGCTATAGATGATAAAATTCATTTAGTAATGAATAATTAGTTAAAAGGAATAATTTATTTAAAGGTGGGAAACGAAGCTAAGCTTAAGAAATCTAAGAGATGATAAGTAGTATCGTTTAAAATTGATAAACATTGGTGTAAGGCATTAACTGTAACCAAATGTATAAATATGGCATTAAATTGGATAAAGTTGGTGTAAGGTCTTAATGGCTATAATATAAAATTGTATTCGATAATGTTGATTTAAGGCTTTAGTGCCAACAAAATGTCTAAACACGTATTCGGTAACGTTGGTGTAAGGCCTTAGTGGAAGCCAAATATCTAAACATGACATTTTACTTGGTAACGTTGGAACATTGGAGTAAGGCCTTAGTAGTAAAAAAATGTCTAAACATGACATTGTATTCAGTAATGTTAGTTTAAGGTCTTAGTGTTAAGCAACTGTCTAAACATGACATTTTGTTCAATAACATTGGTGTAAGAACATAGTGGAAACCTAGTTTTCTAATCATAATATAAATGGGAAATTTAGGATAAAGGCCTGGATGGAAACTTGAAATGTCTAACCCTAACATTACAAGTAATAAAAATATGGCATGTGTGACAATCAAAATAAATCGACATGACATGTAAAGTAAAACACAGTTATATTTGAGTTTATATTATAAGTACGTCATGATGTGATGATTTATTACATGATACAATGTAATGGTTTTTAATTGAACTAGTGAGGGAAAACCCATACCATTCTTTAGCGGTGTGGTCTTATTATATGATTTTTTTAGGGTAAAGTAATACTAATACTAAACCTTATGTCTGGCCTATATTTTTCTTATTTTCCATAAACTCATGAGTTCTCATTCGAGTAGGATGATTTTATGGATTAGCATAGTTTATTTTTAGGAAAATGAACAAATGCTTCAAAGATGAAGTAGGAGGTTTGTAGCGAATAAAAGTTACTTATATTCCACTGGTATAAAAACTAGGGTATATAAATGGTTAAGTGTTCATACCAACATCTTCCTATGTTGAGCATGGAATTACTATTTATATCTTTTTTATATTCTCCCCTACGTGGACATGATCTGGTACATGAAAATGCAATAAAATTGATGTATAAACAAGTTTATTTAATGAGAGTTATTAACTACTATATTTAATAAATGTTACGGGACCATAAAACGATCTTGTTTTGTCGCTTGATACTAATTCTGGTGATGACAACAACATTATCGACATTCATTTTTGGGTCTTGAAATGGAGGATGCTACAACTTGGTATCAGAAACACATTTATTGGACACTTAAGGAAATCAGAGCTATGTAGAAATCTAGATAGAAATTGGATAGTAGAAAGCAAATACCTTTGTAAGCAGGGTGTGTGGGGTATAACATCCTTTTATTTTGATAAAGATAACGAAGGTATAGTTATCCCTCTATTATTGATCTCACATTGTTTGCCTCCATTTCTTATGAATGTTTGCCTTTTTAGAAAGCAAGAACAGAGATGTAAAGATGATGTTTGATGTTTCGAGGTGCAAGAGCAAATGCAAGTAGAGGTACCGCTATACACAAAAAAAGGGCCAAGGAGGGGAGGCTTCCCTAAAACATCATGTTGAAGCCGGTACTAAAATTGTTACCCCGGATATGAGAAATATGGGCATGAATGTGCTTTTCCAACTCTTCATAACGAACCTAGCACCACAACAAATGCCAGCATATGCCTCAAATATTCCAGGAGGTACACCAAATATGCAGGATTTTGCTAAAAAGAAAAAGGATTTCCAAAGTCTAGGATGAGAGATGTTTGATGGAACAAAACAGGAACTAAAGGCAAGTGATTATAACCTAAATATGAACGTATAAAGAGAATTTGAATTTATTTGGTGGATTTTAGAGTAATAGAGCCAATATATATAATTCATATACACAGTCACATCAAATATACATACATGCATTTACATCCATGAACATATGCAACCCTTATTCTGAAAAACAAAAAATCATCACAAACATTTAAGCATAATCACATATTTAAAAACTGTTTTTACAAATGTTTACTCACTCAAAATCAAACAGAGGACAGGTTCTTATTCCAGGTTGATGTATTTGATTTGAACTGAAACTGATTTTGCTTGATCTTGAGTTAAATGCTTGCATTGCTAAAGCTTTGTAAAACTGATGAAGTTGTTTGATATTAGTTTCTCCTCAGGTTTATCTTTGAAACAGTTGTTTGATTTTCTTTGAATTTTGATTTCAGGTTTTAGAAGAAGAAAGAAAGAATTTAGGAAAGAAAAGATTGAACTGAAAAGAAAAGCTAGGCTTCTCCCTAATACAACATTATTTTCATGCTGAGAATGTATGAACTGATTGTGGATACTTGGAGCTTACATATAACTTAAATGTAAAGCTGGTGTTTAGGCAGTTTATACGATTGGCAAGTATTTGGTGGGATACAACGAGGTAGAGATTCCTAAGCAAGAAGTTACATGGGAAACGTTTAGAAAGATGTTCAAAGAACATTTTATCCTAGATCGAAGTTATCAGTAATTTGTCGAGAGTTTGTTGAATTCCAATAGAGGTGTATGACTATATTAGAGAATGTGTAAAAGTTCAACGCCTTGTCAAAGTATGGGATTATTTGATTAAATACTAAGGTAGAAGTTGGAGAAGTTTATTTTATGGTTTAGGCTAAGGCTGAGTGATACAACAATGGCTCATCTAGCACTTCCATCTAACGAAGTGGTAGACATAGCAAGCAGGTATGAGCTCGTGTACACTGAGTGGAGGAGTTTAAGGGAAAAAGGCCCAGACTGATAATAAAAATTAGTTTACCCCTTACCGGAAGGGAAAATAAGGTGAACAACCAAAAGGAAGGGCTCATGGGGGAGGAGGACAAAAAGATGTAGTTGAAGTGACCTGCTATAATTATGGGCAGAAAGGTACTATGCGTCAAAGTGTCTAAAGCCAACTAGAGTGGCTAAAGCCAAATGCTAACTATGACAAACCCAAGCATAAGAAGAAGGATTTCTAAAGTTAATGCTTGCAAAAGTATTTTCTTTGGAAGGACCGTCTGTTGGACCAACGGCTGAAGAAAAGGGAAATGGCATTGCACTTGGTGTTATGATTTTGATTTTGATTTTCGATATTTGATACTGGATCGAAACCCACTTTTATTTCAAGAATTTTGGTTGATAGGTTGGAGTTAGTTACTAACTACTTAGTCACATCTTTACATGAGGTTAATCTGATCAATGGGAATGCTACTCTTGGATTAAGGTGCACTGACCTTGGGTTTGCTTTAGTTGGATATTTTTTTATTTGCAACCCATACGTGTTTCAATTTCGTAGGATATAGGGTAATTTTGGGTATGGATTGGTCACTGCGTAATCATGCCAGGATTTATTTTGCTGGTAGAGTTATCGCTTTATGAAAACTAAGGAGTGGGGAAATGATCCTCGTAGCGTTGGATGTAATAAAGAAGTAAGGACTGATGTTATGTGCAACAGATGATTAGGAAGATGAGATTAGTGGAGATTTGGTGGAAAGTAATTACATTTAAAGGATATAAATCAGTTTCAGAATAATCAAAAATTGCCTCTAGACATGTGATAGCTTTGGATCGTGACTTGTGATAACTTCTAAAATATCAACCTATGATAGCTTCAAATTATGACTTGTGAGATCTTTTAAAAGCTCAACATGTGACACTACTACATCGTGACTTGCGATGCTACTAAAGGCACAACGTGTGATAGCTCTAGATCTTGGCATGCAATAGCTTTTAAAAGCATAGCATGTGAAACTCTAAATCATGATCTACAATAGCTTATAAAAGCTCAACCTTGATAGCTTTAGAACGTGGCTTGCAATAGCATAACATGCGATAGGATCACATGCGATAGCTTAACCTTCAATAGCTTTAGGTTATGACATGTGATAGTTTAGCATGCGAAAGGTAAGCATGCGATGCTTGACCTTTGATAGCAATTAGTTGTGATGTGTATTAGCTTGGAATGTGATAGGTTGACTTGCGATAGTTAACCTTTAATGGCTTTAAAATTTAATGCGCGATAGCTTTAAATTTTTAATAGGCGATAGCTTCAATAATTTGGCATGCGGTAGCTTTAAAATGTAACATGCGATAGCTTTAAAATGCGACATGTGATGTTTTTAAAATTGAAATGTGCAATAACTATAGATGATTAAATACCTTTATTAAAGAATGATAAGTTAGAATGAATAACTTTTACAGTGGAGAATGAAGCTAAGGGATGATTGGTAGTATCATTTGAATTAGACAAAACATTAATGTAAGGCCTTAGTGGCAAAAAAATGTCTAAACATGATATTGTATTGGATAACATTTGTGTAAGGCATTTGTGCCTACCAATTTGTCAAACCACGTGATAAAGTTGATGTAAGGCCTTAGTGAGAACCGAATTTCTACATACGACATTGTATTTGGTGATTTTTGTGTAAGGCCTTGGTGGCAGCCAAATGTCTAAACACAATATTGTACTTGGTAACATTGTGTAAGCTCTTAGTGACAACCAAATGTCTAAAAAACAAATGTATAAACACAAAATTTTATTTGGTAATGTTGGTTTAAGGCCTTAAAGGAAATAATCAAATGTCTAATCAAACAGATGTCTAAACACGAAATGATACTTGGTAATGTTTGTATCAGGCCTTAATGACAACTAAATGTCTAAACACGATATTGTATTCCATGATTAGGTGTAAGGTCTTAGTGGTAACCTAATTATCTATTCACAATATAAATGCGAAGTTTAAGATAGAGGTTTCAGCGACAACCTCAAATGTCTACCCTTGCCATTGCAAGTAGTAAGAATAAAACGTATGACAATATGAATAAAATGACTATTATCCTAGTCGGGACATAATGTGTTGAGTAAAGCACACACTTTTGTTTCATTTTTTGTTATAAGTGCATTAGTTATATGTTATATTCAAGGGTACTTATACGAGTAGACCGAGTTTATGGATTAGGCAAGTTTCATTTTAAAGGAAAAATAAAGACTCCAAAGACGAAGTATGAGAATTATCGCTAATAATAGTTTTTTTATTCTGCTGCTATTGTAAAACCTTACTGTGTAATAGGTTTAGTAGTCATGTTGGCACCATTATATGTCAGGCATGATATTAAAATTTATGTTTTATTATATTTACCCTGGCGTGGGCATGGACGGTTCAATCAAAATGTAATGACATTTATTTAAAAACAATTTACATTGGTGTAAAAACAATTTTATGTTATGAAAGTTATTTGGTTGCTCTCTCAACTTAATGTTATGAGATAAAAACTAATCTTGTTTTCTCGCTTGAAAATAATTCTCGTAATGACTATAGCAACACCGACATTCATTTTTGGGTCTTGAAATTTAGCACGTTACAGGCAAAACATTCATGGCTAAACCCTAACTCAATATAACGAATTAATTAGCATAAAAGAGATCATTTGAGGTAGAAAGTCATTATTTCTAACCCAAGCTAGTAGAAATCCCTTAAAATTTTCTTGAATTCAACTGTTTAAATCACTATTTCAGAAATTCCAAAATCAACTCTATAATTTTGGGGGAATTGGGCTCATGGGTATTATGGAGTACACTTTCACTTGAATTTAGAGTATTTATATAAGATTTATGGTGAAGAATTAAGGAGTTATGAGAAGTAGAAAATGAGTTCAATACATCAAATATACCCTATTACAACATCAAAAAAAGGTTGTAATATGTATTTCACAACTTTTTTGCAAACATGATATTAGACTAAGCTGGAATAGGTTCGACGTCTTTTACAACATTTTTCAGATGTAAAAAATGTTATAATACTTACAACTATAGCTACTTTTAGATGTCGCGAAATTTTTTTTAAAACTTTTTTAAATGTTATAGAATACTTTTTACAACATTTTTTAAATATTGCGAAATATAAAACTTTTTTAAAAATTGCATAAAACTTTCAATTGACTTCAACATGTAGCTTCATCTAAAATACTATTACTATAGAATTATAATTTTAGAAATTCAAATACATAAAATTCGTCAATTTAAACTATAACACTATGTACAATATATTTACTTTACATATAATATTCAAACAATAATGCCATAAGGCTCACAATACATCACATCCACCACTAACAAAACAACCCCACATAGTACTATGCACTAATCTTACCTAATAAAATATTGCTCTGAAATACATTACAGTTAAAATAGTGGATGACCTAATCAAGAACTTCATGTGGCAGCTGTAATTGCATGCATAACTAAAATGCGACCAACATGCAAATGTGACCCCCACTTGAAATATTTTAAGATGATCCAATATATAGGATCATGTATGAAATAAAAACTTCTAGAATAATCTTTAAAATATTTAAGCCCCGCTAATGTCTAGTAAAAAAGATGGGGAAAAAAGAGCTAACATGATAAGAGTATCCTCCACAGTTGCTGCTAAAATCTCTTTTGTTCTAACCATCCAATTCAATGGAAGAACTCTAAACACTAAGAAAAGTATACATTAACCGTTAATAAGCTTGTAATTAATGAATAGTACGAATGAAGAATTTGGTCTATATTTAGAATGAGATACGCTTGTAGCAGTTGACTTGAATCCTACAACACCGCATAAAGCAGCAGGTATTCGAACCGAACTAACACGTACATATAAAGATTGTGAAATTTATGCTCTTCTGTATTAGTTACATCCAGTAGATTATATATTTCTTATACTAAACCAAGAGTAAACACATATGAACTAATACTGAAACTCAAGTATTTTGAAACGTGTCAAAAAATGTAACGACCTGAAAATTTCGATCCAAAAAATTCCAGATAGTTAGGGAAAAAAAGAAAAGAGATAGAAGAAGAAAAAAACAGAAACTCCAAATACAGATTCTCACATTCGCAGCGGATCAAAATATAATATCAAATAAAATAACAGTTATACAAGAAATTCTGTACCAGTAAATTTATATTAATACATTAGAGTTACAACATTTACACGGACTCTGGACAGCTAATATCACATGTCCCAGATATATCACAGCGGAATACTCTCCATATGTTTCTATCATCCAGCTCGTCTCCTGAGCTCCAGAACGTCCTTATCTGAAAATCTGTGATACTCGGTCTGACCCGAGCATTACATCAAAGTAACACAAGGGTCAGGCTAGAAACCAGCGTGAGTAAAGTCATCTATCAAGAAATTACCAATACAATATACTTATTTAAAACCTGGGGTAACTCGTATCAATTTACAAATTCACAATTTGTTATTGACATCACTTATTTTACACATTAATTTCTAAGTACTAAAACTTAGATTAAATGGTCAATTTAACTAAATCATTCCACTCCAGCTTATTGACTACACATATCAATCTATAAAGAATCGAAGTGGTTTCGGGTATTTACTAATTCCCGACTCCGGTCTCTTCAAATCCAATGTCATCTAAACCCAAGTTATTCATTTAAATTAAATTCAACTTTAATTACTAGATAACACTTTTTCACAGCAATTCATCACGATAAATAACCAAACTATCACTGTCTACCCAAACATATCATATCAGAAAATATTTCATATCAGAGTTAGCAACCAATTCAAGGCACTTAATCATTAATCAATCATTTATAAGCAAGATTGATCGCTTCTAAAATTAATTCAATTTATCTCTAATTAAATTGATTTCTAATCTTTAATCACTTAGATTACCTCTACCCGACATTAATTAATTACAAACCAATTAATTAATCATCTTAAAAAAAATTCTCTAAAATTAATCACCTTTGACTAATTATCCTTTAATTACAATGAGTAATTAACCCTTAATTAATTACACAAATCAATAAACCTTCACCCATTCACATTTATCTCATTGGTCCTTAATTAATTATTCAAATTAATTATTCTTTAATCAAAATTATCCTTTGATTAATCATAATTATTAATTTATTAACCCTTAATAAATTTCCTTAATTAATTAATCAACCCCTTTAATTAATCACACTAAGTAATTAAAACCTTAATTACTTCCCTTAAGTGATTTACCTTTAATCACTTTTATCAACTAATTATCCTATTATCCCATTAGTTAATTTTCCTCAATTAATTAACCTTAATCATCAATTAATTTAACCTTTAGTTTTGATTAAATTAATTAACCCTCAACAGATTAGTCCTTAGTCATTCAAGGTTTTAATTAACCTTAAGATAAACCATTTATCTTTATTTAATCCCTTAATTATCATATTAAAACATTTATCTTCATAATTAACTTACTTAATTAAATCATTTAATTTAAGTTTAAAATAAATTAAGCATTTAAAAAATTTAAGTTAACAAATCATATAACCTTTTTAACCAAATAATTTTAAAACATTTGCCTTTAAAATTAAATCTTTGATCTTGATTAAAAACTTGTTCAATAAATTAAATGAGAAACTTGGTTTAATAACCTACTTGAAAACTTGTACATCTCATTTTTGTTTGATAAACTTAGTCTACTCCCTTATTAAACTGGTTAATCAAATTACCTTATTTTAACTTAACAAGTTACAATTGAAACCCGAGTGCAAACCCACATAACCTCGAGTTAACGTTCAAGAATAATCTTTCTCTTCCCCTTAATTCCTTACTTCAATTAATCTAATCCATAATCTCCCTGGACCAAAATCTTTCCGGCCCAAAATTTGCTTCTTCCTTCACCACTTCCTACCCGAACTCAAGGGTACGCACTCGAGTCTTATCTCGAGCCAAACACCATTGTTCTTGAGTTCTTCTTCGAAAGCCTCATCCGACCCAGCAACGAGACCACAACCCAAAAATATATCGTACACGCGTGTACGTGCACACGACATCAGTGCCATCCCGACCAACTCCGACGCCATCCCATGATGCCGTTGATTACCCCAATCCAACCAACTACCCAGTTTCCTCACTAACCACCCTGATTTGAATTCAAGCAAATTCAACATCCTACAGAAAGCACCGTGTCACCGTAATCCTCCAAGTTCACCACCTCAGATCATCAGAAAAATATGATACTACGATCAAGCCTTCGCCTCGCCTCCATCTTCCCTTATCCCCCACCTTCGATTCACCCCGTTGCTAGCACGACGACATGATCGCCCCGCGAACAACCCAGACCAAAAACTGAGACTAAACCCTAAACCACACCGTCGCGCCTCCGCAGTGACTTTGGAACCTTCTGACCATTTTAGCTAAGCTCTCCTACCTTCTCTCCGCCTCCAGTAGGAACCCCGCCTTACTCCGATACACCCCATCACCAGAAAAAGGCAGAAACCCAAAAACGATCATCTCTCAAATTCCCCTGAATTGCTACTTAAAAATCATGTTTTGATTTTTAAAATTCCTAGTTTTTGATGACGAAACCAATTATATAATTGGAACAAGCAATCATTAAAAACAAAATTTTGATATGTTTTAAGTCCACTGTTCTTCCTCCTCTTTATTTAAAAACTAGTTCAAACTGAACTTGAAATTATTTTTAAAATTTATAACTTGTTACAACTAACAAATTTTGTTTACAACTTGAAGACTAAAGTGATTCAAGGAAAAAAAATTTAAAAGCCTGAACACTAAAGCAGAGCCAACAGTCTTGTGTAAAATCATGCACATTCTTTTGTTCATATATATATTTACATACAATTCACATCAGTTATTGCATCTAACTTCAAAAGGGTTATCTCATGCATCCAGATTTAAGATAGAATAAGGTTTAGTTTACTCACAGTTTTAAAAGCAGAGAACATGCTCCCTGATTTCCAGTTTTGATTGAAGACCTGAAAATGCTTCTTGAATTTGATAATATGAAAAAATAGTTTGATCTTTGAATTATGTTTTGTAGTTGATCAGGCCTATGATTTTCTTCTGGAAATGATGATCTAAAACCGAGGCTTTGTTTTGGATTCTTTTTTTTTACCTGGCTGAACTGTTTTAATTTCCCAGGTTGAAAACTGAAGCTTTGAATTTCAGTTTTTAATTTATTGTTTAGACCATGGTTGATAATGAGATTGATACAGATTTGATCTGGTTTATATTTTTTTTCTTCAGCATTTGAACTAATTAAAGAGAGTACATAGATATATACAAACTAAGATTATTTTCTTAGATAATTTTTAAAAGAAAGTACATTAAATCCTATTATTTAATTCTTATTTAAAATCTAAGTCATAATAAAATAAATATACATAGATATTATTCTTTAATGGTTGAAAAATAGAGTTTGCTTAAATAGCCTTTGAGAATTATCTTGTTGAACTCAAAACAACAGTTCCTAATCATAATATAAATATACACACACACACACACATACACATGTACACTTGAAAATTTCAGTATTATAAAGTTTACATATGTCTATTTTCATATTTATAATTCACCATAAGGTTTATCACCTAAAGAAAATTATTTATTATAGTTTAAATCCATTTATATATATCCAAATATTTTAAAATTATCAGAATTTTATCTGCTTAACTGAATAAAACCAGCTAATTATCCAATTATCAGATGTTTCAAAAATCTCGGTTATCACATTCCTTCCCCCTTTGAATCTTTTCGTCCCCGAAAAGGAACGAGCCAGAATTATTAAAATGATTATCATCAGAAAAAATCATTCTTTTGATCATTTAAAAAACCTTTAAAATCTACATAATATTATAAAATAGTTTTTATAAAAAATACTTTTTATAACTCGATGTTTCAACAAGTCCGTCCTCGTTCTCATAGAAATTCGGTCATACATTGATCAGGCGTAAAACTGAAAATCTATAAGTACTTGGTAAAACCGTTTTCAACACCCAGCGAAAATACTTGGAAAATAATTTTACTAAAAATATAGAAAACCATTTTGAAAATAGAGGAAATTTCTTTGGTGAGAATGCTTTAGAAATAATCACCCTCATCCATGGTCGCATTTACATTCTAGGTTACGTTGCCATCGCAGCCAAAGTCTATATAACTGTAGGCACTACATGCCTCTCGATTACGCCATTGAACCCACAAAAGATCGCATTTACATTCCAGGGTTACGTTGCCATCACAGTAGAACTCCATGTAACTGTAGGCATCAAAGCCCTCCATTTTCAGTGCCAAAAATGAAACTTCTCCACTCCCACATAGGTCGCAGCCTATCGATGTAAAATCAAACGTAGACTATTGGATCTCAACGGCACACACGACTTTTACTAGTCATCATAGGTCACAGTCTACCGATATAAAATCAAACGTAGACTATTAGCTCTCAGCGGCACACACGACTTTTGCTATGTCACCATAGGTCGCAATCTACCGATATAAAATCAAACATAGACTGTTGGCTCTCAGCGGCACACACGACTTTCGCTATGGTCTGCAGTAGATCGCAGTGACATCGAGTTACACTATCGTCACAGCATAACCCAAATGCCTCTATAGGCATCAGCGCCCTCGACTTTCGCTACACGCTACACAAAATCCTCAGAAACTAGTTTTGTCCGGACTCCTCATAGGATCAACTTTAGAACCTCCCCCTTTTGAGGCTAAGGTAGCACCAACCTATCGTACTCCTGAGAAGTTCATTCTAAGGGAGTGCCTTTTTCTCCAGAGCCATTTTCAAAACACTTTATACTTGTTATCCCATTTTTTGGTCAAAACTAGGATATCCATGTTGTGTACGTTTCCACCACGACCGGAGCAAAAAGAAGCAAGCAAGCATACATAAGTCAAGGGTTTCACTCAAAGTTCACATATAAAAGTTCATTCGGCGCTCCAAAACTCAAGCCCATTCGACGTCTACAACATATGGTTCATTCGGTAATCATCACCAGAGTCATTCGGCATATCTAGAATAAGGCTTCATTCGGCAGCGTCATCCGACATTCCCAGTGCCAAAGTACATTCGGTATTCATTCATTCGGCAGTATGAAGCAGAGCCTCATTCGGCATTTAGAGTTCCGGATCTCATTCGGCCAAACATGCCTCCAAACTCACCACCGAACCAAGCTCCACCGGTCCACTCCTTTCCTACCACCGAACCATCCCCTACCTATCACTACCGAGCCATGCTATCACCGGACCAAAACTCTCCATCACCGGACCAAAACTCCACCGGCCCAACCTTCTCCAACTACGACTGAACCAAGCTTCGCCGAACCAGAACGCTACCAGGCCAGATTGCTTCAGCCCGGGCCCACCAGCAGCTATATACATCCAAGACCCCTGCCCCCTACCTCACTCTATAAATAAAGGGGCAGGGGTACAACAATGACAGACAAGTTTGAGAGCTCTAGCCTGGAAGGAACTCTCAAACAACTTTAGATACTTGTAATCAAAGCTTTGTACTTGTAATCTAAAGAAAAAAGGAGAATAACATATAAAGTGGACGTAGGCACGTTCTGGCCGAACCACTATAAATCTGTGTGTCTTTTACAGTTTAGTCCCTGCTTTTTATATATTTGCATAAATCACCCAAATCACTAAATACAACATAAAATCAACCAACTCATACGACTTTGGGTGTTTGCGGCCATTTTTTACGCAAACATTTTGGTGCTTTCACTGAGAACAACCAGCTCCCGCTACATCGGATAGAAGTTGAATTTGAAAATCTAAGAGTTCAGATCTAAGAGTTATGACGAGACAAACAAGTAGAAGGCAAAGGCCAGAGAGAAGTGAACACCAAGGAAGTCAAGAGGCTTCCTCAGGAGGGAATCAAGCGTCAATCTTCATCACTAGGGATGAGATGGAGGCCATGATGAGAAGACAAGAAGAGATGATCCAGAACTTACTTCAACAAATTGGGCAAATTGGAGCACAAATCCAAGGAGCAACTGGGGTTCAGAACGGGGCAGGACCATCTGGCGCAGCACCAGAGCTAGGGGGCACTCACGCAGAGCATGTTGATCCGACCCCGGGAAGTGAGATGGGGGCATCCGAACCACCTGGTAGCAATAGAGGAATGAACGTTCAGCCAAGGAGGCATACACATGAAAACTCCCGCGGACTTGGGGGGCAGGTCGAAGACAGTGAACGAGAACTACAGCTTGGAGACAATGACAGATTAGCAGAGATGGTTAGAAGAGCTATGAGAGGCGGTTTAGTAAACAGAACTTGGAAGATGTAAACAGGAGTCCTTTTTCTTCTGCGATTAGGATGGCTAGGAACCCACCAGAATTCAAGATACCATCATTGGACATGTACAACGGGAAAACGGACCCCACGGTCCATCTAACGAAGTATATGAGACACATGGAAGTGCTGGGGGCATCAGAGGAGGTTATGGCCCGGTGCTTTCCACTGTATTTGACGGACATTGCAGCGTTATGGTTTAGGCAACTGGAGAGCGGCTCCATAGGAACATGGGCAGATTTAACTGAGAGATTCATGAGGCAATTCAGGGTTCATATTGCGAGACCCAAGAATGTGATGACTTTGGCAACCTTGAAACAGAAAACTGGAGAGACTTTGAGGAGCTTTCTAACGCGATTTAATGCGACGGCAGCACCAGTGGATCGACCAGATCCATCTATGGTCATGATGGCGGCTGTATCTGGAATAGCTGGTAATACAGAGTTCAAGAATTCATTAACCAAGGACCCGCCTATGAATCTGGGAGAGTTCTATCATGAGGCTGAAAAGTTTCTGCGTTTGGAAGATGCTAGTGCAGAAAGAGAGGAAGAAGATGACGTTTACGTAATCAAGAGCGGAAACCCACCTGGAAAGGGTGCGGAGACTAGCAAAGGAAAAAGAAAGGCTGAGGATAATGATGACAGGACAAAGTGGCTACGAAGAGAACCACGCTTCACCACCTATTCAGAGCTGAATGAGAGTTTGGAACGGATCTATCAGGATACCAAGGGGCAGGTTCCGTATCATAGACCAATGCGAAGGGATCCAACCTCTGACGAAAGAAAATCAGATAAGTTTTGTGTATTTCATGAATTGAATGGTCATAACACTAATGATTGTAGGCATTTGAAGGACGAGGTAGAAGGGCATATCAGGAACGGTATGCTCCTTCAGTATGTGAGGATGCGAACTCCAGCGGTGGAGCCAGAGCGACCGCCCTCTACGTCAGCTAGAGGTGACCCTGGATCAAGACACCATTTGATTATCCATTGATTGCTTGATTAAAATAACAATGAACAGGTCGTAAGCTTCCACTAACGCAATTAAATCGTTTACACATGTACGAGATCGCGAACGATCTCCAGGCATGCTCTGAATGATCATTGACTGCTTCGGAGTGGGAACTTACACTTTGACATCCTTGCTTTGCTTTTGTTTCGATTTGAACATTTGAATTCTTCCTGTTTGGACATTTCTGCTGTAAGGTACCATTGCTTTAACATTTACAATTCTATGAAAAAATTATTTACTTGTATGCCCGTTGGATCGCGAACGGTCCACGAGCACCTATTGCATGGCAACGAACTGCCGAAGTCTTTGATTCGAAAAATTCCCCCAAACAATGACTCCAACACTGATAATATTAAGTCCCCCCCGGGCACACTCATTCGCCTCGAACGGCACCCGACTTCGAACAGTCACAATTCGCCTCGAACGGCACTCGACTTCGAACAGTCACAATTCGCCTCGAACGGCACCCGACTTCGAACAGTCACAACTCGCCTCGAACGGCACCCGACCGCGAACGGTCACAAACTCGCCTCGAACGGCACAACTCGCCTCGAACGGCACAACTCACCTTACCTCAAATGGCTCGATCGCGAACGGTCGTCATTTGAGGTCCGCCACCTGATCACTGACTGTTACGCCTTACCTCAAATGGCTTGATCGCGTACGGTCGTCATTTGAGGACCACCACTTGACCGCGCACTGTCGCACTTTACCTCGAATGACTCGATCACGAACGATCGTCATTTGAAGTTAAGCGCTTGACCTTGAACGGTCCCCACTCGACCGCGCACTGTCGCACTTTACCTCGAATGACTCGATCCTGAACGGTCGTCATTTGAAGTAAAGCGCTTGACCTTGAACGGTCACATTTCACTGCAGATGACTCGATCTCGAACGATCGACGCACGGATTTATGCGCTTGACCGCGCACGGTCGCACTTCACCTCAAATGACTTGATCACGAACGATCGTCATTTGAAGTTAGGCGCTTGACCATGAACGACCGCGCTTCATCCCAAATAGCTCGATCCCGAACGGTCGTCATTTGGGGCCATATAAAATATCAAGCTCTTTACAGGTTGTCAACAGGATACGAACATCCAGCTCATGGCATTACAAAACACGTCTTCCTACCGCAAGGCATATTTTGGGGGGCAAAGTGTTATCCCATTTTTTGGTCAAAACTAGGATATCCATGTTGTGTACGTTTCCACCACGACTGGAGCAAAAAGAAGCAAGCAAGCATACATAAGTCAAGGGTTTCACTCAAAGTTCACATATAAAAGTTCATTCGGCGCTCCAACACTCAAGCCCATTCGGCGTCTACAACATATGGTTCATTCGGTAATCATCACCAAAGTCGTTCGGCATATCTAGAATAAGGCTTCATTCGGCAGCGTCATCCGGCATTCCCAGTGCCAAAGTACATTCGGTATTCATTCATTCGGCAGTATGAAGCAGAGCCTCATTCGGCATTTAGAGTTCCGGATCTCATTCGGCCAAACATGCCTCCAAACTCACCACCGAACCAAGCTCCACCGGTCCACTCCTTTCCTACCATCGAACCATCCCCTACCTATCACTACCGAGCCATGCTATCACCGGACCAAAACTCTCCATCACCGGACCAAAACTCCACCGGCCCAACCTTCTCCAACTACGACCGAACCAAGCTTCGCCGAACCAGAACGCTACCAGGCCAGATTGCTTCAGCCCGGGCCCACCAGCAGCTATATACATCCAAGACCCCTGCCCCCTACCTCACTCTATAAATAGAGGGGCAGGGGTACAACAATGGCAGACAAGTTTGAGAGCTCAAGCCTGGAAGGAACTCTCAAACAACTTTAGATACTTGTAATCAAAGCTTTGTACTTGTAATCTATAGAAAAAAGGAGAATAACATATAAAGTGGACGTAGGCACGTTCTGGCCGAACCACTATAAATCTATGTGTCTTTTACAGGTTAGTCCCTGCTTTTTATATATTTGCATAAATCACCCAAATCACTAAATACAACATAAAATCAACCAACTCATACGACTTTGGGTGTTTGCGGCCATTTTTTACGCAAACAATACTATACACATATAGTATCTTCCAAATCATACACCTAGTATGAATCCCATATAAATCTCTTCTCTCAAAATCGATAATTCTCAACTAGGCTTTCCAAATCTCTAAAATTGATTTTTCTTCAAAAAAAAGCCTTTCCATAATCCATAGGTTCCAAAAACCTTTTCCCAAAATCCTTATAAGATCCTTTATATGTATAGATATATTTAATTTAAAAAAAAACTTTGGATCATTTCAAACTTGTATAAAACTCCTTTTACACTTCAAATACTTTCAAAACCCTTTTCTTCCTGCAATAGATTCAACAAGGGGAGATTAATCTTATATAACAAAGATATATAACTTTGTTTATTCCAAATCAAATATTCAAATTTGATTACTCTACAAAGTCACCTACCAAATTATTTACTTCCATAAAGTAAATTTCTACCATAGAAATATCCAATTTCCACTTTACTTCATTGTATATTTCACAAAATATACTTTTCATTTCAAAAATCATTTCACACTTCTTATCCACAAATTCTCAATATCAATTGCATTCAAACCCGTACGATGTACACATATCATCCGTATACTACACTAATCTAATCGCTCACTCGATCACATAATTTCACTACCGAACTATTATCGTCCACCCGACTTCCTAGTGCAGACTCAGATCTGGTTTCTTGATCAGAAACCGTCATTCTCCTTACATAGCCATAACTATGATAGAGAGTATCCAGAACCAATCAACAATCCATATCCATATTCGCCGTCGAAAATCAAGTGAAAAAAATCCCAACTCGAATCGATATATTATCTCGAAATTCTGTGCTCGAATCTGGATCAAATCACTATGCGAATAGAATAATATAAGTACATCCTACGTATTTATCTTTATTAGTTATTAGCCAAATCAATCTCCTTTTCTATTCACATTTCCTTTAATTCTATTCACTTGTCCACAATTTCTTCAATCCCATATGGATTATTACTTTAATTATAAACAGTTTGAACTTTGTCCCGCTTAACTTTAAAAAATAGCTTGAAAAGTTTATAATAGATAAGTAGTTGAAAAATAATTATTAGTTTGTAAAATATCTGTAAAATAGGTAAATAATTGTAAAATAGTTGGAAGATAGTTAGTAAAATAGTAATTAGTCATAAAGTAGTTGAAAAATTGTTAAATAGTTCCAAAAATAATTGTAAAATAAGTACAAGATAATTTGGATTAAAAAGAAAGGTTGTATATAGTAAATAGCTTAGAAAATTGATTTAAAATAGTTTATATTAATATAATTTATTTTGAAAATAGTCCAAAGCCAAACTGTTCAATTTCCAACTTCCATTCCCAACAATTCAATTTAAATTTCCACTTTCATTTAAATTGACTCAATTCCTATTTAAATAACTTCAATTTCATTTCAAAACAATCCAATTCAATTTTCCATTTGAATTTTTAAACTTATACATCTTCAATCACAATTTTAAGTAATTCAAATCAAATTCAATATGAACTAATTCAATCCAAATCTCAACTTTAAACCATCTCGAATTATAAATTCGAGTTAAATTTTAAAGGTTGATTTAATCCTTTAAATCAAATCAACTTATATCTTTAAACTATTTAATTCTGAATCCAAATTCCATTTTTAACCTATTTCAAAGTTAAAATAATAATAATCCAAATCCTTTTTAAGCAACTAAATCTTTAAAATTCAATTCGTCACCAAATTTCAATTTTGAAACCAAACCTTTGAAGTTTTATCTTAAACATTCAAATCTTAAGTCCAAAATGATTCCATTTTATCTTAATAATGGATATATTACCATACCCCTTTCTTCATTTATTTAAACAAATCCAATTTCAGCTTAAATATTATTAATAACAACAGGATAGTATCATTCAAATTATTTTAAAACATCCATCCATTTCCAATTTTCAGATCTCAAACCCATTTTGAGATCACACAAATTCCCAATTCAAATTAACCATTTAACTTCCCAAGTTAAATCCAAATTTCATCTTGAAATTTCCAATTCAGGTTGCTTGTAACTTATTTAACTTTCCCAAAGTTAAATTCAATTTACTTAATCCAGTCAAATTTACACAATTTGAGTTCTCATTCAAATTTTAAACTTCAGATTAATAACCTTCCCACTTATGTTTAAAAACTTACTTCGCTTTGGGTTTCACATCACATTCCAAGGAAAATTCAAAACTCAACCTTAGAGTTTATTTCAAATATACATATTTATTTTCCTTTACATAGCAAGTTATCATTAAATTTTAAACCACCTTTGGTTTTTAATTCAAAACAAATGTCTTTAAATTTTCAAATAACTCTTGTTTGAATCAAGCTCTTTTATGCAAATAATATTATTTATTATCCTTTATCACTTTGAAACAATTTTCAAATTTATGGACCTAGATTTAAATCTTCACGATTTAGATCATCTTTAGTTCCAATTTATAAGTCATACTTACCCAAATGTTTTACTTTCTCAAAACATTTCATTTTGCTTACTCATTAACACACATTTCATTATTAAACACAACAATCATTTGTGATAATAACCAAGATTATCATATCTGGAAACCAATTTATTATTATCTTATTCTAAAACACTTCTCCAAATTCAAGATTTTAATTTCAGTATGAATCCATTTCAAACTTGTCTTTATTTAATTTCAATTTGGTTGTATTTCTATTACCACTTAATTTAATTCCAATAATTTAACAACCATTTATCTTAATATTTATTAGAAAGAAATATTGCTTATATATCAAAATATATTCTTATATAAAATCTTTATATAAGAAAATAACAAGTACCTCTATATATATATATATATATATATATATATATATATATCACACACTCAACTCATTCTAGGGTACCATTGACCCTATCCTTAATGAGTAATCCCACCAGAGCCAAGGTTCTCGCTTAACCTTCTCTAATACCAAAATGTAACAACCCAGAAATTTCGATCTAGAAAATTCCAGAAGTTAGGAAAAAGAAGAAAAGGGATAGAAGAAGAAGAAGAAAAACATAAACTCCAAACACAGATTCTCACATTCGCAGCGGATCAAAATACAATATCAAATAAAATAACATTTATACAAGAAATTCTGTACTAGTTAATTTATATTAATACATTAGAGGTACAACATTTACACAGAATCTGGATAGTTAATATCACATCTCCCAAATATATCACACCGGAATACTCTCTATACGTTTCTGCCATCCGGCTCGTCTCCTGAGCTCCAGAACGTCCTTACCTGAAAATCTGTAAAACTCGGTCTGACCCGAGCATTATATCAAAGTAACACCCGAGTCAGGTTGGAAACCAGCATGAGTAAACTCATCTATCAAGAAATTACCAATACAATATACTTATTTAAAACCTGGGGTAACTCGTATCAATTTACAAATTCACAATTTGTTATTGACATCACTTATTTTACATATTAATTTCTAAGTATCAAAACTTAGATTAAATGGTCCAGTTCGCTTAAATCATTCCATTCCAGCTTATTGACTTCACATATCAATCTATAAAGAATCGAAGTGGTTTCGGGTATTTACTAATTCCCGACTCTGGTCTCTTCGAATCCAATGTCATCCAAACCCAAGTTATACATTTAAATTCAATCCAACTTTAATTACTGGACAACACATTTTCACAGCAATTCATCACGATAGATGACCATACTATCACTGTCTACCCAAACATATCATATAAGAAAACATTTCATATCATAATTATCAACCAATTCAAGGCATTTAATCATTAATCACTCATTCATAATCAAGATTGATCACTTCCAAAATTAATTCAATTTATCTCTAACTAAATTAATTTCTAATCTTTAATCACTTAGATTACCTGTACCCAACATTAATTAATTACAAACCAATTAATTAATCATCTTCAATTTTTTTATCTAAAATTAATCACCCTTGACTAATTATCCTTTAATTACAATGAGTAATTAACCCTTAATTTATTACACAAATTAATAAATCTTCACCCATTCACATTAATCTCAATGGTCCTTAATTAATTACTCAAATTAATTATTCTTTAATTAAAATTATCCTTTGATTAATCATATTTATTAATTTATGAACCCTTAATAAATTTCCTTAATTAATTAATCAACCCCTTTATTTAATCACACTAAGTAATTAAAACCTTAATTACTTCCCTTAAGTGATTATCAAGTAATTATCCTATTATCCCATTGATTAATTTTCCTCAATTAATTAACCTTAATCATCAATTAATTTAACCTTTAGTTTTGATTAAATTAATTAACCCTCAACAGATTAGTCCTTAATCATTCAAGGTTTTAATTAACCTTAAGATAAACCATTTATCTTTATTTAATCCCTTAATTATCATATTAAAACATTTATCTTCATAATTAACTTACTTAATTAAATCATTTAATTTAAGTTTAAAATATATTAAGCATTTAACAAATTTAAGTTAACAAATCATATAACCTTTTTAACCAAATAATTTTAAAACATTTACCTTTAAAATTAAATCTTTGAACTTGATTAAAACCTTGTTCAATAAATTAAATGAGAAACTTGGTTTAATAACCTACTTGAAAACCTGTACATCTCATTTTTGTTTGATAAACTTAGTCTACTCCCTTATTAAACTTGTTAATCAAATCACCTTATTTTAACTTAAAAAATTACAATTGAAACCCGAGCGCAAACCCACATAACCCCGAGTTAACGTTCAAGCAAAATCTTTCTCTTCCCCTTAATTCTTTACTTCAGTTAATCTAATCTATAATCTTCCTGTCCCAAAATCTTTCCTGCCCAAAATTTGCTTCTTCCTTCACCACTTCCTACCCGAACTCAAGGGTACGCACTCGAGTCTTATCTCGAGCCAAACTCCATCTTTCTCGAGTTCTTCTTCGAAAGCCTCATCTAACCCAGCAATGAGACCACAACCCAAAAACATATCGTCCACGCGTGTATGTGCAGACGGCATCGGTGTCGTCCTGACCAACTCCGACGCCATCCCAAGCTGCCGTTGATTACCCCAATCCAACCAACTACCCAGTTTCCTCACTAACCACCCTGATTTGAATTCAAGCAAATTCAACATCCTACAGAAAGCACCATGTCACCGTAATCCTCCAAGTTCACCACCTCCGATCATCAGAAAAATATGATACTATGATCAAGCCTTCGCCTTGCCTCCATCTTCCCTTTCTCCCACCTCCGGTTCACCCTGTTGCTAGCACGACGACGAGATCGCCCTGCGAACAACCTTGACCAAAAACTGAGACTAAACCCTAAAACCACACCGCCGCGCCTCCATAGTGAATTTGGAACCTTCTGACCATTTTTGCCAAGCTCTTCTACCTTCTCTCCACCTCAAGTAGGAACCCCGCCTTCTCCGATACACCCCATCACCAGAAAAAGGCAGAAAACCAAAAACGATCATCTCTCAAATTCCCCTGAATTGCTACCTTAAAAATCATGTTTTGATTTTTAAAAATCCTAGTTTTTGATGACGAAACCAATTATTTAACTAGAACAAGCAATCATTATAAACAAAATTTTGATATGTTTTAAGTCCACTGTTCTTCCTCCTTTTTATATAAAAACTAGTTCAAAGTGAACTTGAAATTATTTTTAAAATTTATAACTTGTTACAAGTAACAAATTTTGTTTACAACTTGAAGACTAAAGTGATTCAGGGAATTTTTTTTTAAAGCCTGAACACTAAAGCAGAGCCAACAATCTTGTGTAAAATCATGCACATTCTTTTGTTCAGATATATATTTACATACAATTCACATTAGATAAACAATTATTGCATCCAACTTCAAAAGGATTATCTCATGCATCCAGATTTAATATAGAATAAGGTTTAGTTTACTCACAGTTTTAAAAGCAGAGAACATGCTCCCTGATTTCCTATTTTGATTGAAGACCTGAAAATGCTTCTTGAATATGATAATCTGAAAAAATAGTTTGATCTTTGAGTTTTATTTTGTAGTTGATGAGGTCTATGCTTTTCTTCTGGAAATGATGATCCAAAACTGAGGCTTTCGTTTGGATTCTTCCTATGCTTTTCTTCTGGAAATGATGATCTAAAACTGAGGCTCTGGTTTGGATTATTCTTTTTATTTATTTATTTATTTATTTATTTACCTGGCTGAACTGTCTTGATTTCCCATTTTGAAAAACGAAGCTTTGAATTTTAGTTTTTAATCTATTGTTTAGAACATGGTTGATAATGAGATCGATACATATTGTGATCTGGTTCATATTTTTCTTCTTCAGCATTTCAACTGATTAAAGAGAGTGAGAGGTATGATAATGTTTACATTATCTTTTCTTAATTATTTTGAAAAACAAAAAGATATAATAGACACTTGTTAAAATGTTAAGACATAATAGAGTTTACTTAAATAGCCTTTGAGAATCATCATGTTGAACTCAAAACAACAGTTCTTAATAATAATAATATATATATATACATACACTTAAAAATTTCAATATCATTAAGTTTGCATATGTCTATTTTCATATTTATAATTCACCATATGGTTTATCACTTAAAGAAAATTATTTATTATAGTTTAAATCCATTTATATATATATATATATATCCAGATATTTTAAAATTATTAGAATTTTATCTGCTTAACTGAATAAAACCAGTTAATTATCCAATTGTCATATGTTTCAAAAATCTGGGTTATCACAAAAAATGCTAAAAAAGAAATATGTTTTGTGCCTGGCTTTACATTGTTCTTCGTAACTACACAGAAGTGTCACGAAACTTGTAGTAACTTCAATAATGTTACTAACCTAGTTGTCCGACTCCAGAAAATATCTGTTTCCTTAAAACAATATTGCCCCCTTTATATGCACAGGAGGATACGAGTAATTTATCTCCCAGGTTGAAACGGACCAGCCCCGATATGTTGTGGGTGCAGGCGAAGCGACGACGAATGGAAGGAATCATAGAACTGAGAACAGAGTTCTGGGAAGAGGAATAGAATGAAGAAGAAGTATTTTCGAGTGAGTAATCTCATTCTGCAGGCCCCTATATATAGGCTGGAGGAGGTTCATATTCGGAGCGGTCGTGACTGCTGGAAAGGTTGCGACCCTTTAATCGGCAGACGCATGCACACAGGCGCAACATTCTAATTTTGAAGTTTAAAATTAGCTGTTTCAGCGTAGTAGGCCCAAGTGCAGACGGAGGCCCATCTAATCACGAGACCCCAAGAGCCCCAACGCGCAAGGCCCAATCTTTGACATTTTAATATTAATATGAATATTAATATGAAGGCCCAAAACTCACATCTCAAGTCTTCATGTCTCCTTCTTCTTTTCTTTTGATTTAGTATATTGGGTTGTAGTATATATGGTAGTATTGAAACAGATATTCCACTATGTGGGACTTTGTTTCAATACACACAATACCTTCTTCCCTAACCACTTCCTCATAGATTTTTTCTAATAATCCCCCACATGAGTGTGTAGTAGTTCATAGTTTCACGAGACATTTATCGGATTGGTTTAAAAGTAGCACATGTGCCTTGAAATTTCCTAGTGATTACCTATTTGAATTACGGATGAATCAGTAGACTTAGAATGTCCTTGAACTGTAAGCATTTTGTGTAATTCTAAAATAGATATGACATAATAAATGTTTCTTATAATCCTTCGTTCTCTATTTGTGTTCATTTCTGCCTTGAACACCTGCCTGGTCTCATAAGTGCTTAGAGAATTTGGCCTTATAATTCTCTTTGAAGCGGCATCTTCATACTTACGTAGGTGATTCTATAAGGGGTATTCGTAATTTCTCAAGTACAGACATCATTAAAAGTATCAATACTTATCCTATTTTCCATCAAATAATGCACTAACTTTATCATAGGAATGGTTTGTGTGTAACAGTGCCGTCAAGTTTCTCTTAAACTTAGTTGTCCCTTTGAACCTAGATCTTGAGATCTCCAGTCAACTAGGTGGGGTTTCCATTAAAAAAAAACTTTTATTTTATGGGTCTCAACCCCATTCCATCGATAAGGTTTGAACTTTCTCTCTTGGCAAGCCTTTTGTTAGTGGATCTGCTATGTTATCTTTAGACCTTATGTAGTCTATAGTGATAACTTCATTAGAGAGAAGTTGTCTTATTGTTTTATGTCTGCGACGAATATGCTTAGATTTATCATTGTATAGTGTACTATTAGCTCTTCCAATTGCTAATTGACTATCAAAATGTATACATACTGGAGGTACAGGTTTTCTCTAATTTGTAATATCTTTCAAGAAACTTCAAAGCCAGTCTACTTCTTCTACAGTCTTATCTAGTGCAATAAACTCTAATTCCATCATCGATCTAGCTATACAAGTTTGTTTGGATGATTTCCATGATATTGCTCCATTTCCTAATGTGAACACATATCTACTTGTAGACTTTGTATCTTGTGATCCAGTTATCCAATTGGCATCACTGTATCCTTCCACTGTTGAAGGATAGTTTGTATAGTGTAGACCATAGTTCTGCATATAATTTAGGTATCCTAGAACTCTGATTAATGCTTTCCAATGATGTTTACCAGGATTATTGGTAAATCTACTTAGCTTACTTACAGCGTATGCGATATCTGGCCTAGTGCAGTTCATAACATACATGATACTTCCTAGGATACGAGAGTATTCAAGCTGGTAGATACCATCACCAATGTTCTTTACCCAATTTTGGTTCATATCCACTGGTGATTTTGCAATAGTTATATTATATTGCTTGAATTTTTCAAGCATCTTATTAATGTAATATGATTGGGATAATGCATATCATGGTGTTCTCAAAATTTTGACACCCAACATCAAATCAGCCAGTCCTAAGTCTTTCATATCGAAATTAGAGGATAACATATTATTTGTAGATGTTATTATGGCCTTGTTATTGCCTAGGATTAGTAAATCATCAATATAAAGACAAACAATGACATATCCAGCATGTGTGTGTTTTATGTAGACACATTTATCTGATTCATTTATTGTGAATCCATTTGATAACATGGTTTCATCAAATTTCTCATGCCATTGTTTTGGAGCTTGTTTAAGACCATAAAGCGACTTTACTAGTTTGCATACTTTATTCTCATTTCCAGAGCTAAGAAATCCTTCAGGTCTCTAGTTAACCATTCAAAAATGCAGTTTTTACATCCATTTGATGAATTTCTAACTCAAGTATGGATGAGATTGCAATAAGCATCTGAATTTATGTTATCCTTGTCACTGGTGAATATGTATCAAAATAGTCTAGGTCTTCCTTTTGTCTGAATCCTTGGACTACAAGATGAGCTTTGTACTTGTCTATTGAACCATCGGGTTTCAATTTCTTTTTAAATATCCATTTATTACCTGAGGTCCTGCATCCTTGAGGTAAATCAACTAACATGCAGGTATGGTTAGCCATAATGGATTTAATTTCATTGTTAATAGCCTCTTTCTAGTAAGGGACATCGCTGGAGGACATAGCTTGTTTGTATGTCAATGGATCATCTCCCAACATAAAAGTGTAGAAGTCTGGTCCAAAGGTCCTAGAGGTCCTTGACCTTTTGCTCCTCAAGTTCCTCCACTTGTTGATCAGCACTAGTTTGCTGAAGTTTATTTTGTTCAGTATTATCAAGAGAATTAGTAAATACATCTTCTCTTGGTCTCTTTTGAGTATCATTGTCAGTACCCTGTTTTAAAGGGAATATATGTTCGAAAAATCTTGCATTTCTCGACTCGATGATGGTATTTTCATGAATATCATCAATTTCATATTTGTGTACTAGAAATCGATAAGCGGCACTGTTTTGTGCATATCCAATGGATACACAATCCATTGTTTTTGGTCCAATTTTGACCTTCTTTGGTTTAGGTATCTCTACTTTGGCAAGACACCCCAACACTTATAAGTGTTTGTAGGATGCCGGTCTATTTTTCTAAAGTTCGTGAGGAGACTTGGATGTTTTCTTTCATGGTATTTTATTTAAAATATGGTTTGCCGAAAGAATAGCTTCTCCCCAAAAGTTATCCGGCAAGCCAGAACTGATTAATAAAACATTCAACATTTCTTTAAGAATTCTGTTTTTCCGTTTGGCTATAACGTTGGATTGAGGTGAATATGGTGCTGTAGTTTGGTGTATAATGTCATGCTCAACGCAGAATCCCTCAAAAGGAAATTCATATTCTCCTCCTCTATCACTTCTTAAAGCTTTAATTTTTATGTTGAGTTGATTCTCAACTTCTGCTTTATACTGTTTAAACATGTCGAATGCTTCATCTTGCTTCTAAGGAGATACATATAGAAGTACCTGGTACAATCATCAATAAACGTAATGAAATACCTTTTTATACCTCTAGTTTGACACATTTTCAAATCACATACATCAGTGTGTATAAGGTCTAGAGGTTCGAGACTCTAGAGGTTCAATTTCTCGTTCAACATGATGAAACGAGGTTCTTGTCAGTTTTGCTTATGCACAAATTTGACATTTATAGTTGGAGTCTATGTTACATTTTGGTATACATTCTCGATTAATCATTTTTCATAGTGTATCAAAATTCACATGCCCTAATCTAGAATGCCATATGTTAGAAGAGTCAACAATATAAGCAGAAGATTCACTTTTATTCATATCAATGTTTGCTACAACAGTTGTTATATTTTCTTTGAATAAACCATCACATACATATCCTCTTCCTACATACACTTCATTCCTTGATAATACAAACTTATCGGCTACAAAGATTAATTTGGAACCATGCTTGCTAAGCAAGGAAACTGATATCAAATTCTTGCAGATTTCTGAAACGTGAAGAACATCACTCAGAGTAAGCTCTTTTCCAGAAGTTAGTTTCAGCACAACTTTTCCCTTGCCTTCGACCTTTGATGTGGATGAATTGCCCATGAAAAGTTGTTCATCATCAGTTGTAGTTTTATAAGTTGTAAACATCTGCTTATTTGCACATGTGTCGAGTGGCACCTGTGTCTACAAACCATTCCTTTGAATTACCAAAAAGGTTGCATTCTGATATTACTGCACGTAAATCTACATCAGAAATGTCATCTATAACTTCAGCCTTATTTTCTTCTGATTTCTTCTTTTTGGAAGCGCGACATTCGGCCGCTTTATGCCCCTTCTTTCCACAGTTATGGAAAGAACCTTGAAATTTCTTCATTGACTTCTGAGGCGCATTCTCCTGTTTTCTCTTGTTAGATTTGTCTGACTCAACAATGTTTTCTTTCGCAGCCATATTCTGAGCGATCTTTTCTCAGAATTTCTATTATCTTCCTCAATTCGCAGACGAACTATGAGCTCTTCCATTCTCATTTCCTTACGCTTATGCTTGAAGTAATTTTTGAAGTCCTTCCATGATGCAGGAAGTATCTCAATGGTTGTGGCAACCTGAAAAGATCCGCTAAGCGTCATTCCTTCATCTTGCAGTTGACGGATATCAGTTGTAGTTCTTGAGTTTGATTGATCATAGTCTTTGAATCTACCATTTTGAAGTCGAGAAATTTACCAGCGATGAATTTTTTCATGCCTGCATCTTCAGTTTTATACTTTCTATCCAAGGCCGTCCAGAGCTCCTTGGATGTTGCAATAGTACAATAGACATTGTAGAGGCTATTATCCAAACCATTCAGAATATAGTTTTTACGTATAAATTCTGAATTTTTCCAGACATTTTGCGGCCTCCACTTCGATTGCACCGAGTTTGAGTTCGCAAGCTTCAAGAGCATCTTCGGTTAGAAACTTGGCTGCCATTGTCGGAAGCAGAGGCGCCGGCTGAGCGTTATTGTTATTGCTATTTTGATACATCGTCGTCTATAACAATCCATATTGTTTCAAGAATGTTCTTCGTACCTACACAAAAGTGTCACGAATCTTATAGTAACTTCAACAATGTTACTAAACTAGTCGTCCGAGTCCAAAAAATATCTATTTCCTTGAAACAATATTGCCTCCCTTTATATGCACAGGAGGATACGAGCAATTCCCAAGGCCCAATCTTTAACATTTTAATATTAATATGAAGGCTCAAAGCCCACATCTCAAGTCTTCATGTCTCCTTCTTCTTTTCTTTTGATTTATTATATTGGGTTGTAGTATATATGGTAGTATTGAAACAAATATTCCACTATGTGGGACTTTGTTTCAATACACACAATACTTTCTTCCCTAACCACTTTCTCATTCATTTTTTCTAACATACACAACGAGAAGCATGAAAAATTAAGGCAACAACAGATGAGATATGCATTGTAGTTTTGTATGATTGTCCCAGATAATGTGGGATCAACATCTGTGCATTCACTATTGTCAACTTGCCTATATGCCAACTAGATCGAAATGGAAATATAAATTGATTTAAGGATGAGTATTGATTTATGTATAATTCTAACAAAGAACTGCTGAAATTGTAACAGTGGAGTCTTATACACCATTCAACCATCGAAGCTATAATAGCAAATGAAAAGGATGGATAGTCACGAAATAGTGCACTAATTAGTACAGAAATAACTCCCTAAAACAACAACCAAAATCTGGAATCGAACATCACATTATCATGCAAACTAAAAAGTAAAAACTAACGAATATGTGAAGAAAAAATATCAGTTATACGAGCGATTAATTCACGAATTCTGAAACAAAGTCTGGAACCGAAGTTTGGAGCTCAATCTAGCTACTATACTCGATCTAGAACCAAAGCAACGAATTCATAAATTCAAGAAGTTTAGAACCAAAGTTTGGAACCAAAGTAAAGAATTCGATCTGGCCACTATACTCAAATTCACGGATTCTAAAAGCGACGAATTTATGTATCAGCTAAGATAACATGAAATACAAGGAGCATTGGGTTGTTGAGAGCGCACAAACATATTTAGTTTCCCATAAAATAATCATATGTTTAGTTAGTGTACAAACCATTCCATACTGAAGTCTGGAAGCTTTACGATAGAACTCTGGATCAGTTTCTTTTGCTCTCTGATAAGCTTATGTATCACATTCGATGTTCTTTGTGCATTTCTCATAAGCATTGTATAGAGTTTTCCAATTGAAAACTGACCAAGTATGTATCGTTAGTTACTCATCATTATCATATTGATAATTTAAAACATATAGTTTAATATAGTGATTTGCATCCAGTATGCCAAAATTCACCAAATTAGCTACCATTGTACATTATTTTCTAAAACCTTATTTATAAATGGTTAACCGTGAATAATACTTGAAAGTGGATGAGTATAATTTCAACTGAAAGCAGATTATAATGTTGATTACCAACTAATATAAAACTATCCATGGCAAGTTACCATCCCAACCATATGAAGCAGCATCTTTCTCCCACTTTCTGTACATGGCCTCAGCCATTTTTTGAGTGTCGAGCATGTATGCTTTAGACATATCTTGGCCATAGGAACCAAGAAGCTTTCCACTTTTCCTTTTTGCTCTCTTTCATCCATTGTTTTTTTGAAATGCCCTTTAACTCATCGGGATCTTCCAATTTCCTTTTCTTTGCCACTATATGCACGATACTCGATTTGGCTTGTATTTGTAGCTGAAGGAGAGGAGGGTGGAGCGGAAGGAAAGAGGTACTGAAGAGAGCTCATGATGGAGGAAATATACACGTATGGAGAATTTAGATCTAGGTTTTGTTGATTTAGGATTTGGGAAAGTATGGTATTTGGATTTTCTATAAATGTGTAGTTTAGAGTGGAAGGAACTTGAAAAATTTTCAACCCTTGATGAATTGGGTGAATGGAAATATAAATCAGGAGAACTTTTCAGGTATAAACTAGTTTTCAACACTTAATGAAATCATTTCTAAAGGTACGTTCGTGGACAATTTACGCACAGCCGAACGTTCGCGTCACTTTGGATGCGTCGGATGCTAACGTTAATTAGCCACAAGAATACACCATACTTGCAACCAATTGTTATATAGATGGATACAAATTAAAGTTGTGCAACATAAGACTGATTCATAGATAATATATTCATAAATAATATACATAAACTAGTATTTTATTTGTATTTCGAACTACTAGTATAGTAGTATGTCATAAAAATTATCTTTTTTTAGTGCATTTTATTTCATAATTTATAAGTAATACAAATTTATATAATTGTATTAATTAAAAAATAACAAAAATAATTATTTATAACAAAATAACTAAAATGCCTCTTCGAAATGCCCCTTTCATAACTCACGAACACATCCCTTTCATGTCTCTTTCAAATGCCCCTTTCATGTCGTAGAAGAACATATCATAAATGTTTATTATACTCTGTTATTATAAATTATTAATTATGATTCATTAATTATAATAACTTATTATGTAAATTACACATCATTAGGTATATATTATAATTTATACACTATTATTATAAATTGTTAATTATAATTAATTAATCATTAATAAATAATTATATTAAATAATTGTTTATTAATATACTATTTATTAATAAACGTTAATTATGGTGGATTATAAATTATTTACAATGTTTATGAAATAAATGAAAATAAAAGAATAAAAGTAATCATTATCCATAATTTATAAATAATATAAATTCATTCAACTATATTATTTAAGAATGGTTAAAATAAAATAAACTATGATAATAGTTGTTTCAAATTACTATTTATTATAATATTTTCAAAAAATGGCAAACATATCAGTTATTAATTAAATATATTGCTAAATAGTAAATTAATTATTAATTATTAAACAATAATAAATTATTAAATATTAATTGTTAAAATAATAAATTAATTAAATATAAATTGTTAAAATAATAAATTAATTAAATATTAAATGTTAAAAATTAATTATTAAAAGTTAATTATTAATAATTTAATATTAATTATTATATTATGTTTACTAATTATTAAATGTAATAAATAAATATTAAATGTAATTTACAAATTAATAATAACTGTTTGAATAAAAAAATTGCACAAACGCCTATAAGTTTGTGCAGTAGAGATTAAATGAAGAAATGTATATGAAATTGAGGAAATAAACCAGGCACAATCGTTTATATTGGTGCGGCAAAGCAAGGTCTACGTTCACCTTGAAGTTTAATTGCTTATTGTTGATTTGGAGGCAGAGGTTCTTGGGGGTCGGAACAACTCCAACACTTAGAATTTCAGAGTTACAAAACTATATCAAACCCTAGAGCTAGACCCCAAAGGATCCCCAGAAATGAGCCGTACCCCCCCTTTTTATAGAGGTAGGGGCCTAAATCTCGTCTAAAATGTCTCCATACCATTATGCATGAATTTGACCAATTCTCCAAAAATAATAGGTGAAACCTCTGCAAAAGCTAGGGGTCAGTATCAATCCCAAACAGGGAGTCGGTACTACCGATCCCCAAAATATACGTATTTGGCGTCTTCAATCCCTCGCCTCGGACCATCATGTTGTCAGCTTCTTGATTCCATGGTCATTTGTACTTGTTTCAGCTTGTTTTTGAGCCCAAAATATGGAGTTGAAGGAGAATGAAGTTGTAGTTTTAAGTGTCCATGGAGTTTTGTAACGAAACATCTTTCTTACTTCAAAAGACAAGCCATTAATGGTAAAAGAAAAATAAAAAGAGAAGAAACTAAACAACACAAAATCTTACAATGCAACGGAATAATATATATTACTCAACATAATATCTTGCAAAGTCATTTTAAAATTTTACATCAGAGTCATTTTAATATAAATTCTTGCCTAAGGCTGTTATAATAGCCTATCCCTACATAACAAATACAATATACATACAATACAGTGGAAAAAAGGTAATAACTATATACCGATGAAGCCACCTGCTCCAAGCTCCTAAAAAATTATTCTGTTGAAAAACATGAACTTCTTTGCTGCCCATTCAAATTTTAGCACCTAAGAGTTCAGGGAAAAGGAAAATAAATTCCGAGTCAGACATGTATCTGGTGTGAGTAAAGCATAAATCTTTAGCTTTATAAAAAACCTTTAAATCTTAGCCATCTCATAAGACCATGCCACACATAAACACGGACTGGTTTTTGCCTTATGATAACCAAAACATTTGTATATAAAATCCAGTTATATTATAATAATGCCTAGGGGTCAAAATAAAATATGAATATAGATGAAATGCTTGCATCTCACATTTGAACATAGTTGGCCCGAACTAAGTTTGTACAACGCTTATTGGAGAATGGATTCCGTACAATGACTGGGCTATTGGGGTACCACCTGTCATGGAGCATCTCTAGATAAAATAACACCAAAAACCTATCGACCCTGCCAACATAGCCAGCGCACCCTTTGCTAGATGGTACTGTATATGATAACTTCTTATGTTAATAGGCCCTAAAGCATACAAATGAGATATAATATCGACTTTAGATAGGGATGGTCATACCCTAATAGGAGTGACCCACCTATCTCTGATGCATCTCCCATGTTTTAGATATTCTGGGATGATGAGGCTTGAGGCTACATTTTAACATTTATATAACACTTCCCACTTTGAATGCTAACACTGATGTAATGCCAGCATTCGTCCATACAAGTTGCCAAGGAGATGGACAAACCGAAGGCACTACTTCTACTACATCTGTTTTGGAATCATCCTCCGGATTAGTAGCAAGCATCATGTGCACTTCAAAGAGATCCGTCGTCAATTCCATCATCTTCATGATGTCTTCACTTCGAAACGTTTAAGTTGTATCGAAGTGGTTTTCGAATGACATATCTTATCCTGGTCTCTTCAAAATAACATTTGATAATTTTCGGTAAACTCAACCCCGGTTCTTTAGGAAATAAACAGTCAAAGATAAGAGCGAAGGTCAGCTCTTGACCGTTAGTGGACGGATATCCTTATCATTTGTCTAAGAGAACAAAACGAGATTTATATGCACCGTATAGTATCATTATAGATGATCGTGCCATATAACTCATGTGTTTCTCCTAGATATTTTCAAAGTTATGTTTTGGGTCGATATTTGATAGTCGGTTATTTAACTATCAAATAAACAAACAATAACCAATTCCATTTGATATTTATTTATACATAGCAACAACTAAGCCTCAAAATAAATCTTTATTTAATAAATCTCATTTCAAAACATTTTTCTAAAACATTCATATATTTATCTCTCTGGCATAAGTATACTCATAAAGCATTTGCAAATAACTTCTTGCTTCCAAACATTGTTAAAAAGGATTAAACAAATGTTGTTTAAATTGGAGGTAAGGACGACCCAAAACACCATTCCATCGGTGTTAAGTGTGGAATGGATATTCCATATCACCAATTTTAAAGGGTCGGTTTAGAGAAATCAGTCCGATAAACCCTTTTCTATAAATTCTTTTTAGTCCGATCTATTTCATTCATGAGATCTCTTTTAATTAAAATCCAAATCCATTTCAAAAAACCTTCCAACTTCCAAATTCATTTATAAAACCCTTTAATAAATATTCAAAATCATTTATATAAATTGCCTTTATGAATATCCAAACTTTTTATATAAATTTCTCATAAATATCCAACCCTTTTTATAACTCCCTTTATGCATATCAAAATCTTTTTCTAAAACTTCTTTTATAAACACCCCAAATCATTTAAATAACTTCTTTATAAACCTTCCCTGTTTAAACAAATTCTTAAATAACCTTAAATCAAATTGCTTCCTTTAGTAAGCACATCCATTTTAGAAGTCTCCCTTATTTATGAAATCTTCTTTGCTTAAAAACCCAAATCTATTTACCCAAAGCACCTAATAAATTTCCAAATTCCTTTATAAAACTCTTTATAAAAACTTCTTTTTATAACATGGAAAACCATTCCGATTAGTTAAAAGCATCTTTAGTAAAACCATTTGTCGAATCATTCTTTAAAATATCTTGTTCAAAATGTAATAACTTTGGAACTATTTCAAAAAGAAAATGAAATATTTATCTTTACAAAATCAAACGGAGGCTTAGCAAACATAATGGTGTTTTTAATTTGGTTTTACATTTCCAGTTTAACATGGCATCACATAACAATAGGTATATAAGGGATCAACACATAACCATCAATCAACTTACATAAATGTCCAAGTTAATTGTAATAGCAGAATAGTTTTTTGTTCTGCTAATATATGTCATTTAGTTTTTACTAAGCATATGAGGTTATTGAAAGGTAAGTGATACAGAAACCCGTTGATTTTAAATAAATTTGAAAATAATCAGTTTAAAACAAAACTGATTACTTAAACTCAAAGAAATTTTTTAAGTATATTTAAACCCTTGTAAACAAGAGTCAAATTATTATTAAATGGTAAATAAACTCTAATTAAAATTAATTAAACCTTATTAACATAAGTAACTTTAATCAAAGATTAATTAAATAAAACCCATTTTTAAAATAATAATTAATTAATAATTATCTTAAATAAATAATTTAACAATAATTAATTAATCCTTAATTAAAAATTAAATAATATTTAACTTTAATTAAGTAGCAAATTATGATTAACTTAATTTATTAACATTTAAGTATAAATACCATTATTAACAATTGATTAAGCACTGGTTACCTTTATTAATCAATTAATCAATTAAATAATCATTACAAATAAATAATTAACTAATTAAAAATTTGTTATATGCTTACTTTATTAAAGTTAGAAACATTTCCAAAAAGATTTCTATGTGAAAACTAGTTTGGATTAGAAACTTATTAAAAAATTTCGAACTGTGCGTATAGCGACTATCGCTATACGGATCCATAAATTCAAAAAATAGAAACTTTCTTTTTCTAACATTTGAAACTTCCCTTTTGAACTCTTATCCTCTTTGAAATATGAAAATAAACTTTTAAAAACCAAATTAAAGTTAATTTGACAACTTTTCGTTTTGAAAAAAAAAATCAAACTTTCGACAAAAAGCAGAATTCTACATCGCTTTTGGTTAGCGAATCGCTACCTTTGTGTTATGAACCCACATACAACAAATACAACATAGCACCATCATAAACAAGGTGTTACTTCACAATACTAACTTTTCCAATATTCAAGGTATAAGCTTTATCGCTCACTTAAACTTCGGCATAAGCAACCAACACCAAATCAACATATGTCCATACGTACACAACATGTAACATTACTACATACTCAAGAAACATTTTAACTCTTAAATTTTATAACTTCAAAAAGTTAGTAACTTGTGTTTTTAACTTTCACTAAATCAAGGCAAACTTCTATCGAACTTGAATATACTCCTAGCAAACCGCCTTAACTTCGAAATATGGCTTTGTGTGGCCTTAGAGGGACAAGTTTGGCTCAGCCCTGGCTAGTATTAGGCTTGGCCAACTTGATTTTGGGTGGTTTTGTGCTGGCTTTGTTAAGAGAACAGTCTAGGGATTCAAATAGAGTGATTTAAGCTATGTTTTGAAATGTTTTTACTAACTCGTTCTCTTAGGATTTTGGAGATGAAAACCATGGTATACATAAAGATGAGAAGAGGATTTTGACATGAGAATGTAAATGAAAACAAAGAAGAGGATGTAGGAATGAGGGAGGTATATATAGGCTTAGGAATTTTATTAAAATATATAAAGTGGATTTAATTAAATATATACACAAGCATACACCCCATATCTCCCCTCTCCCTTACTTGTACACGTTACCCCTCCCCTTCCCATGCCATGAATCATGCTAGAGCTTCTATGTGTGTACTAAAGATATGGAGATTATTTGTGTGTGTGTATAAGTGTGTTTATTTGTATATAGATGCCTTTTATAACATAATTTTGTCACATCCAAGCTTAGGTATATATAAATATATATAAGTTAATATACATAAGCCTGCTTAATTAATACTAATCCTAACATATATAAATGTGTGCATGTTGCACCAAGTGTGGACAACATTCTCGATGACTTTCGGATGTCGAAAATTCGAAATTTAAAAAAAAAATTCTTTGGTCATATTTTCTATTTTTCTATGAACTATCTATATTGGTAAACAAAATTTTAAAACTATTTTATAATCATAAATAGGTTTATTTGCTAATAAAATCCATTTATTGATTATATAAAATATATTAAAATTGCCTATTTCAAAGTGGCAAAATCCTAGGTCGTTACAAATTTATTTTACCATCATTAATTATTATTTAAAAGAGTTATATTTTAATTATAAAACCTATTAGTTGAATGTCTAAATTTAATTAAATATTCGCAAATCAAGGAGGTGAAATTTTGGGTCGTTACACTCTTCCTCTTAAAAGAATTTCGTCCCCGAAATTGTACCGCAATCCTAACCCAACAAAAACTAAAACTATTCATCAGTCCATATGATGTATATAGATCATTCCTATATAAAATCTGATTTGATCATTCACTCGAACATGTAACTTTACTTCCGAACTAGTATTGCTCGTCCGACTTCCTCGTGCAGACTTTAATCAGGCCTCTTAATTAGAAACCTCTGTTCTCCTTACAGAGCAATAAACAACGATAAACAACTTTTGGTTCAACGTAAAAAAACCTCACCAATGCTCGCCGTTAAAAAACGAGAATAATTCCTTATTTGGAATGGTGTAAAACACCTCCAGTCATACACACGAATCTAGGATCGAGAACTGTGTGAGGAGAAATGATCTTTATACAACCTACTGCTGATCTAACTATTTAACTGCTTTCTGGCCTCCCACCATGCTTCATAACAATCAATTTTCAAATTTATTAACTTATATAATACCCTTCTATATCCTAAGAGTATATAAAATCATCTAATTTTTGACTCTATTTAATTTTGACTATTAGACGTAGGTCAAAATAATTTGGGTCTTGAAACTAAGTCGACTAAATCAACCTTTTTTTTACCCTAATTGGTTTATTAAGTAGCTAAGAAGAGTAGAATGTTGGTATCCAAACTCCGTCCAAGATTCTACTTTTTCATAAACACTTTCCAAGGTTAAAATGTCTATTAGCCGACCTAATAACATCGAAAAATTCTTCACATCCTAGATGTTAAAATTAAAAGACATAGTTTAAACAAACAATGTTTATTAAACCCCTTATTACATTTAACCCAATTAAAACTTCATTTATTTATTTGCCTTCAAAATATCTTTTATTCTGGAACTCTTTCTTTTAAGGGATCCAAGAATAGAATACCCGAGTTTTATTTCAAAACTTTTGGAAAACATACATATAGCCCAAGTAACTCCAAAATGATGTCAAAGGTAATGGGTATTACGAAATAGTACCATGTACCCCTTTAATAAGAAGGGCAATACTCAGGAGAAGTGTTTTCCAACCGAACATATCTCTTACCCATTTTCAGTCATTTCCGAGACACTCGAACTAGTTAATAAAAATATTTCTTCTTTTTCCAAATTTCTTCTCGAAACAACACTACTTATAGACATATAGTTTTTAACAAGATCATTCACTTGCTTTGGATTCACTCGGATTTGAACTTGTTTTGATTTGTACAATGACAAGGAGAACAATTTTCCAAGTGCACTATCCTTTCCGCCTAAGAAAACATTCGACTATCACTTAGAATATTATTCTGATCATCAAAAAACAAATCAAAACTTATTCTCAAACTATCCAAAGAAAACCTTACTCTCAAACTTTATTTTAAAATATCAATATCTTAAAATATGTTTAAGAAAGATTTCTACTATTTTCCAAAATCATTTGGAATTTATCAAAGCCACTGGGATTTAACATTTTTTGAAACACAATTAACAGTTCTGATTTGTAAAATCATCTCACTTAATTCATCTTATAAAGCTATCTAAGGAATTTCTTTTAATAAACACCTTTATTAAAATTAAAAAATTTAACTCTACATATCGTCTAATGCTTTATAGTCAAATTGTGAAACTTAATTCACAAGATGTTCGATTCAATGTTCCCACGAATTCTATCTACCCAACTGATGATGGAAAAATAAAATATACTATTAAATATGACAATAGTCAATGCTCAAAACTGGACGAGCATGACTAGTTAAACCCTAAAGGGTAAAAATTTGAATATTATTAACTCCTGACTCACTCTCCTCATAGATAACTACATAGATTTTGAAAATCATCCATTTTTATATATAGAAAATATATAACTAGGTAAAATTGTTTCATTTATCAAATTTAAAGCAATATTATATCTATATTACATCTATTTAACTTATTCAAGAGTTTAGGAAAGACCTATCGATAACGTTGATCAGGTGCATCGACCAGAATTCTTAAGCCACTCAACAGGTCAAACTACACATCATAAAAAAAATTATTCACTAACAAATACGCACTCGTATATGTGTGTGTGTGTGTGTTACACTCAGACTCATTCTAGGGCACTACTGACCCTACTTATAATCAGTTTACCCCACCAAAGCCTAAGTGTTCGCTTAACCTAAGCTCTAATACCAAATGTAACGAACGTATGCTTTTCAACCATCCGTCAGTGACGATCGATAGGCTTTTCAACCATCCTAGCACCACTGTGGCACACAATGGTATCTCGAATCTGCTTTTACGACCAGCCTCGCAACTGTAAGCACCTAACAAACTAGCCCATCAAGGCCTTATACTACCTCTCTAGATGTGTGGAAATAAGAATCTCTTGCTCGCCACCAAACAGAAAGCGAGAACCCCATATCACGTTAACTTAACCAATGAAAACAGAACCGATCTCGGTCTCTTTGAAACAACATTTGATAGTTTTCGGTAAACAACCTTGGTTTTTTAGGAAATAAATAGTCAAAGATAAGAGCGAAGGTCACGTCCTAACCGTCAATGGATGGATTTCCGTATCATTTGTCCTAGGAGATTGAAACGAGATTTACACGCACAGTACAACATTATTGGAGATGACTATGCTATATAACTCATGTCTTTCCCCAAGATATTTCGAAAGTTACGTTTTGGGTCCATATTTGATAGTCGGTTATTTAACTATTAAATAAACAAACAACAACCAATTCCATTTGAGATTTATTTACCCATAGCAACCAAAGCCTCAAAACAAATATTTATTTAATAAATCTATTTTCAAAATGTTTGTCTAAATCATTCATGTACTTATCTCTCTAACATAAGTCTACTCACAATGCATTTGCAAATAACTTCTCACTTCTATACCTTATCAAAAAGGATTAAGAAAATGTTGTTTAAATTCGAGGTAAAGCAAACCTTAAACACTATTTCCTTGGTGTTAAGTGGGGAACGGATGTTTCATACCACCATTTTTAAAGAGTCAGTTTATAGAAACTCATATCTCAAATGCTTTTTATACTTCTTTCGATAAATCCTTTTTAATCCAATCTATTTCATTTATGAAATCTCTTTTATTTGAAATCCAAATCCATTTTAAAATACCTTCCAAATTCAAAATTCATTTATAAAACCCTTTTATTAATATTCAAAATCAAATATATAAGTTGCTTTTATAAATATCCAAAGTTTTTATATAAATTTCTCATTAATAACCAATCCTTTTTATAACTCCCTTTACACATATCCAAATCATTTTCTAAAACTTATTTTATAAATACCCCAAATTATTTACAAAACTTCGTTATAAACCTTTCATGTTTAAACAACTTCTTAAATAACCTTAAATCAAATTGCTTCCTTTGATAAGAAAATCCATTTTATAAATCTCCGTTATCTATGAAATCTTCTTTGCTTAAAAACTCAAATCTTTTTACCCAAAGCACCTTATAAATTTCCAAATTCCGTTATAAAACTCTTTACAAAAACTTCTTTTTATAACAAGGAAAACCATTCCCATTAGTAAAAAAACATCTTAAAAAAACAATTTGTCGAATCATTCTTTAAAATATCTTGATCAAAATGCAATAACTTTGAAACCATTTCAAAACGAAAATGAAATATTTATCTTTACAAAATTAAATGGAGGCTTAGCGACGACAACGGTGCTTTTAATTTGGTTTTACTTATCTAATTTAGCATGGCATCACATAACAACAGGTATATAAGGGATCAACACATAACCATCAGTCAACTTAAGTAAATGTCCAAGTTAATTGTAATAGTAGAATTGAGTTTTGTTCTACTAATAGATATTGTTTAGTTTTTTCTAATCATACGAGGTTACTTAAATGTATGTGACATAGAAATCCTTTTATTTAAAACAAATTTGAAAGAAAAACAGTTTAAAACAAAACTAATTACTTGAACTCAAAGCGGTTTTTAAAATAAATGAAAATCCATGTAAATGAGAGTCAAATCCATGTTAAATAGTAATTACTCTATTTAAAAGTAACTAAACCTTGATTAAACCTTATTAACATAACTAACTTTAGTTAAGATTAATAAATAAAACCTCTTATTAAAATAATTAATAATTATCTTAAATGAATAATTTAGTAATAATTAATTAATTCTTGATTAAAAATTAAATAATAATTAACTTTAATTAAGTAGCAAATCATGATTAAATTAATTGATTAACATTTAAGTATAAATACCATTATTAACAAATGATTAAGTATTAATTACCTTTATTTACTAATTAATAAATTAAATAATCATTAAACAAATAAATAATTAAAAAATTGTTCTCTAATTACTTTATTAAAGTTAGAAAACATTTACAAAAAGATTTCTAAGTGAAAACACAAATTTGGATTAGAAACTAGTTAAAATTTTCTGAACTGCACGTATAGCGACAATCGCTATATGGACCTGTAATTTCAAAAACTTTAAACTTCCTTTTTCTAAACTTTAAAACATCCCTTTTGAACTCTTATCCTCTTTGAAACATGGAAATACACTTTTGAAAACAAAATCAAAGTTTCAAACTTGAAAACTTTTCATTTTGAAACAAAAATTAAACTTTCGACAAAAAGCGAAGTTCTACATCGCTTTTGGTTAGTGAATCGCCACCTTGGTGTCATGAACCCACATACAAAAAATACAACAATCAAACATAATATCACATAAACTATGTTGATTCAAGAGCTTCTTCATTCCTATGGATAATGGCTAATAGCACCATCATAAACAAAGTATTACTTCGCAATACTAACGAACTTTTCTAATATTCAAGGTATAATTTTTATCGCCAACTCAAACTTCGACATATGAAATCAACACCAAACCAACATATATGCATACATATATAATATCACTACATTCTCAAGCAACATTTTAACTCATAAATTTTACAACTTTAAAAAGTTAGTAACTTGAGTTTTAAAAATACGAACTTTACTCGGAAAACTATCACTAAATCAAGGCAAATTTTTCCCGAACTTGAATATACTCCTAGCAAACCAGCTTAACTTCAAAATATGACTTTGTGTGGCCATCGAGGGAACATTTTGGCTCCGCCTTGGCTAGTATTTGCTCGGCCTTCTTGGTTTTGGGTGGTTGTGTGCTTGCTTTGTGAAGAGAAGAATCTAGGGATTGAAACGAAGTGATTCAAGCTATGTTCTGGAATGTTTTAACTAACTTTTTATTTAGGAATTTGGAGATGGATGCCATGGAAATACATGAAGATAAGAAAAGAATTTTGACATGAGAATGTAACTTAAAACAAAGAAGAGGATGTAAGAATGAGGGGGGTATATATGTAGGCTTAGGAATTTTATTAAAATATATAAAGTGGTTACAATTAAATATGTACACATGCATGCAACCCATACCTCCCCTCTCCCTTACTTATATACATTACCTCTCCCCTTCCCATGCCTTTAATAATTCTAGAGCTTCCATGCATGTGTACTAAAAATATGGAGATGATTTGTGTATATCTAATTGTGTTTACATGTGTGTGTGTATACATACATACATACATATATATATATATATGCTTTTTAGAACACAATTTGTCGCAACCATGCTTAAGTATAAATATATATAAGTTAATATACATAATTATGCTTAATTAATACTAGTCCTAACATATATAAATATGTGTACGTTGCACCAAGTGTGCACAACATTCATGACGATTTTCGGGTGTCGAAAAGTCAGAATTTTGGAAAATTTTCTTCGGTCTCATTTTCCATTTTCCATTATTATTAAATAATTATAATAGGTTAATTTTTCAATAAAAATCCATTTATTAATTGTATAAAATATATTTAAATAGCCTATTTCAAAGTAAAATCCTGGGTCATTACAAATCTGTTTTACCATCACTAATTATTATTTAAAAGAGTTATATTTTAATTATAAAACCTATTAATTGAATATTTAAAATTAATCAAATATTCACAGAATATGGTGGTAAAATTCCAAGTCATTACACGTTCGATGGAGAAATGCATTGAATCAATAAACCAACTTTGGAAATTGGCTTTTGGCACCAAGATAAGCATGTAGGAAGAAGGTAAGGTTTGCCCAAGTAGTATTTGGGAGTTGGTACCGATCCCCGTTGGGAGTCGATAATGATCCCCAACTTTGGGGATCCCACCATCTTGTAGTCTTTTATGGTTTTGGCTTCGACTTAGTGGTTCTAACTGTGCTTGGTTTCTAGACTCTTGGGCTATCTCTTTGAGCTTTCTGCCTTGATAACTCCAAGTTCTATATGTTCAGTTTGTCCGGATTGTGCATGGTCAAATGGCAGGATAACACTTGCCTCCCAAATTACATCACATTTCCAATAGGATGTTCCTTTAATCGTGACAAGTTCGGATCCCCTCGAAGGACTCTACTCTGTACTTTGAATGGTCGTTATCCTTTCATGAATCGATTTAATGAATTTTCATATCCATTATGGTTCGTTGTGACGTTCTTCCAATATCCAGGACTATAAATCTGGAACATGATCCTGTGATCTTTTATTCCAAGTCTAACAATTTTAGACCAACTCCATCCATAGTTTCACATGTATAAGTCTAACTTTCCCTCCACATTAGTTGTCAAGTATTGTGTACATATGGCTCATCACACGTGCATAGGCATTCATGCACGTCCGCAGAAACCATATGTATGCTTGTACATGTATGTTTGTTTTTTTATCTTTTTTATGGGTACTCGGTATTGATCCCCAATTTAGGAGTAGGCAGGCTCCTTACTTGGAGAAATTTGTTCAAGTATCTGCTGGATTTGAGGGTTTCAGGTTGTGGCATTATGAAACCCATTTCCCTTCACTTCATCATCTCACTTTACTTCTGCCTTTTAGTTGAAATGATTGATCTCTGCCCTTAAAACCTTCAAATCCAACATGAGCTTTCATCCTTGCTTGAACCAAGGAACGCAGCCACCCATCTTCGCCATTGCCTGACGTCGCCCACATCATCCTTCATCATCTCAAGCAGATCCGCCTTCACCAACCCAAACCCTAGCTTAAGATCCTGCTTTCACTTGACCGATCCCCAACTTTAACTCCATGTCAAACTAAATTAGGTAGAGTGATGGTGATTGGCTGCGTGTGGATAAACATGGATTTAGGCATGGATATTGAATGGGCTAGCGGCCGTGGTTCTTGGGATCAATGAAGGGGAAGGAGGAAGGTGACGATTTCCTTGATTGTTGGGGTCGGTAGGAGTCCCATACTTTTGCAAATTTTTTCCTACTCCAAGCATTGCAACTGAACTTTTCCTTGGAGTTTCACCCTGAATTCATCTTTCCATCTTGAATATTTCCGAAGCGCGGCTGATGACATTAAGCTAGTTGGAATGATCAGCGATGACGGTCACCTAGAGCAATGTCCAAACTTTAAAATGAACTACTAAAATAAATAGTTAAGTGATAACCAAAATCCAAACTGCACCACATGCATCACATCGCATTAGTATCCACTTTAGCATGGGGGTAAGGTTTATAGTTAATCTTCCAATCTGTCGAGTTTAGAAATGAACCAAAAACATTCCAAATGTTTGGCTCCTCTGACTATAGGTACTTCACCTTCAAAATATATCGAATCTGATGTAGAGTCAAGCTCAGCCACAACTTTCACAAACCCCGCAAACTCCCATCCAACAAACAACAATAAAAAATTCCATATGTTGACCAACCAAATCTGGGGAGTCCTGAAGTAGAGCAACATATTTCTGAAAATCTAGTTGAACCGGTAGATGGGCATCAAATAGATCCAGCACCTGGTATTCTTGAGGACGTTGTAACATTGAATAACCTGATCGATTATGTTCCCTCCAGAATCTATAAAGGATCTCTTCGGAGGATTTGTAATAAGCACATAATTCCATTTGACGATGTTATGGCACTGTCTCGCGACAAAAGAACTCACAGTCGTCTAAAGGGATATATTGCTTGCAACATATATGTGTGCCTAGCGGGTTACATCCTGCCATTTAATTAATTCATTCATCGAGTCTTGAACTTTATGAGACCGGTCCCCACATAGCTGCATCCAAACAGCTACGCTATTCTTCTTAGCATTTATCTAGTTTTCTTTGAGCATTTGAATGGAGTGCCTAGCGATAAAGAAATTCGATATGATTATAGCTTTAAAAACCACAAAGAAAACCCATCTCTTATTTACTTGGAGCCAATGAGGGTTTGCGGAATCATTACCGAGGCTTAGAATAAGATGCATAATTTTAAAGCTGAATGGTTCTATGTATGATGTCATCCAGGTTTGCTCGTAGATGGGTATCTAGACATAGGTTTTATTTCAAACGCCATCCATGCATTTTCCTTACAGTTTGCATGCTTAATTTATCTTTCTTTATTATGCAAATGTTCCAACGAGACCCAGTGGCAGGTCACTTTCGGATAACATTAGTACCCTTATGGCAGTCCCGGCTAAGGATAGGTACATAAGAATTCTATTGATGAACGACAATATCCTCACTCATGCCTTATTAGAGGAAGGCCACAACATTGGCATAGCTTCAGTTGTCGACGTTAAGAATAATGATAATGATGATGATAACAGCCATCTACAGGGAGCAAAGTCAAACTTGAATCCCTCCCAGTCCCAAGTCCTGGAGCCAAAGCCATTGAAAATATAGAACTAGAACATGAAGGCACCGAGGAAGGTGAAATCATTGGAGAGAGCAGTGAGGCCGGCCATAGTAACATTGAAGTGGGCCACATGTTTTATCCCGAACAAGCATGAGACGATGTATCACTCGCTTCTAAAAAGAGATTGGCTATAAAAATTTCAAATATGAAAACTTCCACTCGGTTTACAGCAGTCACAAATGCAGAGAAGACTCCATCCATTCCCTCAATGGGCACATTCGTCGATCTAGGGCCTATCCCTATAGAGTTCGACTCTTTCAATGTTGGTAACATCAAAATCAGTGACATCAATTCTTTGATCCACTTTGATATGGGAATCATTCCAACTGGTGCAGAAGAAGTTACTCCCATGAGTAAAGCTCCGGTACATGGTCCATCGAGGGAACACTTGGACACACACGCACACATGCACTATACGACACTCGCACTTGACCCGTGTCCTTACTTGTTTGATCTAACTCATTCCTATTTTCTTTACAGGTTCGATGGATAAAAGAAAGCATTCATACCAATCCTTGTAAGAGAAAGCATATCATGTTTAACGGCCCCGGTCGAGCTCATACTATCAAGGAAGTGGTGGAGAATATGATTCAAGTTATCGCTCCATTCGTGACAGAGATGATCGGGACAGGAGTAGTTATGACAGGAACCATTCTTCTCATGATTCCATATCTAAGCGCCTACCTAGATCCAAGTCACCTCCTTCTAAAGGCTCGGATAGGAAACCTGGCCATCGTAATGATATTCTACCGACTAACACTTCTCCAGCTCCACCACCTGCTTCTGCCCCTTTGCAATCCACAACATTATCTGACTCTAGTCGGTCTTCTGAGTGCAAACAGCATAAGAGTGGCTCCAATATTTTCATCAAAGGTGAGGCAAAGGAAGCTCTATTGCTTCAGCCATTACGAAGGAGTAACAGGTAGAACTACAGGCTGGATGGACAAGCTTAAGAACAAATTTTCCAACATTTGCTTTGATTAGGTTACTTTCTTGTCGAACTTAAAGAGAATTCCTACTGAAGTCCAGCAGAGGACCATCAATTGCATGATAAATGTCCATAATTAATATAATGCATGGGTGAAGCTGGTCAAAAAGATGTTAAAAGTTACATGTAGTAGGCCGTAGGAAATAGAGAACCAAAAACTCATTGAAGCCAAGAATAACGGAATCATAGCCGCTTTCAACACTAAGCACAAGAATTCAAGAAAATGCTAAGCTAAAACGAAGAAGAAGGCCAAGGAGGACTTTAAAGCACTCAAAGCAAAGAGATCTAAGCATTTGATCAAAATCGAGCAAGCGCATCATCAGAACCATGAGCTTGTTATGGAAAGGGATGCTGTTAAGAAGAAAGCAGCTGAATTAAAAACCCACATCGAGCGTGAGTCCTAGGAAAAAGGTAAAGCGCAAAAAATTGCTCAGGACGCATGTGACGAGCTGGTCTCTGTCAGAACAAAGAGGGATGAAGCGCTTGAAAAGGCCAAGGATATTGACGCCCTTATTAAAAGGGAGGTTGAAACCATGGTTAAAAGAGAAGTTGAAGCCATAGAATAGTAGGTAGAAGAGCAAATTGTGCAAATGTTTGAGCCACTGGTCGCTCAATACAACGCCAATGTGCTCAAATTTCAAGATCTACAGTGGTTTATCAAAGATTACCCTTTAATGCTCACCCGTACCTAGGAATGGGTTATTGAAGAAGAGAAGGAATTTCTTTAAATGATAATACTGATATAGAGCATTTGGTAAAAGTGATTTTGAAGGGAATTGAGCCCAAAATCCTTCACGATAGCCAGTATCTTATTCATCCGGAACTTTGTGCAACCACTCAAAAAGGATTAGGCAAAGGTTCTAGATCTATGCATCACGATGCTACAACGAGTCAAACTTCCGAGACTCAAGTTGCTCCTAGTTCCACCGTCGATTCCTTTATAGGCGCTGGTTATGATCCAGAGAAGACACAGCTCTAGAAATTCACTGTTTTCTCCTCATTCCTAAGGGACCTCCCAGTAGCACTCCATCTTATGTAGAACCTCAAATTGAAGAATGTATCTCACTGACTTCTCATGTTTCTAGGGAGTCGATGTGTCATCGATCAACGTCACCTATCTCCCTCTTTGTCTTTCTTTAGTTATAGGCTAGCCTGCAATTGCTTTGCCTCCTCCCAAGGACTCTCAACCAAGGCCATAAATACCGATGATAGAGTCCGTAACCGTCATGACTTCGACAACAACTCCTGGCATCGCAGCTGATGAGGTCCCAAGTCTTACGAGCGCTTGATAGATAATTTGCTGGAAGAAAGGAACAATGAGAATTAGGGGACTCAAGTTGATGAGGATGTTATTATTATTAGGATCTCCCAATCCCTGTCCGGTCCCTCTATGGATGAGCTTGAGCAAAATTTGAGATGGATATCGTCCTTTCCAGTCAAATGAAGAAAGAGAAAATAGAAGCTTTCCCTCCTCCACCATTGATTGCTTTGCCAGGAAAACCATTTTCGCTCTAGTTTACATTCCTCCATCTAGGAGTGCTAAAAGTACATCAACAGTATTTTCATAAAGCATTTAGGCCTCTATTTCTCCATCCAAGAGAAGCCAGATGTGCCTGTTGGATCTTCACAAAGTACTCCCGCTAAAGGCTAAAGTGGTAATGGAAGAGGTGAAAAGAGGCAAGGAGAAAGCTCGACTGAAGTCTCCCTTAATTCTAAGAAGAAAAAGATGTTGAAAGAGAAATAGTCACAAGTTTATTTTTCCGAATATAGACTCCTTTCATTTGTAAGATGGCTTTGTACAGGTTTGGCCCCCGTTAATGATTCTTTGCTTTTGGAGTGTACCACTTATACCTAGCTTTCCTGGTACAATGTTAACAACAAAGACTTTTCGTTTTGCAAATTCTTTGTTCAAAATTTTCTAAGTACTTAAGAAATACACTTTCCATTCAATGTACTTGAGATTTTTTTTATGGTCATTTTGAACTAAGTCCTTAATCCATTTTTTAATTTTCCAAATCGCATTGCGTTGGTGAATGTTAAGCAATCCTTAGGGCAAACCACTTAAAATAGTGGCTTCAGTATCCTTTTTCAGGATAATAAGTTCCAACTACGCCAAACTCAAGGCGTTCAAATTAACTGCTTAGAATTGTAGTTCGTACATCCTCATCCAGAATGTTAGCATTCGACCATGCCTAACTCAGGCATTGATAGAAGGCTTAAAAATTGGATCCAACTTTTACTTCGAGCGCGGATCTTCTATTGAAAGTCTACAGGGTGGATTGTGTAGTGTATATGCAAGTATATGTGACAAAATATATGATGCAACTAAAATAATATTAATCTAGGTAAATATAGAATAAGCACAACAAGATTTTATATTGGTTCGAACCTCCCGTCCTACGCCCAGTCCCGAAGCTCCCCTTCGGAATTCAACTATCAAATACCCTCGCTTCGCCTGGAGGAATAGGCTTGGTTACAATAATTTTTTCTTGTCAAATATGTGTTCTATAACACGGATATTGACTAATAAATAGAAATGCTTCCAATATATATCTAGAGAGTATTGACTGTGAAGATCTGAATATATGGAAGAGTAAAATACAAGTATAAATTGCTAGAGATCAAGAATATAACAGAGTATGTAAGTCGAGAGCGCAAGTAAGTAAGGTGAAGATTTTCTTTGATTCTTGATGATATATATAGTTGTAGAGAAGTTACTTGAGTATTTGTATCCATTAACAAGTGCTCTACAGTTGCTTCTGTTGATGGTGAAGAGTTGCAGCAAAGAGAAGCGAAGATGTCTATTCAAATGTGGCAGTTGAAATTTGAATTAAAATTCTGAGTTCGAAATCAGACGTCTGGTATTTGTATCAGACGTCTGATACTATATATATTTTGTACATAGTAGAGTTTTAGACGTCTGAGTGCATCTACTAGACACCTGGTTCTGTCCGTTTTGTTGTTCCAGAGGACTTTTCCAGACGTCTGGCTTGTGCATCCAGACGTCTGAAAATTGTGCATGTCTGTTTTGTGCATCTTTCTTGTTGCTTCTTTGATCCTATCGACTTGTAGTCTCTTGTAACGTTCTTTGAGCCTTTTTCTTGTCTTTCTAGTTATGTTTCTCTAACAAGTACCTATATATAGAAATATGTATATATATATATGCATATTCGATTTTCATTGTATAGTTATTATCATCGAAACCGTAGATTTGTTTTCCTAACAATCTTCCCCTTTTTGATGATGACAACTATACAATGTACTTATATATAATTTTATAAACCTCCCCCTGAATATGTGCTTTTCATAACTTATTATGATCTTTATTATTTCTCCCCCTTTGGCATTATCAAAAAGGATATGTAACTTGTTAAATATAAAAATTATTAAATATCGACCAATCGTTGTAAGATAGAGATATATACAGAAATAACACACTAAAGGAGAAATTTCATTAATTACATTAATCGAGTACATTCATAGAATTTTAACAATTTTACATAAGATGGAGTCCTAAAAATGTACGAGTCTTTTGGGGAAGCTTTTTCTTGATCACCTCCTTTATCTTCATTTTTGGAAGAGCTAGGTTGCTTTGTAGGAGATGTCTAACTTGTTTCAAAGGTTCGCTTTCCTCAAAAAGTTTGGAATGCTTCGAAGGAGGAGAAGGCACTGGAGTTGGCCAATCTTTGGAAGGTGGTGTAGGGCCACGAACCCTTTGAAGAACCTCTTTGAGAACCGATAATACAGTTGAAAGTGATGTTTCAACTGTGGCTAGGCGCGTAGCAAAAGATGTTTCAAAACTGTCAATGCGCTTAGCCAAAACTTTTTGATTTCGAGATAAGATATGCTTATTGTGAAGGGTGAGGTCTCTAATACTTTCATTTGAATTCATCTCTGTCCGAGTCTCCAAAATATCATCGTGGCACGTATAATCAAATGATGTAGGAAGAGGAGGAGTAGTCTTGCGATGTTATTCCACCTCTTGTGATGGTTCATGGTGTGGTTGAGGTGGAGGCCCAGCTTGTCTGGCTTGATGACATTGCGCCCACTCTTCAAATGATATAAACTCCGAAGGATTTTCCGGTAGGTGCATTAGTGAGAAAAATTTCGTGGAAGCATATTTTGGAGAAATTTCTTCAAAAGTGGATAAATAGGAGGGGATGTTGTGAGCGCGTAGTAGTCTCATGATGCATGTGGGGTAGATAATCGATGGGCGTGATCGAGTTTGAGTTTTTCAAACATTAATTTAGCCCAATTTACCCTTGTTCTGTTGGATAGAGTATATAGGGCCTTGAGTTCTAACTCCATTATCTGCTCATGACTACCAAGTCAAGGGATGATAGAGTTGATAATCATTTGAGATAGAAGTCTTGCCTTAGGTCTTAGGTATTTAGATGCAAACTTAGGCATTTCATCTTTCCACATTTGATGTGTGATATTGTCCCATGGTTTGAAACGCATATCAGGAATACTATATAAATCTTCGCCCATGTCAAAATAGCCGAGGATTCTGCATATGATTCTTGGAGTGAGCCTGATCGTGTTGCCATAAATGCTAGACCATAGCCAATTATCTTCGTTTTCAGTGTTCCAAACCGCTGTGCTATCCAAATTAGCGTAGAAGAGAAATATAGCCAATTGATCAATTTGGATGCTATTGGGATTGAAAGATATCAAAGTAACTAAACCGGCACTTTCACATATTTCATCTAAATCGTACATTGGGAACTTGAGTAACTTATAAAATGGATCTATGTGGAGTTTCTTCTTCTGAATATCCTCATATCTCTTGAGTGAATGCGGTATTCGATTCATCCATCGTTCAATTTGATCATCTGAGCAAACTTGAGGATTTGAGGAAGTTGCATGGTCATGTTTTCTCTTAGAGATTTTAGGATTTTTTTGTTTTAGGAGCCATTAAATTTGATCAAGTTTAGAAAAGAAAGGATTTTTGAGAAGTAGAAGATTGAGATTGCTGTAGAAATAAAATGTAACGAAGTAAGAAAGGTAAAAAAAATAGACGTTATCTGGACATATAAATGTGTCAATTGAATTTTAGATGTCTGGTAGGTAATTCAGAGTCTGATTTAACCTAGTTTTAAGACAGTAAATAGAATCAGACGTCTGGTTTGTTGTAGTAGACGTCTGGATTAGGTCGAGTTGTAAAATTTGATAGTTGGAGAGATTTTTAAGACTTCTGTTTGTATTATCATACGTTTGGAATAGATCAAATTTTCAAATCCGAATGACAGATAGTTTTCTCAGACGTCTGATTTAAATATTAGACATCTAAAATAGATCGAATTTTTATAATATGGTGGCAGAGACTTTATTCAGACGTCTGGTTCATAGTTCAGACGTCTGAAATAGTCAGGTATCTATTTTTTTTTAAGCAGAGACAATTTTCAAACGTCTAGAAGGTTATATCAGACGTCTGACATATGCACGATGGTGTAAAATTTGTGTGATATCAGAGTGTCAGACGTCAGAGGGCAATGTTCAGACGTCTGAAATGACCAATTTTTCTAAAAATAGCCTAATTTTGAAAGGTGTTGCTTATTTTTTGACTTTTTATTTGAAAAAAATATAGTATTACTTTTGTGAAACAGAATTAAAAATATACGTAGATACAAATATAATGAAAATGTTTTAATTTATTTAGATGGCGATGGAGTTTTACGATCTTCAGACTTATCATCCCTCCATGGCTTGAGTGGAGACCATATATTTCCACGTTCGTGGGTTCTAGGGGAACCAGAGAATCACGTTAGTGAAGGATCCAAATGTGTACAATATGAGGATGAGGGATCTAAAGAACTGCAAGGAATCAAAAGTGGTTCATGTACATACTTCTTCCATGAATTACAAAATTTTATCACTACTTAATACAGAAAACTTAGTCATCGTGCCGTAACATTTTGTTCAAAATATAATTCTCGTTGTAGATCTATTTGTTGCATTTGATAGTGATGTATCTCATCAATTTTCTTCTTGGTGGTAGGAGAAACAAATTGAGCTCGTTTGGACTTCTTGTTATCGGGAGTGAATCCGGTGTGATAGGACGACCACCTATATGTTGGTTCTTGATTTGGTGTAGGGGTAGGAAGGCGTTGAGGTGTATCCGCCGAGCTATCCGTTGTAGGTTTCGAGAAGGATAGATGAGAATTTCAAAAGACATGATTATATTTTCTGTTGTAAAAAACATGAAGTCTATATATTCTTTACTTCTTGTTGTGTAAAGATTTATATATAATTTTAAAAATTATTTATAGGTAATTTTCAGAAACCAACCTCCTAAAAAATTTAAGGTGAAGGAGTTATCAATTTTAATTTGTGGATAAAAACAACTTTTAGCTAAACATAGAATAAATGAAGATGTGGTTATTAGTTTAGAAGATCATTAAGAGAGCATATTCCTAAATCGCGTCGTAGTTTAACAAAACTTTGTTCGTTTAGTGGTCTGTGAAAATATCTAATACTTGATTCTCGGTATTTACGTATTCTAATGTAATAATTTTCTTTTCCACATTGTCACGTAAAAAATGATGTCATATGTCTGTATGTTTAGTACGTGAGTGGTTTATAGGGTTTTTTGATAGATTTATTGCACTCGTGTTATCGCAATATATTGGTGATTTATTGATAACTTTACCAAAATCCGTAAGTGTTTGTTGCATTTATATCACTTATGCACATGCTAGAGCTGCTGAAATATATTCGGCTTTGCAAATAGATAAGGATACACAATTTTGCTAAACCATGTAACTAATGATTGTCCGATAAAGTGACATGTTCCACTAATACTCTTACGATCTGTTTTACATCCACCGAAATCCGCATCACTGTATGAAACTATTTCAACGATGATCCCTTAGGGTAAAAAAACCATAATCTCTAGTACTAGATAGATATCGTAAGATACGTTTAACAGCTCTTTGGTGAGATTCTTTTGGTTTTGCTTGAAATCGGGCATAGAGACATATACTCATCATAATGTCGGGTCGACTAGCCGTCAAATAAAGTAAGGAGCCACTCATGCAACGATAAAAAATTTCATCGAAATCTTTTCCGTTATCATCTTTTTCTAAGTGAACACTAGTACTCATCGGTGTTAGTTTGCTTGAAGTTTTATCCATTTCAAAACGACATAATAGATTGTCACAATAATTTTCTTGATGAATAAAAATACCAATTTTAAGTTGTTTTATTTGTAAACCTAAGATGAAATTTAATTATCCCATGTGAGACATTTCAAATTCATTTTTCATAATATTTGAGAATTGATAACAAAGATTTTCGTTAGTTGGACCAAAAGTAATATTGTCTACGTAACTTTGTACAACTAAAATATTGCTGTTTTCTCGTTTAATAAATAAAGTTGTATGGATTTTACCTATTTGAAAACCAGATGTAACTAGATGATTTTTAAGACGTTCGTGTCAGGCACGGGGGGATTGTTTTAAACCATATAAGGCTTTTTGTAATTTAAAAAATATGGTCGGGATATTTTTCATTAACAAACAATGGAGGTTGTTCAATATATATTTTTCTTAATAAAACCATTTAAAAAAGCATTTTTGACATCCATTTGAGTTAGTTTAAAATTGTGATGATTTGCAAAAGCGAGTAATGTACGTATGGCCTCGAGTCTCACTACTGGAGCAAAGGTTCGTCATAGTCGATACCTTCATCTTGATTATAACCTTGAGCAACTAAACGAGCTTTATTTCTAACTATATTTCCGTTTTCATCTGCTTTATTTTTAAATACCCATTTTGTTTCAATAACTGATTGATTTTCTGTTCTCGGTCCTAGTTCCAAACATTTTTACGTTCAAATTGATTCTATTCTTCTTACGTAGTTATTATCTAAAATTTATCGTTTGAAGCTTTTTATAATTTTTTGCTTCAAAATTTAACACAAATGCTATATGACTTATTTGGTTAAGTTGATTTTTAGTTACTCTAGAATTGAGATCTCCAATGATATTATCTTTTGGATGATCCTTAAGAATTCTAGGAGATGATACTAAAGTATTATTTTTCATATTTGTCTCATTATTAAAAGAATTTGTTCTATTTGTTATTGGAATTATTACTTCATCGTCAATATATGATGGTTAAGAAGATTTTCATTGAACGAAACATGTAAACTTTCTTCAATAGTGTTATTTCGTTTATTAAAAATTCTATATGCTTTTCTGCGATCCGAATATCCAACAAAGATTCCTTCATCGGCCTTTGGGTCAAATTTCCCTAGATTATTTTTCGTATTTAATATAAAATATTTTGATCCAAAAGTTTTAAAGTATGTTACTTTAGGATTTCTTCCAAAAAATATTTCAAAACAAGTTTGTTTAGTCATAGGTCGTATAGTTACTCGATTCAAAACATAACAAGCTGTGGCAATAACTTCAGCCCAAAAATGTTTTGCTAGACCACTACTATTTAATAGTATTCGTGCACATTCTTGTAACGTACGATTTTTTCTTTCTACTACACCATTCTATTGAGGTGTGCGGGGAAAAGAAAAATTATGACTTATACCTTTTTAATTACAAAAATTAGTAAAAAGATCCTTCGAATTTTCCACCGCGATCACTTCGAATATTCTTAATTTTCTAATCCATTTGTGTTTTAATTCTTTTAGAAATAAATTTAAACATACAAAAGGTGTCACTTTATGCTTTAAAATTAAAGTCCATGTATATCTTGAAAAATCATCAACTGTTACGAAAACATATTTTTCGTAATTTATAGATCGTACTTGAGTTGGACCAAATAAATCCAAATGTAATAATTCTAATGGTAATTTTGTAGAAATATTATTTTTAGATTTAAAAGAGCTTTTCTTTAGTTTTCCAATTTGACAATCATCACATAAATTTTCTACTTTGTAATTTATTTTTGGTAAACCTCTAACTAGCTCATATTTTGCTAATTTATTAATATTTTTAAAATTAATATGATAAAATCGTTTATGCCGCAACCATGGATCGTCATGTTTGGCGGTTAAACAAAAATTTGTATTTCTACTTATATTCATGTTTAAGACATAAATATTTTTGTTTCTAAAACCCTCAAATATAAGTTGTTTGTTATTATCGAAAATATTACATATATCTTTTTCGAAATTGATTTGAAAACCTTTATCGCATAATTGACTTATACTAAGTAGGTTATTTTTTAGATTTTCTACTAACAAAACATTTGTAATAATAGGAGAGTTAGAAATATCAGAGTCGATGACTTCTCCAATGCCCATGACATATCCTTTTGAGTTATCTCCAAAAGTTACCGTTCCACCATTGATATATGTTATATTTGATAACATTTTTGAATTTCCGGTCATATTGTAATGACTCGCAGTTCCGTACCCCTTGAGTCAACACTATTCTACATCAATCAACTCAAGTTGAACAAAAATACGAACCATTTGGTTAAAGAAGAAGAGGTAGAAGAAGAGAAAACAGAAAACAACAACAGAATCTTACCATCGCAGCGGAATAAAATATAATAGATATTAACAGATCTTTACACAACAGAAAACTATATCAGTTTTATACATTCATCACCAGAATACATCATCAGAGTTCACCAACATTAGTAACATAAAACTAGACAATAATCATAACGTGTCCTCACAATCTGAATACACAGTTAATCAACACAGCGGAATATCTAAAACAAGTACGGGAGTACGTATTGCTCTCCAGCTCCTCGGCATCCTTTCCTGTAATCTATAATACTCGGTGTGACCCGAGCATTTTAGCTAAATAATATCCGAGTCAGTCTGGAATACTAACTTGAGAATTTTTTCTTTTTTATATATATATGAAAATCTGATTTTTAAAATTTCTACCTTTTCTTTTAAAAACAAAAACTTTGCCCTACTGTAAATTATTTCCCTAATATATATACATATGTTCATATATTTGAAAAATCAATTAAAAAAAAGAAACCCGATACCACAATGCCCCTTCGTCGAACTCAACCCTCGACTTCCCCACGATCGCGTACGCACACCTCCAATAGCTCCACCTACCAATCGCGCGCAACCCCTTCACGATTTCACTCTCTCGAGTGCGATTCTGCCATGGAAATGCGCACGCCACGCGAAGCAAAATCCACATCTCGAAACCCTAGGCAATCGCGAACCCTAGCTCGAAACTCGTACGCGACCAAACTGTTGTTCTTCCCAATTCGATCGCACTGTAGAAATAGGAAACCAGATTGAAGCTTTCGCTAGATCGAACTGCTCGGCCAATCTTTGTTTCGATTTTTTTTATATTGAATGAATTCGAATTCGTTTGTGAAAAAAATGATTTGATTTCTTTTAAACAAAAGGGCTTCGGCCATTTATGATTTTTCTGAGATTGGCCCCCCTTTTTAATTTGCTCGGCTGGGTGGTTTAAAACGAAGGAGGAAGCGAAAGATACCTTGTGTATTGAAGAAGGGATGAAGAAACACTATACAGATAGCTACAGTGACTTCGAAATGAAAGGAAAAAGTTATGATGTGAAACAATTACGGCTGCAGAGTAGGTTTATTAAGAAATATTTTTATTTAAATTCCAAACGTCTCGATAAATGCAACTTAAAATCTCGATCTCCTAATGAGGCATGTCGTTAGGCGTTTATAATGTTATACCCCTATTCTGAACGCAATGGAAAAGTTTTCAAGTCCTGATTTGGTCGTATGGAGAAGATAGCTTTTTGCGACCCGGTTATTATATTGAATTCGATATAAAATTCAGCGCGTTTACCTACCGTACGATCACATGACAACTCCAAATGCTACGAAATTTGAAATCCGATAATAGTACACTATTACGGATCCAATGGAACTGGTTTTGTCGAATTCCGAGACTGTGCCTAGGAAGGATATTTTCAAATTCAATTTAAATGATATATTTTTAAAACTGAACAAGCACTATCAAATTCAACTTTAAAAGCTTTTATTATCTTTAGAACTATCAATACAAATTTTACAAGCCTTCAAAATATTTTTAACAGGCTTAAAACTCCAGATTCAACATTTTACCCAACTTCAAATTATTTAATTAAATAATTTAGTTATCAAATAAATAGTGATATTTGAATTCAAGTAAAGAAATTAACTTTTAAATATTTAAAATCAACTAAATATCCCGATTTCAAACATCCAAAAATCCGGGTCGTCACATTCCACCCCCTTAAAGAATTTCATCCCTAAAATTACTAGTTAGGAAGAAGGTCCAATACCCGTTTACTTTTTCCAACACCAACAATTCAACATCCTACCAACTATCTTTTTATAGAAGACCCATTATCATTCTTACTAACTTTCCATACTCTCCCATAGTTTTCAAACAGTACTATTTGCTCAATCATTTAAATTTCAATTTAAAACAAAATTTTGAATTACTAAAATTTTCTCAAAATTTTTCTAACTCCCTAAATTTTCGAATTTTTTTGCCAGCGTCTCCTTTGCGCGGCTAGCTCGGTACAACTACAAAATGCATCTACAGGCTTCCAAATTCCAAAAGAAAACAAAAGGCCAAGTGGCTAGATCCAAAACCCAATCAAATTTCATATAGAAATTTAAACACATACCTTTTTGTCGAGCAATTCAAATTTATCGTCTGAAATCAAAACCAGTTTTCCTTTCCTTTATAATACCTGTATATCCTACATAGCAATAATATCCAATCACAACATTCAAAAACATTTTATTGACTTCCTTACAAAATTTCAATATCTATTCAATCAAGTCCGTACGATGTACCTATATCATTCGTACGCAATACCGAATCCGATCGCTTACTCGATCGCACAATTTCACTTCCAAACTAGTATCGTCCACCCGACTTTCTAGTGCGGATTCAGATCTGGTTTCTTGATCAGAAACCATCATTCTCCTTGCATAGCTACAAACTATGATAGAGAATTTCCAGAATCAATCAAAAATCCATATCCAGAGTTCGTCGTCAAAAATCGAGTGAAAAATTCCAACTCGGATCAGTACAACTACCTCGAAATTCTGTGCTCGAATCTGATCAAATCGCTATGCGAATGAAATAATATACATATATCCTACATATTTATCTCAGTTGATTATCAACTACATCAATTCTCTTTTTATTCGCATTATTTTGATTTTTTTATTCACCATCCACAATTATCCTATTTCACGACTTTCAGTTTTAACCTTCATTCAATTATTCTCCTAGAATGATTTCCTTTCAATACTAAATTTACTTAAGAATTTCACCATTCATTTGATTTCTATTCCCTTATCAACGCTTATCATTTCACATATGTTTATTAAATCTTCACTCAGATGTTTATTCGATATATTTTCCCGACACCCATATTACTTAAGAATTCTACCACTTCTTCTTAAGTTCAATATAAGTATTTTATACGCTTCTTATATTTATTTTCACTTCACCACTTTAGTTTATATCTACTTCTATTCAAATTGGTGCTCCCATTTCCATATGAATTTAATTTACCGAATATTGAATTTTTATCTTCCATTTATAACTGATTCATATCATTATTTTAAATTAGTTTCATCCACTAATTTATTTCAATTTCCAATTTGAAATCGTTTAGTCGCTAACAAAAAATTTTTCAAAATTTTCAAAAAAAATTCTAACTCCCAAAATTTTGGCAGAGTCTCCTTTGTACGGAGGATCTTTTGCAATTTGACAAGAGATATAAATATATATACATAGACCCACACGGTCGGAAAAAAAAACAGTTCATATTTCCTATTTTTATTGCGTAGGCATACCTTTATTTAGCATTTTTAAGCAAACGGCTTATTATTTTAGCAATTTGCACGATCAAATCCAGCCAAACGGCTTCCCAGTACCTGTACTTTCTCAATTTAAATATGTAAGTGCCATATATAGGAAATTTATTTACATTTCACTTTTTGCAATAGCTAACACATGGATTTCATAAACCAAACCTACCAAACAGCACTTAAAATATATTAATAAGGTTCCAATCACCAATTCAATTGCTTTCACTTGCTTTTCTTACCCTTGGATTCACTTTAAGTGATGTAGAACTCGCTTACTTGCCTTCAATTCATTTATAATTCCAAACAAACTCATATTCATATCAATTGATTTAAAAATTCAATTATATTTGCTTCCACTAATTCATAGAATTTTATTAAATCTCGTTTACGTCAAACGACACTCATTTCTATGCAATTTCGATCATATTCACCTAATGGCATATTCATTTTAGTTTTTAACTACTTCCAATCGATTCCAACTCAACTTTAATTTAATTCATTTCCATTTTAACTTACATTGTATTTTATTTCGTATTTTCATAGGTTCCATTCGAACCCATTTTATCTAGCTCGACACATTCCATGCTTGTATATTACTAACCATTTCCAAATTAAATTCCACTCCATTTAATTCAATTAGTATATTCATTCAATCCATTTTAGACTTTATCTCACATTTTCATTTCACTATACTTCAATCATATTCAATTCACTTAGCACTTCTAAGTTGAATTTAATTTATAACTCAGGTTTAACTTCTCAAAATCCAGTTTTAACTCATAATTCAAATTTTATTCAAATTAGCTCATTTCCCACTTTTTAATTCAATATTTGATTTTTACCTTCCAAAAATCACTTAACTTGATTTTCTTGAGTCCAGTCTATTTTATAATTCAAGTTTTAGATTTTTATTCATTTTCCAAAATTCAAAACAATTTTATTTTGGCTTATTTATTCTACTTATAAGTTTTATAAGTCATAACTTATTTATATCTATACTTTCATCCATTACAATCAATCCCGTTCACATTTTACTTTTTAACTTGGGATTATACGTTTAATTTAGCCAAGTATATCTTTTTATTCAAATTTTAACTTTTATAAGTATTCCCACTTATTTTAATCTAACTCTTCTTTTAAGTTAAATTTCTATTTTAAACAAATTTCAAAATTATATAAGTTCCCAAATTTATTCTTTAAGCATTTCAAACCAACTCCAGAGTTTAAACCATTAGTATAATGTTCAAAACTAAATTTTAAAATATATATCTAAATCAAACTATCCCTTTTCATTCCCAAAATCAAACCCAAGTTCGCAAACAAACATTAATCCAAAACATCCAGGTAGCAATCACCTCTTAGAAACTCGAAAATGAACACCGATGATGTCGCGATCATCATTGGGATTATTTCCCAGCAACCGAAAAGAGTTCAATGCTTTTATCACTTTAAAATCCCTCTCAAATATTCCGAACTCTCCAGAGTTCAAATCCAATTAAAAAAAAATCCCAAAATTCCCACTTCGTAATCCATCCAAAGCATTACTCTGGAACTTTCGTCACAATTTATTTCTAAATATTTCTTTGAATTTTTTTTCTTTTTTTATTTCATCTTCAATTATAGATCACATTTATAATTCACATTTATAAATTTTATTTTGTTGATGAATTTATTTCTTAACCTTTGGTTAAAATTTTAATCATTTATTCAATTTTCACTTAACAATGATAATAATTTAATATCATCATCTTCTAACAATCAAGCAACAATATATAACCATAATAATTTATGGAAAATTATTTCTTTTATATACAAAAATAATTTGGGTAAAATTATTTCATTTACCCTATTTTAAAACAATACTATGTCGAACTGTTCTATACAAGTGTTTAGAGATCCCTATCAATAACGTTGATTACTCATATTGAACAGAATCCATAAACTACTCAATAAACCAATCAACACAATATAAAATCATTTTATATTCACTAAAAAATACGTGCTCATATCTATTAATATACTCAAACTTATTCTAAAGTACCATGGACTCTATTTCAATGAGTGATCCCCGCCAGAGCCAAGGTTATCACCAACCTAAGCCCTGATACCAAATGTAACGACCTGCAGTTCCGTACCCCTTGAGTCAACACTATTCTACATCAATCAACTCAAGTTGAATAGAAATATGAACCATTTAGGTTAAAGAAGAAGAGGCAGAAGAAGAGAAAATAGAAAACAACAACAGAATTTTACCATCGCAGCGGAATAAAATATAATAGATATTAACAGATCTTTACACAAAAGAAAACTATATCAGTTTTATACATTCATCACCAGAATACATCATCAGAGTTCATCAACATCAGTAACATACAACTAGACAGTAATCATAACGTGTCCTCACAATCTGAATACACAGCTAATCAACACAGCGGAATATCTAAAACAAGTACGGGAGAACGTATCGCCCTCCAGCTCCTCGGCATCCTTTCTTGTAATCTATAATACACGGTCTGACCCGAGCATTTTAGTTAAATAACACCCGAGTCAGTCTGGAATACTAGCGTGAGAAAATCACACTCAAATTGATTATTAAAGTTTCAAAATCTTTTTGAAAACAAAAGCATCTCGTTAGACCATGCCACAAATAAACATGTCGGGTTTTTACCTTACGATAGCTAAAACGCTTTTTATAAAATCCTCTGATATTATAATAGGGTCTATATACAAATACTTATTAAAATAGCCGAAATTGTTATATTATTAAATTCCAGCTACTATCTATAGAGTGGGTAATACAAACAAAACTCGTAAAAGGCGTGTAGGGATAATGGATTTCCAACTAATGACTAGGCACTAGGGTACCACCTGTCACGGTACGTGGCCTAGATCACCGTACCAAGGATCACTCCCGATCATCTGCAACACAAGACCGGAACTTCCCCTTACTGGATAATCCCGAGTATGATCACCCCACAGTTGTGATCAACAACCGCACCATAAAGCTGAAATAAAAGGGATATCTAGACAGGGATGACCTCACCCTGAAATGGGTGCTACCCACCCAGCCTTTCTGCATAACCCCTGATTTTTAGTTATTATCGGTTGATGCGGCTTGAGGCTAAGCATTACCTTTTTAGAACATATCCCTTAGAATGCTCATAGCCCACCTGACGATGTTCTGAAAGCATTCATCCATACAAGTCCGTCCCGGATTCAAACGGAACCGAAGGTACTATTCCTACTACATCCATTTTGGAAAACCTTAGGATTAGTAGCGACTAGCCCTTGCACTTCACTGCACCATCTTCGAATCCAAACTCGTCTTCCTCACAAAATCGTTCAAACCGAATCGAAGTGGTTTTCAAGAAATAAATCCCGATCCCGGTCTCTTCGAAACGATCAGCGCATTGGCCAATATTGATAGTCGGTTTTTTAACTATCAATTAACATTCACAACAACCATCAAATAATAAATAATTTCTCTAAATTATTTATTAATCTCAAAATATCTTCATGAGACAAATTTCTGTTTTCAGTCCTTTGGAAACAGTTTTCAAACCATTTTAAAAAAAAGTTCTTAAACCATCTCCCTTTTACAGAATAAATTTCCTAAATATTTCTGTTTCCACTGAAATCACCAAGTACAAAGCTTTAGATTTTAAAATATTTTTAAAACACTTTATCATAAAATATACTGTAAACATTTAAATTTAGAAAAAAACTTCTTTAAGACTTTATCAAAAATATATACTATAAGAATATTTGAAAATGAGAATACTTTATAAAATATAAAACTAGATTTCTCCTTTAATACAAAATACCAAGTCACCTTTAAATAATTACAACGACAAAAGATTTGAAAAATACTTACTTTAGAATTTTAAACATTTAAAAATAATAAATTTTCTAAAACATGCTTTTCAAAACAACATTAAAGCCTTTGATTTATATTTAAAAATTTACTTTGAAAACGAACTTGGCTATCCAGGGAAATATACTTCTCTTCACATCCTTTAAAAATAAATCACTATTTATTTTTAAAGAAATTTTCCTATTTCTTTAATAAATTCCCATCGTGAGTTTATTCTTCAAACATCTACTGATATATTACTTCACCTTTACAAACCAGTTTATAAATTTCTTCTTTATCCTTTCAAATAAATCTAAACCTTGGATTTAAAGTAATTCGTTTATTCCTTTAAATAATATCACTTAAGTCTTACAATTTACTTTTTTTCTGTTTATTCAAAATCTCTTTTCCTTACTCGGAATTATTTGTTTGAATTTTAAAATCGCTTTTATTCTTATCCAGTTCATTCTTAAATTTATTCAAATTCTCTACGGTTATTTTACTTAAAATTTCACTCTTTTATTTTCTTTCAAAAATCCAATTTTATATATTTTGATAACTCAGTGTACCGAAATATATTCAAGCAAACTATAGCATTCAATATTCCAATATAATTCATCACAGAATATCAAATAATCATAACAGAGAATATTGAATAATCTAAATAAATGTTGAGGAATCCCGTTGGATCCCTCCAACCTGTTTCCCTGCATCCATAGATGTTTGCACAATACCAATTCCACTTCGAGGTGGAATATCATGGTATATGAGACTAATATAATATCATCCGCTATTATGCGGCGCATAGGGTCTCATCCGCTATATAATGCAGGAAATCAATCATTCCAAGATATATACTATATACTACTATATAATATATCATCTCAAATCAATACAATCATTCAACCAATTATTTAAACTTAAACATTTAAATTTAAATTATTACCAGATGAGTGAGATTAACTCACTTTTGCTTTTTAATTGCAATCCGATCCAAATCAACTTATTTCTTCCTGGTTTTAAACCTTGTATAAATATTAGATGGTCCTTATTAATATTCTAATAAATCGAACAAATAATTTCTTTTTAATAATTTTAATTTAAACTAATGATTTCATTTTAAATTAATTATTTTCCTTTGAAACTCTTTTAATAGCTAAATTAAATAGGTTAATTAACACATTTATCACTAAATCCATTATTTAAAATAAACTAGTAAATTTGAAACGTATGTGTCATCTATTTAATTTTTAAAACCATACACACACACACACACACACACATATATATACATATAAAAATATTCTATATAGATTTCATAAAATCTAATTTATATACATTCGTATATTTTGCAAAATCTTTTATATATATATATATATATATATATATATATATATATATATATACGCGCACACACACATATTTACCATTTTACCTATATATACTTAAATTAGATTAAGATTAATTTTAAAAAAATTAAAAAAAATGTGCCTAATAAATAAAATTTCTCTACTGTAAAAAATTTCTTCTTTTTAATATATATGAAAATCTGATTTTTAAAATTTCTGCCTTTTCTTTTAAAAACAAAAACTTTACCCTACTGTAAATTATTTCCCTAATATATATACATATATTCATATATTTGAAAAATTAATTAAAAAAAGAAACCCAACACCTCACTGCCTCCCTCGTCGAACTCAACCCTCGACTTCCCCAAGATCTCGTATGCACACTGCCAGCAGCTCCACCTTCCAATCGCGCACAACCCCTTCACGATTTTACTCTCTCGAGTGCGATTGTGCCATGGAAACGCGCACTCCCACACGAAGCAAAATCCAGATCACGAAACCCTTGGCGATAGTGAACCCTAGCTCGAAACTCGTATGCGACCAAACTGTTGTTCTTCCCCAATTCGACCGCACTGTAGAAATAGCAAACCAGATTGAAGCTTTCGCTAGATCGAACTGCTCGGCCAATCTTTGTTTTGAGTTTGTTTTTTTATATTGAACGAATTCGAATTTGTTTATGAAAAAATGATTTGATTTCTTTTAAACAAAAGGGCTTCGGCCATTTATGATTTTTCTGAGATTGCCTCCTCCCCCCTTTTTTAATTTGCTCGGCCGGGTGATTTAAAATGAAGGAGGAAGCGAAAGATGCCTTGCGTATTGAAGAAGGGATGAAGAAACACTATACAGACTGCTACAGTGATTTCTAAATGAAAGGAAAAAGTTACGATGTGAAACAATTACGGCTGCAGAGTAGGTTTATTAAGAAATATTTTTATTTTAAATTCCAAACGTCTTGATAAATGCAACTTAAAATCTCGATCTCCTAATGAGGCATGCCGTTAGGCGTTTATAATGTTATACCCCTATTCTGAACGCAATGGAAAAGTTTTCAAGTCCTGATTTGATCGTATGGAGAAGATAGCTTTTTGCGGCCTAGTTGTTATATTGAATTCGATATAAAATTTCAGCGCATTTACCTATCGTATGATCACATGAAAACTCCAAACGCTATAAAATTTGAAATATGATAATTTTACACTATTACGGATCCAATGGAACTTGTTTCGTCGAATTCCGAGACTGTGCCTCGGAAGGCTATTTTTTAATTCAATTTAAATGATATATTTTTAAAACTGAATAAACACTATCAAATTCAACTTTAAAAGCTTTTATTATCTTCAGAACTATCAATACAAATTTTACAAGCCTTCAAAATATTTTTAACAAGCTTAAAACTTCAGATTCAACATTTTACCCAACTTCAAATTATTTAATTCAATAACTTAATTATCAAATAAATAATGATATTTGAATTCAAGTAAAGAAATTAACTTTTAAATATTTTAAATCAACTAAATATCCCGATTTCAAACATCCAAAATTCCGGGTTGTCACACATATGCTTGGAGCATCCACTATCAAGTACCTATTTCTCCTTATTTTTTATTTTGGGTACCTACAGAACAAAAGATGATTTAATTGGTACCCATATACTTTGTTAGGGTCCTAGATGTTAGAAGGGATAGGTAGCCATACCCAAGAAGGTTTGGTACCTCTATGAATATGATTTTTATTATAGACTACATTTTCTAAAAAATTATTAATATGTCTTTATCTAATCAAATTATTATATGTATTAGGAATCCAAATTTTTATATTTCTAGTATTCGTATTAGACTTAGGTGAACTTTTAGCCTATTTACAACTATATTTCTTAATATCATTCCCTCTTTGTTTAGGAATATTTTTAAATCCTATTCCATTTCTATTACCTGATGGTTTTGAAGTTTTGATAAGATTTTTCAAATCTTATTTTCCTTTATTAAATCTTGAAACATTATTTTTCTTTTAATTCTAAATTTTCAATTTTCAATATTTCAATATTACTCTTCAGGTTGAAATTTTCTTTTAACAAGTTATCCTTTTCTAATTTAGTTTTATCAAAATCAATAGCAACAGTCTCATTTTGAACCAAACTATTTTTTATTTTTTCTTGAGATAATTCTATTTCCTCTTCTAAAATAATTTTTTTTCATCTTTTAACATTCCTACTTCAACTTCTAATCTCTTTATTTTGGCTATATTTTCTTTGTTCAATTTTATAATTTGTCTAAATTTATCATCTAATTCCATGTTAAGTTCTAATAATTCATCATAACTAAGTTCGAGACATAAGTCGTCAGTTTGTGCCATAAAGTACACATTAGCTTGTTCTCTATCACAATCGCTATCACTATCTGATGATGATGAAGAATCCGAGTCACCCATGTTACTTTGAAGCTTTCTTCTTTTTGAAATTTTCAAATTTATTCTTCTTTTTATCATTGTTGAGGTTGGGAAAGTCTTTCTTCATATGTCCAAATTGGTCGCATTCATAGCATTTGATTGATGTTTGATTTGTTGAGCTTGATTTCCTCCTTTCTGAAATTTGGTCAGTTTCCTAAACTTCTTGAATTTATTGTAGTTTTTGGCAATAAATACAATTTCTTCTTCGTCTAAGTCGGAGTCTTCATTTGTTGCTGGGAATGCTATGTTCTTCTTTTTCGAATTTTTCTCTTTTCATGCCTACAAATTAGCTTCGTAGGACATTAAATTTCCTATCAATTATTCAATTAAGAGTGCTGAGAGATCATTAGTTTATTCGATAGCTAATACTTTTCTTTCCCACTCTGGAGTTAAAGAATTATGATTCTAGATACTAAATCAAAATTTATGAATTTGACTCTAAGTGCCATTAAATCATGTTGAATGGTTTGAAATCTAGAGCACATGTCTACTACAGATTCATTTTGTTTCATTTCAAATGATGAAAATTGATTTTGTAAAATTGAAACCTTAGTTTGTTTAACTTTGTTTGTGCCTTCATGTGTAACTTGTATGGTACGTAAAATATCAAATGCAGTGTTACATAACATGAAACGTGAAAATTCATTCTTATCTAATGAAAAAAATAGAATATTTATAGCTTTGGCATTATTAGAAGCTGCGATTTTTTGTGCATCAGTCCATGTGTTCATAGCAGTATCAGGTGCTTCGTATTTATTTTGAGTGGCTGACCAAATTTCTAATCCATTGCTTCTATAAAAATTCTCATACGTGTTGACCAATATGCATTGTTAGAACCATTAAAAAGTGGGGGTTGTGCTGTGGATTGACCTTCTGGAAAAATACTTGGCATATTATAGTGATTCAAAAACGTGTTACTGTATTTTGATCTAACCTTGCTTTGGTACCAATTGAAAGTCTACAGGGTGGATCGTGTAATGTATATGCAAATATATGTGATAAAATATATGATGCAACTAAAACAATACTAATCTAGGTAAATATAGGGTAAGAACACCGGGATTTTATACTGGTTCGGACCTCCCGTCCTACGTCTAGTCCCGAAGCTCCCCTTCGGAATTTGACTATCAAATACCCTAGCTTCGTCCGGAGCAATAGGCTTGGTTATAATAAATTGTTCATGTCAAATATGTGTTCTATAACACGGATATTGACTAATAAGTACAAATTCTTCCAATATATATCTAGAGAGTATTGACTGTGAAGATCTGAATATATGGAAGAGTGAAATACAAGTATAAATTGCTAGAGACCAAGAATATAACAGTGTATGTAAGTAGAGAGCGCAAGTAAGTAAGGTGAAGATTCTCTTTGATTCTTGATGATATATATAGTTGTAGAGAAGTTCCTTGAGTAGTTGCATCCATTAACAAGTGCTCTACATTTGTTCTGTTGATGGTAAAGAGTGGCAACAAAGAGAAGCGAAGATGTCTATCCAAATGTGGCAGTTGAAATTTGAATTTAAATTCCGAGTACGAAATCAGACGTCTGGTATTTGTATCAAACGTCTGATACTATATAATTTTTTGTATATAGTAAATTTTCAGACATCTGAGTGCATCTACCAACCGTCTGGTTATGTCTGTTTTGTTGTTCCAGAGGACTTTTCCAGACGTCTGGCTTATGCACCTAGACATCTGAAAATTGTGCATGTTAGTTTTATGCATCTTTCTTCTTGCTTCTTTGATCCTATCGACTTGTAGTCTCTTGTAATGTTCTTTGAGCCTTGTTCTTGTCTTTCTAGTGATGTTCTCTAGCAAGTACCTGTATATAGAAATGTATATATATATATAAATATATATATATGTATGTATGTATGTATGTATATTCGATTTCCATTGTATAGTTGTTTTCATCAAAACCGTAGATTTGATTTCCAAACATCTATTTTACCTATTCCAGGCAAGATGTTAAGGATTAGACAGACTGCTATGCCCGTTTCCACTTATACTCCTGTTCATCGACGGAAAATTCTATTGAGTAGAATAACATCGGAAATATATCGTAACAAAACTGCAAGCCCATGGCATATAGTCATAGTACGTACGCGAGTACGGGTGATCTACTAAGAAAGAAAATTTTCTAATATTACTCAATCAAGTTAGCCCAAAGCTGAAAGGAGAGTGTTAACAAAAAATTGTTGAATAATGAACAAAAATTAGAGTCAAAATGAGAATAAAACTATGAGATTAAGGAGCTATTTAGAGGGAAATTCACTTTCAACCATTCATATAAATCAACACAAAATTTAGTCTACAATTTCTCATTTAAATTCAAGTAGAAATGATTGATGTGCTTATTATAAGCATGTTCTATTTGTGCTATTTATTAGGACAACTTAAACCATCAAACTCTAGCATACCATTTAAATCCACTTCTAGAATCTCATGAAAATGATAATGAAATTAATAATAAAATATATTTTAAGCATGATCTATTTACAATGAACTAGTAACACAGATCATCAAATTTTGATTCTAGTTTGACTTTCATTATCAAAATCATATTGGTTAGATGATGATGTAACTTATGTTTATATTTGATTAAGTATAGCCTATTTATTATGGACAACGTAGGCTATCATATTCACTAATAAACTTACATCAACATCTAAATTTCCATTAAACACAAAATAAGATATTATAAACGAAATCATTCGATGTTGATTCAATATAATTCATGAGAGCTTCATTACCCCTAAATTGAAGGGGTTTAGCTTCTCATAATTGAATTCATGTCGACACAAAATAATTTAAACATAAAAAGTAAGGAAAATGAGAGTTAATTAAAAGAAAAGAGAACTAACTACTTTCATAAAATAAATATAAACTATTTGCATGAATTAAAAGAGTGAATAATATAAAATAACAATAAAAAAAAGCATGAAATGAAAGTGCATGAAAGTATATAACAAGGCTAAGAAGCCATTATAGAGACATTTTATTTAACATTGATTTTTATGCTACAACCTTTCATAAAAGAAGGGAGGTTATTACATGAAACATAAAGGGGTGTTTGTAAAAGCCTAAAATCTTAATTCCATTTTTATGGAACTACCTAAAATACCTTTGAGTTTGTATAGCTTCAAAGTAATCATTAGGGAATTAATTAATCCCCTCTAACATGTGCTTTTGCCTTTAAATCTCTATTAACATGTGCATGTGCTTTTAATTATAGTCCATTAGTTAGTGGGCATATGGGCTCCTCCATTTATAAGAATTCTTTTATTCCCTTCATCTTTAGCTTTGAATATTTTTGCATGCATATATCCATGAAGCTCCATTTAATTTGCATTCAATTTCCTACAAATAAAAATTTAAATGTTTAGATAAATTTTCTCAAAATTAATTCATACACAAAATTACCATTTTTTCCCAAATGAAGATGAATGAATCAAGATTTGAAAACAATTTAGATTTTGGTTTAAACATGTAAAATACCCTAATATTATCATTTATTTTAATAAAAGAAGATTAAATATGGGAGTAAAAATATACACTTTTACATGCACATCAATACCCCCACACTTATCTTTTATTCATCTTTGAATAAACTAAAATGAGGATAAATCCATTCTCATAGGAAACATAAAAATATAATTGGATCTAATTTTTTTTAGAATTACCACGACATAATAGATTAGTGACTCAACGTTTGTAGAAATGGAGAGGATGAGTGTTATCTCGGGAGGGTTTCAACGGATACTACCCACAAAATCCAAATGCGATATGCAAATTCTAATGCGACTACATGATGCAAATTTTCGAAAATATTTTACAAATGAAGAATTTACTTTTAAATTGACACGAGTAAGTTAGGTATAAGTTTTGGTTATTATCAAGAAATTTTAGTCTTTTTACTCATCAAAACTTCTAATAAAAATTAAGTTATCATTACAATTGGACTCTAGTTTGGCTAGTTGTTTCGATTGATAACATGGTGCAACTATGAAATGAATCTTTTAGTTGATTATCAAGGTTTTGCAAAGTGGCATATTTATTTCTTTTGGATAATATTTCAAATCAATGTACTGAAGATAGTGCTTGGCATTCAATTGCTTGCTCTCCCTATTTAAAAAAATTATTATTTACACACCTAACTCAGATGTACTGAGGCCAAATATACGATTATGCACTACCTTTCGGGCATGCATTGCTTTTCGGGCATAGAGCATAGGATGTACGCACTTGTATATGAATACATAACTCTAGGTGTTTATTATTATTTTAATTTTATTTACTTAAACCTAACTCAGATATATTGAGGCCAGATATATCGATCATGCATTGCTTTTCAAGCTTATGTCAGAAGGGTACAGAGCGTGGTGAGTGCGCACTTACGTGTAAACACACGACTCTAAGTTTTTTTATTATTATGATTTTATGCAAAATCATCTTAGCATCACTTAAGTTAAAAGATCAAAAATGTTACCGCCTTTACTTTAAATCAAATACTCTTTTAAACAAAGATTACAAATAGGATATACTTCTCATAATTATCACCTATGAACCCTCCTATATATTAGTTACACCATAGTTACTTGTAATCAAACTTTTTTTTATTTTTGTTGAGATAATAACTTTTCAAAAAAATTAATTTAATAACTAAAAGTGTATACTTATTCTATCATGTTTCTTCAAAAGTAAATCAATATGCTAAAAAAATTGTTTTGGTTTTTCTTGGAAAGAAAATGTAAACAATAAACCATGAACAATCAAAATAAACATGGGACTCCCCTCATACTTGTTTTTTATTGTGTCCCCACAGCCAATGCATGATATAGTGAGTGTAACGAAGAAAAATATGTACATATTCATAAGAGAGGGTTAAAATTTCTTACTAGACTAGTGTGGATCATGATGAATCATGAGCTCCTCCGCTCGATCACTCTCGAACTCCAAGTAAGGTTTTAAACGCTGACTATTGACTTTAAAATCGATGAATCCCTAGGGTTTTCTATTTCTATGGTACCATGTGGAAAATTAGTATGTACCACGTATGGTCCTGTCCACCTTGATTTTAATTTCCCATGGTACAAATGAAGCTGAGAGACATACAAAAGAACTCTTTGATTTGGCAAAAATATTTTTCTTAGGATTGACTTGCCATAAAAAAATTGTTCTTTCTTCATAAATTTTTCCATTTTCATACGCGTCATTCCTAATCTCCTCTAATTCACTGGGTTGTAATTTTCTGTTTTCGCCAGCTTTTTCAAGATCAAAATTTATGTTCTTAATTGCTGATAATGCTTTATGTTCAAGTCTGACAGGTAAATAGCACGCTTTATGATACAGTAACCTAAAAGGAGACATTCCAAGATTAGTTTTATATGCATTTTTATAAGTCTAAAGCGCATCTGTCGATTTTTGTAACGAATATTTTTAATTTTTATTTACATTTTTCTCCACAATTCGCTTGATTTGGCGATTTGAAACTTCAACTCGACCACATTTTTTAGGATCATAAGGAGTGGACAAATTGAGTGTTATTGAGTATTTTTTTCATTAGAGTTTCAGATGATTGATTATAGAAAAGGGTTCCATTATCGCTTATTACTGTGCAAGGTGTTCCAAACCTCGAAATGATGTTTTCTTTTATAGATTTCACAACAAATTTATGCTCATTTGTTTTACATCAAATGGCTTCAATCCATTTAGAGAGCTAATCAATAGCAAGCAGAATATATAGATTTTTGAAAGAGATGGGAAACGGTCCCATAAATTTAATACCCCAAACGTCAAAGATTTTGATTGTAAGAATGAGGTCAAAGGCATCATGTTTCGTCGAGGGATTTTTCCTAACATTTGGTGGTGATCATAACTTTTGCAGAAATCGAATGCATCTTTGAAAAGTGTAGGCTGGTAAAAACTGCATTGAAGTACCTTTTTTGCTGTTTTCTTTGAACCGAAATAACCACCATAAGCTTGGTCATGACAAAATGAAAGGACACTCTTGATTTAATAATCTGGGACACAACGTCGAATGATTTGGTCGAAACAATACTTAAACAAGTATGGATCATCCTAATAGAAATATTTCACTTGGGAAAGAAATTTGTATTTATTTCGATCAAAATAAAGGAGCTTCCCTAGTGACTAAATAGTTCACTATATCGGCATACCATGGATCAATGGAGACAGAAAGCAGTTGTCCGTCAAGAAAGTTCCCGTTAATCGGTAAAGAAGATGGTATATTTGGAAGTCGCGACATATGATCAGCAATGACGTCGGCATATCCTTTTCTTGTCTTCGATCGTAAGGTCAGATTCTTGGTGTAAAAGGATCAAACTGATTAAACGAGATTTAGCATCCTTTTTAGGTATATAAGAGCGGAGTGGTTAGTGTAAACCGTAATGTGTGAGCCAATCAAATAAGGTTGGAACTTTTCGAGTGCAAAGACTACTGCTAGAACCTCTTTCTCAGTGATCATGTAATCGAGTTGAGCATTGTTTAAAGTCATACTAGCATAGTAAATGACATGAAGAATTTTGTTGATGCATTGTTCTAAGATAGCACCATTTGCAAAGTTAGAGGCGTCATACATTATTTCAAAAGGAAGATCCCGGTTGGGTGAGTAAATGATGGAAGGGGAAATGAGTTCATTTTTAAGACGTTTGAAAACAGAGACGCAACTAGAATTAAAGTCAAATTGAACATCTTTTCTAAGAAGAGTTGTTAAAGGTTGATTAATTTTACTAAAGTCTTTCGCAAAGCGTTGATAAAAACCAGCATGTCCTAGAATTGAATAAATGTCCTTGATAGATTTGGGAATAGGTAGATCCGCAATTACGTCAACTTTCGCTCTATCTACCTCGATGCCTTTGTTTGAAATGACATACCAAGGACAATGCCATGTTTAACCATAAAATGACATTTTTCCCAATTTAACGTTAAGTGTTTGTCCTTGCATCGATTTAGAACCATCTCAAGATGGTGTAAGCACTCGAAAAAAGAATTTCTAGAGATGGAAAAATCATCCAAAAATACTTCTAAAAATCATTCGATCATGTCGGAAAAGATGTTGACCATGCATCTTTGAAAATTAGCAGGAGCGTTGCAAAGGCCAAATGGGGATACGCAAAGGTGCCAAAAGAACATATGAAAGTCATTTTATCTTGATCTTCGAGAGCAATCAGAATTTTGTTATAACCGGAATAACCATTAAAAAAGCAATAGAATTAATAGTCGGCTAATCGTTCATGCATTTGGTCGATGAAGAGAAGTGGGAAGTTATCTTTACGTGTTGTAGCATTTAATTTTTGATAATTAATGCAAATAGGCCAATCCATTTTGAGTATGAGTTGGAATGAGTTCGTTAGCGTCGTTCTTGACAATGGTAAGTCCAGACATTTTAGGCACGACATGAATTAGGCTAACCCACGGACTATCATAAATGAGGTATATGTTTCCGTTATCGAGGAGTTTAAAATTTTCATCATGAACCGCATCATTCATTTTGGGGTTAAGCCTTCGTTGCACATCATGAATAGGCTTGGCTTCATTAACTAAGTGGATGCAATGTTGAACAAGAGTGGGACTAATTCCCTTAATATCGATAATTAACCATCCAATTACCTCTTTATTTTTCGACAGAATTGAAAAGAGAGAAGCTTGAGGAGAAAGATTTGAATAGATTATTATAGGAAACGTTTCATTATCACATAATTATGTATTCAAGGTGATCAGGAAGAAGTTTGATTTCCAACCTAGGAGATTGCTCATTTAAAGAATTCGGTTGAAGGTCTGACTTAACCATGAGGGGTTCAAACAAAAGCGCATTTTCAATGTAGTTAGGCTCGTCTTGAAAAAGTTTTTTGTCTTCAGTCTCGCCTTCATTGTTAAGGTAAACTATTTCATTGTCAAAATTTTATTGAATGGAGCTAACTTTCAATGTTTGGTCAAGCGGTTTGTTTGATTGATTTTCAAGATTGACGATGTTAAGGTCCAAAGTCATGTTACCAAAAGATATTTTCATCAAACCATTTCAGTAAGTGATTAGGTCATTCAAAGTGGCTAAAAAAGTTCGTCTTAAAATAAATGGAATTTTACCCATCAAATTATTCACTGGTGGTGTCTCTACGACGATGAAATCGACGGGGAATATGAATTGACCGATTTTTATGAGTATGTTCTCGATTTCTCCCACAGGTTTTTTTATTAACGATCGGCAAATTGAAGAGTTACTTTCGTCGATTTTAGTTTACCCAAACCAAATTGTTGGTAAACTGAGTAAAGAATCAAATGACACTCACACCCAAGTCTAATAAGCATTTATTAATCGTTTTATCTCCTATTGTGCACGAGATCATCAGACATCCAAGATCATTGTATTTTATGGGAATTGATTAAGACAAAACTTCGCTAAGAACAACAGTTTAGAAAACTTTCGTAGGTACATGAGTGTGTCGTTTTTGAGTGCACAAGTCCTTTAGAAACTTAGCATAAATTGAGACATGTTGAATGATGTCAAGGAGAGGGATGTTTAGTATGACTTGTTTGAAAATTACTTTTGATCATAATGTTTCTTAGGTCGAAATTGATGTGGAAATGGAATAGGATACTCAATAGGTCGGTCTACTTAAGTAGAAGAAGAATTTTGATTGGAATTTGATTTGATATTTGACTATGATGTTTTGTTCAGAATTGCTTGTTGTTTTCGAAGTGTTAAGAGGAGCTTTCGTTAAATCGTTTGGATTGACAACTTGGTTATCGATTCGTTTAATGGAATGCAAAGTCATGATAGCATTCATTTAGTTCATATTGCTATCTTGAATGACATGAGCTTGATTTGAGTTCGTGTTTTGATTTCTAAGATTCAAAACTGGCTAACTTGGGAACACGTCTCGTTCACGTTCACTCATAGAAGTGGCTAACTGACTCATTTGCATTTCAAGTTTAGCAATTGATTGATTCATATTTTGCATGTACGAGATTAACAAATTTTACAAATTGCTATTTGATTGGAGGTTTTCAGTGATTGCTTTGGCCAAAATTTTAGAATTTTCTTAAGTGAAGTCATTTGTTTATCATCTTAGGGAGTGAAAGATTGTTGCGGTTGATTTTGAGATGGAGGTGTAAAATTTTATTGAAAGGGTTGGGCTGAAAGGGAGGATTCGAAGCATTGCTCGAAAATCCTTGAAAATTAGGTCAAATCAAATTCGTGTTAAAGTTATTTTAGTTCCATGCAAACTTAGGATGATTTCTCCAACCAAGATTGTACGTTAGAGAAAATATGTCATTCTTAACTTTGTTAAAAATATTGAGTTGTGCTAATGAAAGAGGACACTGATTGGCGATATGATTCCGATCGTTACATTTATAACACAATGGTTGGGAAGCTTAGTTCATTTGAATGAGAAAACTTGTTGAATTTATTGATCATCGCATCGATTTTCGCTTTCAAAGCCAAAGATGATCCTATTGAATGTGCGTTTGATCCTGAATAAATGGGTTTCTCATTAGAACGTTCCCATTGGGATGATTTTTCGGCCAAGTTCTCAAGGCATTACCAAGCATCGTCATGATGTTGGGCGAGAAAATTGCATCGACACATTCATTCAAGCATAGTTCTTGAACTATTTTCAAGTTCATCGTATAAGATTTGGCAAAGAGTCCATTTTTCAAAATTATGGTGTGGATATTTTATCAAAAGATCTTTAAATCTTTCAAAGTATTTTCCAAAAGGTTCGCCCCTGAATTGAAGAAAATTCACAACTTTGTTTTGCATTTTGGTAGTTTTTTCCAAGGGATGGAATTTTATTATGAAAATTTTAATGAATTCGTCTCATGTTTTAATCGAGTTCGAAGGTAAGTTGTACAATCATTTTTTAGCATAATCGGTAAGGGCGAATGGAATTAACTAAGTTTGATTCCATCATCACATAAATGTAAAGTTTAATGGCTGCACGGACTTGTTCGAGTTTTGTTATGAAGATACATTGGTCATTGTGTTTAAAATTGCTAAATTTTGGAAGCGTGGCAACATGATTTGGATGAATTTTGAAGTGATCAGCTGTTGGGAAAGGTAAGGTGATACAAGAAGAAAGAGAAACTCTGTCGAAAATGCTTTTATCTACGAGAGTTCGGGGAGGGTTTTCATTAGCCATCGTTGGAGGAAGGTGTGTTCGGCTTAAACGATAAGTCGTTGTGTCACGAGTCCAGGCACTCATGCACAAGTGAAAAGATCAAGGAGAGAAAGACGTGAAAATCAAGGTTAAGAGAATGAAACAAGGTTTAGAAACTAAAATGAAAAATTCTTTTCTTTTGTTTGTTTTTTTAAATAAGAAAAATATTTACCGAAAAGAATTTATTTTTCAAAAAGAGAGATTTAATTTGTTTTTAATTTTTTTTTTGTTTGTTTAGTTTTTGTTTTTGAAAAGATTTTTTTTCTTTTGGATTTTTTTTAAACTAAATTAAGTGAAATGCTTGTTTTCGAATTTTTGATTGTGCTTGATTTTTTGTTCAACGGAAAATATTTGCTTTGTTTTTTTATTTTTGTTTAAAAATCAAGTTAAGGAAAATGTGATTTTTTTACTTTTGGATTTTTTTGTTTTTTATATACGCGTGAACTAATGAACTAAATGAATGCAAGGGCATGATCATAAATTTTCTATCCTTAGTAACTCCTAATCCAAAATTATATAATCATACTTTGACTTAATTCAAAAAAATAGTTCTTAGTCGGGTAACAGACAAGGGTTAAACATGCACCATGAATCACCTTAGCAACGCATGCGAAGATTTAAGTACCTTCAGAGAAACAATCGCTATAATATTTACGAATCACCGTAATATTTATAAATGATTATTACTGTCGTAGCCTAGACACCAAAAAATAAATTGTTAAAAGAAATCAACTTGTGAAGACAATTTTACCCTAGATAAGATCATGACTCCCTTAAGTCCAACATCTGACCGTTATTATTAGTCAAATTCTAAGATGATATGCAATTTGTGGGCTAAGAAAGGGATGATGAAATCCCCCACCTTATGTGAAGTTGAGTATTACCCTTAGAAAAGAAAATAAGATGAAATAAATGTAAAACAAAAATTAAACGTGTATTAACAATGTAGCTATAAATGAATTTTTTAATAAATGCAAGCAACCGACAATGCACGAAAATTAAAAAAAAAAAAAGTAACACGATACCAGAGCGTGCGGAATTATTAGCAAATTTATTTAAAAGTAGCGATTATTTTAGCGTAGATTTTACGAAGCAAAGAAGAGCTATTTTTTAAGTAAGCAGTTATTCTCCTTTTTGCAACTTGTAATTTGCAAAGTGATAATTTGAACAAAGTATTCCCAACAAAGTTTAAAAAAAATCAATATATCTCAACCCAAGATTCATAATTCAAATCACAACACAGTTAAACTTCCTAAACAGAAAATACCCAAGACCATTTATTTTCCCTTAAACAGACTTCCAAAACAAAATACCCAAATCAGCAATTCATTAAACGAGCAAATCAACAAAACATCAAACGAGCAAATCAGTAAATAATTCGTGATTCGCTAAAGTCACGATTGTAGATTGCGTTTGTATTGGTCGCGGGTTGCAGTGACGGTTGGAGATTTGGTCGCGGCCAAGTTTTCTTGTCGCAACAATCATGGAGATTTGGTAGTGGGTCGCAGTTTGTATTATTGGAAGCGAGGTTGGTGAAGGTTGGTGGTGCAGTGATTCAGGTTGGAAGTAATTGAAGGTGATGTGGGTTAAAGGCTGATTTTTGATTTGCAATGCAGGAGGAGGTTAGGCAGGAAGTGGAAGAGGTTGGTGCAGTATGCAGAAGTGATAGGTGAATATAGTTGTTGTTGGTGATTCGGAGGGGGAGTGTTGATAGGGTGTTTGTGGTCGGAGATGGTGTTGTGTTTTAGTATTGGTTGTTGGCAGAAGAGTCGGTTGTTGGCAGCGTCGTTGTTGTTGGAATTAAAGGTGAAGTTGCTGGTGGGTTCTGTGAGGGGAGTTTGGTGTTTGGTTGTGGTTGAAGGTTTGGTATGGTCGGATTGTGGACGCAGAACAGATTGTTGTTGAGGTGATGAAGATGATAAAGGTGCAGTATTAGGAGATCAAGTTTTAGGCGATGAAGTTGATGGAGTGAGGTGTTTTGCATGCATGTTTAAGGAGATTGGATTCCGAGGAATGAGGTTGATGCAGGGATGGTTACATGCTGGTTGGTGGTTTTTGGGTGGTTGCAGTTTAAGGCAGAGAGGAAGTAGGTGGATGTGCGTGTTTGTGGTTCAGTTAGGTGCTGCTGCGTTAATGGTTGGTGAAGCTGTAGGTTAAAGGCTAGTAGTTGTCAGACTTGTAGATGAGGTGAAGTGTTAGGTGATTGGTGGGTTGTATTTTGTGGTTGATGTGCAGGTTGTGGGAGGTGAAGGTGATGATGATGGATGGTGGAGTGTTTGGTTTTGGCAGGGAGGAAGATTTGTGCACGAGAATAAGCTGTAAAAACAAAGAACAAGGATCAGAGACACGATGAAACAAAGTGTTTGCTAGAGAGTGCATTGTAAAAACCAGGAACAAAGAACAGAAACACAGTAAAATTCGATGAAAACGGAAACAAAGACATAAATAAACAACTGTACCAATTGCACACAGCAAAATGCAGACAGTGAAATACACACCCTATTGTGTACACAAAACTAGAAATGCGGTGTAATGCAAATTGGAATAGTATATGCAATGCTATTGAATGTAATTTAGCATTTGGAAAAAATGAAAGAAACAAAACAAATGCAAATGCTTAAAATAAACAAAACAGAAATGCTTTAAACATTACTGGGATAAAGACAATGTGCAAAACTTTTTTTTAGATGATACAAAATTAAACAAATTCAAATGTTCAAAAAAAAATTAATTCAAAGAGAAAAATTAAAACAAAACTGCTTTACATGGCAACGGCATCAAAAACTTGTTCGCCGATGGAAAATTCTATCGATTGGAATACCATCGAAAATATAACGTAATAAAACAGCAAGCACACGGTGTACAATCATGGTACATATGTGAGTACAGGTTAATCCACAGAAAACAAAGATTCTAATATTACTCAATCAAATTAGCCCAAAATCGAAAGGAAATTGTTAGCTAAAAATTGTTGAAAAATGAACTAAAACTAGAAAGAATATAAAAATAAAATTATAAGATTAAGGAGTAACAGAGGTAAATCCACTTTCAATCATTCATATAAATCAACACAAAATTTAATATATAATCTCTCATTTAAATTCAAGTAGAAATGATTGATACGCTTATTATAAGCATGACCTATTTGTGTTATTAATTAGCACAACTTAAACTATGAAACTCAAGCACACCATTCAAACTCACTTCTACAATCTTATGAAAAAGATCATAAAATTAAAAATAAAATCTATTTTAAGCAAGTTCTATTAACTATAAACTAGTAACATAGATCATCAAATTTTGATTCTAGTTTGACTTTCATTATCAAAATCGTATTTGTTAGATGATGATGTAATTTGTGTTTATTTTGATTAAGTATAGACTATTTGTTATGAACAGCATAAGCTATCATATTCACTAATAAACTTACATCAACATCTAAATTTCCATTAAGCACAAAAACAAGATATTATAAATGAAATCATTCTATATTGGTTCAGTATGATTCATGAGAGCTTCATTACCCCTAAATTGAAGGGGTTTAGCTTCTCATAATTGAATTCATGTCAACAAAAAATGATTTAAACATAAAAAGTAAGGAAAATGAGAGCTAATTAAAAGAAAAGAGAACTGACTACTTACATAAAATAAATTTAAACTATTTGCATGAATTAAAAGAGAGAATAAGATAGAATAACAATAAAAGAAAGAATGAAATGAAAGTGAAACATAAAGAGGTATTTTTACATGCCGAAACCTTAATTCCATTTTTAAGGAGCTAACTAAAATACCTTTGAGTTTGTGTATCCTCCAAGTTATCAGTAGGGAGTTAATTAATCCTCACTAACATGTGCTTTTTCCTTTAAATCTCCATTAACATGTGCATATGTTTTTAATTATGGTCCATTAGTTAGTAGGCATGTGGGCTCCTCCATTTGCATGAATTCTTTTATTCCCTTCATTCTTTAGCTTTGAATATTTATGCATGTATATATCCATGAATCTCCATCCAGTTTGCACTCAATTTCCTACAAATAAAAATAAAAATGTGCAAATAAATTTTCTCAAAATTAATTCATACACAAAATTACATTTTGCCTCCAAATGAAGATGAATGAATGATGATTTGAAAACAATTTAGATTCTGTTTAAACATGTAAAATTAGCCTAATTTGCTCATTTATTTTAATAAAAGAAGATTAAATATTAGAGTAAAAATATACATTTTTATATGCATATCAACTCATGCCCCGGTCCAAGGATGAGAGTAGAGGGAGCGAGCAGTGGTATCTCGCTCATTTTGATTTATACTCCTACTCTCCATCTAAGGTAAGATTTGGTGTATGGACAGTTATGTCACGTCCAGTTTCAAGTTTGTGCTCTTGCCCCCAATCTGAAGGTAAGAATCAGTTTGTGGATGATCATATTTCATATGGCTTAGGTTTATACTCTAGCTTCTACTTTGAGAACAAAAATTAGGGTACGAATGCTCGTAACATATCCACTTTAAGCTTATACTCTGACTCCTACTTCGGGAACGAGGGTGAGGGTATGGATGCTCGTATCGCATCCGGTTTAAGTTTATACTCTGGCTCCGACTCTGGAAACGAGATTTAGGGTACGGATGCTCATATCGCATCCGATTTAAGTTTACACTCTGGTTCCTACTCCGAGAATGATGGTTAGGGTGCGGATGATCGTATCATGTCCGGCTTTTGTTTATACGCATGCCCCCAATCCAAAGGCAAGAGTTAGCTAATGTTGATTCTCTGACATCAAAAGGGACTTTATGCTCCCGATCCTGGATCATAGAAGTTTAATTGACACCTATCTCCAGGTACTTGTGCACCTGCATTAATCATATGTAAATTCATTCAAGTCAGTCAAGTCATAACTCTTAAGAAATGGAGAGATAAAATTTCTGGCTTGAAAGGTCGTTTTATTTGATTAAAGATGTAAAGTGACAAAATTTTGTCTTACTACATGGCTTTGGCCGGTTATTTACAAATTTATCCTCTAAGTGAAATAACATCATAAAAACTTGCTATTCCATGGCATCATCGGGAGCGAGATCCCATCCGTAGTTGCCTGCTTAAAAGTATTGTCTCCAAGCTTTTCCTCTATTGCATATGGACCTTCCCAAACTGGACCCAAGTTCTTAGGGCTAGGGGAAGATTCGTTTGAGGACCAAGTCGCCGACTTCAAAGATTCGACCCCTAACTTTGGTGTTATAATATCAGGCGACTTGGTGTCTATGCACGGTTGCTATCAACTCAGCTTCGGTCCATTTGTCATCGATCATATCAAGAGACTCTAGAAGGAGTTGTTCATTCAACCATTGATCACAGTGTGTGACCCTTGACCAAGATCATAGCTTTCGATCCAAAGGCAAAGGGAGTGTACCTAGTCATGGACTTGTGGGTGGTTCGATAAGCTCAAAGTTAGCGGGAGTTCATCGACCCTCTTGCCTTTGGCCTATTCCATACGCTTCTTATGGATGGACTTAATAATCTTGTTTACATCTTTAACCTGTCCATTTGCATAAGAATGTGTCATCATTGCAAATCTCTTCTATATGCGATGTCGGCAGAAGAAATCTTTAAACTCCATACTTTCGAATTGCTCCCGTAATCAGTAATGATCACTTGCGGAACTCCAAAACGATAGATAATATTTCGAACAACAAAACTGATTACTTTCTTCATGGTAATCGTGGACAAAAGCTCCGCTTTAGCACATTTAGTAAAGTAATCAACCGCCACGATGGAGTACTTCGTGCCACCTTTAGATATAAGCAATATACCGATAATATCAATACCTAAACCGTAAAAGGCCAAGGACTGACTATTTGAGTAATTTCTGTTGGGAGGTTCTTAGGAATTTAGTAAATATCTGGCACTTGTTGTAGGATCGATTTCACCCTAGAGGGGGGGGGGGGTGAATAGGGTGATACTATCAATTATAAAAATTTATTGCGGAAGTATATAAAAAAATTTCAACATAGATAATAGCAGAATAATAGCGTAACAAATAATAACAGAATATAAAAATGCAGAAATAGAACAGCACAGATTTATCCAGCTTCGGCAAACCCTTCCAACGTGCTACGCCCAAGATTTCTATTAAAAATTAAGTAGTCAGATGCTTACACATGTAAACTCACGACACTCGCTATAGACTAACCTAACTCTACGTTCAAAATCCTGCCACAACTCAGCCACTGAGTTGTGAATTCTCGAACTACACCACCGTAGTTCGTCCTCTAGTCACACGACTAGAAATTACAAAGGTTTAAAAGAGAAAATACAAATTAAAAACAATTTAAAGAAAAAAGCCCTAAATTAAATAAAATAAAGCCCAAAATAGATTATAAGTTGTCGGCCCAATAAGTAAATTAGATTATAAAAAATTGTCCTCTTTATTCTTCTATCAGCCCGACTCCTTGTACTTTGATCTTTGAATGAATGCTTCTCTTTGTTCATTCCTTTTCCAGATTTAGGGTTTCACTTTGTTGAAGCCGTCGACTTTTGTTGATTGATCGAATAAGTGATTTCGTATTGCTTGCTCTGTCGATCGACCGTCTCTTTGAGTTGCACACAGCTGCTTCTCAATCGAGTTCGATTTTGACTTCGGTATGTAATTTATGCCTTTTGCTTTACTCGTTAATATGCTTGAACATGATCATTATTCGAGTTATTGATTCTGCTCTGTGTTATTGCTTGAACTCAAATGAATTTGGCCTATGATGTTACCGGGTTTAAATAGGGTTCGAACCCCTTGCTTTACGTTCGTATATATTTGTTTGAATTCGTCACTTGCTATGCTTTGGCCATTCAATTTTGTGGATGCTTGAGATTGATCTGACTTGTTCAATTCGTATAATTTGACGATGGCTTACTCATCATCGCTTCAAATTGCTTTGGGAATTTTTTCTTGCTCACCACGGTTTCGATTTTCTGGCATTCAAATTTGTTGAATTCGGTCACTTGATTTTGTGAAAATATTTTGAGATGAGAATTTTGCTTTGACTTTGCATTTTCTTTGCGAATTTACTTTGGCCTTGACTTTGTTTATGTGATGATAATTAAGACACCTCTGTCTTTGTTCGAAACTGCAACTTGTTACATTGCATCTTGAACTACTCTGATTGTCTGGAACTTCGGTCATTTGCTCACGGCTTCATGTGACTTTCTGAACTGATATGCTGTGATGCACTTAATTCCACATGCTTATTGTATATATAAGCGTATGGTCTGGTTTTTTTGCCTCCATGCCTTCATGAGTGTGTTCATTTGAACTGTGTTTGTATTGTTACCATATATGCGAACTTGAAGCTGTACATTCACTTATGTACTTGCATATGTATGTATGATGTGTTATTCTTGTTATTGATTCATTGTTCCTTTGCACTTGTAGTCAGGTCTACATTGCTGTCACATTGACTTGTTCCTTCGATTCAGTTAGCATATGAATTGTATACTTGAGTCTTTTTCAGCTGCTATCTCATATGTATATAAGTGCATGTTGTATAGTTGCCTGATCTGGTGTAGTGTGACTATGCCTGATGTTGTTTCCTTTGATCATACCATACATGTATCCTGCACATATGTATGTTTACTTATGTATATGTTATAAGTCGCAGTCTTGAATCTTGTATCATTTGAGGTGTGCATTCATTTGTGATCTGCACTTCATGTTGACACTGTTTCTTTGGAGTCGTGGCATTCATACTTCATGTGGTATGGTTCCTGTTTACTTTGTGGATCACCATTCACTGTTTCACACATGTATATATGTATTTGAGATTTTCATTGTCTTTGACATTTCCTTTTCATGTGTGGTCTGCTTGGAGTCAGGTCTTTGTTTCACTGGTGATTGTTTTGGTCATGACTGTGTTATTCTTATCACTTCAAGTCTATGTTGAATCCAGTTTATAGCTCGGGATTGACCTTGTGCTCGTGTCATGACTTTATTTGTATTGCACTTGAGTTGAACCCGGATTTTGATTGGGTTTGACCTTGTGCTCACCTGTCCCTGCAGTTTTATCAAGTGTAAATCGGTGTGCACGACTTGTGGCATGTAAAGTGATACATTGCGCATGTCACAAGTTGTTCATGAATGATGAATTCAAAATAAATGTTGACGAACAACCCAAATAACTGAGGCAAATAGTATTTTCAAAAATACACATATAATTTTATACTACAAAATATTTTCTTTTCAATTTTTCTTCATTAGTGTTTATTTTGTAGATTGCTCAGATGCTGGATTCAATCTGGAATAGAGTTGAAGATCAAATACGATTGAATGACTGAAATGTAGTGAGGTGCAATTGTATGTATAGTGAAAAATGTGATGTGATTGAAAGTGTAATGTAATTGAAATTTGTATACATATAGTGAAAGCTCAAATTTGTACTATTTGAAATTGTAATGAATATTTGTTTGAATAAAATATTTGTTCGAATTTAGATTCTGTGTTATTTATTTAATTATGTGAAAAATAAAATAGTACGCTAAAAATACATTTAAATGAATATATATATATATATTGTTTATTATCATCAAAAAAAATCATATACGAGCATATTTAACACTTGTCACATCTTTGGGTATGGGCAGCTGCATCTCGATTGACAATTGGCCATAAATATCCATAATAAAGGATCCTCTTGGCTAGGGTGAGGCCCTAGTGTGGTCGCCACATGCCCCTTCATGAACTTCTCTCAAAATTCATTTAGCCTCGCCATGAGCGACACAATGTAGCATAGGTATAGAGAAACCCTTCCTATACAGTACTCCTTCTTGCATGATGTTTTCCTTAGAAATTGGCATAAACACTCAAAAGAAACTATTTGAAGAGAATTAAATGAAGAACAAAATGGAAATAATGGATACTAACAAAGAAACAGCAACCAATTAAAAGAATAAAATGCACACAACGATTTATAGTGGTTCGGCGTTGTTTTACTATGTCCACTTTGAATAGATTGCTTTATTAATTACTTTATAACCTGAGTACAAAAGGGGTCAGATAAAAATCCTTAGTCACAAAAAAGTACAAAGAAACTAGCAACGTAAAAGTCTTGAAAACGAACAATCAAGCTGGTGTTTATAGATGAAGCTTGTCAAAAATCTCTTTGAAAATTCAAAATAAAGATCCACAAAACCATATAGGCCCACAAGAGTGGTCGCATGTCCCAATTCCCAAGAAGACGAATCTGTAACATTTCCTTCTTTTGTTGAATTTTGAGGTATGATCCCTGTGGTTACTTCCTCATGCTAAAATATGCTTAGCCTCCAAATTTCATGCCAAGTGGAGCTCGAGTTATTGCTTAATCTTTACTTCAATATGGTTTGCACACTCCTTTCTGCCAATCCCTTCCAATGAAAACACATCGATCCCTCCAAGTTCATCTCCTTGGGTGTGGTCCCTAGGTTAGGATCCCTAGGATCCCAATGTCTTCCTTACAAAGTTTCGTATGCACTGGACCTATGGATATTGAGACATTAATTGTTTTCTATAGGAATGCTCTCACACCCTAGAACATGTCGATCCCTATCACTGAAGCCAATTTATGCCAATCCACCCTAGGAGTTGAACATATTTCATATTTTGAACACTCTGCCTTGCATATCCATCAAGTCCATTCAACAATGACTTCATGTTACCATATGTACTTGACTTCAGGGCTCTATAATCATCACTTTGGAGTCTTTCGCCTTGATGGCAGTTGAATCTCATTTGGGCAATCGAATCAATATAGCCAGGTTAAAATGCCGGATAACACTTGCCCTCCAAGTATGTCCTATGTTGAACATGACATGCTTTGAATCAAAGAAAATTAGACTTGTTGAAAAGGAATCCGTCTGGTTTCCTAAATTGTTGCTATCCATCAATCGAATTATTTTTCCAAGGTGTTGTATTTCTCACTGGTCGTCATGATGCTTGGTCAGTTTCCAATACTATAAACTCATATTTATAATCCTTAAGTTGATATATATATATAAGTCTAGTTCCATAAGAGTAATAAGATTTGGTTATCTGGTCCAGCCTCGAACTTGATAACTTCAGGTTTCATTCTAATGTTTATCGATTTCAAAATTTGAACTTTTTTGCTTCATGCTCGTGCACGTTGATATACATGTTCTTTGTTGTTGGCTCCCAGGCATGTTCGTATGTCCATGGGTCGTCGCCAATTTTCATTATATTTTGCATATACGTTCTTTTAATAATTCCCTTTCTCACGCTGGTTTGCATGCATGCTCATAGCCGACCCTTCATTTCATCTTTTTTTGTAGGTTTTGGAATATGCTTATTCGATCCCTCCTTTACATTCCTTATGCTCATAGGGATCAGCATATTGTTATCCAATCCCTCTCTCTTTCTTTATGTTTGTAGGGATCGGCACCTTTCATGCCGATCACTATTCCCTTGCTTAAAACCATGGGCCGAACTCTTCGTTCCCTTATATAAACTAACATTCCATCTTCCCAACCCACATATCCTACATTTCTACTTTCTTCCCATTCATACCCTCTAGATCGAACCCTCGTTTACCACCCAAAAATATGAACCCTTCCTTTCTACTCAAACATTGCCCTCGCCCAAACATTAAACTTTCGATTTAGCTTTAGATTGTCATCTAGCCTTTCATTCGAGCCATACTTCGTTCTTTCACTTCGAATCACCCGTCTCTATTTAAGTAGCTTATTCGCCTTTAAATTTTAATTTTATGACGAGATGATGGATTCTGCTCTATTGGCGACAATATGGAGTTCGATGCGATGGAAAATCGAAGTCGAAACTACTTAAAGGAGAGGAGAAGTTGAGTGCAGTAGAGTTCGACAATAAGGTTAGAAGGCTTGCACGGGAAGGTGGAAGAAGAGGGATCGGTTGCTTTCGATTCACAGAGAGGGTTAAGTGATCTTAATGGATTGAGGAGGTGGGTCGGTATCCTTGTTATACAAAGGATTGGGCTAGTGTGGAAGGTTCGGTATTGGAAGTTTGGAAAGAAAGGGTTTGTGGAAATGGGTAGCATGGTGGGATCGACATATTTTGTTGAAGGAAAGGGATCAACATCATTTGTTTGAAGAGATGGATCGGTTGCACCGCTTTAGGGTAGGGATTGACAAATATAGGTTGGCATATAGGGGTCAAAATTTGTGTACTTGGATAATCCACAGGCTTTGAACTAAATTCGAAACCTGATCCATAATCACTTGTTTGAGCAATTACAACTAATCCCATCTCAACGAACTTGAACATATGATGATGATGAACAACAGGACTTGCATATTCATTATTGTACTTGAAACTGAACGATCGAATCCTTAGGAATTAGAACATGAACAAAAGCTCAGCATCTGGACATAAACAACGGATTTCACACTCTAACATACCAGTAGTCAATCCCAAAACTTACACAACCGATCCATCTCCTCGTTGGTTGAGACGATCAGCGATGACGGTCACTCTGGTCAGAATGCAAAGTTTCATCATTTCACTTTGCTTTCTTATTTTAAGCTTCTTATTTCCGTAAACTCCACTTTACACCACACTACACCACACCACATCACACTTAGCATGAGGGGACAGGTAAACTTTTCTAATATCGATTATCTACTGAGTATAGTTGACATGAACTTCAGACGTTCAGAGCATCTTGCTGCAATGTCTTCTGGACCAGCCTCCCAACATATCAATCCCAAAGATGAAACGAGTTCCATTACCGTTTGCCAACCTTTTTTTCGGTCATCAAATTGAACAAACGAAGGTTTCTAGCCCGACTTCCACCTTTTTTCTGATGTTCCCATCCTCCCTATAGATGATGTAAGTCATGCGCCCGACGCAATAGAAGGTGTTATACTCTTCGATTACCCGATAGATTCTCAAGCCTTCGGAATTAGTGAGGCCTCCCTTCGTAGACTATGTTTTAGACATGGAATTCCATTCGAAGATGACTTAGCTCCTTCAATAAATGAAAAGGCTCACTTGCCCCTGGAGGGGTATACAGCATGCAGCAAATTCGTGTGCTAGGCCGGATGCGTGTCGCCCTTCAATTCTTTTATTTGGGACATGTTAAGATATCTTAGAATAGCTCCCAATCAACTTCACTTGAAAAAATACGCCTTTCTTCGTGGAAGTTTTTACTATTCATGAGCGTTCAGCTCCACTCGCCAAATCCTGAGGACATAAAGTTCATTTATAACTTTAAACGACGATCAGGAAGTCCTTCCCATGTTTTCTCAAGCCTTCACCCAACTATAAAGTCTTAACAGATGCTTGGAACAAATTTATCCTTTTCAGACACTAATGGTTCTATATTCGATGTATGCCTAGCTTTACAAGGCGACGGTTGGAAGGGCGTAAGTTTCGTCTTTGCTTTATTTTCAAATTCTCTAATTCGAGCTGTATTCTGGATCAACTAACATTCTAAATATCTACAGGTGTCCACCCACATCCAAAGGGAAATAGTTTTTCAAGAGCGATCTCTGCAATTCATGCTATCCTATCAAAGACAGGGACATCAAACTCCTCATAACCGACGTGTTGTTATCTCTATTTAGGCTACTAGAAGAAGGCCATAGCATTGTGCTTTTTAGAAGTGTTGCATTACCAAGAAGCACTGTTGAACAAGAAGAGGATATCAATAACACCGTCTTACCCCTAGTCGAGGACTAAAGACGATGCCGAAGAAGGCGAAATTGTGGGTACCCAGATCAATGAGCCTGGCGACGCTGATGCAAACCCAGGCAAGGCGCCTGTGGTCGAACCATCACAGGGAATGCAACCCTAAAGACCTACTAAGAGAAGAAAGAAGCTTTCATATAAGCTTTGCAGGAGAAAAACTGCTAAGGATCAGGTGTTCGTTATCACTTCTATATGTGAAGAGTCATCTTCCCAACATTTAGAAAGTTCGATGAAAGGGTTTTCAAATCTTCAAATTCCCAATGATATTATTACTTATGACTTCCCTAATGTCAACATCGATGGGATCAATTCTCCTACCGGAAGTGGTGAGGGCATTCCTATGGACATTAGGACACTCATAATCACGTGCACTTCACCACATGATTTCCATCTATATTTTGTGCAATGGTCACTTATACTTTAGTATTTTGTTTTTTTCATGTTTGATATCTTAATCTCTAGCTTTTGATCGGTCGAGGGGCTCCTAAATGCAATATGGATCTAGATGTGATTCAAAATCGGGTAGGCATAGAGAAAGGGATGACGACTGAGAAAGAAGTCATCGCTCGAGGGAATCTTCATCTTCAAAACATAAATGCCAATCTCGGTCGTCCCATCGGGAAGTGCAACCTAATCTTCCTGTACACAGTGGCGATCGGACCTCTTTTCACAGTCCTCCATCTCCCATACCCCCAAGCAATATTTTGGTTCATCCAGCTCCAAGCAGTCCCATGACCGCAAGTCGAACAAATGTCCAATCATCACTTCCGATCCATCTTTATCGACCGCTGCTCTTGAAGCTTCCAAAATAGAAAATATTTCCAAACTTAAGGTCATTTTCCTAAAGATTTATTTTGATGGGCTTAAGTTCCTCCCCTCTATTCATATAATCTCGAGGACTATCAAAGTAAGCTCTGTCGCATGTGTTAACTATGTTTTCATGCAGAATGAACCATTCCAGCACTTAGCAAAAAAAAATCTCCAAGGTGTCTATCAAGTGACAACATGAAACAGATCATCTCAAGCTATAGGAAATCCACAATAAAGTACAAATAAGCACCAAGATAATGAGATCTTGGAATTAACGACAAAACTAACTGAAGCAAGAGAAGGTGCAGAGGAACATCTGAGGCAGCGAGTCGTTTAGAACCTACACATAAAAGGAAACTCAATCCTGCCTTCAATTGTAGCAGTGCACTCGCCTTGGAAAAATAAACCTTGTAAATGGAGAAAAATATCTTGGCCCACCATGTTGAGGAGCTTGAAGAGCTTCTTAAGAAAGAGGGGGAAGAGAAGATCTAAGCTCAAAAAGAATCGCAAAGATATTACGAAGAAGTTGTTGAAGCCTAGACTTTAAAGATTAAACTTGAAGAGTAACTTGCTTAGATTGAAGTACTCAAAGAAGAGGCGAAGGAAGTGGTCCACAGAGATGAGAGGATAGCTCGAGGCCCAGATAGAGGATGCTAAGGAAGCCAATCAGAATGAGATCAAGGACATGCTCGATCCCCTGATCATTGAATACAATGCTAAAGTTCTTCCACCATGATTTAAGATTTCTTGATGAGGGTTATACTGAGTCGCTCACCGAGGCCAGGGGTAATTTAGCGAAATGAAAAGGAGAGACCTTGGAAGAGACAATTTAGATGAAGAGAAATAAGTGCAGGAGATTCTTCATGGAAATGAACCTTTAGACCTTGCCGCCGCAAGACTCTAATATTTCAACATTCGAACATCTTGTGTTAAAGGGAAAAATATTGCTAAGTCTTTAGAGTCTGATCCTAAGGGCCCCTTTTCTTTTCAAGCAGCTAGAGCATCGGTTTCTTTCGGCCCGGGATAGGATCTAAGCTGCGATTTGGACAAATCCGGTTATCAATATAAAGTGCTGACCCCTATTCTGGAAGGGGACCCTAGCAATGACTGAAAGTCAACTAGACACAAGTATTCTGCTCTACTTTCCACTTTTCAGTCGATTTATTTTTTCATATCCAATAGCTGTAGACTTATCTTCTTGTTTCTATGAATCTACAAGTCTTCTGGGTCTCGACCAAAATCCAAAAAGTGTTTCCGCCAGGAGCAACAATCGACATCGACTGAGATTCCAATTGCCATCAATGCTTCATGGCCCAATGTTCAAGTTCTTGGAGCAGTTGATGATGATAAGGCTGATGATCCGTTGTCGTTGGATGAATCTGATGATGTGGTAATCGCCGATACCATTAAATACACCAATGACCTCAACTTAAGGGACCACATTGAGAGGGAGGAGTTATTGAAGAAACAAGCGAAGTTTGAACTCGTTGATGTGGATACTGATGATCCAAATCTCATCCCTTTCCTATTGCAAGTTATCCCAACAGGCAGGTCGATTTTTGAAAAATCCCTCCTACTTTTGGAAGCTCCCCCGCCAAAGGCGGTAAAAAATCGAGGAAATGGACAGGCGGAAGCTCGGATAGCCCCACCCTTAAAAAATCCAAAATAGAGAGAAGAAAAAGCAATAGCCATCATTTTTGCTCTATTTGCACATAGCTTATATAGTTGTTTTTCTTTTTTGGTGGTCGTGATTGTCCAGGTAGGGCTCCCATTTTCTGAATAATCTTGTATTGCAATTTTGAAGCTTATTATGTAAATATTTATTTTTTATTTTTTATCGAACCCTCATGTGAATTGTTATCTAAGTAGTTGAGCTATTACTTTCCATTCAATGTACTTGTAATTCGTTGCACATTACTTTGGATATAATCCGTTAATTCTATCCCAAGGCCTCCATGCGGTCATGGCCCTAAGTCATACCAAACATGAGGATTGAGCCCTAATTTTGTGCTATCGAATTCGTTGGCTTTAGGGATTACATTCCTGCTCCAAGTCTTGGGTTAGCGGACTTAGAAAGTGGATGGTTGAACTCCATTCTTTGTGAGTTTATACTCCTTCTGTTGGTTTCAGGCTGGAGTTAAATGGAATAGTGAGTGGTCGAACCCCACTTATCTACTGGTTTATACTCATATCCGCTCTTTGGGGATAAGAATCAGTTAACGAGTGGTCGAATCATACTTGGCTTTTATTTATACTCCAGTTCGTACTCTGGGGGCTTAGAGTTATTTAAGTAAATAGTCGAATCGTACTTTCCTTAATTGGTTGATTTGCCCCAAGGTTTGAAGTTTGATTTAGTGAGCGATTGCTCGTGTCATAAGCGCTTTTGACTTATTTCATTCCCATCACTTGGCGGGATTCATTCGGTCATCGGATGGTCAAGTCACATCCATTCCTTGTAATATATTTCGTCCATCGTGTTATGAATGAGAGTTAACAAATGAATGACCGGACCACGCCCATGAGTTTAATTCAACCAGGAATTAGCGTAATTGGTTAGTTCCAAACTCTGAGAACCTATTTAGACATACCTACATCAGTCAGTTTAGTAATGTAACTAACATGCAATGCTATAGCAAACACAATAAAAAGGAAGTTCAAAACTTTATTTGCTAAACCGAAGGAAATGACATAATTTGTTTTATTACATATTTGAAAAATCAAATGCTAAAGAAAATTCTGAAAGTAAATACAACTGAATGAAAAAGAAACAAACTAACTGAATAGCATCGTAAATGCTCTCTATTCCATGCCCTTGGGAGTGTGATGCCCTCAACAGTCACTAGCTTGAAGGTTCCCTCTCCAAGCCTCTGCTCAGTGACGTATGGTCATTCCCAAGTAGAATTCATGTGCGATGGGGCAGTAAAAACCCATTTTAAAATGGGATCACCAATTTCAAAGGTTCTAGGTCAAACTTTAGTGTTGTAGTATCGGGTGACTCGGTGAGCAGCTGCCTTCAAATCAGCTTCCTCACTCTTATCATCTATAAAGTCTAGGGAATCCAAAAGGTGTTCTTTATTTTGTTCTGGGATCATAGTAAGTCACTCGATGGGAAGGAATTTTGAGCTCAACAGAAATAACAGCCGCAAAACCATAAGCGAGGACAAATGGAGTATGACCAGTCACGGACTTGTAGGTGGTTCTATAAGCCCATAGTGATGTTGGGAGTTCATCCACGCACTTGCCCCTAGCCTTTTCCAAACGCTTCTTCAAATGGATTATATGATTCTGTTCACAGCTTCAACTTTCCCATTTGCATGAGGGTGAGATACTGGCGCAAATCCCTCTTCAATACGATGCCGACGGCAGAAGTCTTGAACTCAGCATTGTTGAATTGAGTACCATTGTCTGTTACAATATTTTGTGGAAGGCCAAAATGATAGATGATGTTTCGGATAATAAAGTTAATTACTTTCTTCGTTATTATAGTAGCTAATGGTTCTGCTTCGAAAAATTTGGTGAAGTAATCAATTGCGACGATGGCGTACTTCGCACCACCTTTATAGGTCGACAAGGAGCTGATAATATTTATGCCCTACATGGAAAACAACCATGGACTGACCATTTGGGTAATTTTTGTCAGCGGAGCTCTTGGAACTTTTGCGTTGATTTGGCACTTGTCGCATCACCTTACATAATCGATAGCATCTTGATTAATGGTTGGCCAATAATACCCACAAAGGAGTATTTTGTTTGCTAGACTTTGCATCCCAGTGTGATCGCTACATTCCCTTTCATTAACTTATTTTAAGACTCGTTTTATCTCATGATGAGCGATACAACAGAGCAGGGGAATGGAAAAACCCTTTCTGTACATAACTCCTCCCAGTATGATTTATCATGAAGCTTTATGAAGGAATTGTTGCTTTCCATTCCTTTGTTTAGGAAGGACTCTTTATAGCAAATATTTTTTAATCAGAGTCATCCACGATTCCATATCAGGCTCCATCTCTAGTGCTCGATCGATTTTCATCTGGTTTATACTCAGTGCATTTAATACTTCGATTGGAGCCAAGACCATCAGCTATGCATCTCTGATGTTAGCAAACTTTGCTAATGAATCACCTCTCTATTTTGATCCCAAGGAATGTGCGTAATGTCATAGTACTCAAAGTCAATCAATAACTCTTGGACTTGGATAAGGTATGGAGCAAGCCATTGTCCTTTAGCCTGGCAATCTCCACTGACTTGGTATACTACCAAATGTGCGTGGCAAAAGATTTCGAGAGACTTTATTCCCAGTTCTTCGACGTGTTTAGGTCCTCTAATTAGAGCCTCATACTCGGCTTTGTTCTTTGTTGTAGGGAAATCATGCTTTAAAGGATAGCAAATCGATTGACCTTTGCGAGTTACAAGCAAAATCCCAGCTCTAGAACAGCGATCACTAGATGCTCCATCTGCATACAACTTCCACCGTATAGTAGGGGTTTCACTACACTTCGAGAAATCATCTTGCACAGTAAATACTTCTATAGAGTCTGCTAGTGTCTGACCTTAGATAGACCTTTGGGAAAGATAAGTTATGTCGAATTGGCCGAGCTCGATATTCCACTTGGGTTAACCTTCCAGACATCTCAGGTCGGTGCAGGACCTGTCGTAGTGGTTGGCCGATGTAAACATTGATACGGCATGCTTGGAAGTAAAGGTGGAGCTTTCGTGATGTAATCAACAAACAGTATGCTAGTTTCCCTATCTTCGGATAGTTACTTTCAACTCCTGTCACTCGCTTGCTAATATAATAGACCGGTCTCTAGATTTGGTTCTCCTCGCAAAGCATTGTGACACTTATTTCATGTACCGACACGGCTAAGTAGATATACAAATCTTCATGATCTACTAACTTTGATAAGATGGGGTCTCTCTAAATGGTTCACCAAAGCTTGGAATGTGTCTGTGTCGATTGAAATTACTTTTACCTCTCCTAATCAAGTCAAATAATGGAATGCATCTGTTCGGTAGCTATAGAAATGAATCGGCTTAAGGCATCAACCTTCCCATTCAGGCTTTGTACTTGATTGATAGTCTTTGGTGCTTGGATATTGCAAATATTCGCAATGGTTCTTCTAGGGATTAACTTCGATCTCGTAGGCATTAATGATGAAACACAAGAACTTCTCTGATGCAATGCCAAAGGAGCATTTTAGATGATTAGTTTCATTTTATAATTTTGGAGGATGTAGAACATTTTTGCCAAGGCTCAAATGTGGTCGCTAGTTTATCATGACTTCATGAGCATATCATCCACATATGCGTCCATCAATTTTCTGATCTGATCTTTAAACATTCTGTTAACTATGCGTTGCCTCTAATGTGGTCGCTCCTACATTCTTTAGTCCAAAAAAATCGCCACATACCAATATAGTCCAACATCGGTAAAGAAGTTGGTGTGCTCCTGATCGGAAATGTGCATCGGGATTTGTTTATATCTTGAGTTTGCATCCATGAAAGATAGCAATTCATGTCCCACGGTCCAGTCTACCCACTGGCCGATCCTTGGAAGGGGAAACTGTCTTTCGGGCATACCTTGTTCAAGTATGAGTAATCAACGCACGCCTGCCATTTCTAGTTCGCCTTTCTCATAAGTACTTGATTAGATACCCACCAAGTGTAAAGGGAATCACGAATAAACCCATTGTCTTTGAGTCTATCCACCTCCTCTTTAAGAATGGTAGATCTCTTTGGGTCCATGCCATGTCTTTTTTGTTTCATTGGGACATGCCTCAGGTCGATATTCAATGCATGGCTTGCAATGGCAGGTGAGATCCCACACATGTCGGAGTGAGTCCAAGAGCACACATTGAGATTCGCTTGGAGAAATCCAGCGAGTTCTTTCAACATCGGGGGGCTAAGCGGCGGTTCGATCTTTTAGGACCCGTGATGGGTCATTATGGCCGACTGTGATGTCAATCGCCAGCTCAGCCAGTGCAAACCTAGTCTCTATGGTCTCCTCTTCGTCATCTCTCATATCTATATCTCTATAGTGCCGACTGTTGTGCCCGAACCAAGGCTCAGGAGCTAGCTGTCAATCTTTAGTGGCTTGGATGCGGACTGACTTGTCCACACCCTTACCTTTCTCATTCAATTGGGCATCTCCCAACTCAGCTACATAATAGGCACGTCCAGCCGCCTGATCACCATGAACAACTCTGACACCATTATCTATTGGGAATTTCAAAGTTAAGCGCCATGGGGCAAGAGCTACCCAAAACTCAGCTAGGGCTGGATGCCCTAGAAAACATTGTATGGAGTGTCAACATCCAAAAAACCAAAGGCAAAATCCACATTCTCCTACGGTCATCTTCTCCCAACTCTACAGGTAATTCAACATAACCAACCGCTTTAGTTGTAGCACCGATAAAGGCATGAATGCGGGCTTTAGACGATTTCAAGTCCTTGGCTTCCATCTCATCTGATCATAAGTTTTTTTTAAATTTTATTTACAGAAATTCCACAGTCAACCAATATCCTCCTCACTAAAGCAGGGCCGATCATGGCCGAAATGACCACTGGGTTGATCGTTGGAGCCTCCACCTTATCCGCATCTCTATTTCGAAACATGATATCATCTGCCATTGTAAGTTGCTGTTTTGCTGGAGCTCCATCTTTCTTATTTGAGCAACAGTCAAAATCCACATGCTTAATCGCGCTAGCATAGCACTCCATTTAATTCCAACTCTTATCAATTAGATGTGAGTCCTCCAGCTATTGTATTGATCACCAATCTTCCACCAGTCCATGGAGACTCCTCGGCTCTATACGGTGCTTGTACTCGGTTGGAGTCCCGTTATGCTATGGGGTTTTCACAAACTGTTGTAGCTTCCTTTCTCAAATCAGCTTTTTGATAATATCCTAGAGATGTCTGCATTCATTTGTGTTATGCCCATACGTTCATGAAACAGACAATATTTCCTGGTTTGTTTATGCTTCGCAGTTGATTCTTTTGGAGGTGGCTTCCTGTACTTTAAGGTATTGCAGGTAGACAAATAGATATTCCCCAAGGACGTATTCAGCAACGTGTAAGTATTGTACATCAGAATCCTAGGCTTCCCACTTGCAGAATCCCTCTTTTGTGCTTAACTCCTATCTCTGCCTTTCTTTTTGTGTTATTCGATTTGTTTTGGACATTCACTTAAACTTTTCCAGAGCTATCATCAGACTACTTTACCGTAATATTACTCTATACTCCCTCTCCACTTAGTCCCACAACATTCTTCTTCCTGGAGGATCTGGCTTCCTCCTTTCTCAAATATTGAGCCGCTTTTGTGTAAAAGAGTTCCAACTTTGTGGGTGGCATACTAGCTAACCAATCGCCAAAATCAAATTCTAGATCAATCCCCCTTATCATGGCCATCAATATTGCATGGTCATTTGGATTATAGATTGTGTAATAGTTGTATGGAATCTCTTCAAAAAATCTTTCAACGATTCTCCCGTAGCCTGGATCATGCTGGACAGGGACATCACATCTTCAAGCCGAGTTGCACGCATTTGAAACTGCTCCACAAAACTTATTGCCAAATCATCAAATCTAGATATTGACCACAAAGGTAACCTTGTAAACTACATCATTCCAATTCCATAAGGAGTTATGGGAAAATATCTACACTTGGTTGCATCAACTGCTTGTGCAGAATCCATCAGCCATTCATATCTTATGATGTGCTACATGAGGTCAGTTTTTCCCTCGTAGGCAGGCATTGACGGCATGTTGAACCTCCTTGGATACTCTGCATGTAGGATATTATCAATGAATGGGGTATGGCTTCTTGAGATTCCCCAATCATCATTAGTCAAACCTTGGCTCTCTCTCTCTAACTAACTGTCTGACCGTAGCCGATAAGTCTGGCATTTGGATAGTTGGTGCCAAGCTGTGGTTGTGTTTCAGCTCACGTGAATGGCCTGTCCGATGCCTACGAGCTGTTCCATGCCTTCTTGGTTCAATATCTTCCTGATGTTTATCTCATAAATTCACTTCATCGCCATTTTGGGTAAGCACTTAGTCAACATTTAACTGAACTTTGTCATCCAAATCAGCCGCAACAGCTTCTTCTTAAATCCCAATGTGCATAGGTAAGTTCCCTCCTTTGGAAGAGGGATCGATACCGATCCTTATGGAGGAATCGACACTGATCGGTCCTGGTAGATCATGACGGTCTGTATGTTGATGCCCCAAAGTTTCTGCATAATATCCATCTATTCTATGGCACCTCTATTTGTGATACTCATTCGATGAACTAGAACTCTACGATGCCGACTAAGGGGCAGCGTCCCTTCTAGCTTTTCCTCACTAATACTGAGTGAGTTATTTCATTATGTTGATATTAGTCTAAATCTATTGATTTAATTGTCAACGGCTTTCCATTAGTTCTCTCGTCAGATTCTGAAACTCGTATAATAGAATTAGTTGGATTCTAGACTTCAACTAGTTTAGCATTCACACCCATTGGTTGACGGCTTAGGCCTCCTTGCTGAGTATTAGCGTTCTCGTTTGTTCCACATTCTGAGAAGTAGATCAGTGTCCTCACCATTGTCGATAGCTTTTCTTAGATTTTAGAAAATCTCAGTAGAAAGAGTAAACTTCCTAAAGGCAACTATGGATCTCCTTCGAGGGATTTATGCAATCCAGTAGCAATAAAAGGATCCCGATAAGCTAAGAATCAACGTTCTCAATGAAAGCACCAAAATGTTTGCATAAAAAATTAGCACTAATACCCAATATAAACTTTTTAAGTAGAATTAAATGAAGAATAAAATGTAAAAAGTGGATAATAACAAAGAAACAACAAATAATTGAAAGAATAACATGCACATAACGACTTATAGTGGTTCGACGTTGTTTTCCTACGTCCATAATGAATTGATTATTTTATTAATTACTTTATAATCTGAGTACAAGAAGGATCAAATCAAAATCCTTAGTTACAAAAAAGTATAAAGTAACTAGCAGCGTAAAAGTCCCATAAATGAACAACCAAGCCAGTACTTATAGATGAAGATGGATAAATATATCTCTGAAAAATCAACAAAAAGACTCACAAAACCATTTGTGCCCACAAGTAGGGTCGCATGGCCCAAATCCTAAAGAAGAGGGATTGTTACTGATCCCTTATTTGGTTGAATTTTGGGTGCAGATCCTATGGTGACTTGCTCATGCCAAAATATGCTTAGCCTCCAAATTTCATGCCAATTGGATAAATGAAGCTCAAGTAATTGCTTGATCATTGCTTCTATATGTTTTGCTTGCTGCTTTCTGCCGATCCCATCTAAAGGAAGTATAACGATAACTCCAACTTCATCCTCTTGATGTGAGATCTCTAGGATAGGCTCCCTAGAATCCCTATTTCTTTCCCACAAAATTTCATATGCATTGGACCCATGGATCTTGAGATATTAATTGTGTTCAATATGTATGCTCTCACACCCTAGAACATGCCAATCCCTATCATTGAAGCCAATTTATCCTGATCGCTCCTAGGAGTTGAACCATATTTCATATTTTCAACACTCCGCCTTGCATATCCATTAAGTCTATTTAACACTGATTGCATGTTACCATCTACTTAACTTCTGGGCCCCATAATCATCACTATGGAGTCATCTGCCTTGATGGAAATCGAATTTGATTGATTCAATCAGTTCAATATAGCTCAGTTAAAATGACGGATAACGCATGATATATCTTGAAGCTTGTCGAAGGATTATTCGTCGTTCACTCCTTCTCTCTAGAAGGCCTCCTTGTTGCAAATAATATTAAATCAGAGTAATCCATGACTCCCATACAGCCTTAGTCTCTAAGATCCGATTAACATCTGCCTGGTCGATGATCGGAGCTAAAAGTACTTCCACTGGAACCATGCCTAGGAGATGTGCATCTCTAGAAATAGCCAACTTAGTAAGCGAGTCGGCTTTCTCATTTTTCTCTTTGGAAGTATGAGTAATCATGTACTATTCAAAGTCGTCAAGTAGCTCAAGAACCCAGTTTAGATAGGGAGCTAGCCTTGCTCCTTTCGCATGATACTCTTTTCGATCTTGACGTACCACTAGCTAAGAGTCATAGAAAATGTGTAAAGTCATTATTCCCAAGTTCCTAGGCGATCTCGAGTCCTGCAATCAAGGCCTCGTATTCAGCTTTGTTATTCCTTGTCAGAGAATCAAGTTTCAAGGCATAGCTGATCTGATGTTCTTTGGGAGTAATAAGCATAACTCCAGCACCAAAACAACGATCGTTAGATGCAACATCCATGTACATCTTCAATTCAACTTCTTTTTCTCCATTTCTCTGCGGAGGATCATCTCGTGTAGTGAATTCAGCTACAAAATCTGCCAAAGCCTGACATTGGATTGCTCTTTGAGAGTGATAAGTGATATTATATTGACTCATTTCAATATTCAATTTTAACAGCCTTCTAGAAGTCTCGGATCATTGCAAGATTTGTCACAAAGGCTAGTTGGTAAGGACATTAATCAGATGAGCTTAGAAATAGGATGGATTTTTCTCGAAGCAATCAACAGACAGTATATGAGTTTTCTAGTCTCGGGTGGTTTTTTCTACTCCTATCAACCGCTTGCTAATGTAGTAAACCGATCATTGGATGTGAGATTCCCCAGGTACAAGTGCGGTGCTTAGAGCATGCACCGACAGTGCCAGATATAAGAACAAATCCTCATCACTCAATAGTTTTAGAGAATGAGAGATCTCTCTAAGTTATCCACCAGATCTTAGAATGCATCTTTGCAGTTTGGATTCCACTTGAAGTTTCTCTTCCCCTTCTGGATCACCTCAAAGAAAGTGACGCATTTGTCAGTGGCTCTGGAGATGAATCGACTAAGGGCAGCGACCTTCCCATTTAAGCTTTGGACCTCCTTTATCATCTTTGGGGCTTCGTTCTCTCTTAAAGCCTTGATTTTTTCTTGATTGGCTACAATCCCATGGGAGTTAATAATGAAACCCAAGAATTTCCCAAACGCCATGCCAAAATAGCATTTCAAGGATTGAGCTTGATCTTGTATTATCGAAGGAAACCAAAGGTATTCGCCAGATCGTCAATTAATTTCTTAAACATCGTGACTTCACAAACATATCGTCCACTTAATCCTCCATTAATCATCCAAACTGATCTTTGAACATTCGGTTCAAAAGACTTCGGTAAGTCACTTCTACGTTCTTTAACCCAATGGCATGACCAGATAGCAGTCGAGTCCAAGGTCGGTGATGAAGCTGGTGTCTTCTTGATCTGAGATATGCATCAAAATTCAACTGTATTCGAAGCATGCATTTGTTATCTGGCATTTTGACATGGCTATATCTGAACTGATTGAACAAGTTAGACTCAACTATCGTCATGGCTAGTAAGCCTAAAGCGATGATTGTGGGGTCCAAAAGTCAAGTGCAGATGGTAATATGAAGCCATTATCAAACGGAGTAAAGGGATATGCTATATAGAATGTTCTTAGTATGGAATATAGTTTAATCTAGAAAAGGGATCGGTTGTGGTCTTTCTCAACCAAAGGGATCAGAATACTTCAGATAAACAAGTGAAACTCAATGGAAAACAATTAATATCTCAAAATTCAAAATTTCAATGCATATGAAACTTTGGGAATAAGATGTAGGGACGTTAGACAGTCCACCCTACGGATCACGCCCCAAAAGGAGCAAGTAAGCGGGAACGGCCAGAATTAGGTAACAACATACTTTGCAGTAATGATCGATCATTAACTCAACATCTACAAGTCTAATTGACATGAAACTTGGAGGCTAAGCATAATACAACATAGATAAGCTCCCATAGGGATCGCACCCTCGAACTCCTCCAAAATAGGGATCCAGTCTGCTCCCTACTTAGGATTTGGGCCATATGATCCCTCCTTTGGGCCCCTATGGCTTTGGAGATCCTGCTACTGAATTTTCAGGGAGACATTTCACCATCTTCCTTTATAAATATAGACTTGATTGTTCATTTTTGGATTCTTTACTCTACTTATTACTTTTTACTCTTTGTAACTAAGGATTTTCATTCGACCCCTATTGTACTCATCTTGCAAATTAATTGATAAAGCGGTCTCTTCAAAGTGGACGTATGTAAACAATGATGAACCATTATAAACTGATGTGACTCTGTTATATGCCTTTTTCTTGTTGCTTTAATATTATAATCCCTTTATTTACTTTTAATATTCTTTATTTATTTCTCTATACAAACTCTATTAGGTGTTTGTGATCAATTTTGGAGAAAACATTTTGTCGCTTTCACTGAGAAAAGAGCTTCTCGGCTTTATTTGCATCCCTTTGCTGCTACTGGATTGCACAAATCCGAAGAAGAGATCTAGAATTTTCTCCAAATAGTTTACCCGTTCTATTTTGATTTGAATAAGTCTAAGGAAAACTATCAAGAATGGTTAGAAAACATCAAATCTACCACTCATAACGTAAAGGAAATGAGAACGCTAACATCCGGCAAGGAGGCCAGAACAATCTATCAGTAGATGTTAATGCTACAAATCCATTTATGTACAGAACCCAGTTGATTCCATCATAGGGCTAATTTCCAAAATCTGATAAGACAGTCATGGATAGCTGCCAAAAGTTGAACCAGCGGATTTAGGCTAATATTGATTTAATGGATCAACATAGAGATCAACAATGTGGCAACTCCCTATTCTGCATCGGAGAGCTCTACTTCATCAGATGACTATATCATATGTAGACGTCGCATAGCTAACGGATATCATGCAGAAGTATGTGGACATCAAAAAATCAGCCTACCCGAATTATCAGGATCGATTGGACTCGATCCCTCCTCGTCGCAGTTAATTTGGATGCTGGAGTACAAGTGGATGCCAGGAAGATACCTCCACAGAATGATGATGAAGTGAATGCACATGATTTGCATCAAGAGGATGCTGGGCCAGAAGGCATGGAACGGTCCCTAGTCATCGACCGGACCATTAACGTGAGGTAGAGCATGACTGAAGCTTGACTTCAACTATCCAAATGCCAAAGTTGATGGCTATGATCAATCAGCTAGTAAGGAAGAGCCAAGGCATGACCAATGATGATTGGAGGATCTCGAGGAGCCACACCCTTTTCGCTAACAATACCCTGCACACGGAGTATCCAAGGAGGTTCAGCATGCCATCGATGCCTACCTACGAGAGAAAGACCGACCCTAGTTAAAACATCATGAGATATAAATGGCTGATGGATTCTGCATGAGCCGATGATGCCATAAAATGCAGAAGTATTCCTATTACTTTCTCTGGCATAGCAACGATCTAGTTTACGAGATTACTCCCATGGTCAATCTTTAGATTTGACGATTTGGCAACAATATTTATGGAGCAGTTCTTTATGCATGCAACTTACCCAAAGATTTAATGTCCCTAACAAGCATTATCCATGCTCCAAGCGAATCGCTGAAAGACTATTTGGAGAGATTTCATATGGTCATCGTAGAAGTCAGTAATCCAAATGACCATTCAATATTGATGGTGGAAACAAGAGGGATTGACCTCGAAACTGACTTTGATGTTTGGTTAACTAGCAAACTATCCACAACATTAGAGCGTTTCTGTGCAAAAGCAGCTCAGAATTTGAGCAAGGAGGAAGCTAGATGCTATAGGAAGAAGAACGTAATGGTACCAAGTGAAGAGGGAGCGTAGAGTAACATTGTGGTGAAATAAACCGGAGAGAGTTTCGAAAAAGTTCAAGTGAATGTCGAAAATAAACCAAATCAGCAAAAGAAAGACAGTAATAGGAACCATGAACGAAAGAGGGATTCTAAAAGTGGAAAGCCTACGATTCCAATGTATGATACCTATATGCCACTGAATACATCTTTAGAGAATGTTTACTTTACTATGTGCAATAACATGCAATATAAGAAGCTATCTCCAAAACAATCGATGGAGAAACAAAAGCAGATTGGAAAATATTGCCCTTCCATGAACGTTATGGTCACAACATGAATGAATATAGACATTTTCAGGATGTTATCGATAAACTGATTTGGGAAAGAAAACTACAATAGTTTGTTAAAGTGCCCCAAGATGGTAGGCATGGGACATTTGACCCCAATTGAGGAAAAGCGCTGCATAGGGCTGAGGAGCCGGTGCAGACTGGTGGAATATTAGAGATCGATACAATATTTGGAGGATCACATCCAGTGGATAAGAGCTAACATGAGATGGAGCAATATTCTAGCACAATCAAGCATATGAAATTTGAGTGTTGTTCAAGTACAAAAGAGCGGCCTCGATAAAACAGCAGCGTACAATGGTGAATGATATCGTATTCAAAAATAGAGATGTAGATAAGGTGGAGGCAATGACGATTGACCCAATGGTCATTTCGACCATGATCGGCCCTGCTTTAGTGAGGAGGATCTTGGTTGACTATTGTAGTTCCATGAATATAATTTTCAAAAATTCTTATGATCGGATAAGGATGGAAGCCAAGGACTTGAAACTGTCTAAAATCTGCATTCATGGCTTTAATGGTGCTATGACCGAAGCTGTTAGTTATCTTGAATTACCAGTGGAGTTGGGAGAAGGTGACTGCAGGAGAGTGAGGATGTTTCCATTTATTATCTTGGATGTTGATTCTCCATACAGTGCCTTTCTAGACCGACTGGGCCTAGCTGAATTTCGGGCAGCCTTGTCTCGTGGTGTTTGACTTTGAAGTTCCCAGCTGATAAAGATATTGGAGTTGTGCATGGTGATTAGGCAACTGGATGTGCCTGCTATGTAGCTGAGCTAAAAGAGGCCCACCAGAGCAAGAAAGGTAAGGGTGTGGATAGGTCTCTCCACATCCAAGAAACCAAAGATTGACAACCAACGTCTAGGCCTTGGCTCGAGCGCCATAATGGGTTCTATAAAGACATAGATCCGAGGGATGATGAGGAGGAGTCCAAAGAAATCAAGGCTGCATCGGCTAAGCTAACGATTGACGTCGCGGTCAACCGCGACGACCAATCATGGGTCCTAAAGACTGAATCACAGCTCGGCCCCTCGATGATGAAAGAACTTATTTATTTTCTCCGAGCGAATCTTGATGCTTTTGTTTGGACTCATTTTGATATGTGTGGGATCTCGCCAGCCATTGCAAGCCATGAATTAAATATCAACCTGAGGCATGTCCTGGTGATAGAAAAGGCATGGCATGAATCTGGAGAGATATGTTGCCCGTAAAGAGGAGGTGGATAAGCTCAAAAGCAATAGGTTTATTCACGACACCCTCTAGCTTAATTGGGTATCCAATCCTATATTTGTGAGAAAGGAAAATAAAAAGTTGCAAACATGTGTTGACTATTTGAAGTTAAATAAGGCATGTCTGAAAGACATTTTCCCCTTCCAAGGATCACCAGCTAGTGGACTCAACAGCAAGACACGAGTTGCTATTTTTCATGGATGCATACTCCGGATATAACCAAATCCCAATGCACATTCCCAACAAGGAGCATACCAGCTTTATTACTGACGTTGGATTATATTGCTATGTGGTAATGCCATTTGGATTGAAGAATGTTGGAGAAACTTATCAACGTCTGGTCAACTGAATGTTTAAAGATCAGATTAGAAAGGCGATGAAGGTATACATGGATGATATGCTCATGAAATCATGACAATCAAGCGACCACATTAGAGACACAGCTGAAATGTTTGATATCCTTCGATATTAGAAAATGAAGATTAATCCTGTGAAATATTCTTTTGGCATTGCATCAAGAAAGTTCCTAGGTTTCATCATTAATGCTCGCGGAATCAAAGCTAATCCCGAGAAGATTCGAGCAATTCGCAATAACCAAGAGTCAAAGACCATCAAGCAAGTACAGAGCCTAAACCGGAAGGTTGCCGCCCTAAGTTAATTTATTTCTAGAGCCACTGATAAATGCATACCTTTCTTTGACTTTATTAGAATAGGGAAAAGAAACTTTGAATGGACGCAGGATTGTGAAGATGCATTCCAAGCTTTGGTGAACCACTTAGAGAGGCCTTTCATCTATCAAAGCCAGTGGATCACGAAGACTTGTATATCTACTTAGCTGTATCGGTAATTGCTATAAGTACGGCACTGCTTCGCGAGGAGAATCGAACCAGAGACTGGTCTATTATGTTAGCAAGTAGTTAACATGAGCTGAAAGGAACTATCCAAAGATAAAGAAATTGGTCTATTTCTTGTTGATTGCTTCTTGAAAGCCCCGCCCTATTTTCAGTCTCATCTCATCAACGTTTACACCAATCAGCCATTACGAGAGGTCCTACAGCGACCTGAGACGTCTGGAAGGTAACTCAAGTGAAACATCGAGCTGAGCCAATTCAACATCACTTATCTCCCTTAGAGAGCTATCCAAGGACAAGCATTGGCGTACTTTATAGCAGAATTCACAGCACATAATAATCTCCCAGAGAGCGGGGAAGCCTCTGCCATTTGATGGAAAATGTATATGAATGGAGCATCCAATGATCATTATTCTGGAACCAGAGTCATGAAAGTATCTCCGAAGGATCAATCAATTTGCTATGCCTTGAAGCTTCACTTCCCTACGATGAATAACGAAGTCGAATATGAAGGTCTGATTGCTGGACTCAAATTTGCTAGAGAACTAGGAATAAAATCACTTGAAATCATTTGCGATTCTCATTTGGTGATATACTAAGTCATAGGAGATTACCAGGCTAAAGAATAGTGACTCGCTCCATACCTTGTTTGAATCCAAGAGTTATTAACTGACTTTGAGTATTATGACATCATGCGCGTTCCAAAATAAAGAGGCGGGCTCATTGGAAAACTCTACTAGCACGGAGGATGCAAACAGATGGGCTTGGTTCCAATCGAAGTACTAGATGCTCCAAGCATAAAGAAGATTGAAATCGACTGGGTATTAGGGAGGGAGCCCAACAAGTAGTCGGGGATGGATCTGATTAAAGATTATTTTCTATAGGATGACCTTCCCGAACGGAGGAATGAAAGATGACAAATCCTCCATAAGGCTTTACAATATATCATTCAGGAAAGAATCATGTATTGAAAGGGGTTTTCCATTCCCTTGCCCCAGTGTATCGCTCATGGTAAAATAAAATGAATCCTAAAGGAAGTTCATGAAAGGGAATGTGGTCATCACACTGAAGGGTGAACCCAAGAAAAGAAAATACATCGTTATGGGTAGTACTGCCAACTGCCAACCGAGATGATTTGATTACACTAAGGAATGCAAAAAGTGCCAGATGTATGCAAAAGTTCCGATAGCTCCACCGATGGAAATTATACTATTGGTTATTCTATGGACGTTTGCCACATGAGGCACAGATATTATCTGTTCCTTACCGATTTCGTAAGGTATTGCGAAGTACTCCATCATAGAAGTTGAAGACTTCACCAAATGGGCCGAGGCAGAAACTTTAACCACGATCACGATGAAGAAAGTAATCAGCTTCATCGTTTGGAACATCATCTGTCATTTTGGCCTTCTATGAACTATTGTAATAGATAATGAAACTCAATTCAACAACGTTGAATTCAAATACTTCTGTCCTCAGCATCATATTGAAAAAAGATTTGCGGCACTTGCTCAGCCTCAAGAAAACAGACAAGTTGAAGTTGCGAACAAAATCATAAAGTCAATTCTGAATAAACATCTGGAAAAGGCTAGAGGAAAGTGGGTGGATGAACTTCCAATAGTATTATGGGCTTATAGAGCCACCCATAAGTCTGCATCCAGCTATACTCTACTCACCCTTGCTTACTGCTCCAAAGCCGCCATTCCTATTGAACTCAAAGTCCCTTCTCATCGAGTGATTTACTACAATCTCAAAAAAATTAGAGATCTTCTCTTAGAATCTCTGGGCTTAGTAAATCAAAAGCGTGAAGAAGCTTATTTGAGGGCAGATAGACATCGACAATGAGTCATCTGATACTACAACACTAAAGTTTGAACTAGAACCTTTGAAATTAGCGTTCTCATCTTGAAAAAGGTTTTTCTTGTCCCCTCACACATGAATTCTATTTAGTAAGGACCATATGTCATTGAAAAGAAGCTTGGACAAGGAATTTCCAAGCTAGCGACTGTTGATGGCGTCATACTCCTAAGGGTGTGGAATAGCAAGCATTTACGATGCTATTTCACTTAGTTTATTCATTTTCATTCAGTTATATTTAATTTCTTAATTTACTTTAGCATTAGGTTTTTCAGATATGTAATAAGACAAATTATGTCATTTCTTTTCCATTTGGCAAGTAAAATTTAAAATTTCCTTTATGTCTGTGATTGCTATAGCATTACATATTAGTTACGATACCTGACTAACTAATATTAACATGTCCGAGCAGGTTTCCGAAGTTTGGAGCCAACTGATTACACAAGTTCACAATTGAACTAAACAAAATAACCATGGGCTGACCATTCATTCGATGATTCTCACTCACAACCTGATGGATGGATTACCTAACGAGGAATGGATGTGACTTGACCATCTAATAATCAAGTAAATCCTACAAAGCGATGGGACACACATGAATCAAAATCAATCTTTACACGACCGATCGTTCGCAAAGTCAAAGCCCTTACTTGGGGACACATCAGCCAATTAACGAAAGTATGGATTGACTATTTTCTAAAATAACTTTAAGTTCTGAGAGTATGGACTGGATTATAAACACAAATTAGGTGCAATTCAATCACTCGCCAACTAACTCTTATCCCTAGAGTGGGGATATGAATATAAACAAATAGATGAGTGCGGTTCGACCACTCAATATTTCATAAACTCTAGCCTGAAACCAAAAGGAGGAGTATAAACTCACTAACGATAGAGTTCGACCATCCACTATCTAACTCCACCGACCCAAGACTGGGGGGTATGAGTATAATTACTTAAACCGCTGAATCCGATGGCGTAACGCTAGGGCTTGAGCCAGTGTTTAGTATAACTTGAGGCCACGACCACATGGAGGTCTTGAGTAAATATTAATGGATGATTATCTTAATTAACGAGCAATGAATAACAAGTACATTTAATGGAAAAATATTAGCTGAATACTTAAACAAGTTCACATAAGAATACAACAGAAAATAAAGAACTTTGATTTATACATTAAAATTGGAAATCATATTACAAGTTTATCCAAAGCGCGGGCAGTATCTACACATACATAGACAACCAAAATAAAACTAGCTAAATAAGCTATATACAAACTAAGCCGATGTGACGGCTACTTCTTTTTTTCTTTTGAGTTTCTTAGGAGTGGAGCCACCTGAGCCTTCGCCCGTTCCTCTCTTTGGTCCTCAACTACTGCCTTTACCACCTTTGGCGGGAGAGCTTTCAAATGTTGGAGGGAGTCCTTTGGGAGCCAACCCGCCAGGTGAAATGACTTGAAGGGGGATGGGTTTGGATCATCGACGTCCACCTTCACAGGTTCAGTTTTAGCTTTGTTCTTCAATAACTCCTCCCCCTCGTTGCGCTCCTTCAAGCCAAGCTCATTAGTGTGCTTGGAGGCACCGTCATAACAACATCATCAGATTCATTTTCCAACGGTTGATTGTGGTCCATTTCATCAGCAAGTGCTCCAATAACTTATGCATTGGGCCTTGGAATGTCAGTAGCCGTTGGAACATAAGTAAGTATCGGTTGTTGCTCCATAACAAAACCACTTCCCAGGGTTTGACTGGGAGTCAAAACACATGCATATTCATGGAAACAAGTAAATAAACCCATAACATTGGGCATTAAGAATGTAATCACTCAAAAAATGGAGAATCGAGCGGGATACCTATGTTCGAATGACTTTCATTTGTCTTCGGAGTGCCCCCTTCTTGAATAGGAGTCAACACCTTTGATTTATAACCACATCTATTTAAGTCATAGCTTAGATCCTGTCCTAGGCCAAGTGAAACCGATGCTTCAGATGTTTGAAGGGGAACCTTGGGATCAAATCCGAAGCTCTAGCGGCGTTTTTTCCTTTGCTAGAGGGTGCCAAAATATCAAAAGTTCGGAGCCTTACAACGGCAAGATCTAAAGGTTCATTCCTATAAAGGATCTTTCATACCAATTTCTCCTCATCCAAATCAGCTTCACCAAGGGCCTTCATCCTCATTTCAATGATATATTCCTAAGCCCCGGTAAGCGATTTTAGGGAGCCCTCTCCAAGAAAACCCAACTCATGATGGATTAGGACCTTAATGTTATATTCAACAATCAAAGGAACGAACATGTCCTTAATCTCATTATGGCAAGCCTCTTTAGAAACCTCCAACGGGGCCTTAATTTGCTCTCTAACTTCATTTGGCCAGCTTCCCTTGCCTCTTCATTGAGGACTTCGATTTGAGCGAGTTGCTCATCAAGTTCAGTTTTCAGCTCTCGAGCCTCGAAGCCTCTTCATAATACTTTGAGACTTCTCTTTAGTCTCAAGTTTTTCTTCCTTCTCTTTCTTAAGAAGCTCTTTGAGTTCCTCAATGTAGCGGGATAGACTATCTTTTTCTTTTTGTAGTGTGTCCTTCTCCAAAGTAAGAACACCACTACGATTAAAGGCAACGTCCAGCTCCTTTTTATGAGCTACTTCCAGACTATTAACCGCTTTGGGTATTTCTTTAGCACTCTTCTCTGTCACGGCTAACTTCATGGTTAACTCCATGATCTCATCATCTTGGTGTCCGATTATGTCTTTGTCATGGATCACCTTTAGCTTAAGGCGATCGATTTCATGTTGCCTTTCAATAGACAACTTTGAGATTTTCTAGGCCAAATGCCGAAATGCTTCGTGCTGCACGTAAACATCATTCACACATGCAAATGAACTTGCTTTAGCACTCCTTGGAATTGTATGGATAGATGGAAGAATCTTTAGCCCATCAAAGCAGATTTTTAAAAAATTGACATTAAGTTTGCCCAATCTTTCTACCGTAAAGGATTTTGGAGCTATTGTAGTCAAAGCCAGATCAGGAGTAACAATAGGACGTTTTCTTAACAAGCAATCGCGATGCTATCGAGAAATAGATGAACCCAAATGATGCTCGGGTGGCATAGAAGTTTGGGAAACATGATAAGTGGTCTGATCGCCGCTATGTGCAAGAGGATTAGGCTGAACCTCTTGATGAGACGATTGAGATTTGGACTTGTGTTTAGAGGATGAAGACTCCCTTGAATGACGACTTCATTCCCTGCTGTTATCCTTTTCCCGACGCCTGCTCGAGTCTGAACCATAATTGGATCCATACTATGTTAAGGAGCCCCTCAAGCAATCGAAGGAACAAGAATGAGACATAGCACCTACAAATTAAATAATAGTGCATAAGTAACCATCAAACAAAATAGAGACAAAAATCATGCAGTGAAGTATGTGTGATAGTGGGTGTCCTAATGTCCCCCGATGGATTAGTTATCGTGGCATTGCTCATAGGAGTGATTTCCCCTTTGCTAGTAGGGGGAATGTCATTACTAGTCTTGGTAGGAGAATTAAGCCCCTCGACACAAATGTTGGGAAAGTTAAAATTTTCGGTGTCGTTTGGAATAGGTAGATTTGAGAATAACTTTCTAAAGGATGAGAGGAAGACTCTTCTTCAATAGAGGTGATGATGAACTCGGACTTTTTAGCTATTTTTCTCCTAAGGAGTTCGTATGCCAGCATTTTTCCTTTTCTTGTTGGTGCATGAGATTGCGTGCCTTGTGATGATTTGACCACAGGCAGATTACCCGGACTTGCATCATCTTCACCAGACTTGTTGGCTTCATTACCTCTGATTTCACCTTCTTTAGCATGTCATGAGGCTCCTCGACTGGAGGCATAATGGGGCTGTCAGTGCCGCCTTCTTGTTCCACAACATTTTTTTGCCATGCAATGCTTCCTGGAAGACCAATGATGTAACCTTCTTCTAACAAGCCAAAATGAGATAATCACTCATCGGTTACAAGGGATATGATATCCCTTTCCTTAACTAGGGTAGGGAGGATTGTAGAAACCGCCCTTAAATAATTGTCATCTTTAGGTCGTGGATGGACACCTGTAGATTTTCAAAGTATTTACTAGTTTAGGATACGACTTGGAATTATGAATCAGGAAATAGATTGAAGGCAACACTTACGTCCTTCCAACCATCGCCTTATAAAGCCGGGTGAAAAACGAACGTAGAACCATTCCTGTATAAAGACATTAAGCTTGTTCCATGTACTAGCCAGAACTTGACAATTAGGCACAGGCTCAAGGAAAGTATAAGAAAGGCTTCCCATCCATCGCTTAAAATTCTAGATGAAATGGATGTCTTCATGAGAAGATGGATAGAACAGAACATCCATAAAGAGCAAGAAAGTGCCATGAAGAAAAGCACAACTGTTTGGATGCAGTTGAGCAGGAGCTATTCCCAGATAATTTGGCATCTCTCGAATAAATGAATTAAAAGTGACACACATCCGGCCCACCACATAAATTTATTATAAGACGTATACCCCTTCAGGGACAAGCGGACCCTATCATTCCCTAAAGGACTAGAACCTCTCCAAACGAGATCCTATGTTTAGAGAATAACCTATGCAGAGTGGCCTTACTAATTCTGGAGGCGTGGGAATCCATGGGTTGTCCTGAAATATAGCACCCTCCAAATTGTCTGGGGCATGATTTATCTCTTCCACCGGAACGATGGAACATCAAAGAAAAGGTTAACCAATGGACCAGAACTCTCCGGCTGCTTAGTTGGGTGTTCAGGAGAAAGTCTATCGGATACATACATAGAAGTTGACTCGACACCTGGATTACTATGCAATGAAGATTGTCCGAAAGACATTTCGGCTAACGCCCTAAACATTTGGAGCTCATATCAACTAAACTCAGTAGATAATCAAGATTAGAAATTTTTGCCTATCCCTCATGCTAAGTGTAAGCTAGTATGGTGTAGTCTTGTGTAGTGCAGAGATAAACAGCTCTAAATTAAAAGAAAAAACTGGTGATGAAACTTTGGCTTCTAACCAGAGTGATCATCATCATTGACCGTCTCAAATGGCGTTCACATAGATCAGTTGTAGTAGCTTTGGAAATCAACCATCGGCAAATCGAGGCATGAAGTTCATCGTTCGGAGTTATATGTTGGATTTTAGTTCTTATTCAAGTCCTAGAAGTTTAATCATTCGATTTCAAGTTCAAAGTTGGATATTCAAGTCTTCTTGTCCATCAAACTTCATATATTCAAGTTTGTTAAGATGGGATTGGTTCTAATTGATTACATAAGTTTATATGATTTTGTTTGATTAAGTGTTCAAGCTCGGTTCAAGGGCCTAAAATCGGCTAAGTCCCCATAGTTGATCCCACTAATATAGCAAACAACAGATCCCTCTTAACCAACATGACCGATCCCTTTCTCATATCTCGATATAGCTGATACCTATGCCAAAGCCAACTTGACCGATCTCTTTATGCTACAACAACACTAATCCCTTGTAACGACCCGGATTTTTAGCGTTGAGTCTAGAATATTTAAATGGGCTTAAATATTTAATTTGGATTATAAATTGATCTTAAATATGAAAAGTTTGGTTTTTATTCAATAAAATAGATTCAGAATTTAATATAGTGGCTTGTTGGATGATATACTATTAATTTAATAATTTGGTATTGGGTACAATATAACATCTGGAGTTTCGAGTTGTTAAATTTTTTTTAAAGGCATGTAAAATTTATATTGATAGTAGTGAAGATAGTAAAAGTGTTTAAATTGAATTTGGAAATATTTTGTTAAGTTTTAAAAATATATCGTTTAAGTCGATGTTTAAAAATAGCCTTCCGAGGCACAATCTTAGATTTCGACGAAACCAGTTCCATTGGATCCGTAATATTGTATTATTATCGGATTTCAATTTTCATAGCATTTGGAGTTGTTATGTGAGCATACGGTATGTAAACGCGCTGAAATCTATATCGAAAATTTAATATAATAACTGGGTCCAAAAAGCTGTCTTCTCCATACGATAGAATTAGGACTCGAAACATTTTCCACTATGTTCAAAATAGGGGTTTAACATTATGAACGCCTGGTGGAACGCCGCGGCAAGATGTCAGGATTTTAAGTTACGAATTCAAATCAATTTAAATTTAAAATTGATATATTTATATATGTTGGTTGACCAGTCAAAAATAAAAATAAATAAAAATAATAAAGATCTGCCTCGCCTATCTTCTGAAGCAAGCCTCTACCCTACTTTATGAATTGCGACTCCACCTATCCCCCCTCTAGTTCGAACAAGAACAACCTCATCTTCTTTTTATCGCCTTTTACCCAATTCAATTTTCAATATAAAAAATGGAAGAAGCCAAGAAATAAATCATGGTCGCCTCCTCCTCTTCGATTTCATTCCTTTATCGCGACTCAATCGAGAGGCTTAGCGCACGAGTTCGAGCACGGCCGCGATAGGAAAGTCAACTTAGGGTTCTAAGCAAAAAGGAGGAGCAACGCTCGAGGGATTCGATTCATTTCTAATCGCCTGAAGGCCTGGGTGAGCGTGTGGAGATAGGAAGCTCGATGGTGATGTTGTTTGTGGCAGTGGCGGTTCGAGTGGGACGCGAGCAGCGGTGGAAGGTCGTGGGAGGATTTCAGCGATTTCGGTCTAGGGTCTACAGCAGCAAGGTGCATTTTTTTTTTCTTATCTTAATTTGATTTAGCATTTGTCTACAACTTAGAGAAAAAAATATAATCTTCACAGTACAGAAAATATAAAACGGTTCTGTTTTTATTATTATTTATTTAATACACTTGAAAGGGAAATTTGTCTTATTAGAATTTAATATCAATATAAGGTTTAATTTATTGAAGGATGCAAAAAAATTATATTTTATAAACAGGAAATGTATATAGACAAGGTTTGGAAATATAGAAATTTTGAATTTGTGGAAGTTCATATAAAAATTTGATTTTTGAAATCTATAAATTAGTTTAAAAATAAATTTTTGGTTAATTAAATTATAAAATGGTAATAAATTGTTCAATTTATTCAAAATATTAATAAATCGTATAATGTTGTTCAAGGTCTAAAAAATGTGAAGATGCAAAACATGATGGAAATGGATTTGCAAACAAAATTTAAGGTGAGTTAATCTCACTCATCTGGTTGCTATTTAAATTTAAATGATTAAATTTAAATAATTGATTGAATGATTGATTGAATTTTTTTGATGTGCAATATTATATATAGTAGTATATAATATATCCTTGAATGATTGATTTCCCGCATTATATAGCGGATGAGACCCTATGCGCCGCATAATAGCGGATGATGATATTATATTAATCCCACATACCGAGATATTCTACCCCGTAGTGGAATTGATATTATTATATTGTGCTAACATCTGTGGATGTAGAAAAACAGGCTGGAGGGATCCAACTGGATTCCTCAAAATTATTTATATTGTTTTATATTCTCTGTTATAAATATTTGATATTCAGTGATGAATATTATTGATAATTGGAATATTGAATTCTATGGTCTACTTGAATATATTTCGGTACACTGAGATATCAAAATATATAGAATTGGATTTTCGAAAAGAAAATAAAAGAGTGAATTTCTTTAAGAAAATAATTATAGAGAATTTAAATAAATTAAGAATGAATTAGATAAGAATATTAGTGGTTTTAAAATTCTAATAAATAAACTCCGTATATGAAAAGGGAATTTTGAATAAATAGGAAGATAATGAATTTTAAACTTCAATGTTATTTTTTAAAAAAGGATAGAGCATTTACTTTGAATTTAAGATGTAAATTTTTGAAAAGAATAAAGAAGAAATTTGAAAAATCTGAAAATTGGTATTTTCAGTTAAAAAATTTTAAATCATAATTAAGAAATAAAATCTGAAGTTAATGCATTTTGAAATAAATGAGAAAGTAAAGGAATTTATTTCAAATGGAGTAAATTGAAAATCAATTTGAAAATTTATTTAAGTGGTTGAAGTTGGAACTTTAAAGAGAAGTAGGACTTTGGAATTTATAAACTAGGTTTATAAAAGTAAAGTAATATATCAATGGATATTTGGAGAAATAAATCCACGATGAGAAGTTATTAAAGAAATGGAAAATTTGTTTAAAAATAAATAGTGATTTATTTTAAAAGATTTGAAGAGAAGTATTTTCCTTGGATAGCGAAGTACGCTTCAAAGTAAATTTTTAAATATAAGTTAAAAGTTCAATGTCGTTTTTAAAAACCACATTTAAAAAAAATTATTATTTCTAAATGTTTAAACTCTGAAGTAAGTATTTTTCAAATCGATTATAGTAGTAATTATTTGAAGGTGACTTGATGTTTTGTTTTAAAAGAGAAAATCTAGTTTTATATTTTATAAAGTAACCTCATTTTCAGATATTCCTATAGTATATATTTTTAATAAAGTATTGAAGTAGTTTCATTTTGAATATTATCAAAGTATATATTTTTAATAAGTATCAAACTAATTTTTATTTTAAATGATTCAAAGGATATTTTATAATAAAGAGTTTTAAATAATTTTAAAAATCTAAAGCTTTGTACTTGGTGTTTTCAGTGCAAAAATAAATATTTGGAAATTTATTTTTTGAGAAAAGTATGGTTTGAAACTGTTTTCAAAGGATTGTAAATATAAATATATCTTGTGAAGATATTTTGAGATAAATAAATAATTTGGTGACATTATTTATGTTTGATGGATGTTTGTGAATGGTAATTGATAGTTAAATAATCGACTATCAATATTGGCCAATGCGCTGATCGTTTCGAAGAGACCAGGTTCAGGATTAATTTCTCGAAAACTACTTCGATCCGGTTTGTACGTTTTCATGGAAAAACGAGTTCAAAGTCGAAGATGGAGCAGTGAAGTGCAAGGGCTAGTCGCTATTAATCCTGAGGATGTTTCCAAAATGGATGTGGTTGGAATAGTGTCTTCGGTTCCGTTCGAACCTGGGACAGACTTGTATGGACGAATGCTTTCGGAACATCGTCAGGTGGACGATGGGCATTCTAAGTGAAACGTTCTAAAAGGTAATGCTTAGCCTCAAGCCTCATCAACCGAGAATGACCGAAAATCAGGGGGTTATGCAGCTAGGCAAGGTGGGTAGCACCCATTTCAGGATGAGGTCATCCCTATCTGGATGTCCCTTTATTTTGATTTAGTGGTGCGGTTGCTGATCCCAACCGTGGGGTGATCTTACTCGGAATTATCCAGTAAGGGGTAGTAGCGGTCTTGTGTTGCTGGGGGTTGGGAGTGATCCTCGGTATGCTGATCTAGACCAGGTACCATGACAGGTGGTACCTCAGTGCCTAATCATTAGTTGGAAATCCATTGTTGCGTTGTACGGTTTTGGTTGTGCCCAACTATTGCTGAAACGTGAGATGCAAGCATTTCAGCTAGATTCTATTTTACTATCAATAGACACTATTATAATATCAGAGAATTTTAATAAAAAGTGTTTTAGCTATCGTAAGGTAAAAACCCGACATGTTTATTTGTGGCGTGGTCTTAGGAGATGCTTTGATCTTCAAAGGATTTTTGAAACTTTAATAATCAATTTGAGTGTGATTTCTCACGCTGGTATTCCAGACCGACTCGGGTGTTATTTAACTGTAATGCTCGGGTCAGACCGAGTATTATAGGATGCAGGAAAGGTCGCTGTGGAGCTCAGGAGACGAGCTGGATGGCGATACGTACTTCCGTACTTGATTTATATTCCGCCGTGTATTCAGTTGTGTGAGGACAGGTTATGATTACTATCCAATTGTGTGTTATGTGATTGATGTACTCTGATGATGTAATGTATGAACAGATATATTTGTTTTTGTGTAAAGATCATTTATTATCTATTATATTTTATTCCGCTGCGATGGTTAGATTCTGATGTTGTTTTCTATTTTCTTCTTCTACCACTTCTTCTTTAACCTGAATGGTTCGTATTTCTTTTCATATTGAGTTGATTGATGTAGAATAGTGTTGACTCAAGGGATACGGATTTGCGGGTCATCACAGTTGGTATCAAGCTTAGGTCGGAGATAACCTTGGCCCTGGTGGGGATTACTCATTGAAAATAGAGTCAGTAGTACTCTAGAATGAGTTTGAGCGTATTAATAGATATGAGCGTGTATTTGGTAGTGAATATAAATTGTTATAATATTGTGTTGGCTTATTGGTTGAGTGGAATATGAATTCTGATCGAGTAAGTTGGCCGCTACCAGAGAAGAGTTTATAAAAACCTGACACGATAATTTGACACGGTATTGTTTTAAAGATGGGTGAATGAAATAATATTACCCAAAATATATTTTGATATAAAGAAAAGTTTTTGTAAACTATTTTAGCTAATATATGGTTGCTTGGATGTTAGGAATGATAATATTAAATTATTATCATTATTGTGTGGAAATTTAACTAGAATTGAAAATATAACCAAAGTTTAAGGAAACAAATTCATTTATAAAATGAAATTTATAAATGTGAATTATAAACGTGATTTATAAATTGAAACATAATCAAATGGGAATTTTTATGAGCATAAATTATACAAATGAATTACAGTTAAAATTTGATTTAAGCCAGAATTTGAATTTAAAATCCCGGAGATTTTGGAATTGTATTTCGAAGTGTTTTGAAGATAAATAATAGCATTGTTATTTTCGGGGTATTTCTAAAAGGAAATGTTTCAAATAAATTTTGGGAAGGGATATAGCATTGAACTCACTTAAGTCGCTGGAAAATAACTCCAGTGATGACTGCAGCATCATCGATGTTCATTTTCGAATTTTTAAGTGACGATTTGCGGCCAAATTTATTTGTTCAGAAGAAGCAGTTTGTTTTTGAAATTTCAAAGGAAATTTGTTGGGAATAAAAACCAGGGTTGGTTTAAATTTTTGGGAAGTGTGATTTTGAGATGTTGATTTGAAACCAAAGACCGGGTATTTAAAAATCCTGATGAGATAGGTTATAAGCTTGTAAATTGAAATGATTTTTAAATCAGGAAAGAAATATGAGCTTTGAATGTTGGAATTTAAATTTAAAGTAAAATGTTAAAAATGAAATTAACTTGGATTGAGGAAGAAAATTGAATCAAATTGAATTAAATAAGTCCGAGTTAGAATAGGATTGAATTGGAATAAAATTCAGTTGAGCTATAGGTGGTATTGAATGGAATTAGATCCTTACTTTAATAAATGGAAGTAAGTTGGATAAGAAATAAGTTGGACAAGGATTGGATTGGAATAAATGAATTAGAATAACTTATAAAAGAATTAAAAATTCGTGGAATAAAAATATGTTTGGGCTATAAAGAAGCGTAAATTTTGAGTTAAAAATAAAGATGAATATATTCAAGCCTAAAATGAATGGAAATGCGTAAAATAATAAGCTGTGACTTATAAAACTGGAAAGTGGAATAGAAAACCCAAAATAAATATTGTTGATGATTTGGAAATAAAATTCGAGTTATAAATCAAATTCGACTTGAATCATTAGTGAAGTAAATATAATTGAAAATGTTGCCAAATAAAATGAAACAGATTAAAGAAGGGATGGTTTTAGTTGGAAATAAAACCCAGTTAAGTGGGAATAAATTGAAAATGGCCTTGTAATCAATTAAATTGATTGAATCTGAAAATTTAAAATTTATAATAACTAATCAAATAAATTTGTAGATTGAAATGAGACTGATTGAAATAGAATCAAGTTAAATTGAAAAGAAAATTTTATTTGTAAATTAAAAATGAGCTTAAGTATAAAATTTGAATAATTTGAAGTAAATTAATTTAAGTTTAAAATTAGCGGAAGCTTGGCTTCGAGTAAGGGTAAAGTCCCATTAAATGAAAGCTTAGGTAAATCTAAATTGGACAATGGTTATCAATATATAAGCATGGAATGGTTCAAGCTTAATAAAATGGTCTCAAATGAAATAAAAGCAAATATGGAATGAAACGTAAATGAATGGATCATGAATAAAATTGAAAAGGAATAAAATTGAAATAGAATGTGTCGAGCTAAATAAAATGGTTGTAAATGAATTAAGATAGAAGGAATTAAATAATAAATTGAGTTGGAATCAATTTAAATGATTATAAGCATAAGTAATTGTTATTTGCATGAATAACGTCAAATTTACAGAGAAAATTAGTTATTTTGTCGTAAACGAAAGTAAATGTATTTACAGAGGTGAATAGAATTGAGTTTTGAATCAATTGGAAAAATATGGGTGTTTAAAATTAAAAATGAATTAGCATTAAAACTGTATAAATTGCTTACGGAAAGTGTTTAGTGTGCATTGCTTTTAGAATTCATATGTTTAACTATTGCAAATAAGTGAAATGTTGTTAAACTTCATATATATGGCACTTACATGTTTGAATTGAGTAGTACAGGTTCAGGGAAGTCGTTGGGCTGGATTTTATTACGCAAAATGATAAATAAATAAGCCGCTTGCTTAAAAATGCTAAATAAAGGTACATCTACGCAATAAAAATAGGAAATATGAACTGTTTTTGTTTTTCCGACCGGGTGAGTTGATGTATATATTTATATCTTTTGTCAAATTGCAAAAGCTCCTTCGTACAAAGGAGACTCTGCCAAAATTTTCCAAAATTTTTGGGAGTTAGAAAATTTTTGAAAATTTTTGTTAGCCACAAAACTATTCAAATTGGAAATGGAAATAAATAGAGTGGATGAAACTAATTTGAAATAATTATATGAATCGGTTTTAAATCGAAGATAAAATTCAATATTCAGAGTTGAAGATAACTTGAATTCATATGAAAATGGGAAAACTAATTTGAATATAAGTAGATACAAAAACTTCTGTAAGGAAATGTATAAAATGATTTTAAAAGCTATGATTGGATATTATTGCTAAGTAGGATATGCAGGTATTATAAAGGTAAAGGAAAATTGGTTTTGATTTCAGATGATAAATTTGAGTTGCCCGACCAAAAAGGTACGTGTTTAAATTTCTGTATGAAATTCGATTGGGTTTTTGATCTAGCCACTTGGCTCTTTGTTTTCTTTTGGAATTTGGAATCCCGTAGAGGCATTTTGTAGTTGCAACGAGCTAGCCACGCAAAGAAGATGCTGGCAAAAATTTTCAAAAGTGTAGGGAGTTAGAAAATTTTTGAGAAATTTTGAAAATTTAAAACTTGGTTTCGAATTATAATTTGAATGGTTGAATAAGTAAAGTTGTTTGGAAACTATGAAAAAGTTTGAAAAGTTAGTAAGATGGATAGTGTGTCTTTAATAAAGATTGTTAGGTTGTTGTTAAAAAATGTTTGGTTTTAGAAATTAGTAATGGGTTTTGGACCATTCCACTTAACTAGTAATTTCGGGGACGAAATTCTTTTAAGGGGAGATGAATGTAATGACCTGGATTTTTAGCGTTGAGTCTAGAATATTTAAATGGGTTTAAATATTTAGTTTGGATTATAAATTGATCTTGAATATGAAAAGTTTGGCTTTTATTCAATAAAATAGATTCAGAATTTAATATACCAGCTCGTTGGATGATATAACTATTTAATTTTATAATTTGGAATTGGGTACAATACAACATCTGGAGTTTTGAGCATGTTAAAAATATTTTAAGGCTTGTAAAATTTATATTGATAGTACTGAAGATAGTAAAAGTGTTGAAATTGAATTTGGGAATGTTTTGTTAAGTTTTAAAAATATATCGTTTAAATCGACGTTTAAAAATAGCCTTCCGAGGCACAGTCTCGGATTTGAACAAAACCAGTTCCATTGGATCCGTAATATTGTATTATTATCAGATTTCTATTTTCGTAGAATATGGAGTTGTTGTGTGAGCGTATGGTATGTAAACGCGCTGAAATCTATACCGAAAATTTAATATAATAACTGGGTCCAAAAATCTATCTTCTCCATACGATCGAATTTAGACTCGAAACCTTTTCCATTGCGTTCAGAATAGGGATCTAACATTATGAACGCCTGGTGGCACACCGCGGTAAGATGTCAGGATTTTAAGTTACGAATTCAAATCAATTTAAATTTAAAATTGATATATATATATATATATGTATGTATATATGCTGGTTGACCAGTCAAAAATAAAAATAAATAAATATAGTAAAGATCTGTCTCGCCTATCTTCTGAAGCAAGCCTATACCCTATTTTATGAATCGCGACTCCACCTATCTCCCCTCCAGTTCGAATGAGAAATACCTCATCTTCTTTTTATCTCCTTTTACCCAATTTAATTTCGTATAAAAAATGGAAGCAGCCGAGAAATAAATCATGGCCGCCTCCTCCTCTTCGATTTCGTTTCTTTATCGCGACTCAATCGAGAGGCTTGGCACATGAGTTTGAGCATGGACGCGACATGAAATTCGACCTAGGGTTCTAAGCAAAAAGGAGGAGCAACGCTCGAGGGATTTGATTCATTTCGAATCGCCTGAAGGCCTGGGTGAGCATGCGACGATAGGAAGCTCGATGGTGATGTTGTTCGTGGCAGTGGCGGTTCGAATGGGACGCGAGCAGCGGTGGAAGGTTGTGGGAGGAGTTCGGCGATGTTGGTCTCGGGTCTACTACAGAAAGGTTGCATTTCTTTTTTTCTTATCTTAATTCGATTTAGCATTTGTCTACAGATTAGAGAAAAAATATAATCTTCACAGTACAGAAAATATAAAACGGTTCTATTTTTATTATTATTGATTTAATACACTTGAAAAGGAAATTGTTTTATTAGAAATTAATATCTATATAAGGTTTAATTTATAGAAGGATGAAAAACAATTATATTTTATAAGATTCATTATGTATATGTAAACAGGAAATGTATATAGACAAGGTTTGGAAATATAGAAATTTTGAATTTGTGGAAGTTCATATAAGAAATTTATTTTTGAAAACTATAAATTATTTTAAAAATAAATTTTTGGTTAATTAAATTATAAACTGGTAACAAATTGTTTAATTTATTCAAAATATTAATAAATCATATAATGTTTTTCAAGGTCTAAAAACCGTGAAGAAGCAAGGCGTGATGGAAATTGATTTGCAAACAAAAATTAAGGTGAGTTAACCTCACTCATCTGGTTGCTATTTAAATTTAAATGATTAAATTTAAATAATTGATTGAATGATTGAATTTTTTGATGTACAATATTATATATAGTAGTATATAATATATCTTGGAATGATTGATTTCCCGCATTATATAGCGGATGAGACCCTATGCGCCGCATAATAGCGGATGATATTATATTAATCCCATATATCGCGATATTCCACCTTGAAGTGAATTGGTATTATTATACTGTGCTAACATCCGTGGATGCAGGAAACAGGTTAGAGGGATCCAACTGGATTCCTCAAAATTATTTATATTGTTTAATATTCTCTGCTATAAATATTCGATATTCCGTGATGAATATTATTGATAATTGGAATATTGAATGCTATGGTTTACTTGAATATATTTCGGTACACTGAGATATCAAAATATACAGAATTGGATTTTTGAAAAGTAAATAAAAGAGTTATTTTTTTTAAGAATATAATTATAGAGAATTTAAATAAATTAAGAATGAACTGGATAAGAATATTAGCGGTTTTAAAATTCTAATAAATAAATTCCATATATGAAAAGGGGATTTTGAATAAATAGGAAGATAATGAATTTTAAACTTCAGCGTTAATTTTTTTAAAAAGATAAAGCATTCATTTTAAATTTAAGATTTAAATTTTTGAAAAGAATAAAGAAGAAATTTGGAAAATCTGAAAATTGGTATTTTCTGTTAAAAGATTTTAAATCATAATTAAGAAATAAAATCTGAAGTTAATGGATTTTGAAATAAATGAGAGAGTAAAGCAATTTATTTCAATGGATTAAATTGGAAATAAATTTGAAATTTTATTTAAGTGGTTGAAGTTGGAACTTTAAAGAGAAGTGGGGCTTGGAAATTTATAAACTAGGTTTATAAAAGTAAAGTAATATATCAGTGGATATTTGGAGAAATAAATCCATGATGGGAAGTTATTAAAGAAATGGAAAATTTGTTTAAAAATAAATAGCGATTTATTTTTAAAAGATTTGAAGAGATGTATATTCCCTAGATAGCCAAGTACGTTTCAAAGTAAATTTTTAAATATAAGTTAAAAGTTTAATGTTGTTTTTAAAAAGCATATTTAAAAAAATTATTATTTCTAAATGTTTAAACTATGAAGTAAGTATTTTTCAAATCGATTATAGTAGTAATTATTTGACGGTGGCTTGATATTTTGTTTTAAAAGAGAAAATCTAGTTTTATATATTTTATAAAGTAACCTCATTTTCAGATATTCCTATAGTATATATTTTTAATAAAGTATTGAAGTAGTTTCGTTTTGAATATTATTAATGTACATATTTTGAATAAGTGTTAAAGTAATTTTTATTTTAAATGATTCAAAGGATATTTTATAATAAAGAGTTTTAAATTATTTTTAAAAATCCAAGAACTCTTGAAAGGATATGGCCAAAACAAAGTAACCAAAGCGGCAGCTATCAAAATTGATATTTCTAAGGCTTATGATACCATCCACTGGTCTTCATAGTCAGGGTTATGGCACAAATGGGATTTCCCAAAATTTTTGTTTCCTGGGTTTATGTGTGCATATCTACTCCTTCATTCTCTATAGTGATAAATGGTAGACCAGTTGGTAATTTCAGAAGTTGTAAAGGAATACGTCAGGGAGACCCCATTTCTTCTTACTTATTCTTACTAGTCATGGAAGTTTTCACTGTTATTCTACGAATTAAATATGAGCAGAAAGCTATCAAGTATCATCCGAAGTGTGCTAAACTTAATATCACCTCTATCATGTTTGCTGATGATGTGTTGTTGTTTACCAAGCCTGAGCTTCCATCATTTAATGCCATCTCTAAGGCACTACTTGATTTTTATGCTATGACTGGTCTCAAAATCAATCAACAGAAATCCTCCTCGTTAGTATCTGGTGCTAGTGACACACATGTTTCTGAATTACAAACTGCAAGTGGTTTCTCTGCAATGAGCTCTGATATGAAGTACCTTGGGTTACCATTGATAACAAAAAGAATTACTAGAGCTGACTGCTTTCCTCTCTACAACAAAATCACTTCAGTGTTGAAAGCTTGGGAAAATAGGAAGTTATCTCAAAGTGGTAGGCTAGTGCTAATAAAAGCTACTGTTTTTGCCTCCCTTGTTTACTGGGCACGTGCAATGATACTTCCTTCTAGACTACTACATCAGGTCAGGTCTGCCATGAGCAGATTTTTCTGGACTGGTAGCATACATAACAAAAAAGTTTTGCCAGTTTCTTTTTCTAAATTTGAAGTTCCTAAATATTTGGGAGGACTTGGAGTTAAAAATGTCAAGACTTGGAATACAGCAGCTATGAGCAAGCATATTGATGATATAATCAGCAATAGGGAAAGTTTATGGGTACAATGGGCTAGGCAGTACAATTTAAAAGGAAAGTTTTTTTGGTGCATGGATATTCCTCAGAATAGTAGCTGGATATGGAGAAATATACTTAAGTTGAGGAATGTGGTACTAAAAATGATCAAATACCCAGTCAATCAAAATTCTACTGTCAAATTCTGGTATGATCCTTGGGTAAGTGAAGGTATTATTCTATCCAGCCTGTGTGATTATAACCAGATTGTGCAGACTGGTATACAAATGAATGCTAAGGCAAGTGATTACATACTTGATGGGAAACTGGTGCTTCCTTATAACAGTAATTTACATATAAGACAGCTGTGGGAAAAAATGATACAACTTTACAAGCCTGATGCACATCATGACTATGTGACATGGAACAAGAAGAAACATACAATTAAAGGTGTTTTCAATCAGATCACTGACACAGCCCCACTGCCTTCTGCTATTTGGAACAGTGTCATTTGGTCTTCTGATACTCAACCTAACCATAACTTGATGCTTTGGAAAGTGATAAACCAAGCATTGCTTACTAGAAATGTACTGAACAAGTATGGCATGAGTTGCTCACTGAAGTGTCTGTTTTGTGATAATTTTGATGAGTCTGCTCATCACATTTATTTTGAATGCCCTGCTCTCCTATATATCATCACTGGTATTTGGAATAAAGCTGGCATAAGGTTACTGCCAGTTAGCACTACTGAAGTGTGGGGAGTTTTCTTAAAATCTGGCAAGAAGAAAGATGTAAAAGGAAGGATGCTTGCTAACTGCTTGAAGATTTATATGTCTGTTATCTGGAGAGAGAGGAATACTATATTTTTTGAAAATCAGAGAAAAAATGGTGATGCTCTTTGGCAAGAGGTGAAGAATGCTATTCTTTGCCAAATAAAGAACTGTCAATCTGGTTATTCAGTTGAAATGTTACATCTCTGGGAAAGAGACTAAGTCCCTTTTTATTTTATTTTTTTTAGCTCTTTGTGTTTGGTTTTGTTTTGTTCTTTCTTTTCTATGTTTATCTTTGTCCTTCATCTGTAACTTTTATTGGTTTGCAATAAACTGGTAGGGGACCAGTTAACCCCGCTGGCTTTGCCAAAAAAAATAAAAATCTAAAGCTTTGCACTTGGTGTTTTTAGTGGAAATAAATGTTTGAAAAATTATTTTATGAGAAAAGTATGGTTTGAAACTGTTTTCAAAGGATTGAAAATAAAAATATGTCTTATGAAGATATTTTGAGATAAATAAATAATTTGGTGAAATTATTTATGTTTGATGGATGTTTGTGAATGTTAATTGATAGTTAAATAACCGACTATCAATAATTGGCCAATGCGCTGATAGTTTCGAAGAGACCGGGATCGGTATTAATTTCTCGAAAACCACTTCGATCCGGTTTGTACGTTCTCGTGGAAAAGCGAGTTCGGAGTCGAAGATGGAGTAGTGAAGTGCAAGGGCTAGTCGCTACTAATCCTGAGGATGTTTCCAAAATGGATGTAATAGGAATAGTGCCTTCAGTTCCGTTCGAACTCGGGACGGACTTGTAAGGACGAATGCGTTCAGAACATCGTTAGGTGGACGATGGGCATTTAAAGTGAAACGTTCTACAAGGTAACGCTTAGCCTCAAGCCTCATCAACCAGGAATAACTGAAAATCAGGGGGTTATGCACCAAGGCTAGGTGGGTAGCACCCATTTCAGGGTAAGGTCATCCATGTCTAGATGTCCCTTTATTTTGGCTTAGTGGTGTGGTTGCCGATCCCAACCGTGGGATGATCTTACTCGGGATTATCCAGTAAGGGGTAGTCCAAGTCTTGTGTTGCAGGGGGTCGGGAGTGATCTTCGGTATGCTGATCTAGACCAGGTATCGTGACAGATGGTACTCCAGTGCCTAGTCATTAGTTGGAAATCCATTTTCCCTACGCGCCCATACGGTTTTGATTGTGCCCAACTATTGCTAAAACGTGAGATGCAAGCATTTCAGCTAGATTCTATTTTACTTTCTATAGACACTATTATAATATCAGAGAATTTTAATAAAAAGTGTTTTAGCTATCGTAAGGTAAAAACCCGACATGTTTATTTTAGGCATGGTCTTACGAGATGCTTTGATTTTCAAAGGATTTTTGAAACTTTAATAATCAATTTGAGTGTGATTTCTCACGCTGGTATACCAGACTGACTAGGATGTTATTTAACTATAATGCTCAGGTCAGACCGAGTATTATAGGATATAGGAAAAGACGCGGTGGAGCTCAGGAGACGAGCTATATGGCGATACGTACTTCCGTAATTGATTTGGCGATACATACTTCCGTAATTGATTTATATTCCGCTGTGTATTCAGTTGTGTGAGGACAGGTTATGATTACTGTCCAATTGTGTGTTATGTGATTGATGTACTCTGATGATGTAATGTATGAACAGATATATTTTTTTGTGTAAAGATCATTTATTATCTATTATATTTTATTCCGCTGCGATGGTTAGATTCTGATGTTGTTTTCTATTTTCTTCTTCTACCTCTTCTTCTTTAACACGGATGGTTCGTATCTCTATTCATCTTGAGTTGATTGATGTAGAATAGTGTTGACTCAAGTGATACGGATTTGCGGGTCATCATATCCCTCTTTAAACCTCCATCCCATTTATGAAAGTGACCGATCCCTCTCCATATTGTTACACGACCTATCCCTTTCTACACCTAACAATGACTGATCCCTCTCATAACCACTACAACAATCTATATACTTAGCCTTTCTAGTCCTCCACTACAACCTTTTACACTGATACCTCTTAACTCAAGCAATGCCGATCCCTTCACTTAACAAATTTCCATGCCTTATTTCTTCAAATCTCCTCACCCCTTACCTTCCCTTCCTCTTTACCTAGTCCAACCCATGGCAAGACCGAACCATCATTTTATCACTAATCAAAATCGTATGCAAATCAAAACCTACCTATATGTATATGAGTATGGATTGTCGCGCATAAGATGGGTGAGTTTCAATTCAAGTTGAGAGTTAGGTGAAGTTCTTGAATTCAAGAGGGTAGCGGATTTAGTGATGGAGATGATGATAGTTTCAAGAGGAGAAAGAGGGAGTTTGGCTCTAAGGTAATGGAAAAAGGGTTCGGTATTGAAGGAAATAAACGCAAATGGAACTAAAGTTAATATATGAAGGGATTAAGGGATGGAGTATGGGATTATATATGAGGGCTTGTAGGGTCAACCTGCTTTATCTTCCCTACGAAGATGAAAACATTAAGTCCCTAATGTTGAGAGGGATCGAGTACAATCCCTTCCCAAGGGGGATCCATCCGATCCCTATTAACATACATAAAAAAGGGAAAATGAGAGAAGATAGGAGAGATTGGGATCAGCTAGAGGAATTCCTATGCTTATAAAAAAAAGAGAAAAGGGATCGGTACGACTACTATGGGCATGCAAACAAGTACACAAATTATATATATAAAGTAAATAAATATATAAACACAATGAAATCGCATCTAATTCAACAACATTGGCAACGACTTGTAAGCATGCAAACACATTCGGACGCCAACGATAAGAACGTGTGCCAGAACATGCACGTGAATATTCTAAAAATTTAATTGTTGAAATTGACAAAAATTGAATTCTCATCTGAAGCTTTCAAAGACAAAACTAGATCAGAGAACCAAAGCTTGCTAGCCCCGTAGAACAGGACGTAGATAGCAAATGATGGAATATTATCCTGAATTAATACTGTTGGAAATTGACTAAGCATCATGATGATCAAAGAGAGATACAACACTTCGAGAAAATAATTCCATAGAAGGATGGAGACTATTTAGAAAACTGGTTGGATTTCTTCCGGCGACTCTAACTAGCTTTGATTCAAAGCACATCATGTTTAACATAAGACGTATTTTGTGGGGTAAATGTTATCCAGCATTTTGACCCGGCTATATCTGAAATGATTGGAAAACTGAGACTTGACTGTCATCAAGACCAGTAAGCCTAAAGCGATGATTTTGGAATCTAGAAATCAAATACAGATGGTAGTATGAAGTCATTTTCGAATGGAATTAAGAGATATGCTATATAGAATGTTCTAAGTATGGAATATAGTTTAATATAGAAAAGGGATCCGCTATAATCCCTCTCAACCAAAGGGATCAGATTACTTCAGCTAAAGAAGTGCAAATCAATGGAAAACAGTCGATATCTCAAAATCTAGAAGTCTAATGCATATAAAACTTTAGAATCAAAGTGTGGGGACCCTAGGGAGTCTACCTTAAGAATCCTACCCTAAAAAGAGCAAGCAAGAAGGATCGGCCCTCTTCCCTCTATAGGGATCAGCCAGAATCAGGTAACAACACACTTTGCAACAATGATCGATCAATAACTCAACATCTACAAGTCCAATTGACATGAAACTTGGAGGCTAAGCATAATACAGCATAGATAAGCTTCCATAGGGATCGCACCCCTGAACTTCTCAAAAATAAGGATCGTCTTCGATCCCTATTTCTTGAGATTCAGGCCATATGACCCCTCCTATAGGCCCATATGATTTTGGAGAACCTTCTACCAAATTTTCTGGGAGATATTTCACTGTATTCTTCTATAAATATAAATTTGATCGTTCATTTTCAGGATCTTTATGCAACTTATTGCTTTGTACTCTTTTGAACTAAGGATTTTCATTTGATCCCGTTGTGCTAAATTTACTAAGTGATTAATAAAGTGATCTCTTCATAGTGGACGTAGGCAAATAACGCCGAACTAACATAAACTATCATGACTCGGTTATTTATTTATTACTTACTGATTTAATACTATACTCACTTTGTTTACATTGAATGTTCTTCATTTACTTCTCTACACAAACTTTATTGGGTTTTTGTGACCAATTTTGATGCAAACAGTGTCTATAAAGGTGAGTATCGTATGTCCTTTTGAGTCCGCCAACCGATCTATCCTTGGTAATAGGAAGTTTTCCTTTAGGTATGCCTTGTTCAAGTCTAAATAGTCAATGCTTGTCCACCACTTTCCGTTTGCATTCTTTACCAAAACAGGGTTTGATACCTAATCTAGGTATAAAGCATCATGGATGAAGACATTATCCTTTCGGCTTACTTCTTCTATGAGTGCAGCTGATCTCTTCGGACCCTGGCTGCGGCATTTCTGTTTCACAAGAATGCACTAGGATTTATGTTTTTTGCATGGTTCGCTATCCTCAGCGAGATCCCATACATATCCGAGTGTGTTTAGGTAAACACATCAAAGTTTGCTGCGAGAAAACCAACAACTCGCTCATCACGCTAGTACCGAGCTGAGATCTAATCTTCAAAACTTTACTTGGGTCATCCATGTTGATTGCAGCAGCAATTGTCAATTTAGCGAAAGCTGCTCATCTTCCCTTCAGCTCTTTCTATCCATCCATGTCATCACAGAGCCAATTAGTTTGCCCGAGCTGGGGTTCAGGCTGTAGTTGCTATGCATCCAAAGCCTTTATGCAGAGGATCTCCTCTACATTCTTCCTTTCTTCTTATACTTTGCTTCCTTTAGTTCAATAACATAGCGCTCGCGACTAGCCACCTGATCTTCGTGCATGATCCCTCCTCCATTGCCTATAGGGAACTTTATAGTGAAACAATAGGGAGTGATGGCTGCTCTAAATTCAGCTAAGGTCGGTCGGCCCAAGATTGCATTATAAGTAGAATAAATGTCCAATACTAAAAACAACATAACTTGCACTTTCCTACGGTCGCCTTCACTAAATTCCACTAGTAATTCAACAAATCCTATGGCTTTCGTAGCCGTCCCATTGAACCCCTATATACGAGATATACAATGTTTCAAATCTCTATGCTCCAACTTCATTTGATCATATGCTTTTTTGAATAGAATATTGATTTAACTCCTGTAGTCAGTAAGCACCTTTCGTACAATAACAGGACCAAATCATCATTGAAATCATGAATGGGTCAATCGTCAAAGCCTCCACTTCGTTGGCATCCATGTTCTTGAAAACAATATCATCGAATTCATAGTTCGAGATTGTTTTGCGAAAGCTCCATCCTCTATAGGATAGTAACTTTCATTCTCAATGTGCTTCAAAGCTCCAATATATCTATCCATTTCCACAAAGCTCTTATCGGCATGATGAGGCCCACCGATGATTGTGTTTATCACTAATCTTTTTTTTTGCCGCCTGAATGCATCTGCACCGGGCTCAACTTGCCCCCACTACGAAGACTACCCAGGGGTCCTAGAATTTCTTTGCTCATCGTCCAACTGGGATTTAACATTTTGTTATGATTTCTTTCTCCTTCTTAAATCTTCAACCATGTCACACAAGTGTATGCACCCATTAGTATTATGACCGTGAGTCTCATGGAAACTACAGAGCTTGCCCAACTTCATCTCCTACTCACTCGACTCCCTAAGTGTAGGCTTCCTGTACGATTTGGTATTCCAAGTAGCCAGGCAGATGTTTGCTATCGAGTTGTTCAATTCGATGTAATTATCATACTTGGGACCTTTGAAAGTACTCTAGTATCCGAATTTCCCTTCTTTGCCCCATCACTGTTTTGTTTTCCACCTTTGTTCTGATTATCAATGTTCACATCAACATTACAAAAGCTCCCTCTAGATTTCGTTACAGAATTATTGCTTTGATTAGCTCATTCGAACTTCTAGCATAAGTTCTCCATGGATGCTTACAGGCATCCTCCCACCGCAAATACTCATTTCAATCACGGCCTTAAGGAACCGATTTAAATAGTCCCTTGCGAATCTCCTTCGTCTTGATGTATATTAGACAATGACATCACATGATTCGGATGTGAGGTGTGCAAATTGAATTGCTCCATGAATTTTCTTGGCAATTCAGCAAAAGATGATATGGACCTTGGTAGAAGCCGAGTGAACCACATCGCGCCCACCCTTTCTAAGAAAATTAGGAAACGGTGACACTTCATAGAATCTGAATCCCTGGCTGAATCCATGTTCCATTTATATCTTAGTAAGTGTTTCCTAGGATCCGTCGTTCCTCTGTACAACGGCAATGTCAGCATGCTGAATCTCTGGGAGTATCTTGTATTAAGGATGTGCTTTGTAAACAGGTTCTGACTAGCATAAGTCCTTAATCGTTCTTAGTTCTAGATCTATTTTCACTAACCAGCCTCCTAACCATATCCTCCAAATAGTCTGAATTAACAAGTTTGACTGAACGACGGTGATTGTGTCCTGCTCCAAGTGTTCGGCCTGACGAATGCTCTCAGGAAGGTGCTCGATACCTGGGCTCCCCAAACTCCAAAGGCCCCATTTGTCTAGCATTCCCCCTTGTCTGACTCACGTAAGCAGCATTTTAGTAATTGTGATTTTCCAGATTCAAACCTTTAACATCAAGTCTAAGGATGACATCGACGCCGCCTTCCATAGGATAGGCCCTGGGCCTACCATTTTGGGGGTTGATACTAAGTCCTAAGTGGGGGTCAATACCGATCCTCGAATTCGAGCCTGGTGCTCGTCCTCTTCCTTGTGCATATTTTCTAGCAGCGTGTTGATTTTTCTTTTGCCTTCCTTCCCTTCATCTTCGCTCGGATGAAGAATAACTCACTTATTATAAGTTAGAATCTTTCCTACTCCATCTATAGCTGTTTTGAGTTAACTTGTTCAGTAGCCTTATGCTCTGTTGCATCATGTTGTTCATTTTCTATTGATTAGCTTGGAAGCTGTCTTCCATTTGCTTCATTATCTTATCCATCTCCATTTTCGTCATGACATCAATTGGAGACTGGATCTTAGGTTGAGTTGGTTGGACAACTCCATCTTCTTGTTGAGGATTCTGATTCTCAACTTTTGTAGTAGGTCTGGAATTGCTAGAACGATCTCTTCTTCATGGGGCCATGGTAGAAATATTTTGATAGGTCTTTGCAAATCTGAGTTGTAGAATTAAAAAGATAGAGAAACTGAACCTATCTCTTGGATATAAGAAGCCGAATAGTAGATGATGGATCCAAATGGCCTGAGAATATCTTTCTTAGTGAAAGCATCAAAACGTTTGAACTGAAATGAAACAAACACCCAAAAGTTTATTTAGTAGAGATTAAATGGAGAAAAGTAAATAAAAATAAGGAAATAAACAAGACATGATCGTTTATAGTGGTACGGCAAAGCAAGACCTGCGTCCATTTTGAAGTTTTATTGGTCATTTCTGATTTAGAGGCGGAAGTTCTTCGGGATCGGTACAACTCCAACACTTAGAATTTCAAAGCTACAAGAATATATCAAATACTAGGGATAGAGTCCAAAAGATTCCCATAAATGATCCATACATCCATATTTATAGAGGTAGGGAGCTTAAAATCTCGTCTAAAATATCTTCGAATCATTAGGGATGAAATTGATCGATTCTCTCAAAATAGTAGGTAAACAGCAGCAGAAGTTGGGAGTCAGAACCGATCCCTAATATGTATATATTTTGCGTCTTCATTCACTCACCTCGGATCGTCTTGTAGTCAGCTTCTTTATTCCACGGTCGTTTGTACTTGTTTCGGGTTGTTTTTTAGCCCAAATGATGGAGTTGAAGGGGAATAAAGTTGTAGTTACAAGTGTTCTTGGATTTTGATGAAGAAATGCATTGAATCAACAAACCAACTTTAGAAATTGACTTTTGGTGTCGAGATAAGCATGTAGGCAGAAGATGGGGTCCATTGAAGTTGTATTTGGGAGTTGGTACCGATCCCCAACTTTGGGGATTCCACTATATTGTTATCTTTTATGGTTTTGGCTTTGACTTTGTAGTTCTGTCTATGCTTGGTTTATGGACTCTTGGGCTATCTCTTTGGTATATCTCTCTGGGCTTTTTTGCCTTGATAACTCCAAGTTATATCTATCTAGTTTCTCCAGATTCTGCCTTGTCAAAAGGTAGGATAATAATAAGTAACTATAATAAATTATTAAATATAAAAAATAATTACTAATTATAGACAATAGTTAATAATTATAATTTTTTTAATAATCATTAATTATATGAAATTATAAATAATGACCCATATAAGCCATCATTTATAATTGCTAATTATAAATTACTATTTATAAATTATTAAGTAAGCATCTATCCTTTGTTATTAATTAATAATTAATAAATATTATAATATTTAAAGCAATAGTAAATATCTTTAAAAAAATCAACGTCGGTCATTTCCAATAGCGAATTTTCCACAAAGATTTCTACAACTTACAAATAAAACAATTTTATTGTGGTGAATTAATCATTACTAGAAGCACAATAAATAGCGACGATCCTTTCTGACGGCCGCCGACGGCGCGTCACCCAATTAGCGACGGCAAGCGATTTCTGCGGCATAATAGAAATTAAAATAACATAACCGTCGGAATCCGTTGGAAGCCATCGCTAATTTAGCCATTCGTAGCCATCGGAAGCCGTCGAAAAATAGCGAATACTTACAGCCCAAGCCGACAGTCTCTTTCATTTCATTCTCTTCACCAAATCAGCCCTCCTCTCCTCCAAACCCTCCTCCAACCCCTCCTCCACGCCGTCAACAACCTTCCACACTGCCAGAGGGTCTCCATCTTCGATTTTCAGCTAGTTCCATCACCTATTTTCGGTAAGAATGTTTAATTCCTAAACCATATATTTAATTTTGATTTGATAAATTTGGATTAATTTTTTGTTATAGTTGTATAATACCCCATTGATTATTGGTATATACTATTGAATGCTAATTAGGTTGTTATTACAATTGCTTATCATTGAAATGTTCAAAGAAAATTTTGGTTAGTGTATATGTGCGTTAATTGGTGTATATGCGCTGATTAATTAGTACATATGCGCATTAGTGCAGCTTTGGATTAATTAGAGTCAATGCTCAAAATTTGGTGTATGCATTTTCAAGATGACGAAAACGACGATTTAGTGTATGCTATTTTTTAGAATGTAAATAAATTATCGTAAAAATTGTTGTATAATACGCTTTACTTTTTATAAATCCCTTAGAGAGTTTTTATCCCCGTTTGACATATATTGTATATGATCGCTGTATGAATATTCATTTTTATCACAGAATGGACATTTATATTCATCTGATACAATATTTGTCGGATTTTTCCCTGTATCGGACAAGTTACAAACACGGTAGTAATTATATGTTGCAAATCATTTTATTTTAAACGGTTCACAAAATTTCGACAACACTTTCTTTTTGTTCCTCGTGTACACACGTATGTGTACGATACAGAGAACAAAAGGGAAGTGCTGCCGATATTTTGTTAAATTATTAAATAAAATGATTTATAAAATATAATTACTACTGTGTTTGTAATGAGAAGTAGGATGACCAACCATCAAAGTGTAAAACAATAACCTCAAAATTTGTCTAAATCTATATTTGCAAAATTTTAAATGTATGATTTATTGAAAAATAAAATGTCAAAACGTAAATGATTAATGCGCTTTTATGTTTTAAATTAAGAAAAATGGTCAGTTATTTTATCAACCGGAGCTGGATGTAGCAACAAAGAAGAGATGATCAATGAGTGAACATTTTTAAAATGGTGTACACGTCTTTATTAAATTTGCTTTATGTAAAAAGGAAATGATGAAGAAATTCATTGTCCATGTAGTAGGTGCAAACTATTGAAGCATTTGATATCGGATATGGTAAAAGTTCATTTGTGCCAATATGGTTTCGTTCCAAATTATTCGGTGTGGAATCATCATGGAGAACTTATACCACCTAATCCCTACATTCGAAGGAGGAAGTGGATAATGAACTTGTTCCGACGCATCTCATAAAAGATATGGTTGAATATGTAGCATATTCAATGTTCCTTACCATTGAAGTTGATGGTAACGATGTTAATGTTGAAGAAGAATCAAGTATTGGAGCAAAAAAAATTATGATTTTTTGGAGGCTACTAAGAAACCCCTTTGGGATGGTTATACAAGCGGTACTCAACTATCAGTAATTGTAAAATTCCTTGGGATAAAATCGAAATATAACTTCACAAAATCCAGGATTATAAATATAATACAAGTTGCAAAATGGCATATGCCACTCGTTAATTTAATGTGTGAAAACCATTATGAAGTGAGAAAACTTATGTCTGCTTTTAGTTTTCCATATCGAAAAATAGATACACGTTTAAATGGTTGAATGATGTTTTGAGAAGAAGACATCAGTCTTAGAAATTGTAAAATATGTCATCAAGAAAGATACAAATCAAGAAAAAAGAAGGGAAAGGAAGTTCCATACCGGTGTATGCATTACTCACCCTTCATTCCTAGGCTTCAATGGTTATATGCATCTTGTACAACCACGTATCATATGAGATGGCACTAAGTGAGAATGCAGAAAGAAGGTGCGTTAATACACCCAGCAGATGGAGAAGCATGGGAGCATATTGATAAGACATACCCCGCTTTCGCAGTGGAGAGCCGTAATGTCAGACTTGGTTTATGTATGGATGGATTTTCACCGTTCTCTCAATTTGGTGCAAAATATTCATCTTGGCCTATAATCATTACACTTTACAATTTACCTCCAAGGATGTGTATGAAAACTCTGTATATATTTCTCATTATTGTCATTCCTAGCCCTGATGATCTAATGGAATTGACGTATATTTACAACCATTGGTTGAAGAGTTAAAAACACTATTGTATGAAGGTGTGGAAACGTACTCCTTTTAAAAAAAACGTATGTTCGCTTCTCTACTGTGGACCATAAGCAATATCCCTGCGTATGCTATGCTATCGGGTTGGAGTACAGCTAGTCGTCTAGCCTGCCCTTATTGCATGGAAGCAACACGAAGATTTTTTTACCGCATGGGAAGAAAATTCATGGTTTGTCTATCATCGATGCTTTCTCCATATTAATCATCCTTTTAGAAAAGATAAAAAATACTTTATAAGTAATAGAGTTGAGACATTATGACCACCAACCATTTAGTCAAACCAAGATATTTATGAGCCTGTAAAGGATTATCCAAAGATATATGAAACTGGCGAACAAATTGAAATTCAAGGTAAATCGACGATTCATAATTGGTGCATACAAAATATATTTTGGGAGTTGCCTTATTGGAAAATATCCTAATTTGTCCTAATATCGACGTGATGCACAACGAAAAAAACGTATTTGATAATGTATTTAACACAGTTTTGAATGTTAAAGGAAAGTTAAAGACGATTTGAAATCAAGACGTGATATAGAACCAAAATGCAATCGTCTTGAGCTTCATATAAAGCCAAATGACACAAAAAACCCAAAGCATGCTACGAGCTAGATAGTAACCAAGTTAAAGTACTGTTAAAGTAGGTGGAATGATTAAGATTTCATGATGATATTTCCTCTAATCTTCATAGATATGCCGAATATAAGAACGGTACACTACGTGGAATGAAAATTCATGATTTTCACGTAATGATGGAACATTTGTTACCCGTTGGTTTCAAAGAACTGTTGCCCACAAAAGTTTGGATGGTTGTGATGAACGTATTTTTCTGCATTTCAAACCGTTTGTTTCATATATTTTTATTTTAATAAAGCGGTATTATACGGGTATTTGTTGTGGTTTTGCAGATTATAGATTCCGAAGTGCAACGTTGAAATTAATCGGTTGTGGCGTCCTTTGGTTCAAAAGACAAGCGGCATGAGTGCAACATTTTGAGCACCAAATAAATCAAAGCAATGTCACACTTCAATTTATGCGAAATGAGTTAGTTCACATTTTCACTTCAGCATATGGGTGCAAGCAACATGGGAAACAAATCATATTTATATCTCAAGTCACGTGCTCAAACTCAAAGCAAGGAACAAATTTAATTAATTCAAGCAAGTGGGGACCAACCTCAATCAATGACGTGGCAAGCATGCACATACTTTGATTTAGTAAATATTGGCTGCATATTCTCAAGGTAGCAAACATCAATTCAAAGCAATATGGACCAATTCAAGCAATGATGTGGACGTATATATGTTCTCTTTCACCAATTCAAGCAAAGGACCGTTCCTCCTAAAAAGTAGCATAATACATAGCCATGATATGAAGCAAAATGGGACACATTCAAAAGTAGCTTACGTATGAATTTGGACCGATTCACATATAAAAGTATTTCAAGCAATGACGTGGCAACTTGACTATTCACCAATTCAAGGAATGGACCCAGTCAGTACAATTATCTTGGCAAATACTAAGAATAGAACCGGTCCTATTGCTAAAAAGATGGACTGATTTTAGGGGCTGAGGCCTATATATACAACATTATACAGCACCTTCAGACCATCTCTTACCTCATCACTTTTCTTCAAGTTTAGATTTAAATTCAGCACTGTTTTTATTTTCGAACAGAATACGTAGGATTGTTGATTAGATTTAGCAATTTATTTATTCTTGTTCTTAGTTATTTTGTGCACTCTTTTTAGTTAGTTAATAATTATTTCAGTTGTTTGCTCCGTTATCTTCTTTTCCGCAATTTCAATTTCTATTCTGATTTTTTTTACAATTCTATATTTTGGTTGCAATTTCGATTAGTTTCGAAATCGATTCGGAGTATATTATTGTTTTTATTTTCTGTTCAAAATTCACCGTCGAATTCGTTTAACACGCCTAAGATTTAACTATGGATTTTAATTGTTTTAAAATACAATTCCCTGTGTTCGACCTGCATACTACACGCCTGTGCGCTTGCAGAATTTATTAAAATTTGTGCTTTTCTAATCAATAGAAAAGTCGCAACAAGTTTTTGGCGCCGTTGCCGGGGAGTTGCTATTTTGAGATTTTCGATTTTTCGTTTTTAAGTCTATTCGTGTTAATTTTTTTTTTGCATTAGTTTTCAAAAAAAAAAACTTTTTTTTTTTCGTTTTTCAGTTCCTTTCGCGTACGTTAGTTTGGTTACTTGCAGTTCCACTTTCGTATTCTTGCATGCATTAGTTAGTTTGGTTACCATATTCACGTAGTTGTATTTTGTTTTGTTTCTGTTTATACATGCATTATTTCTGTTTCATTTACACGTAACCACTTAGTTGTTGTTTCGTTTTACTTAGTCTTTGTTCCAAAACATTCACATTGAATTGTTTAGTTCAGTTTTTGTTTTGCCCTCTGTTTTCACATTTTTGCATGTGCATACATTCATGTTCGTTCTGCATTCATACCACTTGTTTCATTCACATGACCTCTAGTTCCAGTATTACGTATTACGTGTTCTGCATATTACGTACCATTCATACCAGTATCATTTCATCTCATTACAGTACCATTTCAGTATTACGTGTTCTGCATATTACATGCCCCTTAGCACACTACACTCTGATTTATTTTGCTACTCACAACAAGTAACATATTCACGTTTTGTTTTAAATGCGCAGGGAGTAGACCAAGTCAGTGAATTAAAAGCTAAGAAAAGTTAGTCAAATAGCTCCAACTCAGTAAATCTCAACCATTCACTAGCACTGCTCGGTTGCACTGGACGGACAGCCATACCTCTCTGTAAGTAATTTTCTACTCTACAGATGCCCAACTGAAAATTGTTTAAATTTACTTTTGTTATTACATCTTGAGTTGTTTATGCGCGTTTGGGCAAGAAATAATTTTAATCGTTTAGAAAGCCAAAATTTCTCATTAAACAAATCAACGGAAAATTCAAATCAAACAAATATGAGCAATCACGGTTCACAACACGGTTCACAACACAGTTCACCGAAATTATCACCTAAATCACATGTTGGAAATAATGAATTTCATGAGAACTGACCATTATCCCTTAGAGACCGATGCTATCCAACACGGACTGTTCAACCTTCGGTTATTTCATTTCCACATGTCGAAGGAAATAATTTTGAGCTAAAATATTCTTTTATCCAAGGGGTACCAAAATTCACTGGGTCTGAAAATGCATATGAATTTCTTAGTGAATTTGAGTTATATGCTTCTACAACTAAAATGCAACAACTTTCTAATGAATCCATCAAGCTAAGACTTATTCCATTCGCGCTTCTAGAAAGCGCGAAAAGATGGCTTAATTCTCTTCCTAAAAATTCAATTAAAAGTTGGGACAATTTCGTTACTATATTTTTGAAAAAGTTTTTTCCTTTCCACAAAACTCTTAAAATTCGAACCGAAATCAATCAATTCTCTCAGAATGAAGGAGAAACTTTTTCAAAATACTTTGAAAGGTTCAATCAACTGTTATATAGTTGCCCACATCATGCAATCCCTAAGCACGTTTTGTGCCAAATCGTTTATGAAGGGCTTAACTATCAAACAAGATCCCAACTTGAATCAATGTGCGGAGGAGAATTCATGGCAAAAACAGACGAGGAAGCTTGGGAATTTTTAGAAGAGTATTCGGAAAAAGATATGCAATGGGAAACAATTCGTGTTCCAATTCGTACTCCAAACAGAGGAGTACATGCCATTGACCCATCACATCTTCCTATAGATGCCCAAATTCCTCAAGAAGGAGAAGGGCTACCTCATTACTACACACAATACCAAATTAATGCTATAGCTCAAAACAGTCCTTATTCGTCCACATATAATCCTAACTGGAAGCATCATCCCAATTTTTCATGGTCAAACCCTAACAACGTGGCTAATCCATCACATATGTATCCAATGATACCAAATCCGAATTATCGAGCCCCGACCTCTAATGCTCAAAATTCTCAACCAGCTCCTCAAACGAAACCTTCGAATCAACCGTACAGGCATCCTAATTTCAATCCATCAACCCAACCTTCTCAGCCTTCAAAAGAAATTGCTCGATTGGAAAAACAACTCTCTAAACAAAATGAACAAATCACTAACCAAGATGCAAGAATTGAGCAAATCACCAAACAAAATGAACAAATGTTGATAATGATGAAGGATCTCATGAAAATCAATGAGAAAGGTAAATTGCCTAGTCAAACCGAAGTGAATCCAAAGTATAACTCTCGAGGAGTAAATCTTTGTGAGAATGAAGATGTAAATCCGGTTAATGTTGTCACCACATTAAGGTCTGGAAAGAATGTGGACAACCATGTCGGCAACCCCGACATCCTTCTTAAATCTTCCCATGTTCCAAATTCTGAAAATCAGTCGACAACCACGGTTGTCAATCAAAACGATTCTAATTCTTCATCTAAGGTTGGCAATCCCGACCACTCTTCACCTCCTGATGTTGGCAACCCCAACATTCCAGCTCCCTTATCTTCACCCTCTAATATAACACCTTCTTCTTCGAATGAAAAAACTTCTGAATGAGTCTATAAACCCATAGCTCCATTTCCTCATAGACTCAACAAAAAGAAGAAGCCCGCTAATTTTGACCAAATTCTTGAAATCTTCAAACAAGTTCAAGTCAATATTCCACTTCTTGATACCATCGAGCAAATTCCTCAATATGCCAAATGTCTGAAAGAGCTATGTACTCAAAAACGTGCCACTAACGTTCCTAAGACTGCATTTCTAACTACAAATACTAGCTCTGTTCTTACAAATCCCTCCCCAGTCAAGTATAAGGACCCCGGTTGTCCTACGATCGGTTGTAGAATCGGTAACACTCACATTAGTCATGCCTTACTCGATCTTGGAGCGAGTGTGAATCTTTTGCCTTATACTGTGTACTGTCAACTTGGACTAGGGGAATTAAAACCTACAAACATCACAATTCAACTAGCTGATCGATCTGTCAAAAAACCATTGGGCACAGTTGAAGATGTTTTGATACAAATCGAGCAATTCTATTTCCCAGTCGATTTCATAGTCCTAGAGACCGCACCTGTCTCAAATCCCAATAGTCAGATTCCTTTGATATTAGGTTGTCCATTTTTAGCAACATCAAATGCTATCATAAATTGTAGGAATGGTCAACTCCGACTTTCCTTTGGGCACCTAACCATTGAACTAAATATCTTCAATCTTAACAGACAACCAAGGGATTTTGAAACAGAAGAAGTTGACATGATCCAAACAATTGTTGAAAATGATTTTAGTGATACTACGGAGTCTCTTAGCATGTGCCTAGATCATTTTAATTCCAACTTCCACGAAGATGAATACATTTATGAATTAAATGATATGCTATGCTCTTTTCATAATTCACTAGAATTCAATCAGTTGATGTCTACCGAAGCCTCAAAAGAAGTACGCCCTAAATTAGACCTCAAACCTCTTCCAAACGATCTTAAGTACGCATACTTAGATTCTTCGGAGAATTTCCCTGTAATCTTGGCATCCGATCTCATTAAGGACCAAGAAGAACAACTTTTGAAAATTTTAAGGGAAAATAAAGAGGCAATAGGATGGGTAATCGCTGACATTAAGGGAATTAGTCCATCAATTATTGAAATCGAATACATTTAGTCGACGAGGCTAAACCCACTCGCGAAGCTCAAAGGCGATTAAACCCTAATATGAGAGAAGTGGTAAAGGAAGAAATTATCAAATGTTTAGACAATAACATTATCTACCCTATCTCTGACAGTACTTGGGTAAGTCCGGTACAAGTTGTACCAAAGAAGTCTGGAATCACTGTGACAACAAATGAGAATAACGAACTTGTTCCGACAAAGGTCAAAACAAAATGGCGCGTTTGCATCGACTATCGAAAACTCAATGCAGCAACAAGAAAAGATCATTTCCCCCTCCCTTTCATTGATCAAATGCTCGAACGCTTAGCCGGTCATGAATATTATTGTTTCCTTGATGGTTACTCTGGCTATAATCAAATTCCCATTGCGTTAGAGGACCAACATAAACAACATTCACATGTCCCTTCGGAACTTTCGCTTATCGTCGCATGCACTTCTATCTTTGTAATGCTCCTGCTACCTTTCAAAGATGTATGATGAGTATATTTTCTGATATGGTGGAGGATTTCTTAGAAATATTCATGGACGATTTTTCAATCTATGGGTCATCTTTTGATCAATGCCTCCTTCGTTTAGAACGTGTCTTAAAGCGATGTAAGGAGAAATCTCTTGTTCTTAATTGGGAAAAATGTCATTTTATGGTTAAGCGAGGAATAGTCTTAGGTCATGTTGTCTCTAAAAATGGCCTAGAAGTTGACAAATCTAAAGTTGATCTTATTGTTGACCTTCCTCCTCCAAGGTCCGTAAAGGAAATTCGCTCGTTTCTCGGCCACGCAGGATTTTATAGGATGTTCATTAAAGATTTTTCAAAAATTTCAAAACCTCTTTCAAATCTTCTGGCTAAAGACGTCAAATTTGAATTTTCCAATGAATGTAAAAAGTCTTTTGAAACCCTCAAATCGATCTTGGCCACTGCACCTATCATCCAACCTCCAAATTGGACTTTGCCTTTCGAATTAATGTGTGACGCTTCTAATTATGCCATCGGAGCCATCTTAGGTCAACGAATCGATAAACTTCCTCGAGTCATCTATTATGCTAGCAAAACTCTTAATGAAGCTCAATTGAATTACTCAACCACAGAAAAAGAGTTTTTAGCAGTTATCTTTGCCCTCGATAAGTTTAGATCATATCTCGTAGGTTCTAAGGTCATAGTTTACACCGATCATGCCTCCTTGCGGTATTTACTCACGAAAAAGGATACCAAACCTCGCTTAATCCGTTGGATTCTCCTTCTTCAAGAGTTTGACCTAGAAATACGAGATAAAAAGGGTTCTGAAAATGTCGTAGCTGACCATCTTTCTCGTATAGTTCATGAAAACTATGATAACTCTCAAATCAACGATCATTTTCCCGATGAACAAATTCTTTCACTCTCTAGTGCACCATGGTATGCGGACATTGTAAATTATCTTGTCACAAATGAAACACCTTCCCATTGGTCAAAACAAGATAAACAAAAATTTCTCTCCAACGTTCGAAACTTTTACTGGGACGATCCTTATCTTTTCAAATATTGCACCGATCAAATCATTCGCAGATGTGTCCCAGAACATGAATTCCATAGCATCCTCTCTTTTTCACATAATCAAGCATGTGGAGGACATTTTGGAGCAAAGAAAACTGCTGCCAAGGTGTTACAGTGCGGTTTTACTGGCCTTCTCTTTTTCGTGATGCCCACGAATTTTGCTCCAAATGCGTTAGATGTCAACAAACAGGTCGTATTTCCAAATGTGACATGATGCCCCTAAATCCGATCCTTGTCATCGAAATTTATGATGTTTGGGGCATCGATTTCATGGGTCCTTTTCCTAATTCTTTTGGAAATCTCTACATCCTACTTGCAGTAGATTACGTGTCTAAATGGGTTGAGGCCATTCCTACCAAACGAATGACAATAAAGTTGTTTTCAAATTTTTGAAAGAAAACATATTTCCCGTTTTGGCACACTTCGAGCCATTATAAGTGATAACGGTTCTTATTTTTGTAATCGTGCTTTTGAATCTCTTCTTAAGAAATATTCTATCACTCATAAACTATCTACTCCATATCATCCACAGACCAACGGTCAAGTCGAGATTTCCAATAGACAAATTAAACAAATTCTTGAAAAGACGGTTAACTCCAACAGAAAAGATTGGTCATCTAAATTGATAGACGCCCTTTGGGCATTTCGCACAGCTTATAAAACCAATCTAGGAATGTCACCATACCGATTAGTCTTTGGAAAAGCATGCCATTTACCCGTTGAGCTCGAGCACCGCGCACTTTGGGCAATCAAATACCTTAATTTTGACATAGAAAAAGCCGATCACATCGTAAATTACAATTGTCAGAATTAGAAGAACTAAGAAATGAAGCGTACGAAAATGCAAAGATTTATAAAGAGAAAACCAAATTCTATCATGATAAATCCATACTTTGTAAGACATTCGAAGTAGGTCAGAAAGTTCTCTTATATAATTCCAGACTTCATTTATTTCCGGGAAAATTGAGATCCCGTTGGACAGGTCCATATATTGTGAAAACAGTATACCCTTATGGCGCAGTTGAAATTGAAAATCCTAGGGACGGTTCCATTTCAAAGGTCAATGGACAACGCTTGAAGCCATTTCTAGAGTTTGAACAGCACGAGGACGACGAGTTCGTGGATCTTCATGAACCTAGCTATTCGGCATGAGCCGCTCACTATCTTGCACATATCAGGTTGTATTTTTTTAGTTTTTTTTTCTTCTATTTTGCATTTTCATTCTATTTGACAGTTGGGACACTGTCTCATTCCAGTGTGGGGGGGACGCATATCTCATTCTGTTTGTTCATATTTCATAGTGTAGCATCATTTTTTTTTAAAAAAATCATCTCATTATTTGTTTTCAAATTTCCTTTCAATTTTTTTTCATTTCCCAATATTTTTAGGACTTCGATTTATTTTTAATTAGTCAAGACAAAGTAATTAAGCAGTTGAAGTCAATTGATGAAGATTTTTGTGAATCACTAATTTCAAATGTAAAATATAATGAAAAGTTGAATTACAAGCGATAATAGTGAGGTTAGTATATAGGGGGATTCATAGGTGATGGTTATGAAATCTTTTCTAAACTGTAGTCTTTGTTTAAAAAAAAATGGCAGATTTAAAGTACATGCGTTGACATCTCAATTCATTAAAGTTAAGTGGTGCTAAGTTGATTTGCATAACACTCTTTAGCTCTTCTCAAAAAAAAACAAAAAAACAAAAAAAAAACTAATAAGAAATACCTACAGTCGATAGGTGTGCACACTTGTGAAAGTGTGTGCACTCGCCACGCTCTATACTCTTCTCACGTAAGCCCGCAAGGCAGTGCATGGATGGTATATCTGGCCTCAGCATTCTGAGTTAGGTGTATAAATAATTAAATAAATAATCACCTAAGGATTACCGACCTTTTCTGACATAGTCAGCGTCGGTTTGCACAATCCGCCAAGCTCTGTCCCCACTCTCACGTAAGCCCGCGAGGCAGTGCATGGGTGGTATACCTTGGTCCAAAGGATAGGTGTAAAAAAAAAGAAGAAGAAGAAGAAAAACTAGTAAAGAGAGACTAAGCTTTGAGACCCAAACACTTCTTGACTTTGTTGATTTGGCTTGTTATACAAATGGAAATGAAAAATACCATTTTGAAAAAAACTATGATCAACGGTGAAGAATTTATTTCATGGCTGCACTATGTTATCGACCGAAACAACTGGCCAAACTAGAATCTAATGTATGAAAACTTGAGTTACATTGAAATTTGTGATTAGTGAGGAACCAAAAATTTGAAGAAGTTGACTAAAACTGATATACATTATTTTGTTGCAACTATTTTGAAGTAAATCGAGTCTCCATTTGTGTAGAATTTTGCATTCATGTAGTACATTAGAATCATCACATATTGCATTTGGATTTTGTGGGTAGTATCCGCTGAAAACCCTCATGAGACACCACTCGTCCTACTAGGGACACCTAGAGGTTTAACGGCTTGTTGCATACGCTCAATGCAATCATGTTTCCTATGAAAAAAAGATTTAATTAGTTTTTATTTTCTCGTTTATTCGAGGACGAATAAAGTTCAAGTGTGGGGGTATTTGATGAATGTATTTCTCTGCATTTTAAACCGTTTGTTTCATATATTTTTATTTTAATAAAGCGATATTATATGGGTATTTGTTGTGGTTTTGCAAATTATAGATTCCAAAGTGCAACGTTGAAATTAATCGGTTGTGGCGTCCTTTGGTTCAAAAGACAAGCGGCATGAGTGCAACATTTTGAGCACCAAATAAATCAAAGCAATGTCACACTTCAATTTATGCGAAATGAGTTAGTTCACATTTTCACTTCAACATATGGGTGCAAGCAACATGGGAAACAAATCATATTTATATCTCAAGTCACGTGCTCAAACTCAAAGCAAGGAACAAATTTAATTAATTCAAGAAAGTGGGGACCAACCTCAATCAATGACGTGGCAAGCATGCACATACTTTGATTTAGTAAATATTGGCTGCATATTCTCAAGGTAGCAAACATCAATTCAAAGCAATATGGACCAATTCAAGCAA